>OY728138.1:796613648-798043490 GCA_963277665.1 Viscum album
ATTTGGAAGCACCATAATCACAATTTTTAGTATCATAATATCACTTATAAACTTAATCCATGCCTTTAAGTATCACAATCCACTAGAAAAGGACATCCATGGAATTTAACAAATAATATGTGGGTTAAACCCCTCAAATACACACCAAACATTCAAATAAATTAAGAGAAACACTTTATTCCGTATGGATATATCATTATATGAATTAAAAGTCATGATTTTGTAGGTTATAATGGTTCACAAAATCGGAAAATAATGTAATATTTAATTTAAAGGCATTATTCAATGGTATCCTTCCTCAAATGATTAATAACTTCTGAAATCCAATGTAAAACCTCATTTGAACCTTAACTGTACCCATGGGAGGCTAGTTCCAGCCTCAAGGATCCCTATGGATTCACAACACACAAAAATAGGGAAACCTTAGCCATGAAAATTAGACAACAAGGCCTGTAAGGTTAGGTAATAATAGTAAAATGGAGGGAAATAAAATGAGAAGAAGGAGGAAGCCCTAACATTTTGATTTTGGTGAATAATCACTATAAAAACATCTTTAATCCAACATGGAGGGGCTTAGAGGTTCCAAAAACACCTGTGGGATGTTTTTTGGTTTTTGGGATTGAATGGGGGAGGCTAAGCGAAGAAACACCAATTAAAAAGAAAGATAAAATCCCAAAAAACCATTTTCCAAGTGGGTTGTATGGTTAGCTCACACTATTTGAAAAACTGTGCAAAAATTGTGGAATATGCCATTGTCTAGTCCTTGATGGGCTTCTTACATAGGCTGCAAGGATTATTAAATCCTATGAAAATTTTTCGACCCCCTTCACACTTACAACATGGGTTAAAGAAATTGTGCACCCTAACCGTGCAATATTGAAAAAGTCCCCAAAAATCAATCTTTTCAGCACAAAACTCATCTAACTCAATGGGATAAACCATCCAAAAAACATAACCCATAATGAGATTCCACTAGGAGTGCTACAAACTCATTTTGTAAACCACCTCCTCCTCATACCATTCATGCTAACCAATAATAGGTCTAAACAAGAGCATCCAAACCTAGAAAACAGAAAATTTTAATCTAGAACACCCGGATGTTAGAGGAAAAATTAAGAGCCAAATGATAAGTTGTTACAAAGGATGAAAATGAAAATCTGGGTGTGAAAATTTTCTCCACCATTAACACATTCCACCCTTGGAAATCTATAACATTTTCCAGTTGATCAATCAATGAATAAGGATTATCAAAACCACAAGATCAATCCCCTAGATCTAGAAACATCCCAATACAGTCAAATCGAACTTCTGCCACTTTCACAAAATAGTCCCAAAAACAAGAACCATGCCCCATGAATCTATAAAGAAATCATAAATACGACATCCATAAACATACTTTGAAACATAATTATTAGGATTTCTCTAAAAATCCCAACATTTACCCAAACCAAAAAGGAAACTCAAAAATTGAACAACATCAAAAGAATGCCACTACAACTGCACTAAAACTAGCACTAAAATAGATCACTGATATGAGGAGGCCCAAATGAAAACCCACCATTTGAAGCAACAATGTACTGATTTCTCATAAAATAATTTTCAATGAGACACATAGTGGGTCTCCTCACCATTAAGAACTAATGAGATTAAAAAATCTTGATAACTTCCCCACATGGACCAAAACACCTCACCAAAAGGGGAGGGGAGGGAATGGTACTAATGATCAGAAAACTGAAACCACAACTGACAACTTCCCATGAATCATCACCTCTATATAGAGACAACCAAATCCACGCTCTATTCACATGAGTCGTCCACACATGGACCATTAATCAAAAAACGTACCTCCAAGAGGGTACAATCATCAGAATTGAATGGGGGAAACAATCACAATGGTCTTTTTAATAAAAGTAAATTCACTGGGACACAGATACCACAATATGAACATAACAATTGTCTCATTGTAATGGTGGAGACAATAATTTAGTTGTACTCTTTATACCCATGGAAATGGTTTGACTGTGTGACAAGATTCACTCTGAGGACAATGGTTAAAGCCCTGATGTTTGAAGTATCTTCTATACCGTAGTCAAGAGAAAATTATCACAACACCCCCGTGAAACACAATAGTTAAAATAACACACCTTTATCACAATAGGCACTTTGAAGATGCACAAAACATTATTTATCAATCTAAATAAGGGGAATATTGAACATGGAACCCAATGGAATACCCCAAACACCACTGAGAACATCTGCCACAACCATGTGAATCATCGTAATAGTAAGGCAATCTAAATCAATCCCAAAGTGCTCTATATTCCAGAAAATGGTCAAGGAATCCTTATAATAGGTGTATCTAAAATGCATGACTCAAATATTAAATCCTTAGGTTGATCTATTGGAAATATTGAAAATGGGGTACAAACCATAGCAAAACACATGGTGAAGAGAAAACCAAGTCCTCTATCAAAACCAGATCACAAACTGACACCCACATAAAACAAACACTAATACAAAGTGAAACAATCTTAATGATTACTAAAACCTTTATAGTTACCCACTAAACAATGCTTTATTACCCAACTACCAACACAATTTCAATATGAATACAAAAAATAAACATTACCTCTAAATCATGAGGAAGCACACCAAGTAAACAACACATCCAATGAATAGAAAAAAATGCCGCACAATATTTGGCTTATAGAAACACCAAAATTTCTATAATAAAAAAACTTTTGTAAAACAAAACAAACATGGTGGATTTACTCACCAATGGTATTCCATAGAGTCCCACTCACATGATCATTCCCATGCCACCACGGGCACTAATCAGTCATGCCCCATCAGGCACTCATCCTCTTATAACATCATCCATCCACATTCCACACATATCTATACACATGGGTACTCAACAAAGTACCAAATGTGGAAACAAAACATTTCTTCTTTCCATAACAAAACATTCCAAAAAACTTATTAACTACCAAGTCAAGAAAAAATTAAAATATTACACATTACAAACCATAACATAATACTCTAAAAAATCCCATGAATATCCATCCAATGTTTTTTAATCCCATTGAAAACATATTCCCGTAACTCATAAAATTCTATTTCATAAAAAATTCATTTTATGACAGCCCACTCCTATTAATTATTAAAAAATTACAAATCTAAAATCCACTTTAAAATAATATTTTTTCCATCAACCCCAAGTTTTCACATTTTTAAGACACATGGTAAATGTGCACATTAAGGCTGCATGGTTTACCAAACCTTACACCAACTATGAACCCCTCACTGGAAAACTTGGATACCTACAAAGTTTTGTTACATTGTTTAAAAAACCTTGTGTCAGCCATGCAATATGGTTCTACCATGAGGAAGTGGCTTCTCGCACACTATAGACACGATTTGACTAACTGTGCAATGTCTATGCACCCGCAACTAGTTGAAAACCAAATCTCACACAGTAACCTAGAGCAAGCCATATATTTTTACCAAATTGTTCAGTGAATGTACGCCATGGAAAAACACACAAAAAACATAAAATTTAGATCAGAATCACCCAAAAATGAAAAGGGATGTCAATAATGACAGAATAAAACATAACAAAACCAATCCATCTCCTTCAAAACATTTCCAATAATTCCATAAATATCATTTCATCATGAAAAATTTGATGAAAACCCATTTTACTTAATTATAATGATTACCAAAACTCTTAAAAACTAATATCAATTTTTAGAAAAAATGATTTCAATAAACTCTATATATAGAATATAAAGATCATATCATGTTAAACAATTTTCATTTTAACCAAAAAATTGTTTTATGAAAACACACCCTTTTAATCCTTCCATAAAGTGAGTGATGAAAATTCGTTTTACACCTACCTAAAAAAGATATTTCTATTTTAAATTCATATTTTTACAATTCCAAAATAGAAATTTTCAAAACAATTTATTCAATTAAATAAAATCTAGATGATTCAAAAAAAACGGAAACTAACATTGATGGGTGACTTGTATATATGGTTGGCAGCCATATTACAATCACACCACCATCACTATGAGGATTATAGTGTAATGACATAGCTCTGCATGGCTTTCAAGGCCATGTGAGCTCACAGAGGCCATTTTTTCAACTCTGTATTCAATTCCTTTCATCACACAATCTACTAAAACCAAAACACACCAACATACCCAGTCATCACATGGTAACCCATGGTTCATAATGAGAAAGGATTTAGGATTCCCTTCTTGTTCCTACACCTTAAGCCCAAAAATAAAACTCCTACTACCATGGAATTCCCAAATAGCAATGGGCACTCTAAAAAATAAGGTCCTTAAAACGAACTGTGTTGATACCATTTTTTCATGAACTAGCATAGGTTGGCCGTAAACCAGTCACCTGAGTTGACCTAAGGCAATGCCTGAGAGGAATTCCCAATCCTCTCGGGCTGACGATAAGAAAATGGGTATCCACAAAGAGTAATGGGGTCAATTTCTCCAAAATTTAAAATAAAAAAACAATATAATAAGTAAAAGAAGAAACCAAACTAATTATGATTTTCAAGGTCCATAACATTTACACTACAATATAAGATACCACAAACTGAACAGAAAGTTATATCAGGAATCCAAACTAAACCCAACACCCAAGACATATCCATGTGATCCTAAGCATCACTATCCATTCACAAACCCACTATCACCCAAGGTGATGAAATTGAAGTTCGAACGAGCAATGGAAGCTAAAAATAAGAAAGGACTATAAGTGTGAGTATTAAAACTCATTTGTTTGGCCTGAATAATTATAATCTCAATGCACATCCTTTAAATAAAAAAACATTTAATTATAATATTGAAATAAAATATACATATATAGCTTTTTTCATACATTTCATTTCAAAATAAACTATCATAATTCATTTCCCTTATGATTTTAAACAAATATCATGGGAAGAAAGGGAAAGGGAAAAAATTTTGAGTTCTTTTTTTCTAAAGGTGAAAGGAATAGAAAAGGGATTGTTCATTCAAAACATTCCTTTTAAAAACATTTTTAAATAAATCCATGGACTCACTATTTCACAAACAAACACCAAAACCAAATACAAATAATATTATCCAACACAACGAGGGTAAGGGAACTAAACTTACTAGCATTGTAGGAATACAAGAAGACCTAGGAACTCAAAGGAGAATAACAAAATACTAATACATGAGACCCCATCCCTAGTGGCATGACATAAATCAGGAAGTAAAAATGCCAAAACACCCAGCCACTCTAGCATAGGACTGAACTAGGGGCATAATACCATATCAATAAACCCAAATATTGACCTAATATGGGCCACTAGTCTGTTCATGCACTACCAGTGTAGAAAAAGTTCTTAGAATTCATCTTTTCTATGTTAGGCTCCCATGATATGTTAACAATGGGGTGTCCCACACACTTCAAACAACAATACATATATATATATATATACAACCATATAGATCACACAAACCGACACCACCATTACCACCTCAAGGATTATTCCTTATCTTTAAACAATAATTACTTAAGTGAGGTAAAGGTTCTGGGTGTAATGGATGTGTGGTTTCTCCGACACCCAAATTTGATTTTTACCATAATCAATGATTATTCATGAATCAATACGATGGTGAATGCAAGTCTCCATGGAATAGAATCAAATATTAAGATAAAGACGGAATAGGACTAAAACCTTTATAGAGGATCTTTGATATCATGTTTATAATTAATTTTGATTAATTTCATAATGAAAATAATTCCTCGATCATTGCTATTTTCTTCGTTGATGATGTTTATCATTTGGAATGACCATTCCATATTATCTGGTTGCAATTGCAAGGTTCCAAACTGGAATCCCTCTAGTGGTGATCCACACGTGCTCTGATGGCCTCTGATTTACACCTCTCATTCTCCGGGTGCTAGCGTGGTGAAGCGAGTGTCTTGTGTCATTAGTTCCTGATCCCTTATTCTTCAGCCTTGAAGAATATCTCTTGTTCTTGAGAGGGATGGGAAGGGTATTTGAGGGAGAAATTATTTTACTCAACAAATCTCAATTCACAGGGTGTGTCATTCAGTACTTGGTAAAATAGATGTATGTGTCTATTTATTTACATTGGGGTTTAGTTACAATATTTAATTGTGTAACATCAATTAAATACATTCATAACCTTAGAGAAACCCATGATGTTAATACTAAAATTATAACACCCAGACCCTAGAAGCCCGGAGTAGGTGAATTATTATGTATCATTAGCATGATCAAAAAATATCAAGTCTCTAAAGACCGATTAGTTTAGTAGCCTAGGAATTACTAGATATATTCATAAGGTTTACATTACATCATAAAATGGAAAACTACAACAACATTGTTTCCATAGACAACACTAAGATCCCATAGACTATCCCTGTAGGTCAATCATAATATACTTCTTCACATCCGGGGAAAAATAAAACATTGAAAGTGGTGAGCTTAGATTCTCAGTAAGGATAATAATAAAGCAGAAACAATCATAAATAAGCATAAACATTTAAGGCAATGTAAAAGAGTAAAAGAAAAACCTTTTAAACTTGAACTTCCGCATAATATGGCAACAATAAAATCAAATAATTCCATTTACTTATTCACATGGATATTCAAATAATCGAATAATCACCTGCAATATCAATAGCCACATTTAATAATGATGGAATGAATAATGCGGGACTTTCATAACCACATAGGCAAGGCCTTGTGCCAAGACTACAAATAAGATTTTGTAAAGGCTTTGTGCCGAGACACTAGTTTGTCTCAGGAGACCTACTGATGCATCGATGAGTTATAGTGGGCTCCACCCGTCACTTACTAAGTCCAATGAATTCATCATACGAAATGGTTGAAACATAATCTGATCATTCGTATTAAAACTAACATACAAAATGTCAGTATTTTAACCACAACCCATGAATGGTTTAAAAATAGCACATCCACTGTCAAACATAAATCATTAAATACAATATGGATGATTGTTTAATAATAGATCAACCTCAATATATAATAATGATTGATATTGACAAAGGTGAAAATAATCATCAAAACTATTTGAGAGAAATATCCCCCTTTTTCTTGAAAGCATTTAAAAGTCTCATTATTTATCAAGAAGCCGTTTAAAATAGATTTTTGAATCAAAGTGTCCCATACCACATTGAAACATTTAAAAGGAATTTTAATTTTAAAACTTTAATGTTTATATATATAAATCCTTAAAACCATTTGTAAAACATTGACATTAATTAGAATGATTTAGAATAATAAATCTTTAAAACATTTTAAAATGATATTTTAGTTAGAGTTCCTAACCAAAAGAGAGACACTTGAATAAAAAAATTGAGGTAATAAAAACATTATAATATCATGAGAATAAATGGATTCATGATATACTATGTCAAAGTACAGTATATAAACCAAATAAATGTGGATTGTCACATAACAACAAAGAAGTCTCAATTGAATGTAAGATGGGATGAATTCCATTATAAAGACCATATCCTTAGGTTAAGGATAAATCAATGAAATAATTATGTCTGACAAATATAAATACACTCAATATGATTTGATATGCAGTGTAAATAAATTATTGGACATTCACACATATTCTTGTAAAAACAATACCAATGACTTGGATGTTTAACTAAATGAATAGAATTTGAGTTAAAATTACTCTTATCATGTTAATATGGAGGACTTGAGAATTTATCAATGGGGTGATTATCTATATCAAAAGTATATCATTTAAAAGGGTAGTGGAAATTAATACATAAGTAAATAAAAAAGTTATTTTACACATAATATTGGGGTAAAGTAATCGATGACGTTTGTGTAAAACCGAATGAGTGGAAATTGAAATTTGAAATTCCTTAACTGATTTGGTAACATAAAAAATGTACACCCCATGAAATAAGGATCATCCAATGATGATTTAAATACCCATAAATTAATTTATATTACACAAACAATACAATCACGGGTAGTACATACACCACACAAAATTTAGCGGTGGAAAATATAGCTTGAATCTCACAGGAATAAAAGTGAGATGAAAACCCCTTACTTAATTGTAATCAATCGAGTCGTATGACCCAAAGTTAATAACCAACAAATGGATCACAAAATACCAAGAATATAAAGAGAATCATGATAATATATATCAAATGGAAGTACACCATACACCACATGCAATAAATAAGTGGTGAACAACAGAAATATCACGGAATTAAAAGTGAGATAAGAAACTCCTTACTTCGTTGTAATCAATCAAGTCGTTTGAAAAAAAATTATTAACAAAAAATGGGTCACAAAATACCATGAATATAAAGAGAATCATGATAATATATATCAAATGGAAGTACACCATTTACCACATGCATTAAATATGTGGCGAACAATGGAAATCTCACATAATTAAAAGTAAGATAAGAAACCCCTTACTTTGTACTTTTCATTGGTTGAGGGTAGGTTAACATCATGTATAATGGTTAAATAATTGTTATTAAATTATAATATAATTATATAAATTAATATGATATCATATATGATCTTGTAATATTTCTTTGTTAATAATATTTTAGTATTATAGTCGTTTCGGGTCTTAACTGATTCATTTTCCTTTATATGATTTGTTTAGTAAGTATTGTTTGTTATTAATAAGATGTATGTTATTCATATTCCGAATGATATTAAGTCTTTAAAAATTATTTTTAATCATCTAATGAAAATTAGTCTATAGTGGATTATGATGAGGAATGAATCTCATCATGTTCGTGGAGATGGTAAATCATACGTACGTGCGAGCGACAATATCATTATTTTGATATTATCATATATACAGAATAATTATAATCTTATATTTATTATTTACATCAATTACACATCATTATTATACCCATCCAAATAATAATGTATTGAATTACAATTACACCACGACGTGGAGACGGTAAGTCGTACATACACATGTATGGTGACATGTCATTCAATGGATGGATAGAATAATTAATATGGTTGTACCATATTTATAATAACATCATAGTATATAGAATATGCCGGAGTAATTATTTTATAATGGAAACAACAAATAAAGAGGAAGTGGAAGAAGAAAGGAACTTGAAAGTGGTGATGAAATATTTATCTCTTCTTCGCGTTCTTCCTTTTGATTTGATCAAAAGGACTCATTAGGTTGGATTTTTGACTAATGGAAGGCCTATATGATTAATAGAGGATAGTTGAGAGGGTATTTGGTCAGAGTTTGGCCAAGACAAAAGGCTTTGAAGGTGTGAATTTGAGGGAAGGTGGAGTGCCCTTTTATAAGAGGGGTGAGGGGCCCTTAGGAAAAACTAGAAATATTATTTTATAATAAAATAATTTTCGGTTTCTAATGGATCCAAAATGCATTATTTAAAGTATATGGTGGGGATGGGTCGAAAATCACTTAACCAATAGGTTTTAGATAGGTTTGGGTCACTATATTAACCTTATCTTTTAGATTTAACTCTTCGTTAAATAGTTTGACATTTACCATGTCTCTTTGTATTTTTATATTATATGGTTAACTTACTATACACTTCCAATCGAACTTAAAGTGGTTCATTAATGATACACATATCATTATATAATTCTTTTGGCCAAAACTTATATTTTTAGGAGTAGAATATCAATTAATAATCTAATATTTGTTTAAAAAACTCCATTATGTCAATTTTGACAATATTAGGTATTTTTTTCTAAATTCATAACAGCATTATTACTTAGAAAAAAATTCATCTAAACAACCCTATAATTTAATATTAAGCTATAAAATTAGTTTAATTCACAAAAAGTCTCAAATTAAATTTATTGGGATATTTATAATATCAAATATCTTAATATTTCCATAATTAGGTAATTACTATATCATCATTGTGTCATAAATAAAATAAATTATTTAATGTCTAAAAAATATAAATAAAATACCATTATATAGGAAATATTTTTAGCATTATAATTAAAATTTAAAAACAATTTTATATTATGTATATCCCTATATTAAAAATGGTTTAGTAATTAATCTTTGAATTTAACACTTTTAACTCTTTTTTGAATTAAATGATAATAAATGTCCTAATCTAATCCAGGTGGACCTAAATAATCTTATTTTATTCATAAGGTTGTTTTTTGTCGAATTACACTTATCCAATTGAATTATAAAATGTTTTAGGGTAATAATAATATCAATTTTACCTTTAATTACCCTATTTCCTTTTAACCGTGGTAAATAGAAGTCAAAAGTTACTATTCACCAAAAAATATTTTTATCTTATTGAACCAAATTTTACTTACTTCTATCAACCGTGTCTCTCAGATTTTTGAAATTAAATTTACAGAAGTGGTCAAATTAAGGTTTATTCTAATTTGCAAATGCTCATAGGAGGTGAGTAAAAGACGGTAAAAAAGTTCAATAAAATTTTTATATATCTAAAATTACTATAAAATGAATCCAATGAATTACATTGAAAATATATAGGTATTATTTATCTATTTTGACCTAAAATAAATTTAAATAAAATAAATAATTATTTCATTAAAAATTTGGTTTTAAACTATAACTTAGTGTTTTTCACTATTCATCAAAAATTGAATGTTTTTAAAAAAATACCAAAAATTCACCCTAAGATAATTTCGATATTCCAAACCCAAAAATGAATTCCATTTTGATAGATAAAATTTATAAAATTTAAAAAAGTGGGTGTTACTATTCATAATGGCTAGTTTGATTGGTCACGGTGTGTTAGAATCTTGAAGTTGTGTACAATGCAATCTATTACATTATTCAAAGGAAAACGTACCGTCGAATCATGGGGTGTTACATTCTTCCCCCCTTTTAGAAATTTCATCCTCGCAATTTTTAAAATTGGGATTGGGAACATAAATGAATGTCCCACATCGGAAAAAGAGTCAACAAACCTATCACTTTAAAAGAAAGAAAGAGAAGTACAAAGGTCACCTGAGATAACCCGTACTTGGAATACATGTAGGAAAACATAGATATAGAAGATTAACTAAGTTTCAAGTTCTAATTGAGAGGGATAGAAAACATGGTCTGGAGAAAGTTAACAACAAGAAAACCACAAACTTGTGATGGGACAAACGGTCATTAGTTTCCCAGTATGAAAAGTAAACAGACAATGTTGTTTGTTGTTTTAATTTACATTTTATAAATATGAGGAACTTATTTATTAGATTGACTAATAACATAATGATATATACATATTTTTAAAGTAGAGTTTCATTATTTAATAAATTTATACCACTAACTCGTTTTTTTCAAACGATAAGTATTCAAGATGACTTGGTCACACCAGAAGAGCTCGAATCAACTTCTATATAATCACATGATCTATAAAGGATAAACTATATATTTACCTTTTCCTTAGAGATTAATAAAAAAAATGGTTAGTACAAGATCATATGATCCCCCAAAAGGATATTCATTTAGTGAAATAAACTCTAATCATAATTTCTAAAATAAAACCAACAATACCCCAAAGTTAAATAAATACCATTCAATAAACAATTTCCCTTAAAATCCTTCAAGATAATCCAAACTAATTTTGAAATCCAAAACATAGAGGAATTTGGTTATGTAGTCTTCCACGTTAAATTGTATCTCCAAATGACATCGACTACTCTTAAAATGAAATACTATAAAGTAATTAACCTAATCACATATTCTCTATTATAGTTTAATAATTTCCATAAATAACCCAAATAACTATAACTCCACAATAAAAACATATATAAAAATCCACCATTACTCCTCAAATGAAATCCCATAGTATTCTATTTTCTTTAGGCATATAGTGTTCCCAACAGAGTGAACGTCTTCCAAAATAACATTTATCACTTAGTCACCAAATCATTTTCCAATACTAAGGGTATTCATTTTATAAGAAATAAGATCCCAAATCAACTTATTATTGATCGGTAAAATTATTTAACTAAAACCAATTAGTTACACTAACTAGGGACTTCACGTAGTCTAGTGGTAGGTGATAAATCCCAATCGCACTCTGGTTGTGTGTTTAATTCCCATAGCTTTGTCCGACATGATGGGTTGTCACACAGTCTGCGTGTTGTCCTTTTCCAAAAACTATATTTTATATCATTACCAAAATGAGATAAATTCCTCAAAATAACCATAACATAATTTAACCACAAATGTTATATCATGCCTTGCATTTTCATCCCAAAATATAATATCTTGTAATTGCCTCAAACCCAATGATCATATAAAATGAAATGGTTATTTATAAATATATACAAAGGAGAAAACATAATTCTTCCTCAAATATCATTTTCACATGAAAAACTGCAGGGTTAAAAATAAAAGATAAAATTATCCCAAAGTAATCCCATCCACAAGGAGCACTAATAATTTTAAACATTTCTCCAGACATTTATTTCCATATAGCTTCTTCTTTGACCAAGAAAATATCCTATAGAATAGTGCATTCACTCGAGTAATGGCCACGTCTCCTAAATATATGAAAAATGACTCTAAATGGATTCTGGGGCCTAGTTTTATTTTCTTCCATAGTACTCTTCATTTTTTCTCGGCATTTCTTTATATTATGTCCTTCTTTCCCACACGTAAATCATTTATTTGTTCCATTGAGAAACATTCCTGGGTGACTCCTTCCACATTTCTTGCATGATGGAAATTGAGAATTTATTTCTAAATCGTATTCACTGCTGGATCTCTTATCATTCATCACCTTTCTCTTCATTGTTGAGTCTGAGAGTTGGTTAATATAGATGTAGTTAATCATATTATTGGAAAAATAATTTGGAATGAAGATGATATCTTTTACACCTATCGACATTCCATTTTTTTAACATTTCCACCATCGTTCCCACATTGTAAATCATGCTCACAGTTACTATGACTTCCTTGGATTCCATCCTTTGAATAAAACCAAAAAGCATTGTGTGAGTAACAGTAGTTATAAAATCCTTTAATGAATATCATGACACCATATGTTTAATTTGAAACACCTTTGGATTAACCAAGGTCATTAATTCTCATCTTATATTAAAATACTTCAAATTAGTTTTGAAGGAAAATGTAAATTATCTTAAGCATATACCCGGGAAGTGTCGTAACCAAGAGTGAAGCAAGGCCCATTCTCGTGCACCAATTCCCGTTCGAGTCTAGCTCAAAGCAGTGTTTTCTTGTTTTACCCCTAGGTACATCTGTGCCAGAGCCGCCTCTACCTTCTTGTGTCCAGAAAGGGATGTATTTCATGGAAAAATCACAAAATCTCTATAATACCAAAATTTTAGAATGTTCTTTTATATTAATCCTAAAATTCTATCTTAGGTCTATGTGCTCTAATCGGAGTTTATCTAAATCTATTTTCCAAGGTTTGTACTAAACTTCCTCTGATACCAAATGTAACGCCCTGACCCTAGAAGCCTAGAGTTGGTGCATTATTACATATCATTGGCATCATCAAAAAAGATAAAGTCTCTAAAGACCGATTAGTTTAGTAGACTTAGATGTACTGGATACATTTATAAGGTTTACATTACATAATAAAATGTAAAACTACAACAACATTGTTTACATAGACAACACTGAGTTACCATAGACTATCCCTACAGGTCAGTCATAATATAATTCTTCACATCCTGGTAAAAAACATAGAATGGGGTGAGCTCAGATGCTCAATAAGGATTACAATATAACAGAAACTTTCAAAAATAAGCTTAAACATTTAAGGAAATGTATAAGACTAAAACAAAAGCCTTTAAACTTAAACATCAGTATAATATGGAAAAGAAACAATAAAATAATTCCATTTACTTATTGACATGGATATTCAACTAGTTCAATAATCAAATGCAATATCAATATCCACTTTCATAATGATGGAATGCATAATTCCAGACTTTCATAACCACGTAGTCAAGGCCATGTGCCAAGACTACAAATAAGATTTTTTCAAGGCCCTGTGCCAAGACACTAGATTGTCTCATGATACCTATCGATGAATCGAGGATCTATAGTGGGATCCACCCTTCACTTACTAAGTCCAATGCATTCCTCATATGAAAATGTTGAAACATAATCTGATTATTCATATTAAAACTGGCTTACGAAATGCCAATATTTTAACCACAAACCATGAATGGTATAAAAATAGAAAATCCACATTCAAACATAACTCATTCAATACAATATGGATGTTTGTTTCATAATAGATCAACCTCAATAAGGAATAATGAATGATATTGACATAGATAAAAATAATCATCAAAACTATTTGAGAGAAATATCCCCCTTTTTCTTGAAAACATTTAAAAGTCTCACTATTTATCAAGAAGTTGTTTAAAATAGATTATTGAATTAAAGTGTCCCATACCACTTTGAAACATTTAAAAAGAATTTTAATTATAAAAAATTAATTTCCATATAAATAAATCCATAAAACCATTTTTAAAACATGGACATTAATGAGAAAGATTTAGAATAATAAATCTTTAAAACATTTTAAAATGATATTTTAGTTAGAGTTCCTAACCCTGAGAGAGACACATGAATAAAAACAATTGAGGTAATCAAAAAATCATAATATCATGAGAATATAGTGATTCATGACATACTATGTAAAAGTATCGTATATACACCATATAAAATTTGACTGGTCCATAACAACAAAGAAGTCTCAAAGGAATGCAAGATGTGATGAATTAATTTATAAAGACTGTATCCTTAGGTTAAGGATAATGCAATGAAATAATTATGTTTAAATAATATAAATAAACACAATTTGATTGGATATTCTGTGTAAATCAATCAGAGGACATTCACACATATTCCTGTGAAAATGACACCATTGACTTCGATGTTTAACTCAATGAATAGAATTTGAGTTAAAATTACTCTTATCATGTTTATATCGATGACTTGAGAATTTATCAATAGAGTGATTATGTGTATCAAAATTGTATCCACACAAAGAGAGTGTAAATTACTAAATAAGTAAATAAATAGTGATTTAACACATAATCTTGGAGTAATGTAATCAATGAAGTATGCGTAAAACAGAGTGAGTGGAAATTGAAATTTGAAATTCCCTTATCGATTTGGTAACTTACAAAACATAAACCCCATAAAATAAGGATCATCCAATTATGATGTAAATACCCATAAATTAAATTATATTACACAAAAAATACAATCATGGGTAGTACATACAGCACACAAAAGGTAGCGGTGGAAAATATAGCATGAATCTCACGGGAATAAAAGTGAGATGAAAACCCCTTACATTGTTGAAATCAATCAAATCGTATGAACAAACATAAAAACAACCAAATGGATCAAAAAATACCATGAATATAAAGAGAATCATGATAATATATATCAAATTGAAGTACACAATTCACCACATGCTATAAATAAGTGGCAAACAATGGAAATCTCATGGAATTAAAAGTGAGATAACAAACCCCTTACTTCATTGTAATCAATCGAGTTGTATGAAAAAAAGTTAATAACCACTAAATTGATCACAAAATACCATGAATATAAAGAGAATCGTGATAATATATATCAAATAGAAGTAAACCATACACCACATGCAATAAATAAGTGGTGAATAATGGAAATATCACAGAATTAAAAGTGAGATAAGAAACCCCTTACTTTGTACTTTTCCATTGTCGGGGGTAGGTTAACCTCCTGTATAATGGAGAAATTTTTTTTATTAAATTTACAAGAACAATATACATTAATCTGATATCTTATATGATCTTTTAATATTTCTTTGTTAATAATATTTTAGTATTATTGTCATTTAGGGTGTTAACTGATTCATTTTCCTTTATATGATTCATTTCGTAAGTAGTGTTTGTTATGAATAGGATGTATCTTTTTCATATTAAGAATGATATTATGTCTTTAAACTTTATTTTTAATCATCTAATGAAAATTAGTCTTGAATGGATTATGATGGGGAATGAATATCATTGCGTTCGTGGATAGATAATTCGTACGTACGTGCGAGCAACAATATCAGTATTTTGATTTTAAAATAATATATAATTGGATGGTATATCATATATACAGAATCATTATCATGTTATATTTTTTATTTACATAAATTACACATAATTATTATACCCATCCAAATAATAATGTATTGAATAACAATTACACCCCGACGTGGTGACAGTAAGCCATACATACGTATGTATGGTGACAGGTCATTAAAATGATGGATAGACTAATGAATATGGTTGTACCATATTTATAATAACATAAAAGTATATAGATTATACTGGAGTTATTATTTTAGAATGGAAAGAAAAAAGAAAGAGGAAGTGGAAGAAGAAAGGAACTTGAAAGAGTTGATGAAATATTTAACTCTTCTTCAGGTTCTTCCTTTTGATTTGATCAAAAGGGAACTTTATATTGGCTTTATGACTAAAGTAAGGCCTCTAGGTTGAAGGGAGGACAGTTTATAGGGTATTTGGGTAGAGGTTTCCAGCGACAAAAGGCTTTGAAGGTGTGAATTATAGGGAAGGATGAGTTCCCTTTTATAAGAGGGGTGAGGGGCACCTTAAGAAAAACTAGAAATATTATTTTATAATAAAATTAATTTCGGTATATAATGGCTAAAAAATTTATTATTTAAATTATAAGGTGGGTATGGGTCGAAAAGAACTCAACCAATATGTTTTATATAGGTTTGGGTCACTATATTAACCTTATCTTTTAGATTTAACTATTAGTTAAATAGTTTGACATTTACCATGTCTCTTTGTAATTTTATAATATATGGTTAATAAACTTACAATATACTTACAAGAGAACCCAAAGTGGTTAATTAATGATACACCTATCATTATATAAGTCTTTTGGCCTAACCTTATATTTTTAGGAATATAATACCAATTAATAATATAATATTTGTTTTATAAACTCTTTTATGTCAATTTTGACACTTTTTGATATTTTGTTTTTTCTAAATTCATAATAGCATTATTACTTAAAAAAAATTAATCTAACCAACCCTAACATGTCATATTAACCTATTAAATTATTTGAATTCATAAAAAGTATCAAATTAAATTTATTTAGATATTTATAATATCAAATATTTTAATATTTCATTAATTAGGTAATAACTGCATCATCATTGTGTCATAAATAAATCAAATTAGTTAATGTCTAAAAAATAAAAAAAAAATACCATTATGAAGGAAATAATTTTATCTTTCTAATGAATATTTTTAATCCAATTTATAGTATGTATAATCTTATATAAAAATGGTTTATTTATTAAGCTTTGAATTTTACACTTTTAACTCTTCTTTGAATTAAATAATAATAAATGTCCTAATCGAATCCAGGTGGACCTAAAGGATCATATTTTATTCCTAGGGTTGTATTTGGTCTAATTAATCATATCCAACAGAATTTGGACATCTTTTAGGGTAATAATAATTTCATTTTTACTCTTAATTACCCTATTTATTTTTAGTCGTGGTAAATAAAAGTCAAAAGTTATTATTTACCAAAAATAATTTTTTTCCTTATTGAACCAAATTTTACTTACTAATATCAACCGTGTCACTCATATTTTTTAATTTCAATTCAATATGTGGTAAAATGTTGATTTATTTAAATTTTCAAATGCTCCAAGGAGGTGGGTAAAAGATGGTTTAAAAGTTCAAGAAATTTTTTATATATCTAAAATTATTATAAACTGACTCCAATTAATTACGTTGAACATATATAGGTATTATGTCTCTATTTTGACCAAAAATAAATTTAAATAAAATAAATAATTATTTAAATAAAAATCTGGTTTTAAACTATAACCCTATTTTTCACTATTCCTCAAAAATTGAATGTTTTTAGAAAAATACCAAAAATTCACCCTAATGTAATTTCAATATTCTGAAACCAAAAATGAAGTCCATTTTGAAAAAAATTTATAAAATTTCATAATGTGGGTATTACTATTCATAACGGCTAGTTGGATTGGTCACGTTGTGTTAGAATCTCGAAGTTGTGTACAATGCAAGCTATTACATTATTCAAAGGGAAACGTACCATGGAAGCTTGGGGTGTTACCAATACCATTTCATTATTTATGTTTTTCCAACTTGTGAAAAATATAATTGTAAATATAATTTCACATCACAAAATAAAAGAAAAATTATTTAAATTTGTGACAACAAGTTAAATAATTATTTATCATCTTTCAAATAATTAATCCACTACTAGACTAGCCTTGGTCCTCTCGAAATCCACGTCCATTTATTGAACATCCAAATAAATAAATAATTTATTCCCTTAAATAATTATTTTATTTACAAACTTGTAAATAAATATTTATCAAATGTTCATTAAATAAAATAAATATATTATTCACAAAATTCGGTGAATAAATATTTACTTAATTTATAAAATAATTTTAACTTGAAAAAAATTATTCTATTATTTGAGAATAATGTATATTTAGTAAATTCAAATGTAATTTAACCGAGACCACCATAAACACTTAGTGTGTGACCCTCTAGCACTATTTCTCATTGGCATTAGGCAGGCTTGCCTAAAGTCCAAGAGTACAATATAGAAACGGGTCAAGAAACCCAAGAGAAATAACATAATGTTACAACAATGACATCCACATATGAATGATCACTGTGTAATATAACCCCTTTGTCCCAATATCTCATTAAGAAGGTTTCATGATAGTTTCATAAACTTTTCTGCTTGATAAGTTGTTCTTCTACTGCATGAAATAAACTTGGCGTTACACCATGGCCGTGGAATTTCGCATGACGGTTCCATTTCAATCAAAATTCTAGGATATCAACTTCTATAAATGGAAGTTGAAAATCATTCCTCAGCTTATCTATTAATAGAATGCCTCTCATGACACTTCCAATGTACCCTACTTCCCACCAACTGTCTACGTGATGGTTTTTGTTAGTAAATCAAAGTGTGCGAATCGTGATGCGTATTAATGATAATATTAATGTCTAAGGATTATTACACATGCTCACATATATAAATATTCAATGAATCTAAATCAAGTGGAATTTCTACTAGTGGGTTTGTTCTCATAATCTTATATCTTGGAGATTACCAAGTGAGAACATCATGATAGTAAGTCACAACTACTTATGAGTACTCACACTTGACGGTCTGCATGCTATGTGTCCCATCATAATATTTCATCCAAACATAGAACTATATTTAATATTATTTTTATAGCATTTCAACGTTCTCAACATATCGGGGAACTTCCATTACCTTATCAATGGAAAAAATATTGTATGACATTATTACATCATATTCATGAAGAACAATGACCAATATGTGATAATATGTTTAATATTTAAATACAATAAATATCCTTGTAATAAAAGTAAAACCAATTTGTTCTAAGACCCCAACTCTTACGAACTCACACATGGACTAGAACCAACTACCATTTACTTTCAGTCCTCTAGACCTCACATGGTGATCATGTTTCTACTGAGTCAAATCTTTATTCAAGGGTCCTGTCACGTTGTCCTCTATGGAAATACTACTCACTGTAACTTCACCTCTATGAGAATAATCCCTCAAGACATCATACTTTTGATGTATGTACTTCGTCCACTGATGTGACCTTGGCTCTTTTGGGAGACCCACCACTGCAATATTATCACTGTATAGTGTGATGGATTCTTTACTACTAGGTATCACATCCAACTCATGGATGAAGCTTTGCATCCAAACTGCTTCTTTATCTCCCTCAGAAACTATGATATACTCAGACTTTGCAATAGAATATATGAATACACACTTCTCTGAGCTCTTCCATCTTAGTAAACCTACATTCAAAGTGAAGATGTATCTTGTTTGCAACTTCATGTCATCTTTATTAGTCGAGAAACTAGCATATGAATATCATCTGATGACTAGTTCCTCCTCTCCTGTTGTAGAGACCCAAAGATTGACGTACATGGATATTAAATTACTTTTGCAGAATACTTTGTACATAACAAACACACACACACAAGGACCGTAATAGTTCAGTGTCTTTGAAAACTCAGAACGTAATCTTCTAATCATGGTGAAAGATCTTCAACATCTCCCATAAAGATCTTCCCTCTTTTTTTTCTTACCTAAAACCTTTCTTTATATCTAGGGGAAAATAAAACATAAAAGGGTGAGCTCAAATTCTCAGTAAGGGTAAACAAAATAAATATCAATCACATCATATTCATAAGAACATAACATTTTGGAAATCATAACCTGCAAAAGAGATCATAATATCATAACATGAGATAAATCATAGTAGTGAAATGTAATCCCGGTAATCATAACTTAAAACCTAAAATGTTGTGTAATACACACATAATCATAGAGAATCATTTATTATTAGTCAATACTCATTGCCAAGACTATCTTAGTGGACAATGTCCATTTCTGAACCGAGTTCATTCCTCGTTTCAGTCTTGTTTCACGGAACCGGTTTAACCTTCCGTTCCAGCCATGTATATCTCATGAGATATAAAATCATTACCCAATGCATTGGAGGGAGATATAGGTCCCACCCATCTCATAATTATACCATTATTATGTGTGCCAAAAAATCATAAACAATACATCATAGCATAACCCATGAAATAAAAATAGGAATCTTAAACATCATGACATCATAAAACAATTCATATAAGATAAAGTAATTCATAAAAATAATTCCATCACAACACAATCAAATAAATGTAATAATAGGGATAGAAACAGAACCATTTATTATCTTAGATGGAAAATAATTTTGATAAAACACTTGAACTCCATTCTTTAGGAAAATATCCTTTCTACTTCAAAAACACTTTTCCTTTCTTAACATGTCATAAAATTATAAACTAAAAGAAGTTGATTAATAATAAACTTGAAAACTTGTAAGGGAATCTTCTTGGAAATATTGTTTTAAAAATCCATTCATGCCGTATAAGTTAACTGAAAACATTCTTCTCGTACTTTTGTCGGAAAAGCCAAAAAGTACCTCGTACGAAAAACGACAAAAGATTCTGTTCATATCTTTTAATAAAAAATCATAGAAGGGTAAAATTGGATATAAACTATTGTATAATGATGTAAATATTACATATTGAGGAAACATGGATGTGGATAATAAAATGCACCCCAGTAAATTCCAAAGTATAAACAATCTCGGATAAAAATGAGATTGTGATATTTCCCTTACCTTAGGTCCGATTTGCTTCGTAAGTGTCCGAACCTTCTATATAATGATTTAAATAATGTTATTGACTTATTTAATAATCATACGTATTTTTATGATATCATATATGGTCATATTCTTAGCTTCTTTTTAATAATATTTCATTACCATTTGTTATTCGGGTGTTTATTACTTTTTGTTCTTATTCGTGTTTTGTCGAATAAATTCTTATTATTATCTTTAGGTTATAGATACCTCATTTCTAGAATGGTATTAATGTAATATATATCATATTCATTCATTCAATTCATTTATATAATCATTATGCAATGAAGATCATGTAGAACGAGTCGCATCACATCGTGGAGACGGTATTCCGTACGTACGCACGAGCGAAGATATTGTTCCCATGATCGTGGAATCGTATTGAAGTGTATGTATACTATTTCAGAATCAATATCACTTTACAATAATCATATATAGTTATTATTTACACCATTATACCCATCCAAGTAAGGTGGTGAGGGAAAATAGATTACACCACGGAGTGGAGACGGTATTCCGTACGTACGCACGCGCGGTGATTTTTTTTTCCGTAGGATGGATAGATGGTGAAATCGGGTTGTTTAATACTTATAATAACATATCAGTATATGAGTGATACTGATGTTATTACTTCATAATGAAACAACTAAATAAGAATAAGTGGAAGAAGAAATAAAGATGAAAGAATTGGTAACGGACATTACCTCTTCTTTGAAGTGCTTCGTTGAGATCTCCTTTTAGGGCACTAAAATTGGTCTTTGAAGAAGATCAGGACCTCTAGGATGTATCTCGGGAAGTTTAGAGGATAAATTGGTAGGGTTTGTCCGAGCTTGAAGGCTCAAAGTAGTGTGAGGAAGAGGGGGAGGAGGTGCCCTTTTATAAGGGAGGAGAGGGTCACCTTTGGAATTTTCAAAAATATTAATTTTTAATAAATCTAACCCCACTTAAAAACCTTCAAAAATGACTCATATTCGAATATTAGATGATATAGGGTTGTAATATCATCAAACAATCAAATTTAGACATGTTTGGATCTTATTTTAAACCTTATCATTTTGATTTATCCTTATTTAATATATTTATGTTTATTTGTGGTAATAAAATTCTAAATTTTAAATTATAACAAATAATTATTTATTTGTTGTGAATTTACATAATTGTTTACTTTATAACATTATAGACCATATAAAGTTAAATTTATAATTTTTAAATATTTTTGTGATTTTTAAACAATTTTATAATATGTTATTTTTATAAAATAACAATAGTGTCAATTTTGACAGAATTCATTTATTTGAATTTAAATAAAATATATACAGAAGATATGTTCGAAATAAAATCTTTAATATATTTATAAAAGGTCATATATATCTATAAAATTAGTGGATCACATTAAATAGTTCATATAGTATTTATTTTATTATTTTTAAAACCATTTATTTGGTTTATCTCTTAATAAAATAATTACTACAACATTTTTGTATAATTATTTAATATACTGATTTTTGCATAAAAATTAAACTTAAATCCTATGATGAAGATATATCTATTAAATTTCACAATAATACTTTTACTCGAATTTATCATCTTAAAATCACAACATTTAAATTGTTATATTTATTAAATTACGAAGGTGACAACTTTGGTATCATTTAAAATAAAATAATATAAGTGTCATAATCAATTTTATAAGGCTCCAAACGGTTATATATTAGGTCATTGGATGATTAAGGTGTAGATATACACTACCAATAAGTTTTGGTCATGTTTTTGGTCTTTTAATGAGTATTATTATTTCAATAAAAACTATATTACTTATTTTCCACTTAATAAATAATTTCTGTATCATTAATGTATCACCATTAATGACAATTATTTAGTCCATAAAAATTATAAATAAATTATAGTGATGTATATAATTGTATTATATTTCTGTAGACTATTCATTTTTTATGTTTTATTATGTTTATCACTATATTAAAATTATTATACTTATAAGATTTAAGAGAGTGACATGTTGTCACTTTCTTTGGTTTTAATAATAATTAAATTATTTTCAGGGAAAAAAGTCCATTAAATGATTCTAATCCGACCCTTAGGTGATATGGGTCTACTTTTAGTCATCTAATATGATTTTTACTGGTGTTAGGGTAATTTTATAATATTATATTTACCCTTAATTACCCGATTTACCTTTAACTATGGTAAATAAAATTTACCGTAGTTACTATTCATAATTCCCAAAAATAAAAGTAGCTTATTAACATAATTTGGACCCACTGATTCCAAATATGGAATCCATCGTTCCAAATTCAATACACAAAAGTTGCAGAAATTAAATTAAAATTAATCCCGTTGTCGAAAGAAAACGGTTTTTTCTTTAAAACATTGCAAAAGATTGAATTGATTTAACCTACGAATTTAATGTAAAATCAATTCTAATGACATAAATTATATTAAATGGTAAAAATATATTCTATTTATACTTTAAAACCATTAAATGCTATAATTTAACCATATAAATTATTGCGATGGAAAAAGTTGTTTTTAATAAAAATATAGCGTGTTTTTACTATTCATCAAAATATGAAAGTTACCAGAATAATATGAAAAATTTATCCAAAGTAAATTTTTATTTCTTGATTCCAAAGAAGAATTTGATTTTGTCAAATTGAACTTATAAACATGTCAAAAACTAGATTTAAAGTGGGTGCTCCATCAAACGGCGGCAAAACTGCATTTTTTGAAAAATACTTATTTTACCCGAAAAATTTATTTTGTTCTTATACCATGTTCTAGAAAATGTGTAAGATGAATAATAATGTAATAAAATTCAAAATTTAGTTAATACTATTCATAACGACTAGTTCATAATAATATTATAATAATATATCGTTGTTTAGTAAAACCTGGTATTGCGTACAACACACGCTATCGAGGAAGGTCGCGATTGCGTGTAATGCAAGCCAAGTCAGGGTTGTGTGTTGTGAAAGAATCCTTCTTTGTTTTGTATAACAGAATCCAACCATATTTAATTTATACATTGAATATATATATATATATATACTCAATGTTGTGTAGAATAACTATTATCAAAATTGTGTGTAACACGATCCAAGAATAGTTTTGCGTATACTGCAAGCTAATATGGTGTTGTGTAAAGCGCAAGGAAATCTTGGTGTAGCATACAACAAAAGACATTAATTAAATTAAAAAAAAATATTTTTCATAAAATCTCGGGGTGTTACATTCTACCCCCCTTAAAATGAATTTCGCCCTCGAAATTTGTCGGGGTTATAAACGATTTACTACTTGAAAGTTTCTTTAATAGAAACCCACATCGTAAAAAGGAATACCAAAACTTGCCTTTAAAAATTAAAGTATGAAATGTAACAGTTACCCAAAATAACTCATCACTGGGTTTCCACGTAGGAGAACATAGGTGAAAATATGGATAGGGAAGAAAAATCAAACCATCAAGATCTGATGGAGAGTGGTAGAGAAAATGGCTATGAAAAAGCCCACAATCACAAAGCTATTGATTTGTGATGATCTAAGGTACCATCGCATTCATCGGATATAAGGGAACTAGGACAACATTTTTGGTTTTCAAGATCATTTCCCTAAAGTTGATGAATTAAAAGAAATACTTGCATGATTTTGGTACAATCTCACTATTGTTCATGAATTGAACAATTTCCACTTCATCCCTTAAAGAAATGAAGTTGAATTTTTTATTTGTGATGATTTAGCAGATCATGTGATAGAATGATGGCTCATTCCATCTCTTTCAAACAAAAGGTTAGCAAAAGTTATAAGTCCATCTTATGGTTAGATTAATCGTATATGGTTCCAAAAATGAACTTATACTTCATGTATCATACCTCTTTATAAAATAAAACTAGTTTCTACTAACTAGGGACTTCCTGTAGGGCAGTGGTAGGCGATAAAGGCCAGTCGCACTTCGGTTGTGGGTTCGATTCCCACAGGCTTGTCTGACGCGATGGGTTGTCGCCCATCCTGCGGGTTGTCCTTTTTCAAAAACTACATTACTATAACATCCCATAAATTATATCGGAAAAAAACTTCTATCCTTAAATAGTACTAACTTATGTCCAACATAATCCATTCCAATCTTTAGGATTATCCAAAATAATGTTGTCTAATCTCATATTATAGTGAAAACGATTACCAAAGATTTCATACAACTAGCATGTTAATACCATTGTTGATCCCCATATATCATGAGATATTTCTTGTTGGTCAGATTCCAAACATTCAAAGGCCTTAATCATGTATTCTCTTGAAAAAAAAATGAATACCCATTAAACCTTATTGAAAACATGAATGCTGTTAAAAGTTAACTCTTTCCACATACCAAAATCCTAAAAATTCTATATACTCAAACCATGATATCACTTAGTCCTTATATCAATCATGAGCTCATGAATACTGTCAAACATTTCATTTTTTCCTTATCCCTTCATTATGCGCATATCATCTTTTTTCCAAAAATATCTCAATCACATTCCATGGTTACCGGTACCATAAAATTATTGAAAACCACAATAGACCAATACATAAATATTCCAATATTCCACGATACTCTATATAACATTATTTTGGAATCCCATTACATAAACACTTAATAATTCCACCACACTGTTGTCATATTCAACATCGCCAATGGTGATCGCATGTGACTTCCCTTTTTCCTTTTCCTTAAGTGGTTTATCATGTTGATCATCACTAACCCTTGGATTAGGGAATTTATTAGCATAATGCCCAATTTCCTTGCACTTGAAGTATTGATGTTTAGTAGGTTCATTATGTGTATCCCTTCCTTTGTTTTCATCATTAGACATCTTCTTCCCATCATTGCAGCATTCAAATGCCCGATGACCTTCCTTTCAACATTTGAAACATTTACTTGTCCCTTTAATACAATCTCCACCATTCTTCTTTCCACACTTTGAGCATAAGGAAACATTCATCTTCTTTTCACCATTATTCTGAGATTTCTCCTTGAACTCCATCTTTCGTTTCTTGTCAAAACTATGAGATGGATAAGTAACACCAACTTCCATTTCTACCTTGATAGCACAACTCACAATTTCTTCATAGCTACTGAAGTCTCTTATAGCTAATGCCCTTCAAATAATTGGTTTTAAGCCACTGAAGAATCAATCAACTTTACTTTCATGTTGGATGATAAAGCCAGATGCATACCTTGCAAGCCTTGTAAAATTCGCTTTGTATATACCAACAGATTCATCATCCTTTTTCTTTAGTTCAAGAAACTCCTTCTCCATATTTGTACGAATAATATGAGGGAAGTACTTATTGAAAAATAAGTTCTTGAACTCGTCCCATTCCATGGACTCAATTTCATTTCTTTGCCTCGTATTCTGGATAAGATTCCACCATTGATCAGCTTCACCTTCCAAACGATATACTGATAAGATGACTTTTTCATGTTCAGAACATTGAAGAACTGAAAATATCTTTTCAGTGGTACTGATCCATTGTTCAGTAACAAGTGGATCAGAAAACCCACTGAAAGAAGGTGTACATTGCCTCATGAAGGACTCAATAGAATATTGTTTCCTTCTCTGCTCATTTGGAATTCCAGAATGATTCATAGCCTATGTAAGTACAGCAATAAGATTTTGCACTCCATCTCCCATAACATTTGTTTGTTCAGGAGGACAATCATTGCATTGTCCATTGCATTGATCAACAAGGTTCCTTCGGGTTCTAGCCATCGTCTAAAACCCACAAAGAATAGCGCGAGAGGCAGAAATCATGCTAGGGAAAAAACATAATAAATGGGGAGTACCTTCAATATCTAACATCTTAGGTTTTATTCTAAGATTGTTAACGTAGTTCTAGAACTATCTCCTATACGTATACTTATCCTTAGGGACATCCCGATACATACCTTAGAAATATCTCTAGGGATCTCACTAACGTTTTCATACCCTAGTTTCCAAAGGTTTACTAAAACTTTCCTCTGATACCAACTGTAGAGACCCAAAGATTGACGTACATGGAAATTACATTACTTTTGCGGAATACTTAGTACATAAAAAAACACACACACAAGGACCGTAATAGTTTAGTGTCTTTGGAAACTCAGAACATAATCTTCTAATCATTGTGAAAGATCTTCAACATCTCCCATTAAGATCTTCCCTCTTTTTTTTCTTACCTAAAACCTTTCTTTATATCCTGGGGAAAAGAAAACATAAAAGGGTGAGCTCAAATGCTCAGTAATGGAAAACAAAAGAAATATCAATCACATCATATTCATAAGAACATAACATTTTTGGAAATCTTAACCTACAAAAGAGATCATAATAACATAACAAGGGATAATACATAGTAGTGAAATGTAATCCCAATAATCATAACATAAAACATGAAACTTTTTTTCATACACACATAATCATAGAGAATCATTTCTTATTAGTCAAGACTCATTTCCAAGACCATCTTAGTGGACAATGTCCATTTATGAACCGAGTTCATTCCTCATTTCAGTCCTGTTTCACTGAACCGGTTTAACCTTCCATTCCATCCAGGTCTATCTCATGAGATATAAAATCTTTACCCAATGCATTGGAGGGAGATATAGGTCCCACCCATCTCAAAATGATACCATTCTTATGTGTGCCACAAAATCATAAACCATAAATCATAGCATGACCCATGAAATAAAAATGGGAATCTTAAACATCGTGACATCGTAAAACAATTCATATAAGATAAAGTAATTCATAAAAATAATTCCATCACAACATAATCAAATCAATGTAATAATAGGGATAGAAACAGAACCCTTTATTATCATAGATGGAAAATAATTTTGATAAAACACTTGAACTCCATTCTTGAGGAAAATATCCTTTCTACTTCAAAAACACTTTTCCATTCTTAACATGTCATAAAATTCTAAACTTAAAGAAGTTGATTAAAAATAAACTTGAAATATTTTAAGGGAATCTTCTTGGAAATAATGTTTTAAAAATCAATTCATGTAGTATAAGTTAAATGAAAACATTCTTCTCGTACTTTTGTCGGAAAAGTCAAAAAGTACCTCGTACGAAAAACGACCAAAGATTCCTTTCATATATTTTACTAAAAACTCATCGAAGGGTAAAATTGGATACAAACTATTGTATAATGATGTAAATATTACATATTGATGAAACATGGATGTGGATGATAAAATGCACCCTAGTAAATTCCAAAGTATTAACAATCTTGGATAAAAATTAGATTGTGATATTTCCCTTACCTTAGGTCCGATTTTCTTCGTAAGTGTCTGAACCTCCTGTATAATGATTTAAATAATGTTATTGACTTATTTCATAATCATACCTATTGTTATGATATCGTATATGGACATATTCTTAGCTTCTTATTAGTAATATTTCATTACCATTTGTTATTCGGGTGTTTATTACTTTTTGTTCTTATTCGTGTTTTGTCGAATAAATTCTTATTCTTCTCTTTAGGTTATAGATACCTCATTTCCAGAATGGTATTAGTGTAATATATATCATATTCATTCATTCAATTCATTTATATAATCATTATGCAATGAAGATCATGTAGAACGAGTCGCATCACATCGTGGAGACGGTATTCCGTACGTACACACGAGTGAAGATATCGTTCCCATGATCGTGGAATCGTATTGGAGTGTATGTATACTATTTCATAATCAATATCACGTTACAATAATCATATATAGTTATTATTTACACCATTATACCCATCCATGTAAGATGGTGGGGGAAAATAGATTACACCACGGCGTGGAGACTGTATTCCGTACGTACGCACGTGCGGTGATTTCTTTTTCCGTAGGATGGATAGATGGTGAAATAGGGTTGTTTAATACTTATAATAACATATCCGTATATGCGTGATACTGATGTTATTACTTCATTATGAATAAACTAAAGAAGAAGAAGTGGAAGAATAAATAAAGATGAAAGAATCGGTAATGGACATTACCTCTTCTTTGAAGTGCTTCTTTGAGACCTCCTTTTAGGGCACTAAAATTGGTATCTGAAGAAGACCAGGACCTCTAGGATGTTTCTAGGGAATTGGAGAGGATAAATTGTCAGGGTTTTTCCGAGCATGAATGCTCAAAGTGGTGTGAGGAAGAGGGGGAGGAGGTGCCCTTTTATAAGGGAGGAGAGGGGCACCTTTGGAATTCTTAAAAATATTAATTTATAATAAATCTAACCCCAATTAAAAACCACGAAAAATGACTCATATTCGAAGTTTAGATGATATAGGGTTGTAATATCATCAACCAATCAAATTTAGACATGTTTGGATCTTATTTTAAACCTTATCATTCTGATTTATTCTTATTTAATCTATTTAAGTTTATTTGTGGTAATAAAATTCTAAGTTTTAAATTATAACAAATAATTACTAACTTGTTTTGAATTTCCATAATTGTTTACTTTATAACATTATAGACCATATAAATTAAAATTTATAATTTTTAAATATTTCTGTGATTTTTACACAATTTTATAATATGTTATTTTTATAAAATAACAATAGTGTCAATTTTGACATTATTCATTTATTTTAATTTAAATAAAATATATACATAAGATATGTTCGAACTAAAAGATTTAATAGATTTATAAATTTTCATATGTGTCTATAAAATTAGTGGATCAGATTAAATATTTCATATAATATTTATTTCTTTTGGGAAACACTTGTTGTCTTTCATGCGCTGTGTTGCCCATTGGGTTGTCTGAACCCATCAGTATGTCTCCTCGTCAGTGCTGATGTTTCCTGGTGGGACAGTTGGAAATGCATAAATTTATCTTTAGGGGGGGAGTGGTCAGCGACCCTCCCTAGGTGTGGGTCTTGTCCTGCGTGCCCAGAGCCACCCAGTTTTTATTATTTTTAAAACCATTTATTTGGTTTATCTCTTAATAAAATAATTACAACAACATTTTTGTATAATTATTTAATATACTGATTTGTTGCATAAAAATTAAACTTAAATCCTATGATGAAGTTAAATCTATTACCTTTCACAATAATACTTTTACTCGAATTTATCTTCTTAAAATCACAATATTTAAATTGTTATATTTATTAAATTATGAAGGTGACAACTTTGGCATCATTTAAAATAAAATAATACAAGTGTCATAATCACTTTTATAATGGTCAAAACGGTTATATATTAGGTAATTGGATGCTTAAGGTGTAGATATACACTACCAATAAGTTTTGGTCAGGTTTGTGGGCCTTTTAAGGAGTATTATTATTTCAATAAAAACTCTATTACTTATTTTCCACGTAATAAATAATTTCTTTATCATTAATGTATCACCATTAATAACAATTATTTAATCCCTAAAAATTCTAAATAAATTATAATGATGTAGATAATTTTATTATCTTTCTGGAGACTATTAATGTTTGATGTTTTATGATGTTTATCACTAAATTAAAATTATTATACATATAAGATTTAAGAGAGTGACATGTTGTCACTTTCTTTGGTTTTAATAATAATTAAATTATTTTCATGGAAAAAAGTCCATTAAATGATTCTAATATGACCCTTAGGTGATATGGGTCGACTTCTAGTCATCCAATATTATTTTCCCAGGTCTTAGGGTAATTTAATAATATTATATTTACCCTTAATTACCTGATTTACCTTTAAATATGGTAAATAAAATTTACCATAGTTAATATTCATAATTCTCAAAAATAAAAGTAGCTTATTAACATAATTTGGACCCACTGATTCCAAATATAGAATCCATTTTTCCAAATTCAATACACAAAAGTTGCAGAAATTAAATTAAAATTAATCCCATTGTCAAAAGAAAACGGGTTTTTCTTTAAAACATTACAAAAGATTGAATTGATTTAACCTACGAATTTAACGTAAAATCAATGCTAATGACATACATTATATTAAATGGTAAAAATATATTATATTTATACTTAAAAGCATTCAATATTATAATTTAACCATATAAATTATTGTGATGGAAAAAGTTGTTTTTAATTAAAATATAGCATGTTTTTACTATTCATCCAAATATGAAAGTTACCAGAATAATATGAAAAATTTATCCAAAGTTAATTTTTTTTCTTGATTCCAAAGAAGAATTTTATTTTGTCAAATTGAACTTATAAACATGTCACAAACTAGATTTAATGTGGGTGCTCCATCAAAAGGCGGCAAAACTGCATTTTTTTAAAAATACTTATTTTACCGGAAAAAATTATTTTGTTCTTATACCATGTTCTAGAAAATGTGTAGGATGAATAATAATGTAATAAAATTAAAAATTTAGTTAATACTATTCATAACGGCTAGTTCATAATAATATTATAATAATATATCGTTGTTTAGTAAAACCCGATATTGCGTACAACACACGCTATCGAGGAAAGTCGTGATTGCATGTAATGCAAGCCAAGTCAGGGTTGCGTGTTGTGCATGAATCCTTCGTTGTTCCTTATAACAAAATCTAACCATATTTTATTTATACATTGAATATATATATATATATACTCAATGTTGCGTAGAATAACAATTATCAAAATTTTGTGTAACACGATCCAAAAATAGTGTTGCGTATACTGCAAGCTAATACGGTGTTGTGTATAGCGCAAGGTAATATTGGTGTAGCATACAACACAAGACATTAATGAAATTAAAAAAAATATTTTTCATAAAATCTCGAGGTGTTATGCCTGTATAAACTAATAACATATCCTTAGTATGACCCAGATACTTTAGGATATTCTTAACTACCATCCAATGACGGTCACCTGGGTCATCTTGATATCATCTTATGCACTCAATGCATATGCCACATTCAGCCTATTACAATGTATGGCATACATGATTGACCCAATCGATGATGTGTATGGAGTCCATTCCATTATCTTTCTTTCCTTACGTGTTTGAGCATATATTTTCTTAGAAAGATGAATTCCATGTGATAATAAAAACTATCCCCTCTTTGATAGTTCCATACTAAATCTCTTCAGTATCTTATCAATGTACGTACATTGACTTATGATAAAAAAATATCTTTGATCTATCACAATGGATCTTGATCTCAAGAATATATGAAACCTCGCCCAATTACTTCATACAGAATCATTGATTCAACTATGCCTTAACAGACTGTAAGACTGGTGTCTCATTTCTAATAAGTAATAGGTCATCAACATATACTATTAAGAAAATGACTGCACTCCCACTAAATCGTTTGTCGAACCAAGGCTCACATTAATTCTTGATAAAAACAAATTATGTTATGGCTTCATCAAAACAAATGTTCCCTAACATGGATGATTTCATTAATCCATAAATTGATTTTTTCAATAGTCATTCCTTATTTTTATCCATTAGAGTCACAAACCATTCAGGTTGTGTCATGTAGACATCTTCTGGGAGGTTCCTGTTAAGGAAGGCTATTTTTTTCCATTTTACAATTCTCATAGTCATGGTAATTTCATAGTGTAAATTATAATTATGATGGATTTCAGCATTTAAACTAGTTAAAAGGATTCATCATAGTCAAATCTGTAACTCTGTTTAAATCCTTTTGCAACCAGTCGTGCCTTATAGGTACTATCTTGTCCTTCCATGTCCTGTTTCTTCGTGAATACCCATTTTCAACAAATAGGTTATACATCAATAAGAGGATATACCAAAATCAAAACTTGGTTTTGGTACATGGTGTCCATTTCATAATTCATGTCTTCCTGTCAATTTGCAATGTTTTTTCCACTTACTACTACCTTTTATGTTGGAGGATCATTATTATCAACTAATAATGACTCACCATCATCAATAACTAGATAATTATACCATTCATGTTCTTTAACCACTCTTGTACTCTTACAAAGTACTTGTGTCTCTAGAATAGATTCTTCGTCCATGAGGCCTTGTGGAACCTGTTCCTATACCAACACTTGTGTACCTTGATCCTTGACTTCATTGAATTACATCTCACTCCCACTATCTATTTTGGAGATGTTCTCCCTCTCACAAAATATGGAATTTCATTCCACTATATCATTTTTTCTGAGGGTTTGTATATGTAATATCCCTTCGAATAATTAGGATATCCTATAAAGATTCACTTTGTGCCTTGGGGTGTGAGTTTCTTACCTGAAGAGGTCTTAACACATGCTTCTCTACCCACACATGTAAATTCGATAACAAGTATTTTCTTCAACTCCAGAACTTGTATGGAATACCATTTATTGATTTTGTTGGTACATGGTTTAGTTTGTGTGCCACTATTTGTAACTCATATCCCTAAAATGAAAATGTAAGAATCACATGACTCATCATTGATCTCACCATGTCCAATAGGGTGCAGTTCCTCCTTTTGCTCACACCATTTCACTAGGGCGTGTATGGGGGAGTGAGTTGGGAGAGGATCCCAAACACCAGAAATTAATAAATATAATGTGGATTAATATATTCTCTACCTTGGTCTGAAAGGATTTTCTTAATCTTCTTTCCAAGATGGTTCTCAACTTCATTTTTGTTTTCTTTGAACTTATCAAAAGAATCTGACTTATACGTCATTAAGTAGATATATCCATATCTACTAAAATCATCAGTAAAAATTATGAAGTATGGGTTTCATCCCCTTTCTTCAACTGTAAATGATCCACAGAAATCGATATAATCTAATAAAATATGTTCTTTAGCCCTTTCACATTTCCCATTAAATGGGGTTTTGGTCATTTTTCCTTGTAAACCTGGATGGCATATGCTAAGTGGTTTTAGTTCGAAAGAATCTATAAATCTATCTTGATGTAACATTCTCAAGTGTTTCTCAATTACATGACCTAGCCAGTGATGCCAATTTTTGGTGTGGTATGATTCATGTCAGGTATATTTTTTATCGATTTACATTACATGGTTTGTGTAATCCAACATGTAAAAATCACTGTATAAATGTAACGTACCAAAAAATTTCCATCTTTATAAAAGAAGCAACATTCGTTTAAAAACATGAAAAAATCCATATGTATCTAATCTAGATATAGAAATAATGTATTTAGTAATAGAAAACACATACTAAAAACCCATTAACACACATACCTGAATCATCCCCTTTCTCTTTAGGCTAAGTTCAGTTCTTCTTCCAGTGGACCTTCTTTCCAAATTTGAAATAAATAGCCCCATATTCCATTTCCTCACATCTAGACTTCCATTTCATAGAAGGCTATGAAGAATATTTGGTCTTAAATCTCTTCGGTTTCCCTTTCCTCTTATTCACATTAAGGATATAAGGATTTCCACACTTCATATCTTTTTTCACTTGGGGAATAAGGATAAGAATATAAGATACAGACATCTCAATGTTGTTAGTATTGAATTTGACAACATTGTTAGAGACGCTCTGAGGGAATGATGCGAGAATGAGATCAGTGCCAAGTTATTTGGGTAGTTTAAACCCTAGAACTTAAAGATTCTCATTGTAGCCAATGAGCATGACTACATGAGGCCCAGCTAGGGAACCTTTTCCAAGCTTACTCTGAAAGAGTGCCTTAGATATCTCAATTCTTTCATGTCTTACTCTCTCCTAATACAGACCATAGAGGTTCTCGAGCATGCTATAAGAATCCATGTTTTCATGATACTTAATGAGAACAATAGGCATTGATGATAGCATTAGACATTGAATTTAGAACGCATCGTCCATATGTTTATCAAAGATAAGGAAATCATTCTCACTCACCTCTTTGGTAGGTGGATCAAGTAATGCTGACACCAACATGTAAAACATTTGTTCATGGTGTAAGATAACCCAAAGGTGTATAAACCATTCATGGATGTTATTACCGGTGAGGATGTTGTCTTTATCCATAATTGATCGCACCGATAGTGTGGTTGAAGATATTTTCATTTTTATTCTACAATTATTAGAGAATATCATTTGAATTTTTTGGATTACATTTTAGGAGAAATAATAAATTTTATTTAGTCTTCCACTATTTTATAAAGTCCCAATAGCCCTCATCATTGAACTTGGAATGTCCAGTTTCCATGAAATTCTAGAGGGAACAACCCATATTTCCGTTATCATAACCCCAAAAGTGTTGGTCAATCTATTAGAATGTATTTAAGTAGGCAAGTCTTTTTCAACTGCGGGCTTGTAACTCCTTGATCTGTTGAGTGGACTTCCCAATCCTGAAATCATGACTTTTTGATTTCCTTAACTCTTGACTCAAATAATAAACAATGACTAGTAAGGGATACTCCTCTTGATGTAATATACTTTAGTCAACCTGAAACATTTCATAAGGGGTACCTGTATAAAAGTAAGTTTCCCAACAAGGGTTGGTCAAATACATAGTTTTATTGAGTTTTTCCCCTAATCAAGTAATAGAAGGCTTGGTCTGACATAATATTTTATTTGATGGTTTTTTATCTCTTATGCGTAAATTTCTTATTATCATTATCACATGATTGTTAATATTATGTGGAACTTAATTAATTTATTAACCATGTCTTGAAAACATTTACTCATACGTATGGTTTATATTAGTTCCATCATCCATTCTGGTTTATTTTATTAATTATTTGATTGTGACAACACGTCCATCATGAAAAACTATGAAACTGAAAGAAATAAAATTAATTAAAGGTTATGATCATGATCTTTTCTAAGGGTTATTTTATCTATAGATTGATAAACTAACCCTGAACTATGGGAGAAAAATCTTGAACCTTTGGGGTTCATGTTTATAGCTTTCCACCTGTCCACCTCTGTATCTGCTAGGATTGGTTTTCTCTCAGCTCCAACTTAAACCATCTCCACTATATTGGGAGTTCCATCCATTATATATGCCTTTTTTAACTCATATATAGGTGATAAATAAAACGAGTTTTTATATAAAATAATACATGGGCACGTTGTCCCTACATATTACTGTGGAGAAGGATCACATGCCAACAAATTTAATTTAAATAAAAAAATAAAATGAAACCATACACATAAAATGGTATTGGTCCAGCTCATGATCATTCATACATTCAAAGATATTTATGCCAAAATAACGTATCATTCAATTATTTAATTATTCTTGTTTAAGATAAGTCACACTCGAATCAATTAATTATCATCTTTAATTAATCAATCATTTTATCTTAAACCATTTTATAAATTTCATTAAGATTCACATTCTTCATAATTTTAAAAAAATAAATTCATTTAAAATTAACTTTGTAAATAACTTGTATCTCGGAGACAACCCGATTAATTTCTATTCATAACTACCCAATGAGTAGAAATGAATATTATGAAGATTCCAAATTAAACACATACATATAAAACACTTATCACATGTTTTTCCTTGACTTCACACCCACATGATGGTACATGTCTCAAAGTATTGTATAATATAATAATAAATTTTAATAAATACATGTAATTTGGAAGAGTACACGACATATTGTTACAAATAAAAAGTGTATACTATTTTCACTGTCCAACAAAAGTACATACCCAGGGAAATGGAGTGTGAGTGTACATCAAAAATATTAGAAGTACATGGTTGGTCTAGTGGGTCACACACCGTGTAGTTCCACATCACACGGTCTTTAGCTGGGCATGTCCAATATGAGGTACACGGTCCAAACCTAACCTGAAAAGGACTACTAGTCATTTTAGTGGGCCACACATCATGTAATCTTAAAATCGCATGCCATCTATTCTTGGTCAACACATAGAGTTATTAAGACATAGAAAAACTCCAACGTTACAGCTTGGTTTGGCGAACAGGACACGGTGCATTGAACCTTTGCTACACAACATGTATTGTTGAATACACGTTGTGTGATCTGGTGTTTTACGGACAAGAACCTTTTTCACATTCAAATGAGATCCTCTGTTTTATTTTAATCAAAATTAAAACGAAATATAGTTTCTATAAGGTGAACGAGAAACAAAAGAGGAGGAACAAATCTCAAGAATTAGATTTGTAGAAAGATTAATTTGAATTGAAAGAACTAAATTATTAAATTCATAAATCATCAACCAAATATTTAAATAATTATAAACTATGATCTAACCCCTCATATACAACTTAAAGGTTCCGGGCACAGTGGAAACATGTTTCATCTGACAATGAAAATTGATTTTACAATGATCAATGGTTATTCAGGGATCAATATGATGATAAATGTCAGCATCAATTGAATAGAATCAAAGATTTAGAGAAATAAGGAAGAGGCATGAAACCTTGAGAGATAATCTTGAACATCATTATTATAATTAATTTATTTAATTTCCTAATGAAAATAATACCCATATTTTTAGTATTTTCCTCATTAATGAATTTTGATCATACGGAATGACCCTTCTAGATTATCTTGTTGTGCATGAAAGGATCCAAACTAGAATATCTTTAGCAGTTATCCACACATGCTATGATGTCCTCCAATTGACACTGCTCTTTCACTGAGTGCTAGGGCAGCAAAGCGAGTGTCTTATATATGTCTTTCTTGATCGCTTGTACTTCATCCTTGAAAAACAACTCTCGTTCATTAGAGGGGTTGAAGAGGATTTCAGAGATAAATTGTTTAACTCAACAATTCACAATTCACCAGGTGTGTGGGTCGGTACATGCCACAATAAATGTATGGGTCTATTTATTGACATGGGGTTTCAGTTACAATATTTAATTGTGTAACAACAATTAAATACATTCATAACCTAATAGAAAACCCATTCTATTAATAATAATAACATGTAATTATTTATGGTGCACGAACATTCACAAAACATAATTATAAATAAAATCCTAGTCACAAAATTATAGCAGTGTTATTTAAATTTTTTCCAACTAGTTAAATAATTATTTATCGTCATAAAAATAATTATTTCACTACCTGGCCGACATTAGTCCTCCCGAAATGCATTTACATTTATTGAACACCAGAACAAAAAAAATTAATAATTTATTCACTTAATTAAATATTTTATTTACAAATAAGTAAATAAATATTTATCTAATGTTCAATAAAATAAATAAATATATTTTCCCAAAAATCCGGTGAATAAATGTTTCTTTAATATATGCAATAATTTTAACTTGAATAAAATTATTCCATTTTCATAAGAGTAATATTTATTAATTAAATTTAATTTAATTTAACTGAGACCACCAGAAACACTTAGTGTGTTCCCCTCTATGATTCTTTCTTGATGTCATTAGGTGGGCTTTCCTGAAGTCCAAGAGTAATGTCTAGAAATAGGTCAAGGAACCCAAGAGAATGAACATAAAGTCACAACAACGATATAAACATACGAACAACCACTTTTAATATAATCCATTTTCATAATATCTCATCAAGTAGGTTTCGTGATAGTGTTATCAATTTTTCATCTTGATACGTCGTTCTTTGATGACATGAAATAAACCTGTCGTTACACCATGGCCATGTAATTTCGCACGATGGTTCCATTTCAATCAGTGGGATGGGATATCAACTTCCACAAATAGAAGTGGAAAATACTTCCTCAACTTATCTATTAATAACATGCCACTCATGACACATCCAACATACGCTACTTCAAACCAACTATTTGCATGATAGTTTTCGTTAGTAAATCATAGTGTGCAAATTGTGATGTGTATTAATGATAATATTAATGTCTAAGTATCATTACACATGATCACATATATACATATTCAATGAATCCAAAACAAGTGGAATCCCTACTGGAGGGTCTATTCTCATAATCTCGTGTCTTGGAGATTACCAAGTGAGCACTTTATGAGAGTATGTCACAACTGTTTAAGAGTACTCACACCTCACAATATTCATGCTATGTGTCCCATTATAATTTTTCATCCAACAGTAGAACTATCTTTAAGAATAATTTTATAGCATTTCAAAGTTCTCAACATAGAGGGGAACTACCATGACATTATCAAAACAATAAATACTCTAGGACATTATTACATCATTATCATGAGGAACAATGAAAATTATGTAATAAGAAGTTTAATATTTAAATACATTAAACATCCTTGTAATGAATGTACAACCAGTTGGTTCTAGGACAACAACTCTTTCCAGAGGTCCCATATTCAGGATACTCCCATCTCATGATCATCCAACAAGGTAATACTCACTATCTAAGGGGTTTTACCAAATGTAACCATTTTAAAATATACAAAACGGTCCTTAAAATGAATTCATATATCGAACAATTTATGAAAAACTACAAACAAACCCCTTTTAAGGAAAATCAACTTAGAAGACCTTTTGCAAACACAGAAAACAACATTTTGAGTATCGTAATACCACTTATAAAATTAAACCATGCCTTTGAGTATCACAAACCACAGGAAAATTTCAACTAAGGAATTTAACAAATACTAGGTGTGCTAAACTGATTAAATACACACCAAACATTTAATATAATTAAGAAAAACATTTTATTATACATTGATAAATCATTCTAAGCCTGAAGCATTACAATTTAATAGATAAGAAAGGTTTGAAAAATCAAGAAAACAATGTAATAAACAATTTAGAGGAATTATGAAACTGGATACTACCTCAAAAGATGACGAAATTATGGAGTCTTGTTTATAATCTCATTCACACCTCAACCGCACACAAGGGAGGCCAGTTCCAACCACATGATTCCCTAATAAAGAAAAACCCCCCAAAATTGAGTTTCTCAAGCCATGAAAATTGGCCAATATGACTCCTGGGATTACGGAAGAATAAAAAATACATAGAAATAAATGGATAATTAGGAGGATTACCTAACCTTTTGATCTTAGTGATGAATCACTACGAAAACATCTTAATTCCAACTTAGAGGGGATTTAAGGAGCCAAAAACCACCATGGGATTCATTTTGGTTGTTGGGTTTTAATGGGGGAGGCTAAGGGAATAATCCCCAGTTTAAAAGAATGAGAAGAGCCCAAAAATACCGTTTTCCTAAGTGGATTGCTTGGTTTGCTCGCACGATTTGATAAACTGTTCACAAACAATGTAATCTAAAACTATCTACTGTTATATGGACTTCACACTTAGGCTACATGGTTTGTTAAACTATTTTCAAACCGTTTGAAACCCTTCTGACTTACTTCTGTGTTAAAAAAATTGTGTTCCCTAACCGTGTAACCTAGAAACATTCCCAAAAAATCACTCTATTCACCCCAAAACTCATCTAACTAAAGGGGATAAACCATCCAGCAAACATACCACATAATTTGGTTCCACTTGGATTATTCCAAACTCATTTTACAAAACACATCCTCCTCATACCACTCACACTAACGAGTGATAGGTCTAAACAAAAGTATCCAAACCTCGAAAACATAAAATTTCAATCTGGAACACTCAGAATTCATAAGAAAAACTATGATCAAAATGATGATTTGGTACATAGGATGAAAATAAAAAACTGTGTGTGACACGTGTTCATTTTTAGTTCTAACCCTATAATACTGAACCAAGTTTATTTTCCATTCCAGCCCTATAATACTCATTAGGATTCATTTCTCATTTGATGAATCTCTTTCTCATGATATATAAATCTTCACACATTTCATTTGAGGTAGATATATGTCCCACCTATCTTATAGTAAAATCATACAAACATGTGCCAAAAAATGCTACAAAATCATATCATAACCTGTGAATTGAAATTTTTAACATAAAAGTGTAAATATATCATAACATATTGAAAAAGATACAGGTTTCAAAATCATTTCAACTAAATCATAACCTGTTAAAGGGAAATGGATTTTATAAACATAAAACTCGTGAAAGAGAAATGAGTTTCATGAAGACAAATAAATTAGACATAACCCATTTAAATAAATAATACGAATGAGACATTTATATCATTTCCTATAATGGAATGAGTAACATCAACATATTTCGTTCTAGATGGAAAATAATTTAAAGATATCTTTTAAAATTATTTCGGGAGTAACATATCCTTTATTCTTTGAAAATGTATTTTTATACATAAAACCATCTTAAAATAATTTTTGTAGAAAATAACATCAAAGATAATAAAGAAGACATGAAATCATTTTGAAATCATTTTTTCCTTGAAACATATAAAATAACCTTTAAAACATTTTAAAATCCATTTCATTTGAAAACACTAAGGAAAATTACAAATAAATATTGAGAATTCTTTGAAAACATATTAATGGAGCTTGAAAATGTTTTGAAATCAATTTAATTTAAAATAATTTGAAAACATATAAAGAATGCATGAAAAAGTCTTGAACCCTTTGGTACATGAAAACATATTAAGGGAACTCAAAAATGTTTTGAAAACCATTTCTATGAAAAAACACTGAAACATATAAATAAGGCTTCAAAACATTTCGAAAACAATTTTACATGAAAAGTTAGAAAAGATGATTTAAAAAAAATTGAAAACTATTTTCATTGAAAATCAATTTTAAAAACATTTTCTCTAAAATTAACCATTCAAAAATGAAATTTAACCTTCAAATAAATTATAGAGGTTAAATCCATACATGTCATATGAGGTATAAATAACATTTCTTTTGCATAGTAAAAAGGTTAAGAAAATTCCTTTTTTGGAAAATGACAATAATATTCTTTTGAGGAGATTGATGAAAGACAAAAAGAGTAAAATTTAATATAAATATTTATGTAGAATGGTCAAATATTATTGGAAACCCTTTTTAAAAGAATTATTTTGAAGGGACCTAGATTATTTACCAAATATATGGAAGAGTCAAGATTTCTTAATAACACATTCTGAAATATATCATACACTAAAAAGTTGATGAAATGGTACCAATATATTAATAAATAATTAATAACCATAGGTTAGTGTAATTCATGATCTCTAATGAGATATGGATTATAATATTTCATCAAAGAAACATAACCATTTACAATCTCGAAATGTGATGAGATTGTTTCAATAAACTATCCTCAAAAATGAAATTTTTAATTTCAAAACACTTTTAAGGGGGAATTTGAGAACCCTAGAAGAAAAACCATTTAACCACAAAAATTTACTACATTTATGTTGATGAAAATCTTGAGGTGATTGGAATCAATTTCCCTGAATAGTATCTAGGGGATGGTATTTACCTGGATGTATGGATCATCCTTCAGGATGTCTTCATAATGTTTTTCCATGATGTCCCAAGATTTAATGTATTACTCCATGTTAATTTTCCCCATGTTGAATCCTCTATTCAAAATATGGTTCTACCTGTCAATTGATTTATCATTCCCCTTTGTAGTTTCTATAAGTAGCAATCTTCTCGTCATTTGTTTGAAGATTAAAATTTAAATTAATGAAGATTTAAATATCATTAAAAGAATTAATTTCATGATATAACATGTAAAATGTAAGTATATACTCCTTGAAAGATAATTTATGTGTATAACAAAAACATGAGTCTCAAAGATGGAAAATTGAGGCAAAACTTTTTCACTGATTGGGTAACTTTTGAAACATAAACCCCATGAAAGGATGATCATAAAATTGATATGTAAATATCCATAAATATAATTATAACATATATATAATACAATCATGGTATGTATATACACCACACAAAATGAATGAGTGTCTAACAAAGCATGTATATCACCTAAATAAAAAGTTAGATGAAATCCCCTTACCTTGTTTCTTGAATCTGATCATACATGTTAAAACCACTAGTATAATTAATATAAATTTATTATAAATCTTTTACAGAACCATTTTCATATATATATTACTAGATATGGTTTGATTATGATCTTCCATTACCCACTTGTTTACAAACCTATTTTAAGGATTCACTTGAGGTAATATTCGCTTTATTATTTTCATGTGGCTTAATTATTTATATATTTTGTATTTATACTTTTTATCATGATTTCCAGAGTAAAAAATGATATAAATATCTTTTATATATAGTATATTTTTATAATTATAATCAATATAATATAAAATTATGAAACTGAATACACTGTTCATGGATACAGTAGGTCGTATGTACACATGAATGCTATTTTTATGTAATTGTCGTATTGAAAGGAAGAAATTAAAATAGATATGTATTTATATTTGTATATATATATCATTATTAAAGTATATTTATTATATCATATATATCTTATATATTCACTAAAACCATCCTTAATACAATCCATACCCTGTATGAACGAATCTTATCGTTTTGTTGGGGCGGTAGTCCACACATCCTCAAACGAAATTATCGTATTAACACCAAATAGAAATTAGAAATATATATATTGTAAGTAAATAAATAATCTTAAATAAAATATAATTTTAATATTAAACAAATATAAACATATTTTCCAACCTAATTTCTACCATGAGAGACGGTAAATAAAATTGAACTATCATTATTTAGTGTGGTGGTAGTTCTTCGTGCACATAAACAATATTTATGTTTCCTGTTACATAGAGGTTTATGTATGTTTAGGTTGAACCCCTAGAATTAAAACATCATAGTATATTGATGATATTTTATTACAAAATAGTGGATTAAATATATTGGAGTGGTGAAGAATTATAAAAATGACATTAGAGAATATGTTACCTCTTAATTAGGAAACTCGTTTTATTTTGTGCCAAATTGTTTCCTTAGATTTGCATCTGTAGAAGAGAATGCTTCTAGAATGAAGGGATGACTATTGGAAAGTTTATTAGGTTTATATTTTCTTATTATAATAGGTATGAGAGGTGTGAGGTTGTAGGAGATGTGGTTCCCCTTTATAGGGAAGGAAAAGGACTCACATAGAATGTTTGAAAACAAGTTAGGTGCACACATGTTGTAACCTAAAAAAGTCATAAAAACCAAAAATATCAATAATTTTAGTTTTATGTCAAAAATATGTCCATCCAATTTGGTTTTGAAAAAATTATAGGTCCTTTGGTCCTTTAATATTATTGTTTTTCTTTAATTAATCATTATTTCACCTTAATCACTATGATTAATTTTAATCACTTTTACTAATAATTTTGGTCAAAATGAACTTGATATAATTAGAAAAAAAATATTATATTGATTAAATTTTTTTCAGTTTTTTTAAATTATATTCATTGATGTGAACAAATTAATCTTAATTTTAATATTACAGACAAGATGAAATTACTGGTTATTAAATTAGAATTATGTTCAAAAGTTTATTAAGTTTTTATATTCAATTTCAGACTGATTATTGATTATAATGACATTAATTGAATTTATATATTTATAATTTATATAATATTACATCAAAAAAATTTAAAATATTATTTAACATTAATAACTATTCAAACAAAAAGGTAGTTTTTAACTAAAAACTTCATTTTTCACTATTTATAAAAAGTGATGTTTCTCAGAAAAATACAAAAAATCCACACTAATATAATTTCATCATTATAGATTTTAAAAAATAATTTTCTTATAAAAAATTAAATTTCTATATTTCTATAATATTAATTTAATTATATTAATAGAATGATGGTAATTGTTTTTTATTTGAGAAAATAGTATTTAAAAAATAAAAGGTCTTCAGTAAAAAATATATCTTTTGTGATAATGATGATTTATTTCTATAAATCCATTATAAAAAATATTTCAAAAGTAGTTATTATTTTTCATTTTATATGTTTAATTTCTATAATATGATTATCTCATTTAAAAGTTATAATAAAATGATGCTTCGCAAAAAAATCAATGTTGCATGTAACGTATGCCAAATCATTGATACGGGTAGCACAAGCCAAGATAGTATTACATATAGTGAAAGACAAGCCAGTATTGCATGTATCTCAATCCAAGCAGATGTTATGTGAATGGAATGTTTTACTCATTATTTTATTATATAAAAATAATTACTTCTACTGTCACATGAAATGAAAAATATAAAAAAGATGATTAGTTCAAATAAATAATAATTCAAAAAATAGTAAGGAGATACATTCTACCCCTTAAAATGATTTTATCCTTAAAAATTAATCTAGGCTATCAAAGGATTAATAATCAAATGCTTCATTCATAGAAAACAACATCATAAAAATGAATACTGAAACTTCAGTTTAAAGGGATTGTTGGGACCATAATGTTTACCCAAAGTAACATAAAACTAGGTTTACATAGAAGAGAATATTTGTTAGGAGTGGATATTGGAAATTTATTAAATGTTTGAATATTTATAGGGTGTGATCGAGGTCATTAATCATAAAAAGTTTAATGATCAAAGAAAATTTGAGGGCCTTAAAGGAATAGATCCAGGAAGATTTGAAAGGCCATCAGTTCAAAAAAAATAAGGTATTTTGACCCAAAAAAAATTATTTGATAATTTTTGTAATGTTGAATAATTATTTTATTGACCAACAATATAATGAAATATACTTTCTTGACATAATTATATAAACCAAATTACTTTCATTAGTTGTGATTTTATGAAATTTCTAATTCATCCATTACATCTTGTAATAGACCTCTAGAAATTAACTATGATACCTGAAGTGAAATTATACACTTTTAGGACATCTTAAGGCCCATAAAATAATTAAAAGTTTAACTATTTATATATAAATATTATTAAAATATATATGTGGTTAATACATTAATATATGAAGACCTGCACCCTTTCAGGACATGATTGCTTGTTGCCTGACATAATTATGAATTTTTCCAAAACCAAACTAATATAATTTAAAAAATATGATGGACATCTTAGAAATAAGGTTAATCACTAAATAGACTTCAAACCAGGTTTTCAATAAAATATCAATAAAGAAATTCCCCGTCTAAAGTTTAGCAAAAACTTTTAATGAATATAAAACCTTATAACCCTTTTGAATGATGAAAATCCAAAACCTTAGAAATAAATTACTGAAATTAGTTTAACATGGATCCCCCAAATATCACAAAGTAAATATTGGTTTTCATATTCGAAACATGTGAATACCCTTGTGAAAAATTTTCTTGAAACATGGTAGCAACCTAAATTACCATAAAAACTTTTTAAAAACATTCATGCATCTTTATTTCATATATTACTATACATATTCCATAAATATAAGAAGTTGTAAACTTCATCCATGATTGCATAAACATCTGTTAAAAAATTCCTTAATTAGTTATAAGGTAATAAGTACCATTAAATTTACTTAATCATTTCCCACATATCTATTTCCAAAAAACAATAATTTTACATAAGGAATACAATAAGTTTTATCTTTCCCTTAATCATGTGTTCAATAAAGACATCACTTTTCCATTAAATCACATTTCTATTACTTTGGATTCATTCAACATATTCTTGAAATAATAATCCAAAAAATATAAACTAGACAATCATAATATATATCACCATTCATAAAACATAATTCTTGAACCCAAATATATAAAAAAAATTATTATTCCACTACATCCTTTTTTAAAGTAACAAGGCTACCTTATCCTATTACACAATACTACTTTCCTTTCGCATTTCATATGTAGTCTCATTATCACCCGTGATATAACCATTAATCATACCACCTTGTTGATCCTCCTCAATAGCTTTCTTATGGAAACATTGAGTTTATAATTGCAATTTATTACACACTTTAAACACATAACCTTCATTGATGACTTAGGGAAGCCAATATTCTTTTCCATTTCATTAAACAAACTCATGATTTTTCCTATGAAGTAACTTTTTTGTGTCCTTCATTTAAATATTAAAAATATATTATTATACATCTAAGACAATCCCTTAGGTGATTGTTTCAAAATTTTTCACATAAAGGAATCCAAATATTCTTTCTTATATGGTCTCCATTACTCAAACTCTCAGAAAAATCTTTATTTCTCTTACTTGGTGAGTCTGAGGGATGGTAAAGGTACACATTCTTAATCATATCATGTGAAAACTGATTTGGAATGATCATAACAACATTAACTCCAGTGATCATCAAAATTTACTGCTCATCAGCAAATCATCCATCACATTAAACATTATTGTAGTTCCTTATAGTTCCTGCAATTGACTAAAACCAGAAGCTTAGTATGAGAATAACTTATCATAAAAGAAAATGACACAGTCATGTAAATATTTAATAATAGGATGTATAAATAATGACACCTTCTATAATATACGACACCATAGGTTCATCCTATGATATTTATATCCAACTTTTTTTCAAATACTTCATGATGGTTAGTGAAGATTTTGTGAATTATTAATGAATATCCCCTGGTATTTTCAAAATAGGGGTGTAGTAATGTTAATTATCATGTACCAGATTATCCCGAGTCAGACCCGAAACATCTTGTCAAAGTTTTTACCCATAGGTACCTTGAGACACATTCACTTTTAGAATCCAAATAGGGATGTATTTCTATGAAACCACTCACTCTATCCTTTACCAATATTCCAATACATTTTACTAAACATCAACTAATACCTAGACTTATCCTTTGAGTAATAACTAGACAAATTCTTAGAAATATACCTAGGGAACTCACTATGGTTTTATAATCTTAGTTTCCAAAGGATTACTAATCCTTTCTTTTGATACCAAATATAGTGACTTAAGCTTAACATACAAGTAAATTACATCATTTTAGATGTGTATTCTATATATTACAGATATATATGCTTGGAGACCATAATAGTATAGAGTATTTGGAAAAATGGAAACAAAATCTTCTATCCTGGTGAAATATCTTTAACATCCACCACAAATATCTACAAGTTTATTACTTCTACATAAAACCATTCATCGTAAACAAGGGAAGTGAAATATAAAAAGGGGTAACCTCTGATGATTTGTAATAGTAATTAAAGTAAATACGTAAGAATTATATGAAAAACGGTATAGAACTTTAACATAACATTTTAAGATCATACCCTACATAATAGAGATCATAATAGATATTGGTAGTTCATAAGACATTAATCATAAGGAAATAAAGAACATAAACCATATAATCATAACACAGGAATAAAACCTAGATTGCTAGTAGACAAATAAGAATATATAATGATTTCCATAGTAGTCAAGGAATTGTTTTCATAAATATCTAAGTTTCCAAAGTCCTTTACTGAACTGCATTCACACCCCCTTCCATCCCTGTATTACTGAACCCATTTTACCACTTATTCCAGCCTTGTAGTACTGAATCGCGTTCATTTCTCATTCCAGCACTATAATACTAAACCGAGTTCATTTCTCATTTTATCCCTATAATAATGAAGCTATTTTATTTCTCATTATAACCCTATAATATTAAACTATGTTCACTCCTTGTTCTAGACCTATAATACTAAGTCTAATTCATTTCTCATTCCATCCATATATTACTAAACCAGGTTCATTCGAGACCTATAATACTGAACTGAGTTCATATATCATTCCAACCATATAATACTAAATTGTGTTAATTTCTCATTCCATCCATCTCTGTCACATGAGATATTAATATTTACCCAATTCCTTGGAGGGAGAAATAGGTTACACCCATATAATATTGAAATCATATATACATGTGCCACAAAATCATAAAAAATCATACAGTTAATTATGAAATTGAATGGTTTTCATAAACATATAAACTCATCATATCTTTTGGAAAACGATACATGTTTTACAATCATTTCCTTAAATTCATAAACTGTGAATGAGAAATGAATTTTATAAACATATTACCTATAAAAGGGAAATGAGTTTCATAAGGACCATGAAAGTAAGAATAAACCATTCATAGAAATAATATGAATGCATCCTTTAGATAATTTCCTAGTATGAAGTAATTACATCAACGAATTTCATCTTTGCTGGAAAATAATTATTTTATATAATCCAAAAATGTTTCTTAAGGAAAATATCATTTCTTATTTGAAAATAGTCTTTAATACATAAAAAAATTTGATAATAATTTTCTTATAAAATAACATGAAAATATATAAAGAATACATTAAATAATTTTGAAAACCTTTTTCCATAAAAATTTATAAAATAAGCATCAAAATATTTTAAAAACATTTTCCATAAAAATAACTTTTAAAACATATAAAGAAAGATTAAAAATATTTTGAAAAGATGTGAAGGAAGTTTGAAATGTTTTTAAAAACCATTTCATTGAAAATAATTTTAAAAAAATAAAAAGAAAGCATAAATTTTTCTGAAATCCTTTTTACTTGAAAACATATAAAATGGTCATGAAATGTTTTTGAAAACCATTTCATTGAAAATACATTAAGAACTTATAAATTAGGTTTAAAAACATTTGAAAAACAATTTTCCTTGAAAACTAATAAAATAAAGATTAAAACATTTGGAAAACAATTTTCCTTAAAAGAAATTTTAAAAACATTTTCTTCAAAATTAACCTTTAAAATTTTCAAAGAAAGATTTAATGAAATGATGGTGGGTGTATCATTACATGTTGTACAAGGTATAAAGAACATTCCCTTTATATGGAAAATTGGTTTAAAAAGTGCATTTTGGAAAATGACCAAAAGATTCGTTTGAATGGATTTGTAAAAGAAAAATTGATTAAAACATACTTTTAAATAGTAAATTATAATGGTATTATATTCTTGGAAGAAATTTTTAGAAAATATTATTTTGAAGGAACACAGATTTCTGACTGAAGAGAGGATAAATGTTGGCTTTCGTAAAAACAATTTCTTATCAATATTATGTACCAAATAGTGGAAGAAAAGGTACCAATATATAAATAAATAATTAATAACCAAAGGATGTGAAAATTTATGAATTTTATTGATTTATGGATCAAAAGATTTAATCATAAAAACCTAATCATTAACAATCTTTAATAGTGATGAGATTGTATCATAAACTATTATAAGTTGGTAACATGGTATAATACTCTAAAAGTAAGAAATAGAAATTAAATAAATCTTTTAATTTCATAAAAATAAGTAATATCAGGATAAAACATGTAAAATTGAATTATATACACCTCAAAATTGAATTTAGGTGCATAAAATAACATGACTAAAAAAGGAAAATTGAGGCAAAACTGTTTCACCGCTTTAGAAACATCAGAAACTTAAATACCCATAATGAAGTATCATAAAATGGATAAATTAATACCATAAATTTAATTATAATATACATATAATAAAATCATGGGAAATAAATACCCCAAAAAATAAATGAGTGGAGAACATAACATGCATCTCACAGAAATAAAAAGTGAGATGAAATATTCTTACCTTGTGTCTTTACACGTGTCATACTCATTCAAACCACATATATAAAAAATATTAATTTATTATACGTATTTTAAAGAACAATATTATTATATATAATACCATAAATGGTATTATTTTGATATTTTTTTACCCACTTGTTAACAATATTATGTTAAGCTTTCAGTTTGGGTAATATTCTCTTTATTCTTGGCATGTTTCTTAATTTGTTATATATTTACTATTTATACCTAATATCCTGATATAAAGAATTTAAAACAAGATATACCTATCATTTATATAGAGTATATGTGTATTATAATAATACATATAATATATAAGTATTAAATTTAATACACCGTTCATGGAGATTGTAGGTCGTACGTTCACAAGAACACTATTTCCATTTAATTGCCTTGATGAAAGAAATAAAATAAAAGAAATATATGTATATATTTGTATATATATATATATAATTATTATATTAGGTTTATTATATCATATATATCTTATATATTAACAAAAATCATCCTAAATAAAATCTATGTAGGGTAGGAATGAATCACATTGCTTTGATGGGGTGATATTCCACACTTCCTCAAATGAAATTATCGTCTTAACAAAAAAAGGAAAGTAAAAATATATGTGTTTTAAAAGGAATAAATAATATTAATGAAATAATAACTATATTATATATAAAATATAAATGGATTTTCAATCATAATTTCCACCATGAGAGACTGTAAGAAAAAATTGAATAATCATCATTTAATGTGGTGGATGTTTTCCATACACATAAACAATATTTTAGTTACCCATTAGATTGAGTTGTGTCTATGTTTATATAGAACCATTAGCATTAAAAAATACTATTATATTTGGGATAATATTTTTTTAAAACATTAATGGAATACATAGGGTGGAGGAGGTGGAGAAGGAAAATAATAGAAAGGACTTGAGAGAAGACATTACCTGTTAATTGAGTAAAGCACTTCGGTTTGTGCCAAAATACATCCTTGTATTTCCATGTTCCCAAGGTAAAGATTAATTGAGGAAGTTAGGGATTATTTTAATTTTATTGGGAATATCTTTGATGATATTAAGTGGTTTTATAGGTGTGAGGATGTAGGAAAGTTTTTGTCCTTTTATAGGGAAAGAAAATGACTCACTTGGAGTTTTTGAAAACAAGATAGGTGTACACATGTTATTAGCTAAAAAATCATAAAAAACAAAAACAAAATTCAATAATGTATGGTTTATGGATGACAAATTTCTATGAAATGGTTTTTAGAAAAGTGGTTAGGTCTTTTGGGCACCTAATATTAAGGTTTTGTCTCTAAATATGCTTAATTTAACCATAATCGTTATTATTAACTATAATTGCTTTTACTAATCATTTTGGTCAAAAATAAACATGATAAAATTAGAATTTAATATTATACTGACTAAAATATTTTATGTTAGTTTTTCAAAATTTAATTCACATAAGAGACAATGTTAAGATTAATGTAACTCCTGGAAATGGAACGATATTGCGGGTTTCTAAAGTAGAATGAAGTTCAAAAGTTTATTATGTTTCAATATTCAATTTCAAAGTAAAATTAATTATAATGAATTAAATTATATTAATATATATATAATTGACATAATTTTACATTAATATAAATTTAATATATAATTTAACATTAATTATTCTTTAAAATAAAAGGTTGATTTTAACTAAGAAATATCATTTTTCACTAGTCATCAAAAAATGATGTTTCTCAGAAAAATCCCAAATATTCACCCTAAGATATTTTTGGAATTCTAAACTAAAAATTAAATTTAGTTGTATAAAATTCAATTTATGGATTTTTATAAAATTATTTTTATTATTTCTCATAGGACATGAATTTTTTTATTTGAGAAAATATTATTTTAAAACATATATGGTCTTTACCAAAAATTATATCTTTAGTTATCAAAATTTTTTATTTCTATAAAACCATTATAAAAATATTTTAAAAGTGCATATTACGGTTCATATTACAAATTTTAACTACTAGGTTATAATTATCAGATTTAAAAAATTATAATAAAATGATGATTCGTAGAAACTCGGTGTTGTGTGTAACGTATTCCAAATCATTGTTACCTTTAGCGCAAGCCAAGTCCATATTTTTTATAGTGAAAGCCAAGTTAGTATTTCATATAGAGAAATACAATTTGGTTCTATGTGAATGGAATGTTTAAATTACTATATTAATATATATAAAAATAACTATTTTTAATGGTATGTGAAATGAAAAATATTAAAAAGATAAATTAATTCGTAAAACAATAGTTCACAAAATCTTGGGGTGTTACATATAAACACCTTTTTGTTATCCTCTAGATATTATTTGGTTTCATAGAATCAAGGATACGATGTGGGTTTTTTTTTGTTTTTTTATCTCTTGGTATGTATTATATATATATGAATTTTTTATTTTTTATTTGACATTACATTAAAAATGATTGAATTTTTTTTTGGAATGTGATGTATTTAAAAAGAAGTGATTATTTTTAAAACATAATTTGAGTAAACTTTGTTAAAAATGAGATATAATGATTAGAATTCCTAGGAATTCAATGTTTAACTTTTTTGTTTGAATTTTATTTTAAATTAATTTTTTTCTATATTTATTGTATTTAAAATTGTTGTTTGTAGGTTGGATGTGCCTCAAATGTTTTAAAATAGGGTGTCACATTATGATGTTTGAAATAAAAGGTTATTAACATGATTCTTATTTTCAGTATTCTTACACATTTGAAAGAACTAATTTTTTAAATTATTTTCATGCTATAAATTGTATAATATATTATAAAAGGATATATATATATATATATATATATATATATATATTTATTTATTTGGTGAAATCCTATTGGGCGTGTTTGGAAAACACACACTCTATTTATACTCATGTGTATGGGTATAAAACAAATAAATTGTATCTTCAGTGATGATTAATAATTCCATTTCAAGGGTTTTTCATTGGGTTGGTGGTCATTTTTTATGGGATATAGTGGGTGATCATGGGTTACACATAGGGTTTTTTTGAATGTTTCATGTACCATTATATTTTAATGATGTTGTATAAGCCAGTTCTTCATGGAGTATTTTATATGTTTTTCTTATTATATCTGATTCTAATATATTATATTTGGTTACCCATTTTTATGTATTTTATGGATGATTAGTTTACTTTTACTTGTTTTTTTGATTAATTTATTTGTATCTATGTATTTGATATATGCGGACATCAAACATCTTGATTAGCCATATCAAATTTTCATTGTAGCTTCTTGTACATGATTATATTGTTATATGAGGGTTAAATAATTCCCACCAATTTATTTTTATACCTTGGGGATTTTTCCAGTCTATATTGATTGGTAATGCGTATTTGGCTTTATTGTTTTTTGGTTTGGGTGCTAGTTTGGCGGTAGCCCAAGTTGGTTCTTTTTAAAATTGTACCAGATACTGGGTTCTCAGTAGGTCCAAGGTTCATAAAATTATCTCTTGTTATTTTGGAAATATAGTAGTATTGAAATAAAATTATCATTGGGAATTAGGATTTTTTTCATGATTATGTGCCTGATCACCACATTTGATGATAAAAACATCAGTTTTTTTGGTATATTTTACTTAGTTTCTTTTTTTATTATTCGGGTTGTATTATGGTTTGAGATGAGGTTTTCTGGATACTCATTGATTTTTTTTGAGTTTATTTGAGGTTTCATTGTGTTTTGGGATGATTATAAATGATTATTTAGTGATTTGTAGAAACCTAAAAGACCCTAGTGACCAAATAGAGTTTCGGTTAATGGTGTAGGTATTGTTTTGGATGTTATTTTCTAATTGGTGGATGATACATAAAACTAGGTAGTCATATCAAAGATGGATCTGTATCTATTTCTCTATAATATTTGGAATTCCTTTTAGTGATACCCAATAATAGTTTCCCATTCATGTGATTTTTTTGATGTGTTGATGTTTTTATATAGTATTTGGTCTCAATTTGTGGTGTGTATTTTTTAGGCATCCATGAAAATTGGTTTTATGGGAAATAGTGGATTTCATGAAAACTTTTTTTGGTTTGAAATGAATTATTTGGAATTTATAAAATTATAATTGGTTTTCCTGAATTTTTTTTAGAAATTGGTGATTTTAAAATGAAATATATAAATTATTTTTGGTTTTAAACCCTTTTTTGTTTATTTAAAAAAAATAAACCCCTTTAGATTGTGTTTTAATGGGTATTTAGTTTTAAAATGAAATTTAAGAAGTTTTTTTAAATGTTATAACATGTGGGGAACATTGAAATATAATGTGTATTCTTATTTAAGTGTTTTGATATAAATAAGACCATTTTGAATCTCGAGGGGATTTCAAAACTAAAAAACAAGTTGGTGATTTTGGAATCTAAGTTAAATATTTTTAAATATCAAAAGGGTTTTCCATTTTAATAAAATTGGAATATTTTAAAGTGGTTGGGTATATTTTAGAAATAATATTGTTTTGAAAAAATACATATATAATGTAGTGGTTTTAAAAAAATATGATTTTAGAAAATGGAAAACTTTTTCATGTGTTTTTTTTATGAATGGAAACTTTTTCCCCCTTTGTGTATTGGGAATGGTTGAATTGGTTTGTGAAACATTAGGGGGTCAAATTCATGTTTTTATTTATAAAAAATATACTGCTTAGAAGTTTTTTCATAAAATGTTTTAATCATATCACTTTGGATTACCCTTTGTAGTGAATACTCTTATTTCTTTTGTATAGTCAAATTAGTGGTTTGAACATACCAAACGTTTAATAGATTATATTATTTTAGTGTTCTATATCATTTTTTATAGGTTCATCATAGATAGTAATTCTAGTAAGTGATTGTTTAGTGTCTTTGTCTTGAGACCCCACAAATGTTTAGGAAACTGAGTTCTTGATCCCTTTTTTTGGGTGAGTGAGTGTTAAAGGTCTCTGGGGATTTTTTCTTAGTTCACTAGAGTAATTATTCTATAAATACCTATACCCTAGTTGGCAGGATTTATTGGTTAATTTATTTCATTATTATTATATAGAGTTGATATAATACTATAGGATCTATTAGTTTAGTAGTCTTGGAAATCAAGATAAATACCATAATTTAACATTACATTTGAAAACATAAATACAATATAGTATCTTCTTGGATACCACCATTATAACCCTTATAATTAACCTACATACCAATAATAATACAATTCCTAGAATCCTAGACATAAGAAATGGGAGAGATCAAATTCTCAGTTAGGGTACGCATACAACGAAACCTAATTTGGGGAAAATAATATGGAAAGAATAAATGATGATAAAATAATTCCATATAAATAATCACATGATATAGAATATTATACATGGTTTTCATAACTATTAAAACAATAACATATTCATCAATAAATGAATTCATAATTATGGAATGAATGATGTGAGACATCTGAAACTTATCATGAAGGCCTCATTCCAAGACATCTTACACAAATGGTTAACGCCTCAACTAAATACCCAAACTAGTTAGTCTCATGGAAAAAATCGATGCATTGAATGTCCATGTAATTACATGTCCTACTAATCACTTTATAAATCAAACACATTTATCATAAAAATAAAAAACAGACATAATTAACATTCTTTAAAAATCAATAACTTCTTTTATTGGAAGAACAAGAATAATAAATATCAGAACTTTTCCCAGTCAAATTAATCATTAAACATCATAATAAATATGTTTTTGAGAATTATATTATTATATCCTCATACAAATATTCAGTAAATAATTTTTTCATATATTAAAATACTTTAAAAAGAAGACTGGTAAAAAATTGAGGAAAATACCCTATTCATTATGAAATCACTTATTCAAATTCTAAAATATTTTTCAAATATTATATAAAACGTTTTATTTGAAATAAAAAATTTAAACATTTAATGTAATCATAAAATTAATGGGTGTTAATTATGGTTTAAAATTACATTCATGTTGTATAATATAAAAACATTTTGTTCACTTTTATGAAAGGTTAAAAAAGTACCTCATTTGGGAAGAGACCAGAAGATTCATTTAAAAAAATTAAAAGGAATTAAAACATGTAAAATTAAACAAAAAAACTTGAATTTAAATAAATTAAAAATGGTTATATTATACTGGGTTTAATTTAGAAATATCTAATAATTCCTCTAGAAGATACATAAAGACATAGAGTTTTGAATAATGATGAGATAATGAAATAAACTCTTACCGCTTCGGAAGATTTTGATTCATAAACCAAATGAAAGAGATAAATTCAAATAAAAAATTAAATATAAATAAGATAATTATAATTATGATATAATAATTAAAAGGGGATGTATATACCCTCATAAATGTATATAGAGGAACAACATAACATATGTACCAAAGAAGACAATTTGAGATGATAAACCCTTACATCAGGTCTGACTTCCTTCATAAATGTTCAAACCTAGTATATGATAAATATATATTTATTATAAATATATTTTACCTAACCCTAATCTTATAAATAATATCATATATTATATACTTATTGATTTATCACTCATTTATTAATAATTCTTTATTAAAATCACTATTTCAAGAGATCACCACATCGTTTTTCATGTATTTTTTGGTCAAATAGTTTATTCCTTGTACATTAATTTTGATTATTTCAACTATATAATATTAATCATGATATAAATATTATATATTTTTATTATATAAATATATTTATTCATCCATAAACGATGATATGTACAAATTAATTACATTGCTCATGGATATGGTAAGTCATACATACGTATCAACATTGTTTCTATTTTTTGGTACGTGGATGGAAAGTGAGGTAATTAATAATTCACCTTGAATTAATAATTTTAATATATTTTATATAATATATATTCATTAAATATATCTTTATTACCATCCATGAAAAAATGAAAAACATTTCATGTTTCTTCGAGGAGGCGGTAGTCCACAGATACACATGAGACACGTTATCATTTTCCAATGTATTGGAATAAAAAATGGTATATGTGATATTATAATTATATTAGTATATTAATGTAATAAATATAATATAAATAAATTATATATACCATTATATCTAACATATTTATGTGTTTATGGAATATAAATTACAACAGTTTGTAATGTGGTAGTCTGCGGTAAACACAATCGACAATTGTATTTCCTATTTAATGGAAGAGGAGATGGATATATGTTATAAAATGAACGTAATAACTCATAAATATTTGTAATATGGTATTTACATTAATTAATAACATATTAATCTGATTTTAATGAGGTAGAAGAATAAATAAAATGAAAACACATGGTTAAGAACTACACCTATTCTTTGGACTACCTCTTTAGGATTAGACCAAAATCATTAATATTTTGGTTTTTTTATAAAATCAGGGACTATAGGTAGTGAAGAGAGATTGAAAAAATTTATTTGAGAAGTTATTGTTATAAAAAATTTCTCTTTAAATGTTAATAATAGATAATAGATAGTGTCTTTTAATAAGTGGGGGAGACGACACACATAACATTATTCAAATAATCCAATGATTTAATGTCCTACTCACACCAAATGGATCCAAAATAGACCATTAAAAAATATTAGATTATATAATTTATAATTATTCAAAAAAATATAAATTATTAAATTTTATTTCACATTTTTATCCTTCTCATTTTAGTTTAACCCTACTGTAAACCAGTTTTAACCTTAACAGTGGTAATAGATTTTTATTACTTTTAACTATTAATTAAAACCAAAATTTAAGATGAAATAATAACCCAATATTAATTTTTTGTTTTAAAAATAGGAATCCATTTTATCAAATTCAATTTATATATGTGAATTTTTTTTATTTAAAATTGAACCAGTAATCGTGTTGAAAAAACGAGTTTCTAAAGAAAATGTTTTCTTAAGTATAAATTGTTTTCATATAACATATTCTATTTAAAATTGATTAGAATGAACTAAATTGTATTAATAATAATATAATTGAACTAATTTTACTTTTATAAAAAAAATAAAAAAATTAACTTTTTAAATGAATTAAAAAAGGTAATATTTTATAAAAATCAGTATTTTTCACTATTTATCAAAAAATATTTATCCTTTCAGAAAGTTATAAAAAAAATGGGCTTTTGATTTATAAGTATAAGTTGATTTTATTATAAATTTTATATAATTTAAATATATATATATATATATATATATATAATTTTCTAAAAAAAATAAAGAAAATCATTTTAAGAAATATGTATCTTTTTTTAAAACATATGAGAAGTTTAATAAGAATATATAGGATTTATTTAAAAACCTTTATAATTTTTTTAAAAAGTGTTTATTCTTAGTCATATCACCAATTTAATGGATAGGTTATAATGGTATATAATATTAAATTTCATTTAGACTCAGGGTTCCATCCATTGACAGCTATTGAAGTGACTACATTTATTTAAAAATAACGATTTCATAAAATATAAGGGGGTTACATTATACCCCCCTTAAAATTAATTTTACCCTTGAAATTGTATTATTTTGATACAAACAATGTTGATATCTCTATTTAATTAGAATCTTGGGTTCCCATATATATTCTTTGAATTTATGATTCCTCTTTAGAACATTAAGAAGGTGAGTAGCCATGTTATTTGGCACTTTATCACTATAATACAAAATTTATACAATTTTTTCATCATATTAAAGATCATGCTCCAACAACATTACTACTGATCTCAATACATCTGAAATATTAGGTATGTACTTCCTTAGGGGAGATACATGGAACACATCATTAATTTATGCAATTTTTGGTGGAAGATATAGGCAATAAGCTACCATCCCTACTCAATTATAAATATTAATGGGTCCAAGATACCAGGGGATCATCATTCGTTTCATCGTGACTCTCATAAAATTTCTTTATAGATAATTTCATTAAAACACATTGTCCCAAAATTCAAACTCTATATATCATTGAAAATTATCAATATAAATGTTCTATCGAATATAAGTTATCTTCATGTGTTGTTGAATTTATTTAACGTTATTAGTCATTTCCCCAGCTAACTCAGTTCCCTATAAAATTATTTCTCAAACTTTATCCTAGAATTTTGGATTTCTAACCTTCTTAACATATAAGGCCACATGAGGATTCATCGTAATGCTCAAATGAATGTTATTTTTGTAATAAAACCCCACTAGAGGATGATTTTGATCCCAACTAACATTGAAATTTATAGAACAAGGTCTCAGCATATCCTCTAGGTATTAAATGTATCTCTCAAACTGAACATATATCTAAGGATGAAACATTTTATTAAAACAAAAATCTATATCTAAAAACTACTAAAGACATCTCCAAAATATTAAGGTAAACCTCATATCCCAATCAGATATTACAGAATGTGGTGCTTCATGACACCTTATCATTTACTTAATGAATATCCATCCAATCTAGTTTAGACAGAAACCTTCTCTGATAGAAATGATGTCTGATGAATTTATAATGAGATTGAATAAAACAAAAATAATATTATATAATTTAGATGTTTTGGGGTCCTATGATAAAATACATAGTGATGTTTCCCTCCTTCCATTATAGAATAGGTAATGGTGATAATATTTTATTATACTTCCATCTCTCATCCCTAACTTTTCGTCATTCCAAGAAAAGAAATACATACTCAGTCATAAATCTCTTCATTTTTTTCTACCAAAAATATGATTTCAAATATCTATAAATCTTAATACTAAATGGAAGGATAATGAATTATGAACTATGGTCAACATCTTATCGCTCATTCAAATATGATGTGGGTATAACACATATATAGTTCTTGAACCTTGTCATTCATTATGATCAAGGTTGAACCTAGGAACATTTCTTAACTACTTTTTATCTCTGTATCTTTCTTTTGGGGCTCTTTAATCTTCACATGGATAGATGGTTGAACACTCATTTGAGAAATATATTATTTATCTACTTCCTTCAATATTTCCTGATCTATATTTTTCAAATCCATGAATATTGGATCATTTTTATTCACATCATAGATATTCTAGCATGATCCTTTTGACTCAGAGCATCGTCATCCTTTTTATCCCTCCATAGGTGGTAATGTATTGAGAAATCATACTCTTTGACCAACTCCAACCATATTCTGTAGTGAAAATTCAACTCTTATTCATATATAAACATGAATATTTTATAATTAGTACATATATCACAAATTTCACCTTATATAAAATTTCTCTATATCATTAATGAAACAATTACCACATCTAACTCTAAATCATAATTTGTGTAATTTTACTCATGAGACATCAGTTTTATTGAGGCATAAGCTATTACTATATCATTCTACATGAGGATGAATCTAATTCCCTTCTTTACTGCCTAATTATAGATTACAAACCCTTATCCATTATAGGGTATTGTAATCATAGGTGTGATAACTAAACTTCAATTCAATTCCATTAAATTTTCCTCACATTCATCTATTTGATGAAACTTGGATCTATATCAAGTAAATATACTGAATGGATTAGATATCCATGATTAATTCTCTATAAAATTTCAATAATATCCAAAAAAATTTTATAAAATATCAATCCCAATCATAGAGGTTGGCCTGGCCAAAATTTATATAACTTCTATATTTTAATGATCCACTCATATACCCTAAAATGGAATTAAATAACCCAATAATTAAACTTTATTAAGATAAAGTTCGCACATGTTAAATCTATCATACAAATTATCCTTTATCATTGTATTCTCCACAATTCTCAAGTTTTATTTTTGCACTTCCTTGATATTTAAATATATAAGAATATCATTTATTATTAGTTCAAAAATTTGACCAAGGTAATATATAATGATTATATTCATTAAATACATTAAAATTTCAGTAGAATTGGTAGGTCAAAATATAATTACTATAAATTTATAATAACCATAGAAAATAATAAAGGTTGTCTTGTGTATATCCTCTTTCATAATCCTAAACTAATGACACCCAGGTAAAATAAATAAATTTTAAAAATATATAGATCATAATATGTGATAAATTAGATCATTAATAAGGGGTAGAGTATAAATGTTATAAATATTGATCATGTAAGGTTCTTGATATTTAATTTAACGATTCATAAACTCATCATTATAGTTAAAAAAATAATAGGTTTTTCCTATGGGGAAGAACTAGGTTGAATTAAATCTTTATCATGATTCTCTGGGAGTTTCTTCTTCAATTATTGTAACTCAATCGGGCCATTCTATATGGAGTCCCTGAAATATATTTAGAACCGTATATGAGTTATATTGAAAATAAACATCACAATTTGTGTGAAGACTTAGAAATTACTCAGGAAACACATCAACATATTCCAAAAAAATAGACATATATATAATTTTAATTTCTCCCAAACTATTTGAGATAAATATTTTTCAAGAATATGTATCAAAACCTCATATTATTAATGTAATTTATATTAATTGTTCAAGTTCTTCCTCGAATTGATTGATGATTAAAAGTTGATTCTTAATATTGAAAGTAACTTCCCTTCTTTAAAAATTGATATGGGATCTATACTAGGTGAGCTAATCCATACCCAAAATTAAATAAAAATCAAGTATATGTGAACACAAATATTTAAAGGAAGAAACATAAAATAACTTCTTATCAAGGTGGAGTTATATACATGAGATGTGGTCATCAAACCATTAGGATTTTTCACCACTAACTCAATATATAATAATTGAGGGGGTGATACAATCCCCATATAAAATTATTCAGATATAAAAAGTGTAGGAAAATACAAAATGAAATAAAACATTTAAATTACATTATGATAGATGTACCTTTAAACATATCATTAGGAACTTCTATGTCATATTTAGAAATTATAAAATCTTGGTGTCCTCCCCTTGGACTATTTTTTGGAAAGTTCTCTTGATATTTGGGGAATTGGATGTAATATTTCTCCATATACTATTAGTTAATAAATTATAATATTATGGATTCTACCTTAACTAAGAATTCAAGAAAATGATGGCCTTTTTTTACACACTTGAAGTTATAATGTTTTCATTTTATGAATGTACCAAGGTGTTTCCTTCCATAGGTATCTCATGCTAGACAAAACCCCTTTCTATTATTCCCCTTACCCATTTTTTACTTTCTCATACTCTTCTTCTCTTTATTTAGTTAAAATAAATATGACTCAGATAATTATTTATATTTCTTGATAGAACATGATATTATATCCTTATATGAACTGATTTGTTGGGAGACAAGTTCCTTTCGAAGCATTTTCTTAAGCCTATTATAGAAACGGTGAATCCTATACTTTTGATAATGAATATAGTCCCCAACATTCCTTGATAAACTTGTAAATTTAATTTCATAATTAGAAATATTTTACTCTTCCTTTTTCCTTATACATAAGAATTTACTCTATATATCCTCTAGTTTCTCATGATGGAAATATTTTTTCTTATATAATTTTCGTAAAAATCTTCCATTCCTGGCTCGTTATTTCCTCCTCATCCTTACTGTTTTGTGTCAATGAGCACTATTATATGCATCCCTTGAGAGTAGATAAAATTCCCTAACAACCGTTTACCATCCATTACATACCAAAGTGGCAAATTTCCTAAACAAAACTATCCACTGATCAGCTATAAATATATTTTTAGACCCATTGAATGATAGATTTTCCTGAAAAATAATATAGTTTAATAATGTTACATTGCATTTTGGATCACCAGGCATCAACATATATGCATATTTATTGGTTATAACCTGAGTTAACTACCCCCAATATAGTTACAATTTATTAATATCTATCTATATCTCCATATAGAGATACATTATCTTTCTCGTGAAGGAAACACCTACATGGATTATGTTCATTTATAATGTTTCTATTCGTTTCCCTATGTTCCATTCATAGAAAAATGGCCTACACTATATTGGTTTATAACATTTTGAATCATCATGAATAATTTTCAAAATATTAAAATACAACAGATAAAATAAAAAATTTATGTATATAAAATCATAAAATCATAAACATGGTTTATTTGGGAAAGTTATCAAATCATAAAAATATTTTCAAATCCATCATGGTGGTTTGTGAAGAAAATGTAAATTAACCCAAGTATATCCCTCAAGAGTGAAAAATTGTGCTCCCGGTAAGGGAGCACTCACTATGCACCAGAATGATAAACAAGATATATTCAAATAAACTTTTTAAAGTATATTACTATAACACCCCAAGAATCCACGATACGCTTCTCTTTAAATAATTCAATAGTATGTGTTGTATGAAACTTCGAATTCTAACACACCACAACCAATCAAACTTGCCATTATGAATAGTAATACCCACTTTTTGAAATTTTATAAATTTTATCTTTTAAAAAGGACTTCATTTTTGGATTCTGAATATTTAAATTATCTTTGGGTGAATTTTTGTTATTTTTCTGAAAAACATTTAATTTTTGATGAATAGTGAAAAACACAGAGTTATAGTTTAAAACCTAATTTTTATTTAAATAATTATTTATTTTATTTAAATTTATTTTAGGTAAAAATATATATGTAATACCTATATAAGTTCAATTAAATTCATTGGAGTTAGTTTATAATAATTTTAGATATATAAAAATCTTATGGAACTTTCACCGTCTTTTACCCACCTCCTAAAAGAATTTTCAAATTCACATATAACATAATTTTACAACTTCTGTGAGTGGAATTTCAGAAATCTGAGAGGCATAGTTGTTATCATAATGAAAAATTTGGTTCCACAATATGAAAATAATTTTTGGTGAATAATAACTTTTTACTTTTATTTACCTCAATTAAAAGTAAATAGGGTATTTAAGGGTAAAAATGATATTATTATTACCCTAAACAATGTCCTAATTCTATTTTATAAGTATAATTAGACAAAAAAACCTTATGAATAAAATATGAACCACTTTGGTCTGCTTGGATTAGATTAGGACACTTATTATTATTTTATTTAACGAAGAGTTAAAAGCGTTAAAATCAATGTTTAATAATAACAACATTTTTAATATAGGGTTATACATAAGATAAATTCAACTAAAAATAATCATTAGAAATCTAAAAATATTTATTATGTAATGATATTTTATTTATATTATTTATAAATTAAATAATTTAATTTATTTATGACACAATGATGGTACATTAATTACCTAATTAATGAAATATTATAATAATTGATATTCTTACTATCCAAATAAATGTAATTTGAAACTTTTTATGAATTACACTAGTTTTCTAGGTTAATATGACATATTAGGGTTGGTTAGATGAATTGTTTTCAAAGTAATAATGCTATTATGAATTTAGAAAATACAAAATACCAAATAGTGTCAAAATTGACATAAAATATTTTTTCAAACAAATATTATATTATTAATTGATATACTATTCATAAAAATCTAAGGCTCAGGAAAATGACTTATATATTGATATGTGTATCATTAATGAACCACTTGGGGTTCTCTTGGAAGTATATAGTACGTTTATTAACCACAAAATATAAAAATACAAAGAGACATGGTAAATGTCAATCTATTTAACTAAGAGTTAAATCTAAAAGATAATGTTAATACAGTGACCCAAACCTATCTAAAACCTATTGGTTGTGTGTTTTTATACCCATACCCTCCATTTTCTTTAAATAATCCATTTTTGAGCCATTATATAGAGAAAAAATTTTTATTACAAAATAATATTTCTAGTTTTTCCTAAGGTGCCCATCACCCCTCTTATAAAACGGAACTCTGCCTTCTCTCTAATTCACACCAACAAAGCCATTTCGCTTAGCCAAACCCTACCCAAATACCCTCTCAATGGTCCTCCCTTCATCATGGAGGTATTAATTTAGTAATAAAGCAAACCTATGGAGCCCTTTTGATCAAATCAAAAGGAAAAACCCGAAGAAGATGTAAATATTTCATCACCACTTTCAAGTTACTTTGTTCTCCCACTTCCTCTTTATTTGTTGTTTCCATTATAAAATAATAACTCCAGTATATTCTATATAATTTGATTTTATTATTAATATTATACAACCATATTCATTATCCTATCCCTCCTTTGAATGACATGTCACCATATATGCGTACGTACGGATTACCGTCTCCATGTCTTGGTGTAATTGTTATTCAATACATTATTATTTGGATGGGTATAATAATGATTTGTAATTGATATAAATAATTAATATTACATGATGATGATTCTGTATATATTATATAACATCCAATTATATATTATTTTAATATTAAAAAAATGATATTGTCGCTCGTGCATACGTACAGATTACCGTCTCTACGAACGTGATGAGATTCATTCCCCATCATATCCATTCAAGACTAATTTTCATTTAATGATTAAAAATAATATTTAAAGACTTTATATCAATCTGGATATGAATAAGATACATCTCATCCATAACAAATATGACTCACATAACAAAGAATATAAAGTAAAATGAATCCGTTAACACCCGAAATGACGATATTACTAAGATATTATTAACAAAGCAATGTTAAAAGATCATATATGATATCATATTAATGTATATGATTCTTTTATAATTTAATAACAATTATTTCACCATTATATAGGAGGTTAAACTACCCTCAACAAAGGAAAAGTACAAGGTAAGGGTTAATTTAACAATCTCTTTATTATCTGAGGTTGTTTTTACGTAAGTATCTATTGGGACCTCTTTATCATCCACATCCATGTTTCTTAAAAATGTATTTCAAAACATCATTACTAATTTATAGACTATGTGTTAATGTAATTTATACCCTTTTTTTAATTTTTATAAATTTTTTTAAAGGAATCTTTCCACCTTTTTCCAAACAAGGTCCTTTATAACCTCTTCGACAAAATTAAGGTAAGAATGTCTTTTTTTAACTTATATGGTGGGTGCGGCTATTTTCTGTCATTATAACATCATCAAAGCATCCCCTAAAATCTTATAAGATTATTTCCAAAATAAATATTCTCTTTTATAATTATATGAATTTAAAATTATTTCAAAATAGAAGGAGATATTTTTCTAAAAAAGGTTTTAATTTCATCTATGTCAACATCCTTTGTTGGATTTTAAGTTTATTTGAAGTTGATTTATTATGATAAAAAACATCCATATTGAATTGAAGGTTTTGTGATATGTTTGACTGTGGATGTGTTATTTTTATACAATTCATGGTTTATAGATAAATTATTGACATTTCTTATGCTAGGTTTAATATGAATGTTTATGTTATGTTTAAACCTTTTCATATGAGGAATGAATTGAACTTATTATGTGACAGGTGGAGCCCACTACAGCTCCTCGATGCATCGGTAGGTCTCATGAGACAAACTAGTGACTTGGCACAAGGCCTTGAAAAAATCTTATTTATAGTCTTGGCATAGGGCCTCGACTATATGGTTATGAAAGTCTGGAATTATGCATTCCATCATTACGAAAGTGCCTATTGATATTGCATGTCATTATTCGACTGGTAGCATATCCATGTGAGTAAGTAAATAGAATTATTTTATTTTATCTTTTCCATATTATGCTGAAGTCCATTTTTAAAAGGCTTATGTTTTAGTCTTATAAGTTGCCCTAAATGTTTATGCTTATTTATGAAAGTTTCCGCTATATTGTTATCCTTACTGAGAATCTTAGCTCACACCTTTCTATGTTCTATTTTTCCTAGGATGCGAAGAATTATTTTATGACTGACCTATAAAGAATTTATAAGGGGATTTGAGTGTGGTATATGGAAACAATTTCATTGTATTTTTTTATTTTATGATGTAATGTAAAACTTATGAATGTATCTAGTACTTACAAGGCTACTACTCTAATCAGTATTATAAGACTTGAAATTTTGTGATCATGCCAATGACACGTAATAATGCACCGACTCTGGGTAACTGGGGTTAGGGTGTTACAGTTTGTATCATAGAATGTTTAGTAAAATCCTTGGAATCTAGATTTAGATAAACTCTGATTAGATCAAATTACCCTAAAATATACTTTCAGGATTAGTATAGAATAACTTCTTAAAATTTTGGTATTATAGAGATTTTTTGATTTTTCTAAGAAATACATCCCTGTCTGGATACAAGAAGGTAGAGGTTGATCTGGAACAGATGTACCTAGGGGTAAAACCCGAAAACACCGCTTTGAAGTAGACTCGAATGGGAACTGGTGCACAGCAACAGGCCTTTCTACACTATTGGTTACGATACTCCTAGGGGTTATACATTGGATAATTCTCATTTTCCATACAAACCATTATGAAGGGTTTATGAGTATATTCATTCTCAAAGAAAACATTTTTATGATTATGGATTATATCCATAAACTGTTTAATTTATGTTAATTGTTTTACAAGTTCGGATTTATGTATTGTGATTCATAAACTAATCTAGTTTATGTCATTGTTTAGATATGGCACCTAGTGGAAGGAATAGAAACTGTATCAATGCATGCACTCCATGTAGGGATTTCCCTCCTACTCAAGATAATTATAGTGGAGCTGGTGATGCAAATGGTGATGATCATATAATCACCATTATAGGAAAACTCACTCAGGTTATGAAAAATAACCTTACACATATGGAGTACCCTGATCCGCAATGAGGAGGATCAATGATAGACTACTTCATGAGGCAACAACCACAAATATTTAATGGGAGTAAAAATACATTAGTAGTGGAGAAATGGATAAATTTATTAGAGAAAATATTCTATTCCTTGGGGATTAGCGAAAGGGAACAAAATTTCATGGAATTTTACCACCTCACTGGAGATGTTGATCCATGGTGGTCATTGATTAAAAAAAAGGAATATGATGAAATATGAAATATGGAATGGAGGGAGTTTAAAGAAATTTTCATAGAAAAATACTTTCCTCATGGTCATCGAGTGGATATGGAAGGACAATTTCTGAGTCTTAGACAAAAGAAGGATGCGAATGTCGCAAAGTATGAAGCTAACTTTATGAGGTTAGCAAGGCATGCTGTAGATTATATACGTAACTCAAGAGGTAAGATTGATCATTTCCTCGATAGGTTAAAACCATTTCTTCGTCAAGCATTATTCACACAATCCTTCTCGTCATACAAAGATATTGTCTCATGTGCTATCAAGACAGGAAAAAAAATTCTCTAATTCTTACAACTTTAAAGCAAAGCAAGAGAAGAAGAGATCTTCTGAACACTTTGGAAATGGAAATAAATGGAATAAGGGAAAATTGGAATATCCATCCTACAGTAAATTTGGGAAGAAACACCCAGGTACATGCCTGAAGGTAATGGGAGTCTGTTACAAGTGTGGTGAAAAAGGCCACCAACCTCATGATTTCAAGGGGAAGAAAGAGGTTGTTGATGTTGAATTCTACAATTGTAGAGAAAAGGAGCATTATGTTAATGAATGTACTAAGTGATAGGGGATCTTACCTCATAAAAATCCATGGGATCTAGGCCAAGCTTATGCAATTAGTATTGCTGAGGTTGATGCTCTGAAAGACGTGGTGGCAGGTAATTTAATGGTTTCTTCAAGTTTAGAAAATTCTTTATTAGATTCTGGATCATAGCATTGTTTCATATCTTCCCAGTTTGCTAAGAAAATTTGATATTTCCAATTTTAATTAACAAGGGAGTTGTCATTCAAAACAACTAAGGGAAGTATCATCGCAAAAAAGTTTTGTGAACCAGTTCACATTAGGGCATATAAATTCTCTTTATTTGCTGATATCATCATCATACCCATGATTGAATTTGATATAATCCTCAATATGGATTGGATTTCAGACCATGATGAAACAATTTATTATAAGAAGAATGGGGTTACTATTTTTGATGATGATGATAAAGAACACCTTATCTTCAGTGCAGAATCATCACCACCTAATTCTTATCTAGATCAACCCCTAATAGATCAGCTAAATTCAATTAGTGGGGAGTAATGGAATGAAATTACTATGGGTAATGAAAGGAATGTTCAAATAGAGGATGTACCTATTGCGAAAGAATACGTTGATGTGTTTCTATAAGATTTACCTGGACATCCTCCATAACAAGAAATTGAGTTTTTCATTGATTTAATTCCTAGATCAATCCCTATATCGAAGACCCCTTATAGAATGACCACTGTGGAATTAGTGGAACAAAAGAAACAACTATAGGAATTGAGTAATAAGGGATTTATTTGCCCTAGTGTTTCTCCATGGGGATCCCCTGTCCTTTTTGTTAAGAAGAAAGATGGATCTATGAGGTTGTGCATTGACTATAGGGAGATCAATGCTATAACAATAATGAACAAGTTTCCCTTACCTTGCATTGATGATTTATTAAACCGACTTCATGGAGCTCAATACTTTTCAAAGATTGACCTTCGATATGGATATCATTAGTTGTGTGTGAATAAGGAAGACATTCCGAATACTGCATTTCGAACCATGTACGGGCATTACATGTTTACAGTAATGCCTTTTGGATTGACTAATGCACCCTCTGTCTTCATGGATCTAATGAATAGGGTTTTCAAGGAATATCTTGATGAATTTGTAGTGGTATTTATTGATGATATCTTGGTATAATCCAAAATCTACGAAGATCATGAAAATCACTTGTGCATTATCCTGAAGACTCTTAGAAGGCATGAATTATATGTGAAGTTTAGAAAGTGTGAATTCTGGCTTCAGGAGATTTCTTTTCATGGCCATATTGTCTCTAAGGATGGAATCTATGTTGATCCTTCTAAGACCAAGGAAATCCAAGAATGGCCAACACTAATGATTATAACTGAGGTACACAATTTTATTGGTTTAACAGGTTATTATCGACGTTTCGTCCAGAATTTTTCCCGGTTGGATAACCCATTAACAAAACTCACATGAAAAGGGGTTAAATTTTTTTGGAAAAAAGAGTGTGAAAAATATTTTGAAGAACTGAAGAGAAGATTATTTAATGCTCCTATATTGACTCTACCATCGAGAAATGATGGGTTTGTTATTTATAGTGATGCTTCAAGGAATGGACTTGGTTGTATCCTTTTGTAGAATGATAGGGTTATTTCTTATGCATCACGACAGCTAAAAATTCATGATCAAAACTATCCTACTCATGATCTGGAGTTAGCAGCTGTAATATTTGATTTGAATATTTGGAGACACTACCTCTATGGTGAAAAATTTGAAATATATACTGATCACAAGAGTTTGAAGAATATTTTCTCACAAAAAATAACTCAATATGAGGAAAAAGAGATGGCATGAACTACTCAAGGATTATTATTTCACTATACACTACCACCCAGGGAAGGAAAATAAGGTGGCAGATGCTTTGAGTAGAAAGGATCATAGAGTTTTGAACAAGATGAAAGTTGAAAAGAATCATATATACATGGATCTAGTAAAGATGGATATGGGAATCACCCTGGAAGGTGAAGCATCAATACTCTTTCAAATGGTTGTGAAACCATCTTAACTAGAAAGGATAAAGAGTTCTCAGACCGGTGATGAAGAGTTTCAAAAGAAGATTAAAGCTGTGAATGATGGGAGATTGAGTGACTTTGTGTATGAAGATTAAATTTTGAAATTCTGGGAAGAGACTTTGTGTTCCCGATATACCTGATCTAAAAAGGGAACTATTGGATGATTCTCATAGTTCCAATTCCACTATACACCCTGGTAGAACCAAAATTTATATAGATTTGAAGGAACATTTTTGGTGGGACAACATGAAGAGGGAGATTACTTATTTTGTGTCAAGATGTATGGTTTGTCAACAAGTGAAAGCTGAAAGGAAATGGCCAGGAAGAGTCATACATCCTCTTCCCATACCTGAGTAGAAATGGGATAATATTACGATGGACTTTATCATGGGACTACCAAAGACTCCTAGAAGGAAAGACGCAATATGGGTCATTGTTGGTCATCTTTCCAAATCAGTACATTTTCTTTCTATAAGAAAAGATGTTCCACTTGAAAATATAGTAAGACTATATATTAATGATGTTGTGAGACATCATGGAGTACCCCTATCGATTTATTCTGATCATGATCATTGTTCTACATTACGATTTTGGATAAGTATTCAGAAATCCCTTGATACTGAACTTCGTTTTAGCACTTCCTACCACCTCCAAAATAATGGAAAATTATAACGGACTATTCAAACCTTATAAGACATGTTGAAATCATGCTCACTGAACATTCAAGGTATGTGGGATCAAGATTTACCTCTAGAATAATTTTCTTATAACAATAGCTTCCATTAAAGTATTCTAATGGCACCATATGAAGTGTTATATGGAAAGAGATGTCTCACAACAACCTGTTGGGATGATATTGGTGAAAGAGAACTTGTAGGCCTAGAACATGTGGAGGAAACGATGGAAAAGGTGAACGTAATCCAAAACCACATCAAGGAAGCTCAAAGTAGACAGAAGATCTATGCTGAAACTCGAAGTCAGGATTTGGAATTTCAGGAAGGAGATCATGTTTTCGTGAATTTATCTCCATGGAAGGGTGTTATACATTTCTGTAAGAAGGGTAAATTGAGTCCCAAGTACATCGTACCTTTCGAAATTCTAGAATGAATTTGGGCTGTAGATTACCGTTTAGAAATTTTTCCATGTCTCTCCATAGTTCATGATGTATTCCATGTATCACTGTTGAGAAAATACAAGCCTGACCCAACGCATGTACTCACCTATGATGAATTAGATCTAGAACCTGATATGTCTTATTGAGAAGATCCTGTCATGGTTCTTGATATAATAGAACAAGTGCTGAGAAATTGGATGAATCGTCTAGTAAATGTTCTATGGAGAAACCAGAAGTTTGAAGAGGAAATGTGGGAACTAAAAGAACTTATGATGAAGAACCACCCAAGTCTTTTTATGTAGTAATACTCTAGAAATTTCGAGAATTTTTTTTTTGAAGGAGGGGAGAATGTAACACCCCAAGCTTCTATGGTATGCTTCCCTTTGAATAATACAATAGCATGTGTTGTACGCAACTTCAAGTTCTAACGCACCACAACCAATCAAACTAGTCGTTATTAATATTAATACCCGATTTTTGAAATTTTATATATTTTATCATTCAAAATTCACTTCATTTTTTGATTCAAAATATCGATATTAGCTTAGGGTGAATATTTTTTATTTTTCTGAAAACTTCCAATTATTGATGAATAGTGAAAAACACTGGGTTATTGTTTAAAACCAAATTTGTATTTAAATAATTATTTAATTTATGTAAATTTATTTTAGGTCAAAATAGATATGTAATACCTATATAATTTCAATGTAATTCGTTTGAGTCTGTTTATAATAATTTTAGATATATAAAAATTTTATTGAACTTTCACCGTCTTTTACCCACCACCAAGAAGAATTTACAAATTCATATAGAACATAATTTTACAGCTTCTGTGATTGGAATTTCATAAATCCAAAAGACACAGTTGATATCAGTATGAAAAATGTGGTTCAATAAGATAAAAATAATTTTTGGTGAATAGTAACTTTTTACTTTTATTTACCACAGTTAAAAGTAAATAGAGTATTTAAGCGTAAAAATGATATTATTATTACCCTAACACATGTCCTAATTATATTGGATAAGTATAATTCAAACAAAAACAATCTTAGGAATAAAATATGAACCTCTTTGGTCCACTTGGATTAGATTAGGACACTTATTATTATTTTATTTAAAGAAGAGTTAAAAGAGTTAAAATCAAAGATAAATAACTAAAACATTTTTAATATGGGTTTATACATAAGAAAAATTAGACTATACATATTCATTAGAAAGATAAAAATATTTCTAAAATAATGGTATTTTTTATATTTTTTTGACATTAAATAATTTAATTTATTTATGGCACAATGATGATGCATTAATTACCTAATTAATGAAGTTTTAAAATAATTGATATTATAAAAGTACAAATAAATGTAATTTAAGACTTTTTATGAAATAAACTAATTTTCTAGGTTAATATGACATATTAGTGTTGGTTAGATGAATTTTTTCGATGTAATAATGTTGTTATGAATTTATAAAAAACAAAATACCAAATAGTGTCAAAATTGACATAAAATAGTTTTTAAAACCAATTTTATATTATTAATTGATATTATATTACTAAATATATAAGGTTATTCAAAAAGACTTATATAATGATAGGTGTATCATTAATAAACCAGTTGGGGTTCTCTTGGAATTATATAGTAAGTTCATTAACCATATAATATAAAAATACAAAGAGATGTGGTAAATGTCAAACTATTTAACTAAGAGTTAAATCTAAAAGATAAAGTTAATATAGTGACCCAAATTTGTCTAAAACCTATTGGTTGAGTGGTTTTAGACCCATACCCACCTTATAATTTACATAATACATTTTTGAGACATTATAAACTGAAAATTAGTTTATTATAAAATAAAATTTCTAAATTTTCCTAAGGTGCCCCTCACCCCTCTTATAAAAGGGCACTCCCCCTTCTCTCTAACTCACACCTTCAAAGCCATTTGTCTCGGCCAACCCCTGACCAAATACCCTCTAAACATTCTTCTCTTCATCATAGAGGTCTTTCTTTAGTCATAAAGCCAACCTAAGGAGCCCTTTTGATCAAATCAAAAGGAAGAACCCGATGAAGAGGTCAATATTGCATCACCTCTTTCATGTTCTTTTCTTCTTCCACTTACTATTTCTTTGTTGATTCCATTATAAAATAATAACTCTAGTATCTTATATATACTGTGGTTTTATCATTAATATGGTAAAACAATACTCATTATTCTATCCATCCTTTAAATGACATGTCACCATACGTGCGTACGTACAGATTGTCATCTTCACATCGTGGTGTAATTGTTATTCAATACATTATTATTTGGATGGGTATAATAATGATATTTAATTCAACTTAATATTAAATATAACATGATTAAGATTATGTATATATTATATACCATCCAATTATATATTATTTTAACATCAAAATAATGATATTCTTGCTCGTGCGTACGTACCGATTACCATCTCCACGAACGTGATGAGTTTCATTCCCCTTCAAATCCATTCAAGAATAATTTTCATTTGATGATTGAAAATAATATTTAAAGACTATATATACTTCTAGATATGAATAATATAAATCCCATCCATAAAAAATTTGACTCACATAACAAAGAATATAAAGGAAAAAAATTCGTTAACACCTGAAACGACGATAATACTAAGATATTATTAACAAAGCAATGTTAAAAGATCATATATGATATCATAATAATGTATTTGATTATTTTATAATTTAGTAACAATTATGTCACCATTGTACTGGAGGTTAACCTACCCTCGACCAAGAAATAGTACAAGTTAAGGGTTAATTTCACAATAACTTATTTTCTGGGATTTTTTTTATTTAAGTATCTACTGGGACATCTTTATCATCCACATCCATGTTTCTTAAAAATGTATTTCAAAAAAGTATTTCTATTTTATTGAATATGGATTAAATTCATTTATACCCTTGTTTTAATTTTTATAAAATGGTGTGAAAGGAATATTTCCATCATTTTCTAAACAAGGTCCTTTATAACCGTTTCGAAAAAATTAAGATAAGAATGTATTTTTTTTAATTTATACAGTGTGTGAGGCTATTTTACATATTTATAACATCATTAAAGATTCCCTTAAAATATTATAAGAATATTTACAAAATAAATGTTTTCTTTTATAAATATATTAATTTTAAATTATTTCAAAATAGAAATATTTATTTCTCTAAAAGGGGATTTGATTTCATCTACGTCAACATCCTTTGATGGATTTTAAGTTTATTTATAGTTGATTTATTATGATAAAAAACATCCATATTTTATTGATGGTTTTGTGATATGTTTGAATTTAGATGTTTTATTTTTATATCATTCATGGTTTATGGATAAATTATGGATATTTTGTATGCTGGTTTTAATACGAATGTTTATGTTCTGTTGAAACCTTTTCATATGAGGAATACATTGGACTTAGTGTGTAATGGGTGGAGCCCGCTATAGCTTCTCGATGCATTGGTAGGTCACATGATAAAAACTAGTGTCTTTCCATAAGGCCTTGACAAAGTATTATTTGTAGTCTTGGCACAAGGCCTCAACTATGTGGTTATGAAAGTTGGTCATTTTTCATTCCATCATTATGGAAGTGGCTATTGATATTGCATGTGATTATTCGACTTGTAGAATATCCATGTTATAACGTAAATGGAATTATTTGATTTTATCTTTCCCATCTTATGTTTAAGTTAATGTTTAATAGGATTTTGTTTTAGTATTATATGTTGCCATAAATTTTTATGCTTATTTATTAAAGTTTCCACTATATTGTTCTCCTTAATGAGCATCTAAGCTCATCCCTTTCTATGTTTTATTTTTCCAAGGATGTGAGGAATTATTTTATGGCTTACTTGAAGGAAAAGTTTAAGGGGATATGAGTGTGGTCTATGGAAACATTGTTGTTGTAGTTTTTCATTTTATGTTGTAATGTAATCCTTATAAATGTATCTAGTACTTCCAAGGATACTAAACTAATCGGTCTTTCGAGACATGATCGTTTGTGATCATGCCAATCATACGTAATAATGCACCAACTCTGGGTAACTGGAGTCGGGGCGTTACAATTACCCTTATATGCATCTGTTCTAAAACCATGTCTACATTTAGTATCCAAACATGAATTTATTTCTTATAAAACTTCATAATCTATACCTTAAAATTACATTAGGAAGTTACACATATACTCATCATCAAATTCATTCATATGGTTATATTATCAAATCTATGATTTCATAAATATAATTCCCAAGGTTTAAACTAATATTTCTTTAATACAACCTATAATGACTCTTACCCTTGTAGTCTAGAGTCAGTGGTTAATTTATTTCATTTTCACTAGATACAAGTGTGGGTATCCCAAGGGATCAAATTCATTGAACAAGATACATACAAGAATCTCAATTTAAATTTGAAAAAATAAAAAAACATAATATGTTCTTTTAGATCACTATTATTTTCTTTATAATATCCTTGCATATCAATCATCAAACACTCTATGACAACCTAGGTAAATTAAAGATAAGAAACGAGTAAGGTAAAATTCCTAGTAAGGGTTTGTGTATAGAGGATGTAAATAAGGAATGAATAATTTGGAAAGAATAATGGAAGATAAAATAACATTATATAAATATTAAAATGATCTAGAAACTTATCCATGGATGTCATAAATATTCAAACAATAACATGGACATCCATAATTGATTTCATAATGATGGAATAAATAATATTATCCATATGAAACTTAACGATGAGGCATCCTGTGAGGACATCACACATAAATAGGTAATGCCTCGATCAAACACACAACCTATTTTTTCTCATAATACCTAACGATTCATCGAAGGGTTGTATAATTCTTGGACTGACTGATCACATGATAAAATAAATACATTCAATGTATGAATAAACAATAAAAATTAATCAATGTTCTATAAAATCAATAACTATATGCATTGGAATAACTAATATAAAGAATATAAATACATTCCTAGTCAATATGATCATAGAAAATCTAAAGGAATATGGTGTATGGTATCATTATTGTATATCCTTAGCATAAGATTAATAAAATTATTTTCTTATTAATGAAAATACTTTAAAAATATTAATGGAAAATTTCTTGGGTAAAATACCAATTTGACTTTAAAATCACTTATCTAAAGAATAAAATATTTTCAAAATATAAAAAAATTATTTTAAAGGTAACTTTTTAAAATGAAAATTTATATTCAATGTAATGAGTGTTCACGGTGGAGGAAAAAAATCAGGTCTTATAGGTTAAAAACATTCCCTTCAAACTATTATGAAAAGGTCAAAGAGTACCTCATTTTTTAAACAACATGAATATTAATATTAATCTATTTTTTAATTATATTAAAGGGTAAATTTTATTTAATAAATAATTGTGAGATTTTAGAATCTTTATTTTATATATTTTAAGGAAAAATATTACATTCAAGAAAAATATTCTCGGCCGACTAGAAAAACAAAGTTAGTTTTCTTTTAAAATTTTATTTCAGTATCGTGAGTACATAAAGAGAAGAATTTGAATGTAAAACATGGAATATTAAAAAATGCCCATATTAGAATAATATATTTATTTTAATATTGAAATATCAAATAATTCTTCCAATAGACTCTTAAACCTAATCAATCACAAATAATAATGAGATTGTGAAATAAACCCTTACCACTCTTGGAGCTTCTGAATTATAACCCCAATAAAACAAATAACATCAAATAAAACATTAAATATCATGAAAATAGTGATATTAATGATATGAAAATTCAAAGGGGATTTATATATACATCATAAATGTATATTGGAGAATTACATAACATATGTCCCATAGAAGATAATTTTAGATGATAAACCCTTTATTTAGGTTTGAATTCTTTTGTACTTGTTGGAACCACATGTATAACTAATAAAAAAATATTATATATTTTTTATAAAACCATTATCATATATATAATACATTTTATTGTTTAATTAAAACCGTTAATTACTTTTTTATAAATAAAACATTATAAAAACATTGTTCCAGGTGTTAACTGCTTAATATTTGATGTATATTTCAGTTTGATTGTTTTGGTCCTTGTACATTGATTATAGCCTTGTAATATATTGAATTTTAATATATATATAATATTAATTATATAAATATTTTTAATCATACATAAAATAATATATATATAAATGAAATACACCGTTCATAGAGATGATAGGTCTTACGTATGCAAGAACGTAGTTTCTATGTTATGATGAATTGAATAAAAAATGGTAAATGATAATATTCCATCCCAAATTAATTATTATATAATATATATCATATATATAAATTAAAAATATCTTTATTACCATCTATGATATAAAAAAATAAAAATCACACAACATCACTTCCTAATGGTAGTAGTCCACATGCATGCACAAACAACGTTATATTTTCCCAACAGATTGGAATATATGAAGTCATTCATCATATATTAATTTAAAAAATATAATCATTTAAAAAATATAATATATATATATATATATATATATATTAAATCTATCATTATTTACAATCATGAGAAGCGGTGATGGAAAATTAACTATATTGGTTCGCACCACAGTAGTATGTGGTACTCATGATTGACAGTTTTTTCCCCATTTAATATAAGAGAAATAGATATATGTTATTAAATTTACATAATAAAATCTACATATATATTATTATTAATTATTTTTTTAAGAATATTTTAATGAGGTATACAATGATATAGTGTGAAAACACACAATTAAGAACTATACAAATTCTTCAGACAACCTATTTAGTTTTATATTTTAAGAATTCCTAGGGTAATTTTTTAATCAAAAAAGGACTCTATTTCATGTGTGGTGATTTAAAGAAGTTATTTTTTTCATGCATTTTTTGAATCAAAAGTCTCTTGATGTTTTTATAGGAGAGAATATGGGGTGTCCTTTTATAATTTGGGGATGACACACTTAGAATATTTTAAAAGAATCAAATAATTTAACATTATATTCACAAAAAATAGATTCAAGATGGACTATATCTTAAACATATATGATATAAGGTATAAATATTATCATACAATAAAAATTAGACAATTTTCTCAATCATTTTTTCTCTTATTATTTTACTTTAACTCCTCATAACACTTATTATAACCTTAAATGATGTAACATATTTTTATTATTTTCACTATTTATTATGGAAAACAAATTAATATATACATATTAAATAATATTAATTATTATGATTTAAAATATATAATCCATTTTATATAATTATAATAATATAGTTTTCAAAATTTAATTTTAAATTAATCTTGAAATTGTGATCAACATTCGGTTTTCCAAAAACATTTTCTCTTAAGTATATAATGTTTTTATATAAAAATTCAACATAAAATTTATTATAGTGAACCAAAATGGAATAATAATAATATAAATTTAATAACTTTATTTTTAAAACTATTTTTAGACAATATTTTACTTTTTAGGTTCTTTAAATTGAAATAGAGTTTTAAATAAAAATGAGTGTTTTGACTATTCATCCATAAATTAATCTTTTCATAAAATTCTAAAAAATATAATTTTTGATTATTTTCACATGTTGATTTCAAAAATGATTTTAATTTTTTCAAATAATTTTTTTGAATGTGGAAAAATTAATTATATAATTTTCTCACAAAAATAAATTTAATTTTTTTAAAGAAAAAGTATATATTCTGAAACATATAAAGACTTTAGTAAAAAAATATTGTTTAGCTAAAACCTTTATACATTTTTTTAAATGTGTTTATTCTTATTCGTACAAAAAATATAGTGGATAGGTTATAATATTAGGCTATATTAGAGTTTATTCAGACGTTAGGTTTTGTGTATCAATAGGTATCAAATAGATTATTTTTATTTAAAAAGAAACATAACATGAAATATTAGGGTGTAATATATTCAGTTAGACCTCTAATATATATTTTGTTCTACTGTGAAAAATTTTGCATTTTACGCCCTCATTTTTTTGTGATATCTTGTTTCTGGTTGTATGTAGTTGATTGGGTCATGGTTTGTGGTCTGGTAAAGAGATAAGTGTGGTGAATTTTGGGTGTGGTTCTAATTTGAGTAATTTTCTATTTAAGGATTATTTATTGAGGAGATATAAGTGATTAATGTTTTTAGGCGGCCTTAATCTGTTTTATCATTTAGGTTTCTTTGTATAATTACCTTCTATGAGAAATGGTTATTTTTTGAAGATCATGACTCATTGATTTAGTATGATCATCATTTTTCATGTATAGTATATACCAAGGAATGTTTTTTTATGTTTATGATAGGAATTCCATTAATGAATGTTGTTGTAATTGTGATTATTTGTTGGTTTTTGTTATGAATTTAAGTACTTCCTGGTTAGTATTTCCTATCAGGATTGTTGTGAGTTGGTGTTCTACGGAGTTTTCCCCGTGTTACCCTTAGTATAGTTTCATGAACTAATGTTTGAACTATGTTATTAGATGATGAGGAATTATAATGATTTGCGTGTTTCTCCAAATATTATGGGATTTGATGGATTGGTTTTCTAGTCTAACTTTCTCTTTTTAATATTGGAGGATGATCTTTCTTTATGGAGTTTGTCTAGCCTTCTATGGTTGTTTATAGTTTGTGGAATATAATCATTTCCTTTTGTGATTAGTGGAAACATGTTTGTTTTAGATACATTTATTCTATTGGGTGTCTCAATCATTTGTTTCTCTATTTAATATGAATTTTAAATTATATAGAGACATATGTTAGGTCTCCATTTTAATAGTTCTTGTTATTTTATAATTGTAATTTTGGATTATACATGTGGGTTTTTTATGATTATTGAGGATTATAACTATGTATTTTTAGGAATACTAGTATGTGACACGTTCTTTTGTAGATTATTTTTATAGTTTTAACCATCTCTCCAGTACTTTTATTCTAGATTTCATGTTTTTTCTTTTTATTATATCTATTTATATCAAAAACATTCAAAAGATGGAAAGTAGAATGGTTTGGGGTATTATGAAACCCCCAGAGCACTTTGGTGTTTAGTATTGTTTAATTTGGGATTATTTTTAGGTTTCTGGGTGTTCCTGATGTTTTTTGGGTGTTTCATGAAGTCCTATATGGTTTTAATCCTAGGTGTAAAAACAAATCAATGTGGCCTATATTGGCTACATTTTGGTGCATTTAAATGCCTTAATCTATTTTTAGAAGGTGGATAGGCCACAATGTATTGGAGTTTTCATCATGATAACTTCTTGGTATGTTCATATTTCACTATGGAGGAGAGTGGTCAAGGATCAGGATTTTTTGTTCTTTTAGATTAAGGATCCTCATGCCCCAGTGATGCAGGACACACTATGGTGACGAGGTTCTTGTGGGGTCGGCCCTAACCAATCGAGGTCCCCCAAAAAAATGAAAAAGGGGCTACATAATGTTGATTTTATAGCGAGGATAACCTCACCAAAATATACATAGGATGTTCTCTTGTAGGTATCAAGGTACAATCGCTATCACATCTTGAATTTTATCTATTTCTGTAGGCTTTTTTTTGAGAATATCAAGGGGTCAAAGGACCACTCGATAGACCGGTGTAGGTCTGGACATGAACCAATATATTTTTTAGCTATATGTTTTCTACTGGATAGTCAGTGGGATCCACATGCTATTAATTAGATGGTGGTAGTGGCTAAAAAAATTTATTATTGCTAGTGGATTCCTAGTGGTGTTGATGGATGTGGATTTTTGAATGGTATTTTATGACATTTATTGAATAAACCCCATTTTTTCTTTTAATATTCACCCAAGACTTGTCCTCGTCCATTCAAAAACTTGAGGCTCTCCTTGGAAACTTTTTGATTCCTCAACCTCTATTCTTGGTCTATAAAAGTTATTTTCATCACCGTGGTTCTATATTAGTTAGTCTCTCTTCTTCGTGGACTTGCATCCCATTCCTCTTCTATTTCTTCTTAACCAGGGGATATGGAAGCTATCAATATTCAATCGATCAATCTTTTCTAATTTGGTAGCATTTTTCTAGGGATCTCATTCTTATTTCTTTGAGTTGATCTTTTCTATATCTTTTTTATCCTTTTAGTGGTGAGGTTCAATGTTTTTTTAGTTATTTGTCCCATTTATCTTACATTAAAATTTAACCTATGATTACTTATTCCTTGATCTTGAGTTTTAAATATATTTATTATTTTATAAATATATCTAGTAGTTATATTGAAAATTTTTTATCTCATAATCATTTAATAAAATTGGGAAATGGGTACTATAATATAACATGATGTGAAAATCATTTTAAAGTTACATAATCATGTTTTTGAAATCAAATTTCCATGTTTGTTCATGAAAAATATGTTTGGGAAGTTTATGATAATGATTTCCAATATGATTAGGCAAATTTGGTTTTCAAATTTTGGATATATAAAACCCTTTTTAAGGGAATGATTGGAAATAATGTATTTATTAATGTGAAATAATTTATAAATATTTTTATAAATGTCCTTGATTTTTTTTGAATGGATTGGTAATCTGAAAGGAATGTGAGAGGCCCAATTGGACCTTTAAATGATTTATTATATATTGTAAACACCATAAGGTATTCCCATTTATGTTTAGTAGAAATTATGATAGTATTAATTATTTGAAATAAATTTCTCTTTGAGGGATGATAAATTTTAATAAATTGGTATTCTTCATAAACGGGGTGTTTCAATATATTGTTCGGAGGTGGGATTCAGAATTTTTATTATTTTAAACTGTTATGACAAGATCTGATATACGGTATGAAACTATTTTAAAGATTCTCACCTCTATTTTAATGTCATGGTAAGACCTAGGTAGCTATGTGGGTGGTCTACGTACACATTTGCACTATATTAGAATCACACTCTTGCTAGCGAGCTTAGGTGATACATAGATAAACCTAGGGGATTTACCCTCAGTTATGTGAAGATAATGTAGGACCATGTGTTTAGGAAAAGTTGGTTGATTTTCTAATTTATTTCCTATCATGTGGAATGTTTTACATCATTGACCATGTTGACTCTATACTATATTGTTTCTCTTTAGTGCCTTTTGTTTCCATGAAACCTATTTGGGATTATTTTCCAAGGTATAATTATTTTCTATATTTGAAAAATGATTACCACTTTTCCTATATTGTACTGTTAAAACTATTTTAAACTTAAATTTATGAGTCATTTACAATTTGAAAACAAATTGAAGTTTTATTTTGAAATGGTTTAGATTTATGAAAATTGTTTTTTTTCAAAGAAAATGTTTTTTATACTTGTTTTCAGAAATAGAATTAGAAAAGATATTTTTATATCCATAAATACATACCTACAGTATATAGAATATCATTAAAATTTTAATTCTTTTGGTAGGTGTGAGTGGCCTACTGGGAATTTAACTCATGCCTATATAAATTACATTTTTATTTTGTTTCATAGCATAGTGGATATTCATATATCTTTAGGGATTAGATTTAGTGAAGTTGTGTGTGGTATTTCTATACTCACACATGCACATGTTTCTAGTTTGGAATCTTTTTGTTTTTCTCAATTGTTTCATATTTGAGAATTTTTTTCCATTTTATTGTAATTTTTTATCTTTTTGTTGTATATCTCAATTAATACCATTTCTGGATTTTTATTTTACTATTTATCCTTTAATTTTATATATTTTTGGGGTGAAATAATTACCTAAGAGTTATTGTTAAATCCCAACTAATTTTTGACATCCCGTGGGGATCCTAAATGCCATTTCGGTTTGAGGAGATTTGATTAAAGTTGTCTTTTTATAGACTTCTTGGTTGATTTTTTATAATTGGCATATGGGAGAAATTTTTCCCCATTGTTCTGGGAAGTCTCTTAATTTGGAGGTAGGGTTTTCATAAATCATGTGGTCATATATTATAGTGTAGTTGACCATTGGTCATCTTATTTGGTGCTTTCATTTCTATGGTTGTCCAGGATGACTATGCCTAAAGTTCAAGCTCATTCCCCATATTTTTTTGATAACTTTTGGACATTATTAGAGTATTTCATTATGAAATTGTGAAATATTTTTTTTAGAATCATCAGTTTTTTTAGAAATTATGAGTGTGCCATATTACTATGTATATTTTGGAAAACTGAGCATAGTCCATTTAACCAGCTCTATTTGACCTCATGTTTTCATTACATGATTAATGCCAAGCCTAAAAACGATGAAGTAAAACTACGAAATGCTATTATTTCATTGAAATTTTTGATGTTTTATTCCTTCTAGTGTTTGGTTTATTTACCTTCCTCTTTTTTTGGTTTACGAAATTTTTTTGGAGTTTCTTCTTGAAAAAAATAATTACTATTTAGTTTTCTTATGTTGATATTATTTTAAATCGAATCCTTCATTTATTTAATAAGATTTAATAATTTCTTATAGTTTTAAAATATTTCTAATCATATTCCATTATTTAAGAAAAGAGTTTTGATTTTAGAAATATTATTTCTAATCTCAATATGTATTAAATTAAAAAATTTGATTTTTTTCTAGTGTTTCGATAATATTTTGATTCTAAAATGTCTACAGGTTTTTTAAAAATGTGGGTGATACTTTTGGGAAAGTTATAGAGTCCTTATTATTTCAAATGTTGTAATCTGGAGTTAATAAAGTCCAATTGGAATATTTTAATGTGTCGAGTAAGATATATATTATAACCTTATTTTTAAAATGTTTCAATAATAAGTAATTCTTATATAAAATTTTCCAATATAGTGTTAACATTGGTTTAAATAATGAAAATTATTTTTGAAATAGATTTTGTTATAACCCTATTGGGTAAAGAAAGTGGTTTTACTTCATATCAGAACTATGGATTGGTTTCTATGGTTTTGTTTTTTTCTTGTGTTGGATTTTTATTTTTATTAATGATGAGTTGAGGATGTTTATTGATTTTTATTCTGTATTTTTATACTTTAATTTTGACATTTGTTTTCCGGGATTTTCTTCCTTGACTATGGAGTACTCCACCATTCAGATTCAATATACAATTTAATTTGTTAATATTAACATGTAATGGTTGTTTTGTTAGATCTAGTCTTAGGGATCTCTGTTCTTCCTCTCATTCTCAAGTGTTAGGATTTTTTCAAGGGCTTTAAAGCCTAAATACACCTCATTTAATTGGAAAATACAAGTCTCAAGAAGTAGTGACATGGATGAAGAAGATTGAGTAGATCTCAAACCAACATGATCTTCTAAAACCATTCATGGTTATTGTTTTCTCCTTTGTAGTCAAGAAGTAATATTGGATGTAGTAGAAGTTTTTTTGCCAAGAAAATCCACAGAATAAAAATTCCTAGGTATATTGAAAGGTTCACTTCATTAAGGAATTAATTCCTAATTCATTTAAGATATTGATGGCTATGGAATTTCATTCTCTCCAATTTGAAGATGAAATGGTATTATAGTATTCTCACCATATCAGTGATTTTTTACCATATCCTCTTTATCTGTGAATGGATGATTCTATTATAGATTATAGTTTTTATAAGGATTTAGACTAGATCTATTGTAGGCTTTGTTTCCTCTAGGTCTCAACACTTATAGTATGTTGTTAATGTATTTTTTCATTGTTGAAGCAGTTTTGGTAGCAGCATAAGAGGCATTTGTGATTTCTCTTATTCTTATTTGTGATGTAGAAATATCTAGTAAGGTGAAAAGGAAGTGTTCCATGTTTTATCACATGGATATTAGTGTTAAATGGTATATGTTCCTCTTCTCTCCTTCATCCTTTATTAAGAACCACTTTATTTGAAACCTATGTCAAAATGTGGCCCATATAATGCACACATGTACAAAGCCACACATTCATTATGGTGTTTTTGAAGCCTTATTCATCCGTAATGGTTATACCATGTTATTTATACATATCAACATTGTTAAGGATTAATAACTCCAAATTTAATTGTGGAATATCTATAACATTCAAGAAAATTTGAATTTGGCCATAGGTCTCAGAGTGAATACTTTCACACAATGTCTAAGCTATCAGTGGAAGTTGACATTATTCTATCTTATTACTCTGAATGTTAGAGTTAAGACCATTTATATTTTCATTTGATGTAAATTTTTATTCCTTATGGACCTTAAGATATTGGAAGTTATCTTTTAGGTTACCCTATTTTCCCTATGGAAATGTTTTTGGTTTTCTTATCTCATATTTGGATTCTATCTTGGTGACTTAAGAAAATCGTTTGATGAATTTTCATGTTTCCTTCCACTTCTTTGAACTCCCAAATTTTTAGTAGTAATGTTGAGTGAGTTTGAACCTGAGGGAAATTTTAATGAGGTTGGGATACAAATATTATTTTTTTATCATGTTTAAAAGTAATATGTTCTTTCTAAGAATTTATAGAGGCCCTTCAGTTCATGTTTTGGGGAATTTTGAATGTGTGGGTTTCTTTGATGTGGTTGTCTTCAATTATGCCTAGGGATAAGTCTCTATGGAAGGATGAATATTGATATCTTTGAGTGATCCTTATTTTATGTAATATTTTAGTTGGTCTTCGGTTTTTAGAGATGATCCATGTGTTTCTATTTCCTTGGTTGATCATTTTGACAATATGTTATTGGATTATGGTCTATTTTGAAATGATTGTTCCAATGTACTTTTTTTCCTTCTCTTCACTCATTGTAATGTGGGAAAAGAGTTCGTCCATTGGTTCAAAATTCTTTTTGAACATAGAAAATATTGTGAAAATGTGTCTTTATTTGAAGACAATGTTAATGATAATATGATGTTTTGATTGGAATTACCAGAAGCCATTGTTTTGGGAGTGCGATCATGGGTTACCCTCAGTCAATGTTAGTCTTGAATATGCATCACATGATGGGGCATGTTTCTACTTAGAACATCTCTAGTTGTTTCCTATTATTATTATTTTGTGAATATATTATTCGCTTTATGATAATGTTACTTTCTTCAGGTCTCTTATTCTAGTGTGGTTCCCAAGGATTTTGTGTGTGGTGGACTTTAGGCTACATAATATTTTAGAAGTTATGTTTCTAAATAATTGAACAGTAAAGTAAAAATGGTTGGGTAATATTATTTACATATTTTCTCATCCTTAATAAAACCAACTCTTTATTTTTCTCTAAGATTATTGGTTTTTTAATCTATCGTTTGGGGTGGTTGTCTTTTATCTCAATTTCTTTATTAGTGGGTTGTCCCATAATGACCCGCCTTCTTCAAGATGAAGGAATGGATAGAAAATTGAAACTTCCATCCTTCTTCAAGTTGAAGGGGAGATAATAACCCCCGAGTCTCGCCTTCAATAGTCCCTAGAGTGGCTACTAGCACCAAGGGTATATAATCTCACACAAAATGGAAGGCATTACCCTTTGTTATGAAAATAGGATCATGATATAAGATGATAAAAAATCAAAAAAACACCAAATATTTATATAAAAGAAAATAAAATTCTACCCTTGCATGATTTAAACTTAAAATATGACAGACGTACAACCAAAGCACCAAAAAGGTACAAAAAGAAAGAGACTAAGTTGTGGCACATCATTTATCCTGACGCCCGAGCTAGTAAAGTCCAGTACGGCCCTCAATGTCCCCCTAAAAACATGGAAATCGATTTATAACATAGGGTAAGCCTACATGTATAATCATTAGGAAAAACCAAATTCACTCGTGCACAAGTTGGGGGATCATACTAATTCCCCTGTGAGAAAACAACAGAAACCAACCACACCAACCAAGGAAAATAAAATTCATCCCATCCACACAAAGCCATGATCCCAATTAATGTAGGTTATGTAAGGTAAAAATATAATAACATCCATGAGTTGGGTACCCCTCACCACTTTTCCTACTGTTTAACTACTCATTTCTAATAGCTAACGTCATGACTCTACTGCCCTTCCCCAAATTCAATCCCACTTCAACAAATTCCTGCACATACCTAGGCCATTAACACCACACATACTATACATAGAAACCTAACACACAACAACCCCTCCTCTCACCTTAAAAGACCTAGGCCTCATATCGAAGACTCCTATGAAACAAACCTAGCTTGAAGACATCTGGGCCCCTCATCCACAACACAACCTGCCTGAAGGAGTTTGGGCTATAGTAATCCTCAATCCATTAAATCCTACTTGGATATGCTCCAATAGTAAGAACCCAGAAAGGGGTGTGAGGAAAAAGTCAGTAACCATCCATCCATCCTCCCATTGGGATGTTAGGAACCCCCCCATGAAATGGGAGTGTTCAGCAAGTATTTCTCAATAAGGGCGAGATGTTTATTTAAAATCACAAAGAATTATAATTTTATACATATAGGTAAATAGTGCACAGCCCAACCAATGGGTTTTAAATATACAACCATCCCACAAAAAACTGCCTTTGATGATACCCCAATTTGCACAACCACACAATTGGCACAACCAGAGAAAAAACCCGACCCCTTTTTCATTTAACCACGTCTCATTATTTATTAGGGGTTCTTTGTAATTTTTTACAAAACTATCAGGGAAACTTCTAAACACAACATCTACAACCATTTTCAGAAGGATAAAATCCCTTAAACACTACCAAGGATAAAAAGGATGTAAGGAAAAAGGTAAGGCAATCCATCTTCACACCCATTCATAAAAAAAGAGAGAACAAAGAACCTGAAAACCCACAGCACAAAAATTTCATATAGTCCACAATCAATCAATCTCTCAACCTGAGTTTTCGTCATACCTCTGGTACCAAACCGTACAAAAATCCCATAGTAAAGCACTACCAAACACAACTGCCCCACTGAACACATATATCCTTCACCATTCACAGGATCAACCCCTCTATCCACCCCCAGTACCAAATTAAACACAGCCCACAACCTCACCATCAAGCCATGCATATTCATATTTATCCAATATGGGTTCATTAATTTCACATTAAATATCATGCATGACACTATAATTGGTTTAATCCAGGGGAAGCCATTTATTTAACCATGTGTCCGTGATAACGTAGGTTTTCATGTAATGGACATTTAAAAGAGCATCAACAATAAATAAAGGGCATCACCAGTGTGCCTAAAAGGACCTCCAATGGCCAAAATGTTTAGAATCCATAATACCCCAACTATTCATAACATGAAATCAAGGATAACAATTAAAACAAATGATCAAAATCAAACCATATTCAATTCCCTTACCATTATCATAATAGTCGGATTATCTTTTGATCATCATATTCCCTGCCCCTTATTTATTACATGTTAAAGAAAATAATCTAGTTTTCCTAAAAAAACATTACCACACCCACCCCACATGATCTAAAATTAAAGAGAGGCAATGGAATATCCCTACATGGATCAATAGGGGACCAAAGGTCCTCTATGCGGTAAATAGGGGTCGCATGAGTAGCAAGAATTTACAAGAAAATTAGGACTAAAAAGGGCTCTAGCATAGGAACACAAATCATATGTGGAAGAAAATTTCTCCACTCACCAAGAGAAATGAATATACAGGACATCGCCTTTAGAAAATAAAGATCTTATTTCAATTGAATGAGAAACAGTTTCAAGGGTTATTATAGTTGGATCATGGTTAATATTACATGGCTTGACTATTTCAAAGATAGGGGAGTGTTAAGATATTATAGATATAACTAATATCCTTTGAAATTACTTTGTAAATGGTTCAAAAATCATTTAAACTCAATTTATGTGAAATAATATGTAAAAGGGATAAAACTAGAAAAACATGGAAAATCATGAAAAATAATGTTGATGTTGACACTAATGCCAACATTAATAACAATGTTGATGCCAACACTGACAATTCAAAATTATACGATGAAATTGACAATTAAAAATGAAACACTAACACCGAATGTTCAAAATGACAAGCTTGCACTAATAGTTAAAAATGAATCACATACACCGACCGTTCGAAATAACTAACTAACACTGATAGATCAAAATGATACATCGACACTGATAATTCAATGTGACGTCGACACAAGCATTTCAGACTGACATGCTGACACCAATAGTTCAAATTGACACATCGACACAGATAGTTCAAAATGACATGTTGACACTAACAGGTCAAAATACCGAGCCAACACTGATAGTACAAAATGACATACGGACAGTGATAGTTAAAAATGACACGTCAACACTAAAATTTCAAAATGGCATGCCAAAACTAACAGTTCAAAATGACATGCCAACACTAAAATTCCAAAATGACACATTGATATAAAAACTATATTTATTTCTTGAAATCTCTAGAAATAAGTCACTGAAGCCTTCTAGAAACCCCCAAACCCTTGATTTTCACAAAGTAGTGTCTTGGAGTGGTCAGTATCATTACATAAAATTCATATCAAACTAATATCGCCCTCAAGAATTCAAAAAAAACCAGAGAAAATAGGGTTCTGAACAACAAACCTGTAAGTTACCTCTCAAGGAAAAAATACCATTTGATGTTCCAAAAATGGAGTGAAAACCTCAACATCCATGAACACGTCCCAGATAGCTACCACCCCAAACAATCAAGTGATCCTCAAAGATCACACTTTCCCAACAAATGGATTAGGGATCTCATTCCTCCATTTCAAGATACTATCCTCTTTGGGAAAAATTAACTTGCCCACACTGGTTTAATCGCATCTGAATTAATGCGTCAGGATTTAGAATTAGGTCCTCCCCTCCCCATATGTCGGTACTTCTCACACATCAGAGAAAGGAAATCAACTCATTTCATAGAAACAAGGTCAATCATTACAACATAGGAAAAGCACAAAATAATAACACATAAGAAAAACTCATAACTGCTTCGGGTACTGGGCACACATCTATGCCTCCCACTCGCATATACTCTCTTAGAGGCCCCCGTCAGTCCAAAACACAAAAATCAAGGTAATTTTCTATCCATAAAGAACCTTCTCTAGATGGTCCTAGATCTCCATTGACCCCTCCATGAATGTCACATCATCCTCGATATCCAAATCACCCCATGAAAAGACATGGGAGTCATCATGTAGATACCGAAAAATCTAAGAGACATGAATGAAGTTTTGTACCCTCTCTAACGATGCTGGTAATTCGAGGTGTTATGCCACCTCACTAACTATTCCCAACACCTCAAAAGGTTCGAAGAACCTGGGGGATAACATTAGCCCTCTACCGAACCTCTACTGCCTACTTCGAGGGGAAACCATAAAAAAAACATGGTCCCCAACCTCAAACTCCAAGGGCATCCCTTTATCAATAGCATACGAATTCTTCAAATCTTTAGCTTCCTTCAATATCACACGCATGAGATAAACCTTCTCTATCGTTCTTTTCACTACATTTGGTCCAAGGACTACTGATTCTCCAACCAATTTCCAGCACAAGGGTGAACGACATGGTCTTCCATACAATGCCTTGGACAGTGCCATTCCAATGGTAGAGTTGAAGATATTGTTATAGGAAAAATATACTAGAGTAAAGTTTCACACCCACATCCTTTGAAGTCCATAAAATATGACCCAATCATATCCTCTAATTTTTGGATGGTCCTCTTCATCTGGTCATCCGATTAAGCGTGGAAAGTAGTGCTAAGGCGTATCTGGGTTCCAAAAGCATATTGTAGTCCCCCTAGACACATGAGGTAAAACATGCATCCTGATCAGATATTATGGATCTTGAAACCCCATGTAGCCATACCCCCTCATCCACATACCTCTTGTTATGTAACCCACAGACCTCGACTCCTTGATCGCTAGGAAGTGAGCTGATTTTTTCAGCCAATCCACCACTAACCATATAGCATCACAGCCTCCCTAATCCCTAGGTATTCCCATTTCAAAATACACCCATATGTCATCCCATTTCCACTTGGGGATATTTAAGTAATCAACATACTTTCATGAACATGGTTCCCAACAATCACTTACTGACACACTTGGCATTTTTCCACAAATTTTTTCACTTCCCGCTTTGCAAAGAGCCACCAAAACTGTTCCCTCGGGTCTCGGTACATCTTAGAAACTCGTGGTTGTACCTTTAGGGGTGAGCTATGGAACTCCAAAAGAACTCCCTCACACATATCCATTAGGATAAATAGCTTCCCACATAAGAGCATCTGATTCTTTACATCCTTTTAGAGCATCCCCCCTGGTCAATGCTTTCACGCATCACATCTGTATCTAATTCACCCCACTGAGACTCCTCCACCTTCTACATCAAGGAAGATTGCACCTTCATATAAAATTGATATACTCTGCCCCTATCCAACCCAGAATCCAGGCACAAAGCAACTAACTCCACCATTGCTTTCTATGCATCTGTGGATTCCTGAACTACCTCCTTCAGTGACTTCCTGTAATACCCCGAGATATTATGAAATATATTCTTTTTAATTATATTGATTTCTTGTGTTGTATGATACACCAAATGGAGCTTTCATTACACGCATCCCTGACTTGTCTTGCATTACATGCAATCGCGACCTTCCACGATAGCGTGTGTTGTATGCCATACCGAGTTTCACTAAACAACGATATGTTATATAAAATAGTTGTTATGAATAGTAATACCCACTTTTTAAAATTTTATAAATTTTATATTTTGAAATGGACTTCATTTTTGGATTTGGAATATCGAAATTAGCCTAGGGTGAATTTTTGGTATTTTTCTGAAAACATTCAATGTATGATGAATAGGGAAAACACTAGGTTACTATTTAAAAACCTACTTTTTATTTAAACAATTATTTATTTTATTTAAATTTATTTTAGGTCAAAATTGATACAAAATACCTATATAAGTTCAATGTAATTCATTGGAGTCATTTTATAATAATTTTAGATATATAAAAATTTTATTGAAATTTTCACCGTCTTTTACCCACCTACTAGGATAATTTGGAAATTCACATAAAACATAATTTTACCGCTTTTGTGAGTCGAATTTCAAAAATCCAAGAGACGCTGTTAATATCAAGGACTAAAATTTGGTTCAATGAGATGAAAATAATTTTTGGTGAATAGTAACTTTTTACTTTTTTTTTACCATGGTTAAAAGTAAATAGGGTAATTAAGGGTGAAAATGATATTATTATTACCCTAACACATGTCCTAATTCTATAAGATAAGTTTAATTCGACCCAAAACAACCTTAGGAATAAAATATGACCAATTTGGTCCACTTGGATTAGATTAGGACATTTAATATTATTTTATTTAAAGAATAGTAAAAATAGAAAAAATCAATGTTTAATAACTAAAACATTTTTAATATAGGGTTATACATAAAATAAATTCGACTATAAATACAAATTAGAAAGATAAAAAGATTTCATACATAATCGTATTTTATGTATAATTTTTAGACATTAAATAATTTAATTTATTTATGACACAATGATGATGCAGTAATTATCTTATTAATGAAATATTGACATAATTGATGTTATAAATACGAAAATAAATGTAATTTGAGACTTTTTATGAATTAAACTAATTTTATAGGTTAATATTACATGTTAGTATTGATTTAATTAACTTTTTTCGAACTAATAATTCTGTTATGATTTTCATAAAAATCAATTACCAAATAGTGTCAAAATTGACATAAAATAGTTTTTAAAACAAATAGTATATTATTAATTGTTATCTTATTCCTAAAAATAATATGTTCTGCCCAATTACATATATAAGGTTATATATATTAATAATAAACAACTTGGGGATCCTTTGGCTTTTTATAGTAAGTTTATTGACCTTATAGTGTAAGAAAACAAGAAGACACGGTAAAAGTAATGTTATTTAACTTAAAGTTAAATCTAAATGATAAGGTTAAAATACAAACCTAAACTTGTCTAAATTCTATAGGATGAGATAATTTCTACCCATACGCACCTTAGCTTCTAAATAAATCAATTTTGAGCTATTAAAAACCGAATATGACTTTATAATAATATAATATTTTTAGTTTTTCTAAAGGTGACCCTCTCCTCCTTTATAAAAGGGCACCTTCTCCCTCTCTTCCTCACACCTCTTAGAGCCTTAAATCTCGGCCATCACCTGCCAATATCTCCTATCCACTTCCCTAGAAATATCCTAGAGGTTCTGGTCTTCTTCAAAGACCATCTCTAGTGCCCAAATAAGAGGTTAAGAAGAGGCGCTTCAAAGAAGAGGTAATGTCCGTTACCGATTCTTTCAACTTTATTTCTTCTTATACTTCTACTTATTTAGTTGTTTAATTATGAGGTAATAACATCAGTATCACTCATATAATGATATGTTATTATAAGTATTAAACAACCATATTTCACCATCTATCCATCCTACGGAAAACGAAATCACCGCACGTGCGTACGTACGGAATACCGTCTCCACGCTGTGGTGTAATCTATTTTCCACCACCACCTTACTTATATGGGTATAATGGTGTAAATAATAACTATATATGATTATTGTAAAGTGATATTGATTCTGAAATAGTATACATACACTCCAATACAATTCCACGATCATGTAAATGGTATCATCGCTTGTGCGTACGTATGGACTACCGTCTCCACGATGCGATTAGATTCATTCTCCATGTTAACCATTCATGAATGATTATAAAGTATATATAATGAATAATAATGAAATATATGAAATAATAATTATACTGGATTTATGTATATATATATGTATTTCATCTACTTAATTCCATTCAATTTGATACAGAAATGAAAACAGTGATCATGCGTATGTACGGCCTACCGTCTCCATGAACGGTGTATTTCATTACATTTATCGATCTATCATATATATATATGTATATGATGAATATATATTATATATAAATTATTTTTTACATTCTAGAATTAATTAAATCAGGATATAAGTAATAATATCAGGAACAACAAGTCGAAACATGTACGATAAATAAAACGATTTAACCTAAAACACTTCTTTAACTTGGAACTTATAAAAGAATGGGTAATATAAAGACATAAGTGAACCATATATGATATCATAATAATTAATATGATTCTTTAATAAGTAAATGTAATTATTTAAATCATTATACAAGAGGTTTGGATACTTATGAAGCATATCAGACCTAAGGTAAGGGATAACCTTTCCAATCTCGTTCTTATCTGAGATTGTTTATTCGTAAGTATTTGTTGGGGTTATTGTTATCATCCAAGTCCATGTTTTCTAAAATTATTTTTATGTATGATTAATGTCCTTTTACCCATTTTTTCTTTTACTACATGGTATGTATGGAATCTTTCTTTTGTTTACGTTACGAGGTACTTTTTGACTTTTCCGACAAAAGTACGAGAAGAATGTTATTTTTAACTTATACGGCCTGAAAGTATTTTTACGGTTTAATAAAGCCTTATTTTCATGAAGATTCCTCCAAAATATTTCATGACTAATTTCAACAAAATCCTTTTCTTTTAAAATTGCATGACATTTTGTGAAAAGAAAATGATTTTGAAGAAGAAATGTTATTTTCCTCAAGAATTCATTTCAAGTGTTATATCAAAACCATTTTTCATCTAAGATGACATTATTTCATATGTGTACATTTCAAGTATAATGTCTCTATGATTTACATGGTTTCACTTTTATTATTATGAAATGATATCCATTTATTTTATATGGATTATGTGATGATGGGATGATGTTTATGAAACCCATTTTATTTATTGGGTTATTATGAATGATGTATGTTTATTTTGTGGCACAAGTAATAATGATTTCATTATGAGATGTGTGGGACCTATATATACCTCCAATGCATTGGCTAAATATTTATATCTCATGAGATATACATGGCTGGAATGGTAAGTTAATCTGGTTCAGTAATACATGACTGGAACGAGGAGTGAACTCGATTCAGAAAGGGACCTTGTCCACTAAGATGGTCTTGGAAGCAATGCCTTGGCTACTACGGAAATCATATCATGTACTTAATGTTTTTACACAATTACAAGTTTTACGTGAAAGATATTTTATCATGATTGATGTTCTATTTTGATCTATTCCTTACATACTACCATGTTTTATGTCATAGAACAAGATTTCTATGTTTAAACATTATGTACATGTTTTTATGTTCAAATGTATATGGGTTGTTTTATTTTCTCCATACTTTCCCTTACTGAGCATTTGAGCTCACCCTTTATATGTTTTCTTTTCCCCTGGATATAAAGAAAGGTTTTAGGTAAGAAAAAAAGGGGAAGATCTTTATGGGAGATTTTGAAGATCTTTCACCATGATTAGAAGATTACGTTCTGAGATTCCAAGTACGCTAAACTTTTATGGTCCTTGTGTGTCTATTTTTTTTATGTACTAATTATTCTGAAAAAGTAATGTAATGTACATGTATGTCAAGATTTGGGTCTCTACAGTTGGTATCAGAGGAAAGGGTTAGTTAACCTTTGGAAACTAGGATGTGAGAACTTTATTGAGATCCCTAGAGATATTTCTAAGGTATATCTAGGGATGTCCCGAAGGATAAGAATAAGTATAGGTTATAGTCCTAGAATTGCGCTAACGATCTTAGAATTAAACATAAGATGTTTGATATTGAAGGTACTCCCCCTTTATTATGTTGTTTTCCATTGCATGGTATTTTCCTCTCACACTATTATTTTTGGGTTTTAGATGATGGATGGAACCCGAAGGAACCGTGTTGGTCAAAGTAATGGACAATGCAATGATTTTCCTCTTGAACAAACCAATTTTGTGGGATATGGAGTGCACAATCTTATTTCTATACTTACACAAGCTATGAATCATTCTGGACTTCCAAATGAGCCGAGAAGGAGGAAAATTCTGTTGAATCCTTCATGAGGCAGCGTCCACCTTCATTGAGCGGGTCTTCTGATCCCTTTGTGGCTGAACAATGGATCAGTACCACTGAAAAGATATTTTCAGTTCTACAATGTTCTGAGGATGATAAAGTCATCTTAGCAGTATATCGTTTGGAAGGTGATGTTGATCAAAGGTATAATCTTATCAAGAATATGATGAAAATAGAAGAAATTGAGTCCATGGAATGGGACGAGTTCAAGAACATATTTTTCAGTATGTAATTCCCTTGTATTCTTAGAAAAAAGATGGAAAAGTAGTTTCTTGGGCTTAAAAAGAAGGATGAGGAATCTGTTGGTATATAAAAAGCGAATTTTACAAGACATGAAAGTTATGCATCTGACTTTATCATCCAACCCGAAATTAACGTTGATCGATTTTTCAGTGGCTTAAAACCAAGTCTTTAAAGGGAATTAGCTGTAAGAGACTTCAGTAGCTATGAAGAAATTGTGCGTGTGCTATCAAGGTAGAACTGAAAGTTTATGTAATATATCCATCTAATGGTTTTGACAAGAAACGAAATATGGAGTTCAAGGTGAAATATCATAATAATGGTGAAAAGAAGATGAATGTTTCTTTATGCTCAAAGTGTGGAAAGAAGCATAGTGGAGATTGCCTAAAAGGTACTAGAAATTGTTTTAAGTGTGGAAAACAGGGTTTTCGAGCAGTTTATTGTCCAAGTAATGGAAAAAAGGTTGTTAATGATGTGATTAGAGAAAAGAATACAGATAACTCTCCACCAACACTTCAATGCTTCAAGTGAAAGGAAATGGGGTATTATGCTAATAAATGCCCTAATCCATGGGTTAATGATGATCAACGTGAGCAACCTCTTAAGGAAAAGGATAAAGGGAAGTCTCATGCCATCATTATTTGTGATGTTGAGTATAAAATGATGTTGTGTAATGATTAAGTGTTTATGTAATGGGATTTCAAAATAGTATCATGGAATCTCATTTATGGTATTGTATAATTTTGGAATATCTAGGTATTGGTTTTCAATAATTATATGGTACTGGTAACCATGAAAAAGTGATTGAAATATTTTTGGAAAGAAGATGAAATGCGCATAATGAAGGGATAAGGAGAAAATAATATGATTGTAATCATGAGCTCATGACTAAAATAAGGACTAAGTGATTTCATGGTTTGAGTATATAGAATTTTGGGATTTTGGTATGTGGAAAGAGTTAACTTTTGACAGCCTTCATGATTTCACTAAGGTTAAATGGGTATTCATTTTTTTCAAAATAATACATGATTAAGGTATTCACATGATTGGAATGTGATCAACAAGATATATCGGGGATAAATGATGGTATTCACATTCTCAGAAGATGAAATTTCTAGTAATTGTCTTATTTATAGTATAAGCTTGGACAGAAGTATTTTGGATAAGTCTAAAGATTTGAAATGGATTATGTTGAACATAAGTTAGTTTAAGGCTAGAACTGTTTTCGATATTATCCATGGAATTTCATAATGATGTAATTTTAGAAAAAGGACAACCTGCAGGACGGGCGACAACCCATCGCGTCGGACAAGGCTATGGGAATCAAACCGACAACCGAAGTGAGACTGACCTTTATCGCATACCACTGGCCTACAGTAATTCCTTGGTTAGAAGAAACTAGTTTTATTTTATTAAGCGGTATGATATATGAAGTATAAGTTCATTTTTGGAATCGTTTATGATTAATCTCACTATATATGGACTTATGTATTTTTTATAACTTTTTCTAACCTTTTGTTTAAGACAAATGGAATGACTCATCATTCTATCACATGATCTGCTAACACTTCATGAATGACAAATTCAACTTCATTTCTTTAAGAGATGAAGTGGAAATTGTCCAAGGAACGACCAACGGTGAGACTGTACCAAAATCATGAAAGTATTTCTTCTAATTCCAATTTCTTCAACTTTAGGGAAATGATCTTGAAAACCAAAAACGTTGTACTAGTTCCCTTATATCCGATGAATCAGATGGTACCTTATATCATCACAAATCTATAGATTTGTGATTGCTAGATTTTCCATATCCATGTTCTCTACCACTCTCCATCAGAACATGATGGTTAGATTTCTCTTCCATATCTATATTTTCACCTATGTGGAAACCCAGTGATTAGTTATTTTGGGTAACCATTACGTTTCATACCTTAGTTTTTAATGATTGGTTTTGGTATTCCATTTTATGATGTGGGTTTCTATTAAGTAAACTTTCGAGTAGTAAAACATTTATAACCCCGATGAATTTTGAGGGCGAAATTAATTTTAAGGGGGGTATAATGTAACACCACGAGATTTTTTGAAAAATATTATTTTTAATTTTATTGATGTATTGTGTTGTACGTTGCACCAAAAAGATCTTGCATTACACGCATCCCTTACTTGTCTTGCATTACACGTAATCACGACCTTCCACGGTAGCGCGTGTTATACTCAATACCAGGTTTCACTAAACAACGATATGTTATATAAACTAACCGTTATGAATAGAAATACCCACTTTTTAAAATTTTATAAATTTTATATTTTTAAATGGATTTCATTTTTGGATTCAGAATATCTAAATTAGCCTAGGGTGAATTTTTGGTATTTTTTTGAAAACATTCAATTTTTGATGAATAGTGAAAACACTGGGTTACTATTTAAAAACCAACTTTTTATTTAAATAATTATTTATTTTATTTAAATTTATTTTAGATCATAGTTGATACATAAATCATTTAACACCCTAATCTTCTATAGTACGCTTCTCTTTGAATAATGCAATAGCATTTGTTGTACACAACATCGAGTTCTAACACACACCACAACAGATCAAACTAGCTGTTATGAATAGTAATACCTACATTTTAAAATTTTAGAAATTTTACCTCTCAAAATGGACTTCATTTTTCTATTCAGAGTATCTAATTTAGCCTAAGGTGAAATTTTGGTACTTTTCGGATAACTTTGATATTTTGATGAATAGTGAAAAATTACTAAATTTTAATTAAAAACATCTTTTTTAATCAAAAATAATTAATAGTGATAAATTATGAATTTGAGTGGTTTTAAAATATATTTAGAATATATTTTTACCATTTAATACAATTTTTGTCATTGGACATAATTTCACAATTAAACTGCACATAAACAAGTATCAATCTTTTGATAGTTATTATATCTTAAAAACACGCTTTTTGTTTTGACAGTGGGAATTAATTTTAAATTAATTTCTGCCAATTATGTGTTTTGAATTTGGAAAAATGGATTACATATTTGGAATCAGGATGTCTAAATTTTGTAAATAGGTAACTTTTATTTTTAGACATTTTGAATAATTACTTCGGTAAATATTTTATTTACCATGGTTAAGGGGTAAATCTGGTAAATAAGGGTTAAAAATAAAATTATAACAATACATAATTACCCTAAAACGTGTCCTAACCTTATTGGTGGATACATGTCCGACCATGGGCATATTTGGGTCGATTTTGAGACCACATGGAGCCACTTGTAGGTGATAGGGACACTTTATTTTAATTACGTTAAAATAAATACCAAAATGACATAAGCATATATCATTTAGAAATACAATTTTTAAATAGGGTTATATATGTTGGATTTTATTCTATAAATTTTAATTAGAAATCTAAAAATATTTCCTACATAATGATATTTTATTTATAATTTTTAGACATTAAATACATTAATTTATTTATGACGCAATGATGATGCAGTAATTACCATAATAGTTAAAAATTAAAATAATTGATATTATAAATACCCAAATAAATATAATTTGAGACTTTTTATGAGTTACACTAATTTTATAGGTTAATATGACATGTTATAAAGGATTTATTATTCGAAGTAATCATTCTGTTATGATTTTCACAAAAAACAATTTCCCAAATAGTGTCAAAATTGACATAAAAGAGTTTTTAAAAACATATTATATTATTAATTGATATTCAATTCCTAAAAATCTAAGTTTCGGCCAAGAGACTTTTATCATGATAGGTTTATCATTAATAGACCACTTGGGGGTCGTTTGGAGGTATATAGTATGTTTATTAACTATATAACATAAAAATACAAAGTGACATGGTAAGTATCAAACTAATTAACTAAGAGTTATTACTTAAAGATAAGGTTGATATTGTAACCCAAACCTGTCTAAATACTATTGGTTGAATGGTTTTTGACCTATCCCCACATTAACCTTTAAATAATCCACTTTGAATCCATTAGAAACCGAATATGAATTTATTATAAAATAATATTTCTAGCTTTTCCAAAGGTTCCCCTCACCCCTCTTATAATTCACACCTTCAAAGCCTTTTAGATCGGCCAAACCCTGAAAAAATACTCTCTCAACTTCCCTAACTTCATCCCAGAATCCTTCCTTTATTCATAAAGCCATCCTAAGGAGCCCTTTTGATCAAATCAAAAGGAAGAACCCGAAGAAGAGGTAATGATTTCACCACCTGTTTTCAAGTTCCTTTCTTCTTCCACTTCTTCTTTCTTTGTTATTACCATTATAAAATAATAACTACATTATCTTATATATAATGTGATTTTATTATAAATATGGTACAACCATATTCAGTATTCTATCCATCCTTTGAATAACATGTCACCATATGTGTGTACGTACGGCTTACCGTCTCCACGTCGTGGTGTAATTGTTATTCAATAAATTATTATTTGGATGGGTATAATAATGATGTGTAATTCATATAAATAATAAATATAACATGATAATGATTCTGTATATATGATATAACATCCAATTATATATTATTTTAATATCAAAAGAATGATATTGTCGCTCGGGCGTACGTACGGACTACCGTCTCCACAAACGAGATGAGATTCATTCTCCATCGTATCCATTCAAGTCTAATTCTCATTTGATGATTAATAGTAGTATCTATGGACTTGATATCATTCTGGAAATGATTAAGATACAAACTATCCATGAAAAACACGGCTTATGTAACAAAACATATAAAAGAAAACGAGTAAGTTAACACCCGAAACAACGATAATACTAAGATATTATTAACAAATCAATGTTAAAAGATCATATGTGATATCATATTAATGTATATGAATATTGTATAATTTAATAACAATTATTTAACCATTATACAGTAGGTTGACCTACCCTCAACCAAGGAAAAGTACAAGGTAAGGGTTTATTTCACAATCTCTTCATTATCCGAGGTTGTTTATACGTAATAATCTACTGGGATCTCTTTATCATCCACATCCATGTTTCTTAAAAATGTATTTCAAAAAAATTTTACTATTTACAATAATATGGGTTAAAGTCATGTATACCCTTGTTTGACTTTTTATAAGAGTTTTATAAAGGAATCTTTCTGTTGTTTTCCAAACAAGGTTCTTTTTAACCTTTTCGACAGAATTAAGGTAAGAATGTTTTTTTAACTTATACGGTGGGTGAGGCTATTTTCCACCGTTATAAAATCGTCGAAGCTTCCCTTACAATCTTATAAGAATATTTTCAAATAAAATGTTTTACTTTATAAATATATGACTCTTAAATGATTTCTAAATAGAAATAGATATTTCTCTAAAAAGAGTTTTGATTTCATCTCTGTCAACATCCTTTGATGAATTTTACGCTTATTTGAAGTTGATTTATTATGATACAAAACTTCTATAATGTATTGAAGGTTTTGTGATATGTTTGACCGTGGATGTGTTATTTTTATACCATTCATGGTTTATGGATGAAGTATTTACATTTCATATGCTAGTTTTAATACGAATGTTTATGTTATGTTTAAACCTTTTCATATGGGAATGCATTGGACTTAATATGTGATGGGTGGAGCCCGCTATAGCTACTCGGTGCATCGGTAGGTCTAATGAGACAAACTAGTGTCTTGGCACAAGGCCTTGACAAAATTTTATTTGTAGTCTTCGCACGAGTCCTTGTCTATGTAGTTATGATAGTCTGACATTATGAATTCCATCATTATGAAAGTGGTTATTGATATTGCACGTGATTATTCGATTAGTAGAATATCCGTGGGAATAAGTAAATGGAATTATTTCATTTTATTTTTTCCATACTATATTGAAGTTCATGTTTAAAAGGATTTTGTTTTAGTTATACATTGCCTTAAATGTTAATTGTTATTTATGAAAGTTTCTGCTATATTGTTATCCTTACTGGGCATTTGAGCTCACCCCTTTTCTGTGTTTTATTTTTCCCAGTATGTGAAGAAGTAAATTATGAATGACCTACAGGGATAGTATGAGGGGATAAGAGTGTAGACTATGGAGACTATGTTGTTGTAGTTTTCATTTTTATGATGTAATGTAAAACTTTATGAATATATCTAGTGTTTCCAAGGCTACTAAACTAATATGTCTTTCGAGATTTGATCTTTCTTTTGATCATAAAAATGTTAGGTAATAATGCACCGACTCTGGGTAACTGGGGTAGAGGAATTAAAATACCTATATAAGTTCAATGTAATTCATTGGAGTCATTTTATAATAATTTTAGATATATAAAAATTTTATTGAAATTTTCACCGTCTTTCACCCACCTCCTTGAAGAATTTGGAAATTCACATAAAAATTCATTTTACCACTTCTGTGAGTGTAATTTCGAAATTCTGAGAGACACGGTTAATATCAAGGACTAAAATGTGGTTCAATGAGATGAAAATAATTTTTGGTGAATAGTAACTTTTTTTTATTTACCACGGTTAAAAGTAAATAGGGTAATTAAGGGTAAAAATGATATTATTATTACCCTAACACGTGTCCTAATTCTATTGGATAAGTTTAAATCGACCAAAAACAACCTTAGGAATAAAATATGACCCTTTAGGTCCACTTGGATTAGATTAGGACATTTAATATTATTTTATTTAAAGAATAGTAAAAATAGTTAAAATCAAAGTTTAATAACTAAAACATTTTTAATATAGGGTTATACAATATATAAATTCGACTATAAATATTAATTAGAAATATAAAAATATTTCCTACATAATGGTATTTTATTTAAAAATTTTAGAAATTAAATAATTTAATTTATTTATGAAACAATGATGATGCAGTAATTATTTTATTAATGAAATATTAACATAATTGATGTTATAAATACCCAAATAAATGTAATTTGAGACTTTTTATGAATTACACTAATTTTATAGGTTAATATGACATGTTATTATTGATTTTATTAACTTTTTTGAACTAATAATTCTGTTATTATTTTCACGAAAATCAATTACCAAATAGTGTCAAAAGTGAAATAAAATAGCTTTTAAAACAAATATTATATTATTGATTGTTATTTTATTCCAAAAAATATAATGTTAGGCAAAATGACATATATAAGGTTATATATATTAATAATAATAAACTTGGGGATCGTTTGTCTTGTTATAGTAAGTTTATTAACCTTATAGTGTAAGAAAACAAGAAGACACGGTAAAAGTAAAATTATTTAACTTAATGTTAAATCTAAATGATAAGGTTAAAATAGAAACCTAAACTTGTCTAAATTATATTTTATTAGAGAATTTAGACCCATCCCTACCTTAGCTTCCAAATAAATCAATTTGGAGCTATTAAAAACCGAATATGACTTTATAATAAAATAATATTTTTTGTTTTTTCAAAGGTTCCCCTCTCCTCCCTTATAAAAGGGCACCTCCTCCCTCTCTTCCCCACACCACTTTGAGCCTTCAAGCTCGGCCAACCACGGCCAATTTCTCCTCAAAACTTCTCTAGAAACATCCTAAAGGTTCTGGTCTTCTTCAAAGACGATCTTTAGTGCCCAAAGAGGAGGTTAAGAAGTGGCGCTTTAAAGAAGAGGTAATGTCTGTTACCGATTCTTTCAACATTATTTCTTCTTCTACTTCTTCTTCTTTAGTTGTTTAATTTTGAGGTAATAACATCAGTATCACTCATATAATGATATTTTATATGAAACAACCCTATTTCACCATCTATCCATCCTACGGAAAACAAAATCACTGCGCGTGTGTACGTACGGAATACCGTCTCCACACCATGCTGTAATCTATTTTCCACCACCACATTACTTGGATGGGTATAATGGTGTAAATAATAACTATATATGATTATTTTAAAGTGATATTGATTCTGAAATAGTATACATAAACTCCAATACAATTCCATGATCATGGGAATGGTATCATCGCTCGTGCATACGTACGGACTACTGTCTCCACGACGCGATGAGATTCATTCTCCATGTTAACCATTCATGAATGATTATAAATTATATATAATGAATTATAATGAAATATAATACATAACAATGATACTGAATTTATGTATATATATATTTATTTCATCTACTTAATTCCATACAATTTGATAAGGAAACGAAAACAGCGTTCATGCGTACGTACGGCCTACCGTCTCCATGAACGGTGTATTTCATTCCATTTATCGATATATCATATATATATATGTTTATGATGAATATATATTATATATAAATTATGTTTTACATTATGTAATTAAGTAAATCAGGATTTAAGTAATAATATCAAGAACAACAAGTCTAAACATGTACGATAAATAAAACGATTTTACCCAAAACGCTGCTTTAACATGGAACTTACAAACGAATGGGTAATATAAAGTCATAAGTGAACCATATATTATATCATAACAAGTAATATGCTTTTGTAATAAGTCAATAACATTATTTAAATCATTATACAGGAGGTTCTTATACGTTTGAAGTATATCTCACCTAAGGTAAGTGATAACCTTTCCAATTTCGTTCTTATCCGATATTGTTTATTCGTAAGTATTTGCTGGGGTTATTATTATCATCCAAGTCCATGTTTTCAAAAAGTGTTTGTATGTATGTTTAATGTATTTTTTGCCCATTTTTTCTTTTACTACATGGTATGTAAGGAATATTTCTTTTATTTATATTACGAGGTACTTTTTTCCTTTTCTGACAAATGTACGAGAAGAATGTTATTTTTAACTTATACGGCATGAAAGGATTTTTACGATTTTATAAAGCCTTATTTTCATGAAGCTTCCTCCAAAATATTTCATTACTATTTTCAAAAAAATCATTTTCTTTTAAAATTTCATGACATTTTTTGAAAATAAAATGATTTTTAAGAACAAAGGATATTTTCCTCAAGAATTCATTTCAAGTGTTTTATCAAAATCATTTTTCATCTAAGATGACATTATTTAGTATGTGTACGTTTCAAGTATAATGTATCTTTGATTTACATGGTTTCACTTTTCTTATTATGAAATGATATCCATTTCTTTTATATGGATTATTTGATGATGGGATGATGTTTATGAAACCCATTTTAATTATTGGGTTATTATGAATGATGTATGTTTATTTTGTGGCACAAGTAAGAATGATTTCATTATGAGATGGGTGGGACATATATCTCCCACCAATGCATTGGGTAAAGATTTATATCTCATGAGATAGACATGGCTAGAATGGTAAGCTAATCCAGTTCAGTAATACAGGACTGGAACGAGGAGTGAACTCGATTCCGAAAGGGACCTTGTCCACTAAGATGGTCTTGGCAGTAATGGCTTGGATACTATGGAAATAATATCATGTTCTTAATGTTTTTACACAATTACAAGTTTTAATTACAACCTATTTTATCATTATTGATGTTCTATTTTGATATATGCCTTACATACTACCATGTTTTATGTCATTTCACAAGATTTTGATGTTTAAACATTATGTACATGTTTTTATTTTCAAATGTATATGGTTTGTTTTATTTTCTCCATGCTTACCCTTACTGATCATTTGAGTTCACCCTTAATATGTTTTATTTTCCCTAGGATATAAAGAAAGGTTTTAGGTAAGAAAAAAAGGGTAAGATCTTTATGGGAGATTTTGAAGATCTTTCACCACGATTTGAAGATTACGTTCCGAGTTTCCAAAGATACTAAACTATTACGGTCCTTGTGTGTCTATTTCTTTTATTTACTAAGTATTCCGAAAAAAGTAATGTAATGTCCATGTCCGTCAAGCATCGGGTATCTACACTTCCTACTCAAGGAATTAGCCACCGCATTCCCATTTCCTAAGGCATAAGAAATCTTGATGTCATAGTCCTGGAGAAACTCCATCCACCTCCCCTGTCACAATTTCATGTCTCACAAATAGAAGATATACCTCAAGCTCTTGTTATCTTTGAAGACCATGAATACCTCCCACATGGGGTAAATTTTCCACAACATCAGTGCGAACACGACCTATACAAGATCCAAATCATGAGTGGCATAGTTACATTTTTTGGTATGTAACTTACCATACCCCTAATAGATCACTCCCACTATTGCATCATCATGCATCCAAATCCAATACCAGAAGCATCACAGAATACTTCTAACGTCACCAGTTACTCTAGTATCTTGAGAACTGGAGCACTTACCAACTTCCCCTTCAGATAGATAAAATATTCTTGACACTTATCAACCCACAAAAAGGCCTAGTTCATCCTTCTCAAAGATATCAATAGATTTGAAACCCACGGGAATTCAGGCACAAACATTTGGTAATAGCCTATCAGACCCAAAAATCTAGGAACCCCCACCACATTCTTGGGTGCTGCTCAAGAAAAAACTTCCTCAATATTTGTTGGGTCCTCTGAAATCCCTTTATGAGACACAACATTTCCAAGGAAGTGCACCTCTCACATCCATAACATTCACTTAGAAAACATCATATTTAGCTGGTGGTGTCAGAGGACCTCTTAAATGGTGCTCAGATGCTAGTCGTGCTCCTCCTCTAACCATGAGTTTATAAGGATGTTTTCGATAAAAAATATGACAAACCAGTCTAGAAATTCAAGAAAAATAGAGTTTAGGAACCCCATGAACATGGTTGGATCATTTGTAACACTGAACTACATGGTCACTAATTTGAAGTGCCCATACATGCACCTAAAAGAAGTCTTCGGGATGTCACCCCCTTTACCATCAACTGGTGATATCCAGACCACAGATCGATTGTGGACAACCAAATTACTCCCCTTAACTGGTCGAAAATATTTTCGATCCTTAGAGGGGTGATGGTTCATGACCACCACCTGATTCAATCTTCGGAAGTCTATGCACTTCCTCATACCAACATCTACCTTCTTTACAAACAATACTAGATCACCCCACTGTGAAACTCTAGGATGGATGAATCACTTAATCATCAGATCTTTGATCTAAATCCATAACTCCTACAACTTATAAGTCACCATCTGATAGGGCTCCATCAAAATTGAACGGGTATTGGGTTGCATGTTTATTCCAAACTCAATGTCACATCGAGGGGGTAGAGAAAAAAAATATTCCTAGAAGACATCTAGGAACTCTTCGACAACCCCTAGAATCTCTACTATATTTACATCTTCCGATTCCACAAATGGCTTAGCCAACATAAATAGAAGAGGCTCCATAAGCCGGTTTCCCACCTGACAGCTTCTCTTTCCAAAGAAAGCTATGTGATGTTCATCCATATTTGAGAACATAAATCTTCTCTAGAAGTAGTCGATAATGGCATGCACATAGAATGACCAATTGATGCCTAGGATGACATCTTACAACTGTATCTATAACATAAGATGATTCCACTGGACTAATGTGGCCTCAAAATAATTATATGTCCCCAAAAAACATCAAACAAATTGGTCTGATTTCCAAACGGAGTTCTCAACACTGGGGACATGAAAAGTCTCTTTAACAACCTCTTTCCCTTCTAGAACTAGTGCCTCAATGGAGTGAAAATTCCCATAACTAGATCATTTTCCCCTTGGCTGTCAGCCACCTCCTTGACCACACCCTTGTCGGGGTCCTTAAAGAGCACCCTGAGATCGGTCCCCTCCTGCACCATCTTCCCTTAGTGGAACGAGAACCCGTGGTCTTTGCAACTGAAAAGTTCTATCCAGATTTTTTTTGGGATGGGTGTTGAACCTACCCACCTCCGCCTTAATGACCTCGAACAGGGCACTTCCTCTGATGATTCCCATGGCCTCCACATATAAAGAACCTTGGTCTCGAGCCCATGGGTAAAGGGAAAGGACCAAGAGACCATCACAGAAACTGTTGAGGCCTACTCCTCGCTGGCTGAATCCTAGATGCCCTGATTCCAAAGACATGCTTTTGACTGCCATCCATTTTAATGAAATCATCTAGATCCCCTTTTGCTGTACACCTCCCCACGAGTGCATCCTATTCACTACCTCTTCCTTCTTCTGAACCACTATGTTTGATCATAGAGTGAAGGAGGTAAACTCATACTATAGATAGGGTCGAAGGGCCTCCTCCAAGATTCTATCTAGAAACTCCTCATCTAGAAAGAGGTTCAAAAATTGAGGGGATCCTTAAACATGATCCTCAATTCCCTCAACAACATACTACCCTTCTAAAGGGACAGTAGCTCATGTCTCTTCTCAGCCTTCATTTTCGAGGAAAAAACTCATCCTAAAACTCCTTCTCAACATCATTCCAAATAACATCAATCTCTTTACTTTCCCCGAGGTAGGGAATCCACCACGGATGTGAAAATACCCTCATCTGGATCACAGCTCGAGTAACCTAGTACTCTCTCAGATAATGGATCAAGGTAAAGGTGATCGCTAACTCCTCAAGCCATCCCTCGATCTCTAATTCTCAAATTATGTCATGATACTTCTCCAAGGTCTTCCATTGGAAAGCACAAATGGTCTTCTACCACAATTCACTTTTCTCCTCTCAATATTCCCTCCATTGATTAGCCATGTTATCCTATAGGGGCCCAACTACCAGATCCACTCATGTGCAACATCTGAGTGCTATAGCTAAAAAGGATAAATAAGGAACTCTTATGGATATGTAGTATGGAAATTTTATTTTAAATTAATTTTAACTGTTCATTTATTTTAAATTACTTAAACATCCAAGACACACAATAACACTGGTCAATATGATGCATGTACCCTCCCAAGGGTCTCTACCATTAAATTAGTGTAGTCTCACTTGGTCGATTGGTAGGCTCTGAGTCCTTGCATCTAATCACAAGGGGGCCTAAAATCAAATGTCCAAGACTGTCTTCCTTGTCATATTTCACGTTCCAAGATTCCTAACATAGTTTCCCTACCATCCCATAAAATCCTCACTATTACTAACTCCAAACTCCATCGTATATCTCAACCATCAACTTTGATACCATTATTTCATTATCATCCCTCTTTAAGATGAGGTAATCGAAAAAAAAAGTTCCACACCCTTCCTTATTCAAGTTGAAGAAGAGATAATGACCCCTGAGTCCTACATTCAATAGGCCTCAGAGTGTCGACAGGCACCAAGTGTCTATAATTTCACACAAAATTGAAGAATTTACCATTTTTAATAGAAACAAGATCAAGAGATAAGATGATAAAAATACAAAACAAGACAAACAATTTATATAAAGGAAATTTAAATCCAACCCATGAATGACTTAAATGTAAACTATGATAGAGGTACAACCAATGCTCCAATGAAAGTACCAAAAGAAAGAGACTAAGGAGAGGAACAACGTCTATCCCGAAATCCGAGCTAGTAAATTCTAGCATGGCCCTCAATGTCCCCCTAGAAACTTGGAAATAGTTTTATAACATAGGGTGTGACTAAAAGTATACTTATTAGGAAAAACCAAAGTCATTCAGGCACAAGTGGAGGGAACATACTAATTCCCTTGTGAAAAAACAACAGAAACCAATCACACCTAACAAGAAAAATACTATCCAACCTAACCTCACCAAGGCACGCTCCCCAAAATAATGCAGGTCACGTAAGGTAATAATATAAGCACATACATGAGTTGGGTACCCTCCACCACTTTTCCCACTAGTTAACTACCCATTCATAAAATCTAACATCTTGTCACTACCTCCCTTCCCTGAATGCAGTCCCACTACAACAACTTCCCTCAAAAATCTTGGCCACAAACCACAGACATCCCACACACATACACCTTGGTCACAACAACCACTCCTTTTTCCTGAAAACACCTGGGCCTCATCTCAAAGAAACAGGGGAAACAAACCTTACCTGTGGACATCTTGGAATTTTATCCACAACACAACCCACCTGAAGGATCATGGGATATATAAACCTCAATGAATTACAGCCTGCTCGGATATGATCAAGTAGTAAGAACCTCGAAGGGGGTGTAAAAAAGAAATTCAGTAACCAGCCATCCATCCTCCCACCTGGATGTTGGGAAAGACCTTCCTCCATGAAATGGGGGTGTTCAGCAAGTATTTCTCAACAAGTATGGGATTTGTATTGAAAATCAAAATGAATTACAATTTTATCCATATAGGTAAACAAGCACTAATCCCATTCTATGGTTTTCAAGCAAATATTTATCCCATATAGAACCACCTTTTCTGATACCCCTATATACACAACCACACAACAACCACAACAAGAGAATATATCCAACCCCTTTTTCATTTATCCACTTTCCATTCTTTATTAGTGGTTCATTATATGTTATTCTAACACTGATAGGGAAGCATCCAAGCATAACATCTGCAACCATTTTCAGAAGGCATAAATACACTAAACACTACCATAAAAAACAAGGAAGTAGGTACCTAGGAAAGGAAATCCATTTTAACACCCGTTTAAAAAAAGATAAATAAGAACTTGTAGTGCCACAACACAAAAAATTCATCTATTCCAAAACCAATAAATCTCAAAGCCTAAGTTTCCATCATACCTCTTGTACCACCCCGTACACAATTCCCACAGTAAAGCACCACCAAACACGGCTGCCTCGTTGCACCAGTATACCCTTCCCCATTAACAGGAAAACCCCTCTATCCACCCCCAGTACCTAATAAAACAAAGCACACAACCTCACCATCAAGACAAGAATATTCATATTTAGCCAATATTGGTTCTTTAATTTCACTTTAAATAATAGTGGTGATCACAGAATAGGGTTGATACTAAGGAATCCATTTATGTAACCAATTTTACATGATTAAGTATCATTTCATGTTACATAAATTCTAATGAGTATCAAAAACAAATAAAGAGCATCACTAGTGTGAAAACAAGGACCACAGATAGCCAAAATTTTCAGAAGGCCTTACATCCAACCATTCATAATAGTAAAATAAGGATAATAATCATAACAAATTATCATCATCTATCCATCTTCAGCTCCCTTCCCGTTGTCATTAAAGTATGATTATATTTTGATCATCATATTCCCCATCCATTATTTATAACATGTTAATGAAAAGGATCCATCCTTCCCCAAAAAACATTACCACATCAACCATGTATGATATAAAACTAAAGAGAGATGAAGTAAAATCCTTACTTGGAATAATAGGTGACCATAACTCCTCCTTGCACTACAAAGGGGGTCGCGCGAGTGGTAGGAAACTCTATGAAAACACAATAAGAAAGGGCTCTAGAATAGGTGAAAGACTCATTTAGGAAAGAAAAGTTTTATGCACCACACGATAAAAGATAATAGACCTTGGATTTAGAAAATTCAGATCCTATATCAATAGAAATGAAAATGGTTTCAAGGGCCATTAAAGTCAGATCTTGGTTAATATTACCCACATTGACTATTTAAATGTTTGGGGAGTGTTAGGATATTAAATTTATAATTAATATCAGTTGAAATGCCTTAATAAACACTCAAAAAAGACTTTAAAATAAATTTATGTCAAATAAAATGTAAAAGGGGAGAAACTAGAAAATCGGGGAAAATATTGAAAAATGATGTTGACGCTAAGAATGACGTCGACACTGACACTGACATTGATGCTAACAGCGACACCAATAGTTTAAAATGACATGCCGACACCAACAGTTAAAAATGACACACTAACACAAAGAGTTTAAAATGGCACACCGACACTAACAGTTCAAAATAACTCACTGACACTAAAATTTCAAAGAGACTCTATGACACTGATAGTTCAAAATGATACACCGACTCTAATTTCTCAAAATTTAATGATGAAATTGACAGTTAAAAAAGACATTCTAACACCTATAGTTCAAAATGACACGCTAACACGGATAGTTCATAATTACATGTCGACAACGACCATTCAAAATGTCACGCCGACACCGACAGTTTGAAATGGCATGCAAACACCGACCATTCAAAATGACACGCTAACACTGACAGTTCAAAATGATATATCGACACTAAATGTAAAAAATGACATGCTGACACCGACTATTCAAAATGAAATTTCAACATTGATAGTTCAAAATGAAAAAGAAGACACTGATAGTTAATAATTAAATGTCGACACCAATAGTTCAAAATGATATGACGAAATATATAATTCAAAATGACATGCTGAAACCGATAGTTTAAAATGACATTCCAACACTGATAGTTCAAAATGACATGCTGACGATGATAGTTCAAAATCACACACCGACAGAAAAAGTGGATTTTTGTTTTGGAAAACCCTATTAACGGGTCATTGAAACCTCTTAGAACCCCCCCCCCCCCAACACTAGATTTTGATAAAGGAATCACCTAGAGTGGTCTGGTCATTTCATGTCCATTTAGTGTTACTTTGGTGTTTGGGTTTGAAAGTGCAGATGTAGTAAAATTGTGCTCTATATTCTTCTTATCTATATTTTTCATTGACTATTTTCCCACAAAGCTTTATGGGTGCATAAATACTTATGGTGATCAAACTTATCACACCCCAACTCTTCTATCATTTTTAGATAGAATATTTTCTTTAGTTTCTCAAGGGATAAGAAGACTGTTTCATAGAAGAATATTGGAATGGATATGAAAATATTGGTATTTCATCTATAATTGTTAGTCCGAATGGTCGGAGAGAGAAACCAGCTAGACTTTGGAGGTTATTAGTGGCTTCAAAAATATTTTATACCCACCAGAAAACTGGTGGCATTGCTGGATACAGATTTTAGTAGGGTATTTTATATAATTTTTTTAAACACTAATATTATCTTTTTTAACCTTCATCCTATACCTTCCTATAATATTTTATACCATATGTATCTCCTCAGGTGAAAATTTATTCCCTAAACATGATCCTTATTGGTTCAAAGTGTCTTTCGTTATCATTTTTCTTGATTGGTGAGTCTTTCTTATTCCAAGACATAGATTCACTTATTCTATGTGTTCTTATTTCATAAGGGAAATAGAAACCATGTATATTCATTAGATATATGCTTTATAATTAGTTTTCATGTTTATAGGGGTCGTTTTATTATTTATTTTAATTAATATTCTCTCCATATTGTGTTCTTTTAGTGTTTGGGATTCTGAGATTTCTAATGTTTGATCTCCAATCATCTCACTTTAAAATTGGACCTGTGATTTTTTTACTGTAATCTAGTGTTTTAATTGCCTTAATAGTTTTTATCTTATGTTTAGTACCTATATCAATGATGTATTATTTCATGTGATTTTGATAAAATTGGGAAAGGGGGTTTTGATATGAATTAATGTGAAATTAATTTTAATGGTATATACTCATGATTTGGATATTGATTTTTCAAGTTGTTTCTTGAATATTTTGAAATATATATTTATGATAAATAATTCCAAAATGATGATTAAAATGGTTTGTTCTAATATGTGGTACATAAGATCCATTTTTATAGAATATTTTTAAAGAAATTATTTATTAACGTGAAACAATTTATAATTTTTTTATAAATATCCTTGATTTTTTTAATGACTCAGTAATCTAAGAGGAATGTGATTGGTCAGTTTGGTACTTGAAATTAATTATTGGAATATAAATAACGGTTCATAAATCTCCCTTTATATGTAATAAAAATTAAGGATATTTGAATTCATGGAATAAAATGTCCCTTTGAGGAAAGTTAAATTGAAATGAATTGATATTCTTCATAAAGGGGATATTCCTTTATAGTGTTCAAATGTGTGAGTGAGACTTTTTAAAATTTCTAAATATGATGACATGATGTGATATTTGGTATGGTACTCTATTTGAAATAAACACATATTTATTAATGTCATTGAAAGGTTCAGGTTTCTAGGTGAGACTTCTTGGTACACATGTTCACTAGTTTTCAATCATGCTTCGGCTAGTGGCCTTATGTGGGACATATGTAATTCTATGGGGATTTCCCATCGGTTAGTCTAGTATAGGGTAATTAATGGTGTTTGGGTGATGTAAATTGATTTGTTGATTGATTTTTTATCTTGCATACTATGATTAATTGAAAACCATGTTGACTCTATTCTAGACTATCTACCTTAATCACTTTTGGTTTCCATGATGATGATTTGTGAATATTTTCCAAGGTATTATTATTTTAAGGATTCATGAAATGATATAATTTTTCATATTGTATTCCATTAAAAATATATTAAATTGAGATTTATGTCCAATTTTTTATTTTAAAATAAATTGGTCTTTTATTTGGAAATGGATTGGATTTATGAAAATGGGTTTATTTAAATGAATCCTGAAATATAATTTCTTTAAAAATAGATAATTAGATAACATAATTTCATATCCTTATTTTGAAACCAACATGATATTAAATCTCTTTTACAGTATTATGATTCGGTTTGGTAGGTGGTTACTTATTGGGATTTTAGCTCATAATAATATAAATTTCAGGTTCTATAAGTTTCTCCACACAAATGATATTAATATATCATTGGGTGTGAGTTTTGGTGGAATTGATTATGGAATTGCCTCATTCACCAGTGGAGATGTTGGTGGTTTGGTGTATTTTTCATTGTTGTAGGTTGTACTGAATTTAGTCATTATTATTAATTTTTTTGTACCTATATTTTTTCTTTCTCCTAGATATCTCAGTTTATAACTTTTCTGGCTTTTCTTTTGGTTCTTTATCTTTTTCTGTTTTATTTTTTGTGGGAAATAATCATTTATAAATTAGTAATATTAATGCCCAGGAACCTTTTTCTAGACTATGTCATTAGAAATGAACTTCAGCCCAATTAAGAATTAATTGGAGTGTCCGTTCAGATGTTATTTTGGTTTGGTTTGATATAGTAAACACATTGTGATCTCAATGGTCAGCCTGTGAAGGTAGTGTACCCAACTGTAAAATTAAGGAATTTCAGTTTTTTTCCATAGTTATTTTTTACAAGATTTTATCCACTTTCTCCCTCTCTCTCTCTCTCTCATTTGGAATAAGGGGGGTCTCATTGATATCCTACTATTTATTATTCCTCCTTGGTTGTATTCTCCTTATCCATTGTATTAAAGTGGATTTCTAAGGTATTTTCACCTTTTCTACCTCCTTTATTCTTACCTCCCCCATTCCCCTTGATTTTCCCTTCTGCTATGAACCCTAATCATAGTGTGGGTGGATTTTAATATTTTGGGTATATCTAATCTGGAGAGTTGGTGTGTTTAGGGTTAGTGAATATATTCTTTCATCATGGTTGGGTATTATCCATTAAAGGTGACATATTGTGACATATTGTTTCATGGATCAAGGGAGGTGTTTTTATGACATTCAATTATATTATATTCCATGAGATGTTTGGATATTTTAAAATTATTTTATTTCCAAAGTATAACTCCATGTTTTACCCATAAGGGGTTTTAAATTGTTTTCAAGTGTTTTCTAAACTTATTATGGATTTTTCACATGTCAACTAATTAAAAAATCCCGAAGTGATTTATTTGAAGGAATTTAAATGTTTTCATGGGGGTTTTGACACCGTTTATATTTTTAAAAATGAATTTTTAGTTATTTAGAGAATTGATTTATAAAATAAAGGTTATTTTATTCATTTTTAATTGATTTAATGTCTTTTTAGTATTTCTGGAAATTTTTGATGTTTTATAAATTTTCTAAGGAAAAGTTTCTCTTTTAAATGATGTGTAGAAGAAATGTAATAGATGAAGATTTTATAATATATTTCACATTGAATAAATTTATTTAATAGCTTGGTTTACAGGAAACATTGGGTTTAAATGAACCATAAATACCTATTGAAATATTATGATGTAATGAATTTATGATTTTTGAACTCATTATTTTATTATTAGGTTAGGTTAAAATGTTGATATTTTTTTTCAAAATGTTGATTTTTTAGTGAATTAGAAAATAATAGTAATTTTAGAAAACTATGATTTATTTTGATTGAAAAATACCCATAATTATTTTAATTTAATTTTAAATTAATATAATACACATTTTAATTATATACAACATAATTAATTACATTTTATTCTTCATTGTACCTGAGTTTATAAGTTTATTTTGGACTAAAAATGCATTTTTTGAACAAAATTGTTTTTCATATTGTTTTATATTTTTGTCCAAAACTAGTTTCTAGATATTCCATTAATTTAATTTGACAAAACAGATTCCATATTTTTAATTATGAAGTTTAAATTTTTTAAATAATCCTTATATATATTTTTTCATTGTGAATAGTAAACTTTGTGGTTATTTTTTACCTCGGTATGGGTAAATAATGTTAAATAAGTTTAAATTTTTTCGATAGGGCCTTGAAATTTACCTTTTGAATTTATTTATCCTATTTTATGAATTTATTTCTTTGAATTTTTTCTAATTCTCAAAAAAGTGACCACTTGGTTCCAGTTTTATTAGATAATGTCCTTTATAATACTTCATAAAAACAATAAAATTAGAATCTCATCATCTTGACTTTAATTCCAATAATATTTTTACATAAGGATTGAAAGAGAATATATTTAGTTTTAAATGGCCATTTCAAATTTGATTTAATTATTTTATCATGACAATTTATTTATTTTATAGTGATTGGATAATTACATTAAATACTTATGTAACATCGACATGGAAATTATTCAATTGATAGAAAAATAAAATAAATTATTTTAAAAATATTAAAAACAAATTGGATAAATTATTATATTGCATAAATTTTATAGATTAATTTATAATATTATGGATGTGTGAAATTATTTTATTCGAATTAAATCTTTTCCTTTGTGCATTTAATGTCAAATTAGATAATAGTGTCAAATTTTACATTATTGATATTTCATGAAGTTAAAAAATTATTAAATTATTTAAAAATCATAAAAAATATTTAAAAATGACAAGTGGGATAACATATCGTATATAATTTCATCAATTTAATATTTTTTAGTGAATGTTTACCATATACTTAAAATTTTAACCCGGTAATATTAAAAAAAGTCATTACAAAGGTGAAGGTTAAAAGTTGTTAACCAAGGGTTTAATCCATTGATTAAGGTTTATAATGATATATAATCCTATATAAATATTATTATAAGATTATATTAAGACCATATACTCCTTATATTTGAATATATGCCATTTTTTCTCCATTTAACATGTGTTAGACACAAATTATACTATAATATTTCATGAATTTCCAAAAGTTCCACTCCCCTAACCTAAAAAAAGACTACACTTCTTTCATTTCATTCACCACTTTGAGCCATACATATTGACTAATCATACCCAGATCACTTATCAACTTTTAATTATATAGACTATAAGTTATTTTCTACTTATAATTCTATTTCATCGGTCCTTATGAAGGGATCTAAAGAAATTCAATCGAAGAAGAGGAAATTGTATTTACCGACTCTTTCAAGATTATTTATTATTTTACATCCTAAAAGTCTATTATAACAGAAATAAAGTAATAAAAATTGTATCATAAATATACGTATATGATGATATTATTATTTAATAACCATTTTATATATCTTTTCTATCCTATGAAAACTGAAAACATTGCTCATGCATACATACGACTTATAATCTATGCATGGCGATGTTATTCATTTTTCATCTCTAATTGAATTGGATGTTTATAAATATAGAAATGATGAATATATATAAAATGAATGAAATAATTATTCTTCTGAAATTATAATTTCATATCTACCTTCTTACATTCCAATCCATTTGAAAATGATAATGTCACTCATGTGTATGTGTGGGTTACCACCTCTACAAAGCAATGTGATTCGTTCTCATTTCTATTTTACATGAAGGGTAAAAATAAAATATTTGATGAATATAAAAGATATATATGATATAAAAATAATATTTTAAAGTTGAATAATTATTTTTCATTCTTTTTTACATCCATCAAAAATTGAAAACAACGTCCATGTGTGCATACGACTTACTATCCCCGTGAACAATGTAATTAATTTTTCAATATAAATCATTTATAGATGAATATATATATATATTGAATATATATGATATTAATATAATTAATAATTTTATAGATATGATGGAACCATTATATATATACAAGGATCAAATCAACAGAATCAAAACATACATACAAAATAAAGTAGTTAAAAAATGAAATAATGATGATACTAAAAATTGTTAAAAACAACTGATAAAATATTATAAATAGATCATATATGTTATCATATAAATTAATATATTTATATTATTTTATTATAATAAATCTAAATTTATTATAATGGATGTTAAAATCATTTATGAGGCAATTCAAACTTGTGGTAAGGGATTTCATCTAAATATCCACTCCCTTGAGAAATATTTGCTACTATACACGTATTTATTTTTATGAGGTGTATATAATACCTTATTTATGTATTTAATGTTAAAATATATTTATTGATAGTGATTAATATTTTATGTGATGTATACTTTTTTAAGGGGTTGCAATTTTAATGTTACTAAAGTGGTAGTAATTTATTGGAAAATCGCATTTTTGGGGATTAAACTTATTTTAATTGAAGGATTTTCATAATTTATCCTTCATAAAGTCCTTATATATTTTATCCAATGGATATTTAAGTATATTTCCATTTTTAATTATAAATTTTCCACATTTCATTACTTTAATCAGAAAAAAAATATTTAAAATAAAATTCAATCTTATTTATCTAATGATCGGATATATATTTTTTTCCATGCCAAAAATTTTCAAAATTGTTTTTAAAAAGATCATTTTATTTTCTTGAAGAATTTAACAAGGAAATTTATTTTATCCTTGAATTTTTAAGATGTTTCAAAGGAATATTTCCAACATATTCTAAAAGGATATATTTGGACTTTTTTTAATATAGAAAAGTAATTTTTTTATCATATATATAATTAATAGATTTTCCCACCGCAAATAATAATTTATGCTCTTGTGTATTCTAATATAATATTTAAATGGTTTTAAAAAAGAAAAAACTTTATTAAATTCGTATTTTTTTATTTATTCCATTTTTCTTTAATTTTTTAATGGATGTGATTTTATTAGAAAACCTATATTTTAAATGAATTGATGGTCATATTTTATCTCATATAAATTTAATAGTCTTTAAATTTACCTTAAAATATTCCCTTCCTTATGGTAATTTTTAATTGGAAAATACATTTCTTAAATAAATATGTTCTTTGTATCATTGATATGGTTTTTTTCCAAACCATATATCATTTTTACATGTGGGTTTTTACTTGAAATTATATTTTAATGGCTGAATAATTGTTAATATTTTGTATTAAATTATCAAAATAGAAATTTATTGATAAAGAATATTGTTAATAAATTAATTTAATCATTTAATATATGAGGAATGAATTAAACATGCCGTAATGGGTGGGGGTATTAATAAATTACCTTTCAAATCATATATAGGTATCATGAGACAAATCAATTGACCAAACTTATTAAATGGTTTTTTGGTGTATACTAACCCATCAATTAAAATTCATTGTCTCAATTATCATGATATGTGAGATAATGACATCCAAAATTAAGTATTTCCTTCGATTAAAATTCATTTATTATTATACATGAGATTATTTAATTGAAATTATCCATGGATACATTTCAATATCATGTTATTGATTAAATGGAATGAGTTTTTAGTTATTTACATTTTCCATATTGATTATTCCTTATTTACCCATGATAGATTCAATAGTATATAACTATTATTGATCATCTGAGTTCATTGTTCATCTTTTTATTTTACCCATGATATGAAGAAGAATATTATTAATAATATAATGGATTAAAGATTTTACCCAATGCCTTATATTTTATATTTCAAATGTAAAATTGGAATCATATATTTATCCGTTTGTTCAAGGATAATAAACAGATTGGTCCTTTGGGATGAGATCCTTTGTATCTTATGACAATGTAATAAAGTAGAAACTACATGCATGTTACTGTATTTTTGGTTCCTATAGATGGTATTAGAGTATGTTTAGTAAAAATCTTCAGAACTATATTTTAAATGAACATCACTATCATGATAATTTTGATAATACCTTAGAATATTTTAGAACTATAACCATTATAGGGTTTTTTATTTTACAAACAAATATTCTTAATGATTCTAAACTTAATCATTGTGTGCCTCTATTTTGGGATGTTTACTAATGGAATAAATGGAATCGATGCCCTTAGAGAATTTATGAATGACCCAATTGAGAAACATGTTGGAAAAAATCCATCTTGGTGGTGATTTTAGGTTTATTATATTTTTTTGACAAGGTTTGAGGTTATTGATGAAGTATGGTTGTTGAAAAAGATATGAAGTTTTAAGGGAGAGTTGTATGACATCATTTAAACAATTTATTTACGATCTCGAGTAAGGGAGAGATGTCAAATCTCAAAAAAGCATGAGATGTCGAATCGCATTGAAGCATGGAATGTTTGATCTCATATAAGAAAAAATTACTAAACAGATCTCATGGATCATGAATTTAGAAATGGATCTTGTGGAGAGATAATGTTCAAACTAATCTCATGAACCACCACATGACTATTGGAGGATCTCATAGATAGATCATGTGAATATCATGCTAAAAAATCATTATTAACAAAGGATCTCATAGACAAATCGTGCGAAGTGCAGGATCATGAAATTTAGAAGATCTCGGGAAGAGATCATGTTAATTTAATGATGAAAAAAACTGATTTATAGAGGATCTCAGGATGAAATAGTGTGAAATGCATGATGAAAAATATTTATTACTAAATGATATTGTGGTCATATCATGTGAAGAAAAATAAAAAGAAAATATTTAAATAAAAGAGATAGGTCAAGGTCATTCGATATCATGTGATTGTATCATTGTATTTGGATATTGAGATGGGAATCATGTGAAGTGTATGATTGTATATGGATATCATGATGGTATCTCACAAAGTGTTAAAAGATAATTTCATTTTCCACTATAAGATTTTCATTGTATCTTTCGATTGGATCTTGTGAAGAACTCATGAATGTATTTTGGATCTCATGTTGGATCACACAATGCATAAAAATTCAATGATGTTGAATAGTATATTATTGTCAATTGATCTCGTGATCGGATCATGTGGAGTGAATGTTGATGATTTTTGAGCTAGTGGAATAAAAGGATGTTCATTATTTATGGAGTTAAGGGGTTGGACTCTAACATAAAAATACCCCATGATTCATCCATATGAGATGATGAGGTTTTTATTAAAATATCGATGTGAAGAACATTCTAGGAAATTTGTTTCACATGAAATGAAGTAGTGTACATGATTGACATCAAGTAAGTGTTCTTCATGAGAATAATGGAGTATTACACAAGGATCTTGAAATCCATGTAATATATTGATGGTCTAGAGAAATTATCTTGCAAAGGAGTCTCGTGAAATGAATTATACACAGTGTGGTTGAATACATAAGAATGCCCATTGATATCTAGTGATTTTTATAAATTGAATAAGATATCATGATCCACTTGATCTGGCTAAGATCTTGTGATCCAGGTGATCTGAATATGGTTTTGTGATTTACATGAATTCATCAGGATCTCATACAAGGATTATGTTCAAAGATATCACGTAAGGGGTTACATCCCATGTTCACACATAAAAGGTATTACACAGGGACCTCACACAAGGGTTACATATTAGGATATCATGAAAGGGGTTACACATTGGAATCTCATCCCATGGGTCTCACCCTAGGCTCTCATTTAGATAAAATACTCTAGGGTCTCGTTCAAGGTGATACACACCTGTATTACTCTATGAAAAATATCAATGTCATCAATGAATTCTGATGAATTAGAATATGAAATAAAATATGGAATTTTTAAAAATACATGAAGAAGGATTTTATGAAATTATACATCCAAACCAATGAAAATAATAATTGGTATCCATTGGATATCTTTCTTAATGACTGATTTTGTAATTTTTGTTTCTATGAAAAATAGAATCTTTTTAAAAGATTCTGGAAAGTGGAAGTGTGACATCAATTTGTTTTCATATATGTGAAGTACCACCATAGAAAGTGCATTAATAGAGTTTCTATTTAAAATTGATGATGCACTAAATTTTGGTAATGAAGGGATAAAAATGTCTTAAAACTATATATGAATCCTTTCCTGATTATTGAGAAAAGGAAGAGAAATAATGTGATCCTTTACATAGGTTGTGATCCATTGAAGGGATTGACCCTTAGTAAGTAGTGAAATATCCATAAATCTTATAAGGTAGTGACCCTGTTTATATAAGGTATATATCATGACCTTGTATTGATAGTGAGATTTAGTGGATTTTCAATATCGGTAAACTGCTATTGAATTCTCCGTGGGACTGGCCCAGTGAGGGTGAACCAATTAAAGATATATATATAATTATGATTTCTTTATTGCTTTAAATTATATGAATAATAACCAGATAATTCTAGAAAGAATATGATCATCATTAACATTAAATAGAAAAAATAAGTGACCCTAATAGTAAATAGTTCAATATCTAGTGGGGTAAGAAGAAGTTTGAAAAGAATATACATACCCTGAGTCACCCCCCCCCCAGGGTATCTAAGACCCATTTTTCCCATATAGTTAGTATCAAATTTTATATTTATTTTTTATATTTTTTCTCTGACAGGGTTTTATCTGATTGTAAAAATTGAGGTTTCAATCTACTCTTATTTCATTGATTCATGGAAAAGGGTAGGACTTTGAGTAAGTAGTGAAAATCTCATGAAATTCCTCATTGTGGAAGTGTCTATGGAAAGAGTGTGATTAATTTTAACGAACAATGTACTAAATAAAGATTTGGATGAATTAGATAGTTAAAATGTTTAATCATTCAATAATATTGAATCAATACATGATGAATCCAATATTCCATGTGATGTTGAAATTACGGATGACGAAGAAATTCCAAGAAGGTAATAGAGTTGAATATGTCCACATAATATGGGAATTAGATCGAAAATTGAAATATTATAGTAAGAATTAAGATATCTAAATCCAAATGTAGTAAAATTATGTCAACATGGTAAAATGTTTAAATAAAGTACTTGTTGAAGTGTCTATATATCTAAGGGAGAAGAATTATTCCCAAGATAAAGAACTAAAAAAAAGGATGATGAAATGGGATAGATTGTGAACTCAGAATAAATTAAAAATTTGGAAGCAAAAAATAATAAACTTTCAACACACCTATCAAAATAGGTACATGAGAATCAATGGATACAATAAGAGAATGGGTTATTTAAAGACTTTGTTTCTCAGATGAATTTTTATATAAATGAGAAAAATGACTTGGTGGATAAGCTCTCACAAGCATTAGAAGAAGATAGGATTAATGAGATGAATCTCAACAGATAACTTAATTCTCAAATTGAATCAAGGAATATGATGATTTAGTAATTAGGAGAATATCTAGAATTAGTCAAGAAAGAATTTTAGAAATCTAATTTCAAAATAAATCCAAAATTATTGGATTATTTGAATTTATTATTTGGATATCCTTCATTATATAATAATGAAATAAAAATAAAATATTCAATATTATAGGAAAAACCTGAAATAATCAGCTAATCCAAAAGTGCATTCAATTTGAGAAAATCTGGTATTGGATATGATGAACTACTACCCATACAAGAGAGTCAGATATCTAGGAACATTTCCAAACATATGAAAAATAATATAGGTGTTGGAAAGAGACATAAAAATGATTTTAAATGATGTAATGAAAAAAAATTATATTACTTTATTATGCATAGTTATATTGATTGTTTTTTTGGCTTCGGAATATATTACACATTGTGAAGACAAAAATATTGTTAAAAATGATAATAACTAGAAGATTCCAGAAAAGTTTGAAAGATATATCTCCTAGAAGAAAGTATCCATCAAATTATATTATTATGGGAAACTAGGACACACCATGAGTATCTTTCAATAAGACCAAGGACTCAATTTCGAAAGAAATGTTTTTTCTTCATCAATATCTTAGCTATGAAATAATGATGCGAGGTATTATTTTAATGAGAGATGTTTTATATGTTCTAATCATGGAAATTTGGCATGATTTTTATTTAGAAGAAATCACGGAAGGAAAAGGAAGATGAAATTATATCCCCAATTCTATTGGGGTATAATATGAAATACTATACTGTATGTTAACATGCTAAGTTAAAGAAAGGGTTCACAACCTCGAAGGAAACACAAGCAGTTCAATAAAATTCATACCAAGCACCTCCTCTATTACACTCACATCAACATAATTAGAATGAATGTGAACAAACTAAGAATAAAATGGGATGATCTACTCTAGTTATATCTAAAAATAATGTACATTAAATGGAAGTCTCACTCCCATCAATAAAGGGGAACGTCACTTTTATAACTAATTAAAGAAATATGGGTAAAGAACCCCATCATTATTTCACATGTCAGGACACATGGTGAGACGTGAAGGTAAGAGAAAGATCCCACAATTGGAGGATGATGCAAGAGCAGATGACTAGTGGGAATATTCATACTCATAGAAACAGTCACAAAAAATGGAATATTGGTAGAGAATCAAAGGAAGAAATGTTTACTAGGGGTGTTAAACCCCAAATTCTGAAAATACTAAAACCCTAAATAATCTACATATCAGAAGATGACAGAGAATGTGTGTAAAGAATGTATTGTTATATGTATAGAATAGTTGGTGTTGGTTGGGTTTTTTGAATACTAAGAAAATAGTACATTGTTTTTCAAGAAAACATTAAAGCGTTTGTCCATCACGATCGACCAAAAACCTATTCTCAAGGATTCTAGAGTTACCCCTCCTTCCATGTGTTAAATATTTCTAATATCATCAATAATTTCTGCAGGACTAAGGGGGATATACATTATATGTGGTGTGTATGTGTTGAAAGGTAATGGGTGTATATGTTCAATGGATATACATGCATTAAAGTAAATATGAACTCTCAAAATTCACATATGGTATCTGACTCAATAAGTGTTGTTTCTCAATAACTATATTTTTAGATCTATATCACTAAAGGAGAAATCTGTTTTACAAAGTTCTATCTATGAGGGGCTCATTTAACATTTTAATTTGTACATCGATAAAGACTATTTGGGATGGGATTTTTTTCTATCGCAAATAGTTTTTAAAACAATTATTTATGATGGGAATTATTTCCCATTACAAATACTATTAGCATGCACTATGCACCAAACCCTAGGTAGACTATTTGCAATAAGGATATACCCACATTGAAAATATCCTCCCACCATATTTTCTATTTTTGAAATGAGTTAACTCCCCTCACAAATAAAGTGTCAGTAGGAAATTATTTGTGATAGGACATGTCCTGATTATATTCCATAATTATTAGTGATTTACGACAGAATTATCTCTCATTACAAGTGAACTATCTTCAAAGGTTATTTTCAATGGTCCTCATCACAAATACTCATTTTAACATCCATAAAAATTAAAAATGGTGGTTCTATTTGTGATGGGTCTCATCCCAAATAGTCGTGTAACAAATTATCTAACCTATATACCCCCTAATTGTTTTCATTACATTATTCTCTAAACTCTTCTTTCTATCTATGCTTGCATATTATCCTGCTTAATGTTTTCAAAATTTTAAATTTCATAGGGGAGAAACTTTCAAGCTTTTCATCCGCTGAAAGTTTTTGATTTATGGTTTTAATTTCATGTTTTTATTTTTTTTATTTTTTATTTTATTTTTGTTAGTAGTAATTATTATTAATTAGAAAAAATATAATCTATTTTAGATTAGTTAGTTTTATTTTTTATTGTTTAGTTTTAATTAATAGTAATTATTTTTAAATACAAGTATTTAGTTTTAATTATTAAAAAAAATTAATTTGTCCAACATATGAGTAAATACATATAATTACTAGCACTTAGTAATAATTAGTAATAATTTATAATAATTAGTAAAAATTAAGTAATACATAGTGTTTATTATTAAAAATTGGTCGTCATTAGTAATAAATTTTTACAAACTAATAAAAATTAGTATGTGGTAATTTGTGGTAATTTGTGGAAATTAGATGTAATTAGTGGTAATTTGTGGTAATTATCAGTAATTAATAATAATTAGTGTTAATTAATAATAATTAGTAAAAAATAGTATTAAATTGATATAAAAAGTTACAAAATCGATATAGTTTTCAAAAAATAAATATAATATATTATAAATTAATATTATTTATTATAAATTTAAAAAAAAATATATAAATTTATAAAAAAATTAAACAAATAAAATTTTTATAATTTAGTACAAATATTTTCCATTAGTATAATTTCTTATAAATTAATAAAAAACTAAAAATTTAATAGGTTTTCCATTTTTAGGTGATGGGAAATGATGATTTTGGACAGGGTTGAAATAATTTGTTTCATCACTTAATGATTGTAAAACCTAGGGCCAATTTGTGATAACCATGTCCAAATTTTTCATTAGGTCAGTAGAACTAGGGCCATCAGCATGTAATGTGTTGATGGTAACAACATGAGGAGGAGGAGATGTGTCGATGGGAGGAGCAACATCACGATCGGATGAGGAATTTCATGTGATAGTGATTGTAAATTAGAAAAATTTACTTTTAATTTGTAGTATTGTTTTGAATTAAAAGTAAATTAGTTCTAATTTGCAATAATTGTTTAAATTGTTAGTAAGTGGGTGTTATTAATAGTAATCCCTTATAATTTATTTAAAAGTAGAATTAATTAATAGAACAGAGTAATAATGTATAAGTATTAGTAATAATTAATATTAATTGATAGTATTTTTTAATATATAATAGTAATTAGTAAAAATAAATGTTAAAATACAATAATTAGTAAAAAATTAGCATCAATTGGTAAAAATTGATTGTGACTCACAATAATTTTTTAGAAAATATAATTTTTCATAAAAATTGGCATTAATTAGTAAGAATTATCATTTTTAGTAAAATTAACTACAACTTTTAAAAAGTATCATTATTAATATAAATTACTAGTGATTATTAAAATTTAGTGAATATTAGTAGAAATGACCAAAAATTAGTAAAAATTAGCAGTAATGACTAAAAAATAGTAAAAATTAGTAGTGATTAGGTAAAATCAGTAAAAAAATAACGGTAAATCGTTATAATTAGTAAAAATTAGAAATAATTATTACAACTTAATCGTAAATCACTATAATCAGTTAAAATTAATGTAATGTAGCATTAATTAATTAAACTTCACAGTAAATCACCATAATTATTAAAAATTAGCGTTAATTATAAAAAAAGGAAAATTAGCAGGTATTAGTAAAGAATAGTAGAAATAGTAAATCAATATAATTAGTAAAAATAATTTGAAATTACTAATAATTAGAGGGCATTAGAAAACATTAGTGGTAATAAGTAAAAAATAGCAGAAATTAGTAAAAAATTGTTATAGTTCATTATTATTATTAAAAATTGGATGTTATTAGTAAAATTTAGAAAAATTTAGTAGAAATTCACTGTATTTAATGAAATTTAACAGTAATTTGTAAAATTTAGTAAAAAATAAATATTGATACGTAAAAAAAATTTTAAATCACTATAATTAGTGCAAATTTAATGTTAGTAGAAAACATTAATAGTAAAATTTTATATTATGAAAAATTATTTGTATTTAGTTAAAATTTGTAATAAATATTAGCAACTAGTAAATATTAGTAAAATTGAAAATTAAGTTTCTATAATAAGTAAAAAAATAACCATAAATAGTTAAAATTAGTTTTAATTAGTAAAAATTAGCGATAAATCTATATATGTATTAAATATTACCGGTAAAGTTGTTTTAATTAATAAAATATTAGTAAAGTAGCATTAATTGGTAAATATTAAGGGTAAATAGCTGTAATTATTAAAAATTAGTGGTAATTAGAAAAAATTAGTAATGATTAGAAGTAATTAGTAAGGATTAGTAAAACTAAACACTAAATCACTATAATTAGTAATAATTAATGGAAATTATTAAAAATAAGTGGTAATTAGTAGAAATAAGTGGTAAATAGATAAATTTGACAATATTTACAAGTAAATTATAATTTTTTAATTTTTTATTATTTTTTGCATGATATTTTCTTATATAAAATTAATTGAATTTTTTTAATATTATTCTATTTTGGGAAATATGGAACAAGGAAGTCGACAACAATATTCATTACATGATCATGATTCTATAATTAATCATAGGAATCCAAATGGTTCTAGTATAAATAGTGTATATATTAAGGGTGATAGAGCATATTTATCATTTTCATCGTTAAAACCAGAAGTTTTTTTAGAAGGGATAATTAAGGTTCCATGTAAGAATGTGATCGGATGAGGTTTGACACAATTGACAATGTTGAGGGTCATCTATTGTGTTTTGGTTTTCAAAAAGATTATGTTTTTCGATATCAACATGGTGAACACAATTTAAGATAAGATAATAATAAGTTGGTTCTAGATCAATAACTATTACATAATCTAGAACATGATGTAGTTGGTCTGTATATTTTAACAAATTTAAACTCAGGATGATATTGATTTTACTCTTGAGTTGGAACTATCCCAATTTTATGAGTTGTTAAAGTCTACTAAGTATGGATTACATCCTTGTTTCATGATAAGAAAATATTAAATGGTTTCAAAAAATTTGGTATTAAATGAGATAATGGGATTTCAATTAGCTATTTTGATCGGATATTATCTTTCCTTAAAGCACCATTAACTGAATAAAATGTGTTGCCTATACATTTCATTGAGAGTTGGTGGTTGGTTCATAAATTGCGTCCTGGTTATCAGAAGTTCCATGCATGTTCAAATGATTTTTTCTTATATTATACTAAAAATAAGTCATTAGATATTTATCCTACATGTGGAAAATTTAGGAACAAAGAGACTCAACTAAGGAAATCAAGACGGTTTCATGTGAAATAGTTGAGGTATTTCCCACTTATACTGAGACTACAACATTTATTTATATCTTTAAACACATCGTCATTGATGTCCGGGCACAAAACCATTATTTCAACTAGAAAAACCTTAAATCACATTTGTATGATAATTCATGGATAAATTTTGACTATGTACATCTATATTTTATTCAGAAGCTCTAAATGTGTGGTTAAGTATTTCTTAAGGGTTTTTGTACATTGGGTTCTTACGGTGGTCAATATTCTTTGGGCTCATATTTATAACTCTATAAAATTTACCTCCTTGGATATTGATGAATAAAATATATGTATTTTTCACCATATTAATTCATGTATATCTAATAAATAATAAAAAAAATTATTTGAATCCATTTATGGATTAGATTAATTTATTATGGAGTATTGGTTTCATTAACTATGATGTTGTTGTGAAATCAAATATCCCGCTAAAAGCTGCATAAATGTGAACAATTAGTGACTTCCCATCATATAAAATGTTATCTAGATGAATTACACATGGACCAGAATCATGTTCATACTATATGAGAGACAGAAAATTATTTATGCTCATCAATTGAAGAAAACAAAATAAATTTACTTTCCTTGATAACATCATCCAACGAATCATCCTTTTCATATGAAAATTTATCATTTAAGAAAAGGTAAAACTGAATGACATGGACCTTTAAAATGATCTTAGGTATTGAGATAATATATTTTGTCCCTTCAATACCTCCCATTACATTTGAACTGACTATAAACAAATAAAAAATATATGGGTTTGGGGGAGAACATAATTGGATAAACATGGAATTTTTTGGGATCTACCTTATTTTTCTGATTTTTTGGTCCATCACAAGTTGTATTTCATTAATATTGAAAAAACTCATTTTCATATTATATTTTATATATTTTAGGACACACCTTGTATGACCAAAGATAATGGAAAGGAACGATTAGATCTTTCTGAAATTTGCATGTGAGCAGAACTTTCCCTGATTGAAAATAAGAGGTAACATAAGTTAATGAATCCAAAATAATATTATAAAATTTATAAAAAAACAATTATTATTTTTTTAATGAATTTTATATTCGTGGCTTACAGATGGTTATGATTCCAATTTTTCTAGACGTGCTATAAATGGTAATGTTATCAAATTAAAATTTTCATTACTATCATGTTATAATGGAAAGACTTCTGTTGATTAGATTTAGAGATTTTTAGAATTATATGATTTGGGATGTGCTAATAGAAATATAATAATTTTTCAAAGAAATTATTTTAGTGAAAACATACTATGATGCACAAAATGGACAAAAAGAAGATTTTGTTTTAATTTTTCATAAAATTGATAAAAAAACCCTACCGTCTTTCTTTGATTCAAGGAAAATTTGATATTATATTTTTCGCATGAAGAAAATGTAGAGGTATGGTATAGTTATGAGGGATGTACCCAAATGAGGTATTCATGTATAAATTGGAGAAAACGGTATGTAAAAAAATCATCATTTGGTGGATCAATTGTAGAATCTTATTTATCAGAGTAAATTTCTTTTTTCTCCTCTCATTAATTTCATTCAGAATATCAATCATTACATAACCACATGGTATGTAATGAGGGAAATATTTATGATGAAATGATAAATCAATTATCATTTTCTAACCATCTAGAACATGTCTTTGGAGGAGTTCATAAATGATGGATTTCAGATGATGAACATCACATGACTCATTCATATATCCTGCTTACTTGTAAATAAAAGATACCATTTTTATTATTAGTTCTCATATCACTTACTATATAATTTTTTAAAGTAAATTAATATTATTTTATTTGTATATTATTTGATGATCATATCCGGAAATGGTTTCCACAAATTACCGAATATTCTCTTGAAGAATATCAAAAAAATAAATTTCCCTACTGGTTCCCAAAACGGGTAAAGTAAATATAGTATAGTTTAACATATAAAATAGATTATTATTTTTTATAATGTTTATTTCCTTTAAATTTTTTAGTAATCTCAACATGATGGTAAAATTGATAATTGATAATGTGTATTGAGAAACCCACTATCCAAAATTGTTAAATATTATAATGTATATCTATTGAATGGTTTTTGATTTCAAACACATGAAAATGGGGAATAAAAAACAATGAATTTTTTTGTTTTCTTGAGTGGATATCATTATAGAGAAAGTGGATTTGTCTTTTATGTCCATATGTAAAAATAATGGAACTATGTTATCAAGGATAGAATTATGTAATTATGTTTAAATGTCATTGGTTATAAACTAATAGAGTCTCTTGTGCTCATTCACATCATGGAGTCATTGATATTAAATATAAAATCCTTATTATATTAAATGAACCATTCTTATTATACCATTAGTCACATCATGTTTATTTTGAAAATTATTGTGTTTATTCAAAATATTTAACTAATTGGTGGAGCATAATAAAATTTAAATCTTGTGAAAATTAGTTTATCTAAAGAATACATTGTTCTACTAAAGTGAATAGAAATAAAAAATTTCAAAGGAAAACTCCAAATCCAATTTTTCTATGAAGAGATTTGGATATTGATGATGACACCCCATAATTATGGGTTAATAGGGCTAAATATGTTTTTTATGTAACAAATGAACTTTAAATAGTAGGAGATGATGAAGCTAGAAATCATATAGAAATTGATGATGCATAAGTAGAATATAAATATATTTACGCTAGAATATATGAATATGAGGATGGAGGTGAATATCAACATAATTAAATGATGATTACAATCATATAATATATATATATATATATATATATTATAGATATTTTAAAGTAGTTTTTGAAAATAGTCATTTCATGTTTCAGATGGTCAACAACAATTTACCTAAAATATTTTGGGATTTGGATGAGGTTTCACTACTCAGTGAAGAGTTGGATGCTACATCACTACCCCTTAGACTGTTGGTAGTTCAGTGATGACTCAGACTAGTAGTGATCTTGTGTGATTGATGATTCTCTATCCTATCCCTGAGTGGCATCCATGTCTTGAGTTTGATTCATGCATGTGGAAGTATGTTTACTTGTGTGTTTTACTTAGTTTCCATTAATTTTCATTAATTTATTTATATAATAATTGTTTGATTATTTGTTCAAATTTTCACATATTTTCTCATATACCTATTGGATAGAGGGGTGATATATTGTAGAATTATTTTTTTGGATCATGGGTGACATTGGATAAAATTTCCATTGATGTTCAGCACCTCATGTTTGATCATTACATTATAGGAAAAAAATAGTAGTTATTTTGAAATTAATTTTATTTTTAACTTGATTTTTTAATTATTTTTTGGGTTTATGGTATCCCATAGATGATAATACATGAGCCTCCATATGAGAGGCTTGTGAGGTCTGTATGTGTAATTGTAACAATCGGTTTTTGCACAATATGAGGATGAAAACCATGTGGAAAGAGGGAGTCACATATTTTTATTATTCTTCGATTACCCACCAATGAGATTACATATCATCTCAGGTTTCGGATGGATCACATTCATACATAATGGGATCATGTTTTTAGAGGATATAATCATTAAGTTAAAAGAACTGGGTGAGGTAGGAGGTGACGCATCATTCTAATAGTCATATATTATGTACACATCGACAATATATGTTTAGAACTTTTAAATAATTTAAATAACTTTAAATGATAACTATTTTTTTTATGATCATATAGGTAGTTGTTAATCCATATATTACAGATTTTGATATATATAAGATGTTGTATATAGATCATATCAATGTAGAGATTATAGGTGGTCTTCCCCATCAAACTATGGTCAGTATAATTTTTTGATTTTTAAAACTAACATCATATAATATTTTTAATAAATTAACTTTAAATTACAATTGAAGGAGTATTACGAGGTAGTGACTTCTTAGAAAAATGTTGAGATTCTGACTGATAATGAGGATCAGAACAATAGTAAAATAAGATTTGATGATGTAGCATAGATAGAAGTGACATAGTATGCCTTTTAGAAAGGCCTATTTGTTGGTATTGGCTCTTGATTAATTCCTGGGAGTTATTGGGGTACGTTGTGATCTCTTCTCCTACTTCAAAGGTAGATCTTGAAGTGTCATCATCATCTCCTGCACCGTATGAGGAGAAACTACTAGATCCATGTGATTTTATAGAGACTATGTGTAAGGAGCAAGAAGATATCTATTAATAGTAGCTGAAATAGGAGGCTAATATGTGTTTATGGTAAGAGAAACATCACAAACAAATTATGGCGTAAATGAGATGTCTAACTCATTATTCAGGAATGTGGTTCCCTCCTCCACCTCCTCAAATGATCCCCCTCCCCACATAGATTTATGAATATTTTTGATAAACATTTTAATGTACATATTATTTGTCATATTTTTATCAATTCAGATATTTTTAGTTCTATATAGTATGTTTTTATATTTTTTGAATAATTTTGCCTTATTTTTTTTATTTTTTAATTTTTTAATTTTTTTATTTGTATTTTTTTATTTTCATTTAAATTATTTGAAATTGGACAATCCACCAATTGAAAAATAATTTTTATATAACATAAAAGATTTTTTTTATGTGATACCTACCCTATGTAATTTTTTTTACTATGGTCCATTACAAAAAAAAATTGAAACAGTTTTCTACGATGTGTAATTTGTGACAGGGTCCTGTCTCCAATGACCCATCAAAAATACATCAATTTATAGTTATGTATCTAGAAGTTTTTTGCTATGAAAAAAAAGAATATTATATGATGAAAATCCTAATGTGAAACTAAATAGATGTCAGAGGTATGCTTGAATGAAATATTGATTCCAAGTATCATTGAATATTCAATAATTAGTATCAAAACTTAGTTCAACTATTATTTTCCCCTAAGAGAAGTTTGGTTGGGGGAATACCATCAACATTCATGTATTTCATAATTATCTATTTTTTTCTTATAATTAGGTATCAACTAAAAACTTTTTGGAAAGGTACAAGTTGTGAGAGAAGATCAATAATCCTTATAATAAGTGGTCTTCACAATATAAAGATTAATTCAATATCTAAATTCATATCAATAATAAGAATTAAAGATATATATCAGTTAACAGTAGTAGGTATTCTAGGAGATATCCTGAAAATATTTGTAGTTGATAAAGCCTCATCCAATAAGATATTCCTTCGATGAATTGAGGAAATCCATGCTACTAGAATCCAAGGAATTAAGTGAGTGACAAGGAAATTATTGGAATATATTGTCTTAAACTCTTGTTTCCTATAAATATTTATGAATCGTTATGCTTAAAGGATTTTTCAATAACTCAATTTCATGTGGTAGTTTCAGTTTCATAAAATCTTTCCGCAGTGTGACACTATAAAGAATAATATGAATCTTACCTTGAAAAGTACTAAACAAATCAAAGTTTCAATCTAAAGATTATAAATGGAGATAAAGGTGAATAGGAAGATGTTCGAAATATCTAGGTCATCTTATAATGACAACCAATGGTGTCTTGGGAGATATATAGAAGTGCCTGACCAAATGGGGGGAGTGATTTATATTTATCTAGATTTAAGGAGATAAAATAATAATGTATATCCCCTCATGATTTGTAAGATTATTGAATATATGATACAAGGAGATCATCGATTATGGGGGTATAAATCCATAAATAATGGAATACCCAATTGAATTCATTGAGAAAGTGGAATATTGAACTGAAGTCTCTGATTGGTTTCTATTGTGATAAATCCAGTTCTGTAAATCCTAGAAAAAATACAGTCCATCTTTCAATGACAAAGAATAATGAAATAAAATATCACTTCATTGAAAAATATGTTAATAATTGTCTTGAGAATTTTGAGAATGTGATTACTGAACTATAGGTTACCGACATTATAATTAAGTACATACAAAAAAATGTGTTTGAGTAGCCTCAAAGTGATTTTAGAGTTCAGTCAAATCTCCATAGATGAATGGGGTGGATATTGGTCCCCCTTATCTTCACGGTATGATGTGTTTCCCTTATGTACTAATATGTGTTATTTACTATGTTAGAGCCACAAATAAGTTACCTTTATGTTAATTTAAAAAGGCGTATACAATTTTTTAATTAAGACAGGGGATAAGTTGATTAAGGGATAAGTAAAACAGATGATGTTTTAAATCTGATGATGCTAAAACTAGTCAATCAAAAAATAATATTCATGTAAATGACAGTCCTTTTGGCTCATGATGCAAAAATCGGACATGTTTATGTTAAGGAGAGATCTGGAAGGCCGATTTTATATTATCTATTAGTATTGTGAAGGTTTTATGTGGTAGGTTTGAGAATGAAGTGATTAATTGATCAAATTTGCATGAAAATATTGTTTCTCCCACCAATATTGAATCATGTGGTCGTAGAGTACATGTTAAGTATTTCCATGATCACTATCTAGGTTTGCTGATGGAAATTGGTTTTTCATGTGTTGGACTAATCAAAAAGTTTGTTCATAAATAATATAAGTGTTTTCAATAATCCAGAAGGTGGATATTGATGGAAAAAATTTATAATAGTAGTGATTTTTTTGTTTATTGTGTTTGTTAATAAGGGTTGAGTTTGTCGATGAAGGATGATTTTCAGAGGCATTATGTTTGAATTGTGTGATGTATGATCTTGTAGAAGCATGATATTTCGAATATCGTGGAAGAATGATATTTTTGATCTCATGGGAGTGTAATATGTCTAATCTTAATAAATCATGAAATTTATCATATTGAGAGAGATTGAATGTCTAAACTGATCTCGTGGAGTATATATGTATTAACTGTTCTTGGGGAGCTTTATTATCTAAACTGATCTTGTGACGCACCATGTGATGGTGAGAGGATTTCGTGGAGAGATTATTTGAAGTTCATGGTAACAAATAATGATTGTTAGATGATCTTGTGGAGAGATCATGAGATGTTCATGATTATAGATCATGATTTTCAGAGGATCTCACAAAGAGATCATGGAAAGTGCATGATGAAAAAACATGATTGTCATAGGATCTCCTAAATAGATCATGAGAAGTGCATAATGAAAAATAATGAATATCAAACGATCCTAGGGAGAGATACATCAAGCAAAAGAGGAAGAAAAATAATAAATGATTGATTTATCTCACATCTATTCAATGTCATTTGACCAGATGATTTTCTTTGTATCTCACAATAGTAATCATGTGAATCTCATGGTTTTAAATGGATCTCATGATCGAATCTCATGAAACACTAGAATAAAATGTCTCTAACCAGTGTATTATATTAACTAGATATCATAATGAGATCATGTGAATCACTCAAGATTGTATTTTGATCTCGTAATGGATCAAGAAGATCGAAAGAAGAAAATGTTGATGAATACTTCATGATTATCGATTAATATAATTATAGGATCACGTGGAGCATGTGATGTCGATTGCTGAGGTGGTCGAATGGACAGATGTCCACGATTTTTGTAGTTATGGTAGTGGAATCTTGCATATAAATACCCAATGACCCATCCATAATATGTGATGAATTTTAAAAAATATATATTTTTGAAGAAATGATCAAAGGAGGGGTTTCATGTGAAGTGAAGTATTATATGTGACTAGCATCAAATAAGTGTTTTCCATGAGAAGAATTATGTTTGGCACCAGGATCTTGTGATATTCGTAATATGTTGATGGTATACTAAAAGGATATCATCAAGGAGTCTCAAAAAGTTCATAAAGTGATGGGTGGTGGAATGCATAAGAAAAACCATTAATGTCTCATGATTCTCATAAACTGGCCAATATAATAAGACCTGTATGAGCTGAATAAGATATCACAAGCCACAAGTACTAAAAAAATGTCTTATGATCCACATTAACTAAAAAGGATCTCATGCAAGTGTTACGTGCGAAGATCTTATGAAATGGATTATGTTTCAGGTTCTCAAATGAAGGGTCTCGTGCTCGGGTCTCACACAAGGGTTACGCATCAGGATCTTGTGTTAGGGTTTAGGAATTAGGATCTCATATAAAGGTTCTTGAGTCTAGGTCTTTTGAAAAGGTAACATTCTAGGATATCATACAAATAGATACATTCCAGTATTAATTTATGATCAATATCGTTGTCATAACAAAATTCAAAAGAATAATAATAAGATGATGGTGATTTGATGAACAAGAAAAAGAAAGAGTATCTACAACATTTTACCATACATTTAGAAGGAAATTATTAAATACTACATATAGAGTAGTGAAAAGAATAATTGGGATCTATTAGATATTTTCCTAAATATTCATTTTGAAATTATTGTATTTATAATAAAGAGAATTTTGTTCTAGTTTTCAGGAAAGAGGAAGTGTTTCATTATGATTTTTCCACAGATGTGAAGGTGTATCGATTAAATAACATCAATATAGCATCTATCTAAAATGAATGATATATTTAATATTGATATTAAATGGACATAAATGTCCATAATATTTTCATTATTCTTTTTTAGAGTTGTGAGAAAAGAAAGGGGAAAAATTTGATCCTTTCCTCCGGTTATGATCAATAGAAGGAAAGATATAGGGAGTGACCCTTAGAAAAAATTGATATGTCCCTAAATCTTGTAAGATAGTGTGCCTAGGAGTATGATTTATCTATCCTAAACCTGGTGTCAACATTGAGATTTAGTGTATTTGGTGTATTGATACATTGTCATTGTATGCTCATTAGACATAGCTCAATGGTGATGAACCAAGAAAAAAAATATGTCCCTATGATTTCTTTGTTGCTTTAATTTCTTGGAATCATCATTAGATAAAATTTCAAAGGATAAGATCAACATTAAAATTAATGATTAAAAGAAGTGGCCCTTTTAATAATGATTTCATGATCAAGTGGGTTAGAAATAAGTTTGAAATGAATATCCATACCTTGATTCAACCCCCGAGTATCTAAGACCCTTTGTTCCTAACAAAAACTAATATGGATGTAGTTAGAATTGAGTATATCATAGAAATATGAGTGAATCTAACACATGTTATTATGACTAGCCTTACCACTATGTAGAAACTTATTTATCTATATCTTGATTCACCTATGTCAGATTTCTTCATATGGTTGAATCCACCATATTTTAATGGAACTACAATTCCATTTGTAGGTGAGTAGTGTATTATGACCCTTGAAAAGATATTCCTTTCTATGGGATGTAATTAATGTGAAAAGGTTATTATGGAGGTGTGTTATTTTGGAGGATATGTAGATAAATGGAGGTAATTTATCTAGAACACTAAAGTGGTTGAATAAATATAATTCATATAATGAAGATCATTTAAAGAGAAATTATTCAAAAATATTACCACTAAGAATAGTGATATTAAACATAGATTAAGCTCCTCATATTAAAGAATAAGGAAGAAGAAAGAGGGGTAGAATATGAGGCTAACATTACAATATTATCTAATAATTCTTTGAACTACATAAATAATCTAAAAATAAATATCAGTTTTTCCATTTATGGGCGTAATATGAGTCTCTAAGGGGCACTAGTTTTTCAAAAAAATCATCATATGATGATATAGAATAAAGCTCTATTAAGGAATAGAAATAATTATCTATATTTTATATCTTCAAGGTAAATTAATAGAATAATATTTAATCTAACAAATAATAAAAATATAAAACATCGATTAATGAGTATAATGGAATGAAGAATTTTCCATCTTACTAAATTGTAAAAAGAACCAACTTAAAAAGTTATTCTAAGAAACAAGTGTATATTAAAAGTATAGAGATAAAGGCAATATTGATAATGATTGTAAGGTGAATTAATAAACCACTACTATCTAGTGAATCAATTTTAAATAGATGGATAATTATTCCAACTAGTTCCCCAAGAATCCATGGATTTCTCAATAGAATAATCCAATGGGAAATGATAAGAAAATAAAATTACTACATCTAAATTTGAAGTAATAAGAGTTATGGTTAAATTTATACCTATCATCCACCCTAGAAGTGATTTTTTTTTATTTTATTAAGGTTCTACCAAATATTTTATATTTGAATAATTGTCTAATGGTGTTCCATCACCACCTCAATGATTAGATGTTGAGATGGAAGTGAAATCTTCTAATGTTATAATAATCACATCTCAATTTTATAGCTCCTCTTTGATAGAAATATGTAGGAATGTGCTTCCTATAAATCTTTTTACTCTATCATTAGTTCAATTTGATGTAATTTTGGACATGGGTAAGCTCTCATATTATAGATTCCATTTCAATTTTTTAGGAAGGGAAGTTACATTCGATGTTATAAAAAAGTGTATGATTGTATTTTGGTGTGTGGATCACCCTGAACTCCCAATGGAAATTTATGCCATCATATGAGTATTAATACCTATTCAAGATGAATATTTATCTTTGATGTTTGGGGGAGAATTAACTTTGAATATATGCACATTTTAAGAGAAAATGATGATGTATTTCTAGAAGAGTTCCCTAGTCATACTGTAAATCAAAAAGTTGAGTTTTCTTTAGAACTCATACCCCATGATACACATTTTTTAAAGACTCTATATAGAATAGAACAAATTAATTTGTATAAATTAAAGAAGAAACTCTTTAAGAATCTATAAATAGTACATATTTCGCCTAGAGCTTCTCTATAGGGTTCACCAACTCTTTTTGTTATGAATATAGATGGGATAATGTGCCTTCACATTGATTATTGGGAAATTAAAAATAACAATGAAGAACAAGTATCATCTTCCATGTATTGATAAACAATTTGATCAATTATATGGAGCTAAATATTTTTACATGGTTTTTATTTGACCATTATATTATCTAAAATGGGTGAAGTGGGAGGATATACCCATGACAACCTTCTATATAAGGTATGGTCATTATGAATTTAAAGTAATTACATTGTATTTACCAATTCTCCTATTATCATCATGGATTTAAGTAATAGAGTATTTAGGGATTACCTTTATCATTTTCTAGTAGTCTTTATATATGATATTCTTATATATAAGAATAGAAAGGTTGAGAATGATCATTATTTTAGAATTTTATGGAAGGCCCTTAGGTAAGAAAGTAAGTATTATAAATTTTCCAAGTGTAAATTTTTCCATCATGTAGTTTAATTCTTAGTTCATATAATCTCAATTCAGGGTATATTAGTAAATCCTTCAAAGACTGGAGTTATTGAGAAATTTCCTCAACCAACCACAATAACAAAGATCTAATGTTTTCATGGGTTTTATGGATATTAATAATGATTTGTGAGAGATTTATCATGACTATCTAATCCACTAACCTATTTGACTCCAAATGGGGTTAAGTTCTTATGGATAAATGAATGTCAAGATTACTTCAAATAACTGAATGGAAGGATAGTCAAAGAGAATGTGATTATACTACCCTATAGTAGAGAAGGTTTATGATAAATAGAGAAACATAAAAGAATGTTTTGGGATGTGTCCTTATATAGAATGATATAGTGATAGATTATGCCTCTCACTAATTAAAAATTCTGACCTAAATTACATTACTCATGATTTTGAACTAGCAGTGGTACTTTTTACATTGAATATATGAAATCATTTTATGAATGTTGACAATTTTTTTATATATACTAGTCATAACAGTTAGAATTATATAGTTATATGGATGTAATTGAATATAAAAAACATAATATAGTCGTAGTAGATCAAAGATTGTGACTTCTCAAAAAATTTACACCCTTTAAAGGACAATAGGGTGGATAATGGTCTGATTCCTAAACACAATGCTAGTTTTTATATAATGAGTATTGAAAGAGAACTAATATCTATGGATTTATATAAGTTGGAACTTGAAATCTTGAGGAAATGTGATATGTATTATCTTTATCAGATGAATGTCCATCCAGCCATCCATGTGATGATTAAAATTCACATAAAGAATATTTATAGTTATAGAATAAGGCTAATAATATTCATGAGTTCATCCATGAACATTCTAGAATTCTATGCTTTATCAAATGAGTATGTGGTCCATTAATATTAGAGATGAATAAGGATCTATTGGATGAAGCTCATAGTTCATCATTCTCTATTAACCATGGAATAAAAAATATTTATAGATATCTGAAAGAATATTTTTGTAATGATAACTTAAAAAGAGATATTATAGAGTATCTATATGGGTACATGGTATGTTAGAAAGTAAAGGATGAGAGACCTAAATATAAGGGGATCTTACAACAATATCCAATAAAAGAATATAAATGGTTAGAATTTACCAAATATTTCATCATCAGACTCCTTAAAACAACTAAAGGGAAGAATTCTATTTGGCTGGTAGTCAATCACCTCAATAAATTTTCACATTTTATTATTATTAGAGAATATTTCTCTATTGATCATCTAACATAGTAATACATTATGTAATTTTTTAGATTTTATGGAGTACTACTCAAAATATTATCTGATCAAGATCTGATGTTTACCTGAATGTATTGAAGAAGACTTCAGTGGGATTTAGATATAGAGTTGAGTTTTAGTACAACTTATCATCCTCAGATAGATAGTCATTTTTAAATTACCATTAAAAATATAGAATGGATTTTGGGAGATTTTTATATATATTTCAATGGTTTTTAGGATCAACACCTTAATTTAATAGAATTTTATTACATTAATATCTGTCACTCAAGAATTTAGATGTAACATTTTGAATCCCTCAATAGTAAAACGTTCATAAATCAAACATATTAGGATGAAGTTAGAAAAATAATACTATTGGGACTAGATCTATATGAGGAAAGTTTAGAGAAGGTTAGATACTTTCAACAACCATAAGGGTAGCATAGTATTAAAAAATAATTGACTTGAAAATCATCAGTGAGATCTAGATTTTGAAGGTGGTGACATGGTATTTTATTGAATATCACCTTGAAAAAATGTAATGACATTTGTAAAGGATTGAAAACTAAGCCCTACATATATCAGTACTTTTGAAATTCTGGATTGTGTTTGGATTGTTTCTAATCATTTGGGGCTTCCATTGAATCTCTCTCAAGATCATAATGTGTTCCATGAATATATCCTAGGAATTTAAGCAACTAATCCTTCACATATACTAAACTAATAATTCATACCTCTAAAGATAGATTTCTCTTATAAGGAACAATCTTTGGAAATTTTGGATCTTAGAGAAAATGTACATTGAAATAAGACTACTCACCTTTCAAAGGTTTTGTGGTGAAACAATAAATTTGAGGAATATATTTCAGAAATTGAGTACATTATAAAGTACAATTTTTTACATTTATTTTTATCAAATTTAAAAAATAATGGAATGTTTATTATAAGGTTTCTATAATGTAAGAGCCCAAGATTTTATGATATATTACTCTTTAAATAAATTTATTTGATAGCTTATATTACTCAGAAATATATGTTTAAATAAACCATTAAAACCTTTTGGAATACTAATATATAATTTTTAAGTCAAATTTTAATTCATCATATCAATAATATCATAGGATGAAATTTTAGGATTTTTCTAAAAAATAGATTTTTCAGTGAATAGTGAAAAATAAAACTATTTTTGTAACACTGTCATTTGTTTTAATTGAAATATCCCCATTATTGATAGATTTTAATAAAAAAATTAAAATAAAACTCAATAAATTATAAATAATATAACTAATTATATTTGAATATTCATTATACTTTATTTTGATATAAGTTACTTTTTAGACATAAAACACATTTTTCTAAAACAAATTCATTGCAATTTGTAATTTTTCCATAAATTAATTTCACAAAATTATTTGAATTGAATTTTATGTAATTAATTTAATATATTAATTTCTATGTTTCAAATTTGGTAAATATTCCCCTTTTATTTTCTTCATTATAAATAGTATCCTTTGTGGATATTTGTCACCTCGATAAGGGTAAAACCATGTTAAAACATCGGGGTAAGGCTGTAAATTTTCCATAAAACTTGTATTTATCAAAATTAAGTAATATATTTCATATATTTATAAGCATGTATAAAAAATATGACAACTATTTTATTTCTATTTAATATTAACCGTTATAATACTTTAATAGAAGAATAAAAAAATGTCACACTCTTAACTTTAATATCTATAATATTTTTCATAAGGATATAAAAAGGTTATGTTTGGTTTTTAATGTTTATTTAAAATATGATTTATAATTTTTTAACATGGTAAATTATTTTTTATTATTTATTATCACGTACCAATATGGTGTTTCACCCAACCTGACACCAGACCCAGTTCATGGTATAGCCCAAAGGGTGTTCTTGATCCCCATGGGTTTTAAACAAGTGCCTAGGTATCAAAAATGAAACATGGTAATGGATTTACCAATGTAAATAATCATAACCAACCAACAATAATAAATAAACCAAAAATTAAAAATCACAACTAAACATGGCATAACAATTTTCAGTTTTAATGTTTTACAATATTTAAACAAAACCCCAAGGGGATACAGTAAAAATGGAACAAGACATTATCCTATAATCCACCATTAAACAAGAGAAGAACCATACTCAAGCCACCACCACAACACCTGCAAGGAAAACCACTAGCATCCTGAACCACCATATCCAAACATCTTTTATTTACCTGTGTCAAACATAACCAAGTCTAATTACACCAAAATGTGTAAGTGGGGTGTGATCGAAATCCCAATAGGATTCCACCCAACGAAAGTGATTCTATGATGAAACATTATAAGACAAATTAAAAATAACATTTTCTATAAAAACATTTTAAACATTAATAAGAAAACATTTTATGTAAAACTCTTATTAATAGAATGAATTTTTAAGGAAAAAAGAATTCTAAAATAATCAAACATTAAAAATGATGTATAATCAAGGTCGATCATATACCGATAAATGGAACCACATAACAAGAGATAATTAGGTCAGGTAAATCCTTATAGGCTCCAAATCTAGTTCGATACTAGGTACATCGAATCTCGGTGAAATGTTTTTTGTTAACAACTCCAATAGCGTCCTCGAGTATGAGCTCCTATAAAGGAGAAAAATCCTAAATTATTGTTTTCTCCAATCATCGTAAAGTATTTAGTTAGTGTTATAATTGTCAACCCTACTAGATGAATCCATACTAAGAAACTTCAAATTCATCTAGAATACTATTCCCCGTCCACCCACCTAGAATCCAAGGATTCATTTCATTTTCAATTACCATTTCACATGTCACATGCTTCATCACTTTCACACAATCACAATTAAATCCTTGTGCCATACATGATAAACCACTCTTTTCATAACCACCAGCCTCTTTTGAAACCAAATTCACACCAAAATATCTTTAATAAATGTTTTGAACCACATAAATAATATATCAAACATCTTTCACAATTTATAAAACACATAAAGTGGTTACCAAAAAGGAAAACACAATACATAATACCATTTTCCTTCATAAAACCCATTTTAAATATGTATGAATCTCAAAACCATTCAAAAACATATTTCCCACCTCATACAAAATCCATATAATAATACCAAGGAGTAGTGAAAGCATATTAAAATCACTAAATGATTTTTATTCATAGAACGACCAACCTCAAAGATAAAAACCTCCAAAAAATTGTTCTAAACCACAATTGCACCTCAATAAAACCATATAAAGAAAATATTGAACACTAATCATCAATATTGAATCCCAATAATCAAAATTCATCCCAAAATCTATCACCCAACCCTCTAGAGATATGAAACCCCAATAAAAAAGAAAGACAAACCTTAGAAAATAGGATGAAATCAAGGAATAACTCACTTACTTGAACAATCATGTAAAACCACACTAAAATTTCAACAAAAAATGGAGTTTAAATGGAAAAAGGGATGAGGGATACGAGTGAAGGGATGGAAATTTCATTTGGGTAAGAACATGGGTGATTTATGGTTAAATCTCTAGAGGACACATCCCGTGTTTTAAAATATTTAATGACCATGAAAAGTTGCATGGTTTATTGGAAGTGTTTTTCTAAACCAGGTGGAAGCTGTACACCCCTTAATTTCCAAGAATGAAATACTACATGGTTACACCACATGGTTTACAAACCTTGTGTTAATAATGCAATTACACAATTTCAAAAAACATCATTTGGTTGCATGGTTACTTGGGCAAGGGTGCTTGATTTTTCGAAAATTTGTGCCATCCATGAGCCACATTCTGTTTACCCAAATTTTCTCATTTTTAATAAAAAGCTATAAGGAATCCTAAAACGAAATATATAGACTAAAAATTAATATAAAAATAACTCAAAATTAAATTACATATGTGATAATTCTCCTCGCCATAAAAATATTGCACCCTAGAATGTTGCTCCAAATCATGGTCAGAGAATTAAAATGGATATTCTTGATCAATACAAGATTTTCACTCCCAAGTATCATGCTCATTGCTACCATGTTTCCAAAGGATTCATACCAGCATAATATACTTCCCACAAATTATTATCTCTTGGGAATCTATAATCACTTCGGGCCTCTCAAACACTAAAAAATCGGGCTCTAACTCTGACTCTTCCAAATTCAACACATGATATGGCTCTAGGTTATATTTCATCAACTAAGAGATATAAAAAACGTCATGAGTTGTCAGCCACTATAAATTAAGGGTTTTATGCCACCTAACAAACCCACTCTGAGATCTCGAAAGTTCAGACAAACCACATCATTAACTTCCCCTTCTTTCCCAAATGACGATGACCCAATTGAGGTTCCACTTTCTAGAACACCAAGTGACCTATAGAAAACTAAGGATATTAGCTTTTCTAATAAAAATAAGATTTGTTTCACCTCAGAGCTGTCAAAAACCACTACCTGACAAGTTTGATCTTCTCATATCTCTCTTATACTAAGATTGTCCCCAATAACAAGGTATTACTAACCTCAGCACAACAAAAAAGATACCTACACGACTAAACATAGAGTACCTGAAAAGGATCTATTCGAATATAGGATTAACAACTATTGTTATATGAAAACTTTTCCAATATCAAATGGTTAACCCATGGACCACTGATATCTGACACACATCCCCAAAAAAATTGGTCAAAACATTTGTTTTCCCGCTCCATCTGACCATCTATTTGAGGATGGATTGTCATGCTAAACTTACCCAGTGATATAAATTCCTTATAATGTCCTTTCCAAAACTGAAAGGTAAAACAAGGGTCTTTATCATAAACTACTGTTTATGGAACAATATGAAGACTCACTATCTCCTAGACATACAAATATCCCTACTCATCCACTTTGGTTGAATCTCTGTTAGAATAAAATGGGCTGATTTGGTTTGATAATTGATCACTACCCAAATTGCATTCCTTCCCCAAGGTGTATGAGGAAATCTGAAAATAAAGTCCATAGAACTCTTTCCACACTTCCAGGTAGGAATGGGTAGTGTTTAAGCAAACCTAAGGTTCTATAGTTCTCTTTTTTAACCTATTGACATGTATAACACATCAATACAAATTCAGATACATCCCGCCTCAAACATGGCCTCCAGAACTATCAACACACATCATAGTGCATATTGTTAGCACCAAAATGAATGGCCCATTGAGAATAGTTTCTATCCCACATCAAAACATTTTTCTAAGACAACGTCACAAAAAATAGGCCCTTAAAGAAAAATATTACGTCATGGGATAAAGACCAATCCCAATGTTTATCCCCAACGTGAAGGAACTTCTTGGACTACTAGAGAAAATAATAATTAGCTTTATCCTACCAAATCATCACTAGAAGAGAATGAGTCAACAGGACACAATCCAAGAATGTGCATCCACTATGCTCTTTGGTTTCTAAGGGAAACTAAGAAAAAATATCGATCGATGTCCACTCATCATTGGACTCTTTAAAAACATTTACTGGAAAATTTATACTCATATCATCTTCCACAATATTCAATTTTCCTAGTGTATATAGGATATTAAAATCAAATCCCTAAATGTACTCAACCCAATGACACTACCTTATATTCATATCTTTTTGAGATAATATGTTGGACATGTATTTATGATCTAAATAAACCACAAATTTCTCCCCAAAAAATATAATGGTGCCACATCTCCATGGAATGCATCACTACTGATAGATCCAGGTCATGGATTAGGTAATTCTTATCATGTGTTCAGAGTTGGCAGGAACCATTTTCCACCACATGATCATTTACATCAATACACACATGAGACCCATTCCTAAGGCATCATGGTAAACCACATAAGCCTTCCCTAATTTTGGAAAGATTAAAATGAGGCCAGTGGTCAACCACCTCTTAAGCTCCTCAAAAGATTCTTGTTATTCAAGAATCTATTCAAACATCCCCCTTTCTGGGTGAGCATCATCAAGGTTGAATCCATCCAAGAGAAATCCTGAATAAATTTCCTGTAGTAACCTACCATTCCAAAAAAAACCCATGATCTCAAAGACATTCTTCAGTTTTTATCATTACATCGCTGCACTAGTCTTCTCAGGGTATACTAAAACTTATTGTTTCAAGATCACATATCCTAAACAATTTACCACTTTAATCCAGAATTTGTATTAAGTAAAATTTCCATATACATGATGATCGTAAAGAGTTCCCAAAACAATTCTCAAATCATGATCATTCTCCTCCTTAGATCCATAATAAACCAAGATTTCATCCAAAAACACAACAATGATGTAATTAAGATACTCGTGGAAACCCCTATCCATATGTTCCATGATGACCATTAGAGGATTCTTCAACCTGAAAGTCATTACCAAATACTCAAAATTGTCGTACCTACTTCAAAAACCCATTTTTGGGAATTCGTCTCTCTAACACTGACTTGCTGATAACCAAAATCCATGTCAATATTAGAGAACCCACTTGCCCCTTTAAGATGATCAAATAAGTCATCAACATGCTGAAAATTGTATTTTTTCTTAATGGTAACCTTATTCAACTTCCGGTAATCTACGCACAATCGAAGAGGCACATCATCCTTTTCTTAAAACCGGACTGGGGCAGCCCAAGATGAGATTCTTAGAAGAATTAATCCTTTGTATTCTAAATCATATAGTTGTACATTTAATTCCCTAAAATCAGTGGGGGCCATTAAATTTTATGGAAGAGATATCATATGTGTTCCTAGTACCAAGTTTGTATATAACTCCACGTCCTGCTCTAGTGGAAAGCCTGCAAAATCCTCACAAAATACCATTGGGAGATCAAAAACCACTAAAGTTAATCCACTCTCAAGAACACCACCATCATCCTCTAAAGTGATTACTGATGATTGAAAAATGATACTTCCTAACTCTGTAATTGGAGGTCCATCACAACCCGAATGAGGATCCCATTCACCATGAAAAAGATAGATATTCCAATTTTGTTCCATGAAACTCACTGAAAAACTATAACAATAGATTTGTACCAAGAAGTGCACTATGAAAACTATACAAAGTATTACATCAAAGGGGTCCATTTCTAAAACAAGTATATCTAATTCTAGCTTGACCCCTAACAGAATGAGTGCATAATATGGACACCTGAAACTGTGCTATTTATTCTTACCCAACAGTGTTACAAACTCCATCACAAAAAAAATAAGATTATTTGGTAATCCCAAATAATACACAATATGGGATGTGATAAATGAAACATAATCACCAATTTCAACAAAAAAATTGGTCAATGAAGATGCAATAAAAACTGTACCTTGGACTATCTCAGGTCCCGACTCTGATCCCGCTAGTGCCTGTTCCACACCATGAAAATTCCTCATCTTAGTCTGATCTTGGGAATGAAAAATAGCCTATAGAACTTCCATAAACTAGCTCTCACTAGAAGATGATCCAGTCCTAATCTCACAATCACTAAACTAAGATCCCACTATCCTAGATGGCTCTCACTGAGATGATATACCTTAAAGCCTAAAGATCTTGCTTCACTCTGATAAGAACTCATGGCTCTGTAGAATCATAGTATGTTACCCATCACTCAACATCGATGACAAGATTTAGGATGATATGCGCATGCATGTGTTATGTACCATTCCTTCCTAAATAAGTGTCATACAATAGACCATAAAGCAGAAGCTACAGACAAAGGATGATGGGAGAAGGCCAGAACTACCACCTCCCTTCATCTAATTCTCATCACACTTCCTCTTCTTTTCTGAGGAGATTCTAGTGCATACTACTAGCACTGATCCCAAGAAACTAGGCTAGTAACTACAATCATTTTTCCAACATCATGGCATGATTTAACACCTTAGAATAGGTCTTTAGTTTGAATTTAAAAACCTAATATTTGATTTCTAACCTCAACCCCTTATCTAGGCTCTGAGACATTATTTCCTCATTGGAAACAAGCACGAGTGATTACTAAACCAACTTAATGAAATTGTTAGCATGCTCCATCAAAGTCTGATATCCCTGGGTAAGATCAATAAACTCTTGAGATCTATCATATTCTAAGACCATAATATAGTACATCTCATTCCATGTGATAATGAAGTCTTTCCAACACATCTACTCGTGCTTTCTTGTATGCACCCCTAAGTCCCACCACTTCTGACTGGGACCTTCCTATATGAATGTGGAACATTTAATGCTGACATCCTCAAGAGTATCTAGGAACTCGAAAATTAACTGAATATTCTCAAGTAACTCCTATACATTCAAGGTTTAGTGGTTCATCATAATTAAGGAGGATTTTTCTTAAGAAAATCATTATATTTTTTCATTATAGGACCTGGTTCTGCTTCTCTAACTAGAGTAGGACCAGAACCTTCTCCATGACCTAAATCTCAAACATCCCACACCAAAACATCTAAAAGTATCTAATCAATTGTTGTGGGATAACACTTCCTATCCACTGCCCATGATTAAACAGGATGTCTTTGGGGAGACATTTTCCTACAATAACAAATAACCATATGAAAACTCATCAATACAACCATGTTGAAAAAATTCGGCAATATCAACTAATAGAAAAATTTCATAAATCCAAAAAAAATAAAATCCAGCATAATTACAAGAGAACATAAACACTACACCTCAACCCAGCGTTTGTATAAAGTCTACTGCATATACACCTCACCTGGAGAAGTTAAACAAAATCCCAACATCCCATGGAAACTCGAATTCTATCATGAGGTGTGCTGGCCAAGCACCATGCTCACAATGAGAACATCAAGCCCCAACAATCCTTTATACACTCTATCTAGGCTCATACCAAAATATCATGAACCACAAGATCATAACCTCCTTTGATGCCATTTGGTCACAAACTAAGTTCTAGTGTCATCTAACCTAACAGGAGATATAGCATCCCTCCTTTTTATCACATAAACATTCATTACATTTTACAAAACCGAGGATCTTTATGGTTTAGTGTCTTGGAATCCAGGAACTTAAAATATGAAAACATAAAACATACTTCTTAAACACTTGAAAGGATTCTCCTTATGTTCATCCTAGGTTCATTAATTCATCTCATAACCTGGGGACATACATCAAAAGAAAGGGTCAGCATAAGTCCCAGTAAGGGAAACAAGGGAAACATTAACATGTGAACTTGAGATACATAAAAAATGTCATGAAAAAGAAATTTAAGGCATGAGAAAGAAATCATGAGGCATATAATAATAAAAATAACGTTTTTCATAACATGAATATGTGGCTACAAAATTTTACAAAGACAATCATTTTTGTTTCACCAAGGTCCATCCCCAAGGTGCTAATAAAAATTACCAAGGTTATTCACCAAGGTATCAGTCTAAATGGTCATCTCTAGAGATTAAGTCTTTACCCAATGCATTGGAGCGCTATCAGAGCGCACCCATAAATTTGCCTTTTTTATCATGTGAGCCACATATATCATCATCAATAATTTCATAAACAACCAATATAGCATAAATGAAATGGGTTTCATTTCATAATCATAACGTTTTAAAACTGCTTTAAAGATATGATCTTTATGTCACTTTAAAATCCACAGAAAAGGAAAGTTGGTCTCATGTATGTAAATCCCGGAATTTAAAATAGAACATTTTGGTATATATGTGAATATCCCTTTAGGAGAAAGGGCTTTTAGTATTCACTTAATAAAATAAGGGAACTTTAGAAAAAGAGAGAGATATTTTGAGATGGAAATTCTGCAGCATAACGGCTATGTTACGAGGTTTTAGAAAACATTGAAGAGAGGGGGGAACATGGGTCAAACAATCATAAATGACCCATAAACAGTAGAGGGACCGAATATGAATAATATATGAACATGGTAATTAAATTTTAAGGACATACCATTTGAAATGAAAAACATGGAAGGAAGAATAAAATTAGATTTCTCTTATGAAAATTCGATAGCCTAACGGCGTCACTTAAACTTCCACAAAAATGAATTGAAAAGATCAAATAGGGTCCCTAATCATATGAAAATAAGAGTTCAGTATGATAGATATAGAGATAATACCCCAACATAATTAAAAAGTAACTTGAAAGACTTGAAATGAAAGTAGACCTTTGAAAAAATGAGAAGGGTGAAAGAATCCCTTAAAAATTCAGCAGCCTAACGGCGCCACTTAAACATTCTTAAAACAAATTGATGAGAAAAAGAGGTGGTCTATCATCATATGAACATGTAAAGGGCAGTAAGATGAATATATAAGAACATCCTCCAACATAAGAACATGGAGCATAAATGAAAAGACATAAAAGAGATTACTTGAAAAGAAAGAGAGAGGTTGGATCCCTTACCTTAAAACATAACTCTTAAAACTCAATGGTTGGGACCTTGAGGGCTTCGGGGCACCTTGGGAGGACTCCTTGGGAGGTAATGAGACCAGAACTTCGTTGGGGAAGAGTTGGGAGTCTAATGGATGAGAGGATGACTTGATATTTATAAGTAAAGTGAGGGGACAAGGCATTAATGGCCAAGGGACACCTCATTAGTGGTTATTGTAAAACCATGGGCTTGCCCATGGTATTTGCCCATGGTATTGGCCACTTGGTACACCTCATAACTTATGTTACTATTCATAAGTCTACCATATTGATTACATACTTAATACATCATTTAATGATGTCATTAACACCCGTAACTTAAAAACTGTATTTTCACTATTCATCGAAAATTCAACTTTCTCAGAAAAATCCCAAAATTTCACCTTAACCAAATATCGATGCTCTGATTTCAAAAATGAACTCCATTTTATAAAAATATTTTTATAAATATTTTTAATTTAATTTTTAAATAAATACACTATTCACCGAAAATTCATTTTTTTCAGAAAAATCCCCAAAAATTACCTTAACATAATATCGATGCTCTGAGTTCAAAAATGAAATCCATTTTATGAAAATAATTTTCTAAATATTTTTAATTAAATTTTTAATTAAAAAACACTATTCACCCGAAAAAACTAATACTTGACTAATAATTTATAAAACCGTTATTTAACCATTTTATTGAATCAGAATACTTAATCAAGGTGCCTAGATTATATTAATGCTTTACTTAAGTGAGATTACTAATCCATTTGGTCACATAACTAATCCTAAGCATAAAATCACTATTCATACTTCACTATTCATCAAAAATTATGTTGATCTTATTAGACTCTAAATTTCGTACTGAACATAATTTTAGAAGACCATTTTTTTAAAATCCTTACACATTTTTAATTATATATGGTTTACCTAAACATTTTTAAAAAAAATATCTTTCTCTAAAATTCACCAAAATATGCATACTATATTTATCCGGACATTTGAAAATTCATAAACTTCATCATAAGAAGAAATAAAAATTTTTATTTAAAACAAAGGATTACACAAGGCAGTTACGGTCTCCTTACATAGCCCCTTATCACACCAGCATAGGACCTAAGTGTAAGGTGTGCTAAGGTGAGAGAATCTGAGGGAGGCTCGGCCAACATCACACGAGTAGTAATTTCTATCAGTTTGAACTTCTCGCAAAGGCGATTCCGTTCTAGCTTCACACGATGAAGTTCGGCTTGGGTTTGGTCTAGAGCAAAGCCCAATGGTTTTACCTCCTTCCCAAGTTCTGTTATATGGGCTTCGATCGGTCCAAGACTACTGGGTGAGGCCATCGAATCTTCTTTCTATATTAATTAACCAAGATCACTTGTATTTAGAGACAAATATTGAAATGTTTAGTTTCCACCAGTCATATTGACCAATGGTCATATAACAGTCAAAACCCAACAGTCTCATTTTAATTATACTCATGTAATCCAATGAAACAGTTTTGCTGAGTATAAAAAAAATAAAATAACACACAAAATTAGGAAACCAGATTTATTCAAAATTTCGGGTCGTTACAATCTTCCCCCCTTAAGAAATTGCTTCCTCGAAATTTTGAAAATTGGGTTTTTAAATTTCATTGAATGTCCCACACCGGAAAAGGAGTGAGTAAAACTATTACTTTAAAAGAAAGAAAGGGAAGTACAAAGGTCACCCGAGTTAACCCACACTAGGATTCCATGTAGAAAAACATGGATATGGAAGGAAAAACAAAGGGTCAAGTTCTGAGGGAGAGTGATAGAAAACATTATTAGGGGAAAGTTAACCATAAGAAAAACACAAACTTATGATGTGTGTAAACGGTCTTTGATTACCCAGTAGGAAACTTTAACAGAAAATGTTTTTGTTTTACGTTCCTTTTCATAGTTTTGAGGAATTCATTTACTACATAGAATAAAAACATAAGGAAATATTCCTACCTTCATGTAGAGTTTCATCCTTTAATAAGTTTCTACCAAAACTAATATTTTCTCCAAACGATGAGCATTCAAAAACACGTGGTCTCATCAAAATCACAAGAATAATCTTCTTTGAGAATCACATAATCCACCAAAGATTAACTATCTATTTCTTCTATTACCCCAAAAATATAAAGGGTAAGATAAAAAAACTCTTCAAAAAGAAAGAATCCCATAGGAAGGGAAACTTCTTTAAATCTTCAAAATTCCACGTTACTACCCAAAGTTCATCATAGACCATTCCATAAATAACTATCCTTAAAATTCCTCAAAATAAACCAAACTAAGATTGAAACCCAAATACAAGAAGGATTTGATAACATATTCTTCCAAAATAAACTTCATGTTTCATCTCCAAACAACATCAACCACTCCTAACATCTTATAACAAAAGTTGCTAACCTAAACATAATTTCCCCAAGATAGGTTAATCATTTCCATAAGTAACTTAAATTACTATAAGTCCACCTTAAATTCATCGATTCTTCAAAATATAAGTCAACCTTTACTCCTCAAATAAAATACTGTAGTAATCTATTTACCTTGATCAAATAGGGTTCCCAAAATAGTGAACATCTTCATAAATAATAATCATCTTTTAATCCGCTAATCATCTTTGTCATATTAATACGAAAATCATCACATTTCCTATCACATTGGTTGTTGGGACATGTTCTTCCATTTCTCTCCATTAACTAAGAGAAGAAAGTATAATTAGGGACTTAAATACTTAGCCAATAATCATGAAAAGGAACTTAAAGCATAAAAGGATAACCTGTAGAAGAAAAGTATATCCTAACTGGTGATCCCCTAGGTTCCAATCTAGGTTATCCATGATCATATATTTTTATGTGAATCTTTATTTTATTTTATCTTTGTTCCTTTAATAATTTTTCATACTAAGCTTATGAATTTACCAAAGCATATCCTCCGGGAGTGTCGTAACCAAGAGTGCAGCAAGGCCCGTTGTCGTGTACCAGTTCTCATTCAAGTCTAGCTCAAAGTGGTGTTTTTGGGTTTTACCCTATGTACATCTGTGCCAGAGCCACCTCTACCTGCTCGTATCCAGATAAGGATGTATTTTCTTGGCAACCCCTTACTCAATACTCACCAAAATACCATGAAGATTTCATATATTTAAACTTTTCTATAGGGTTCTTCCTAAAGTTTTCATATCCTAATTTCCACAAATAACTAAACCATCCTTTGAAACCAACTATAGCATCCCGCCTTTTTATCACATAAACTTTCATTACATTTTACAAAACCGAGGATCTTTAAGGTTTAGTGTCTTGGAAACCAGGAACTTAAAACATAAAAACATAAAGTGTTCTTCTTAAACACTTGAAAGGATTCTCCTTATGTTCATCCTAGGTTCATTACTGCATCTCATAACCAGGGGACATACATCAAAAGAAAGGGTGAGCAGAAGGCCCAGTAAGGAAAACAAGGGGAAACATTTAACATGTGAACTTGAGATATATAAACAATGCCATGAAAAAGAAATTTAAGACATGAGAAAGAAATAATGAGGCATATCATAATAAAAATAAAGTTTTTGAATAACTTGAAGATTTGGATACAACATTTTACAATGACAATCATTTTCGTTTCACCAAGGTCCATCCCCAAGGTGTCAATAAAAATTACCATGGTTATTCACCAAGGTATCAGTCTAAATGGTCATCTCTAGAGATTAAGTCTTTACCCAATGCATTGAAGCGCTATCAAGGAGCACCCTTAAATTTTCCTTTGTTATCATGTGATCGACATATATAATCATCAATAATTTCATAAACAAACCATATAGAATAACAAAAATGGGGTTAATTTCATAATCATAACGTTTTAAAACTGCTTTAAAGATATGATCTTTATGTCACTTTAAAACCCACAGAAAAGGAAAGTTGGTCTAATGTATGTAAATCCCAGAATTTTAAATAGAACATTTTGGTATATATGTGAATACCCCTTTAGGATAAATAGCTTTGAGTATTCACTTAATAAAATAAAATAACTTTAGAAAAAGAGAGATATTTTGAGATGGAAATTCTGCAGCATAACGGCTATGTTAAGAGGTTTTAGAAAACATTGAAGAGAGGGGGAAACATGGGTAAAACATTCATAAATGACCCATAAAATAGTAGATGGACCGAATACGAAGAATATATAAACATGGTAATGAAATTTTAAGGAAATACCATTTGAAATGAAAAACATGGAAGGAAGGCAAAAATTAGATATCTCTTAGGAAAATTCGGCAGTCTAACGGCGTCACTTAAACTTCCACAAAAATGAATTGAAAAGATCAAATAGGGTCCCTCGTTATATGAGAATAAGAGTTAAGTATTATATATATAGATATCATACCCCAACATAATTAAAAATCAACTTGAAAGACTTAAGATGAAAGTAGAACTTTGAAAAAATGAGAAGGGTGAAAGAATCCCTTAAAAATTCGGCAGCCGAACGGCGCCACTTAAACATTCTTAAAACGAATTGATGAGAGCAAGAGGGGGTATATCATCATATGAACATGTAAAGGGTAGTAATATGAGTATATAAGAACATCCTCCAACATAAGAACATGGAGCATAAAAGAAATGACATAAAAGAGATTACTTGAAAAGAAAGAGAGAGGTCAGATACCTTACGTTAAAACGTAACTCTTAAAACTCAAAGTTTGGGACCTTGATGGATTTGGGGAAACATTGGGAGGACTCCTTGGGAGGTAATGAGACCAGAGCTTCGTTGGGGAAGAGTTGGGAGTCGAATGGATGAGAGAATGGCCCGGTATTTATAGGGAAAGTGAGGGGACAAGGCATTAATGGCCAAGGGACACGTCATTAGAGGTTTTGGAAAAACCATGAGCTTGCCCATGGTATTTTCCCATGGTATTGGCCACTTGAGACACCTCATACCTTATCTTACTATTAATAATTCGACCATTTTTATTACATACTTAATAATCATTTAATGATGTCATTAACACTCGTAACTTAAAAACTCTATTTTCACTATTCATCGAAAATTCAACTTTCTTAGAAAAATCCCAAAATTACACCTTAACCAAATATCGATGCTCTAATTTCAAAAATGAAATCCATTTTATAAAAAAAATTATCTAAATATTTTTAATTTAATTTTTAAATAAATACACTATTCACCGACAATTCATTTTTTTCAGAAAAATCCCCAAAAATTACCTTAACATAATCTCGATGCTCTGAGTTCAAAAATGAAATCCATTTTATAAAAATAATTTTCTAAATATTTTAAATTAAATTTTTAATTAAAAAAACTATTCACCTGAAAAAACTAATACTTGACTAATAATTTATGAAACTGTTATTTAACCATTTTATTGAATCACATTACTTAATCCAGGTGCCTAGATTATATTAATGCTATATTTAAGTGAGATTACTAATCCATTTGGTCACATAACTAATCCTAAGAATAAAATCACTATTCATAATTCACTATTAATCAAAATTATGTTGATCTTATTAGACTCTAAATTTCGTACTGAACATAATTTTAGAAGACCATTTTTTGAAAATCATTACACATTTTTAATTATTTATGGTTGACATAAACATTTTAAAAAAATATATCATTTCTCTAAAATTCACAAAAAATATGCATACTATATTTATTCGGACATTTGAAAATTCATAAACTTCATCATAAGAAGAAATCAAAAATTTTATTTAAAACAAAGGATTACACAAGGCAGTTACGGTCACTTTATGTAGCCCCTTATCACACCAGCATAGGACCTAAGTGTAAGGTGTGATAAGGTGATAGAATCTGAGGGAGGCTCGGCCAACATTGCACGAGTAGTAATTTCAATCAGTTTGAACTTCTCGCGAAGGTGATTCCGTTCTAGCTTCACACGATGAAGTTCGGCTTGGGTTTGGTCTAGAGCAAAGCCCGATGGTGCTACCTCCTTCCCAAGTTCTGTTAGATGGGCTTCGATCGGTCCAAGACTACTGGGTGAGGCCATCGAATCTTCTTTCTATATTAATTAACCAAGATCACTTGTATTTAGAGACAAATATCGAAATGTTTAATTTCCACCGGTCATATTGACCAATGGTCATATAACAGTCAAAACCCAACAATCTCATTTTAATTATACTCATGTTATCCAATGAAATAGTTTTTTTGAGTATAAAAAAAATAAAATAACACACAAAATTAGGAAACAAGATTTATTCAAAATTTTGGGTCGTTACACACGACTCTGTCCATGGCAGGGCTTGAAGGGCCTTCCCAATCCCCACGAGCTAGAAATAAGTTCAAAGGTATCAAAAATGAAATTTTTGAATAGTTTTATCCATTTAAATAATCATAACCGATCAACTATAATAAATAACCGAAAAATGAACAATCATCACCAAACATAGCATAACAATTTTCAGATTCTTTGTTTTACAACAATTTAAAAACCCAATGGGGATGCAATAAAAAGGGGAACAAGACACTATCTCAAAAACCACCATGAAAAATAAGATCATAATCATCCATCCACGACCAAAAAACCTACAAGGGGATACCACTAACATCCTAAACTAGAATCTACAAACATCGTTCCTTTACCTATGTCAAACATAACCATGAATACTTACACCCAAAGAAGTAAGTAGGGTGTGAGCCAAAGCCCAGTAGGATGCCACTCAAAAAAATTGTTCCATGCTAAAAAATTATAAGACAAATTGACATGTACTTTTCATGAAATTTTTTTTGAATAATTTATATGAAAACATTTTATGGAAGATAATTTTAAATAAAAATGTTTTCCTTGAATAAGATTTCTTTAAAATGGATATATACTCAAGGCCCACTGTGTGATAATAGATGGCACCACAACACAAGAGAGCACTAAGTAACGGAATTCCCCATAATATCTATCTGTAGTGGGACATTAGTTATATCATATCTTAGTGAAACAAGCTATTGTAACCAAACCAATAGTGTTGTCCTCCACGATCCACTAGAGAGTAGAAAGATCCAAAATTCTAGTGGTCTTCGATCCCCATCATGTGTTTAGTTAGTGTTATAATCATAAATACCACTATATGAATTTGGGACAAGCCACTTCTGATTCATCTATCACACTATTCCTAGTCCACCCACCTAGATACATATGATTCCCTTTGTTCTCAATTACATTTCACATGTCACGTGAAACATCAATTTCACACAATCATAATCCAATCATTATTACACACATAATAAACCACTATTTCTATACCCAAAAACCTTATTTGACACCAAACGCAGACCAAAATATCTTCAAAACATGTTTTCACCCCTTGGTCAATTTATTAAACATCTTGTTCAATTTATAAAATACATTCAAACTTTTCAATAAGGAATAACACTTGAAGTACTACTAGTTTCCTTTAGAAAAACCCTTTACATGCCATATGTATCTCAAAACCTTTCAAAAAAATAATTTTTAATTCACTCACAATAAATAAAATATAACCAAGGAGTAATGAAATTATATTAAAATCACCAAATAATGTTTAAGAAAAGAACTGCCTACCTTAAATGTAGATACTTCTAAAAAATAGTGCAAAGCCACAACCGCACCTCAAGCAAACCCTATAAAGGAATGATTGAACACTAATATTCAACATTGAATCCTAATAATCAAGTTTCAACACAAAATAGGTCACCCAACAGATCGAGGATATGAAATCTAATGATAGATGAAGAGAAACCCTATAAAAGAGGATCAAATCAACGAAGAACTCAGTTACTTGAAGAATTGAGGTTAAACCACACCAAAATTGCCACAAAATAAAGGAACAAGTGATCCAAGAGAGGAGAGAGAGTACCCAGGTTTATAAATACTAAGTGGGGAATAATATGGGGGATTTGAGGATAAATCCTAAGAGTACAGATCTCATATTTTTAAATTTTTTATGCCATAGACAAGTCGCATGGTTTACCCACACAGCTTGTCAAAATGTGCTGAAATTGTGAACCCATTATTGTCCAAGTAGGAAATACCACATAGTTAGCCAAAATAGTTTAGAAATCATGATATAAATATTTGATTATCCACTATCCAAAAATACCACTTGGATTCACGATTACCTGGGCAAGGGCTCACCATTTTCCAAACTGTGTGTCAATTATGCGGCACCTGCTGTTTACCCAAATTTTCTCATTTTATCCAATAAATCAAAGGAATCCCAATTGTAAAAAGTCCAGGAAAAAAAATAAAATAATACCTCAAAACGAAATCACAGTTGTGGCATTTATTTATTTAATAACTACCTTTAATGCTTACACAACATCAATATAGTATTTATTCAATTAATTGAAATATAAAATAAATGATTTTAGAATTACTTAAAGTAAAAAAATATGAATTAATTATTATGTTTCATGAGTTTCATAAATTAATATATCATATTAGGGATTTTTTAAAGGATTATATTTTAATTACATATTTTTCTTAGTTTCTTTAAGGTCAAATTAAATGAAAAATGTAAAAAATGGCATTAATTATATTTTATAAAATTTTTATTTGATTAAATTATTTAAAAATCATAAAAAAAAATTACATAGGACAATAGGGATAGTATATCGTCTAAAATTTTATTCCTTTTCAATTTATGGGCCAATTTTTACCTTATAACTAAAATTCTAATCCTTTAATATTATAAAAAGTCATTATTACAGTTAATGTTAAAATTGTGTAACCACATAATTAATCTAAAGAATAAGGTTTTAAATGATATATAAACTTATATAAATTTTATTAGATGATTTAATTAATACCCTAACCTCATAATATTATAATATATTTTATTTTTTTAACCATTTTATGTGACTTATAAAAATTCTATATTATAATATTTCATTCATTTCAAAAACATCCCCTCCCCTCACTTATAAAGGGCACCCCTTCTCTCTTCTATTTAAACAATGTTAAGCCATATATATTTATCAAAGACAAAAATTTATCTTATAAACATCCCTAAAAATAATTTATAAGTTTTTTTCTTCTTAAAAGATCATTCTAATGGTCTATTAGAAGGTATATAAGAGAAGTGTATCGAATATGTGTTAATCATCTTTACCGGCTCTTTCAAATTTATTTCTTCTTCAACTGCCACGAAATATATTGTACCAATCCAAAAATAATAACTCAAGAATAAATAACTATTTAATTATTTTATGAGTTTTTTATAAATACTTTCCATCTATCTTTCATCCTATGAAAGCTAAAGACATCGATCATGCGTACTTATTGATGACCATCTCCTTGTAGAAGTATAATTAATTTTTCATCACCACATTACATGAATGCATACAAAAAAGGGAATAATAAATATATTTTTTATTTGGGAAATAATTATAGTTCTATAATTATAATATTATGTATACATTTCTACATTCAAATCCTATTTAAAATTATAACATCGCTCATGTGTATGTGTGGACAACCACCAATAGGGAGCGATATGATTCATTTTTCATTTCCATTTTACATGGATTTTAATAAGAATAAATTTTATGAATATAATATATATATATATATATATATATATCTGATATAAAAAAGATCCTCTAAAAAATAATTATTATTTTTCATTCTTTTGTTCCATACATTGAAAAGTCAAAATAATGTTCATGCATACGTACATCCCACCATCTCCATGAATGGTGTAATTATTTTTTCTAACTCAATAATTTATCGATGACTCTAAATATAAATTTATTGAATTTATATGAAATTTATATCATAAATAAAATTCTAAAAATGATGAAACCATGAGAAATATGTAATGATTGAATCTACTAAATCAAAAAATATAGGAAATATGAAGTACATAACTCCTAAAATAATAATAATAATAAAATACTATTCACAAATGGGTGATAAAAGTTTATAAATAAGTCATATATGATATTATATATATGTGAATTTTGTTTCAGTATGTCTGTGTAATAAATCTAAATTTCTTATATATCAGTTTAAAAGGAATTACAAGGAAATTCAAACTTGAGGTATGTGATTTAATCCCAATTTCCACTCCATTGATACATATTTTTTATTTATCCCATATTTAATTTCATTTAGAGTATAAACCAACCATTTGGATTATTTAACATGAAAATTTATTTATTCTATATTATTAAAGTTTCAATTTAATTTTACCCTTTCATTGTGTTATAATTTAATAGCTACCAAAGAGGTGGGATTTTTTTACTATCTCATATTTTTGGGATAGCTTGTATTTTAATTAAAGGAATAATATAATCTATATTTCAAAATCTCCATCTATATTCTTATCCTATAGATAATTAAGGATTTTTTATGTTTTATTCTAAATTTTCCACTCTTTATCACGTGAATCAATGAAATAAATATTCAAATGAATATTCAATCTTCTCTCCCATTTGATCGGATATATTTTTCTTCTATGTCCATATTTTTAAAAAATTATTTCACAAAAGTCATTTTTATTTACTCAAATGATTTATTCAAGAAATTTTGTGTTGTCATTTATTTTTAAAAAGACATAAAAATAATATTTCCTTTTTTATACGTATGTTTTGAAATTTCATTATCAAAAAGTATAAAATGAATGTTTTATTTTAGCATATCTAGTGTTAAAAACATTTCCCACCATTAAATATATTTTATGTTGTTTTATGTTCATTTATAAGATTTAAATTGGGTTTTAAAGAAAAATCTGTGATGAAATCAAATGTTATGTTTTTCTTCTATTTTACATTATTCCTCATAGGACATTATTTTATTATAAAACTCATATTTTTAATGAATCGATGGTCATCTTTTATCTATTATTAATTTTTTTGTCTTTAAATTATTCTTTAAACGTTTACTTTTTATTATCCTTTTTTATTTTATAATTACATTTTCCTTAAATATATATTGATTATTTGTATCATGGATATGATTTTTACCTAACCCATATATAATTTTTTCATAAAGTGTTTTAATATGAATATTATTTTATTTATTAAAGAAATATTAATATTTTGTATTCATTGCCCAATATAGATATTTATTGATAAGGAATATTTTTTATGAATTAAATTTACCATTAAATATATATGAAATTAATTAGATGTGTGTTTATGGGTTTTTCCTTGCTATAAATATCCACTTTATGCATCAAAAAATCTCGTGAGACAAATTTGATGGTTAAACTTTTTTAATGAGTTTTTAGTTTATACCTACCCATCATTTAAACTGTCTTGGTAGAAGTCTCTCATGGTAAAGATATCATGATGTATGAGATACTCACATCCAATATTAAGAATATTTTTCCTTGATAATTTAGTTCATATTATTCATGCTATTATTTCATTGATAATATCCATAGATGCATTTAATGATTATGTTATTGATTAAATGGAATGTGTTTTCATCTATTTACCTTGTCATGTTGATTATGCATTATTTAATCCTGATATCTTCAACTATAAATAACTTCTATTAAGCATATGATCTCACCCGTTATTTGTTTTCTTTTCCCATTATATGATGATGTATATTTTAAATAATATCATTGATTCAAGAATGTAACATATATTAAATATTTTATATTTTCAATATACATTGGGAATCATGTATGTATCTAGTTCTTCAATAATACTAAATGAATTAGTACTTTGGGATGAGATCCTTTATATATTATTCTAATTAAATCATGTGGAATCTAACTTTGAATAATATATATCAATCTCACATAGGATGTTTTCTATGATGAGTTTTTATAAGTTGTTGGAATGTCTTGGAATCCCAAAATAGTTTTTCGAATAACCATTTGGAACTTTATAAATGAAATCATCTATTTTTATAACTACACACAGTGTTGAGACTCTTTATTTATATTATACTCTTTTGGATGGTTTTCATCAATGGGATATTTATTATTTCATTTTATTCATGGATGTGAAAATGGGTTGTTTCAAGGGAGGGTGATGGAGGTGAGATGAGGATTATCACTTTTTATTTAAATTTCAGTTTTTATAATGATAATGTTGTATGTTCTTCCTCACCACAACTTATTGATATCATAGGAACCCTTGGAAAATAGTTATAATTTATAGAATTGTGTTACAATAGCATCGTGTGTATAGGTGACCTAATTCCCTAGGAAATTTATTCTCTGCCATTTTTTATGTTGTAGTCAACTAAACTCTCATGGAGGATACCCAAATGAGATTTTATGGTTTCATATAGTGGGATACTAGATATAGTGATCCAATGAACCAGTTCATATACCATTCATGTTATAGACTAGTGAGTTTTTCATGGTACATATATCTAGTTGAGAATGATATAGTGGATCATTAGGATTTGTATAGGTCAAACCCTAGTGATGCTACTTCATTACCAATATCAAATAAATATGTATTATACAAGGTGTTATGATTTATGGAATGAATGGTTTATTCTTTCTATAATATCTAACTTATTCCATTATCCTCATAATATATACTAGTCTTAATAGTCATATTATAAAAAATTATATTATCAATGGTCATGATGTCTAGAGGTCCTAATGTCCAATGGTCACAGTACTCACTGTTTATACTAAATTATTATAAAATCATACACTTAAATAATACTTCTTATTCTTAAACATAATTTTATTATAATTTCTATTTTATGGCTTGTATTGTTTTTATTGTACTATACTAATTGTAGAGTTAATGTTTATTAGAGAATATAATAAAATATATATTTAGATTGTAATCACATTATTTATTTATTTGTTCTTTTTTAGATATATATAACTCTTATTAAATATTCATATTTTATTTGTATTATATCATGAATAATAATGACATATTAATTTAAACAAATTTCTTAGTATTACAGATACCACATTCCAACTATTCAACTAAAATCACTTAGTTAGATATATCAAATAAAAATATAAGAGTATTTTGATCATTAAAACACATAATTGTGGAGGAAGATAGGTTTAGTATCTAGAAGATGACTAAAATTCTACTCATTTTTTAGGATCACAAGTCATAGTACATTAGATTATAAATTAAATACATATAATGTTCATTGATTTTTATTAGAGAATTAATTTACTAGATTAAACAAAAAAATATGGATGGTTTAACTATATATTTTAAATATGGACTTTGGTCTCAAATTAATTCCCCCCCCCCTTATTATTATTAAAAATAAAGGGACAAAATATGTATTCTCTCCCATTGAAAATAATCTCCCCATTTTTCAATAAAGATGGTTTTAAATTTTACCTACCCCATATAGAAAAAAATAATGATTTATCCCAACTAAAAATAGAAGTTTTCTTGAAATTTTTGTGTTAAAACTTCCCTTTTATAATAATTACCACAAGAGGGAATACGACATTCTTTTATCTTCATGTTTGAAAATATTTAATTTAAAATAAATTAAGAATATAAAAATAAATAATATATATAATTACATATTGAAATTTAAATGTATATATTGATGGTATGATACGGTTTTTATATAAAAAAACTCTCTTTTCCAAATAAAATTAAGGAATTAAAAAATAACACACTCAAAAAGAAGAAATTTTAAGAGAGTTTAAAATATTTCTTAGTATAATAACTATAAGAATTTCAACCAAAATAGACTTTTTATTTATATTAATATTCTGTCTTATTTAATTTTTCTAAAAGATGAACTTTGGATGTTATGGAATTATTATGATGCTATATTATTTACCTTATTCATATTTCACTATTTATCTTAATAAGGTGGAAACTATATTCCATAGAAAGTAAATATTTAGTTTGTGTTATTTTTTTATTAGTTTTTAGTACTTTGAGACTAGTTTTCCCTTCCCAAAACTCATGGGTCTATATTGATTGGATAAAGAGATATATGAAATAAAATATTCTTTCAAAAAATTGAATATTCACATTTTTAATTAAAATAGAGGATCAAAGAGAACAAGGATATTAATTATGAATAAAAATTTAAAAAAACAATAAAAAAACATTATCTTTTACTCTTCTAATCCATCTAGTTATTACATAATCAATGTGACCTTTCAACTACCTATCACCAATTCCATTTTTATGAGTTCTTTTATATATTATCACGTCCTTCAAGTAATGTGGAAATAAAAATTTCATTGATTATTTATTTATCATATTTAGAATAGTGAAATTAATGAGATAATGAATATGGGGAATATTTTTCTAATTAAACATGAGCCCAACTTCAATTAGTCAGCCAATAGAAGAAGGAAAATTATGGATTTTACTTATTTCAATTTTGTTTTATTGGAAACATATAAAAATTGGATTAAGGGTATGAAATTTCAAGAGAAAAAAATAAGATGAAATGTCATCATAAATTAAAATTAATAAGATATTTCTTGAAACATAATTAAAGTGAGTTACTTGTAAAATGGGTTTATTTAAGTAATAAATGGGAATATCAATATAACATATAATTCTATAGAGGCCAGTCTTTTTTTAGTGTTTTAATGGGAACTTGGATGATGTCATGAAATAAATGAATACATGTCAAAATTAATTGTTTTACAAATCACATCATAAAATTAAATAGTTAGTGATATAACAATGATTATGAATAGCCACATCGATAGGTCATTTTTTATCTATATCTATAAATAATGGTAACAAATATGTGTTGATTGATGTTACCTCATTAATTCTAGATTACAGAATATTAAAATTTTATTAACCCTTATGATGATATATATCTATTTTGATCAATGGATGATACTTTTTGTTGATGATATTCAATATTTAAGGTAGATATTCAAACTGAGTACTAGATCAGATCAATTTTGTTACCCATGTCTTATTTGGTTTATATTTTTTATTGTATAATCCTTAGAAATTTATTTTTTTTCTTTGTTTCCTTTTATATTTAATTATTCATAGATTATATCTAATAAATGTTTCGTTATTCAAAATAATGTATCCTTGATTAAAAAAATTATATCTTATTTCTTTATTATTATAAGAATATTTTTTTCAATATCTATACTTCATTGTATTTTAGAGTGCAAGGATCTATTCAAAAGTTTATATTCCTTCTATAAATATAGACAAATTAATCATTATATATTTAATTTTTGTTATTTGGAAATTGATTTAAACCTATTTTTTGGAAGATGATTTTCTGTTGGATTTTTTTTATGACTTTCTTGTTTGTAAGTTACATATATATTCATAGATATTGTGAAAAACTGGGTGGATAATATCTTGATTTTCTCATTTATGGAATCTGATTTATTTTACAACTTTAGATTAATTTCCTTTAAATTATAAAGTTCTGATTGATAATTATGTGTATAATTATTTATCATTATGATATTATAAATAAGTATTTTCCATTACGTTCTTTTGAAAATGAGTATTTGGTAGATAACCCTTGTAGATGGTATTTTTCCTTATAGGATAAAAATTTAAAATAAATATAATTAGTGATTCATTTAACCACCCATTGGGAATCTAAATAATCAAACAAACTATATTTTTGTTAGGTTTATTATTCAAAAATATCCCTATGTTCTAAGGGTTAAAGTCCCACTTAGCATATATGGTTTATGGGAATATTATCTCCTTTACCATTATTATACCTTGATTCTTTAAAAAGATGTGTTGATAATAAATGTTAAATTAAAAACTTCAAGTTCATTTATTCTTTTCACTGATGATCTAGAAAGATAAAATTCATTGAGTTTATCCATTATTCATCACCCTTAATTGTTGAGTATTCAGATATTGAATGATATAAAGTTTGATATCATATAAATATATATATATATATCTATATATATATATATTCAATGGTTTTATCTAGAGGCTATTTACTGTTAAAATTAGTAGTGATCTATGACATATTCATGTCAAAGAAAATATCAAAAAAATCTATATGTCTTGAGTAGTGTAAAGTGATGTAATAAGTTTTTGAATATCACTTCCCATTTAAGACGTTATAATTTTAATAACATGAATATATAAATAAAAATTTAAAATTTACACAAGAGAAAATTATTTTAGCACCTCATAGGAATGAATTGCAGTTTTAGATAAGTAATAAAACAATATCGGCTTATATATATATAAGGATTACATCAATTCCATTAATCAAAAAAAATTCTATGAGAAATAGAGGAATAATTAAAACAAAAATCTATTTAAAAGGGATTTTGAAAAATAAGTGACAGAAAATATTTCATTTTATATATTTTGACACTTGGTCTTATTAGTACTTGAAATATCTAATATTTTAATAGTTATAGCTAACAAAAAATTGTATCAAAAGGAGAACGAAAATATCCTACTAGACCATTGCTTTAGAATTTTTAGAGACTAAAATAGATTAAATACTTGAATTTGATTATAAGAATTGAATATTAAAGAGTGAGAAGAATGAATTTATGATCTCTAATACTAATTACTGGTATTAATTAATAAAATTATTATAATATGACCTTTGATACTAATTATTTTCTTAAAATGAAAATAATAAAAACTCCAACATGAAACATAAATATATGTTGAATTGGAAATATTAAGAAAACTCCCCATAAAATAAACAGTATGCCTTAATAACTAAATCCAATAAAACTTATTAATTTTTAATTAATTGATTAAATTTCTTAAACAGCACCCAAGTCATAGTGACACAAGTCCTCAAGTGTACCTCCCTATATTTTAGAGTCTACTAAATAGTAATGAGGGTTTATGGTCAATGTTAAATAGACAAACCTCGTAAAAATCCACACATCAAAGTCCATATATGAAATTATAACTAAAATAAAACCATAGAAAACTCAACATAAACCCATGTTATAATAAATAAATAGGTATTAAAATAGTCATATATCCCAATATTCTACCAAAGAGGATTATTATTATATATATATATAATAAAATAATAAAATAAACAAAGAGGATTCACTTGCAAAGTTGAGATTCACCTCATCCCTATCTCCAATTCCAATTACGAAAATTTCCTTTAATCTATATTCCGACCTCTGATTAGATATATGTCATATAGAAGAGGTCAGTATGTGCACCTGGGTGCTTATTTATGGTGATGATAAATAAATACTTGTATGTAACCACCAATGGGTTCCTAAGTATGTTTCATAACATACATGTGTATTAAAAAGAAAAATAAGTAAGCAATAATAAAAAAAAGAATATGAGTATACATGTTAGTTCAATATGTGTTAACTAGGCCTCAACTACACCATATAATAACTAGTTTTATGACCTCTATTGAACCATGTACTTATCACCCTCATGTCATAAAAAATCATCAGGGGAAAGGTGAAACATAGATATAACTAAGAAAATAGAGTAACCTAGTACCCTATCTATGTGATCCATAAGAAAATAATAAACCAACAAATCTTAACTATTTAATTATATATAAATAAAATGGAGGTTAAAACAAAAAAAATTTATCTTACATAAGGAGAGACATACCTTCATAAGTTAGGTACCATAGATAAATGTTTCAATATGAAGTGGATAATATGGATGGGGAAAAAATTCAGCCGTCTACTCAAGTCAAACCATAGTATCACAAGATAACTCTGATAGAAAAATTCATAAATAGGATGACAATACTATATGGGGTGAAATATATCCCACTTCACAAATGAATTGAAAAACCCCCTAATAAGGTAGGTCTCATGGATAAAAACATTAATAGAAAGTGTATGCTAAGGTAGAAACATAGCCAACCCCTCATGTGTGTTAAACCACACCATCATAAGGCATGTCTCATTGATAACTCTAAAACACCCCAAATTACTCTTGAACATGAATTCCAAGGACATGATAAAATAAAATAGTACCTATGAAGTATAAGTCTACACCCTGATACCTAGGTACCCTATCCATATCCTAACAAATAGTCCCCTAAAAACCATAAGAAACATTGACCATGGCATATCCCTCAACTGACTCAGGTATATAACTAAAGTTACACATGAGGAAATCCCAAAACCAATCCTACATATCCAACCCACATTCAACACCCTTTGATAATCCCAAACCTTGTAGGCTTCACTTAACCCTATCCTCCATAAGATGATCCGAATCCCCTTCTTATTCATATATATTTATTTTAGTTATGAATCCCCAATACTTTCATAATTCAAGAACACCCAATAAACTTTGGTAACTCATTATATGTAGGTTAAAAAAATACTCACAATTCCTACATTTCTATGTCAAAACTCTCAAAGTAGGGTAATATAGAAATCAACAGGAAAAAAACTACAATCACACTATGCCAATCCGGAGGGGCACATCATGCTATCTAAAAGTTACAATACTCCCAATCACCATCATGAGGGTTCTCCCAACCCCCCATGAGAGAAATGTCTGCTTTGCTATTACAGTGATTATAAAATTCTCTCGGTTGGACTTTTTGCAATTTTCTGTTTTTTTTCGAGTCCATGGATCTCCTCGTGGGTAAAATCGTAAAATTCTTCCCAAAATATGAAGTCAATAAAATAATGATTTTTTTAACTTAATGAGTGATGTTTACCCCTAGTATGGTTTTTAGTTAATTACCATGTAGTTTTAGTTCTACGGGATATTTTATATTTTTATTCAAATAGATAATTATCTCACTATATAAGTGGTGATCCAACAACCCAAATTTCAGATGTATGAGATTTGGGGATATTTATAATATGTATTTAATAACGAATAACTGAGTTTTGATGGAAATTATAATTTCAAGAAGCTTTTATAATAACGTAATAAAAATATAATTTTATATTTTAGACTTAACATGTTTTTTTGTTGAAATGATTATATATCTAAAATAGTGTCATGGATTTTAAAATTGAGATCACATATAAATACATAATGGGTTTTTACCAATGGAATGGTGTTGGTTTTTTTTATAATGGGACCCTTCGGTGTTTTAAATTTTTGGTATATTAATTTATTAATTAGATAATTTAGTTAAATGATGGTAATATCAAAATTATTTTGTATATAAACACTATTATGGGTTATCCCTTGGGTTAGTTATTATTATAAATATAGACCGTGGAATGAGGGAGAGGGACTAGTTCAAGGTAGCATCGATGGTGGATTGAAATTCTGATATGATCTACAACAGCACTCATGATTGAATTATGTGGGTGTGGTTGCATAATTGAAGAGATGGTGATTTTCCATCAAGGTATGGAATTTTAATTAATAAAATTGCTATATTAATTTTTTATTTTTTCTAGAATGGATTTTTGACACCATATAATCGTTGAATATGTGCATTCCTCTACAAATTTTTTTATTTATTACTTGTCTTGAATTAATTTATTGTCTTTATTTTAATATGTTCTTTGATTTTTCACATCTATATTTGATAGTGGATTTTGAAATGGACATTGATGATATTCAGTATATATTTTTTTAGTTTTCACCAACATTATTCATGTATTCATTTTTATCCTATTGGTAGGTTACGAATTAAACATTTATATAGTCAGATTCAAATGTTACAAAATCCATGGACCATGTATGATGGGTGGTTTTTTATTGCAGTGGTTGTGGAATGTAGTATGATTCTTGAATGTGAATGTTTCGATGTTTGGGTTCATCTTGGGAACTAAATAATGGTTATGGAATACTAATTTATATTGAAGTGTATGTTGTTCTCTGTAATAAAAGAGTTGATATTGATAAATAGTATAATTTCATCCATGATTGGGCCACAAGATGGAGTTTCATGCATGACCAGGGGTTAATCCCATGAGTAAAGATAAGATTTAGAGGTAAGAAGATGAACCAGGTTTAGAAAACCTAACTACTTGGTGTTTAGATCTAAAGAACCCACAAAGTGTATCTTGTGGGAGCAGCATCTTGGGTTTTGTATAGAGTTAAATATCACACGATGTTTGATTTAACCAACACATCATGTAACCCTATCCGACATGTTGGGTGTGTATATGAAGTTCATTCTCAGTGGCTATTTGGACATATAAGACATATAAATCAAGACCACACACCAAAAATCTTGGTTCTTCCATACTTGGGTTATAGTGGAGCATGCCAAGTGCCCCATGTATCCTGACATTCTATGTAGGATATCATGTAAATGACTTATATGGTCATTTCATGTTGTATAGGGTTCCATTATATGACTTATATACAACTTAGGGATACACACCATATACCCTATTTCTTACACTATGTATAACATCTAGACCAACCTACTGGTTATTAATTCTTGTACATACTTGATATTGGATGTGTGAGTTATCCATTAGGCATGTTTTACCATATACAATTATATGCTGGACTCATCTTTGATATTTGAGATGTGGTGAAAGATGGTGTGAGTTTATTTTTTCTTCAACATCATAAATTCAGTGATGAAGTGTATGAGCATAGTGGTGAGAGAGTTATTATCCCATAGATATGGTCAGGTGTCATATCTCATTACTCAGTCCTATTATCCACTACCTGTGGGTCATTATATATAGATTCAGGTATCCCCCCATTGTCCTAAGGGAAGATCCACTATCTCAACCCATGGATAGTGTAAGTTATCCTACATGATTTCCAAATCATGTGATCTCCTAACAATGGGTCAATATATATAGTCAGATATCCCACTTAGTCCTAGGGTGTGATCGCCTATCTATGTGCCACTCTCCCTTTACTGATCTTCCATCCATAAAGTCTTGGCATTTCATTACTATTTTGGTATATTTATATTGGTTTCATGTTTTTTATAACTTGTATGTTTCGTTTAGGATGTACTTTTGATGGATCAAAGGATGTGATATTCCCTAAAATGGCATGCATGCTTCAGCGATAAGAAGGATCCCCTTCTTAGACTATCTAGATAGTGAGGTCATTGTTGGAAAGGATGAGAAGAGAATACTATTAAAATATCCTTAACTTCTTAGTACACCATTGGTTTCCCTAGGAGGAAATATATTACTAGAATTCAACATCAAGTTTCATGGACTCTACAATGATGTTAGCATTCAGGTTTGACCATGTGGTGTAGATTTTCATCATTTAAGCTAAGATGACTAAGAATTCCACATATTATTAATACTTATTATGGTTAATCATATTCAGATTATTTTCTCTTGAATTTACTTCATACATTCTTTTATACAGTGGGTAGTAAGATGACTTATTGTTCTATTTTCCCTCTTTTCCTTTCTCTAAGTAATCTATCATACCTGGGGTTGATATACGTTATTTATTATGTCCATTTTTCAATTTTGGAAAATCCTAATTATTATTTTTATACTCACCCCATATAAAATCATAGTACCAACACATGTTGTGTCTATTTAGATGATGTATAGGTTAAGATATCGGTTGGATAGAAAAGTAGCTGGTGTGGATTTTTAGAGTCAAAAACTGTTAGTTCTTTGTTATGTAAAATGGAGAATGGTGATTTGAAAAATTGGTGGTAATTTTTTTGGTTGTTGTGTGACCTATTTATATATGTTTTATGGAGGATTATCCTAAAAATATGTTTTTATGAGGCTTTAAAAATTTAGGGTTTCTCTTTTTTTACATTGTGGGGTATACCTATAAAATTTGTCTCATATATGAATTTTGTCGGTTCAATTATCATTTATTTATCAAGATGGTATATTAGTTATATTATATATTATAGATATATATTTATTTTAGGTTGATACATTCTAATTACTCTCATATTATGATTTTTACCTACACAATGTTAGTTACCAACCCACGTCTCATTGGTTGTGGGATTGGGGTGGCACTCTCTACTTACATCTTACCTGAGCAACGAACCGGTGGGTAAATTCACATCGAAGTGGTATTAGATAGGGTCTATCCAAGGTATATTTTATAGATTTATTAGTCGTGATAATATTATATTAGGAAATTAATGAAATAATATTAAGTGGATCTTGAGTTTCATTATCAGACTGGGGAGACTGGTGTAGGTGTGGCATCTGACGTATCTAAACACTAAGACTCTAATAATCATTATTCAACCTATAACACTAATATATCATTATAGGGTACATTTAAGCTGGTACATGTATCAAAAATTAGTAATATATAATATATCAAGTCCTTCTAGTGTCACATCATCTAGATATTCTCTAGTTATCATGGGAATAAATAGTAATACTGGATGATTTCTAGATTGTGTGTGAAGGTAGGGTTGTGATAACCCCATGATTTTTTTAATACTCTCACCATTGATAACGTAAATGAGGAAATATTTTTGGAGACTCGGTTAACAAAAATTCATGCCCATGATATTAGGATATTTTTCTCCTCTTAATACTTAGTCAAAATCCTTTTTAAAGAGAAAATAGTAATTACAACTGAGTAACATAAGAATATGTATACATTGGTTATGTTGTGACTGTTAAAATGGTATAGGAATAATTCATTTTCTTGGAGTGTGACTCTCAAATAGTAGATGTTTGTCTAGAGTCTGTGACTCATGAAACTATTTTACTTCAGGAATGAACTAGCCAGGTGAATTTTCTTTCCTTTAGCTCCCTATATGGAATTATGATCCATTAAGAGGGACAGAAATTCTTATCTAAATCTCATGATTGGTATTATCTCCCATGGTATGAGTTTGAGAGCATTTTTATATATTTAAATTTACAAAGAATGTGGTGTTTATTTATAAGGTGTTGAAACTGTGTTCTAGTATTCATCAAGCCCATGGGAATTTCAAGGTGATATTTTGAGAATATTTTCCTAGGGAAATGATTAAGATCAATGATTGGTAGGAGACTCCTGAGGAATCAATATTGAGCTATGTTTTTTCATTCCAAAAACACAACCTATTTTAAGGTCACCAAATATATAATTAAAATATTATATATTCTTGACACAGATTCACCCTGGAAGTAGGAGCATGTTAGTTTTCACTTAAAGATAGTAAGATTGATGTTGTTTATGGACATATATGTTAGTGTTACTAATGATATTGGGAGCATACATGATGAGGGGCTTATAGATTTATGATAAGTATTTTTTAAAGGATTTGGTGGTGAGGGAGTTTCTATAAATGGATTATGTATAGAACATATACCATGATTCACCACTTATAATGAGTCCTCATCCATTAAAAAGTAATGACACTCTGATATGTGGGATGATTTGCAGTAAGTATTACTATAATCTAGAAACAATAGTTATCAAATAAATTATGTCACTTGTTCATTTTCTATAGAGCCTTTTATTGTTAAATACTGGAATGATCTATTCATTTTGTATTGTGTTTTGCAATGTTAGATATTTCTGTTGGAAATTAGGCCAACATTTAGTCATCTAGAGAAATTACACTAATGGTGACCATTATTAACTCACCCATTCTGATAAAGTGGGTTTATTCTTGATGGATAAATCTGTCTTCTAAAATATTATTCTAGGGTATAGAAGATGTGTGGTGTTATCAACCATTATATGAAATGGTGTACTATAGTGTGTAATATGGAGTGTTAGAGATTGTTTAAATGATTCCGGGTTTTCAATTGAAATGAACAAGTTACCATAAAGTGTGGTGATAAAATATGAACCTATGGACATTACGACTAGCTACCCACTAACAGTTTTGGGAAGATTTGTGTTCAATCATCCTAGAAAATTCATTATATTCTTGTAAATGATAATGAATATATATATTCTTTTAAAGTATATCCCAAAGTTGACCCTAGATGATAATTTTTTGTGTGCATTAAACTACATTCAATATATGATAAGTACCCTAGTGGAGTTTTGAAGTGTTTGAATAAATAATTTCTTTGGACATTTTTTGATGGATCCACTCTGTGTTTGGTTTCATACAGTGTGAAACCAAGATTTGTGGAGTTTCATTGGACTTATGAATTAGAATTTGTAGAAATTAAGGATATTAGAGTAGAATAACCATATCATAGTTTTCACTCTACATTGGTCGACTTTGTGTCTAGGTAATGGTGGAATTACATGAGATGTTATCATTATAAATTTGACTCTATTTGACAAGGGATACATTGCTCACCTATGATTGACAATGATGGACAAGAATGTTTCCTATGTGTGATGTATGTTATAGTAGTAATTTTGAATAAGTAATCCTAAATAACTAGATGTCCTCTATCATTGGACCTATTTGATTTTACATAAATGTGGGTTGGGAAGGACCCAGCTCCATTGAGTGTGTATTATTTTTCTTCTGATAGGAATATTGAGTTTCATAATGGACTCTTTGAGAAAAGAAAACACTAATAAATATTTATGCTCAATATAGCTTTCATGTGGATTTATATGGGTCTATATATCTCTTAGAAACCCATTTTATGTGATGAAGGATGATGATTTTTTATGATTTGTTTAATTTGGTTTGTCGGGCAGGGTCTTTCTTGGGGACTGAAGTTGATATAAAAAAATTATATGAAATTTTGGGATCTTATTCTTTGAATTATGGTTAATTAAACTGATCAATGGGTAGTGGTGTAGTGATAATAAATTGGTTGAGTTTGATATTGTGTTTTATTAGCTTATCGATATTCATCCCAAATGAGGAATGAAAAAATTACTTGTTTAATCTTTGATAATGGATGTGAAACATTTGGAAAACATGATTTAAATGGGTAAATATTTTTGATATTTGAAAAAACATTCCCATTATTCTCTTGTACTAATATATAGTGACAATGATTTCATTAATTTTTTGGTAAGAGAAGGTATAGGGTCTAACATGAGTTTTTTAAGCATGCTACCTTGTGGGTATTCCTAGTGTCAGTGTCGACTCTGTTAACCGATCATGGTTGCGATGTTGAATAGATGGATTCATCACTTATGAAGACCATATGGAAAACATTTTAAAGGTTTGGAGTGTTTTGATCCCACCAGTGTCAAACTTTCTAATAAACCCTTCACCTAGGAATATGTGAGTTTTTAGAATTTGTCTCATCCCTTGAGGTTGGGTGAATCTTGAATGGAGATGGGTTTTATGTGTAGTTTCATGGAATGAATCATCAAGGGTGGATGATTTTTTACATGGTTTATATTGTTATATGGAATATATTTGATATCTTTTTCAATTAAATAGGTTATTACCATTTTTTGATGTTGGTGTACCAAGTTCTCTATGATCTTATATCTCTAAAGGAAAAGGTAGTGTGTCTGATGGTATGTTGGTTTCATATATAGATTTATTCTTCATATAATCTATTTTTCTACTCTATAAGTTTACTTTTAAGGATGAAAAGGGTTTAATGTTGAGAATATGTAGTGATATGAAAATTATCCCAATGGTAATTAGCTCAAATTTTGAGTTTTTTAGAGTCTTGGGACCATCCCAGGGGTAAAATAATGAATTTTCCCCAACAGATAAACTTTGAAAAAAATTAAAATGATATTATTGATCTTGGGGGTGATTTTTTCACTTAGGTGTGGTTTTATGGAATTATTTAGTAGTTTTAGATTTATGAGATATTTTATATTTATTATTCAAATAGAAAATTCTCTCATCAAATTGATTATGAAGAAATGACACTATTTCTCAATTTTTTATCCTTGAATATATTTCTAATATGAATTTCAAAATGAATTACTATTTTATCATCGAAATATGAAAATTATAGAGCCTCAACAATGATGTATTAAAACTATTATAATATTGTTTAGTTCAAATGCATGTATTTCTAATGAAATTATTATATATCTGAAACAATGTGTCATATGGGAAAACGGAGACCATGATTAAATCAATGATGGATGTTTTAATATAAGATCAGTGTTGGTTTAGTTTTTAAAGGGCCACTAAGGTGTTTTCATTCATGAGTGGATTAATTAATTACTTCAATTAATTAATGTTGTCACATGATGGAAAACCCTTCATGATTCCCTATATAAACATTATTATGGGTTCTCGTTATGGTTATTCATCATAAATAATGAAAACCCTATAGTGGTGGAGAGGGACTGGTTCGAGGTTTCATTGATATAGGGTCTAGATTTGAAATTAGATCTAATGTGACATTATTTAATGGATAATGTGAATGTGATAATAGGATTAAAGTGAAAAAAACTTATCTATCAAGGAAGGGTGTTTTTATTTGTGTAATTTCTTTATTTATATTTGATTATTTCGTGGATAGATTAATGTATTCTTATAATACTTAAATTTTTTCATGACATTGTTAATTTATGGGTTTTTTATTTGTCCAGAAATAATTTATTGATTTTATTTTAGTATATTCTTTTATTTTTCATTCATATGTTCAATGGATGGGTTTAAGGTGACCATTGATAATATTTAATTTGTATTTTGTTTTGTTTCCACAATTATTCTCCACATATTAATTATTATCCTATGGGATGTTCGGTAACATGACATTGTTAGTTTGATTTGAATGTGATCAAATCCTAGGATTTTGTGCGATCATTGGTTTCTAATAATGGTGGATATGGTAAACAGTATGATTCTCAAACACAATGGAATGGAGGTGTGGTATCTTACCGTATTGTGATGATTAGTGATGGTTTTCTCATACAGATAGTGATGTATTTTTTATTTGGTAACTAAAGGTTTTAAATTAATATCTAGTGGCATTAAATCCATTATTGAGTCCCTGGATAGAGGTTCATGTGTGTTTAAAGGAAAAATCGGTTATGAGGGAAATGATTTTGATCTAAGAAGATGCATATTTTTTATAATACCTAGGTATATGGAATTTATTTTTGAATAAAACACTTCATATATATTCTTGGTGTGGTGGATATAGTTTCATATAGAGTAAAATATCACAAAATGAGTGACCTAACCCACATATCATGTACCCTTACCTGACCTACCAGGAATGTACACGGAGTACAAACCCATGTGGAAATTTTTCTTGCACTCCAGGTGGATTAGAATTACATGTCATGTATATTGGTTCTACATGAATCAGGTTGTGGGTAGCACATTGATTATTCCACCTATCCTAACACACTGGGTATCCCATCCTACATTCCATATATATATTCTTTGAATTACTTGTAGTGTTCCAATGCATGAACTAACTAATACATGAGGTTAAACATTGTGTACCCTTGGGAACACGCCATATACCACTTATAAGCCCATCAATTGGTCATTACTTCTTGTACAAACTTTGTTTTTAACATGGAAGTCATCCATATTGATTTTTTTCTACATTCAATGTGATCGTGACCTTATATTTGATATCCAAGATGTGGTTTGAGGTGGTGTGAGTGTGTTTTTCTTAAAATTTGGACAATAAGTGAAAATGGGTGTGAGTATATCAATGTGAACACTCATATCTTCTAGCTAGGGTTGGGTATACCATCTCATTACTTTGGTGGGTAATTCAATACATGTGAGTCAGAAATAGATAGAGTCATGTATCCCCCCATAAGCATAGAGAAATATTGTTTATCCCATCCCAAGGATAGGGTTTGGTATCAAGACTTCTAACACTGGCATGTGATCCCCTACCTATGAGTCAATATATATAGGGTCTTATATCCCCCTGTGGTCAGGGAGTGATCTCGTATCTTTGTATCAAATTACCTTGATCAGGGTGAATTTTATAGAGGTTTGAATTTTCATTGCCATTCTATAAATTTTATATGTGTTTCTAGTATTTTATATCATTGGTGTTTGGTCGATGATGTGGTATTCATGGGCTAGAGAATATGGTATTCCCTCAGTTGTCTTGCATTCTTGTATTTTTTTGGAAGATGAATTATTGTTAGAAATATAGTGAAGAGTATATATTTTAGAGACCCATGACTCCTTGTAATCCCAAGGGTTTCCTTATGAGTAAAAATGTAGTTGGATAATGAATTTAGGTGTTGTGGAATATAAAATGATTCGTGCATTCCAATTTACTCATGTGAAATAGATTTTTATAATTGAAGCTAAGATAGATGAGACTTCCCAATATTCATTACACATCTAGTGCTTAAGAATTTATAGATTATTCTTTCCTTTACTTATTATAGAGATTATTTAATTATTTTGGAATTTATTTGGCTTAGTGTTATTTTTTAAATCTTTTTATTCCCCATAGTTATCACTTAAAACAAGAGTTGAGTTGACTTATTTAATGTGATACTTTTGTGGTTTTAAGGTAATCTTACTTAGTGTGTTTATACTCACACCTACTTGGGACTAATTCTAAAATGTGTTTTTTCTATGGAAATGATGCATGGGTTTGGAGATGGGTATGATAGACATGGAGTTTGTATGGATTATTCAAATTTGAAAACTTGTAATGCTTGGTGATGCATTATGGGGCCTGGTGATTTAAGATAGCTATGGTGACCATTATGGATGGTGTGTAACCGGGTTTACATTCTATATAGAGGACCTTTATAGTGTTATGTGTTTCTGAGTCTTTTCATATATATTATTTCTCTTATTTTTACCTTTTGATATATACATGTACTTATCATCTCATTTATTCAATACATGTAGTTTTTTGGGTCATTTATATTTCCATCTATTAATTTAGTTATCTTTTGGTATAGGAGAGTTGTACCTAACGCACATTGATATAGGGTAAGGCTTCCCATATTGTGAGATTTTCCATCTCGATTCTAGTTACCAACCCCAAGCATATTTTATTCAATATTTTGGTGGAACTCTTGGATTACTGCAAACCCAAGAAGGGCCTTAGTGGGTTAGGTCATGTTACCCATCACCATATACCTGTTCCTACAATGCCTATTGTGTTAGCTCTAGGAAGACTATCCTTGGATATCAAAAACACATCCCAAGAATTAATAATTATTCAATCCCCTCATACACCAAACTAATATCATTTTCCCTTGAAGACAAAGTCATTGAACAATTCTAAATCACTCAACAGATAATTGAGTACTAAATTCAGATCTAGGTGGCTCTATGCCTCCAATAAATATACCTAGGGAACCCTTGGTTCCTTTTTATATTTATAAAATCTAATTTCTTATACATCCATTCACTATCACATATAAAAAATTAATATGGTTAAGTATCATAGGGACCACTTAAATCCTTAAGGGAGTTTCACTCTTAATGCCAAACTGGCCAAACCCTCATCCTCACTCACACCAATCCATGCTAATATCATTATTTCTAAGTGCCACTATGACATGAAAAATTTGGAATAATGATATAAAAAATGGTTAATATATTCCTCTATAACTCTTATAACCAAAATATCTATGAATTTATACATAATCGTTTAATAACACTTGAACAATTTGGAAGAATACCAGGAAACAAATAATTAATACTTGTATAAAAATAGAGGACAAGGTATTCTGTTCATTGTATCTTGGATTCCACTATCTATTATGCATAAAATACCCTGGATTCAAAATTATTCCACCATTCAGCGGTGGAATATTCACATATTCCTTTACCACAAAATCACCTGAATTAAAGGGTAGGTGAAAATATGTTTAAAAAAGGGAGAAAAAAGGGATCATACCACGGAACACTATAAAAATTATATTTGGAGCACACCAAATCAAGGGATTCTATATGAGGATGAAGGAGGGTAGTAGATATCTGAATACCCTCTAAAGATCATTCTTCCCTTATAAATCATCATAGGGGTCAACCATGAAAGATGATTGAGCTTTTTATTTTTTTAAAAATTCGAACAATGTCTATCAGGTACCAGGTTAGGTTGTACTATATACCCAATCCATTTCTAAATACTTGTTTCATCTCCATTATTTGGTCTATGGGTAAGGTGGTGTTGCTCCTTAAGAGGGGTCACAAAGTACTTGGTTCTCCTATCTGGTTACTCAACGGATCCCTACTATAGAATCATAAAATAATGTTCACCTAAAACTTACACTTCCCAATCAAAACCAGACAATAAACCTCAAAAATATCCAAATAAATTCCTCTTAACACATTCAAACACCATGTATTCCCTCAATATAAAAAAACCACGCTCAAAAATTAAAATTTACTATGAATTTACCAACACATAATGATGTGGTTCCCTATAAAATCCTCACTATATGGATAAAAATCATTAAGTATCACTCAAAAAAATCATATAACTAATAATTAGTAAATTATAATTTGATAATTCTCCCCTATCACAATTTGAAATTGAATCATGTGTGGCTAAACTGCCTATGCACCAAACCTAGATACACAAATGTTTCTCTATAAACCCTTTGTATAGACCTCAAAACACATTAATAATATGTGATATATGGAACTATATGTTAATTACATGCCACCATACCCAATTATGAATGTAAATAATGATTTTTCCTCCACCACTTTATCCTCTCCAAACAAAAAAACTACAACCCTAAGGTTATCACCTTAATCAGTTCACAATGGCTTCACTCTCAGAAGCATGAAGAAAATACAAAAATGTGAACACTAGTTTTTGAATATAAAAATTAGTATAATTCATAGTTAAATATTTTATGAAACTCAATGTATTCACAAGGGGTAAAAAGATGTAATGGAAAGTACCCATGTTATTAGAGAGGTGAAGAGCCCCAAGAAGGATCAAGGGAACTTGCCTAAGTCGGCATCTGTGCACCATTCCTACATGCCAGGACGCCCACACAACATCCCCTTTATAGCTCTGAAGGAGTAGTATTCCCTATGTGAGGTACCTACATGGGAAACCAGCATTGAGTAACTATTTCTGTGTCCTCCTATGATTAGGGTCCCATGTTTTCTTATAAATTGGACCAAGGGGGTCCTTATTTGGAAGATTGGAAAAATAAAAGAAGCTTTAGAGCTTAGGTCGCATACCCCCTTCACCCAGGCCCTTGAAAATCTTTTAAGTTGCCATAAAAAACCTAAGGGATGATATGATTAATATTGATAAAGGGATCAATGTCCCTCCATGGTATGAAACATGGGACACATGTTTGATGACCCACTCCTCCCTAGATAACAAGCACAAGTATAAAGGTCCCTCCCCAAATTCAAGACCTTCCTCAGACCCTTATAGGTAAAACTAATGAAACCCTTAGTACCTATTGAAATTAATAACCTAACTGTTGTTTCATAGGTTGTAAATCACCCAAGTAATCTCTAACTATCACAAGCCTTGCCAACATGAGGAACATCCCATTCATCCCGAATTTACCCTGTGCGAATCACCTTCTGCTTTTCAAGCCTTAACCTATGTGAGACACCTTCTATGACCTATTTTAATCCACTGATGGTAGAGATCCTCTCCCTTTTGATCCCTCATCCAAGGGGTCCAAATTGAAGCCTCCATCATTGCCTCTAAATTTCATGACTATGGCAAGAGACACACTAGTATTTCTCTATTTTAGTTATGCTTTCCTTCAGTTAGAGTTCTCATGAACTTATCATATATAATGGGTAGGGTCCTTGGGGTGATTGTAGTTATGAATCCCATTATTCACAAGGAATCCAATCCAATAGTTAGTTTTAAGGACCTCATAGTCCCATAAACTAGGACTATAGACTTTCCCTTACCTAGTAATCTCTAGGACTAGGGACCAAAAATTCTTGGTGGGGAGGGAGAGGATCATACTTTCATTTCCCTTATAGGGTTAGTGGCTTATCCATATCTATTATCTAGAACTAGGATCAGGGAATCCAGCCTGATGTAAGCCCCTATCCTTTTCTCTAGGGCTATATCTAGGAAGTTAGTTTAATCTGACTGTACTGGATATGAAGCAGGAGCGTAGAAAAGCCCATAAAATCAATTCCTCTACTCCCATCGCCTAAGCCTCATCCACTATATGGGTAAAGAGATTGAGTTATTTTCCATATTTGATGATTAATATTATTTCTCACATTCTATCATGGTCCGTTCAGTATTATAGGCTAGCTATGATAATGAAATTCACATGGTCTATTCATGTATTAGCAGGAAATATTTTTTTTAGATCTTCCTCTATTCTTCTTTCAAATAGACTCTATAGGAGTTGGTCCTCAATTCCAATTATCAAACCCAAATGGAATCATCATATATTGTATAATACCTAAATTAATTACCTTATCTTCAAAGGGGATATATTCCAATTGAATTAGGTCAAAGGGACTCCTATTAACTATAATACCCAACTCAATCCTCTCAAAGGGTAAAATTCCATGTGATTCCAACATTCAGAAGGCCTCCATAGTCATGATCCATCAACCCAATCAAACTACATGGGATTTAATTCTCATCCATATGGGATATATAGGATGCCTCTATGGAATCCAAAACCAACACCCCAAATCAACCCAAATTCTATCTAGGCCACCTCAGAGCCCATATCCCTTTCATGTTCCTTAGTCCAACATGGTTATGTCCTACACCAAAATATTTCTAGGTACCTTATACCTAGATATCCTAGACATATGATGTTAAAATACATGGTTTGGTCCTCATCGCATGATCTTAGAAGGTATGATCTATCTTGTTAAGCGGAACTAAACTATGTGGGTTTAGATTCCTTTATTGAGAATATATATGAAGCCCATATCATTGGAGGAAACCCGTAAACAAAAAAACTCTTGTCTCCTTAGATGATTATAAACTCCAGAGCACCACAATGTGTGTCTTAAACTATCATTATAATAATAAATGACCAAGCATTTCTCACCAATATGAAAAAGGGTACCATCAATGAATAACAGAAGCTACATATAAATGTCTCCATCGATAGAGAACCTCATACACCGATAGATGATTCTAAGTTTGTTCATGAAAATTATATATTTTCAATTCAAGGGTGGATTATGTCATACTTGGGAATTAATGAAGGATTTGTGAATATGTATTAAATCATTATGAGAGTCCATGGGTAGGAAATAATTCCCCCAAATGTGTGTGATGAGACTGAAATCACATATTATCAACCAATGTGAGTACCTAAGAATAATTGTTTCCATTTCCCAATGACCACCTACATTTAGAATGTAGTTTCATGAAACATCTCGAATAAGGGAACCATTTGGTGTTTTCAGCTCCATGAACAAAGCTATTTGGAGGCTGTTTAAAAATAATGAATTTGGAATGAATGATTGTGCAACCATTCAAACCCCTACAATCATAATATTTAAAAAAACAAAAAAATATTTCATCAAAAATAAAAATGGTGATCTTGGTTTAAATAGTTAACCAAGATGATGGTGTCACCTTCATGTCAGGATCCTTTCACTCTCAAAATGAAATAGGGTGAAACAAGATAATAAATTATGCTTGTGTTAATTTATTAAGATTTTAATTTTATGAGGTTTTATTATTTTTTTCATATATATTTCAATAACATTCGAAAAAACACCCTCCGATCCAAATGGTGTCATACCATTTCTCACATATGCGTGAATCAACCACTACACAAGTTGGTTCCTCAACCAAATAGAGAACATTATGACCCCCCCCCCCCCCTCAGTGTCTCAATACTAGGTATAAAATGTTTTTATTCAAACATACCACCAAAATGGTTCCATCAACACCCTAGAGTAATCTTGATAGTCCCTCCAACCCATGAAGCCCCATCAGTCATCCACTAAGTGTGACAGCTGGTAGTCCAGAAGCAAGAGACACTAATTGTCATCTCCAACTATTCTGAGATATTATCTTAAAAAAGCATTAATCATCTCATCCCTTATCATAGATATGTAAATAAAGAATACAAAAATTGACTCACCTATAAGAAAAAGGGATCTTTTCAATTGGAACCTATCTGTAGTCGCCATTGTCAACATTGTGCAGCAGTGAACCCTCAACATGATGTGGGTGTAATCCTCAGAGGATTGGCCCTGATCATCCAGACCAAAGAATGCAAGATGTCCCACTGAGGGAAGTGACTTGTCAATAGGGAAAAGGGATACCCCAATTCCCCCTTTTGATAATCCCACCAACGAAATATGGTGGTAATAGTGAATTCACACAAACACCTACCCACACCCAAAAATCCCCCCAGTCAAATTCAATGGAAAACCATGAGTAGGAATAAACACTTACCTACACAATCTATGCCTCCTAGAATCCACATTTGGTAGATTCCAAATAATCCCTCCATTCATATTCTTTGGAAAACCATGAGCAGTCAAAAACACCTACCTATAATAATCAAGTCCACTAGTTAAATTCAATGGCACACTATGAGTAGGTTCACACACCTTCCCATATACATCAAGACTTCTAGTAGACTCATCAAGAAACATCTATAAAAATTATCCATTATTTCCTAAGAAAAAATTGTGGGTAGACCCAGATCAATTCTTCTATGCCAATGTAAAATCAGAATCTACCAGTAGGAAATAGAGGACAGGAGTAGGTGCAAACCCATTCTCCAGATACAGAATAGGAATACATCCTTTTTTCTAGCTACTGAAGTTACTAAGAACATCCTATAAATGGTGATTGTGCATATTATAATTCCATCACACAACATACAAACCATCCAGGACATAATTATAGTTATGGAAGTGGTAGAGGGTTGGACACCCAAATTCATCCCTATAATTGGGTTGACACATTAGAACATCTTTACAGTGTAGACACATGCCTCTTCTATTATCTAGGAGGGTCATGGGCCAAATCCTTCCATGATATATAAAAAAACAAATCGAGTCTATATCCCCATTATAACTAAAGGTAATCGACCCATTCTAATGGATACTTTGAGGCACGCACATGAACCATCAAAAATTATAAAACCATGTTGGAATATTCCAGGAGTAACACAAGATCTTACCAAACATGCATCAATATACAGGAATTAATTTCCCCAACAAGTAGCCTCAGTCACTCACTAAAAGGAATCCAAAAATAATAATCACCAAGGATGATTGTAAAATGAATAATTGGTCTATAATACTACTCTTCTTAATGGTGGTGTTATTGATGACATCATATGTTTATCTGTGGAAGTTCAGGATCCTACACTCCAATTACCAAATTATGGGAATAATAGCATTAGTTTTAGAAGTACTCCAAGAAATATCACTATGATGGCTTGCTTCATGTCCTAAATATAATTTATCTCAAGATCCCATCTCTTGATATGATCCATGGAATCCCTATTAATGGCAGGAAGATCAAATAACAAAAAGTTCTTTCCCATTCTATCATCCACCCAAAATTTCATCCCTAAGGTATACACTAAAGGAACTCTCCTCACTATCATATATCAATACATAATGGTATTCATCCACATAATGGAATTTCACTGCATCAAGACAGTCCTCTCCTTGGAGATTTAATGATGACAAACCCTATTATAATTAAGAGCTTGGGAAAATGAAGCTAGTAATTTATAATTACTTTTCATTGATAAGTGAAATCCTTTTTCATCCAAAATACATCCCAATATGAGTTTCATTTTCTCGACGACCCCAGGATCACCTTCCTTCTAATATGACAGAGTAAATCCCTAAAAATCTTGTTTTTTATAATTAATCTGTAGGGAACTGTCCTCTTTGGTCACATTGGGTCGAAGAAACCTCTGAAAAAAAAATATAAAGATCATGTTAAAAATGAGGAGACATTTATCTAAAGAAAAAATACTAGTCATATTCTGAACATTATCCTCTCCCAAATATAGAATTCTAGAGGTGTTGTCAGAATATTGTTTGTAAGAAATCCACATCAATATATGGAACAATATTCCTAATTTAAGAGAATATTTATTACCTTATGATGAATATCTAATCCATGTTAAGTTAATAGAATGGATACACCACTAGGCTGGCCTGATGGATCTCATGGATACATGATATCCAAAATTAGAAAAATGGTAAGGATCCCTTCAATGTGCATGTCTTCATGTGTTAAATGAATTGCATCAGTTGATTGAAAATTCCACATGTATTGTTTATTTCATATGATGGGGTGAACACATGGTGTTTTATTTAACCATGATCCTAAATAAAAAAAATCTCACTAGATGTGACATTATGTAATGTTATATCCACATGCCGACTTCAATAAATGGAATCTGTTTGCAATAAAATTTGTGCTCAGCAAAAATAGGCCATGACTGATTCTAACTGATGTAATACCATATAATATTGAACCATATAAATATATTTTCATCATCCATCTAAAAATATCGAGCAGACCTCCATCTTATGATATGTCAACCGCCAGATAATGCAAATGTTACAAATAGAACAAATGTCTTCAAAATAATGTGGTTCAGGTGAAAACTGTATAATGAACCCATCCTACATTCATACATGACTATAAAATAAATAAGGTATCTTCAATAATAGAATCCATGACAATCCAAGAGTAAACCCAACCCATGGGACTAGGAGACTTTTTAACACATCCTTCGTGGTCTACAATACATGCACCAAAGGTTGTGCAAATTGAGTAGAAATATCCCAAACCCAGAAGGTTGGGGGATTTTTAACCTCAACAACCACATTCCCAGTGGAATTTATTATTCTCTTGACTAGGTGGAATTATTCAAAATGAATCATCCAAGTTCATCCCATCACATTATTCGGTATCTTTATGGGTAACATGCACAATTAAACATTATGGGGATCCCATCAAATTACTATCCACCAAATGATCCCAAAAGGACCAGCTATGGAGAGGAAGAGACATATTTCATGGGACAAACAAAGGATGTTTCACAAAGAGACTAATGAAATTCATGTAATACATTATGCATTAGTTTATTTCATTAAAACCACCCCTAAAGACCCTATTGAACCCAAGGCGAATATAGTGGATCAAGGGGAGGAAATCTTGGTTTATAATATGGTCCACATAGAAATAGTTGAAGAAGGCATGTGTAATTGAAAAAATTGGATTGATCTAAATTAGAGGATTCCATCAACCAGTATATTTCTATCCCCATAGTGAGAATCCACAAAAGAATATAGAAAAGGTAGGGTTACACCTCACCCACCTCTTGAAGATGTTGAACCCCTCACAATTGATGAAATATTTTCTTAGAAATAGGAATAGATGAAATAGTTGAGAAGACTCAATGAAAAAACTACATTGAAGAAACATTCCTACTAAATATGGTTTAAAAATAGAGCCACAACAAACATTAACAATAAGTGTATGTCAAAATAGAGTTTTTTTTTGGACAGATAAAATAGAACTGGAACATCTGTACAATGTGAGGGATCAACCACTATAATATGTGTTCCCTGTGGCAATGAGATATCATGAGTTCCCTCCCTTGGGCACACAACCATGGTTGGGTCGGAAACATTATGATGGACAATCCTCTACAGGTTATCCATCAAGGGTATGAGTAGAGAAGTCACTGATGGATATATATATTTCTTCACCAACTAAACCCCTATTAAATAAGACATCACTCGAGTAATCCTCAATACTATTGAATCATTGAGAGCTCGATTGGAAGCTATGAAAAAATGGTGTGCACTAGTGTATCTAGAAAATAGGCCTTACCCTGAATGGGTGGATCTGAACCCTCCCCCACCCAATTTGTGGGAACCCTCTACTTCAAATTTTTAATGGTTTGGGGGATCTAGGGCATCATTTGATACATTGTTTTACTGTTTTAATCCCAATATATGCGTAAATTCCCATGTTTTTAAACCGGGTTAAAATATGATTTTTTTATCTTTTTCATTTAATGATTGATTCAGTTTTAAAACCATGCCTTGGGATGACGTTTTGTGAGTGGGGTTCATTTTAAGTGTTGATATCAGGCTTGATTAAATTCTCTAAGAGTTTCCTAGGTGTCTCGATGGGTTTTGGGAGCACTGGAACTGAAAACTCATTTTTCTAAAGGCTAGGTAGAGGATTTCTCATTGGTTGTGCAAGGTTAGTCAAACTATGTGGGTCAGCCATATAAGATACTATAGGTATCTGATAGTGGGCGCATGGTCTACGCGCAGTCTCTCAAATCGTGAAAGTTATACTATGCAGCTTACCCAGTTTTGAGTTTCATGTTAATTTATTTTAAAAAACTTCATAATTGAAATGAATTTAATTAAATGAGATGTTCAGGAAATCTTTTAATTAAATTAAATTTGAGTGAATTTAATTTAATTTTGTTTATATGGAGAGGAAATTTAACTAAATCGAAATTAAAAGAATTATATTTATTTTAAATGATGATGAGTTGGTGTCTTTAATTAATTAAAGTGGGATGAAAAGAAATTAATTAAATGGATTGTAAAGGAGGATTTGGGGTTTATTAAACAAGGATAATATTAAATTGTAATATTAACTGATGTTTAAATGAGGATTTAGGGTAATTTAATTAAATTCAAGGTAAAGGGGGATTTAATTAATTAATGAGAAATGGAGGTTTTATTTAATAAAATTTAGTTGGAATACAGTTTATTTATGCATTCTATATATATATAGTTATTCTTCTGACTCTTATTTTTGGCTACAAGCCAAAGCAGGTATCTCTGTTCGGTATCCCTTAAGAACCTGGATGAGTTATTGTTTATTTATTGAATTTTTTTATTACTTCATTATACCTTCATACTATTTAATTCTATTGAATTTGATAGATTGAGATAGACAATGGTGGTCCTGACCAACTGAGATTTATATCTCACACTCTAATAAAACCTCCATTACACTGGGATACCCAAGTAGACTCTACATGATTGTAGGACCTTGGATCGGGCTTATTGTTGTTTTCTTGTACTTTGGAGTTAGGAGAAAAGGACCGAGTGGGAACTTGGGATGCTCATGGAGATCTCCCGTGGGGATTTGATTATTTTCCTTATTTCTAAATTGATATGTAAAGAATGTCATTTTTTACTGCATTTAGATATCTATTACCATGACGTAAAGGCATTGTATAAACTGGAGTTGGTTGCTTTCTTTGTTCAATTGATTATTTCTTTATATATTCTTCTATTGTCTGTGTTAATTATCAATTTACAATGTGAACTGAAAATATGAGGGTATAGTCTCCCAACTGACTATCCATAGACACTCGCTACTACTCCGCAGCCTTTGGTGTAAAGGGAGATGCCCCACGTACGGGAAATGATCAAGTGGCCAGGGTTCCGAATTGATGTTGATACTTTTTTTTGTTCCAATTGATATGATTTTACCTTGGGTGATGGGTGTAATTACCACTGCATATTGATTTTCAGAATTTTGTAAAATTTCTTTAGCTTGATATGGTAAGGAAGTTATATTACATTCATCATCTTAGCCACATAGAGATTTGCATTCCATGAATATGACATTACATATAGTTTCATTAGTAGGATTCCTACTAATTTTGATTATGTTCATCGGGTGTAATGTCATGTTTTGATCTGATTCAATATGTCACGACCCACCTTCACCAAAAGGAGGGATGGGACAGTAGATTTCCAGGCCCTTCCATCTTTGAGTTGAAAGAGAGATAATGACCCTCGAAACCCGCCTTCAATAGGTCCTGAAGTGGCAAACAACACCAAGGGTATTGAATTGCACACAAAATGGAAGGCATTACCCTTTTTATTTTATATTCTATCATGAGATGCCTTCACCAAAAGGAGGTAAGGGACAGTAGATTTCTAGGACCTTCCTTCTTTGAGTTGAATGAGAGATAATGACCCTCGAAACCCACCTTCAATAGGTCCCGAAGTGGTGACCAGCACGAAGGGTATATAATCTCAAACAAACTGGAAGGCATTACCCTTCTTATTTTTTATAGGATCGAGAGATAAGATAGAAACCCCAACAATTACAAAGATAAAAGTAAAGGTAAATCAAAAAATAACATGTTCCCATATGCATGTTCAACAGTAAATGATACATTCCACAAAAACTCCAAAGTTAAAGTACCAAGAAAAAGGAAAACGACAATAGAAAATGCCCCAAGGTCCGAGCTAGTACAGTCCCGCACGATCCCCGAAGTCCTCCCGGAAACCTGAATGCAGTTTTATGTATGTAGGGTGAGCATAAAAGTATACTCGGTAGGGAAAACCAAAAGCTCTCGTGCACAAGTGGAGAGGCATTCTATTGCCCTGTGAGAAAAGAGATAACCAAAACATCTATCATGGTAAACTATCCACCCAAGCCTCACCAAGTAACACTCCCCAAATAATGCATGTCAAGTAAATTATAGTAATATCACATTGATATTTGGGTACCCCACGCCACTTTACCATTGGTTATTGAAGACATCCTACGCATCGAACCAATCCCACCATTCTCACTGTAGTCCCACTTCCAAACCCCGCCCGCACACACCTGGGCCATGACCGCCATCCCACCCGTAGACACCTGGGCCACAATCACCATGCATAACCACACCCACAAATACCTGGGTCAAAACAACTACTTCCATGCTCGAAGACACATGGGCCTCATCACGAAGACACTTGGGAAACAACCTGGCCACAAACACCTGGACCAACCACCAAAACTACCCCACCTGAAAATTCTTGGGCTAATAATGGACTTCAGGCCATCACAGCCTACCCGAAGAGTCTTGATCTATTCGGGAAAGGGAGAAGAAAAGAGCTAATAACCAGCCACTCATAAGAGTGTTGGGGAAAACACCCTTCCCATAAAATGGGGTGTTCGGCAGTAAGTGCTCAACTTGGGTGGGGTGCGGATAAGAAACGTAAGAAATACAATATATCTATAGGTAACAGGCACTCTTCCCATCCTAGGGGCTCCAAAATCTAAGCACAAACACCCTCGTTACTATTCATTCATAAAAAATCCCAACACTCGCGGAAAAGTCACAATTCATCCCCAAAACCAATTCCCCATTTAAACCATTCTTTTTTTCATGTTAAAGTGATCCCATTTGGATGAAAACTACACTACTGGGCAACTAACAGGCACAACCACAAGCAAAATAAGTGAAACAACCAAACATCAATTTAATCATTCACACCTGGTTCTCTTGTAAAGTCACAACAATGAAGGGATAAGTGAGATCTCTCAAACTACTAGAAACAAAGAAAACCTCAAAAAAGGGATAAGTGAGATCCCTAGAAGTGTTGGAAACAAAGAAAACCTCAAAAAATGGATAAGTGAGATCCCTCAAAGTACTGGAAACAAATAAAACCTTGAGACACAACCCCATGTCCCAAAAACCAGGAAGCAACGATTTCTCAACAATAGAGAATCCCACCCGAGTTTGTGTCCCATCAGAGCAACCCCACAACTTTAGATTCACAACAAACATCCATACCAAAACGGAGGATCCCATCCTCAACCACATCACCCCATAAGAAATAAAATAGAACAACACGCCTACTACCAAAACAGAGTAGGGAAACATCCAGGTTCAACAAATAATTCATTAGGTTCTTTTCTCTGTTTGTTAACCTGGGTGATCACACAGGGATTATTGTTTTACTAAATGCCCATTTAACCAGCTGAGTTTAAGTGATTAACCAAATTCCATGTTAATTCATTTAATCATCACAGAGGACATGTTTCATTAAATCGCATGTAAAGACCACCAATGTCCATGATTTTTAGTGAGCATAGTCCCACACAATTCACAACACATATTAATATAAAAGAGTACAGCAGAACATCGATCACACCCCCCCCCCCCCTTCATTCTTTAAAGGTCCATTCATTATCTTCATTAAGTATAGTTTCAACAATTCCCATAGAGACAAAAGCGTACCCACCCCACATGATACACAGAAAGGAGAGGCGAAGGAAAATACCTACTTGATTAATCAAGGATCAACGTTTTTCCCTGTGCGCCAAGAACAGGTGATGCGCAGCTTGCAGGGGACGAATTCTGCAGACTCCAAGGGGTGTAGAAATCTCCAGCAGAGGCACACCACAAGCCATGGGAAGAAGGCACTCCATGCGCACCAGGGGGAAGAACGAAGCTAGCCAAAGGAAGAAGAGGAAAAAGAACTTCTCGTGCGATATATATAGATAAGATCTCGTTGTTATGGGATATGGGAATTTTGAACGCCAGGAAAGTCAGATCATTGTTTCCCACACGGTTTGGCAGTTACGTACAATGGAAATAAGTTTTTATTTAATATCCCCCATCAGGAAGGTTTCTCGGGATTTTTAGGAATTAATTATGGGATTTAAATGGCCTTGAAAGGGTAAAAGAATTAATTTATGTAAAAAAATACGTTGTAGGAGCGGGACTGGAAAAAGAAAATGGAGGGATGTTGAGGACAAGGTGCCATCATCATGGTGTCATCCTTACGGTGCCACCATCACGGTGCCACCATGACCTGTGCCACTATTTCAGTGGAGCCTTATTTTGGCAAAGTAAGGGGCCAGGATGGTCTAGGCTATTACATTAGATACCTATCAAACTATTCTCACCCTCGAGAATCAAAACAAAGCATAAGAAAAGAGAGGGTCCAAACAACCACCTTTAAAGATACCTCTTAGGAGTGAACCTCATCATCATCTAGAAACACCTCTCACTCAAGAAACTAGGAAACATACAAGGGTCAAACTATCTAGTCATATGAGTTGGAGAGTCTCTTTCTCTATGTCAAGATATTATCAGGTTTGGGCAGTACTGAATCGCCCGCACGGGTTTAACTGCATCCACCATAATGCGTCCGGATTAGGGATCGGGTCCTCCCCTCCCCATATCCAAGACTTTTCACACACATTCATAGAATAAGGAAAACAACATATTTCATAGTTTAACAAGGAAAAAGCGTCCTGTCACAAACAAGTACAAAATAGGACAGCGAAAAACTCAAAACAACTCTAGGTACTGGGCGCGCATCTGTGCTTCCCATTCCCAGGAAATTTCCTTGAGCCCACCATGCCTCCACAACACACGAAATAGAGGAATGGTCCGTCCACAGAGTACCTTCTCTTCATGACCCTCGACCCTCACTAGTCTTTCCACAAAGTTCATGTCATCCTCGATATCCAGCTCTCCCCAGTCGAGGACGTGTGAATTGTCGTGCAGAAACCGACGGAGTAGGGACACGTGGAAGACTTCATGTATCCTCAGTAGCAGTGGTGGTAACTCTAGCTGATAAGAAACTTCTCTAACCCACCGAAACACTTCAAACGATCCTATGAATCTGGGAGAGAGCTTTCTCTCCCTACCGAACCTTCATTGCCCACGCCGAGGGGATACCTTTAAGAACATGTGGTCCCTGACCCCGAACTCCAAGGGTCTCCTCCTATTATCGTCATAAGACTTTTTTTGGTCTTGTGTCACCTTCATCCTTTCTGGTATAAGCTGAACCTTCTCTGTCATGCTCTGCACTTCTTTTGGGCGAAGAACACTCACTTCCCCAACCTCAGTCCAGCACACGGGTGAGCGACATGGCCTCCCGTACAAGGTTTCGAATAGATCCATGCCAATGGTAGAGTGATAGCTATTATTGTAGGAAAACTCTACCAAAGGCAAGTGTCGCGCCCACGATCCCCCAAAATCCAGAATACATGCTCGTAGATTTTCCTCCAATGTCTGGATGGTGCGCTCTGTCTTCCCATCTGTCTGGGGGTGGTAGGCAGTGCTAAGTCGTAGCTGGGTGCCAAAAGCATGTTGCAATCCCCTCCAGACTCATGAGGTAAACTGTGCATCCCTAACCGAGGCTATGGATCTCGGAACTCCATGCAATCGCACCACCTCATTCACGTACCTTCGTGCTAAAGCATCCAATGCACCCAAATCCTTGATCGCCAGAAAGTGAGCCGATTTTTTCAACCGGTCCACCACTACCCAGATAGCATCACACCCCCCTTGAACCTTGTGTAGTCCCATGAAAAAATCCATCAAGATGTCCTCCCACTTCCACTCGAGGACATCTAGAGACTGCAGCAGGCCACCTGGAACACGGTGTTCACCCTTCATCTGCTGACACATGAGGCACTTTTCTATGAACACTACTACTGCCCGCTTCATCTCGGGCCACCAAAACGGTCTCCTATAACCATGGTACATCTTGGAAACTCCTGGGTGCACCGCTAAGGGTGAGTTGTGGAACTCACTAAGAAATTTTCCATGCATCGCCTCTGGAGCAAACAACTTTCCTCATAAAATCATCCAGTTCTGACCATCCTTTGTCCACCCTTCCGGAGCATTGCCCTAGTCAACTCGGTCACGCATCACTTCGCTTTCTATGTCTCCCCATTGGGACTCCTCTACCTTCCGCAATAGAGAATATTTCACTGTCATCTGATACAGGAAACCTCTACCACCTTCCATCCTAGCATCCAGGGGCAGGGCAGCCAACTCCTCTATCGCCTTCCATGTATCTGCTGACTCTCGAACCACATCCTTCTGTGACTTACTGCTCAAGGCATTAGCCACCACATTCCCCTTCCCCAAGGTGTAGGAAATCTCGAAGTCGTAGTATTGAAGGAACTCCATCCACCTTTGCGGTCGTAAGTCCAGGTCCCGCTGGGAGAATACATACTTCAAGTTCCTGTGATCGGTAAGCGCTCCTCGATGAGGTAGTGCCGCTACAACTTTAGTGCGAACACGACTTCCACAAGCTCCAGATCATGTGTGGCATAGTTACTCTCATGGGGATGTAACTATCGAGACCCATAGGAGATCACCCCTTGCCGCTACATCAACACACATCTGAGGCCTTTACCTGAAGCATCACATAACACCTCATATGATGCCCCTTCTTCTGGAAACCTCAGCACTGGGGAACTAACCAACTTCTCCTTCAGATAGATGAAGGCTACCTCACACTATTCATCCCACATGAAAGCCTGGTTCTTCTTGGTCAAGAATATCAAGGGTGATGCAACTCGAGATAAGTTGGGCACGAACCTCCGATAGTAACCTGCAAGACCTAGGGAACAATGAACTTCTGCCACATTCTTGTGTGTTGCCCAAGAAACTACCGCCTCGACCTTCGATGGGTCTACTGTTATCCCCTGCCCGGACACCACGAGCCCAGGGAAATTCACTTCTCGTGTCCAAAACTTGCACTTGGACAACTTCCCATAGAGTTGTTGTTGTCGAAGGACCACTGAAATCATTCTCAGATGCTCATCATGGTCCTCCTCTGATCTTGAGTAGATCAAGATGACGTCAATAAATACGACTATGAACCAGTCCAGATATTCCCGGAATACAGAGTTCATGAGCCCCATGAACATAGCTGGTGCGTTCGTAATGCCAAACAACATGACTACAAACTCAAAGTGCCCACATCTGCACTTGAAGGCAGTCTTTGAGATTTCTCCCTCCTTCACCCTTACTTGGTGATATCCAGACCGCAGATCGATCTTCAAGAACCAACCTGCTCTCCCTAGCTGTTCAAAGAGATCGTCTATCCTCGGGAGAGGGTAGCGATTCTTGACCGTCACCTGATTCAGTCTCCTTTAGTCTATTAATATCCATAGACCACCATCTGCCTTCTTCTTAAACAAAACAGGAGCACCCCACGGTGACGCACTTGGCCGAACGAAACCCTTCTTCGTCAGATCGTCAATCTGGATCCGCAACTCCCGCAACTCATAAGGTTTCATCCGATAGGGAGCCATCGAAATTGGATGGGCACCAGGTTCCAAGTCTATCTCGAACTCAATATCACGTCGAGGGGCTAGAGTTGCCACCTCTTCAAAGAAGACATCCATAAAATCACTAACGATTCCTGGTAATTCCACCATTTCTTCATCCACCGACTCCACTAATAGCTCAGCCAGCAAGGAGAGGAGGGGTTCCCCTAGCTTGCTATTTCCCTCGAAACTCCTCTTTCCGATGAAAGTCACATGTCGGCCACCTAGTTCTGATAACAAAACCCTTCCTCCGAAGCATTCAATGATGGAAAATACAGAGAATAGCCAATCAATGCCTAGGATAACATCATATGGTTGTATCTGCAACAGTAGAAGATCCCTGACTAACTGATGTGGCCCTATCATCAGTCTACATCCTCGAAATACATACAACAAGTCGGTCTGACCTCCGACTGGTGTGCTCAGCACCAAGGGCATTGGAAGTCACTCAGTATCTAAACCCAGAGCATGGGCCAGACTGGGTGTAACCAAGTAGGTTGAAGCTCCTGTATCGAACAAGGCATATAAAAGGGTACTAAACAAGTTGAACGTACCTCGAACGTCCTATGGCCCTGCTAGAACTGTTGCCTCCACGGTGTGCAACTGCCCACTACCAGCTCCACTGCCTCTCGGCTGTCAGCCACCTCCCCAACCACGCCCGGGTCTAGGTCTCTTAGGAGAGCCTTGAGGTCGGCCTCCTCTTTCAACATCGGACCTCGGCGGAGCGGGAGCCCTCTTCCCCTACTACTGCTGCTGAAAGGGCCTATATGGGAACTGATGCTGATGAGGTGGGTGCTGGACCTACCCACCACCACCATATTGTACTATATCCATGAACTGGTTTCGAAGGGGCCCATGGTTGCCACAGACGAAGCACCTCGGTCTTGGGCCCAAAAGGAATGGGCGAGGACCGGGAGATCGGAACTGGAACTACTGCGGCCTGCTCCCTGCTGGTCAAAACCTAGAGGGCCCTGATGCTGGAGGCCTGCTGCTGACAGCCTTCTCCTTTGACAAGCCCAACTGTATCCCCTCTCGTGACACACCTCTTAGAGTGTGCATCCTCTCCACCACTTCATCCTTCTTCTGCACCTCTAAGTAAGTCGGTAGGGTGAAGGGAGTAACAACGTACTGAAGAGAAGGTCGGAGTGCCTCCTCGAAACGTCTCGCCCGAGACTACTCATCCGGAAAGAGGTCCGGAGAAAAGTGAAGGAGATCCTTGAACTTGATCTCCAACTCTCTCACTGACATGAACCTCCTGCTGGAGGGAGAGTAGCTCCTGCCTCTTCTTGGCCTTCATCGTGGAAGAGAGGAATTCCGGCCGGAACACCTTCTTGAATTCTACCCACATCACCTCGATCTCCCTCTTCTCCCCAAGATAAATCGTCCACCACTGATGCGTTTCTCCACGCATCTGGATTATAGCCAGAAGAACCCAGTACTCCGTCAGAGCCCAGATCAAGCTGAAGTCTATCACCAGCTCCTCTATCCAGCTCTCCATCTCCACGTCTGAGATGTTGCCCTCGTACTTCTCGAGGGTCTGTCATTGAAAGGATCGAAGAATATTCTACCACTGATCATCCTTCTTCTCTTGGTTTGTCCTCTGCCAATTGGCCAAGTTATCCTTATGGTCCTCGATCGCCCGCACTACTCATGGTCGCCTCCCTGCTGCCATAGCTGCAAGGTAAACAAGGAATGCCTAAGCCCGAGTATTGCCGAATATTGTTCTTAAATTTTCTTATACTTACTTATTTATTTTTAATCACCAAGTCACCCATGAAACATGAGAACACAATTCAATATGATGTATATATCTTTCTTAGGGTTTCTACCCTGCAATCAGTGTAGCCTCACTTGGTCATTCGGTTGGTCCAGAGTCCTTGTATCGGATCATGGGGGGCCCTAAAATCCCATGTCCTAGCCGGTCTTCCCTAGCCTAATTCACGCACCATGGTCAATCAACATTGTTTCCCTACCACCCCATGCAATCCTCACTCTGCCTAACTCTAGACTCCATCCTATCTCTCAACCTCTCCTTTGATACCATTCTGTCATGACCCACCTTCACCAAAAGGAGGGAAGGGACAACAGATTGACAGGACTTTCCTTCTTTAAGTTGAAGGAGTTATAATGACCCTCGAAACCCGCCTTCAATAGGTCCTGAAGTGGTATACAGCACCAAGGGTACAGAATATCACACAAAATAGAAGGAATTACCCTTTTTATTTTATATTCTGTCACAACCCACCTTCACCAAAAGGAGGGATGGGACAGCAGATTGCCAGGCCCTTCCTTCTTTGAGTTGAAGTATAGATAATGACCCTCGAAACCCGCCTTCAATAGGTCCTGAAGTGGCGACCGACACCAAGGGTATAGAATCTCACACAAAATGGAAGGCATTAAACTTTATATTTTATATAGGATTGATAGATAAGATATCGAACCCAACAATACAAAAGATGAAAGTAAAGGTAAAGACAAAAATAACTCATTCCCATATGCATGTTCAACAGTAAATGATACAGGACAAAAAAACTCAAAAGTTAAAGTACCAGGAAAATGGAAAATGATAATAAAAACTACCCCAAGGTCTGAGTAGTACGGTCCCACACGATCCCTGAAGTCCTCCTGGAAACCTGAAAGCAGTTTTATGTACATAGGGTGAGAATACAGGTATACTCAGAAGGGAAAACCAAAATCTCTTGTGCACAAGTGGAGAGGCATTCTAATGCCCTATGAGAAAAGAGATAATCAAAACATCTAGCAAGGTAATCTATCCACCCAAGCCTCACCAAGGAACACTCCCCAAATAATGCATGTCAAGTAAAGTATAGTAATAGCACATCGATATTTGGGTACCCTGCACCACTTTCCCACTGGTTATTGAACACATCATGTACATCTAACCAATCCCACCATTCTCACCGCAGTCCCACTGCCCAACCCTGCCCGCACACACCTGGGCTATAACCTCACCGTAGTCCCACTACCAAACCTTACTAGCACACACCTGGGCCATAAACGCCATCCTGCCCACAGACACCTGGGCCACAATCACCATGTGTAACCACACCCACAAACACCTGGGTCAGAACAACTACGGCCATGCCCGAAGACACCTGGGCCTCATCCTGAAGACACTTGGGAAACAACCTACCCGCAAACACCTGGTCCAACCACCAAAACTACCCCGAATGAAAATTATTAGGCTAATATTGGACTTCAAGCCATCACAGCCTACCTGAAGAGTCTTGGGCTATTCGGGAAAGGGAGAAGATAGGAGCTAATAACCAGCCACTCATAGGAGTGTTGGGAAAAACCCCCTCCCCATGAAATGAGGTGTTCGGCACTAAGTGGTAAACTTGGGTGGGGAGCGAATAAGAAAAATAAGAAATACAATATATTTATAGGTATCAGGAACTCTTCCCAACCTAGGGGCTCCAAAATCAAAGCATAAACACCATCGTTACTATTCATTCATAAAGAAAAGCACAACACTTGCGGCCAAGTCACAATTCATCCCCAAAACCAATTCCCCATTTACACCATTCTTGTTTTCATGTTCAAGTGATCCAATTTCGAGGAAAACTACAGTACTGGGCAACTAACATGCACAACCACAAGCCAGAGAAGAGAAACCACCAAAAAACAATTTATTCATTCACACCCAGTTCTCTTGTAAAGTTACAACAAAAAATGGATAATTGAGATCCCTCAAAGTACTCGAAAAAAAAAAAGAAAACCATACAAAAGGGATAAGTGAGATCCCGCAAAGTATTGGAAACAAATAAACCTCAAAAAAGGGATAACTGAGATCCCTCAAAGTACTGGAAACAAAGAAAACCCTGAGACACAGCCCCATGTCCCCAAAACCAGGAACCAACGATTTATCAACAATAGAGGATCCCACCCGAGTTTGTGTCACAGCAGAGCAACCCCACAGCTTCAGATTCCCAACAAACATTTGTACCACAACAAAGGATCTCATCCTCACCCACATCACCCCATGAGAAATCAAACAAAACAACACACATACAACCAAAACAGAGAAGGGAAACATCCAGGTTCAACACATCAATCATTAGGTTCTTTTCTCTGTTTGTTAACCTGACTGATCACACAGGGATTATTGTTTTACTGAACATCCATTTAACCAGTAGAGTTTAATTGATTAACCAAATTCCATGTTAAGTCATTTAGTTATCATAGAGGACATGGTTTGTTAGTGTGCAAGGAAAGACCACCAACGGCCATGATTTTTAGTGAGCATAGACCCGCACAATTCACAACACATATCAACATAAAAGAGTACAGCAGAACATCGATCACCCCCCCCCCTCATTATTTAAAGTTTCGTTCATTATCTTCATTAAGTTTGGTTTCATCAATTCCCATAGAGAAAAAAGCGTACCCACCCCGCATGATACACAGAAAGGAGAGGTGAAGGAAAATCCCTACTTGATTGATAAAGGATCGACGTTTTTATCCACACGCCAAGAATAGGGGATGTGCTTCTTTCAGGGGAAAAATTACGCGGACTCTAAGGGTTGTAGAAAGCTCTAGCAGAGGTGCACCACAAGCCACAAGAGGAAGGGACTCCAAGCGCACTAGGGGGAAGAACAAATCCAGCCAAAGGAAGAAGAGGATAAATAACTTCCCATGTGATATATATAGATAAGATCCCATTGTTATGGGATATGGGAATTTTGAATGCCTAGAAAGTCGGATCATGGTTTCCCACACGGTTTGGTTGTTACGCATGATGGAATTAAGTTGTTAGTTAATATCTACCATTGGGAAAGTTTCTCAGGATTTTTAAGAATTAATTATGGGCTTTAAATTGCCTTGAAAGTGTAAGATAATTAATTTACATCAAAAAAAGACATTGCGGGAGCAGGACTAGAAAAAGAAAACGGAGGTCTCAGTGAGGACACGGTGCCACCCTCACAGTGTCATCCTTACGGTGCCACTGTCACGGTGTCACCATCACGGTTCCACCATGACTGGTGCCACTATCATGGTTCCACTGTTTCGGTGGAGCCTTATTTTGGAAAATTAATGGGGCAGGAGGGTCAGGGCCATTACACAACATGCCCCTTTAGATAGCATGTTTCATTAATAAATTTTACATGCTTGAGTGTTTATATACAATGTTTCCTCTCTGATTAACATTCATTGTTTTTATGCTATGCTTATTTATTGTACCATAATTATGTGTTACTCTTTGTGATAATATGCTATAAATGATATGATGTGTAAATTTTTACATTGATGAAAATTTTTTGGTTGTGTTTACGATGGAATATAGTTTCATTTTTAAGGTGTATTGGTTCCATATAACTAAAAAAAGGGTAACTTGTGTATTTGAATTATTGAAAAAAGGATTCCAAAGTTAAAATATTAAATGAACATTGATTGTGGTGACTGGGAACCAAATTCCAGTGGTAAGGTGTATCAGTGCCTTATCGATTGGTAGATGGACACCCGTGTGTTTGAGCCTAGTATAACCATAGTGTGTCAAAAAAAGGTTATAAATGTAAAACTATTGAGTTTTCATTGAATATACTATAGTGGGTTACTTTTTGAAGAAACTGGATTAGAATAAATGGGACACTTGTAGGCCGCATCTATGTTAAAAAGGAATTTAGTTGCTAAATTTCCTGCTTAAAATGAAATGAAACGGAATGTAAAATGTTTAGAGGGGGGTTTTCGTTGTTTCTGTTGTGAGCTTTTTGATGTTGGTACTGTTTAAGTGTCATCTTCCCTAGTAGGACTTTTGGGTTTTAACGAATGAAGTAATTGTTTTGAAGGGTGGTCATTGTATCTTGGCTCTTGGTTTGGGAATAAGCATTGAAGAATTATTGGTTTAGTAGGTTAGACCTGAATTGGGTGAAATAGGCATCGGGTTTTGGTTGATGACGCATCAGTAGGTGAAGCTGATATTTTTGTAAAGAGTTGACCGGTGATAGTTGAATTGACTTTCTTGGTGACCTGGGTTTACACATGGTGGTCTATTCCAATTGATATGGGCAATTTCCCTATCTTGACCTCATCCTAGAGTCAGTAAGTTAGCATCGGTCAAAAAATGTTCTAACATTTTTTAAGTCATCGGGCTTGATAAATGGTTGTTATATAAGTTGTAAGAGAGATGTTTGGTTCTTTGGTTTACGCATTTATTCTTGCTGGGAACAATAGTTTAAAAGTAGCCTTGTGATAGCTTGACTTCGAGAGGTCGCCGAATGTCGATTAAAGACTTTGGATTACTTACAGTTGGTGTTGAAATCATTTTAAAGGCACATCATCGGTTTAACGATGGGTATTCATTTCATGATTTGACAATGTATTTCATGGAAAGAGTCATGGATTTGGGTTCTAAAATGGTTAAAGTCATGTTGGGTGTTTGCGAATGCAATACGATCATTCAAATAAGTCTTCTTTTCCTTGGTGGGTTTGCTGGTGTTATAGTAGCTCTTGATGGCTTCTTAAGGATGGTAAGTTTTTAAGGTGGGTAGATTGTAAAGTCCTATGTTTTTTTAACTGGGTTAAATATGATTTTTTCGAACATTTTCTTGTAATGCTCTGGTCAGTTTTAAAACCATGATTTGGGATGAAGTTTCACGAGTTGGGATCGTTTTACGTGTTAATATTTGGATTGATTGAAGGATCTAGGAGTTTCCCGGGTGGCTTGATGGGTTTTAGGAGCACCAAACCTAGAAACTCAGTTTAAAAAGACAAGGAAGAGACATTCACATAGGTTGTTCATGGTTTGTCAAATAGTGTGGGTCATCCATGCAGGATACTCTTGGTATCCAGTAGTGGGTGCATGGTATGTCAGGCCATGCAACTTAACCCATGTGGATTTTCAAGTCTTGAGTACTGGAATAATTTAATTTAATTAAATTCACAGTTGGGAGGAATTTAATTAGATGAGTTGTTGGGGTCATTTAATTAAATTAAATTTGATATAATTAAATTAAATTGCATTGATATGGAGAAGTTATTTAATTAAACTGAGATGAAAATAATTAAATTTATTTTAAATTATAATGGTTTGGAGTCTTATATAATTAAATTAAGATGAGAGGAATTTAATTAAATGACTTGTAAATGAGGATTCATGGGGTTATCAAAGAGAGGTAATATTAAATAGAAATATTAAATTTTTTGTAAATGAGGAGTTGGACATTCATTTAATTAAATTCAAGGTAAAGAGGAATTTAATTAATTAATGTGAAATGGAGTTTTTATTTAATTAAATTGGATTGGAAAATAGTTTATTTATGCATTCTATATATATATAGTTAATGTTTAGAATCTTATTTCCACCTATAATATGAAGTAGGTATCTCTGTTAGGTGTCCCTTAGGAACATAGTTGGGTTTTAGTTTATTTACTCAATTGTTTTATTTCATCGTTATACCTAAACATTGATTTATTGTATTTAATTGTCTATATTGAGCTATACACTGGTGGTTGCAACCTACTCAGATTTATATCTCACATCCTACTCGGCCCACCATTGCATTGGGGTTCCTGAGTAGACTCTACTTGCTTCCCAGACCTTGGATCTTTCTTGTCAGTGTTTTCATGTACTTGGGAATTAGGATAAAAGGACCAAGATAGAGAAAGGTCTAAGTGGGATCTCCGGATGCTAGTAGAGATCGCCTTTAGGGATTTGAGTCTTTTCATTATTTAGATACTTAAATGTAAATCATTCTATTTGGTTTACTGCTTTCAAATATGTTTCACCATGACATGGATCCATTGTATAAATTGGTGTTGTCCACTTTATTTAGTTGGCTATTACTTTATATCTGCTTCTGCCATTATCTGAGTTTATTATATATTTCCATTGTGCACTCTGAATAAGAGGATATAGTCTCCCCACTAACTATCCATAGCCCCTTGCTGCTAGTCAGTAGCCTCAGGCATATAGGGAGATGCGCTTGAGCTCATGTGGCAACCCGTATGGCTACCAGTTCAAGGGTAAGCTAGGCCAAGACGTTACAATATGGACCCCTACACAAAAATAAATAGTGAAACTCAAATCCTTCATAAAAACACTACAAGGGATATCCATTATATGGTACACTAGTTTTCCAAGTCATTTAATAATAGGATGGGAATACCTCAATCTAAAATTTACCTTTCAGTTCATCTCAATGTTTTAGAAGATAATATTTCTCGATCTCTCGAACCGCAAAGAGATAGATAATGAGTGGGTCTCAGATTTCATTAATCAATGGGAAGGGTTATCGTAATCCCTAAACCAATAGCTTCCCCAGGAATATATGTTGTCTATTTTTGTAGAGATCCTCCATGAGGTGTTGCAGACACCATTATTCCATGTGAAATACAAAGGAGTGTTTTGGGATCTCACTTCAATAGATAAAAAAATAGAATGTTCCATATTGCTGATGAAGGGAAAGTACCAAGTATTTCAAATATCCTAATGGGATAGAATAGTGAAGGAATATGCTACCACTATTCTTCTTAAGCCATCCCATTCCTCGTCTTCTACTCTGAAACCCATGACATATCATGTGGCTCCTCCTCCTGGGCATCAGTAATAATTCCCACCTCATTGAGTCTAAATAACATAATAGATAAAAACTAGTTTGATTAGATAAAGATAAAGGTTTATTTCTTACATGATTACCAAGTCCCTAGATACTTCATCATGGATTTGGAAAATAACTTTCTTGATTTTTCAAATCCAAAGAGGACTTATCTGGATGGACTTGAAGATCTCCTAAACTATTGACCCTTCCACTAAACATTAGGTCACATTATTTATGGATGATTTGTTCTCAAATGAATTATAAAAAATTGGTTGACTGTGGACATGAAAAACTAAGAAATCCACCAACACAGTTAATGGGTTTTTCTACTACCGATTCAAAGGGAGATGGTAAATGAAAGGATGTATCTAAAAAAGGTAAATAGAAGGTCAATGATTAGATTCTCAAAAGGATGATGAACTAGACTTGTGATATCCCCCAAGAACAATTAATATAGACAACTATTCCCTAGGATTCATCCTCTATGAAACATCCAACTCAATTAGTGAGATAGACCTCCAAAATCCAGTATTCCCTGAAACAACACGGTCACAAGAGAAGGAAGAAAAAATATGAATTTGAACCAATATCAAGGTCAAATTTTTCTTTGAGTCTATTGGAATTCATGCCTTCAATCCCAAAATCATGGGCTCTGGCCCCACCAAATGGTACAACTAAATTAATCCCACCTGATAGATTTTTCATCAAACTATGATCCAATCATCAATTCCATTAACATTATTCACCTGATGGATCCCTTCTTGGATAATGAATGTGAATATAGAATCAAATTACCTACATATTATTGGATAATTATGGGAATTGGACACAGAGGTTGAAGATACAGGGGGAGATAAAGTCATGGATGAAATGAATACTCCATACATATCCCCACTCAAACTATATATATAGATAAAGCTCATTGGAGATCCCCCCCTCGCCCCATGGGCTTAGATGGAGCAAGAAAGTTCCCCCACACATTCCAGGGTCTTCCATGACCTGGTGATTTAGGAATATTGACTAGAGGAGAGGCAAATTCAAAATTAGCCTTGGTGCATATACCTACCTAGTCGACTTAACCAACCAAGGAAAAAAGTGCCTCCAACTCATGGTCCAAGGGTCGATCTACCTATATCAAGTTCCCTAGTTCTTAATGTTCCTACAAAAGAGAATCCTCATACCGGTAAGAACATGCCTTTAGCTCATAAGTATAAAATTTTAAAGAACTTTTCCATAGTATCATCTATGTATTCAATTTGGATGCTCTAAGTCTATCAGAAGACCTCAATTAAGCACTCATAGAGGATTTTATATGTCCTTAATATTTTGAAGTGGAAGTTGTTTCCTTTTAAGTATATTGTGCAAAGATAGATCATTGTTAATAACACATATTCATCTCTTTCATAGTGAAATAAAATGATTAAATTATATAATGACATATCAAAACTTTTTTTATAGATAGAAGGATAAATGACATTGATATTTGATTATATTTCATTGACAATAAATCAAGAGTCAACATCATTCTTATTCAAACACTTCTCTAATTGGGTTACAGTGAGGCCCACTTGTCCAATTATAATCTAACATTACAAGGTTATGAAATTATTAATAAAAATCCTCTTTGGTTAATTAATCTCATTTCCTAGTTTGGGGACCTTGTATCTGACTCAAATTTTATTGTTCTTTGGTAATATATGGATTTCAATGTTCTATTGGGAAGATCATGGTTGCATCACCACACGGAAATACCCTCATTATACCATCAATACCTCAAATATTTCATTAATGGTAAAATTGGGGCATTGTGTGGTGATAAATACTCATTACAATCCTATTACGCTCAGTGAATTGATACATGATTTTACAAGAAGGAATAGAAATAGCACAGGACCAACGGTATTTATCTATTCATGGCCATGAATGGTCAAAAAGTGGCCTTGTCCAATCCCATCAAAGATACCAGGGAATAATATGAATTTCTTATACATAAAATCAATAGAATATGACCAAATTCAAGAACATATTCCACAAAATTCATGATATCGGTCCTGAAAAATGATCTTGGTATTGTTGAAGATGTCACAAACTCTCCAAACAGTGGTATAAGCTTATATGAAATTTCCCTCATTCCATCTATGGAGCCCCAAATATTCCCTGCCTAATCAGTCAAGAAAAATAGGAGGAAGATGTTCCTTCTCGATCCCTTACTTCATCCCCTCCAGATCTTCAAAAACACCCCACATTGTTATAAGGTTCAGAGTGAGTCGCTTCATCTTTTGGATGAAAAAATATCAACTCCCCTCATAACTTCGGAGAGCATCCTACATTAACTACTTCTAATTAGGGTAATGAAAAAAGAATAATAGTAAGAAGAAGATGATGAAAAAGAAGAGTACATCAGGGATTCCCTTTTATCATTTTTTTAAGTTCTATCTACTATAATTGATGAACATAGGGAAATAAATCTAGGTACGGAAGAAGATCTATGGATCACTTTGATCAGTGTGGCCATCACTTTTGATGAATGAGAAGTATATACCTACTTACTAAAGAAATATCCGGATGTATTCACCTATAATTACACAAAATATTTAGACCTCAATCTTGAGTTATTTGTTCACCACCCGAGCTTTCTATAAAACCACCAAGGATACAAATAGGTATCCAAAAGGACACACCCAAATCACACCTAACAAATATATGTTAAAGTGGAAAAGATCAACAGAGAGAATTTCAATTAGGAAATAAAATATGTAAAAAAGGAGATAAAACATATTCCCATTGAAGAATAATAATGGAAACATCAGGTTCTTCATCAAATTTATATATCTCAACTGGAAATGTCTGAAATTTGATTTCCTAGTCCTGTTCACATACTTACTAATTGATGAAATAGCATGATATCAACCCCTATCCTTCATGGATGGATATTCAGGGTATAATAAAATTTTAATAAACCAAGAAAATGAATAATCAACCTGCATTAGGGCCTCTCCTTGAGATTGTTTTGGTCAGGTAATGCCATTTTTCTTGAAGAATGTTGGTTCCACATGTCAATATTCCATGCATTTCATCTTCAAACCCTTCTTAGAAAATTTTGTTGAATGTTACATCTATGACTTGGTGGTTAAGTCTCGGTAGTAATCTAACCACCTAAATGATCTTGAGGCCATATTCAACAAACTATAAAAGCACAACTTAGAGATGAACCCCTTGAAATTTTCTTTTAGTTTCACCTTAAGGAAATTTATCATATTCATCATATTCCATAATATAATTGAATTCGACCCTAAGAAGAAAAATGCTATCATCAATATGTCACCACCTATGAACCTCAAAGAGTTGAGAGGTTTATAGGGACACCTTTCTTACATTGAGAAATTTATAGCGAACCTTCTATGAAAGTGTTTGTCCTTCCCCAAGTTGATGGAGAAGGGGGTCATATATTAATAGAATAATAACTATTAGGAAATATCTGATAGCCAAAATAACTATCTCTTGAGTTCACCAGTGTTGATACCACCTATTGAGGGGAAGTTTCTCATTTTATATGTGATGAAACTGGAATGGTCACTATGAACATTCCATTCACAAAATAATAACACCATGAATGAAGAAACACTTTATTATATTATTTGAACCATGATATACACTGAGAATCATTATTCAGATATCAAGAAGAGATTCCATGCATTAATATTAATAGTCTAGAAACATATGCATTACCGACAACACCATGAAATACATTTGGTCTCTTTCAATAACCCACTAAAATAGTACCACATATGTTCTATGTTTACTATGCATTTTTCATGGTGGGGTTATATTATAGTATTTTGGAATACAATTCATGACTCAAAAAGTAGTGAAAGGATAGGATTTGGAAGATTCTCTTGTAGAACCCCCATATGTAGAAGCAACATTTTTAAATACTGAATTTCTATATGAAGATATATTTTATATTCAAGATGGTACCCATATGTGAGAAATATAATATCTTGGAAAATATAGAAGTCCAAATTGGACAATAATTGAAGACACTAAGCTCAACACACATGGATTAGGAGTCATTCTCATATCTCCTACAAAGTGAGTCTTTCCAAACACTATCCTAAGTTTAGAAGGATTTACAAACAATTAGGCAGAATATTTAGCCCTCAGTTTAGGACTAGAACTAGAACTTTAAATACCAGTGGTACACCTAGAGGTGAAAGGTGATTTAGATATGTAATCAAGAAGATCAACGGTGATTGTGATATTAAAAAATATGAGATAATCCCCCTGTTTGAAAATGTATGGGGACTAATGGTAGACTTTCCCTAAAATAAAACATTGAATGACATCCCACAATCTCATAATGCATAGGTTAATTAATAATAGAATTTAGATAAGACTATAGAAGATCTATATTGAGATGAAATAGTCATCAATATTTCAAGTCATTGAATGGTATCACATTTTGGTCATGACATCATAGAAGAGATTGGTGAGGTTATTCCCATACTTAAACTATATAGTCCCACCACTGGTTGTATGATAACCATTGTTTACTACCTCTTAAATGGAGTTCTCTTGTCAGAAATAGATATAAAAAAAATTGACAGTGAGCGACCAACTTCACTCTTTATTATGGCCCAAATCACCAAAAAGGACTCTATAAATGGGGATTTTATGGAGTCATTATCATATGAATTCATGGATAAGGACCCATTACTATCCAAAGATAAGTGAATATGGGAGATTTTGGTGCCCACCAGTCAAGGATCATTATTTTCAAAAAAATCCAAATTCTAGGATATTTCCAACCATCAATGACGTAGGATTCCCCAAAATTCACCAGGAAACTTCATTCCTTTCAAGTGTTCACCTACTTTTTTCATAAAACCATAGATTTTCAATATTTACCCAAATAATTTTATCCATTTTCCATATGGGTAGTGGATATTGTTGGACCATATCCTCTATCTACGACTAATAAGTTCAAATAAATTCTAACTGATACTAATTTCTTCTCTACTTGGGAAAAGTAAATTCCCCTAAAATAAGTTGGGACCAAAAAATCATTATCTTCATGAAATAAAACATCATTACTAGATTTGGTATTCCATTTATAATAATGATGAAAAATGGTACCAATTTCGTTTTTGATATTTTGGAGAAGTTGTATCAAGAGTATAACATCAAATCCAACCACTTTTCTTACTATCATGCATGACTAATGGATAGATAGAATCATTCAATAAGAACCTATAAAACATACTCTATAATATGGTGGATAAGGATAAAAAATTTGACCTGATAAGATCTTTGATTCCTTGTGGGCCTATCGGACTACCACCTTTACCCCCACATGGGAAACCCTAAATTCACTCATATATAGAACATAAGTTTCCCTTCCCATGGAGGTCTAATTTACCTCACTCTAAATTTCCAAATGGGATCATTTATCCATAGATGATAAATCCTAGAAACAACTGGAAGAATTGTAGCAACACGATGAGAATAGGTTTAATACCTTTCATCACTTGGTGGTTTAACAAAATCAAATAGTACAAGAATTTAACATGAAGGTCTGACTCCATTAATTCTTCCTAGCTGAACTGATACTTGTCCTAAAGACTTCAATGATACCATGGAAGAAGATACCAAAGATTGATCCAAAGTGATAGGATCCTTATTCCATACACATGTTCCACTCAAATAGATGTTATTACTTCATCTTGATTAATGGAGTTATCATTATGTCCCCAACCAATGCAATATTTCTCAATAAATACTTCATGTGATAAAATATCATGGGATGTATCTATTTATCTATGTTAAAAAATATATTCAGTCTTTTTCACATAACCTTAAAAAATGTGTGACATGTCATCCATGTCGCATAATGATAAAATGCATGACACCAAAATCCTTGTTGGATGACATTAAACTGCATAACATCATGGTGCAATATGAATTTCCTTAAAAGGCACATAATATGGTCATAGTCATATGACCCAAAAAAATACATCATAACCTATGATGTAATACTTTAAGCTACATTACTTAATTTCCTAATCATAATATGTTAAACTGTATGAAAGTTTCCTTGTCACACAACATAAAACTACATGGTTCATATCCTTTTTTCACCAGGTAAAACTATATATAATTTTAATTCATGCATGAATGAATCATAATCTTTTGTCTTATTATTCCATCACATATTTATTTCAAGAACTATGTGGGTCTTGATTCCTTCCATCACAAGATCCGTAGTGAATCTTGGATCTCCAATACTATGACCAGTTGTGGCATAATAAAATTCCCTCATCCCTGTGTATTGGTCAGACCTACACATAGATCATCACCATAACTTTTTGTGGATTTATTCTCATTCTCGTTAGACACTTAGTAATTTCTATACTCTATTACTCAGGCCCAGTAACAAAGAAAACAAATTCCCCTCTCCTATAGACAAATAATTATCTATATAGGTGACACTTTCTCTGGTTCCCTCATCCAAGTACCCATCATGTAAATAATAATATTCCACTCCTACCTTTAAAAAACCAAAATTTATACAGGGGACTTCACACTCCATGTCCAATGCTAGTCAAAATACTTCCTTTGTTCTCAGACATATTCCTTCCCTATATCATACTCCTTTTCTTGGGAAATTTTAGATATCCATAATCTTTACTTATAAATTGATGATAGGATGTCAGATTACTAAAGATATTATTTTCTGACTATACAGTAATATGCCCCAGTTAGGGTTGTATAATTCTCCCATCCAAAAAGGCATATCTTCTAGAGTATTCCAATTTTTTGACTATGTTGTAATATTTCACATTTGGATTTGCATAAGTCTCCCACCAAAAGATCCTATCAACCATAGGTACATTCTTCCTTGTAAGAGATATCTTTTATCTCTGTAAACCCCTTTTCATTTTTTCCTATATCACATTTTAGGTCTGAGAACCCCCCAATATCATGGCTTATTATTTATTCCTTCACATACCAAGCATGCCATAGAATCCTTGGTTTGATAATTCTTATATCACTCATTGTTTCCAGGAGAGATATAGTCCTAACTGTGTAACCTAAAACTGCAAGAAACCAGCATCCTTACTGCATGACGTTAAACTACATGGATGATGTTCTTACCACATGACACTAAAATTCATGGTTTCTCAGAATTATATATTTCTTGATTCTCACTAAAATGATGTATGTAGAAACTCTCAATACATATTCCCTAGTCTAGCTGTAATATAAAAGGAAAAATACTATTTTACTATTTATGGGTCAGACCTACATAGGCTAATACTTTTCCCCATTCTTCATAATTCGGATATGAAATTATCCTACCATATTTAGGTTATTTCCATCTATAAACCAAACTCTATGTATGGGATAATATGAATCTCCATAAGATTTTCCTTTCCATCAGTAGTGGAATGAAATATTCTTAAGGATGTCATTTTATAACTATGTAGTAATATTCCCTAGTTGGATTTGCATAAGTCACCCACCAAAATGGATAATTGGCCAAATGATTACACTATCTGACTATGTAGTAATGCATCCCAGTTGGATTTTTATAATTCACCCATATAAATGGTCTTTCAACCAGAGGTACATTCATCCCCAGGAAAGGCCTTTCCTATCTCTATAATCCCATGCAATATTTTTGTCCCGTATCACTCTTTGGATCTAGAAAACCCCGGGATTATGGATTACACCTGTCCCCCCTTTATACCTAAAAATGATTCCATATTCCTTGACATATTACTATGAAAGGGTAAATTGATCAGTCTATGGGTCAAAGTTAAATGAGCATAAATTGTAGCCACAATGTCCTTTTTGTAAGATATTAAGCTACATGGTCCACATCAGGGTCGTATGACATTAAACTACACAATGATCCAACCCTTTTCCAGGAGGATGCTTCCCCCCTTAACTCAGTCAAATAAAATAATTCACCCTCTTATTGACAATCCAAATTCATGTTACAAAAATTTACCATTCATGGACATTGCCAATATATATTCTCCCTTCATTCGCAAACATTGTCCCTTGAAAATATAATCATTGTGGTCTTGAGAAATCTAGATCTTCACAAACTACCTAGAGATTAGTAGTGGAATGTCAGATTCCATTGGATTAAATGGTTTGACTATATAGTAATACATCCCAGTTGAATTTTCATAATTCATCCACTAAAAGGGCCTATCAACCAGAGGTATATTCTTCCTTGTAATATACAACTTCTATCTCTATAAACATCAAACAAAAAAATCATGATGGAAACTAATTTTAAAAAATATTCTATTGTATTTTCGTGTATGTTTTTCTCACATCATGTTTCATATCTTGAAATCAAAAAATCAGGACTCAAAATTCCCATTTATGTATATGGAGAATGTCTGAACATTCTTAGAAAACCAGCCTTTTTAGGTTATGATTCCAAACATCATGGTCAAATCTATTAAACATTAAACACCAATCACTTCAGTATGGCTTGCTAGACTTTAAACTACCTATGAAAAGAGATCCATTTCTCACCAGGTTGAAAATCCACAAATATAACCCTAGGTAAAATTTTAGTCTTAACTCACTAGACCTAGGATTTGTATGGTTTGGGTAAGAATCAAGTAATGAAAAGATAAGAGGCACAAAAATTGTTACAATGAAACCCTAAAAAGGGTGGCCTAAGGAAAATCCAAGTATCTCTTACTAATTCTTCTTCATATATAAATTATAAAAAAATGGACGATGAAAAAAAAGAAGAAAATATTTTTGGGTTGTCCATATGACCCAAGAAATAGATAAACTATGCTCAGTAGGTCAAAAATACTTAAATAAAAATAGTAAATTATCATACATTTCTTTGTAATTGTAACACATTGTCATAGTTACATTCAATAAAGTGATTGAATTTTAATGGTATTATTATAATGTGGACATAAACACATAAATAGATAATCAAGGAACAAAAAATTAATTATTTATTCATTTTTTAAAAGCATCGGAACATTCAGATGTTGGAGTGTCTCTACCAAATTTTATAGTCATTCCCTGACATAGGCCATGATATGTTGAATTATGGTTCGATCACTCTTCACATATTTTTGGAACCTAGGTAATAGCATGAAGGTGGCTTCTTCAGAATGAAGAAGCTTCTTAATCTCTATAGCCAAAGAATCCTCACCTTCTGCTGAAAACCACTTCAAATAATAGTGAATTTGGACAATCTCTTCTTATATGTAATTTAGTTCTTCTTAAAGGATTATCATTTTGAAGGATTTATCCTCTAGATGGTTTTAATTCTCCTCTACATCCTTGGAATGATTCGACATTTCCTGAGAAACAGTAGTATAAAGATCTTCAAACTGACTTGCTAAGTATACCTTATCCTACTATGGACTTTTCTTCTCTTCCTATTGTTGAATGACAAACATAATAGCTTGTTGGATCAATTGTTAATAAAACATGTAATACCCTAGAAATTAAAATATGGTTGGGAGTCGTTGAAGTCAAAATGGAAGGTCTTTGAGAGGTGTCTCCAATAGTACTGTCAAGATGTCTCACTAGATGATATGGTGTGTAGTGTGAAGAGAATCATGTGTCTTAAAGTCTGACTCAGAACTTATTCTAAATGGAGAGATGTGATCTCGGATCAGTGCACTCAATGAGGTAAGATAATCTACCCCATTTATAATAGTATCATCATCACCCACCAGTGTTGATTGAGTTTTCATAGAAGCACCCACCTCTTGCTTGACCACTAAAGTCTATGGCACTGAATATCAGGTGGAACCTTCCATCAATATTAGAGGGTTAATAGAAAAAAATGATGTGGAGAAACCAAAGTAGTTAATAACACTCACCCATTATTAGATCTACTATTAGTATCAATGCATCCCCAAAAATCTTGGTCTTAGTACTTTGAGTAGGGACCATCTGATAAGGAGAATACTCCTAAATTTTCCCAAAGACCAGGATAAAGGGGCTTCAAGGATCTACCACTTTAGGATTATTAATTTTTACTCCTTCAGAAATGGAATTTTGTTATACTTAGATGCCTTGGTAAATAATTTCCTTGGTAATACACTCTATAGAAAAATTTGAAGAATTTGAGCTCTGGTTTATGAAATCGAATGAAAAGAGTCCTACTATATTTGAAAATTTAATAATGAGAAAACTCACATTTTTTAATTTCTCTTTTAAAGTACTATAAATCCTATAACGTTGAGGGATATTAATATTGTTTAACCTATCGTCAAGTTATATTATTTCATTAAACATTACTTCATGTCTCAAAACATCCTCATCGTTAAGGATATCTGAGATGCATGTCTTAGGACCCAAATTGGCTCTATCATCGATTCACTCAATCAGCCTCTCAGCAGTAATAGCATCTTTGAACCCTTCATGGCCCGGATCAGCACCAACTCCATCATCATATCATCTAAGATCCTTGTCAACTCTTCCTATAGTGAATGGAGCTATTAGTGGTTGTCATAGGGTCCTCCAGTGTTTGTGGAAAATCTAAAATATCATAATGAATAAAGTCAATAACCATAATATGATACCTTATGATATATATATATATATAACATTTACATGAATCTCTCCCCTATATACTATAATAGGATGAGACATGGTTGAATCTCTTGGAACTTCATCTATCAAAGTGATGTATTCGTCATTATAAGTTTGTTCCTCCTCCAAGATATCCCCCTCAATCCTCGAAGGATCAATGTCAGCCCCCTTAAGGGAGGAAGTTAAAGAAGATCCTATAAAAGTAAAGTATGTCCAAACAAGTATATCATGAAAGTCATAAGATTAAAATGATAGTGAAAATACTTAATTAAGCACATATGCTAATCCAAATTCTTCACCCTCTTTAATTTATTCTCTCAAGATGACTAGGGGACTATATATGTCCACTCGGTCAAGGAAATTTGAGGTGGTGGTTGATAATACCCTTATTACATTACCTCCACCATCATCCTTTGACCTAGGGGTAGTTCTGCAAATTCAAGAGTCTCATCCACTACTCTGATAGGGGTTCCTGTGAGCCCATATTCTGGTGAATTGGTTATCATTCATATTATTCCTTCTTCTCCTATTCTTAACAGTGAGATAGATCCCATTAAAATTAATTATGATATATAAGGGAGTGATATAATAAAAGAAAAGAGAGAGATACCTCATCAAAATTGATATAGCTATCCCATTCCTCTTTAGATAGACTAGATATCCCCTCAATAGTAGATCGATCAAGTATATAAGATACTATATTTGTTTATCGGATCTGATCATCAGTGTCATATATCAACATTTACAACTTCTAAACATATTTCACCACCATAGTAATATTTTTGTTAGGGTTAATATCAGAAGGTTCTCATATATCCCCCAACTTTGGGGTGTGTATTCTAGCCTAGATAAATACCCACATGTCTCTGATGTCAAGGGTTGCACCCTTCCAAGTATGTATCTCCAAGGATCACAAAAAATATGATGCTAACATAGCTAGATATGAGAATGATCTAGTATATTTTTACATTGAATCCTTTGTTTCCATGTCTTCTCTCATAGGAGGTTGGGTGACTTGTGTTTGGGTTTCCATTAGCGGTGACTTCCAAACCACATTGTCCTTGAAGACATGGTTTTCTCAACTCTGGCCTACACTATAACCCTTTCTTGAGATCACTTAAAAGGCTTCAGAACTTCAACATCATCACCTTTGGGTTGAAACTTCTTACCGCACATTCTATGACCATAATTTTTCAAAGCCTTAACTCAAGGGTTGCTTTTATTTAACACCCCTAATGGTATGAAGAAATATGAGCATTGGTATTCCTATAAACATTCCTAATTTATGCACCAAACGGAAGTAGTTTGATTGATATTTGGGATACCTAGGAGGCTTTCTAGATCCAAAATTATTATTCCACCATAGTGTGTTTCTCAAAACAATCATTCATATAGGGAGACACTTGGTTGTAACAGACACTTGAATTGGTGGTTAAATCGATGTGGATTATATGACTCATATATGATCTCACTATCAATATGGGCTTCTAGTACTCTATCTCTAAATTAATTCATGTGAGACCTCAAATCATCATCATCTTTGACATTTTCAGTGAACATACCAGCTAGTGGATCACCATATTATAAGAAGTTTAACTCCCCCAATATGTTTAAAATCCTCAAGATGTCATTGTGCTTCAGGGATAAAGGCTGGATACCATAAAAATCCTGAATGAATGGGAGAAACCAGCCTTTATGTACTTAAACTCCACTTATCATGCCATAATCGATAAAGTGGGCTACAATCCACCCCACAACACATGAAATGGCCCTTAAATTTTGAATAGGTCCCTCTTAGTGCACACATGTTGTAAACACCATTATATATTCTCCAGAATAGGGGAACCCAACCTTATGTGGCTCTATTCAGCTAGTTTGGAAGCTATAAAAATGTTCCTTGTCACACGTGGTCATTGGATTTATAGACAAATAGTATTTATATACTTAGCCGCATCACAAAGAATTTGGCCAGGCAGGTCCTTACAAAAACCAGACATGACCTTGTAACCCCATCTGGAATATTTCCCTTACAATAATGTAACACAAATTTTGAAGGATTTCTTTGATTTTCTGAGGTTGAGTGTCCCATAGGGTGATGAAACGTGGGACCTTACCCTTCTGTCTCAATGATGTCTTTCATCCACATTTCATGATGGATATCTCCCCTTTGGTGAGGGTATCCATTCTTAATCTTATGGGCCATATTCAACATTTTATGGGTTGAAGATGATGTATTTTTAGTAACATATAACATTTCCTTTGGTGGGATAAACTCACCATACATATCCTTATGTATAGGGGCTCTAGAGATCTTATAAACCTCCCAAAGGATAATTTCAACATCACCATGCGTGAGATGAAATTAAAATTTTTTGAGGGCTCCATCAGCTCAATAGTTCATAGATGATTCTCAGGTTATTGTAGACATGTGCTTTCCCTACAAAAATGACCTCATAAATGATTATGTTTTGCAGGTCAATCTTAAATTCTAGTCAAGTTTGGTTCACCCAGTATGCCCATATCCATTCAGACCTAACTCCCCTTCAATATATGAAGTCCAAATTCTCCTTATAATATTACGATTGATCTTTATTAGAGTACTGGAAGGTTGAATCATGGAAGTGAGGTTTTGACTCTTGGGTGTGAGAATTAAGATTTGGTGTGCAGAGGCTATGGTGTATGACATAGATGGTACGAACAGTTACTTCCTTGATGAATCCACCCTTGGTATAGACAAAAGCAGGGGAAAATTGGTATATTCCATGAATTAATACATCAAAAACTAACTCTGACTATTATGTAATAGATAATATATTATAATTCCATGATTGTAATGAGGCAGATAGTCACTTCACGTATACTCACGCTGGTACTATGTCAAGTTTTTTACTAAGTCTGAAAGAGTGGAGTCACACATTTCATAGTAATTTAGAACAAGATCTTTCATAATCCTTAAGACATGTGTAGAAGCTTGTTTGGGTAAATCTGTCAGAGTAGACATCAAAGATCAATAAGGGCATATAAATATTTTCATTAAATACAAAAACTTATTTTTAGAAGATTCATAAATTTTGGAAAGGGAGATGACCTTACATAGTTCACTCGCATAAGAAACTCACACAAGTATCCTCATGTTATTTCTTCACCCATGTGACCTTGCATAGATCTCTCACCCACGTCCCTATGAAATATTTCCAAGGTCATGACAGGTAATTACAGGAAGGATATTCTTCAGAAGACATGACTGAATGAAAATCACATCAAGACTACATGAAAGACCTATATGATTAGAGAAGAATAACCTGAAATCACAAGGGGTAATTATTTGGGTAGTCAATGGTATTTATATATGTAGATGACCAGCATGCCAGACCTACATGGACTACCTACATAGACTACTTGTGGGGCGTTAAGATTATTTTCCTCCCTCTACATTATGACTAGACCCTTTTCTTCTAATTGGATCCAATCCTTAGGGGAGTATTATTTTCTACACTCCGTTTTTTCACAAGATATGAAATGATTTAATATAAAGTACCTCATTTGTTGGAGTGGTGAAGATCCCCATGAAGGATCAAGGGAACTCCCCAAAGATGGCATGTCCACAACCAGCTTCTTTGATAAAAGTCTTTTGCAGTCCCACCTACAGAGCTCTAAAGGATCATCCATTCCTACATGAGGTACTTAAATGGGACACCTACACCGAGTACCTAAGTAGGTGACCTCCTTTGACTAGGGTCCCTTGCTTTACTATAAATATGAACCTACATAACCTCATATGGGATACTAGAAAACAAAAGATGCTTTAGAGCTCTAGTCATGAAGCCTCTTTTCCCAAGCCCTCAAAAATATTTTAGGTGCCTCAAAAACATAAAATAGGAGGAAATTAATGGGGATAGTGGGATCAAATTCCCTCTAGTTTATAAAATACAACACACGTGCATAAGGACCCCCTACCCCTAATTAAATATAACTGGCACCAAGGTCCCTACTAAAATCTAATACCTATGAGATACCCTTATAGAAACACCTAAGAAAACCCTTGGTGCCTAAAGCGAGGCCTTTTAAAAGTGTTGTTTTTACAATTTTTGAATCGCTCAAGGAATATTTATCTCGATTTAATCTACCCTATGGGAAGAACTTATTGTTTCTCCTAGGTCTACCCAACAAGAAGTTTCTTCTGCTTCCCAAGACATGACCTGCATGATACACCTTCCAATCCCTCATTCAAGTCACCATTGGTAGGGATCCTATACCTTTGGATCCCTAATGTGAGGGGGGGATTGAAGCCTTGATACTTTCATGGACATATAGAGAGAAATACTAGCATGTTTCACATTCAGTTATGCATTCCTTCATTTGGAGGTGTCCCGCACTTGTACTACCTAATGAGTGGTGTCCTCAATGTGAAATGATTTATGCATCCCATCATTCATGAGGACCCTGACCCTGGGGGCAGTGCTAGGGACATCCCGGTCTTTTATAGGAGGTCTAGGGACTTTCCATTCCCTCATTGTCTCTATGATTAGGGACCCCTAGTTCTTGGTGAGGAGGGAGAGGATCATGATTTCCTTTCCCTTTGGTGGCCAGTGGATTATCTTTCTCTCTTCTATGGAACCAGGAGTATGGAATCCCTCCTGGAGTAATCCAGCAACATTTTCTTATGGGTTTTATCCAAGGAGTTAGTCTGATGTGACTATCCTAGATACAAAGTGAGAGAGGATATAGAAAAATTAAATCCCATTCTTCTTCTCCCATTTTCTCAGCCTCATCTACCAACATGTGTTGGAGATTGTGTGATTTTCTATATTTTCTTCTTTAGTTTGTTTATCACACTCGAGCATGACTCACTTGGGCTTAGAGTCTGGAAATAATCAAGAAATCCACATGTTATGATTCATGTAATATAAGAGAATATTTTTTTAGATCTTCCTCTTTCCTTCCTTCAAAGGGCCTCCATATGTGTGGGTCCTCGATGACATGTATCCAACCGAAATGGAATCCTCTTATATGGTGTAACCCCAAAATCATTCATTGATCTTCAAAGGGGACACATTCTTAATGAATCTAGTAAAAGGGACTTCTATTCGGTGTAATCCCTAACTCAATACTCTCAAAACGTCATATCCTCATGAGACAAACCTTTAGAGGGCCTCAATACACATGGTTCCTCAACCCAACCAAACTATGAAGGTTTTTATTTTAATCCAAATGGTATATTTTGGAACCCTCCCTGAGGTCCAAACAAAAAACCAAAATTCAACCAAAATTCTCTCTAGGCCACATAGGAGACCACATCCCTTTAAAGTTTCTTATGTCACCTTGTCAGAATTCCCACATCAAAAATTGGCTAGCTACTTAAAAGGCAATATTATGGGTGCTCTAAAATGATGTTCAAATTCGAGTTATTTAGCTACATTAGAGTGGCTGAAAAAAAAAATTATTAAAGGAGGAAGTAATTTTAAAACAACATATTAAAGGTATTTTTAAAATAAAATAAAATATCATAAACACACTACTTGAAAGGTGGGTGTATCATTTATAAAACTATAATAATTATCCTTAGAGAATATTTTTTTTTTGAAATGAAATTTCATTAATTAGACCCAACGACAACCTTTTTTTGGAAAACTATTTTTTTGAAAGATTAATTGATATATATATCCATATTTACATACTTATTAATAATTATCATTTTAATTAATATCCACTTAATTATGATCCCCTAATTTTTTAACTCTTGATCCCTACGATTAATAATTAAACCCCAGAGATGAAATGAATTAAACCCTAAGCAAGCTTTAGAACATGAAATTGAAGAACTCTAATTTGATTGATGTTATAAGGTGAGACTATGGGATATGGTGAATTAATGAACATACCAAATCTATAAATGAATATGAATATAATTTAGGGATTGTATTTGAACTCTATAATTTTATCGCATGTGATTTTTTTACCGATTAAGATAGCGCTCTCACAAAATGATATGGGTTGTTGGGGAGTATTGTGTCTCCTAGAAATGTTCCCAGTGTGTTGGAAATGTGATTGAAACTAAAAAAACACATTAGAATCATAGAATAATCTATGAAAATATAATCTAGAGTATAAGACTATCCTAACTGTCCATTGGGATCTAAAGATTCCATCACAAGCAAGTGTATGAAAAAAATGTAAAACAGACTCAAACTCATTATCAGAAACACACCTCTTAATAACATGATTACTACAAATGTTCCAGAGGTGTATATCATCCCAAATATAAAATATTGACTCACAATTTAACATTTTTACATGATGTTTCTTTAAATTTGTAGGAATTTCAAAGGCATCAAGGTAGTTAACTAAATTATCATACCAAGGATGTGTACCTAAGATGGAATAAAGATGCTCATTGGGGAAAGTTTCCCAAATTGGTACCTGGTCTAAGGTGTCAACCTTTAATGTGTGTGTAATCCTATTCATGTGGTATTCCACCAATTTTTTAGACCCCTTATTTTCCTTTATCTAAATATCAAATTCTTGAAAAAGGAGAAATCATCGAATTAGCATGGGCTTTTCTTCTGGCTTCTTCAAGAGGTACATCAGAGCTTCACGGTCAGACAAAATAACAACTTTAGATCCCATCAAATTTTAATGGAATTTATATAAATAAAATATGATGTAAATAAACTCGTTTTCTGTGGTTATGTTGTTTGATTGCGATGAATCCAATTTCCTCAAAGCATAGGTAGTCACATGTGATCTTCCCTCCACCCTCTTGGATAAGATAGCTCCAACTACGAAGTTTGAAGCATCACACATAAGCTCAAATGGAATGTCCCACTTTGGGGATTGTATGATCAGTGGAGTGGTCATATGCTTCTTCATCTCATCAAAGGAAGTCTTATAATAATCGTCGAACAAAAATTTAGAATCCTTTTTAAGTAATCGCAACATAGGGAGGAAATTTTTACTAAAATATTTGATGAAGCGGTGATAAAAACATACATTACCTAAGATGATGTCATTCCCTACCATGAAATGACACTTTTCAAATTTCAAGACCAAATTTTTCTAAATACAATAATTCAACACATTTATTAACCTAAAGATACATTCATCAAATGGTGATCTATACACTATTAAATCATCTGAAACTACCTCCAAGTATGTCTCAATGAAATCATAAAAAATACTCTTCATGAATCTCTCAGAGGTACATAGGGAATTGCATAGCCCAATTGGCATCCTTCGGTAGAAAAATGTACCAAATAGACATGTGAATGTTTTCTTATCATGATCCATATGAGATACAAGAACCTAAATATTTATAGGAAATTCATCCAAGAAATAATAGAGTGTTTTCCTAGCTAGTCTCTCAAGAATTTGATCAATAAATGGTATAGGAAATGGTCTTTGCGAGTGGATTTATTTAGGTTCCTATAATTAATACAACACACCAATTATTTTTTACCCTAATTGGAAATAATTATTCTCTATTATTTCTAACAACAATAACACCACTCTTCATAGGAACAACCTGAATAGGACTCGCCCACTTGGAATCTCGCATCAGATAAATTATACCTACCTCAAACAATTTTTCAACACGTTTTTTACAACTTCCATGAGAGTTTGATTTAGTCTCCTTTTTGGCTTCCTAACCGGTTTAGACCCATTCTATAAAATAATCCTATATATGAAAATGGAGGGACTAATACCTAATATTTCAGACAAGGTCTAACTAGTTTCCCTAATTTTATCCCATAAAATATTCAAAAGTGTTTGTTCATGTTCAAAAGGATGATAGTTTGGAATTATAACAGTTAATCTCTCACCACTCAATAAGTATGAGTATTTTAAATTTTATTGTAATGGATTGATTTCTACAGAAGGGGGTGTATTATGGATTGAGACATTGAAGGAACTAAAATATGTTCACAACAAACAACAATACCGTAATATAAATCATCAAAATCTGAGAATAATGCATCAAATCCATCAGCATACTCAACAGAAAAGTCATTATCAGAGTGAGCATGATCAAAATCAGAATATGAATCCATTTCAAAATCAAATCTATGAGAGGCGATTCCATTAGAAATAGGTTTGGAGGTTCTCTTATACATTAAACTAGAACCAATACTCCTAATCACTATAAACATAGTACAATCCGAATCCATGGGGTTTTTATTTGGAGGTTAAAAATGGGATATAACAAAAGAAGAATGATCCTCTGATGGGTACTTCATAGAGACCATAACATTAAAGATCAAAACTTCATATCCAAACTCCATGGAAAGTGTATCCTCGTGAACATTTAGGATAGATTTTGTAGTTTTGAGGAATGGCCTACCTAAGATAATGTGATCATGATAAATTACCTGATCATACTCCATGATAAAAACATAGAAATATTCTAGAAATATAATGTATCTTACCCGAACAAGTACATATTCAAGGAATATCTCTGGATATGTCGTAGCTCTATTCACCAACTTCACCACTACTTTTTTCAGCTTCAAATCACCAACCTGTAAAGAAGATAATTCAGAGTGAGGCATCAAATTTATGGAAGCTCCCAAATCACATAAAGCATCAGAAAAGTGTAACTCACATATAGTACATGGGATGGTGAATTTCCTCAGATCCTTTCACTTTGTTGGAATTTCTAAAGTTTGGGTAATTATTGTTGACACATTCCTTCCATGATTGGTCCTCTCATTTCTCTTAAACCCTCTTCTATTGGTACAATGTTCTTTTAGTAATTTTTCATACCTTGTTATTTTTTTAATGGATTCATGTAGAGGGATGTTAATCTCAAAATTATTAAATTTGTCCAAAACATCTTTTTTCATTGCCTCTTTAGTTATATTCATTGTTTGTACGACTCTATCTAGAAATGTAATGGGTTTCAGAGGAAAATCCGTAATCTTCTAGTCACCTTTTTTTCTCCTTGGGTTGCTCATTAGTGGGTCTGGAATAGGGCTTCTCTATAGCTGATGTGGATCCTGGTGGAATGATTGGGGATGATGTATCAGTTGTTTTCTTCCCACTTCTCAATGTGATGGCACTGACATTCCCCTTTGGATTTGGAGTAGGTTGGGAAGGTATATTTTCAAAGTTCTTATTTACGAGTTCATTGAGGGGAGTGGAAATCTAGTTCATTTGTGTCTTAAACTCCCTCAACTCGGAACCTTGACCCTTCATCTCATTCTATTTATTAAGAACAATTTGTTTCAAAAGATCATTAGTATTTGAATCTACCATTGGTTGATAATTCCCTTATTATTGAATTTTTTATGCTTGGGATTTAAATCTCCCTTGGTATTGTTGGGAAACCTATTGGTTAGGTGGAGGCTACAAGAAATTTTGTTGAAAATGGGGTACTTTGTTATTGTCTAGAGCCATACATCATATCTAATTTATTATTTCACCCTTAGTTGTATGTTGGATAAAATAAATCATACTTCTTTTAGGGATGCGGTTGATGTTGCTTCTAATATGGTCTTCGAGAGAATAATTTTTCAAAATTTCAATCTCTTTTAGTTTGGGGAAACAATATTTTGGGTGGTCTATTTCTGATTAAATGCCACAAGGCCTCATAAGTGTTGGTTTGGATTTGTTTTAATTCAAATAAACATCCCTTAACATAGTTTTAAATGCTTAAAACATAGTATGAATCAAATGATTTTCAAGAGAAAATGGACTTACCTGATGTACTCCTCTAACATGTAGTGTACTTCAAACACCAAATTGTTGGGAGATTTTTGCAATCTGGTCGATCAATGTTCGTGCAACAGTTGGTGTTTTTTTTAACAATTCTCTTCCATCCACAACATACACCAGGCTCCTCTACATAAGTGTAAGGCCTTTATAAAAGTACTAGATGAGGAGTTTCACACTCGTTTGGTGATGTGGGCATCTTGCACACAAATTCTTGAATAACTCCCAGTAATCATACATTGAATCACCTTTTGTTTTCTTGATCCCTAGGATATCCTTAGGAAGGGAAGTGGTCCTCTATGCTGGAAAAAAATATCTTCAATAAAATAAGATTCAAATCGTTCCAACATGTTATGTCTTTCGGTTGTAAATAACACATCCATCCTTTTGTAATCTCATCAAGTGAGAATGGGAATGATCTTAGTTTTATTTGATCTATAGAAAAAATGTTGTTCTTTAGGGATAGGAAAACCACATTAAATTTTTTTAGATTTTTATGGAGATGCTCTCTGTATAATCCATGAAATTTTGGAAAAAATTGATTTAACCTAGATTTCAGTTCAAAGTCTGATTTGAGATTTAGGTATTCAATAGAATTTGGTTGATACTTAATATGTTGAGAATAAAAATATAAAATGGTTCTATTAGGTTCATTATTTATTTTTTAGAAATTTATTCTTGTTTTATGTTTGAATTATAATTTATTCCAATTTCAATGTTACCATAATGACAAAATTCTACAACTAGTTGAATATTAAAACTTATTGTAGACTGAGACTATCATATTTGAGCCCTAAGGGTGCACTCAATCTCTGGGTCAAGATTTAAGATATCATTTGGATTAGTTCATGTCATAAATTAATGAAAAATAAAATGTAAATATTGAAAACTGAACCATAATAGAAAGTAAATATTTTTTAGATGGTGATCCAAAAATAGAAGAAGAATGGAAAAAAGAAAACTTGAGAAAGGTGAATGAAAAAATAAATAAGGGAATAAAAGAATAAATTTAAAAAAAATAACAACCCCTAATTGGTATAAATAAATACTTGTCTCCTCAGAAATGGTTCCAAATTGAAAGGTGATTTTGTAAGAACTTTCAGATGATGTTCGATTTCAGGTTATTTAGGTGCAGCAAAGAGGATGATCAAGGACATTTATCAAAGGAGGAAGTCATTTTAAAAAAACATATTAATTGTATTTTGAAAATAAAATAAAATAGCATAAACACACTACTTTAAATATGGGGTGTATAATTTATAAAACTAGAAGAATTATGCTGGAATAATATTGTACTTTTTTCATTCTTTTTTTTAAATGAAATTTGATTAATTTGACACAACAAAAAAATGTTTTTTTAGAAACCTATTTTTTAAGTGTAATCGATATAAATCTACCTATCCAATTAATTATTAATCAATATTGTTTTAATTAATATCAATTTAATTATTATCTCCTAATTTGTTAACCCACGAACCCTATGAGAATTAACAAAACCAAAATTATGAAATCAATTAAACCCTATGCTAGATTCGGAACATGCAATCATAGTACCTAGTTTTGATTGGTGTTGTAAGGCTAGCTTATGGAAAGTGGTGAATTAGGGAACATACCCACTCTCTAAATGAGTGTGAATTGTTTTTCTGTATTTTATTTTAACTCTAAAAATTTATCCCATGTTTTTTACCAATTATGATAGTACTCTCACAATTCACACATTACTCAACCTCCCATGGTTTGGTATGAATTGATCAATTTCATGATCCATTTCCATTAATTTTTTAAAAAATAATAAATCATAATATGTGAATTATATCATCTAATTGATTAAAAATAATTAAGATAAATGGTTAGAGTTAGATCGATTACTCATAATAATTACACTTCCATGGGCGGTGTAGTCATCGTAGAAACATATTGCATCTGCAAAAGTTTATAAAAGGTATTATCAAATATCATTTTTACTCTTGATTTATTTCCCAAGATTATGATTAAATAAGAAGATAATTTAAAAAAATATAATAAAATATAATAAATAAAATAAATTTAAGAGGAACTGTGATGTTTATTACACAAATAGAAACATTAAAACATGTGAATGATAAGAAGGCTTCGATGAAGGGATCCTTACTTAAAGATATTTTCCTATGAGTATAGGATGTTCCATAACCTCCAAGTTGATTAGAGGAATCCTCTAGAACTAAAAATGGTAGCACTTCACTCCTTGTTCTAACTTGAAAATGGGGTTCTCAATGTGCTAATTCATAGCCAAAATAGGAGGTGGTTTTGGGAACCTAGATTTTAAGATACCAATAATGTCTGGGTTTTAGGTTAGTAAATGGTCATATGTCGACTTAGAAAAAAGAGAAAATATATTGGTCGAAATCTTGAATATCTCCATGTCAAATTTGGAAGCCAATGGATGAAAATATCCCAAGATATGGCCGAAATACAGAACAAAATATTTGACTTTGAGCAGATTCGGTTTTTTCGATACATTAGTTATTTGGGCCTTTTTCTAGACGAATTGGGATTGGTGGTCTTCATAATAGTTGTTCCCATTATATTTTTGAACATCCCACAAACTTTTATCCCATTTAGATGCACTAATTTCTTGGTACATTTAAAATAGTTGACATATGTCATTTGGATTCCACGACGATTGGCCCATATCCCTTTTACATCATCTTCGGCCCTCCAAATCACCTCCTCCTACAAAGAAATCACCAAAATTAATATTAATTTCCCATTATAAAAGTGATAAAAATAAAATTATTTAATAAAATATCATTTGTAATTTGTCATTATATTTGTAATTTTCAATACAAAACCATTTTAAAACATTTATGTTAGGGTGAAATAAAGCATAGAATCGTGGTATAGTCACTACCTTCTACCAAGACATCCTGGATTCATGATGTTAAGTTATATGGTTTGGTCCTTATCACATGATCTTAAAATGTATTATGTGTCCTATTAAGTGGAACTGAACAACATGGGTTCTCAGTCCTTTCATGAGGATATGTAGGAAGCCCATCTATAGGCCTAATATCGACATAAAAACTCTCATCTCCCAAGATGATGATAAACTTTATATCACCCCATTATGTGGCTTAAAACAATCATTGTAATAATAAAAATCCAAAGGATCTGTTACTAGTATAAAAAAGGGTACCATTGGTGGGGAATCACAAATACATATAGATGTATCTGTCTATGAATATTGTCAAACATGTGTAGATGATTCTATGTCCATGCATGATATTAATTTATTTTCAATTTACGGTTGAATCATGTCATACATTGGAATTAATAAAGGATTCATGAATATTCCTTAAATCATTAACAGAATCTCAAAGTAGTAAATAATTACCCCAAAATGGTGTGATGACCCCAGCCTCCCATCCTATGGACCAATGTGAGTACCTAAGCACCATTGGAACCATTTCCCAATAACCACATGCATTTGGAATGTATGTTTGTGAAACATGTGGAATAAAGTGAATTATTCGGTGTGTTTGGATCCATGAAAAAACCTATTAGAGGCCATTCAGAAATAGTGAATTTGGAATAAATGAGTGCGCATCCATTCAAACCCCCATAATCATACCATAAAAAACACAGGAACATGTTTTCATCAAAAGCAATCCTCCATCCATTCAAACCCCCTTAATTATACCATAAAAAACACATGAACATGTTTTCATCAAAAACAATCCTCCATCCATCCAGATACACCCTTAAAATATCTTCATGAGAACCAAAAAACACTAAATCTATGTTATTAAATTATAAAACATAAAATTAGACAAAAGTAAACTATGAACACATAGTCACCACTCATCCACCATATTTAAAATATATTATCTAGTATTTACTAAGGAACTTGATTAAAATTGATCGCCTTGCACATTGGTATACCAATAATGATCTTAACCACCATCTTACTAGTTTAACACACCCATGAACCTACTGAAATGATGTTTATACACCAATTACCAACTGGATGCTTCCCATAATAGGATAACCCTTATAATTTTTTTATTGAACCAAAATACCCAGTATTCACAACCCATTACTAATTCATTACCATGTGTAATGACAATAAATGACCAACATACTCATACCTGAGTGTCTTCTAGAATTACAATTTACCCACAATACCAAGACTAAATAAATGTATTTCTATAAATTACCACAGAAAAAATATGAAAATGAGGGCCATATCTTTAAAGGTTCAGTGGAATAATCTGTGTCGTATGGCCTTACTTATTTCATTTCAAAATAATGGAATTATCCTAAAACAATAATCACAAAGCATAATTATGTTTGATCTATGCTCACATGCCCTTTTCATCAATTAAGACCACTCCTCCACTAACATCTATAATATCTAAGTTACTAATCTCCTTTAAATCATAGTGAACTTATATTTCCTCTATTCACAACCAGGATGAGGATCTATATCTCATCCCAATCACTCCAAACTATGTTCATTCACTAAGAACCACTATACTTCCATGAATTATCTCCAAGAAAATTGGGACTAAGGGTTACTCCCCACTATTCAAAAATATTTTCATCTCCTAGGTCCTAAACCCTCATAAATTCTCAATAAACCCATAAAAACCCAATTTCATCAATCCATAAATATAAAATTCATCACAGGTAATGAATGTTCATTTGTAGCTAGCCATTATGAATTTCTCCCCCAGAAATCCTGAAATCCAAAACTATTCCTTTATATATATATATATATTTAATTCCTAAAGAACCTTGACACCGGTTGTTATCCATTATCCATCTGAGTCACCTCTCAAATTTAATACAAAATACACTCCTATACTATCTAATCACACAACTAGACTCATGATGTAACAACCCGAGATTTTAGGAGATATATTATTTTTAATTTCTTTGGTGTCTTCTATTGTAAACTACACCAGGATTATCTTGTACGATACGCAACACTGTATTATCTTGCAGTATACGCAACACTATTCTTGGCTCGTGTTACACAAAATTTCAAGTTCATTTTGTAGAAATTATTCTAGGAAACATTAAGTATATATTTTTCTTAATGTATAAAGGAAATAAGTTTTAATTATGTTATATGCAACACCAAAGGGAGCTTGCACTACACGCATCCCTAACTTTTCTTTCATTACACACAATCACGACCTTCCTCAATAGAGTGTGTTGTACGCAATACTGAGTTTCACTAAACAATGATATATTGTAATAACATTATTATGAACTATCCTTAATTAATATTAGTAAGTAAATTTTTAATTTTATGACATTATAATTCATCTTATAGAACATTGTAAGAGAACAAAATAAATTTTTTGGCTAAAATAAGTATTTTTCAAAAAATGCAGTTTTGCCGCCTTTTGATGGCGCACCCACATTAAATCTAGTTTTTGACATGTTTATAAGTTCAACTTGACAAAATAAAATTCTTCTTTGGAATCAGGATATAAAAATTTACTTTGGATAAATTTTTCATAATATTCTGATAACTTTCATATTCTAATGAATAGTAAAAACACGTTATATTTTAATTAAAAACAAATTTTTTCATCGTAATAATTAATATGGTTAAATTATAATATTTAAGTGTTTTAAAGTATAAATATAATATATTTTTACCATTTAATATAATTTATGTCATTACATTGATTTTAAATTGAATTCATAGGTAAAATCATTTCAATCTTTTGCAATTTTTTAACTTTTAAAAACGCGTTTTTCTAATAACAGGATTAATTTTAAATTCATTTCTGAAACTTATGTGATTTGAATTTGTAACAATGAATGAAATATTTGGAATCAGAAGGTCCAAATTTTTTTAATAGGATACGTTTTATTTTTTGTCACAATTAATAGGAACTACGGTAAATTTTATTTACCATGGTTAAAGGTAAATCAGGTAATTAAGGGTAAATATAATGTTTTATAATTACCCTAACACTTGTATTAATATATTTGGATGATTATATTGCGTCCTAATTCATATTTGGGTCGAAATGGAGTCCATTGGAACCCACTTGGATGTGATTAAGACCTTTGATTTATTTTATTTTAAAGAAAGTGAAATATGTCTCACTCAAACTTTAATAATTAAATCATTTTTAATATAAGGTTATACCGAATATAAATTCTATTATAAATACTCATTTGAAATATAATTTTTTTTCTTTGTTATGGTAATTTATTTGTAATTTTTAAGAGATTTTTTATTATCTTAACAGCTTATACATTAATTATAGAGAAATTATTTAGTTAGTGAAAAATCAGTAATATAGTTTTTATTAAAATAATAATACCCATTAAATGCCTAAAAACCTCACCAAAACTTATTGGTCATATATATATAAACCATAACCATCCAATGGTAGTATTATTGACCATTTTTAGCTTTATGAAAGAGATTATGACACTTATATTATTTTATTTTAAATGATGTCAAAGTTGTCACCTTCATAATTTAATAAATATAACAGTTTACATGTTGTGATTTTAAGATGATAAATTCGAGTAAAAGTTTTATTTTGAAATATATTAGATTTATGATAATCATAGTATTTTATTTATAATTTTTGTTCAACTAATATGTATATTAAATGATTATACAAAAAAAGATGTAGTAATTGTTTTATTAAGAGAAATATCAAATAAATGCATTAATAAATATTAAAATAACTATATATGAACTAATTAATGTTATCCACAAATTTTGTAGATGAATATGACATGTTATAAATCTATTAAACATTATTTATTGAATATATCATCTGTTTGGATTTTATTTAAATTCAAATAAATGAATACTGTCAAAATTAACACTATTGTTATTTTATAAAAATAACATATTATTAAATTATTTAAAAATCACAAAAATATTTAAAAATTATAAATTGAGATTTATATGGTCTAGAATTTCAGAAATTATCTAATTATGGACAATTTACAACACATAAGTAATTATTTATAACAATTTAAAATTTAGAATATTATTTCTACAAATAAAATTAAATAGATTAAATAAGGATAAATCAAGTTAATAAGGTTTTAAATGAATTACCAACATGTCTAAATTTTTTTTGATTATGAGATTATAACCATATATCTTCTAGTATTCTAATTGAGTCATTTTTGGAGGTTTTAAGTGGGTTCTGAATAGATTATAAATTAATATTTCTTATGTTTCCAAAGGTGCCCCTCTCCTCCCTTATAAAAGGGCACCTCCTCCCTCTCCTCCTCACTTCATTTTGAGCCTTAAAGCTCAGCCAACCCCTGACAATTACTGTTCTACACTTCCCAAGAAACATTATAGAGGTATTTTTTTTCTTCAAATACCAACTTTAGTGCCCTAAGAGAAGGTTTATAAGAGACGCGTCGAAGAAGAGGTAATCTCTTCTACCGATTCTTCCAAGTTTCTTTATTCGTATACTTCCTCTTATTTAGTTGTTTCATTCTACACTAATAACATCAGTATAACTAATATACTGATATGTTATTATAAATACTAAACAACCTTATTTCACCTTCTACCCATCCTACGAAAAATGAAATCACCGCGCGTGCGTACGTACAGAATATCGTCTCCACACCGTGGTGTAATCTGTTTTTCCACCACCACCTTACTTGGATGGGTATAATGGTGTAAATAATAACTATATATGGTTATTATAACATGATACTAATTCTGAGATATTATATCATCCACTCTAATTCCATTCAATAATTATGGGAATGATATCATCGCTCGTGCGAATGTACGAATTACCGTCTCCACGGCGCGATGAGATTCATTCTCCTAGTTAACCATTCAAGAATGATTATAAATAATATATAATAAATAATCATGAAATAAATGAATTATTAATGATATGGATTTATGTATATTTTATTTACTTACTTCCATTCAATTTAATAAGGAAACGAAAACAGTGTTCATGGGTACGTACGGATTACCATCTCCACAACGCGATGGAAATCATTCTCCATGTTAACCATTCCAGAATGATTATAATGTATATATATAATAAATAATGATGAAATTTATGACATAATAATTCTACTGGATTTATATATATATATATATGTCATCTACTTACTTCCATTCAATTCAATAAGGAAATGAAAACAGCATTCATGCGTATGTACGGTCTTCCGTCTCCTGGAACAGTGTATTTCATTTCATTTATCTATTTATTATATACATATATATCCTGAATATATATGATATATAAATCATTTTTTACATTTTTTAAGTAAGTATATCTTGATATAAGTAATAATAAAATCAAGAACAACAAGTCCAAACACATACGATAAATGATACGATTTTACCCAAACGACTAACTTAACGTGGAATTGTCAAATGCACGGGTAATATAAAGTCAAAGGGAATCATATATCATATCATAAATATTATTATGTTTCTGTTACAAGTTCTTTATATGTTTAAACCCACTATACAGGAGTCTCGAAAACATATGGAAGAAATTGGACATAAGGTAAGGGATAATTTTACAATCTCATTTTTATTTGTGATTGCTTATACGTAAGTATATTACTGGGGTTATATTTTTCATCCATGCCCATAAAATGTTTTTCATAAAGTGTTTAATATTATTCCTTGTATGTTTAATTTTATCTTTACCCCTCTTTGAATTTTATGTTGTGTTATGGAAGGAATCTTTCTTTTATTTACCATACGTGGTATTTTTTGACTTTTCCGTTAAAAGTACGTGGAGAATGTTTTTTAACTTATTTGGAAAGAACGGATTTTTACGCTTTCATAATTCCTTATTTCCATGAAGCTTACTCTACAATATTTCATGATTATTTTCAACAAAATTCTTTTCTTTTAAAATTGCACGGCATTTTGAGAAAAGAAAATGATTTTGAAGAAGAAAGGATATTTTCCTCAAAAATTCATTTCAAGTATTCATTCAAAACTATTTCCCATCTAAGATGAAATTATTTAGTATGATTATGTTTCAAGTATAATGTCTCTACTTTTTTCATGGTTTTATTTTTATTATGATGAAATGTATCCATTTGTTTTATATGAATTTTGTTAATATGGTATGATGTTTATGAAACCCATTTTATTCTTTTGGTTATGATGCATGATTTATGATTGTGTTGTGGCACACATAAGAATGATTTCAAAATGAGATGGGTGGGACCTATATCTCCTTACAATGCATTGGGTAATGATTTATATATTATGAGATAGACATGGCTGGAATGGAAAGTGAATCTGGTTCAGTAATACAGGGCTGGAACGACAAGTGAATCTGGTTTCATAATACAGGGCTGGAACGAAAAGTAAAGTCGGTTCAGTAATGGACTTTGTCCACTATGATGGTCTGGGAAACAATGACTTGGATACTATGTAAATCATATCATGTGATTAATGGATTCCACAATTACATGTTTTATTCCCAGGCTATTTTTTCATGATTAATGTTCTTTTATAATCTATGCCTTATGTACTAACATGTTTTATGTCATTGATCAAGATTTTGATGTTTAAACTTTATGTTCATGTATTTAAGTTAAAATGTATATGGATTGTTTTATTTTATCCATTATTACCCTTACTGAGCATTTGAGCTCACCCTTTATGTTTTTTATTTTCCCCAGGACATATAGAAAAGTTTTAGGTAAGAAAAAAAAAGTGGAAGATCTTTATGGGAGATGTTGAAGATCTTTCACCATGATTAGAATATTATGTTCCGAGTTTCTAAAGACAATAAAATAATACGGTCTTTGGGAATATTTGTTGTCATTTATTAAGTATACCGAAAAAATAATGTAATGTCTATGTACATCAAGCTTTGGGTCTGTACAGTTGGTATCAGAGCATAGGAGGTAGAAATGAATCCAATCCTTGGGAACTCTCAAGTGTGAGCATTCGACGAAGCATGGCTCTCTGCCCAAGGGCTTCATGAGGAAATGGATGCCACTGGGGATGATGGTGTGTCCCACCCAGTGGGTGTATCCACCCATGGAGTTCTTTGATAGGTATCAATTCTAGTCCACTAGAAAATATTTCAGACCGCTACAGTTGGTATCAGAGCAAAGGATTATTTAATCTTTGGAAACTAGGATGAAAAAACTTTAGTGAAATCCCTAGAGATATTTCAAAGGTATGTCTAGGGATGTCTCTAAGGTTATGTATAAGTATAGATTATATTCCTAGAATTGTAGTAATGATCATATAATTAATCCTAAGATGTTATATATTGAATGTACTCCCCCTTTATTATGTTGTTTTCCTAGCATGTTTTTTTCCTCTCACACTATTCTTTTTGGGTTTTAGAAAATGGTTGGAAATAGGAAGATTCACGGTATTGAAGGATATGATGGGAAATGGAATGAAATTCTTCATGAGCAACCAAATGAAACCATATTTGGAGTTCTAAACATCATTATTATGCCTAATCAAAAATCTCATAATATGATTTATAATATCAACTTTGGTAAGCTTCCTGACTCAGCTAATAAGAGAAAGGAGTTTTATGATGATCATAGAGGAAATAAAGTTAAATTTCCCCCATGTAAATTATGTGGGAAGAGACATCATGGAGAATGTTTCAAAGGAACTGGAAGATGTTTTGGGTGTGGAAAAGGAGGACACCAAGCCAGTAATTGCAAAGGAAAAGGTTCAGTTAACACCATGGACAAGGTTAATGGTATTGCTAAGAGATCCACAATGGTTTAATGTTTTAAATGTGGAATGTACGGGCATTATACAAACGAATTCCCTAAGGGACAATCTCATGAAGAGAATCTGCATGGTCATATGAATAGTATTTATGTTGATAATGATAAAAAGACTACAAATGATATATGGGATGAAAGAAGTCTTGAGGAATAAAATGATGAAGCTCGGTCAATGGTTTATGAAGGTAGTGGAATGATTGTATATTTATCAAGAGTTATATTGTCTTGGTAATTTAATGGTGCTATGGAATAAAGAAACATCTATGGATTGTTAGACTATTGTTTTTCCTAAAGTATTTGAAAGTATATGTTGAATGGTACCGGTAACCATGAAAGGTTATTAAGATATTCTTGGAAAGTAGATGATATACGCATAATGAAGGGATAAGGAGATAATGAGATGTTTGATAGTATTAAGGATCTCATGACTGATATAAGGACAATGTGATATCATGGTTTGAGAATATAGAAATTTTGGGATTTTAGTATGTGGAAAGAGCTAATTTTTGATAGCATTCTCGTTTTCAGAAAGATTATATGGTTAATCATGTTTCAAGAGAATGCATAATTAAGGTATTCACATGTCTGTAATGTGACCAACAAGATATATTTTATGATATATGGGGGATAAATGATGGTATTCACATACTTGTAATATGACATATCTGGTAATCTTTTTCATTATTATATGAGATTGGACATAATAATTTTGGATAAGCCTAAATATTGGAATGGATTATGTTAGAAATCAGATAATATAGTTTAAGGTTTGGACTTTTTGATATTATTTTTGAAATGTTATAATAGTATAGTTTTAGAAAAAGGAAAACCCCTAGGATGGGAGAAAACCCATTACGTCGGACAACGATGTGAGAATCGAACCACCAACCGAAGTGCGAAAGACCTTTATCACCTACCACTGGCCTACAGGAAGTCCATGGTTAGTAGAAACTGTTTTATTTTATTAAGAGGTATGATAGATTAAGTATAAGTCCATTTTTGGAACCATATACGATTAATCTCCCCATAGATGGACTTATGTATATTCAATAAATTTTGATAACTTTTTTTTGAGATAGATGGAATGACCTATCATTCTATCGCATGATCTACTAACAATTCAAGAAGGACAAATTAAACTTCATTTCATTAAATTAGAGATGAAGTGGAAATTGTTCATGGAATGAACAACGATGAAATTACACTAAAATCAAGTAATTATTTATTTTAATTCAAAAATTCTTAAACATTTGGGAAATGATCTTAAAAACCCAAAAAAAATTCCTAGTTCCCTCATATTTGATCAATCATATGGTACCTTAGATCATCACAAATTTATGGCGTTGTGATTGTTGGATTTTTCATAACCATGTTCTCTACCACTCTCCATCAAAACATGATGGTTAGATTTCTCTTCCATATACATATTTTCACCTATGTTCCCGTATGTGGAAACCTAGCGATGAGTTAATTTGGGTTACTATTACGTTTCATACTTTAGATATTAAAATTAAGTTTTATTATTCCTTTTTATGATGTGGGTTTCTATGAAAGAAACTTTCAAGTAGTAAACAATTTATAACCTCGATGAATTTTGAGGGAGAAATTCATTTTAAGGGGGTTAGAATGTAACACCCCAAGATTTTATGAGATATATTCTTTTTAATTTCTTTGATGTCTTATATTTTACACTACACTAAGATTAGCGTGTACTATACGCAACATCGTATTAGCTTGCAGTATACACAACATTATTCTTGGCTCGTGTTACACACAATTTCAAGTTTGTTCTGTAGAAATTATTCTACACAACATTAAGTATAGATTTTGTTTAATGTATAAATAAAATAAGTTTTGATTATGTTATACGCAACACTAAAGGGAGCTTGCACTACAGGCATCCCTGACTTGGCTTGCATTACACGCAATCACGACCTTCCTCAATAGAGTGTGTTGTACGCAATACTAAGATTCACTAAACAACGATATATTGTTATAATATTATCATGAACTATCTGTTTTTAATAGTAGTAACTATATTTTGAATTTTATGACATTATAATTCATCTTATAGACATGGTTTGAGAACAAAATACTTTTTTTGGCTAAAATAAGTATTTTTGAAAAAATGAAGTTTTGCCACCTTTTGATGGCGCACGAACTTTAAATATTGTTTTTGACATATTTATAAGTTTAATTTGACAAAATAAAATTCTTCTTTTGAATTAGGATATAAAAATTTACTTTGGATCCTTTTTTCATATTATTCTGATAACTTTCATAATTTAATGAATAGTAAAAACACGCTATATTTTAATTAAAAACAACTTTTTTCATCATAATAATTTATATGATTAAATTATAACATTTAATGGTTTTAAAGTATAAATATAATATATTTTTACCATCTAATATTATTTATGTCATTAGCATTTATTATAAATTTAATTCATAGGTAAAATCCATTCAATCTTTTGCAATGTTTTGACTTTTAAAAACTAGTTTTGTTTATAATGGGATTAATTTTAAATTAATTTCAGAAACTTATGTGATTTGAATTTGAAAAAATGGATTCCATATTTGGAATCAGTAGGTCTAAATTATGTTAATAGTCTACTTTTTATTTTTGGGCACAATGAATAGTAACTACGGTAAATTTTATTTACCATAGTTAAAGGTAAATCAGGTAATTAAGGGTACATATATTTTTATAAAATTAACCTAACACTTGTCTTCATAAAATTTGATGATTATATTTCGTCCTAAGGAATATTTGGGTTGAAATGGAATCCATTGGAACCCACTTGGATGTGATTTAGACCTTTAATTTATTTTATTTTAAAAAAGTGAAATATGTCTCACTCAAACATTAATAATTAGAGTATTTTTAATATAAGGTTATAAAGAATATAAATTGTATTATAAATACTCATTTGAAATACAAAATGTTTTTCTTTTATGTGGTAATTTATTTGTAATTTTTAAAAGATATTTAATTACCATAATTGCTTATACATTAATGATGCAGAAATTATTTATTTAGTGAAAAATCAGTAATATTATTTTTATTAAAATAATAATACCCATTAAAAGGCCAAAAAACCTGACCAAAACTTATTTTTAGTATATATATAAAGTGTAACCATCTAATGGTCAAATTATTGACCATTTGGAGGTTTATAAAAGTGATTATAACACTTACATTATTTTATTTTAAATGATGTCAAAGTTGTCACCTTCATAATTTAATAAATATAAAAATTAACATGTTGTGATTTTAAGATGATAAATTAGATTAAATGTATTATTTTGAAATATATTAGATTTATCATCATTATAGTATTTTATTTTCAATTTTTATGCAAATAATAAGTATATTAATTGATTATAAACAAATGATGTAGTAATTATTTTATTAAGAGAAATATCAAATAAATGGTTTCATAAATATTAAAATAAATATTATATGAACTAATTAATGTTCTCCAAAGAATTTTTAGATGAATATGAAATTTTATGAATCTATTAAACATTTTGGTTTGAATATATCCTCTTTGTGGATTTTATTTAAATTCAAATAAATGAATAGTTTCAAAATTAAAACTATTGTTATTTTATAAAAATAACATATTATTAAATTGTTTAAAAATAACAAAAATATTTAAAAATTATAAATTGAAATTTATATGGTCTGAAATGTCATAACGTATAAAATTATGGACAATTCACAACACATAAGTAATTATTTATAAAAATATTAAATTTAGAATATTATTTCCACAAATAAAATTAAATAGATTAAATATGGATAAATCATGTTGATAAGGTTTAAAATAAATTACAAACATGTCTAAATTTTATTGTTTTATGATATTGAAACCATATCTCATATCATCTTTTAATTGAGTCATATTTGGAGTTTTTTAAGTGGGTTTTGAATATATTATAAATTAATATTTCTTATGTTTCCAAAGGCACCTCTCTCCTCCCTTATAAAAGGGCACCTCATACCCTCCTCCTAACACCATTTTGAGCCTTCAATATCGGAAAAACCCTGCCAATTTCTATTCTACACTTCCCAAGAAACATTATAGAGGTCCTGGTCGTCTTCAAATACCAATTTTAGTGCCCTAAAAGGAGGTTTATAAGAGACGCCTCGAAGAAGAGGTAATCTCTTCTACCGATTCTTTCATGATTCTTTATTCTTCTACTTCTTCTTCTTTAGTTGTTTCATTAAAAGGTAATAACATAAGTATAAATAATATACTGATATTTTTTTATAAATATGAAACCAACCTATTTTACCTTCTACCAATCCTACGAAAAATGAAATCACCGTGCGTGCATAAGTACGGAATACCGCCTCCACGCCGTGGTGTAATATCTTTTTCCACCACCACCTTACTTGGATGGGTATAATGGTGTAAATAATAACTATATATGATTATTATAACATGATACTAGTTCTGATATATTATATCATCCTATCTAATACCATTCAATAATTATGGGAACGATATCATCGCTCGTGTGAACGTACGGATTACTGTCTCCACGGCGCGATGAGATTCATTCTCCAAGTTAACCATTAAAGAATTATTATAAAGTATATATAATAAATAATCATGAAATATATGACATATAAATGATACTGGATTTATTTATATGTTATTTACTTACTTCTATTCAATTTAATAGGGAAACGAAAACAGTGTTCATGCGTACGTATGGATTACCGTCTCCACGACGCGATGAGATTCATTCTCCATGTTAACCACTCCAGAATGATTATAAAGTATATATATAACAAATAATAATGAAATTTACGACATAATAATTCTACTGGATTTATTTATATACATATATATGTGTCATCTACTTACTTCCATTAAATTCAATAAGGAAATGAAAACAACATTCATGCGTATATACGATCTTCCGTCTCCATGCACAGTGTATTTCATTTCATTTATCTATCTATTATGTACATATATATCCTAAATATATGTGATATATAAATAATTTTTTACATTATGGAAGTAATTATATCATGATATAAGTAATAATAAAATCAAGAACAACAAGTCCAAACACATATGGTAAATGATACGATTTTACCCAAACCACTGCTTTAACGTGGAATTGTCAAATGCACGGGTAATATCAAGTCATAAGGTAATTATATATGATATAATAAATATTATTATGGTTCTTTTACAAGTTCATAATATATTTAAACCCACTATATAGGAGTCTCGGAAACATACTGAAGAAATTGGACATATGGTAAGGGATAATTTCGCAATCTCATTTTTATCCGAGATTGCTTATACGTAAGTATTTACTGGGGTTATATTTTTCATCCATGACCATAAAATGTTTTTCATAAAGTTTTTAATATTCTTAAATGTATTTTTAATTTCATTTTTACCCCTCTTTGACTTTTACTTAGTGTTATGGATCGAATCTTTCTTTTTTTAGCATACGTTGTACTTTTTGACTTTTCTGTTAAAAGTATGAGGAGAATGTTTTTTTAACATATACGGCATGAATCGATTTTTACGATTTTATGAGGCCTTATTTCCATGAAGCTTACTCTACAATATTTCATGATTATTTTCAACAAAATTCTTTTCTTTTAAAATATCATGGCATTTTGAGAAAAGAAAATGATTTTGAAGAAGAAAGGATATTTTCCTCAAGAATTCATTTCAAGTATTTATTCAAAACTATTTCCCATATAAGATGACATTATTTAGAATTATTATGTTTCAAGTATAATGTCTCAATTATTTTCATGGTTTTATTTTTATTATGATGAAATGTATCCCTCTATTTTATATGTATTATGTTAAGATGGGATGATGTTTATGAAACCTATTTTATTCTTTGGGTTATGATGCTTTATTTATGATTGTGTTGTGGCATACGTAATAATTATTTCAATATGATATGGGTGGGACATATATATCCCTCCAATGCATTGGGTAAAGATTTATATCACTTGAGATAGATATGGTTGGAACGGAAAATGAATCTGGTTCGGTAATACAAGGATGGAACGACAAGTGAATCCGGTTCAGTAATACAGGGATGGAACGTCTAGTAAACTTGGTTCAATAATGTACTTTGACCACTATGATAGTCATGGAAAAAATTCCTTGGCTACTAAAGAAATCGTATCATGTTCTTAATGGATGCAAAAAAATACATGTTTTATTCCCATGCTATTTTATCATGATTAATGTTTCTTTATGATATATGTCTTACGTACTGCCATGTTTTATGTCATTGCCCAATATTTTGATGTTTAAACTGTAAGAGCCCAGTTTTTTCCTATAAAAGACTTTGGAATATTCTTGATATTATTCCATAGCAGTGCCTTCAGACGGTGTGCGATTCTGAGCCCCGGAGTGGCCGGAATTAAATTTTTAGTGCGTTCACACTAGGCACACCAAATAAATGGGATAACTCCTAAACGATGCTTCAGATCAGAAAGTTGAGTGTACATATGGGTCCGAATGGGGTTTTTACCCTAGGAACAACATAAAACATGTCAGCGCAGGACGTTTGGACCCCTCGCCCGCTTTCGGAACGTGAAACGGATAAATTAAATTTATTAATTTATTCGTTTAATGGATTAACTCAAGTAACTCATAAACAGTGGATCAGATTAGAAAACTGAGGGCACATTTGTGTTCGGAGTGTTCCATTTACCCTAGGTGGATGTAAGTTTTGCGATCGTGGGACTTTTGTGGAAAATGGCCCCAGGGGCATTTTCATAATTTGGCGGCCTCGAGCGTTGAGTTTAATTAAATTTGAACGGGGCCTCGGATTAAAATTATGAGACCGCCGTTCTGCTATGGAGGTGGTTTTTACCCTAGGGGAGGCTTAACCTTGACCCTGTCGGGAGGTTCGGACGCAGGTCTTCTAGGGGTATAAAAAAAATTAATTAATTAAATATTAATTAATTTTATTTAAAACGTTAATCACCTCCCCTCCTCCCTTTGCACCTCCTGGTGGAAGAAGGCTCAACCAAGGAGCTCCTCCAATGAGCTTCACCGTCCTCACCTCTCCGGTGAGGTGCAGAAACTCTGGCGGTCCATCGGTAAAGCTCCAGGCTACGCCCAACGAGGTAGGATCTTGTTTATCGTTTCGTTTTCTTTAAATTCACGAACCTACTTTGATTTCAATTTGATGCACCTAATTTCTACTTAAACATTGATAGAATCCCATAGTTGTGTAGAAAATTTCTTGGGCTTTCCAATGCTTCTTTCTATTTCAAATTTGGAGTCTCGAGGCCTCCGTAATCGCCCGTCAAAGATTGCGGACTTGGAGGTGTTTTCCAGCGGCTCGCGCGGTGGTTCAGTCAGCATCAGCAGGGCTGCGCGGGCGTTCGGTGCGGCTGGATTCGGGGCGAGGCGGAGTGGCTGAGTGAGCAGGGGGCATGCGGCGCAGGCGGATGTGGGGCATCGTGGTGGTGCGGAGGCCGGCGGAGGCGGCGCGCGGCGGGTCGTCGGCAGCAGGCGGCGACCCCGGGGGAACAAGACCCCAGCGTGCGGTCTTCTTGATGCGGTGGGCGACAATGGGATACCGGCCAGGGTGGCCAGTCCATTCAGAAATACCGGACTCAAGGTGGGTCCGGTTATTTGGAGGTGGGCCGCAGCCTGTGGGCCGCGGAAAACCGGACCGGACCCGTGGCTGGGCCGCGGGCCGGTGGTCTGAAGTGGGCCGGTCGAGTTAGACCGGCCCAGTTAGGCCCCCCTAGCGTTTGGGGGGCTGTATCTCCTAAACAGCGTGTCCGTTTGACGCGTCGTCTATGGCAGTGGAACCGTATCGACGAAATAGACATATTCAGATGGTTTCGGCAATTTTTAATTCCTGAAACGAGGGGCCTCGGAGGCGCGACGCGTCTTTAAGTAAATTAATGTTTTTCCGGGGGATATTGTTTAGGACAGCGCGGACGCGTCCGACGTCCGTTTTGAGTGTCGTCAGCGGCATTGGGACCTTTGGTGTTGAGGCAGAGTTTTCCAGTGTAGTTTCGGGCATTGAAGCTGGAGTTGAGGTGTGAGCCCCACAACCCGTCTTTTAAGCTGCGAGCAGCATTTAGCATTTTTTCATCGTACGTCCGTTCAGGGCATGCGAGCAGTTGTTCAAGGGTGTTTTTCTGATGGCATTACATTGGCACAGTCTGACCGCTTTAATTCTGCACGCTGGTGCGGGCCCCACGAGGGCCGTTTTGGGTGTTGACGGTGATTTTTTCCAGCTTTATCATCGGGTGACCATTTCAGACAAGTGATTAGTCAAACTTGTGTACTTTTTGGAGAGGATCGCAATGGTGCGGTCCGTTTGTTGTGCTTCGAGACCAGGATGTGGGTCCCACGTAGCATCGCTCGTGTGATGTGTGTCAGAGTGCATCTTTTCAACCAGATATCTGTTGCACTCAAGTGATTAGTCCTTTTGACGTGTCTTTCCCAGGATATCGCAATGGTGCGGTACACCCGACTGTTTTCAGGGCCAAGGCTCGGGATCACAGGACGTCGTTCGGGCGTAAAGCGGTGTTGGCGACTTTTCCGTCGGATGTCCATTTGAGGAGAGTAAATATCCTATCTCGCATGTTTTTTCTCAAGGATTACAACGATGCAATCCTTTTGGATTTGCGGAGTCTCCTTTAAGACCTCATCAATTGTGGAAACCTGAAAGGCGTACCGATTGTGGTTCTTTCCACGATGCTTGCAAAGAACCATTGGCGCGTGATCGCATGCACTCTCGTGTGAGTGAAGTAAATGCTTAATGAGACGTGGTTGGCCGTGCCTGGGGTGATGAGGTGGTAATTTGGTGACGTTACATTTACGCCCTTCGCGTTGACGTTGGGGTGTCGTGTGCACGATAGCCCTAGGTCTAGAGACGTGGTATACTCTGGGAGTATACGGGAATGATTGGAGGTACACATTGGGGATGTTTGTACCTGAGAACGTTTGTGTGCTTGTTTGGGGTTGAGATGGGGCCACATGTCGTGTGGGCCCCATGTGCGTGCGTGTTCTTCTTTACGTACTTTGACATCTCACGACGTAGAGGGTTTCTTGGTTCTAGACTTATGACCAACAGGGTTGAGTCTTCCCCTGGCTCTGTGCTCGTTTGTTTGACCAGCAGGGTTGAGTTTTTTCCCCCTGGTTCTATTCTCAATGGTTTTGGCCGGAAGATATGGTTTTCTTCCTCTGTTTCTTCAGTTGTAAGGGGTTTCAGTATCGTGCCCCTTTCACCAGACTGCGGAACCGTTTGCGACTACAGGTGTTCGTACAGTGTGGGTGTTTCCCCACATTCTTGGATGAGTTGTCTCCATCCACTTCGACAGTGACTCAGTGGATTAGAGATTGATCGCCTTGTGAGGCCTATGGAGATTCTCTCGTCACTACGTGTTCCCTAGTAGAGTTATTGTGGATTCGGTGTGACTAACACATTATGCGGGCACCGATCCTCTACCCAGGAGGTTGTTTCTAGCAGGGTTGAGGTTGTTACCAGTAGAGATGAGGGTTTTTCTAGCAGGGCTCGCTAGTTGTACCATCCAGCAGGGATGGCCAGTGGGTTACCATCCAATAGGGATAGCCAGTATAGCGGTGTTCAATGAGCAGTACTATCCAGCAGGGATGACCAGAGGAGTTTTGGGTTTTCCTCCAGCGGGGTTGGGCAGTGGTCCCTGATGTTGGGCTTACCTCCAGCTAGGCTAGGAAGTGGTCCCCGATCCTGGGTTAACTCCAGCTGGGCTAGGCAGTGGTCCCGTCGCCGACTTTAGCCGGGTCGCCCTCCAGTATATTACCCTATTACGGGACTGGGTAGTGTGCCACCTGTCGACTCTTGTCAGGTCTCCCTATAGTGGGAACCCATTGACTTCCAGGGACCCTCCAGCGGGGCTGGGCAAGGGGTCGCCTATCGACATTGAAGAGACCTCTCGACTGCAGGGCAGTAACGAGGTTTGGATTGACGTTCCCCCAGAACTCTCAAGTATGAGGAGCGCTTTCCCCCACCGAGACGCGTCCTTGCGTCGTGACCTAAAACTGTGTAGGCGATTCAGTGCCGCTCAATGCAGATAATGTCATGGTGCGGTGATTTGAGCCCCTTGACATGCAGTTCGGGGTAGATGTGCGGGATGCTGGGCATCGACAGTGTTTACTTCTGGGACTATTGGAAACTCACTTTCTTGGGCTGAGCTACAGGATGGAGATCCACTTACGACCTTGTTCGGGCTTCTTGTTGAGCATATGTATATGTATATACATTATTCTAGTACCCACTTCTTGGGTTTGGCTACTCTCTTTCCAGGATAGGCGAAGACGCGCGGGGTATGCCATGTGTTTTCTGTGTCTAGTTTCTCGTGGTTGGACGAGTCTACTCTCCTGCTATAGGTATCAAAGACTCGACGGGAAGTTCATCTTCTCTCTATTTCCAGCTCCTTGTGTTTGGACGAGTCTACCTTCTTTCCTCTTGTTGGGTTGAGCTGGACTCTCTACTGTACTCTTTACTGCACTCTCGGTTGTACTCCTTTACTTTTCGTGTTCGATCTACTTCTCACCCTTCGGTACATCCTTTGTTGCTCCCTTGATCCTTCGGGGTATCCTACTGAGTATTTTTATACTCACCCCTACATAGGCTTTTCCCGCACTTGGTGTTCCCTTGCAGATGACAGACAGGTTGGTCGTGACTTCAGTGGAGCTTAGGAGTTCGGGAGCTTGGACCGCGTGCGGTGGTCGTAGTCGGGTTCTAGGTGGGGGAACCTTCCATCTATTTACTTTGGTTCACCTGTTTCCAGGTTGTGGCAATTTTCTGGTTGGGCGCATGTTTTTTCCTTTTCTTTTCAGTTTACTTTCAGCACTTACTTTGTGATGTTTAGAGGTCGATGCACTTTGTGGTTTATCTATAGCAGTTTCCCTTTACTTTACTTGTCTTTTCTCTTTTACTCTGCACTTTTTCATTGAGTGTGTTGCATGTGTGTGTATAGGTACATAGGCAACAGCCTCCCCGAGTTATTGTGCTTTCGGTGCTGGTCACCAGCCCCTGGCCTATGGAGGCGGGCTTGGGGTAGTTGCGGCTTAAGCCCGGGTAGGGTCGGGTCGTGACAAAGTGGTATCAGAGCTGTTTTTTTCCTTGGGACGTTGTGCGGACGTACCTAAAAGAGGAATTGGTTGGGATCTAGGGAAATAGTGTTAACCTGTCTCGAGAGAGGCTCTTAGGCCAGGGAGTCCAGTGATAGTGAGGCGGCCGACGTATCTATTCACCAGGACCTTGATAACCCGCTTGTCGACTCAGCATGCTGAGAAACTTGTTGCAAGGAAAATTGGTTTGTGCATCACATAGGATTGAGTCTTTGACTTTCCTTCTTGAGTAAGCTTCCCATCGTTGTTGTTGTTGTGATATACATATATGCTCATCTAATTACGGCACTCCTTAATAATATTCATTATGTTTCCATGAAGACAGCCATCCAAGATACCATCTTTGGTTCGTGATGATGACCTTGTGAGCTACAAGGCCTCAATCCAGGACCCATCATGTGATCACTTTTCTCCAGGTGGGCTGGTAGCTGCACCCCCAAATGTTTAGCAGCAGACAGCTTCAGCAGAGCAGACTGAGCTTGAGCGCAGGTTGAGCACACTCTGTGAGTTCCAGTAGCAGAGACTGCAGAGTTTCAGTAGTGAGCCAAACCCTCAGGCAGTAGAGGTTTTTCTAGAGACAGTGGTTCTCCTTTTCAGGCTTCTCCAGACGTTGAAAGATCAGAGAGTGGCTTTTTCATCCAACCTTTTTCATAGATCAGCTTAGCGTTGGTGGATTCTGGTGACTCATTTTCTTGATGAGTCTTCGCTTTCATGGGGCATCTTTCAGTTGTTCTTTCGTGAGGATTTTTTCTCCTCCTTCTTGCACTCCGTTCGGATTTTGGAGCTCTTGTAGTTTCAGTAGGGAGGGATGATGGTGGCCGAGTACGCGACTAGTTTTGCAGACCGTGCACACTTTTACCCAGACTTGGTCCATGACGACAACATCCGAGCGTGGAAGTTTGAGCAGGGTCTCCACCGAGAGATTCGTGCTGTTATAGTACCGTTGGGAATTTCCACATATTCCGGGGTGCTAGAGCAGGCGCTGGTGATAGAGAGCTTCTTGTCACGTTCTAGAGTTGGTGGTGGTGGCAGGCACGTTGGAGCCGAGATGTATGCCGCAGCTTGAGGCCATCGGCAAGTAGAACCTCGACACAGGTGGATTTCTGAAAACCGGACTCAGGGGAGTGTTCGTACACCATAGTGGCGCTGAAGGGCACCAGTGCATCTCAAAGAGAGTCGGTGATATGCTTGCGATGGGTGAGTTCACCTAGCATGGGACTGCCTGACCAGGCATGCGGGGAGCTTCGGGCAGGCAGCAGGTGAACCACCGCGGCAGAGGCAGTGTCGTGATCGGATTAGTTCTCAGAGAGTTGGTGCTAGCATAGGAGTGGGAGGAGCTAGAAGTGGAGGACGACCTTACGAGGTCTTCCCATCACCACTAGGCGATCCACGTCAGGCTCTGGGAGCTGACGGTTGGGACCGCGGACAGCCGTGAGCTTTAGATGTCTACGATCCTGTTGAGCATGAGGTAATAAGAGGTACGCTCTACAGATCTTCTACTTTTTTCATTAGAATTGTTAGACTCTGCGTGTGAAATGATTTTCTCCTTTCTCTTTGTTTGAGGAGATACCAGGGTGACACAAGGCGTCGGGCGTAACCCTGTGTTGGTAGAGTAGAAGGTGTGTAACCTTCTTCGTTAGTCGATGACATTGACTCCATCACTCTCCAAGCATGTAAGAGAGTCTTGGTTGAGAGACATCGACTGTAAAACCTTCCATGACCAGATATCTTTGGGTGTTTCACCATATGGATATTCTGAAAGAGGGAATAATCGGGCCTTGTTCCAGGTGCGGGCAGTGATTTCAGTCACGGTGTGCGACATACAGGTTCGATCGGGGAGGTAAGCTAACCCCTGAGGTCCTTCTGGCCATTTGAGACCATGCGAATGGATGGCGAGGTTCCCTACCACCTTACCCTAACCCCCCAAAGTCTGGAGTGGGTGCACGGTGTCTCCCGCGTGGCCCACCTGAGGAGATGTGTGCGTGATCCTATGCACATCATCGGAAAGGGTAGACCTCGCGTGAACAGATCAAATCATTTTGTCTGTGTGCGGTGGCGCAGAACTATGCAAGAGTTCATCTAGGTACGGGAGAGCCAGGTGCGGGCTTAGTACCCTGAGTTGTTCCCTGGTTTTGCTTTTCAGGGATGAAAAGTTTGAGGGAGGGAATGATGTAGGTGAAACATCCCAAGTAAGTAATGAATAATATATATTTTTATATATTCCTATTAATGAATTAGATAGTGTTTTAGAGGCTTAAAATGAAAATAAATCCAATCTTAAGCATGAAATACACTAATATTTTTAAAAGATTGTTTTACTGCCTTTTTGTGGAAAACCATTTTTAAATCTATATTTTGACAATTTTATAAGCTATGTTTGTCAAAATAAACTTATTCTTTATGATTGGGACATCAAATATTACTTTGTGTAATTTTTTGGTATTTTTCCGATAAAGTTCATTTTTAATGAATAGTGTAAAATGTTGTATTTTAATTCAAAACCTCTTTTTAATCTAATTTATTTATATGATTATATTATCTTTTGAATTGGTTTTAAAGTGAAATTAGAAAATATTTTTACCATTAAATCCAATAGTGGTCATTGGAATTAATTTCACTTTGAAATCGGACTTAAACTAGTGTCAATCTTTTGATACTTAATGTTTCATAAAAACACACTATTTGTCATGACAGCGGCAATTAATTATTAAATTAATTAATGTGACTTATATGTTTTGAATTTTGTAAAATAGACATCATTTTTTAAATCAGAATATCAAATACAGCTTAGGGTGAATTTTTGGTATTTTTCTGAAAAACTTCAATTTTTGATGAATAGTGAAACCACTAAGTGGTACTTATAAAAACTAATTTTTCGTTTAAATGAAATTTTACCACTTCTGTGTTTTGAATATCAAAAATCCAACATACATTGTTGTCATTAAAAAGTAAAATGTGGTTCAATGAGATTAAAATAATTTTTTTGGTGAATAGTTACTTTTAAGTTCTTAATCGTGATTAGAGGTAATTAGTGTAGTTTAAGGTAAGAATAATGTTTTAATAAAATTAAATGAACATGACACATGTCCTAACCTCATTAAATGTGGCATGGCCAAACAATAAAATCCATGGGTCAACTTGGGGACCCCATGGATCCACTTTGGTTGGAAAATGACATAAATACCTTTTATTTAATGTTAAAAGTAAAAATAACACAAACATGAGATGTTTTACTAAAACAATTTTTACATGGGGTTATACAAGTCATATTTTTTACTATAAATAGTCATTGGAAAGCTAAAAATATTTCCTACGTCATAGTATTTTTTTTATAATTTTTTGACATTAAATAAATTAAATTATTTATGACATCATGATGATGCAGCGATGACCTCATTATTTAATGATTTAAATAAAATGGAAAGATAATGTAATATCTAAGACCTACACATGTCCAAAACCTATTGGATGAGTGGATTTAGAACCCTTATCACCTTATCCTAGAATTATATCAATGTGGGGCTTCTTAAATCCGAATACCATTTTAAAATAAAGTGACTTTTCTTTACCTTCCAAGAGTGCCCCTCCTCTCCTCTTATAAAAGGCCCCCACCTCTACCTCATTACCTACACTTCCAAAGCCTTTGGCTCGACCAAACCCTGCTCATTTTGTCTCTCCAAATCCCTCTCTAACTCCTTGAAGCCTCACTTTGGGAATAAGCCTTCCCAAGGAAGCTTTTGAGCTCAAACCAAAGGGAGTTACCCGATTTTAAGGACATTAAAGAACGATCGAGTCAAGTCGGACCCGAGGTAAGGGACTTCGTCTCAATATCTTTTCATTGAGGCATATTTAGTTTTATACACAACTTTCTTTTATAAGTTGTATAAACTCCTTTGAATTTTACTTTTATACAAAAGGAATGTTTTTCTACGAAGCATTTTACAAAACGACAAAAAGGAATGTTTCTTTTAACGTACAAGGTGACAACGACTTTTTCCGCCGCCACGAGTATTATTTGGTCATTGGCTTCCTCAACAAGCCGTAATGTTTTTAAAATTAAATAAAAACCATATACTCTTTTATGTATTTTGGTATTGAAAATGGTTTTTATAATGGATTTTCTATGTCAATATATTTATGTGATATATCGTGATCAAAGTGTGAAAATGTTTTCTTTCCATTATATTTGTTTTATGTCTTATGATTTTTATAATGAGGCTTGGACATTTTACGGGTGGTTACCTGATAAACCATATGACGGGTGGTGCCGTGAATACCAGGAGAGGTGGTTACGTTATAACCTCCAATGCATTGGGTATGGAAGTCGGCCGTATGGCTATTCCATTAAGTATGTATGGAAGTTGGCTGTATGGCTATTCCATTAAGAGATATGTGTGGAATTCGGCCGTATGGTTATTCCACTTAAGTATGTTTATGTCCCAAGTTACCTTTATATGTTATGTGATCTTTATATGGGTTTTATGTTAATCCTTTGGTTACAAAAGGGTAAGTAATGATATTTTACTCAGTGAAGAGTTTTTACTACTTCGTGAAGGTGACGGTATTACTTTGATAAAGTATACATGGTTTACTTGATGTTTGAAAAACTAACAGTTTTCATTCATTTTGTATCCCTTACTGAGCTTTTTATGCTCACCCCAAGTTTTTTTGAAATGTTTTTCATAGGACTTAATGTGGAATAGGGTCAAGGATGAGATCAATGGAAAGTCATGCTATATAAAACATGGAACTAGACGTGTCTCTTTTTAAGAGTTTTTTTATTCTATGGAAACTTAGTAGAAGTGTCTACTTTGTAATCTTTTGAGATGTAATAGTTATGATATAATTCTCTAAAACTCTAAACCTGAAAATATCCTCAATGTGAATTATTCATTTAATTCAATATTAATTAATGTTTAAGGTCGGGGCCTTATAGTTGGTGTCAAAGGTCGATTTAGACAACTTTAGGAGTTAGAAAATTGTTAAATTATAAGTTAATTTATGGTATGATTGAAATGATATAGCATTTAATGATTACCATGTTGCTTTGCCTAAGATATTTCTGTGTTCAGAATGGTTTTTCGTAGAGGAAACAAAGCAACTATGTTGGGACGACATCAGGAGGAAGACAACCTTCCAAATCAGCAACCTGAGATGGTCGGAATTGGAACTGAATAGGTTATTGCAGTGATCACACAGTTGACTCAGGCTATAAATGGTGGTGGTATCCATGCACGAGATCAGCCAGATCAACCGCAGAAGAACATGTCAATAGTGGAACATTTCATGAGGCAACATCCCCCATCATTCAGAGGATCATCTGACCCCGTGTAAGCTGAAGGGTGGACTAAAGCACTGGAGAAGATTTTTGATGTCATGGGGTGTCTAGAACATCAAAAGGTTAGTCTTGTTGTTTACCATTTTGAAGGTGAAGCTGATCAGTCGTGGTCGATGGTAAAAAATATCAGGGATAGTGATGAGATTGAGGATCTTCACTGGGACGAATTCAGAGGTATGTTTCTTGAGAAATATTTTCCTAAGGTGGTTCGTCTTAGGATGGAAAAACAGTTCCTAGAATTGAGGCAGGAGGATGATTCTGTGGATACTTATGAAGCAAAGTTCACTCGACTGGCAAGGTATGCTCCAAACTTCATATGAGATCTTGATAGTAAAATAAACAGTTTTTACTCAGGGTAAAAGCCAAAGTATCGAAGGGCTTTAGCTTCTCGTGAGTTTAAAAGTTATGAAAAACTTGTTCGATGTGTGGAGAAGGTGGAAATGAAGTTTTCTGATGATCAGGTGTTCTATAAAAAATGACAGAATAAGAGGTCCCGTTGGCAGGTAAAGGGGAAGAATTCACCAAAGAAGCAAGGAGGTAAGAAAACCAAATATCCATCCTATGAGAAGTGTGGTAAAATTCATCCTGGAGAATGTTTATCCAAGTCTGGTAAGTGCTTTCGGTGTGGTAAGTCTGGTCATATTGCTTGTAACTGTAAGAAAGATGATCAAGAAGGCAATGAAAAGCCAGCGGAAAGATGTTTTAAGTGTAATGAAATGGGTCATTATGCAAATGAGTGTCTAACGAAGAAATCGACTGGGGGAAAGCAGCCAGACTACAAGCAGAAAGGGGTGGTGAAATCCTTTGCAACAACCTCAGCAGATGTTGGGCCATCGAATGAAGTGGTATCAGGTACACTATTTGTTTGTTCAGATTATGCCAATGTGTTGTTTGATTCAGGGTCTACACACTCTTTCATTTCTGAGAAGTTTTCTAGTAAATTAGAAATTCCATCTCAAGATATGAACCCTGAACTTATGGTAAAAACACCTGGAGGGAACGTTGAGACAAAAAGGAATTATAAGAACCTTCATATCCTTGTGTGTGGAATGAATCTATCAGCAAACCTTATTGTTTTTCCTCTAGTAGAGTTTGATGTTATTTTGGGCATGGATTGGCATTCTGTTTATCATGCTAAGATTGACTGCAGAGCTAAAATGATTTCTTTTCAGAAAGATTTTCAGTTTGTGTACAGGAATGATCCCTTGCTTTTGATAACATATCAGGAAGTTGAGAAACTAGTAAAATATGGAAATGAATGTTACGTTGCACATATTGTTGAAAATAAAGGAACTGTTCATATTAATGATGTGCCAGTGGTAAATGAGTATCTTGATGTTTTTCCTGATGAGTTATCTAGTATTATTCATGATCGGGAAGTTGAATTTACTGTTGACTTAGTTCCTGATTCTAATCCAATTTCAAAACCCCATTATCGAATGGCTCAAGTTGAACTTTTAGAGTTAAAGAAACAATTGCAGGAGTTATTAGATAAAGGTTTCATTCTACCTAGAACATCACCATGGGGTGCTCCTATAATGTTTGTTAAAAATAGAGATGGATCAATAAGACTTTGCATTGATTATAGAGCCTTGAATAATATTACTGTTACGAACAAGTATCCTTTGCCTCATATCGATGATTTGTTTGAACAGCTCCAGGGGGCTCAGTATTTTTTGAAGATTGACTTGAGGTCGGGGTACCATCAGTTGAAAGTAAAAGAAGCAGACGTTCCGAAGACTGCATTCAGTACTAGATATGGCCATTATGATTTTGTAGTTATGCCTTTTGGGTTAACTAATGCACCTATTGTATTCATGGACCCTATGAATAGAATTTTCCATGAGTTCTTGGATAAGTTTGTGGTTGTTTTCATCGATGATATTTTGGTGTTTTCTAAAAGTAAATAGGAGCATGAAAGTCATTTAAGGGTTATCTTGCAAACCATAAAAGAAAAGAAACTATATGGAAAATTCAACAAGTGTGAGTTTTGGTTACAACAAATTTCTTTCCTGGGTCACATTGTTTCAAAAGATGGCATAACTGTTGATCCTACTAAAAAAAGTTGTCGAAGAATGGCCAAGACCCACAAATGTAACCGAGATCCGTAGTTTTCTTGGTTTGGCAGGTTACTACCAAAGGATTGTTGAAAATTTTTCACGGTTATCTAGTCCAATGACTAAGCTAACTCATAAGGGTGTTAAGTTCATCTGGACAAAACAATTTGATGATTGTTTTCAGGAGTTGAAAAGAAGATTGGTGAATGCTCCAGTTTTGGCACTTCCTTCTAGGAATGGTGAGTTTGTTATATACAGTGATGCTTCGTTGAAGGGACTTGGTTGTGTCCTTATGCAGAATGATAAGGTAATTGCTTATGCTTCATGTTAGTTGAAAACTCATGAGGTAAATTACCCTACACATGATTTGGAATTAGCTGCTGTTGTTTTTGCTTTAAAAATTTGGAGGCATCATTTGTATGGAGTAAAGTGTGAAATATATACTGATCACAAAAGTTTAAAGTATATATTCACTCAGAAAGAATTGAACATGAGACAGAGGAGATGGTTGGAATTAATCAAGGACTATGATGGTACAATTCACTACCATCCGGGAAAAGCAAATAAAGTGGCTGATGCTTTGAGTCGAAAAAGTAATGCTTCATTAACCATGCTACGTTTGGAACGAGATCCTTTGGTTTTTTATTTGATGAACTTTGGCATGGAAGTTGTTTCTGTAGGAAGTCCTTCTGTTTTGTTTCAGGTATCAGTGACATCTCCCCTATCGGACAGAATCAAGCAAGCACAGAAGTAAGATGGTGAGTTGTAGAAAAAGGTAGAGCTGGTTCAGAAGGGTAAGTTTCCTGAATTCAACATTGATAATGATTGTGTTTTGAGGTTTGGGAAGATATTGTGTGTGCCTTGTGATTCACAGTTGAAGAGAGAGTTGTTATGTGAAGCTCATAGTTCTCCTTTTTTAGTTCATCCTGGTAGTACTATGATGTACAGAGATCTACGGCAGTATTACTGGTGGGATGGAATGAAAAGAGATATTGCTGATTTTACTATGAAGTGTTTGACTTGTCAGTAGGTTAAAGCAGAGCGGCAGTTACCGAAAGGGATGCTTCAACCTCTACTAGTGCCAGAGTGGAAATGGGAGAATACATCCATGGACTTCGTCGGGGTATTACCGAAGACATATAGAGGTAATAATGCAATCTGGGTTATTGTTGATAGCTTGACTAAATCTTCTCATTTCCTTCCTATTTGAGATACATTCTCTCTAGATCAACTTTCTCGATTGTATCTTAAAGAGATAGTTAGTTTACATGGAGTTCCTCTCTCTATTGTATGTAATCGTGATTCAAGGTTTACTTCTATCTTTTGGAAAGGCCTTCAGAAGTCGTTGGGTACTGAATTAAATTTTAGTATAGCTTTTCATCCGCAATCAGATGGGCAGTCAGAACGAACAATTCAGACCTTGGAGGATATGCTACGAGCTTTTTCGATGGATTATCAGGGAAGTTGGGACCAACATGTTTCTTTGGTTGAGTTTTCTTATAATAACAGTTTTCATTCCAGTATACATATGGAACCATTTGAGGCATTATATGGGAAGCGGTGTCGAACTCCAGCATTTTGGGATGAAGTGGGTGAAAGGAAGCTGATGGGACCAGAATTGGTAGAAGAGATGGCAGAAAAAGTTCAGTTGATTCAGAAACACATGAGAATAGCTCAGAGAAGGCATAAGAGTTATGCGGATAATCGGAGGAAGGATCTATCTTTCGAGGTAGGTGATCATGTTTTTCTCAAAGTCTCACCATGGAAAAGTGTGATGCCATTTGGTAAGAAAGGAAAGCTGAGTCCAAGGTTCATTGGACCATATGAAATTCTAGAGAGAGTTGTATCAGTTGCATACAGAGTGGAATTACCTCCGAGTTTATCTTAGGTACACAATGTTTTTCATGTTTCGATGTTGAGAAAGTATATGCCAGATCCAACTCATGTTTTGAGTCCAGAGGTAGTTCAGCTGGAAGAGAACTTATCTTATGAGGAACAACCGGTCCAGATACTTGACCATAGGGAGAAGGTGTTACAGAATAAGGTGATTCATCAGGTAAAGGTTTTGTGGAAAAACCATATGATTGAAGGGGCAACATGGGAATCTGAAAATGCAATGAGAGATAAATACCCCCACTTATTCGATAAGTAAATAAATTGCGAGGATGCAATTTTCTAAAGGGGGGAAGGATGTAACATCCCAAGTAAGTAATGAATAATAGATATTTTTATCTATGCCTATTAATTAATTAGATAGTGTTTTAGAGGCTTAAAATGAAAATAAATCCAACTTTAAGCATGAAATACACTAATATTTTTAAAAGATTGTTTTACTGCCTTTTTATGGATACCAATTTTTAAATATATCTTTTGAAAATTTTATAAGCTATGTTTTTCAAATTAAACTTATTATTTATGATTGGGACATCAAATATTACTTTGTGTAATTTTTTGGTATTTTTCCGATAAAGTTCATTTTTAATGAATAGTGTAAAATGTTGTATTTTAATTCAAAACCTCTTTTTAATATAATTTATTTATATGATTAGATTATCTTTCGAATTGGTTTTAAAGTGAAATTAGAAAATAAAATTACCATTAAATCTAATAGTGGTCATTGCAATTAATTTCACTTTGAAATCAGACTTAAACTAGTGTCAATCTTTTGATACTTATTGTTTCATAAAAACACGCTATTTGTCATGACAGCGGGAATTAATTATTAAATTAATTAATGTGACTTATATATTTTTAATTTTGTAAAATAGACTTAATTTTTGAAATCGGAATATCAAATATATCTTAGGGTGAATTTTTGGTATTTTTCTGAAAAACTTCAATTTTTGATGAATAGTGAAACCACTAAGTGGTACTTATAAAACTGATTTTTAGTTTAAATGAAATTTAACCACTTTTGTGTTTTGAATTTCAAAAATCCAGCATACATGGTTGTCATTAATAAGTATAATGTGGTTCAATGAGATTAAAATAATTTTTTGGTGAATAGTAACTTTTAAGTTCTTAATCGCGATTAGAGGTAATTAGTGTAGTTTAAGGTAAGAATATTGTTTTAATAAAATGAAATGAACTTGACACATGTCCTAACCTCATTGGATGTGTCATGGCCGACCAATACAAACCATGGGTCAACTTGGGGACCCCATGGAGCCACTTTGGGTGGAAATTGACATAAATACCTTTTATTTAATGTTAAAAGTAAAAATAACACAAACAAGAGATGTTGGGCTAAAACAACTTTTACATGGGGTTATACAAGTAATATTTTTGACTATAAATAGTCATTGAAAATCTAAAAATATTTCCTACATCATAGTATTTTTTTATAATTTTTAGACATTAAATAAATTAAATTATTTATGACATCATGATGATGCAGCGATGACCTCATTACTTAACGATGTAAATAAAATGGAAAGATAATGTAATATCTAAGACCTACACATGTCCAAAACCTATTGGATGAGTGGAGTTCGAACCCTTATCACCTTATCCTCGAATTATATCAATGTGGGACCTCTTAAATCCGAATACCATTTTAAAATAAAGTGACTTTTCTTTACCTTCCAAGAGTGCCCCTCCTCTCCTCTTATAAAAGGCCCCCACCTCTACCTCATTACCCACACTTCCAAATCCTTTGACTTGACCAAACCCTGCTCATTTTGCCTCTCCACATCCCTCTCTAACTCCTTGAAGCCTCACTTTGGGCAGAAGTCTTCCCAAGGAATCCTTTGAGCTCAAACCAAAGGGAGTTACCGGATTTTAAGGACATTAAAGAACGATCAAGTCAAGTCAGACCCGAGGTAAGGGACTTCGTCTCAATCTCCTTTAATTGAGGCATATTTCATTTTATACACAACTTTCTTTTATACGGTGTCTAAACTCCTTTGACTTTTACTTTTATACAAAAGGAATCTTTTTCTACGAAGCGTTTTACAAAACAAAAAAAAAGGAATGTTTCTTTTAACGTACGCGGTGACAATGACTTTTTCCGCCGTCGTGAGTATTATTTGGTCATTGGCTTCCTCAACAAGCCGTAATGTTTTTAAAATGAAATAAAAACAATATACTTTTTTATGTATTTTGGTATTGAAAATGGTTTTTATAATGGATTTTCTATGTCAATATATTTATGTGATGTATTGTGATCAAAGTGTGGAAATGTTTTCTTTCCATTATATTTGTTTTATGTCTTATGATTTTTTTAATGGTACTTGGACATTTTACAGGTGGTTACGTGATAAACCATATGATGGGTGGTGCCGTGAATACCAGGATGGGTGGTTACGTTATAACCTCCAATGCATTGGGTATGGAAGTCGGCCGTATGGCTATTCCATTAAGTATGTATGGAAGTTGGCCGTATGGCTATTCCATTAAGAGATATGCGTGGAAGTCGACTGTATGGTTATTCCACTTAAGTATGTTTATGTCCCAAGTTACCTTTATATGTTATGCGATCTTTATATGGGTTTTATGTTAATCCTTTGGTTACAAAAGGTTAAGTAATGATATTTTACTCAGTGAAGAGTTTTTACTACTTCATGAAGGAGAAGGTATTACATTGATAAAGTATACATGGTTTACTTGATATTTGAAAAACTAACAGTTTTCATTCTTTGTGTATCCCTTACTGAGATTTTTATGCTCACCCCAAGTTTTTTTGAAATGTTTTTCACAGGACATAATGTGGAATAGGGTCAAGGATGGGATCAAGGGAAAGTCATGCTATATAAAACATGGAACTAGACATGTCTCTTTTTAAGAGTTTTTTTATTCTATGGAAACTTAGTTGAAGTGTCTACTTTATAATCTTTGGAGATGTAATAGTTATGATCTAATTCTCTAAAACTCTAAACCTGAAAAGATCCTCAATGTGAATTATTCATTTAATTCAATATTAAGTAAAGTTTAAGGCTGATGCCTTATAGTAAGAACCCAGTTTTTGGCTGTAAAAGACATTGGAATATTCTTGATATTATTCTAGAGCATCGCCTTTAGACGGCGTGCGATTCCGAGCCCCGGAGTGGTCGGAATTAAATTTTTAGTGCGTCCACACTGGGCACGCCAAATAAATGGGATTACTCCTAAATTGTGCTTCAGATCAAAAATCTGAGATTACAGATGGGTCCGGAATGGGTTTTTTATCCTAGGAACGACATAAAACATGTTGGCACGGGACGTTTGGACCCCTCACTCTCTTTTGGAACGTGAAATGGATAAATTAAATTAATTAATTTATTCATTTAATGGATTAACTCAATTAACTCTTAAACGGTGGCTCAGATTAGAAAACCGAGGGCACCATTGAGTTCGGAGCGTGTCTTTTTCCCTAGGAGGGGTGTAAGTTTTGCGAGCGTGGGCCTTTTGTGGAAAATGGCCCCATAGGCATTTTCGTAATTTGGTGGTCTCGGGCGTTGTGTTTAATAACTTTTGAACGGGGCCTCGGATTAATATTCCAAGACCTCCATTGTGCTTGGGAGGTGGTTTTTACCCTAGTGGAGTCTTAACCGTGACCCCGATGGGAGGTTCGGACGCATGTCTTCTAGGGGTATAATAAAAATTAACTAATTAAATGTTAATTAATTTTATTTAAACCCTTAATCACCTCCCCTCCTCCCTTTGCACCTCCTGGTAGAAGAAGCCTCAACCAAGGAGCTCCTCCAACGAGCTCCTCCATCCTCACCACTCTGGTGAGGTGTAGCAACTCCTGCGGTCCGTCGGCGAAGATCCGGGCTACGCCCAATGAGGTAGGATCTTGTTTATCATTTCGTTTTCTTTAAATTCCCAAACCTACTTTGATTTCAATTTGATGTGCCGAATTGAATATTAAACATCGAGCGAAGCCCACGGTTGCATAGAATATATTCTGGGCTTTCCGATGCTTCTTTTGGTTTCAAATTTGGAGTCTCTAGGCCTCCGCAATCGCCTGCTGAAAATTGCGGGTTTGGAGCTGTTTTCCTGCGGCTCGCGCGGTGGTCCGGTCGGCTTCAGCAGGGCGGCGCGGGCGTTCGTGCGGCTGGATTTGGGGTGAGGCAGAGCGGCTGAGTGAGTAGGAGGTGCGAGGATCAGGTGGCCACGGGGCGTCATAGTGGAGCGGAGACCGACGGAGGCGGTGCGCGGCGGGTCGTCGGCAGCAGGCAGAGACCCCAGGGGAACAAGACCCGGGCGCCGTGGGTCTTCTTGACGCGGTGGGCGACAAGGGGACACCGGTCAGGGTGGCCGGTCCTTTCCAAAAACTGGACCCAAGGTGGGTCCGGTGCTTTGGAGGTGGGCCCCGGCTAGTGGGCCGCGGCAAACAGGACCAGACCCGCGGCTGCGCCGTAGGTCGGTGGTTTGAAGTGGGCCGGCCGAGGTGGATCGGCCCAGTTAGGCCCCCCTTGCGTTCGAGGGGTCGTATCTCCTAAACGGAGCATCTGTTTCATGCGCCGTCTGTGGAAGTGGAACCGTATAGACGAGATGGACTTTTTGAGATAGTTTCAGGAATTTTTAATTCCCTAAATGAGGGGCCTCGGAGGTGCGACGTGTCTTTATGTAAATTAACGTTTTTTCGGGGGATCTTGTTTTGGACGGCGCGGACGCGTCCGACGTCTGTTTTGAGCACCGTCAGCGGCATTGGGACCCTGGTGCCGAGTCGGAGTTTCCCAGTGTAGTTTTGGTCATTAAAGTAGGAGTTGAGGCATCGGCCCCACGACCCGTCTTTTAAGCTGCGAGCAGCGTTTAGCAACTTTTTCATTGTACGTCTATTCAGGGCATGCGATCAGTTGTTTTTGGGTGTTTTTCCATGGGAATTGCTTTGGCACAGTCTTCCATATTTAATTCCACACACTGGTGCGGGCCCCACGAGGGCCGTTTTGGGAGTTGACGGTGATTTTTTCCAGCTTTATCACCGGGTGTCCGTTTCGGACAAGTGATTAGTCGAACATGTGTACTTTTTCGAGAGGATCTCAATGGTGCTGTCCGTTCATTGTGCTTCGGGACTGGGATGTGGGTCCCACGTAGCACCGCTCGTCTGTTATGCACTGGAGTGCATCTTTTCCTCCGGATATACCTTGCACTCAAGTGAGCATTTATTTTGAGGTTTCTTTCTGAGGAGATCGCAATGGTGATGTGCGCCCAACTGTTTTCGGGGCCGAGGCTCGGGATCAAGGGATGTCGTTCGGGCGTAAAGTGGTGTTGGCGACTTTTCCGTCGGATATCTGTTTGAGGAGAGTAAATAGCCTATCTCATATGTTTTTCCATGAGGATTATAATGGTGCAATCCATTAGGATGTGTGGAGTCTCCTTTGGGATCTCATCAGATGTGGAAACCTGAAAGGCATACTGATGGTGGTTCTTTCCACGATGCTTGCAAAGAACCCCTGGTGCGTGATCATGTGCACTCCTGCGTAAGTGGAGTAAATGCTTAATGAGATGTGGATGGCCATGCCTGGGGTGATGAGGCGGCAAGTTGGCGAAGTTATGTTTATGCCCTTTGCGTTGACGTTGGGGTGCTGTGTGCACGATAGCCTTAGGGCTAGAGACATGGTATACTCTAGGAGTATATGGGAATGCTTGGAGGTACATGTTGGGGATGTTTGTACCTGATAACGTTTGTGCGCGTGGTTGGGGTTGAGATGGGGCCACACGTCATGTGGGCCCCATGTGCGTGTCGTGTTCTGCTTTACGTACTTTGACCTCTCGCGACGTAGAGGGTTTCTCGGTTCTCAACTTTTGACCAACAGGGTTGAGTCTTCCACTGGCTCTGTGCTCATTTGTTTGACCAGCAGGGTTGAGTTTTCCCCTGGTCCCCTTCTCGATGGTTTTGACCAGCAGGGTTGAGTGTTTTCGCCCTGGTTCTGTTCTCGATGGTTTTGGCCGGCAGAGATGGTTTAGTTCCTCTGTTTCTTCAGTTGTAAGGGGTTTCAGTACTGTGCCCCTTTCACTAGACCGTGGCACTGTTTGTGACTATGGGTGTTCGTATAGTATGGGTGTTTTCCCACTTTCTGGGATGAGTTGTCTCGGTCCGCTTCGAAAATGACTCAGCGGATTGGAGCGTGATCACCTTGTGAGGCCTGGGATGATTCTCCCATCACTATATGTTCACTCGTAGAGTTCTTGTGGATTTGGTGTGACTAACACATTACGCTGGCACTGATCCTCTACCCAGGAGGTTGTTTCCAGCAGGGCTGAGGTTGTTACCAGCAGGGCTAAGGTTGTTTCGAGCAGGGCTCTCCAGTTGAACCATCCATCAGGGATATCCAGTGGGTTACCATCCAGTAGGGATGGCCAGTATCGCGATGTTCACCGAGCAGTACCATCCAGCAGGGATGACCAGAGCAGTTCTGGGTTTACCTCTAGTGGGGCTGGGAAGTGGTCCCCAATGGTGGGATTACCTCCTGTTAGGATGGGCAGTGGTCCCTGATGTCGGGCTTACCACTAGCTTGGCTGGGCAGTCGTCCCCAATGTCGGGCTTACCTCCAGCTAGGCTGAGTAGTGGTCCCTGATGCCGGGTTACCTCCAGCTGGGCTGCACAGTGTTCTCGTCGCCGACTTTAGTCGGGTCGCCCTCCAGTGGATTACCCTGTTACGGGACTGGGCAGTGTGGCACCCGTCGACTCTTGCCGGATCTCCCTAGAGTGGGAACCCTTCGACTTCTAGGGACCCTTCAACGAGGCTGGGCAGGGGGTCGCATGTCGACTTTGATGAGACCTCTCGACTGCGGGATAGTGACGAGGTGTGGCTTGACGTTCCCCCAGAACTCTCAAGTACAAGGGGTGATTTCCCCACCGAGAAGCGTCCTTGCGACGCGACCTAAAACCGTGCTGGAGATTCAGTTCCGCCCAAAGTGGATAGTGCCAAGGTGCGGTGATTTGAGCCCCTTGACTTGTTGTTCGGGGAAGACGTGCGGGATGCTAGGCATCGATGGTGTTTACTTCTGGGACTGTTGGAAACACACTTTCTTGGGCTCAGCTATGGGATGGAGATCCCCTTACAACCTCGTTCGAGCTTCTTGTTGATCATATGTATATGTATATACCTTGTTCTAGTACCCACATCTTGGGTTTGGCTACTCTCCTTCCAGGAGAGGTGAAGACGTGCGGGGTATGACACATACTTTCCTTGTCTAGTTTCTCATGGTTGGACGAGTCTACTCTCCTTCTATAGGTAGATAATACTCGATGGGAAGTTCATCTTCTCTCTGTTTCCAGCTCCTTGTGTCCAGACGAGGCTACCTTCTTTCCTCTTGTTGGGTTGATCTGGACTCTTTACTGTACTCTTTACTGTACTCTCGGTTTTACTCCTTTACTTTTCCTGTTTGATCCACTTCTCACCATTTGGTACCTCCTTTGTTCCTCCCTCGAGCCTTCAGGGTATCCTAATGAGTATTTTTATACTCACCCCTACTTGGGCTTTGCCTATACTTGGTGTTCCCTTGTAGACAATGGACAGGTTGGTCATGACTCTAGTGGAGCTTAGGAGTTTTGGATCTTGGACCGCGTGTGGTGGTCGTAGTTGGGTTCCAGGTGGGGGACCCTTCCAACTGTTTACTTTTGTTCACTTGTTGCCGGGTTGTGGCACTTTTCTGGTTGGGTGCATGTTTTTTCCCTTTTCTTTTCAGTTTACTTTCAGGACTTACTTTGTGATGTTTAGAGGTCGAGGCACTTTGTGGTTTATCTATAGCAGTTTCCCTTTACTTTACTTGCCTTTTCTATTTTACTCTTCACTTTTCCATTGAGTGTGCTGCGTGTGTGTGTACAGGTACTTAGGAAATGGCCTCCCCGAGTTATTGTGCCTTCGGCGCTAGTTTCCATCCCCTGGCCTATGGAGGTGGGCTTGGGGTAGTTGCGGCTCGAGCCCAGGTAGGGTCGGGTCGTGAAAAAGTGGTATCAGAGCTGGTTCGTTCCTTGGGATGTTGTGCGGACATCCCTAAAAGAAAAATTGGTTGGGATCTAGGGTAACAGTGTTAACATGTCTCGAGAGTGGCTCTCAAGCCAGGGAGTCCAGTGATGGTGCGGCGGCCGATGTATCCATTCACTAGGACCTTGATAACCTGCTTGTCGACTCTCCATGTTGAGAAACTTGTTGCAAGGAAAATTGGTTTGTGTATCACTTAGGATTGAGTCTTTGACTGTCCTTCTTGAGTAAGCTCCCCATCATTGTTGTTGTTGTGATATACATATATGCTCATCAGATCGCGGCACTCCTTGATAATATTAATGATGTTTCCACGAAGACAGCAAGCTAGGATACCAGCTTTGGTTCGTGATGACGACCTTGTGAGCTATGAGGCCTCAGTCCAAGACCCATCATGCGAGCCCCTTTCTCTGGGTGGGCTGGTAGCAGCACCCCCACCTGTTGAGTTGCAGACAGCTTCAGTAGATAGACTGAGCTTGAGGGCAGTTTGAGCGCGCTCCGTGAGTTCCAACTGCAGAGACTGCTAAGTTTCAGTGGGGAGCCAGACCCTCAGGCAGTAGAGGTTTTTCTAGAGACAGTGGTTCGCGTTTTCAGGCTTGTGCAGACGCCGAGAGATCAGAGAGTGTCTTTGGAAGCCAACCTTTTTCGTAGAGTAGCTTAGCGTTGGTGGAGTCGGGTGACTCAGTTTCTTGACGAGTCGTCACTTTTACGGGGCGACTTTCAGTTGTTTCTCCGTGAGGAGTTTTTTCCCTCATGCTTGCACTCCGTTCGGATTCAGGAGCTCCTGCTGTTTCAGCAGGGAGGGATGATGGTGGCCGAATATGCGGCTAGTTTTGCAGACGGTGCACGCTTTTACACGGACTTGGTCCATGACGACAACATCCGAGCGCAGAAGTTTGAGCAGGGTCTCCACCGAGAGATTCATGCTGTCATAGTACCCTTGGGAATTTCCACATATTCCGGGGTGCTAGAGCAGGCGCTAGTGACAGAGATCTTCTTGTCACGTTCTAGAGTAGGTGGTGGCAGTAGGCACGTTGGAGCCGAGATGTATGTCGCAGCTAGCAGGCATCGGTAAGCAGAACCTCGACGCATGTGGTTTTCTGACAACCGGACTCAAGGGCATGGTCGTACACCACAGTGGCACCGAAGGGCACCAGTGAAGTCCAAAGAGAGTTGGTGCTATGCTTGTGATGGGCGAGGTCCCCTAGCATGAGACTGCTCGACTAGGCATGTGGGGAGCTTCGGGCAGGCAGCAGGTGCACCACCGCGGCAGAGGCAGCGTCGTGATCGGAGTAGCGCCCAGAGAGGTGGTGCTAGCAGAGGAGCGGGAGGAGCTGGAAGTGGAGGAAGACCTTACAAGGTATTCCCATCACCACTAGGCGATCCACGTCAGGCTCTGGGAGCTGACAGTTGGGACCGCGGACAGCCGCGAGCTTTAGATGTCTACGATCCTGTAGAACATGAGGTAATAAGAGGTACACTCTACATCTCTTCTACTTTTTGTAGTAGAATTGTTAGACTCTACATTTGAAATGCTTTTCTCCCTGCTCCTTGTTTGATGTGTTACCTGGGTGACGTAGGGCGTCGGGCGTAACCCTGTGTTGGTTGAGTAGAAGGTGTGTAACCTTCTTCTTTATTTGATGACGTTGACTCCATCTCTCTCCGAGCGTATAAGAGAGTCTTGGTTGAGGGACATCGACTGTTAAACCTTGCATGACCAGATATCCTTGGGCATTTCACCATATGGATATTCTGAATGAGGGAATAACCAGGACTTGTTCCAGGTGCGTGTGGTGATTCCAGTCACTGTGTGCGATGTAAAGGTTTGATCGGGGAGGTAAGCTAACCCCTGAGGAACTCCGTGCCGTTTGAGGCCGTGCGAAGGGATGGCGAGGTTCCCTACCGCCTTGCCCAACCCCCCCCCCCCCCCAAAAGTCTGGAGTGGGTGCATGGTGTCCCCCGCGTGGCTCACCTGAAGAGATGTGTGAATTCTCCTATTCACGTCATTAGTAAGGGGAGACCTTACGTGAACTGATCAAATCCTTTGGTCTGTGTCTGGTGGTGCAGAACTAAGCAAGTGTTCTTCTAGGTACGGGAGAGCCACGTGCGGGCTTAGTACCCTGAGTTCTTCCATGGTTTGCTTTTCGGGGATGAAAAGTTTGAAGGAGGGAATGATGTAAGAACCTAGTTCTCGGCTGTAAAAGACTTTGTAATATTCTTGATATTATTCCAGAGCAGCACCATTAGACGGTGTGCGATTCCGAGCCCTGGAGTGGCCGAAATTAAATTTTCAGTGCGATCACACTGGGCACACCCAATAATTGCGATAACTCCTAAACAGTTCTTCAGATCAGAAATATGAGTGTACGGATGGGTCCGGAATGGGGTTTTTACCCTAGGAACGACATAAAACATGTCGGCACGGGACGTTTGGACCCCTTGCTCTCTTTTGGAATGTGAAACGGATAAATTAAATTAATTAATTTATTCATTTAATGGCATAAATCAAGTAACTCTTAAATGGTGGCTCGGATTGAAAAACTGAGGGCACTGTTGAGTTTGGAGTGTGTCGTTTACCCTAGGAGGGGTGTATGTTTCGCGAGCGCGGGCCTTTTGTGGAAAATGGCCCCAGGGATATTTTTGTAATTTGGCGGCCTTGGGCATAGAGTTTAATAACTTTTGAACGGGGCCTCAGATTAAAATTATGAGACCGCCGTTGTGCTTGGGATGTGGTTTTTATTCTAGGGGAGGCTTAACCTCGACACCGTCGGGAGGATCGGACGCAGGTCTTCTGGGGGTATAAAAAAATTAATTAATTAAATGTTAATTAATTTTATTTAAACCCTTAATCACCTCCCCTCATCTCTTTGCACCTCTTGGTGGAAGAAGGCTCGACCAAGGAGCTCCTCTTATGACCTCCACTATCCTCACCTCTCCGGCAAGGCATAGAAACTCTGGTGGTCCTTCGGCGAAGCTCCGGGATACACCCAACGAGGTAGGATCTTGTTTATCGTTTCGTTTTCTTTAAATTCCCGAACAGACTATGATTTCAATTTGATGCGCTGAATTGCTGATTAAACATCGAGTGAAGCCCATGGTTGCATAGAACATATTCTGGGCTTTTCGATGCTAATTTAGGTTTCGAATTTCGAGTCTCGAGGCCTCTGCAATCGCCCGCCGAAGATTGCGGGTTTGGAGCTATTTTCTGGTGGCTTGTGCGGTGGTCCGGTCGGATTCAGCAGGGCGGCGCGGGCGTTCGGCGCAGCTGGATTCGGGGCGAGGTGGAGCGGCTGAGTGAGCAGGGGGCGGGTGGCGCAGGTGGCCTTGGGGCGTCGCGGTGGAGCGGAGGCCGGCGGAGGCGGCGCGCGGCGGGTCGTCGGCAGCAGGCGACGACCCCGGGGGAACAAGACCCGCACATCATGGGTCTTCTTGACGCGGTGGGCGACAAGGGGAGACCGGCCAGGGTGGCCGGTTCATTCGAAAAACCGGACCCAAGGTGGGTCTGGTGCTTTGGAGGTGGGCTGCGGCCAGTGGACCACGACGAACTGGACTGGACCCGCGGTTGGGCCGTGGGCTGGTGGTCTGAAGTGGGTCGGCCGAGGTGGACCGGCCCAGTTAGGCCACCCCTGCATTCGGGGGGCCGTATCTCCTAAACGGTCCGTTTGTTTGACACACCGTCCATGGCAGTGAAACTGTATGGACGAGATGGATTTTTGAGATGGTTTTGGGAATTTTTAATTCCCGAAATGAGGGGTCTCGGATGCATGATGTGTCTTTATGTTAATTAACATTTTTCTAGGGGGATCTTGTATTGGACGGCGTGGACACGTCCGATGTCCGTTTTGAGCGCCGTCAGCGGTGTTGGGACCCTGGTGTCGAGCTGGAGTTTTTCCATGTTGTTTCGGCCGTTGAAGCAGGAGTTGAGGCATGGGCCCCACAGCCCGTCTTTTAAGTTGCGAGCATCGTTTAGTAACTTTTTCATTGTACGTTTGTTCAGGGTGTGCGAGCAGTTGTTTTTGGGTATTTTTCCGAGGGCATTGCATTGGCACAGTCTTCCCGCTTTAATTTCGCATGCTGTTGTGGTCCCCGCAAGGGCCGTTTTGGGAGTTGACGGTGATTTTTTCCAGCTTTACCACCGGGTTTCTATTTCGGACAAGTGATTAGTCGAACTTGTGTACTTTTTCAAGAGGATCGCAATGGTGTGGTCCGTTCATTGTGCTTCGGGACTCGGATGTGGGTCCCCCATAGCACCGCTCGTGTGTTGTGCGCCGGAGTGCATCTTTTCTTCCGGATATCCGTTGCACTCAAGTGAGCAGTCCTTTTAAGGTGTCTTTCCGAGGAGATCGCAATGGTATGGTGTGCCCGACTGTTTTCGGGGCAGATGCTCGGGATCACGGGATGTCGTTCGGGCGTAAAGCGGTGTTGGCGACTTTTCCGTTGGATATCCGTTTGAGGTGAGTAAATAGCCTATCTTGCATGTTTTTCTGTGAGGATTGAAACGGTGTAATCCGTTGGTATGTGCGGAGTCTCCTTTGAGATCTCATCAAATGTGGAAACCTGAAAGGCGTACGAATGGTGGTTCTTTCCACGGTTCTTGGAAACAACCCTTGGCGCGTGATCGCATGCACTCCCGTGTGAGTAGAGTAAATACTTAATGAGACGTGGTTGGTCATGCCTGGGGCGATGATGTGGAAATTTTGTGAAGTTACATTTACGCCCTTTTCATTGACGTTGGGGTGCCGTGTGCACGATAGCCTTAGGGCTGGAGACATGGTATACTCTGGGAGTATACAGGAATTCTTGTAGGTACACGTTGGGGATATTTGTACCTGATAACGTTTGTGCACTTGGTTGGGGTTGAGATGGGGCCACACATCGTGTGGGACCCACATGTGTGCCGTGTTCTGGTTTACATACTTTGACCTCTCACGATGTAAAGGGTTTCTCAGTTCTGGACTTTTGACCAGCAGGTTTGAGTCTTCCCCTGGCTCTGTGCTCGTTTGTTTGACCAGTAGGGTTGAGTTCTCCCCTGGTCCTCTTCTCGATGGTTTTGACCAGTAGGGTTGAGTGTTTTCGACCGGGTTCTGTTCTTGATGGTTTTGGCTGGCAGAGATGGTTTGGTTCCTCTGTTTCTTCAGCTATAAGGGGTTTCAGTACCATTCCCATTTCACCGGAATGCGGAACCATTTGCGACTACAGGTGTTCATATAGTGTGGGTGGTTCCCCACTTTCTAGGATGAGTTGTCTCAGTCCTCTTCGATAGTGACTCAGTGGATTGGAGTGTGATTGCCTTGTGATGCTTGGGGATATTCTCTCGTCACTCTGTGTTCCCTGGTATAGTTCTTGAGGATTCGGTGGGACCAAAACATTACGCGAGCACCAATCCTCTACCTAGGAGGTTGTTTCCAGTAGGCCTGAGGTTGTTACAAGCAAGGCTAAGGTTGTTTCAAGTAGGGCTCTCTAGTTGTACCATCCAGTAGGGATGGACTGTCGGTTACCATCTAGCATGGATGGCGAGTACATCGGTGTTCACCGAGTAGTACCATCCAGCAGGGATGACCAGAGCAGTTCCAGGTTTACCTTTAGCGAGGCTGGGCAGTGGTCCCCGACGCTAGGCTTACCTCCAGCTGGGCTGGGCAGTGGTCCCCGATGATGGGCTCACCTCCAGCTGGGCTGGGTAGTGGTCCCCAATGTCGGGCTTACCTCTAGCTGGGCTGGGCAGTGGTCCCCGATGCCGGGTTACCTCCAGTTGGGCTGGGCAGTGGTCTCATCGCTGACTTTAGCCGGGTCGCCCTCCAGTGGATTACCCTGTTACGGGACTGGGCAGTGTGGCACCCGTCGACTCTTGTCGGGTCTCCCTATAGTGGGAACCCATCGACTTCTAGGGACCCTCCAGCGGGGCTGGGCAAGGGGTTTCCTGTCGACTTTGAGGAGACCTCTAGACTGCGGGGCAGTGACGAGGTGTGGCTTGACGTTCCCCCAGAACTCTCAAGTACGAGAGGCGCTTTCCCCACCGAGACGCGTCCTTGAGACGCGACCTAAAACCGTGTGTGCGAGTCAGTGTTTCCCAAAGCGGATAGTGTCAAGGTGTGGTGATTTTAGCCCCTTGACTTGCAGTTTGGGGCAGATGTGCGAGATGCTGGGCATAGATGGTGTTTACTTCTTGGACTGTTGGAAATTCACTTTCTTGGGCTGAGCTACGGGATGGAGATCTCTTTACGACCATGTTCGGGATTCTTGTTGAGCATATGTATATGTATATACCTTTTTCTAGTACCCACTTCTTGGGTTTGGCTACTCTCCTTCCTGGAGAGGCGAAGACGTGCAGGGTATGCCACGTGCTTTCTGTGTCTGGATTCTCATGGTTAGATGAGTCTACTCTCCTGCTATAGGTAGTGAAGACTCGACGGGAATTTCATCTTCTCTCTGTTTCCAGCTCCTTGTGTCTGGATGAGTCTACCTTCTTTCCTCTTGTTGGGTTGAGCTGGACTCTTTACTGTACACTTTACTGAACTCTTGGTTGTACTCCTCTACTTTTCCTATTTGATCGAATGCTCACCCTTCGATACCTCCTTTCTTTCTCCCTCGAGCCTTCATGGTTTCCTACTAAGTTTTTTTATACTCACCCCTGCTTGGGCTTTGCCTGCACTTGGTGTGCCCTTGTAGACGACAAACAGGTTGGTCGTGACTTCAGTGGAGATTAGGAGTTCAGGAGCTTGGACCACGTGCGGTGGTTGTAGTCGGGTTCCAGGTGGGGGACCCTTCCAGTTGTTTACTATTGTTCACCTGTTGTTGGGTTGTGTATCTTTTCTGGTTGGGTGCATGTTTTGACCCTTTTCTTTTCAGTTTACTTTCGACACTTACTTTGTGATGTTTAGAGGGCGATGCACTTTGTGGTTTATCTATAGCAGTTTCTCTTTACTTTACTTGTCTTTTCTCTTTTACTCTGCACTTTTGCATTGAGTGTGCTGCGTGTGTGTGTACAGGTACTTAGGCAAAGGCCTCCCCGAGTTATTGTGCCTTCGGCGCTGGTCGCCATCCTCTAGCCTATGGAGGCAGGCTTGGGGTAGTTGCGGCTCGAGCCTGGGTAGGGTTGGGTCATGACATAAACTTTATGTTCATGTATTTAAGCTCAAATGTATATGTTTTGTTTTATTTTCTCCATGATTATCTATACTGAGCATTTGAGCTCACCCTTTATATGTTTTCTTTTCCCCAGGATATAATGAATGGTTTTAGGTAAGAAAAAAATAGTGGAAGATCTTTATGGGAGATGTTGAAGATCATTCACTATGAATATAAGATTATGTTCCAAGTTTCCAAAGACACTAAACTAATAAGGTATTTGGGCATCTGTGTTTGTCATGTATTAAGTATTCCGAAAACGTAATGTAATGTCTATGTACGTCAAGATTTGGGTTCTACAGTTGGTGTCAGAGCAAAGGCGGTAAGAATGAATCAAATCCTTGGGAACTCTCAAGTGTGAGCACTGGACAAAGCATGGCTCTCCACCCAATGACTTCATGAGGAAATGGCTTCCACTGGGTATGGTGGTGTGTCCCACCCAGGGGTTGTAGCCGCCCATGGAGTGCTCTGATAGGTATCAATTCTAGTAAACTGGAAAATATTCTAGACCACTACAATTTGTATCAGAGCGAAGGTTTAGTTAACCTTTGGAAACTAGGATGTGAAAACTTTAGTGAAATCCCTAGAGATATTTCTAAGGTATGTCTAGGGGTGTATCTAAGGCTAAGTATAATAATAGGTTATTTTCCTAGAATTACGGTAAAAATCATAGAATTAAACCTAAGATGTTATATATTAAAGGTAATCCCCCTTTATTATGTTGTTTTCCTAGCATGATTTTTACCTCTCACACTATTCTTTTTAGGTTTTAGAAAATGGCTGGAAATAGGAAGATTCATGATAATGAAGGATATGATGGGAAACAGAATTATATTCTTCATGAGAAACCAAATGAAACGGGATTTGGAAGTCCAAACATCCTTTTTATGCCTAATCAACAATCTCATAATATGATCAATAATATCAACTTTGGTAAGTTTCCTGACTCAGCTAATAAGAGAAAGGTGGAGTTTCATGATGATTATAGAGGAAAGAAAGGTCAATTTCCCTCGTGTAAATCATGTGGGAAGAGGCATCAAGGAGATTGTTTCAAAGTAACTAGAAGATGTTTTGGGTGTGGAAAAGGAGGACACAAAGCCAGTAATTGCAAAGGAAAAGGTTTAGTTAACACCATGGAAATGGGTAATGGTATTGCTAAGACATCAATAATGGTTAAATTATATAAATGTGGAATGTATGGGCATTATGCAAACCAATTCCCTAAGGGAAAATCTCATGAAGAGAATCATCATGGTCATATGAATAGTATTTATGTTGATGATGATGAAGAGACTACAAATGATATATGAGTTGAAAGAAGTGTTAAGGAATAAAATGATGAAGCTCGGTCAATGGTTTAAGAAGGTAGTGTAATGAATATATGTTTATTAAGAGTTGTGTTGTCTAGGTAATTTAATGGTACTTTGGAATAGAGAAACATCTAAGTATTGTTACACTATTATTTTTCTAAAGTATTTGAAAGTATATGTTGAATGGTACCAGTAACCATGAAAAGTTATTCAGATATTTTTGGAAAGTAGATGATATGCGCATAATAAAGGGATAAGGAGATAATGAGATGTTTGATAGTATTAAGGAGCTCATGACTGATATAAGGACAATGTGATATCATGGTTTGAGAATATAGAAATTTTGGGATTTTGGTACGTGGAAAGAGCTAACTTTTGATAGATTTTATGGTTATTCATGTTTCAATAGAATACATAATTAAGGTATTCACATGTCTGGAATGTGACCAACAAGATATATTTTATGATATATGAGGGATAAATGATGGCATTCACATGCTTGTTATATGACCTCTCTGGTAATATTTTTCATTATAATATGAAATTGGACAGAAGTTTTTGGATAAGCCTAATGATTGGAATGGATTATGTTAGACATCATATAATATAGTTTAAGGCTATAACTTTTTGATATTATTTTTGAAATTTTATAATAGTATAGTTTTAGAAAAAGGAAAACCCATAAGACGGGCGACAACCCATTATGTCGTACAATGATGCGAGAATCGAACCACCAAACGAAGTGTGACAACCCTTTATCGCCTACCACTGGCCTATAGGAAGTACCTGGTTAGTAGAAACTATTTTATTTTATTAAGCGATATTATAGATGAAGTATAAGTCCATTTTTGGAACCATATACGATTAATCTCCCTATAGATGGACTTATGTATATTTAATAAATTTTGATAACATTTTGTTTGAGACAGATGGAATAACCTATCATTTTATTGCATGATCTACTAATAATTAAAGAAGGACAAATTAAACTTCATTTCATTAAATAAGAGATGAAGTGGAAATTGTTCATGGAATGAACAACAATGACATTACACTGAAATCAAGTAAGTATTTCTTTTAATTAAAAAATTCTTCAACATTTTGGAAATGATCTTGAAAACCAAAAATATTGTCCTAATGCCCTCATATCTGATGAATCATATGGTACCTTAGATCATCACAAATTTATGGCTTTGTGATTGTTGACTTTTTCATAACCATGATCTCTACCACTCTCCATGAGAACATGATGGTTAGATTTCTCTTCCATATTCATATTTTCACCTATGTTCTCCAATGTAGAAACCCAGTGATGAGTTAATTTGGGTTACTATTACGTTTCATACTTTAGTTATTAAAATTAAGTTTTAGTATTCTTTCTTATGATGTGGGTTTCTATGAAAGAAAATTTTAAGTAGTAAACGATTTATAACCCCGACGAATTTTGAGGGAGAAATTCATTTTAAGGGGGGTAGAATGTAACACCCTGAGATTTTATGAGATATATTCTTTTTAATTTCTTTGATTTCTTATATTATACACTACACCAAGATTATCTTGTACTATATGCAACACTGTATTAACTTGCAGTATACACAACATTATTCTTGGCTCGTGTTACACACAATTTCAACTTTGTTTTGTAGAAATTATTTTACGCAACATTAAGTAGAGATTTTGTTTAATGTATAAATAAAATAAGTTTTGATTATGTTATACGCAACACCAAAGGGAGCTTACACTACAGGCAACCCTAACTTGGCTTGCATTACACCCAATCGTGACCTTCCTTAATAGAGTGTGTTGTAAGCAATACTAAGCTTCACTAAACGATGATATATTGTTATAATATTATCATGAACTATCTGTTATGAATATTAGTAACAAAATTTTTAATTTTATGACATTATAATTCATCTTATATAACATGGTAGGGGAAAAAAATATTTTTTTGGCTAAAATAAGTATTTTTCAAAAAAAAATGCAGTTTTGCCGCATTTTGATGGAGCAGCCACATTAAATCTAGTATTGGAAATTTTTATAAGTTTAATTTGAAAATATAAAATTCCACTTTTGAATCAATATATAAAAATTTACTTTGGATATATTTTTCAAATTATTCTGATAACTTTCATATTTTAATGAATAGTAAAAACACGCTATATATTAACTGAAAACATCTTTTTTCATCGTAAATATTTATATGATTAAATTATAATATATAATGGTTTTGAAGTATAAATAGAATATATTTTTACCATTTAATATTATTTACATCATTAGAATTTATTTTACACTGAATTCATAGGTAAAATCATTTCAATCTTTTGCAATGTTTTAACTTTTAAATACTAGTTTTCTTTATAACGGAATTTATTTTAAATTAATTTCAGCAACTTACGTGATATGAATTTGAAAAAATGGATTCCATATTTGGAATCAATAGGTCCAAATTATGTTAATAGTCTACTTTTTATTTTTGGGCACAATTAATAGTAACTACGGTAAATTTTATTTACCATAGTTAAAGGTAAATTAGGTAATTAAGGGTACATATAATATTATAAAATTACCCTAACACTTGTCTTAATAAACTTGGATGATTATATTTCGTCTTAAGGAATATTTTTGTTGAAATTTTATCCATTGGAACCAACTTGGATGTGATTTTGACCTTTAATTTATTTTATTTTAAAGAAAGTGAAATATGTCTCACTCAAACTTTAATAATTAAAGTATTTTTAATATAATGTTATAAAGAATATAAATTCTATTATAAATACTCATTTGAAATATAAAATGTTTATCTTTGTTATGGTAATTTATTTGTAATTTTTAATAGATATTTAATTACATTAATTTCTTATACATTAATGAAGATGAAATTATTTATTTAGTGAAAAATCAGTAATATAGTTTTTATTAAAATATTAATACCCATTAAAAGGCCAAAAAACCTGACCAAAACTTATTGGTAGTATATATTTAAACTGTAACCATCTAAGGGTCTAATATTTGACCATTTGTATGTTTATAAAAGATATTATGACACTTGTATTATTTTATTTTAAATGATGTCAAAGTTGTCACCTTCATAATTTAATAAATATAACAATTTACATGTTGTGATTTTAAGATGATAAATTCTATTAAAGTTATTATTTTTAAATATATTAGATTTATCATCATAATAGTATTTTATTTTTAATTTTTATGCAACTAATAAGTATATTAAATGATTATAAACAAATGATGTAGTAATTGTTTTATTAAGAGAAATATCAAATAAATAGTTTTATAAATATGAAAATAAATATTATATGAACTAATTATTGTTCTAAAAAAAATTCTAGATGAATATGACATGTTAAAAATCTATTAAACATTTTGGTTCGAATATATCCTCTATTTGGAATTTATTTAAATTCAAATAAATGAATTGTTTCAAAATTAAAACTATTGTTATTTTATAAAAATAACATATTATTAAATTGTTTAAAAATAACAAATATATTGAAAAATTATAAGTTGAAACTTATGTGGTCTAAAATGTCATAAAGTATTAAATTATGGGAAATTCACAACACATAAGTAATTATTTATAAAATATTAAATTTAGAATATTATTTCCACAAATAAAATTAAATAGATTAAATAAGGATAAATCAAGTTGATAAGGTTTAAAATAAATTACAAACATGTATAAATTTTATTGTCTTATGATATTGAAAAAATATCTCATCACATATTCTAATCGAGTCATTTTTTGAGGTTTTTAAGTGGGTTTTGAATTTATTATAAATTAATATTTCTTATATTTCCAAAGGTGCCCCTCCCCTCCCTTATAAAAGGGCACCTCCTCCCCTCCTCCTCACTCCATTTTGAGCCATCAAACTCAGAAAAACCCTAACAATTTATATTCTACACTTCCCTAAAACATTATAGAGGTCCCGGTCATCTTCAAATACCAACTTTAGTGCCCTAAGAGGGGGTTTATAAGAGACGCCTTGAAGAAGAGGTAATCTCTTCTACCGATTCTTTCATGATTATTTATTATTATACTTCCTATTATTTAGTTGTTTCATTAAAAAGTAATAACATGAGTATAAATAATATACATATATTTTTTTATAAATATGAAACAAACCTATTTTACCTTCTAACAATCCTACGAAAAACGAAATCACCGTGCATGTGTAAGTACGGAATACTGCCTCCACGCCGTTGTGTAATCTCTTTTTCCACCACCACCTTACTTGGATGGGTATAATGGTGTAAAGAATAACTATATATGGTTATGATAACATTAAACTAATTCTGATATATTATATCATCCACTCTAATACCATTCAATAATTATGGTAATGATATCATCGCTCGTGCGAACGTACGGATTACCGTCTCCATGGCGCGATGAGATTCATTCTCCAAGTTAACCATTCAAGAATTATTATAAAGTATATATAATAAATAATCATGAAATATATGGAATATTAATGATACTGTATTTATGTATATGTTATTTACTTACTTGTATTCAATTTAATAAGGAAAGGAAAACAGAGTGCATGCGTACGTATGGATTACCATCTCCACGACGCGATGAGATTCATTATCCGTGTTAACCACTCCAAAATGATTATAAAGTATATATATAATAAATAATGATGAAATTTATGAAATAATAATTCTACTGGATTTATTTATATATATATGTGTGTGTGTCATCTACTTACTTCCATTCAATTCAATAAGGAAATGAAAACAGCGTTCATCCGTACGTACGGTCTTCCGTCTCCATGCACGGTGTATTTAATTTCATTTATCTATCTATTATATACATATATATCCTCAATATATGTGATATATAAATCATTTTTTACATTATGTAAGTAATTATATCATGATATAAGTAATAATAAAATCAATAACAACAATTCCAAACACATACGATAAATGATACGATTTTACCCAAACCACTACTTTCATGTGGAATTGTTAAATGCACGGGTAATATAAAGTCTTAAGGGAATCATATATGATATCATAAATATTATTATGGTTCTTTTACAAGTTCATAATATATTTAAACCCACTATACAGGAGTCTTGAAAACATACGGAATAAATTGGATAGAAGGTAAGGGATAATTTTGCAATCGCATTTTTATCTGAGATTGCTTATACGTAAGTATTTACTGTAGTTATATTTTTCATCCATGCCCATAAAATGTTTTTCATAAAGTTTTTAATATTCTTACATGTATTTTTAGTGTCATTTTTACCCTTATTTTACTTTTACTTAATGTTATGGAAGGAATCTTTCTTTTTTTAGCATACGTGGTACTTTTTGACTTTTCTGTTAAAAGTATAAGGAGAATGTTTTTTTATCTTATACGGCATGAACGTATTTTTACGATTTAATAATTACTTATTTCCATGAAACTTTTTCTCCAAGATTTCATGATTATTTTCAACATAATTATTTTCTTTTAAAATCGCACGACATTTTGGGAAAAGAAAATTATTTTGAAGAAGAAAAGATATTTTATTCAATAATCCCTTTCATGTATTTATTCAAAACTATTTCCCATATAAGATGACATTATTTAGTATGATTATGTTTCAAGTATAATGTATCTATTATTTTCATGGATTGATTCTTATTATTATGAAATGTATCCCTCTATTTTATATGTATTATGTTAAGATAGGATGATGTTTATGAAACCCATTTTATTCTTTGGGTTATGATACATGATTTATGATTGTGTTGTGGCACATGTAAGAATGATTTCAATATGAGATGGGTGGGACCTATATCTCCCTTCAATGCACTGGGTAAAGATTTATATCTCTTGAGATATACATGGCTGGAATGACAAGTGAATCTGGTTAGGTAATACAAGGAGGGAACGACAAGTGAATACAGTTCAGTAATATAGGGTTGGAACGGCAAGTAATCCCAGTTCAGTAGTGGACTTTGACCACTATGACTGTCATGGAAACAATGACTTGACTACTAAAGAAATCATATAATGTTCTTAATGGATGCAAAAAATTACATGTTTTATTCCCATGCTATTTGTCATGATTAATGTTTCTTTATGATATATGTCTTACATACTGCAATGTTTTATGTCATTGCCCAAGATTTTGATGTTTAAACTTTATGTTCATTTATTTAAGTTCAAATGTATATGGTTTGTTTTATTTTCTCCATGATTACCCATACTGAGCATTTGATCTCACCCTTTATATGTTTTCTTTTCCCCATGATATAAAAAATGGTTTTCGGTAAGAAAACAATAGTGGAAGATCTTTATGGGAGATGTTGAAGATCTTTCACTGTGATTAGAAGATTATGTTCCGAGTTTCCAAAGACACTAAACTAATATGGTCTTTAACCATCTGTTTTTGTCATGTATTAAGTATTCTGAAAAAGTAATGTAATGTCTATGAATGTCAAGCTTTGGGTCTCTATAGTTGGTATCAGAGAAAAAAAGTTAGGAATGAATCCAATCCTTGGGAACTCTCACGTGTGAGCACTGGAAAAAGCATGTCTCTCCACCCAAAGGCTCCATGAGGAAATGGCTGCCACTGGGGATGGTGGTGTGTCCCACCGAGGGGTTGTAGCCGCCAGTGGAGTGCTATGATAGGTATCAATTCTACTCCACTAGAAAATATTCTAGACCGCTATAGTTGGTATTAGAGTGAAGGTTTAGTTAACCTTTGGAACTAGGATGCGAAAACATTAGTGAAATCCCTATAGATATTTCTAAGCTATGTCTAGGGATGTCTCTAAGGTTAAGTATAATAATAGGTTATAGTCCTAGAATTACGGTAACGATCTTAGAATTAAACCTAGGATGTTATATATTGAAGGTACTCCCCCTTTATTATGTTGTTTTCCCAGCATGATTTTTTCCACTCACACTATTATTTTTGGGTTTTAGAAAATGGCTGGATAGAGAAAGATTCGCGATAATGAAGGATATTATGGGAAATGGAATGATATTCTTCATGAGATACCAAATGAAACGGGATTTGGAAGTCCAAACATCATTTTTATGCCTAATCAGAAATATCATAATATGATCAATAATATCAACTTTGTTAAGTTTACTGACTCGTCTAATAAGAGAAAGATGGAGTTTCATGATAATCATAGAGGAAAGGAAGGTCAATTCCCCCATGTAAATCATGTGGGAAGAGGCATCAAGGAGAATGTTTCAAAGGAACTGAAAGATGTTTTGGGTGTGGAAAAGGAGGACACAAAGCCAGTAATTGCAAAGGAGAAGGTTCAGTTAAAACCATGGACAAGGGTAATGGTATTTATAAGACATTAACAATGGTTAAATTATTTAAATGTGGAATGTATGGGCATTATGCAAACCAATTCCCTAAGGGAAATTCTCATGAAGAGAATCAGCATGGTCGTATGAATATAATTTATGTTGATGATGATGAAGAGACTACAAATGATATATGAGTTGAAAGAAGTGTTAAGGAATAAAATGATGAAGCTCGGTCAATGGTTTATGAAGGTAGTGTAATGATTGTATGTTTATCAAGAGTTATGTTGTCTAGATAATTTAATATTACTTTGGAATAAAGAAACATCTAAGGATTGTTACACTATTGTTTTTCCTAAAGTATTTGAATGTATATGTGGAATGGTACCGGTAACCATGAAAGGTTATTCAGATATTTTTGGAAAGTAGATGATATGCGCATAATGACGAGATAATGAGATAATGAGATGATTGATAATATTAAGGAGCTCATGACTGATATAAGGACAATGTGATATCATAGTATGAGAATATAGAAATTTTGTTATTTTGGTACGTAGAAAGAGATAACTTTTGATAGCATTCATGTTTTCACAAAGATTATATGGTTATTCATGTTTAAAGAGAATACATAATTAAGGTATTCACATTTCTGGAATGTGACCAACAAGATATATTTAATGATATATGGGGGATAAATGATGGTATTCATATGCTTGTTATATGACCTCTCTAGTAGTCTTTTTCATTATAATATGAGATTGGACAGAAGTATTTTGGATAATCCTAAATATTGGAATGGATTATGTTAGACATCAAATAATCTATTTTAAGGTTAGAACTTTTTGATATTATTTATGAAATGTTATAATAGTATAGTTTTAGAAAAAAGGACAACCCATAGGACACGCGACAAGTCATTACGTCGGAAAATGATGCGAGAATCGAACCACCAACCGAAGTGAGACAGGCCTTTATCACCTACCACTGGCCTACAGGAAGTCCCTGGTTAGTTGAAACTGTTTTATTTTAATAAGAGGTATGATAGATGAAGTACAAGTCCATTTTTGGAACCATATACGATTAATCTCCCCATAGATGGACTTATGTATATTTAATAAATTTTGATAACTTTTTTTTGAGACAGATGGAATAACCTATCATTCTATCGCATGATCTACTAACAATTTAAGAAGGACAAATTAAACTTCATTTCATTAAATAAGAGATGAAGTGGAAATTGATCATGGAATGAACAACGATGACATTACACTGAAATCAAGTAAGTATTTATTTTAATTAAAAAATTCTTCAACATTTGGGAAATGATCTTGAAAACCAAAAATGTTGTCCCAGTGCCCTCATATCTGATGAATCAGATGGTACCTTAGATCATCACAAATTTATGGCTTTGTGATTGTTGTATTTTTCATAACCATGTTCTCTACCACTCTCCATCAGAACATGATGGTTAGATTTCTCTTCCATATCCATATTTTAACCTATGTTCTCCTATGTGGAAACCCAGTGACGAGTTAATTTGGGTTACAATTACGATTTGTACTTTAGTTATTAAAATTTTGTTTTAGTATTCCTTTTAACGATGTGGGTTTCTATGAACGAAACATTAATATAGTAAACGATTTATAACCCCGATGAATTTTGAGGGAGAAATTCATTTTAAGGGGGGTAGAATGTAACACCCCGAGATTTTATGAGATATATTCTTTTTAATTTCTTTGATGTCTTATATTGTACACTACACCAAGATTATCTTGTACTATATGCAACACCGTATTAGCTTGCAGTATACACAACATTATTCTTGGCTCATGTTACAAACAATTTCAAGTTTGTTTTATAGAAATTATTCTATGAAACATTAAGTATAGATTTTGTTTATTGTATAAATAAAATAAGTTTTTACTATGTTATATGCAACACCAAAGGGAGCTTGCACTACAGGCAGCCCTGACTTGGCTTCCATTACACGCAATCGCTACCCTCCTCAATAGAGTGTGTTGTACGCAATACTAAGTTTCACTAAACAAAGATATATTGTTATAATATTATCATGAAATATATTTTATGAATATTATTAACTACATTTTGAATTTCATGACATTATAATTCATCTTATAGAACATTTTATGAGAACAAAATATTTTTTTTGGCTGAAATAAGTATTTTTCAAAAAATGCAGTTTTGCCGCCTTTTGATGGTGCACCCACTTTAAATATAGTTTTTGACATGTTTAGAAGTTAAATTTTACAAAATTAAATTTGTCTTTTGAATCAGGATATAAAAATTTACTTTGGATACAATTTTCATATTATTCTGATAACTTTTATATTTTAATTAATAGTAAAAACACGCTATATTTTAATTAAAAACAACTTTTTCCATCGTAATAATTTATATGATTAAATTATAATATATAATGGTTTTAAAGTATAAATATAATATATTTTTACCTTTTAATATTATTTATGTCATTAGCATTGATTTGACATTGAATTCCTAGGTAAAATCATTTCAATTTTTTGCAATGTTTTAACTTTTAAAAACTAGTTTTCTTTATAACAAGATTAATTTTAAATTAAATTTAGAAACTTAGGTTATTTGAATTTGAAAAAATGGATACCATATTTGGAGTCAGTAGGACCAAATTATGTTAATATTCTACTTTTTTATTTTTGGTCACAATGAATAGTAACTACGGTAAATTTTATTCACCATAGTTAAAGGTAAATCAGGTAATTAAGGGTACATATAATATTATAAAATTTCCCTAATACTTGTATTAATAACATCGGATGATTATATTTCGTCCTAATGTATATTTGGGTTGAAATGGAATCCATTGGAACCCACTTGGATGTGATTTAGACCTTTAATTTATTTTATTTTAAAGAAAGTGAAATATGTCTCACTCAAACATTAATAATTAAAGTATTTTTAATATAAGGTTATAAATAATATAAATTCTATTATAAATACTCATTTTAATGATAAAATGTTTTTCTTTGTTATCGTAATTTATTTGTAATTTTTAAGAGATATTTAATTACCTTAATTTCTTATACATTAATGATGCAGAAATTATTTATTTAGTGAAAAATCGGTAATATAGTTTTTATTAAAATAATAATACCCATTAAAGGCCAAAAAACCTAACCAAAACTTATTTGTAGTATATATCTAAACCGTAACCATCTAATGGTTGAATTATGGACCATTTGGAGTTTTATAAAAGAGATTATGACACTTATGTAATTTTATTTTAAATGATGTCAAATTTGTCATCTTTCATAATTTAATAAATATAACAATTTACATGTTGTGATTTTAAGATGATAAATTCGATTAAGAGTATTATTTTGAAATATATTAGATTTATCATCATCATAGTATTTTATTTTTATTTTTTATGCAACTAATTAGTATATTAAATGATTATAAACAAATGATGTAGTAATTGTTTTATTAAGAGAAATATCAAATAAATGGTTTTATAAATATTAAAATAAAAATTATATGAACTAATTAATGTTGTATAGAAAATTTCAAGATGAATATGACATGTTACGAATCTATTAAAAATTTTGGTTCTCATATATCCTCTGTGTGTATTTTATTTAAATTCAAATAAATGAATAGTTTCAAAATTAAAAATATTGTTATTTTATAAAAATAACATATTATTAAACTGTTTAAAAAATAACAAAAATATTTAAAAATTATAAATTGAAATTTATATGGTCTAAAATGTCATGAAGTATCCAATTATGGAAAATTCACAACACATATATAATTATTTATAAAAATACTAAATTTAGAATATTATTTCCACAAATAAAATCAAATTGATTAAATAATGATAAATCAAGTTGATAAGGTTTAAAATAAATTACCAACATGTCTAAATTGTATTGTTTTATGAGATTGAAACCATATCTCATCTTATCTTCGAATTGAGTCATTTTTAGAGGTTTTTAAGTGGGTTTTGAATTTATTATAAATTAATATTTCTTATGTTTCCAAAGGTACCCCTCTCCTCCATTATAAAAGGGCACCTACTCCCCTCCTACTCAAACCATTTTGAGCCTTCAAGATCAGACAAACCCTAAAAATTTCTATTCTCCACTTCCCTAGAATAACTATAGAGTTCTCGGTCTTCTTTAAATACCAACTTTTGTGCCCTAAGAGGAGGTTTATAAGAGACGCCTCGAAGAAGAGGTAATCTCTTCTACCAATTCTTTCATGTTTCTTTATTCTTCTACTTCCTCTTATTTAGTTGTTTTATTAAAATGTTATATCATCAGTATAAATAATGTAACGCCCTGAACCAAGTTACCCAGAGTCGGTGCATTATTACGTAACATTGGCATGATCACAAAAGATCAAGTCTCGAAAGACCGATTAGTTTAGTAGCCTTAGAAACACTAGATAGATTCATAAATGTTACATTACATCATAAAGTAAAAAACTACAATAACATGGTCTCCATTTTCCACACTAATATCCCCTTTTGACTATCCCTGCAGGTCATTCATAAAATACTTCTTCACATCCTAGAAAAATTAAAACATTGAAAGGGGTGATCTCAGATGCTCAGTAAGGATAACAATATAGCGGAAACTTTCATAAATAAACATAAACATTTAAGGAAATGTATAACTGAAAAAAAAAGACTTTTAAACTTGAACTTCAGCATAATATGGCAAAATAAAATGAAATAATTCCATTTACTTATTCACATGGATATTCTACTAGTCGAATAATCACATGCAATATCAATAACCACTTTCATAATGATTGAATGCATAATGTCAGACTATCATAACCATGTAGCCAAGGCCTCGTGCCAAGACTACAAATAATATTTTGTCAAGGCCTCATTCCAAGACACTAGTTTGTCTCATGAGACCTGCTGATGCATCAAGGAGCTATAGCGGGCTCCACCAGTCACTTATTAAGTCCAATGCATTCCTTATATGAAAATGTTTAAACATGTCATAAATCATAACATAATCGTATCACATAAAGCATGCGTAAAGGAAACATAACATTTCCACATTTCAATCATAAGATATCAATACATCACATTGATATAATAAAAACATTATCAAAACCATTTTAAAAGAAAAGTAAAACATGGTATTTTTTTTTAAAGATATGGCTTGTAGAGGAAGCTGAAACTCAAATAATGGTCACGGCGGCGGAGAAGTCGTTGTCGTCGCATACGTACGAAAAAAAAAACATTCCCTTTTTTTTGTTTAGTAAAATGCTTCTTATAAAAAATATTCCTTTTGAATAAACATAAAATTCAAAGGGTATTATACACCATAAAAAATAAATTTGTGTATAAAACAAAATATTCCTCAATGAAAGGAGATTAAGACGAAGTCCCTTACTTTGTGTCCGACTTGACTCGACCATTCTTTAACCTCCTAAATAATAAACTAGAGTTAATTTATAATTTCTTAAGAATCTTTTTCAAGTTCATTATTCCTTTTATATCACTTATTACCATGTTATGAACATTATGTAATTATTTAAGTTAATAACGGTCATTTTTTCGATCTTTGGTACTTGAGTCAAAAATAAACTTCTTTTAATTACAATTTGTTAATGTGGTAAAATATCCATTATATCTAGAATTATATTCATGATTTAGATATCATATATATAATATATATCCAGTATATATATTCATTTATAATATTACATAACATTTAGAGGTAAGAAATGAAATGCACCATTCATGGAGACGGTAAGCCGTACGTACTCATGAACGCTACTTTCATTTCTATTTCGTATTTAATGGATTGAAATCATAATGATATAAAGGTGTAATATAATTCCAATATAATATCATATATAATATCATTTACCCCATCCTTTATATGTCCCACATATGGCATTAATGATTCAAATCACTTTGAGGAGGCGGTAGTCCGCACTTCCTAAAATGAAATTATCGCGTTTAACCATAATGGAAAGCATAATAGTATGACATAAATGAAAACTACAGAAACATAAATAAAACATAAACATAATATATATCATATATATAAATAGTTTCATCATAATGTCCACCATGAGTGGTGTTAAAAGAAGATTGAACAATCATCGTTTTGTGAGGCAGTAATTCACCACCCACAGAAACAGTATGTTCTTTAACCATTAGACGAAGGTGTGTGTAAGTTTAAATGAAATCATTTTCATAAAAATATCCTAGTATTTTGGAGATACTATTTTTTATAAAATAAAGGAATAAAAATAGTTTAAGGGGTTGGAGAAGAAAAATAAAACAAAAGAACACAAGTGAAGACATTACCTTTAAAATCGGGTAACTCTTCTTGATTTTTGCCAAAGGCTTCATTGGGAAGACTTCTGCCCAAAGTGAGACTTCTAGGAGTAATATAGGGAAGTTGAGATAGTATTTGGTCAGATGTTGGCCGATCCAAATGGATTTTATGGTGTGAATATGGTGGTAGAGGTGGGGGCCTTTTATAAGAGGAGAGGAGGGGCACTCATGGAAAGTCAGGAAATGTTACATTATTATATAATGAGTTTCGGATTTTAAATGTCAAAAAATTATATATTTCGAGGATAAGGTGATAAGGGTTATAAATATACATATCCAATAGGTTTTTTATAGGTTTAAGTCTTATATTTTACATTATCTTTTCATTTTATTTAAATCGTTAATTAATGAGGTAATCACTACATCATCATGGTATCATAAAAAATTTCATTTATTTAATGTATAAAAATTATGAAAAAATATCATGATGTTTGAAATCTTTTTATATTTTCAATGAATATTTATAGTCTAAATGTTAACTTATATAACCCCATGTAATAATTTTTTTAGTAAAACAACATATGTTTGTGACAATTTTATTTTTACTTTAAATAAATAGTTATTAATTTCATTTTCTTACCCAAGTGGCTCCATGGGGTCCCCAAGTTTACCCATGGATTGTATTGGTCGGACATGACTTATACAATAAGGGTAGGACAAGTTTCAAGACATTGTCATATTATTATAATATCATTTTACCTTAAATTTCACTAATTACCTTTAATCGCGATTAATAAAACTTAAAAGTTATTATTCACCAAAAAATTATTTTAATCCCATTGAACAAGATTTTACATCCTAATGACAACCATGTATGTCAGATTTTTGAAAATAAAATCACAAAAGTGGTAAAGTTTCATTTAAACGAAAAATCGGTTTTTTAACTACCACTAACTGGTTTCACTATTTATCAAAAAATGAAGTTTTTCAGAAAAATACCAAATATTCATCCTAAGATATATTTGATATTCCGAATTCAAAAATTATGTCTATTTTATAAAATTCAAAACGGATAAGTTTCATTAATTAATTTAATAATTAATTCTCGTTGTCAAAACAAATAGCGTGTTTTTAAGAAAGAATATCAATCAAAAGATTGACAATTGTTTATGTCCAATTTCAAAGTGAAATTAATTCTAATGTCCACCATTGGATAAAATGGTAAAAATATATTCTAATTATACTTTAAAACCACTCAATAGTATAATTTTTCACTATAAATTATTTTGATTAAAAATGTTGTTTTTAATTATTTTTTTATTATTCATAGAAAATTGGAAGTTCTCAGAAAATGACAAAAAATTCAACTTAGGAAAATTTTGATATTCCGAATACAAAAATGAAGTCCATTTTGAATTATAAAATTAATATAATTTCAAAAAGTGTTTATTACTATTCATAACTACTACTTTGATTGGTCGTGGTGTGTTAGAATCTCGAAGTTGTGTACAATGCAAGCTCTTGTATTATTGAAAGAGAAGCATACCATGGAAGCTTGGTGTGTTATATTCTCCCCTACTTCAAATAATTTCATCTAAGAAATTTCTAGAAAACAACCACATGAAAAGACTCGGCTGATCCTTCATCATAAGTTCCTCGGGTTCCCACGTTGCCTCTTCCATCTTATGGTTTCTCCATAGAACTTTTTCCAGATGAGTCATCCGGTTTCTCAGAACTTGTTCTCTTGTATCAAGAATCCTAATGGGATCTTCGCAATAATACAGGTCAGGTTCCAGTTCTAATTCTTCATAGTTGAGTACATGCGTTGTGTCAGGCATTTATTTTCTCAACAATGATACGTGGAACACATCGTGAACATTGGAGAGACTTGGCGGTATTTACAAACGGTATGTTATAGCCCCAATTCGTTCTAGAATTTCGAAGGGTCTGATGTACCTGGGACTCAATTTACCCTTCTTACTGAAACGTATAACTCCCTTCCATGAAGATACCTTCAAGAAAACATGATCTCCTACCTGAAATTCCAAATCCTTCCTCCGGTTGTCCGCATAGCTCTTCTGCCTAATTTGAGCTGCTTTGATGTGGTTTTGGATTACCTTCACCTTTTCCATCATTTCCTCCACCAGTTCTGGGCCTACAAGTTTTCTTTCTCCAACGGCATCCCAACAGGTTGGTGTGAGACATCATTTTTCGTATAACGCTTTATATGGTGCCATCCGAATACGTAAATGGAAGATATTGTTATAGGAAAATTCTACCAATGGTAAATATTGATCACACAAACCCTGAATGTCAAGTGAGCATGATCTCAACATGTCTTCTAAGGTTTGAATAGTTCATTCTGATTTTCCATCTATTTCAGGGTGGTAAACAGTGCTCAAATGAAGTTCAATATCCAAGGCCTTCTGAGGAATTTTCCAGAATCTTGATGTAAAATGGGGATCACGATCCGAGACAATCGATAGGGGTACTCCATGAAGTCTCACAACTTCATTAATATATAGTCTTTCTAGAAGTTCAAGTGGTAGATCTTCTCTTATAGCAAGAAAATGTGTTGACTTGGTGAGACGATCAACAATGACCCATATTGCATCATTCCTTCTAGGAGTCTATGGATGTCCCATGAAAAAGTCCATCATAATTTTATCCCATTTCCACTCAGGTATGGGAAGAGGTTTCAATACTCCACCAGGCTGTTGCCTTCCAACTTTCACTTATTGAAAAACCATACATCTTGACACAAAATCAGCAATCTATCTTTTCATGTTGTCCCACCAAAAATGTCCCTTTAAATCTCTATACATTTTGGTGCTCCCATGGTGTATAGAGAAATTGGAACTATAATCATCATCCAAAAATTCCCTCTTTAAATCTGGTATATCGGGAACACAAAGTCTCCTCCCAAATTTCAAAATTCCATCTTCATACACAAATTCACTCAATCACCCATCATTCAAAGCTTTAATCTTCTTTTTCAACTCTTCATCATCGGCCTGAGAACTCTTTATCCTTTCTAGTAAAGATGGTTTGGAAACCATTTGAAATTTTTTTGATGTTTCACCTTCCATGGTGATTCCCATATCCATATTTATTAGATCCATGAAAATAGGATCCCTTTCCACTCTCATCATGTTCAAAACACCACGATCTTTTCTACTCAAAGCATCTGCAACCTTATTTGCCTCCCCTAGATGGGAGTGTATCGTGAAATCAAAATACTTGAGTAGTTCAAGCCATCGCCTTTGCCTCATGTTGAGTTATTTTTGTTAGAAAATATATTTAAAACTCTTGTGATCGGTATATATCTCACATTTTTCACCATAGAGATAATGTCTCCATATCTTCAAGGAAAAGATTTCAGCAACTAACTCAAGATCATGTGTAGGATAGTTTTTCTCATGAATTTTTAGCTGTCGTGATTCATAGGCAATAACCCTATAATTCTGCATAAGGACACAACCAAGTCCTTTCATTGATGCATCACTATAAATATTGAACCCATCATTCCCCGATGGTAGAGTCAATATAGGAGCATTGACTAATCTTCTCCTAAGTTCTTCAAAACACTCTTCACACTCTTTTGTCCAGAATAATTTAACCCTTTTACGTGTGAGCTTCGTTAATGGGTTAGCCAATCGGGAAAAAATCAGGAAAAAGCGTCGATAATAACCTGCCAAACCAATAAAACTGCGTACCTTAGTTATAATCGTCAGTGCTGGCCATTCTTGGATTGCCTTGGTCTTAGAAGGATCAATGGAAATTCCATCCTTAGAGACAATATGGCCAAGAAAAGAAATCTCTTGAAGCCAGAATTCACACATGCTAAACTTCTCATATAATTCATGTCTTCTAAGAGTCTTCAGGATAATGCGCAAGTGATTTTCATGATCTTCGTAGCTTTTAGAATATACCAGGATATCATCAATAAATACCACCACAAAATCATCAAGATATTCCTTGAAAACACTATTCATTAGATCAATGAATACATAGGGTGCATTAGTAAATCCAAAAGGTATTACTGTAAACTTGTAATGCCCGTACCTTGTTCGAAATGTTGTCTTCGAAATGTCTTCTTTATTCACACATAACTGATGGTATCCATATCGAAGGTCAATCTTTGAAAAGTATTGAGCTCAATGTAGTTGGTCAAATAAATCATCAATGCGAGGTAGGGGATAGTTTTTCTTTATTGTTATAGCATTGATCTCCCTGTAGTCAATGCACGACCTCATAGATCCATCTTTCTTCTTAAAAAAAGGACAGGGGCTCCCCATGGAGAAACACTAGGCCGAATAAATCCCTTATTTCTCAATTCCTATAATTGTTTCTTTAGTTTAACTAATTCCATAGTGGCCATTCTATAAGGGGTCTTCGATATAGGCCTTGATCCAGGAATTAAATCAACAGAAAACTCAACTTATCGTTCTAGAGGATGTCCAGGTAAATCTTCCGGAAACATATCTATATATTCTCTCACAATAGGTACATCCTCCAGTTGACCATTCCATTCCTCGCCCTCACTCATTTCATTCTCTTCCTCCCCAATAATTGAATTTAGTTCAGCTACTGGGGGTGGATCTAAATAAGAATTAGGTGGTAATGATTCTGCTCTAAAGATAAGGTGTTCCTTGTCATCATCAACAAAAATCGTAACCTCCTACTTCTTACAATAAATATTCACATCATAGTCCGAAATCCAATCCATACTGAGGATTATATCAAACTCAATTATAGTTATGAAAATGAGATCATATGATAAAGAACATTTATGTGCTCTAATGGGGACCGATTCACAAAACTTTGTTGCAATGATACTTCCCTTAGGAGTTTTGACTAACAATTCTCTTGTTAAATTAAATTGGAAATGTCTAATTTTCTTAGAAAACTGGGAAGATATGAAACAATGCGATGATCCAGAATCAAATAATGCATTTTCTAAACTTGATGAAACCATTAAATTACCTACCACCGCATCTTTCAAAGCTTCAACCTCAGTAGTAGTGATAGCATAAGCTTGGCCTTGATCCCTTGGCCTCTTCTGAGGTAAGTTCCCCTGACTCTTAGGACATTAATTTTCATAATGTCCCATCTCTCTACAATTATAGAATTCTAAATTTACAGCAACTCCCTTTCCCTTTCAATCATGAGCTTGGGGGCTTTTTTCACCACACTTGTAACAGACTCTCATTCCCTTCAAGCAAGTACCAGGGTGTTTCTTCCCACATTTACTGCAGGACTGATATTCAACATTTCCCTTATTCCCCTTATTTCCATTTCCAGATTGATCAGAAGATCTCTTCTTCTCTTGCTTTTCTTTGAAGTCATAAGACTTAGAGAATTCCATTTCTGTCGTGATAGCACACAAGAAAATATCTTAGTACGACGAGAAGGTTTGTGAGACTAATTCTTGATGGAGAAATGGTTTTAACCTATCAAAGAAACGATCAATCTTACTTCTTGGGTTACATATATAATCTGCAGCATGCCTCACTAACCTTGTAAAGTTAGCCTCATACTTTGCGACATTGTCATCCTCCTTCTGCCTCAGGCTTAGAAATTGTCTTTCCATATCTGCTCGACGGTCATGTGGAAAGTATTTTTCTAAGAAAATTTCATTAAACTCCCTCCATTCCATACTTGATAATTCTTCATCTTCCTTTGTGTTTTGAATCAGTGACCACCATTGATCGACATCTTTAGTGAGGCAGTAAACTTCCATGAAAACTTTCTCCCTTTTGCTACTCCCCAAGGCATGGAATATTTTCTCTAAGGAGTTTATCCATTGCTCAACTACTAATGGATTTGTACCCCCATTAAATTTTGGCAGTTTTTTCCTCATGAAACGATCTAACATTGACCCTCCACATTGCGGATTAGGGTGCTCCATATGACTAAGTTTATTATTCATAACCTGAGTGAGTTGTCCCAGTATGGTGATAAGTTGATTAGTACCAGTTGTATCACCAGCTTCACTATAATTATCTTTAGCAGGAGGGAAATCCCTACATGGAGTGCGTGCATTGATATGGTTTCCATTCCTTCCAGTAGGCACCATTTCTAAACAATGGCATAAACTAGATTAGTTTATGAATCAAAATACATAATAACCAACTTGAAAAACACTTAACATGAATTGAACTATTTATGGATATAATCCATAATCATAAAAATGTTTTCTTTGAGGAAGTATATACTCATAAACCCTTCATAATGTTTTGTAATGAAAATGAGAATTATCCTAAGCATATCCCCTTGGAGTGTCGTAACCAACAGTGCAGCAAGGCCCATTATCATGCACCTGTTCCCGTTCGAGTCTAGCTCAAAGCGGTGTTTTTGGGTTTTACCCCTAGGTACATTTGTGCCAGAGCCACCTCTACTTTCTCGTATCTAGACAGGGATGTATTGCTTGGAAAAATCACAAAATATTTATAATACCAAAATTCCAGGAAGTTATTCTATACTAATCCTCAAATTCTATCTAAGGGCTATGTGCTCTAATCAATGTTCATCTAAATCTAGCTTCCAAGTTTAGTTCTAAACTGCCTCTGATACCAACTGTAACGCCCTGACCCAAGTTACCTAGATTCGGTGCATTATTACGTAACATTAGTATGATCACAAAAGATCAAGTCTCTAAAGACCAGTTAGTTTAGTAGCCTTGGAAACACTAAATACATTCATAAACGTTACATTACATCATAAAGTGAAAAAACTACAATAACATGGTCTCCATAGTCCACACTCATATCCCCTTCTGACTATCCCTGTAGGTCATTCATAAAATAATTCTACACATCCTAGAAAAATTAAAACATTGAAAGGGGTGAGCTCAGATGCTCAGTAAGGATAACAATATAGCAGAAACTTTCATAAATAAACATAAACATTTAAGGCACTGTATAACTGAAACAAAAGCTTTTGAAACTTGAACTTTAGAATAATATGTCAAAATAAAATGAAATAATGACATTTACTTATTGACATAGATACTCTACTAGTCGAATAATCACATGGAATATCAATAACCACTTTCATAATGATGGAATGCATAATGCCAGACGATCAAAAACACGTAGCCAAGGCCTCGTGCCAAGACTACAAATAAGATTTTGTCAAAGCCTTATGCCAAAACACTAGTTTTTCTCATGAGACCTACCAATGCATCGAGGAGCTATAGAGGTCTCCACCTGTCACTTATTAAGTCCAATGCATGCCTTATATGAAAAGGTTTAAATATGTCATAAATCATAACATAATCGTATCACATAAAACATGCATAAAGAAAAAACATAACATTTCCACATTTCAATCACAAGATATAAATACATCACATTGATATAATAAAAACATTATCAAACCCATTTTAAAAGAAAAGTAAAACTTGGTATTTATTTTTTTAAAAAGTTATGTCTTGTAGAGGAAGCCGAAACTCAAATAATGGTCATGATGGCGGACAAGCTATTGTCGCCGTATACGTACAACAAAAAAACATTCCTTTTTTTCATTTAGTAAAATGAATCATATAAAAAATATTCCTTTTGAATAAATGTAAAAGACAAAGGGGTTTATACACCGTATAAAAAAGTTGTGTATAAAACAAAATATGCCTCAATGAAAGGAGATTGAGACGAAATCCCTTACCTCGTGTCCGACTTGACTCGACCGTTCTTTAACCTCTTGAATAATAAACTAGAGTTAATTTATAATTTCTTAAGAACCTTTTTCAAGTTCATTATTCCTTTTATATCACTTATTACCATGTTATGAATATTATGTAATTATTTAAGTTAATAACGGTCGTTTTGTCGATCTTTGGTACTTGAGTCAAAAATAAACTTCTTATAATTACAAGTTGTTCATGTGGTAAAATATCCATTATATATAAAATTATATTCATGATGTAGATATCAAATATATCATATATATACAGTATATATATGCATTTATAATATTACAAGACATTTAGAGGTATGAAATGAAATGCACCGTTCATGGATACGGTAAGCCGTACGTACGCATGAATGCTACTTTCATTTGTATTTCATATTTAATGGAATGCAATAATAATGATATAAAGATGTAGTATAATTAAAGTCTAATATCATATATAATATCATTTACTCCATCCTTTATACATCCCACATATGGCATTAATGAATCCAATCACTTTGAGTGGGTGGTAGTCCGCACTTCCTAAAATGAAATTATCGTGTTTACCCATAATGGAAATCATAAAAGCATGCCATAAATGAGAAATACAGAAGCATAAAAAAAACATAAACATAATATATATCATATATAGAAATATTGTCATTATAATGGCCACCTTGAGAGGTGTTAAAGAATATTGAACAATCATCGTTTCGTGAGGCAGTAATTCGCCACTCACAGAAACAGTATGTTTTTTAACCACTAGACGGAGGTGTGTGTAAGTGTAAATAAAATCCATTTCATGACAACATCCTAGTATATTAAAGATACTGGTTTTGTTACAAAATAAAGTAATAAAAATAGTTTAAGGGGTTGTAGAATCAAAATAAAACAAAAGAACACAAGTGAAGACATTACCTTTAAAATCGGGTAACTCTTCTTGATTTGATCCAAAGGCTTCCTTGGGAAGAATTCTTCCCAAAGTGAGGCTTCTAGGAGTAATATAGAGAAGTTGATAGAGTATTTGGGTAGAGTTTTGCCGATCCAAATGGCTTTGATGGTGTGAATAAGGTGGTAGAGGTGGGGGCCTTTTATAAGAGGAGAGGAGGGGCACTCTTGGAAAGTCATGAAATGTTACATTATTATATAATGATTTTAAGATTTTAAAGGTCCCACAATTATATATATAGAGTATAAGGTGATAAGGGTTCTAAATCTACTCATCCAATAGGTTTTTGACAATTGTAAGTCTTAGATTTTACATTATCTTTTCATTTTATTTAAATCGTTCATTAATGAGGTAATCGCTGCACCATCATGGTGTCATAAAAAATTTAATTTATTTAATGTCTACAAATTATCAAAAAAATATAATGATGTAGGAAATCTTTTTAGATTTCTAATTAATATTTATAGTCAAAAAGTTAACTTATATAACCCCATGTAATAATTGTTTTAGTAAAACAACACATGTTTGTGACAATATTATTTTTACTTTAAATAAATAGTTATTAATGTCATTTTCTTACCCAAGTGGCTACATAGGGTCCCCAAGTTGACCCATGGATTATCTTGGTCTTCCATGACTTATCCAATAAGGGTAGGACTAGTTTCAAGATATTTTCATATTTTTATAATATCATTTTTACCTTAAATTTTACTAATTACCTTTAATCGCGATTAAAAAAACTTAAAAGTTACTATTCACCAAAAAATTATTTTAATCTCATTGAACCACATTTTACTTTCTAATGACAACCATGTATGTCAGATTTTTGAAAATCAAATCACAGAAGTGGTAAAGTTTCATTTAAATGAAAAATCAGTTTTTTAACTACCACTTAGTGGTTTCACTATTCATCAAAAATTGAAGTTTTTCGAAACAATACCAAAAATTCATCCTAAGCTATATTTGATATTCCGAATTCGAAAATGATGTCTATTTTACAAAATTAAAAACATATCATTTGCATTAATTAATTTAATAATTAATTCTCATTGTCAAAACAAATAGCGTGTTTTTAAAAAAGAATATAAATCAAAAGATTGACAATTGTTTATGTCCAATTTCAAAGTAAAATTAATTCTAATGACAACCATTGGATAAAATGGTAAAAATATATTCTAATTATACTTTAAAACCACTCAATAGTATAATTTATCACTATAAATTATTTCGATTAAAAAGGTTGTTTTTAAGTATTTTTTTACTATTCATAAAAATTGGAAGTTCTCAGAAAATTACAAAAAATTCAACTTAGGATAATTTCAATATTACAAATACAAATATGAAGTCCATTTTGAATTATAAAATTAATTTAATTTCAAAAAGTGGTAATTACTATTCATAACTGCTACTTTGATTGGTCGCGGTGTGTTAGAATCTCGAAGTTGCGTACAATACAAGCTCTTGTAATATTGAAAGAGAAGTGTACCGTGGAAGCTTGGGGTGTTACAAATAATATACAGATACTTTATTATAAATATGAAAAAACCCTATTTCACCTTCTACGAATCCTACAAAAAACGAAATCACCGCGTGTGCGTACGTACGGAATACAGTCTCCACACCGTGGTGTAATCTCTTTGTCCACCACCACCTTACATGGATGGGTATAATGGTGTAAAGAATAACTATATATGGTTACTATAACATGATACTAATTCGGAGATATTATATCATCCACTCTAATACCATTCAATAATTATGGGAACGATATCATCGCTCGTGCGAACGTACGGATTACCGTCTCCACGACGCGATGAGATTCATTCTCCAAGTTAACCATTCAAGAATTATTATAAAGTATATATAATAAATAATCATTAAATGTATGACATATTAATGATACTGGATTTATGTATATGTTATTTACTTACTTCCATTCAATTTAATAAGGAAACGAAAACAACGTTCATGCGTACATATGGATTACCGTCTCCACGACGCGATGAGATTCATTCTCCATGTTGACCTCTCCAGAATGATTATAAAGTATATATATAATAAATAATGATGAAATTTATGACATAATAATTCTACTGGATTTATTTATAAATATATATATATATATATATATGTCATCTACTTACTTCTATTCAATTCAATAAGGAAATGAAAACAGTGTTCATGCGTACGTACGGTCTTCCGTCTCCATGCACAGTGTATTTCATTTCATTTATCTATCTATTATATACATATATATCCTCAATATATGTGATATTTAAATCATTTTTTACATTATCTAAGTAAGTATATCATGATATAAGTAATAACAAAATCAAGAACAACAAGTCCAAACACATATGATAAATGGTACAATTTTACCCAAACCACTACTTTAACGTGGAATTGTCAAATGCACGGATAATATAAAGTCGTAAGGGAATCATATATGATATAATTAATATTATTATGGTTCTTTTACAAGTTCATAATATGTTTAAACCCACTATATAGGAGTCTCGGAAACATACGGAAGAAATTGAACATAAGGTAAGGAATAATTTTGCAATATCATTTTTATCCGAGATAGCTTATACGTAATTATTTACTGGGGTTATATTTTTCATCCATGCCCATAAAATGTTTTTCATAAAGTTTTTAATATTCTTACATGTATTTTTAATGTCATTTTTACCCCTCTTTGACTTTTACTTAGTGTTATGGAAGGAATCTTTCTTTATTTAGCATACGTGGTACTTTTTGACTTTTCTGTTAAAAGTATGAGGAGAATTTTTTTTAACTTATATGGCATGAACGGATATTTACGATTTCATAATGCCTTATTTCCATGAATCTTCTTCTACAATATTTCATGATTATTTCCAAAAAAAATTATTTTATTTTAAAATCGCACGACATTTTGAGAAAAGAAAATGATTTTGAAGAAGAAAGGATATTTTCCTCAAGAATTCATTTCAAGTATTTATTCAAAACTATTTCCCATCTAAGATGACATTATTTAGAATGATTATGTTTCACGTTTAATTTCTCTATTATTTTCATGGTTTTATTTTTATTATGATGAAATGTATCCCTCTATTTTATATGTATTATGTTAATATGGGATGATGTTTATGAAACCCATTTTATTCTTAGGGTTATGATGTATGATTTATGATTGTGTTGTGGCACACGTAAGAAAGATTTCAATATGAGATTGGTGGGACCTATATCTCCCTCCAATGCATTGGGTAAAGATTTATATCTCTTGAGATGGACATGGCTGGAATGGAAAGTGAATCTGGTTCGGTAATACAAGGATGGAACGACAAGTGAATCTGGTTCAGTAATACAGGGCAGGAACAACAAGTAAACCCGGTTCAATAATAGACTTTGACCACTATGACAGTCATGGAAAAATGCCTTGGATACTAAGGAAATCGTATCATGTGCTTAATGGATGCAAAAAAATTACATGTTTTATTCACATGCTATTTTATCATGATTAATGTTCTTTTATGATATATGTCTTATGTACTTCCATTTTTATGTCAGTGCCCAAGATTTTGATGGTTAAACTTTATGTTCATGTATTTAAGTTCAAATGTATATGGTTTGTTTTATTTTCTCCATGATTACACATACTGAGAATTTGATATCACCCTTTATATGTTTTCTTTTCATCAGGATATAAATAATGGTTTTAGGTAAGAAAACTATAGTGGAAGATCTTTATGGGAGATATTGAAGATCTTTCACTGTGATTAGAAGATTATGTTCTGAGTTTCCAAAGACACTAAACTAATACGGTCTTTGGGCATCTGTTTTTGTCATGTATTAAGTATTCTGAAAAAGTAATGTAATGTCTATGTACGTCACGATTTGGGTCTCTACAGTTGGTATCAGAGCAAAGGAGGTAGTAATGAATCCAATCCTTGGGAACTCTCACGTGTGAGCACTGGACAAAGCATGGCTCTCCGCCCAAGGTATTCATGAGGAAATGGCTGCCACTGGGGATGGTGGTGTGTCCCACCTAGGGGTTGTAGCCACCCATGGAGTGCTCTGATAGGTATCAATTCTAGTCCACTGAAAAATATTCCAGACCGTTACAGTTGGTATTAGAGTGAAGGTTTAGTTAACCATTGGAAAATATGATGCGAAAACATTAGTGAAATCCCTAGAGATATTTCTAAGGTATGTCCATGGATGTCTCTAAGGTTAAGTATAATAATAGGTTATAGTCCTAGAATTACAGTAACGATCTTATAATTAAACCTAATATGTTATATATTGAAGGTACTCCCTCTTTATTATGTTCTTTTCCTAGCATGATTTTTTCCTCTCACACTATTCTTTTTGGGTTTTAGAAAATGACTGGAAACAGGAATATTAACGATAATGAAGTATATTATGGGCAATGGAATGACATTCTTCATGAGAAACCAAATGAAACGGGATTTGGAAGTCCAAACATCATTTTTATGCCTAATCATCAATCTCATAATATGATCAATAATATCAACTTTGGTAAGTTTCCTGACTCAGCTAAAAAGAGAAAGATGGAGTTTCATGATGATCATAGAGGAAAGAAATGAAAATTTCCACCATGTAAATCATGTGGGGAGAGGCATCAAGGAGAATGTTTCAAAATAACAGGAAGATGTTTTGGGTGTGGAAAAGGAGGACACAAAGCCAGTAATTACAAAGGAAAAGGTCCAGTTAACACCATGGACAAGGGTAATGGTATTGCTAAGACATCAATAATGGTTAAATTATTTAAATGTGGAATGTATGGGCATTATGAAAACCAATTCCCTAAGGGAAAATCTCATGAAGAGAATCCATATGGTCATATGAATAGTATTTATGTTGATGATGATGAAGAGACTACAATTGATATATGAGATGAAAGAAGTGTTAAGGAATAAAATTATGAAACTTGGTCAATGGTTTAAGAAGGTAGTGTAACGATTGTATGTTTATCAATATATATGTTGTCTAGGTAATTTAATGGTACTTTGTAATAAAGAAACATCTAAGGATTGTTATACTATAGTTTTTTCTGAAGTATTTGAAAGTATATGTTAAATGGTACTGGTAACCATGAAAGGTTATTTAGATATTTTTTGAAAGTAGATAATATGCACGTAATAAAGGGATAAGGATATAATGAGATGTTTGATAGTATTAAGGAGCTCATGACTGATATAAGGATAATGTTATATCATGGTTTGAGAATATAGAAATTTTGGGATTTTGGTATGTGGAAAGAGCTTACTTTTATAGCATTCATGTTTTCACAAAGATTATATGGTTATTCATGTTTCAATAGAATACATAATTAAGGTATTCACATGTCTGGAATGTGACCAACAAGATATATTTTATGACATATGGGGGATAAATGATGGTATTCACATGCTTGTTATATGACCTCTCTGGTAATCTTTTTCATTATAATATGAGATTGGACAGAAGTATTTTGGATAAGCCTAAAGATTGGAATGGATTATGTTAGACATTAGATAATATAGTTTAAGGCTAGAACTTTTTGATATTATTTCAGAAATTATATAATAGTATAGTTTTAGAAAAAGGACAACCCATAGGACGAGCGATAACCCATCACGTAGGACAAGGATGCAGGAATCAAACCACCAACCAAAGTATGATAGGCCTTTATCGTTTACCACTGGCCTACAGGAAGTCCCTGGTTAATAGAAAATGTTTTATTTTATTAACTGGTATGATAGATGAAGTATAAGTCCATTTTTGGAACCATATATGATTAATCTTCCCATAGAAGGACTTATGTATATTTAATAAATTTTTATAACTTTTTGTTTGAGTTAGATGGAATAACCTATCATTCAATCGCATGATCTGCTAACATTTCAAGAATGACAAATTAAACTTCCTTTCTTTAAATAAGAGATGAACTAGAAATTATTCATGGAATGACCAACGATGACATTACACTGAAATCAAGTAAGTATTTATTTTAATTCAAAAATTCTTCAACATTTGGGAAATGATCTTGAAAACCAAAAATGATATCCTAGTGCCCTCATATCTGATGAATCAGATGGTACCTTATATCATCACAAATTTATGGCTTTGTGATTGTTGGCTTTTTCATAGCCATGTTCTCTACCACTCTCTATCAGAACATATGTTTTGATTTCTCTTCCATATCCAAATTTTCACCTATGTTCTCCTATGTGGAAACCTAGTGATGAGTTAATTTAGGTAATTATTATGTTTCATAATTTATTTATTAAAATTAAGTTTTATTATTCCTTTATTACGATGTGGGTTTCTATAAAAGAAACTTTCAAGTAGTAAACGATTTATAACCCCGACAAATTTTGAGGGCGAAATTCATTTTAAGGGGGGTAGAATGTAACCTCTCAAGATTTTATGAGATATATTCTTTTTAATTTCTTTGATGTCTTCTATTTTACACTACACCATGATTATCTTGTATTATACGCAACACCGTATTAGCTTGCAGTATACGTAACACTATTCCTGGCTCGTGTTACACACAATATCAAGTTCGTTTTTTAGAAATTATTCTACGCTACATTAACTATAGATTTTTTTAATGTAAAAATGAAATAAGTTTTGATTATGTTATACGCAACACCAAATGGATATTGTACTACACGCAACCCTGACTTGGCTTGCATTGCACGCAACCGCGACCTTCCTCAATAGCGTGTGTTGTTCGCAATACTGAGTTTCACTAAACAAAGATATATTGTTATAATATTATTATAAACTAGCAGTTATGAATAGTAGTAACTACATTTTTAATTTTATGACATTATAATTTAACTTATAGAACATGGTATGAGAACAAAATAAACGTTTCGGCTAAAATAAGTATTTTTTAAAAAAATACAGTTTTGTCACCTTTTGATAGCATACACACTTTAAATCTAGTTTTTGACATGTTTATAAGTTAAATTTGACAAAATAATATTCTTATTTGGAATCAGAATATAAAAATTTGCTTTGGATATGTTTTTCATAATATTCGGATAACTTTCATATTTTAATGAATAGAAAAAATACGCTATATTTTAATTAAAAATAACTTTTTTCATTGTAATAATTTATGTAGAAAAATTATAATATTGAATGGGTTTAAAGTGTAAATAGAATATATTTTTACCATTTAATATAATTTATGTCATTAGCATTGATTTTACATTGAATTCATTGGTAAAATCATTTCAATCTTATGTAATGTTTTAACTTTTAAAAACTCGTTTTCTTAATAACATGATTAATTTTAAATTAATTTCTACTAATTCTATGATTTGAATTTGGAAAAATGGATTCCATATTTGGAATCAGTAGGTCCATATTATGTTAATAGGCTACTTTTTATTTTTGGTCATAATGAATAGTAATTACGGTAAATTTTATTTACCATAGTTAAAGATAAATCGGGTAATTAAGGGTAAATATAATATTATAAAATTAACCTAAAACTTGTCTTGAGATAATTGGATGATTATATTCCGTCCTAAGGAATATTTGGGTCAAAATGGAATCCATTGGATCCCACTTGGATGTGATTAAGACCTTTAATTTATTTTATTTTAAAGAAAGTGAAATATGTCTCACTCCAACTTTAATAATTAAAGTATTTTCAATATAAGGTTATACAGAATATAAATTAGATTATAAATACTCATTTTAAATCTAAATTTTTTTTATTTGTTATGACAATTTATTTGTAATTTTTAAGATATATTTAATCACCTTAATAGCATATACATTAATGATGCAGAAATTATTTATTTAGTGAAAAATTAGTAATATAGTTTTTATTAAAATAATAATACCCATTAAAAGGCCCAAAAACCTGACCAAAACTTATTGGTAGTATATATATAAACCATAACCATCAAATGGTCGAATTATTGACCATTTAATGTTTTATAAAAGCAATTATGACACTTAAATTATTTTATTTTAAATGATGTCAAAGTTGTCACCATCATAATTTAATAAATATAACAATTTACATGTTGTGATTTTAATATGATAAATTCGAGTAAAAGTATTTTTTTTGAAATATATTATATTTAGAATAATCATAGTATTTTATTTTTAATTTTAATTAAAATAATAGGAATATTAAATGATTATACAAAAATGATGTAGTAATTGTCTTTTAAGAGAAATATCAAATAAATGGTTTTATAAATATTAAAATAAATATTATATGAACTAATTAATGTTCTCCACAAATTTTATAGATTAATATGACATGTTAGGAATCTATTAAACATTCTGGTTCGAATATATCCTCTGTGTGGAGTTTATTTAAATTCAAATAAATGAATAGTGTCAAAATTAACACTATTGTTATTTTATAAAAATAACATATTATTAAATTTTTTAAAAATCACAAAAATATTTAAAAAATTTAAATTGAAATTTATATGGTCTAAAATTTTATAAATTATACAATGTTGGAAAATTCATAACACATAAGTAATTATTTATAACAATTTAAAATTTAAAAAATTATTTCCACAAATAAAATTAAATATATTAAATAAGGATAAATCAAGTTGATAAGGTTTAAAATAAAATACCAACATTTATAAATTTTATTTTTTGATTAGATTAAAACCATATATCGTTTTATCTTCAAATTGATTCATTTTTTGTGGTTTTTTAGTGGTTTTTGAATTTATTATAAATTAATATTTCTTATGTTTCAAAAGGTACCCCACTCCTCCCTTTTAAAAGGGCACCACCTCCCTCTCCTACTAAAACCATTTTGAGCCTTCATTATCGTCCAAAACCTGCTAATTTCTCTTATACACTTCCCTAGAAACATTAAATAGGTCCATTTATTCTTAAAATACCAACTTTAGTTCCCTAAGAGGATGTTTATAAGAGATGCGTCGAAGAAGAGGTAATCTCTTCTACCGATTCTTTCATGTTTTTTTATCCTTCTACTTATTATTCCTTAGTTATTTCATTATAAAGTAATAACATCAGTATAAATAATATACTGATATGTTATTATAAATATGAAAACCCCCCATTTCACCTTTTACCCATCCTACGAAAAATGAAATCATTGTGCGTGCGTACGTACGGAATACCGTCTCCACGTCGTGGTGTAATCTGTTCTTTCACCACCACCTTACTTGTACGGGTATAATGGTGTAAATAATAACTATATATGGTTATTATAACATGATACTAATTCTAAGATATTATATTATCCACTCTAATTCCATTTAATAATTATGGGAACGACATCATCGCTCGTGCGAACGTACGGATTACCGTCTCCACGACGCGATGAGATTCATTCTCCAAGTTAACCATTCAAGAATGATTATAAAGTATATATAATAAATAATCATAAAATATATGAAATATTAATGATATTTTATTTATGTATATGTTATTTACTTACTTCTATTCAATTTAATAAGGAAACGAATATAGCATTCATGCGTACATATGGATTACCATCTCCACGATGCGATGAGGTTCATTCCGAATTTTAACCATTCCAGAATGATTGTAAAGTATATATATAATATATAGTGATGATATTTATGACATAATAATTCTACTAGAATTATATATATATATATATTTCATCTACTTACTTCTATTCAATTCAATAAGGAAATGAAAACAACGTTCATCCTTGCGTACGGTCTTCCATCTCCATGAACGGTGTATTTCATTTCATTTATCTATCTATTATATACATATATATCCTGAATATATATGATATATAAATCATGTTATACATTCTAGAAGTAAGTATATCATTATATAATTAATAATAAAATCAATAACAACAAGTCCCAACACATACGATAAATGATATGATTTTACCCAAACCACTACTTTAACGTGGAATTGTCAAATGCACGGATAATATAAAGTTATAAGGGAATAATATATGATATCATAAATATTATTATGGTTATGTTACAAGTTCATAATATTTTTAAACCCACTATATAGAAGTCTTGGAAACATATGGAACAAATTGGACATAAGGTAAGGGATAAATTTGTAATCTCATTTTTATCTGAGATTGCTTATACGTAAGTATTTACTGGGGTTATATTTTTCATCCATGACCATAAAATGTTTTTTCTAAAGTGTTTAATATTTTTCCATGTGTGTTTAATGTAATCTTTACCCATATTTGACATTTACTTTGTGTTATGGAAGGAATATTTCTTTTGTTTACCATATGTGATACTTTTTTTACTTTTCTGTTAAAAGTATGAGGAGAATGTTTTTTAAACTTATACGAAATGAATGGATTTTTATGGTTTCATAATGCCTTATTTACATGAATATTCCTCTAAAATAATAAATTATTATTTTCAACAAAATTATTTTCTTTTAAAATCGCATGGAATTTTGAGAAAAGAAAATGATTTTGAAGAAGAAAGGATATTTTCCTCAAGAATTCATTTCAAGTATTTAGGCAAAAATATTTCCCATCTAAGATGACATTTTTTAGTATGATTATGTTTCAATTATAATGTCTCTATTATTTTCATTGTTTTATTTTTATTATTATTAAATTTATTCATTTTTTTTATATGGATAATGTTAATATGGGATGATGTTTATGAAACCCATTTTATTCTTTGGGTTATGATGCATGATTTAGGATTGTGTTGTGGCACATGTAATAATGATTTAAATATGAGATGGTTGGGACCTATATCTCCCTCCAATTCATTGAGTAAAAATTTATATCTCATGAGATTGACATGGCTGGAACGGAAAGTGAATCTAATTCAGTAATACAGGGTTGGACTGGCAAGTGAATATGGTTCAGTAATACAGGGTTGGAACGGCAAGTAAACCTGATTCAGTAATGGACTTTGTCCACTATGAAGGTCTTGGAATCAATTTATTGGCTACTATGGAAATCATATCTTGTGCTTAATGTATTCCATAATTACATGTTTTATTTCCATGCTATTTTATCCTGATTAATGTTCCTTTATGATCTATGCCTTACGTACTGCCATGTTTTATGTCATTGCTCAAGATTTTGATGTTTAAACTTTATGTTGATGTATTTAAGTTCAAATTTATATGGTTTGTTTTATTTTCTCCATGATTAACCTTACTGAGCATTTGAGCTCACCATTTATATGTTTTCTTTTCCCCAGGATATAAATAAAGGTTTTAGGTAAGAAAACAAAAGTGGAAGATCTTTATGGGAGATTTTGAAGATCTTTCACCATGATTAGATGATTATGTTCTGAGTTTCCAAAGACACTAAACCAATATGGTCTTTGGGCATCTGTTTTTGTCAGGTATTAAGTATTCCACAAAATTAATGTAATGTCTATGTACGTCAAGGATTGGGTCTCTACACATGATCCCATGAGTCACATCTAACCAACCCAAGGCTTGTGTAACTAATATACCATTCATTTATCTATTTCACGTCCACACACACAACATAGACCACTCTTGATGCTATATTTCTTAAAAACCCAAGAAGCACACTTATTTCATGGTTGATCACATGATCACACACCTCTCTCAAATCATTTAAATCCATAAAACATCTACAAATGATCTATCCACCCTAGACCTAAACTTATAGGAACCCCTTATACTATACTAAATAAACCCACATATAAAATAAAATAAGTTATTCATACAACTATTCTATCCCAATAAATAAAACACTAGAATAGAATCACTACAATAAATCACATCTTAGTAGCTCATGAGGTCTCACAAGCCTCCCTCTACCCTCTGAGGGGGGTTTAACTCCTCATGGAAATTTTTTCTCATTATAAACCATATCTTAGGCATACCCTACCAGTATCAAATCATCACCAAGGTATAAAATTCATAAACCTACCAACTAAGGGTTACCATACACCACCTATATAAAGGTAATTTATAACTATAGTTAGATGAAAAACACTAGATAATCACTAATATTATGCCACTAATTGGTTATTTGAGAAAACATCGATTAAATTATTATGATAATTTTGATTATTTAATACATTTTCCAAAACACCTTTAAAAATGTTACATTTTCTTTTTTATAAAAAGTTTTTTGTAAAACGATATTCCTATGAAAACCCATTTTACCATCATATGTAGTCATATACTTGTAAAGAAAAACCTAAAAGCATAAAATGATTCATTTATACACACATATTTCCATTATGATCCAAGAAAAATATAAATTAACAATATTAAATCATTACATTATAATTGAATAAATATCGCAACTATAAAAATGATAATTTAGAACCATAATATTATAACACTTATCACTTGGGGATTCCACCAAACAGTTTTTCTTGATACAACAACTCAATGACCATATCAAGAATTTACACTACCAATCATTGTCAACCAAATATCAAAATAATAAAATACATAAACAATGATATGTTACCACTTTGGAATACCCTATATAAAATTTCTTGATTTCAACCTAAGATGAACTGACACATGATCTTAGGAAAACTTTCATATATACCAGAGTCTACAGATCAGTGGTGATAGTCTATAATCAATTTTGGGGAGACTCTAATCACTATATCATAACTATCAATGATAAAAACAATCAAAATTCATCCCAAATTCATATATCTTTGTATGCATATAAAATTATAGCTGAAATAAAATCATAACAAAATCTAGGGGTTGAAATTGGTGACACGACATGTGAACATGACATGAACATGACAATAATTGTATATAAGATTAAATAAATAGGGATGGTTTGGGTTTAAGTTATATTGCTCTATTAACATGATAAATAACTGTATTATTTAAAAATATAAATTATATATATATATATTTAATAAATATTTTTTTAAAATTAATTTAATATACATATAAGTATATGTTGATTTTAATTATTTCTATTCTAAGAGAAATTTTAAATAATAGAAATATATAAAATTTAATAAATACTAATAACTTAAATATATAAATATTTAAATATTTAAATAATATTTGAAAAGATTATAAAATATGATAGACCATTTAATAAATAAGGTGGGTTTGGGTTGGGCATCTCAATGTGAATATTAAATAGATCAACACGACACTATACTAATTTCATTCCCTAACAAAATCAGTGTAAACTTTTATTATAATGATTGATATGTAGTCATAAATTCATCAAATCAAAAATACATTTCAATAGGCTAATTATATATAATAATAAGAAAAAGCATTAAAAAAATTACTACTAAAATTGAGCCTCAAATCAACCCTATCTTCAATTCCTATTAAGCAGTTCCAACCAGATCTAAAATGAAACCTATAATTGTCACTTTGTAACCTATAAGATTTTGTCACATACAATGGGGGTCCTATAAAAAGTGGTGAGAAATATATCATGATATATAACCACTGATGGGATACCAAATATGAACCATCATATACATGTGTATACACACACAAAAATAAATAAACTGGAAAAAATAATACATACAGGAATACTAGTCATGTCATCATGTGCTAACAGGGACACCACAACACGTGACCATACCTATTCTAATCTACTATGGTGAACCATGTCTATTACAGACTCATTTCATACAAATACCATTTTAGGAATGGTGATTCGTAAAAAAACATAGATTTAAAGTGTGACCGAACATCCTCTCTTAATGGTGTCTTGGAAACCATGAAAATGACTCATCTTATCCAATACAACTTATAAAAATTGGATCATGAGGAGGATTAAATATAGAAAAACTCTAACATTATCCAAACCACACCATCACAAGGTTTGTATAATGGCTAAATTAACTAATTATGAGTGTATCTTGAGGAAGGTGAATCATGAAAAAAGTCTCATATGAGTTGAACCACTCTATCACAAGGTTATTACCAAGGTTAATGAATCAGTAGGAAATAGATCTTGAGGAGGGTGAAACACATCCAACCTATCACATGACACGAACTATACCATCAGAAGGTAGTTATTATAGATAAATTAATCAATACAAAGTGGATAATGGGGATGTATAAATGTATCCAACCTTATACATGAGTTGAACCATTCCATCATTGGGTAGGTCCTATGGCTAACTCTAGAACTCCCCATAGTTCTACGAAACAAGAATTCCTATATCTTAGGAAATAAAAAGGGAAACTATGTAGTGTGATTATATAAACAATTCCCTAGACCTCCAAGATATATCCTTATAAACATCCACCTTAATATGTTTAGGGTATATCATATAAAACACAACCCATGCCACATACCATAGCTAAACTTATGTCCATACCTATGGTTTTGTTATAGGACAAACCATGGCTAGTCCCATGTAGCCAACCTACATATAGCACCCCATCAATTATTACACAACCCATAATCTCTATATGATCCAATCCTCAATAGGTCATCCCAAATCCTATTCGAATTTCAAAATCATCATCTCAATATCAATACCTAATGATCATTATAATCCAGGAATAGTAAATATCATTGGGAGAATGAACACCAATCCATTAGAAAATAATCTCCATAGCACATGCTTGGGTTAGCATTAAACACCTCTCAAAGGAGTGATTTCAAATAAGTCATCTAGAGAAAGGCATTTCATCACACTATATATAATCTGGGGGACTTATCATGCTCAATACCATCATCAATCCTCTCACTCTCCCTCTTAAGGGTTCTACTAGACATTCTTAAGATAAACCATTATCTTACCTATCACCTTTTGGAATAATCCCCCCATCCTATCATATAGGCCCTAGGAAGGCCATTATAGGCTGTCCAAAAATCATCCATGACTAAAGTACAACTATGGCCCCTTATACACCTAATTAACATCCTTTCCCCATTTTAATAAAGTCACCTAGAAATTCTAAATCCCTTTACCAAATATAGAGAACTTTCTCCACCTATAGAAGTATTTTTGCACTAAATCTTTACCCAAGGCACCCTTGGTCCCTTTATAAATTAACAAAAACTAAAACTACCTGAAGGAATTCACAACCCTATATAAAAAGTCATATGTTTAAGTATTATAGGGACCACCTACCTTATTAAGGTAAATATACTTATTAATATAAAATCTTCCAAAAATAATATTTTCTCACAAATATTCATACAAATATCCGAAAATACAATCACCATAGTGACATAAAAACTATGATCAATGAAATTTGGAAGGTTTATGTGATGCCTCTTGAACTCAATGAACCAAAATAACCCTAAATTGATACCCATTAAATCACCAATTCTTAGCTAATTTTATAGAATATATAGAAAACACAACTATGAGACATACATATATTGAAATAGTGTCCAAAAAAATGTGTCCTTCATATCTTGAAATCCAATATCCACAATACGAAAAAGGCCCTTGATTTGAGATGATCCCCCAAGGATATAATAAAATTTTCTCAAAACATGTGGCCTAAAAATTACAAAAAAAAATATAGATAAACCAAAAGAAAGATGAATAGATGCATAAGTAAGAGATACCAGCTTTAAATGTCATGGAAAATTTATCTTAAAAATACCTTATCAAGTGGATTGTGCAGTAGTTAGGATGGGAGGAGATAGTAAAATGGTCGTACCTCAAGCCTACTTCATTATAAATTGCGAGAATTCTCAATCTCAAAAATGTGGTTGTTCCTGTCACTTTTAAAAAAACCCCTATGGACTAATGGGTACCCGATAAGGTTGAACAAGGTACCTAGTCCCCAACCAACCACCCGATCTTGCTACATCGGTAGGATAGTGGGCTTCTATGTCATTCTATTAGATCCATTGTATATAATTGTTGTAGTAAGGGTTGTCTCAAAACTACTACACCAAATAAGTGAAACCTAAGAACCATAAAAAATATTTAAAACATTCTCCTTGACATATGAAAAGACCATTCATTACCTCCAAATATGAAAATTTAAATTTAATTGTGATCTCACTCCCAAATATTCAAATTCTTTTTAAATTTATCCACATATAATAATGTGGTTTGTTACATAAGTAATAAATGGACAATGTGATGAATGAAAAAATGATAGAACATTAATTTCATAAATCAATAGGAAAATGAGTTTTCAAGAAAAAAATCCAAAGAAATGATCTCATGACTTCTAATTGTATATGTTCAGTGTAATAAAAATATCATAAATAAGATAAATTGTAAATGAATGTGAATTTTGAAGGATACACTAGTGTTTGGTGAGTGAATACTTCTTCCACACTCTATATATTTGGTATTCATCTATAAAAAGTATTTTATATGTAAATAGTGTGACATGTAAAAGTTAAAAATAAATAGAGAGGTTAAAATAATGTCTTAATGAATAGGATATTGTAAAATTATAAATAATTTTAAGATAAATAATACATAAAACCATTATATATATATATAATAGGTTTCTATGCCTGATTTTTTTTTCATTTTTACCTAAGTGGGAATAGGATGTTATGATATGATCATAACACTAAGTAAAATTAGTACTGAATTTTTGATAAAAAAATAAGTCCTTATATGTGTTATTTTATCAATTAAAATATTAGAAACATGATAATAACTAATACATAGAAATTTACTTTTCAATAAATTTTTATATGGAAATTTCATAACCCTAAGAGTTATTAATTCATAGATAAACTGGGATATAATGATGGAGGGTTATAATAGTATATTCATTAGGTCATTTTTAAATGAATAGAAAATAATGAATATATAAGGAAAATGGATTTAAGAGTGATAAAATTAAACCATTAAAAAATATTTAATATTCTAAAAGGATTAAGAATAATAATAAGAAGAGGAATAAGGTGAAGAGTTAAGATAGATGATTTCTCGTTAGATTTTATGTTCTCTCATTTATCTCAATGGATCTGTCTCAAATCCATTTTTTAAATAAAATTATATTCTAGAATTTATATAGATTCATGAAACTGAACAGTGAGAATTGTAGTTGTGGGAGATAATATAGCTTTTAATATATCATATTTTACCATTGTATCCAAATTAGATATTTTTTCCTTCATTTATCTTACCATTATAGTTGACACCGATTCTTCCATGATCATTAATCTTTAATACTTCAATGTTAACATAGGTATTTTTTATTTACTTTTTATCTTGTGAAAATGTGACATTTTAAGGAAATATTAAGATGGATAAAATATAGTTATTTTACTTTTTCATATAATCATTAATTCCTTTAAGTAATATTTAATTTTTTAAGTACTAGATAGAATTTTCGTTTAGTCTTCTTAGATTCTCCAATATTCTTTATTTATTTTTTATTATTGGTCATCTATTCTAGTAAGTGATGTATGAATGATAAATTTGCTTCTGAATTAGTATTCACTTAGTATTTTATTCATTTATCTGATGTGTCATTTGACTTCTTCATATTCCATTGTTAAATGGATTATTGATGATGTGGATGATTATATAAAAGCATTCACTCCACTTGTGCTTAATCTATTCATCACGCCATCTATTTTAATTCATATTCTATTATTGAGGTTGGCCAATTAGGTGTGTTTTCATTTTTTTACCTTTCCTTAGTCTAACACCCAAATGTCACTCTTTGATTCAACAATTAAAATCACTCAATAATATATATTATATAAAAATTTGTATGCCTAGTAATCATTAAAACATATAATTCCATAGGATTAAAATTTTAGTATTTAGAGTATTAATCAAATGCATTTCACCAAATAATAAGAATTAAAATTAATTAATATGATAAAAATAAGTAATATAAATTTTTCATGGAGTATTATAGATATTATCGGGATCAATCTCTCTATAAAAAAACAAGGTGAGACCCGAAGAGGGAAGAAAGATGTGTAGGAAATGGAATTGAAAGTTAACACCTCCCATTAAGGTGGTTATGAAAAATATTGATACTTTTGGATACATGTATAATTTATCCCATATATTATAACGAATATATGATCTACCTTAAAGTAGTACGGAAGAAAGGAGGGATTAAATTGATTAAGAAAGATTATTTGTTAATCTCTACCTGAATAGTGATAGGGTAAAGAGTTTATATAGACTATGGAAAGATAAATAAATCTACAAAAAATGTTACTTATTATTTTAATTTATCGATCAACTGTTAAAATTATTATTCATACTCTGATAATATTATTTTCTCAATTATTACTTTCGATATAACCAATTTCAAATGTATACTAAATATCAAAGTAAAAATAAATTTACCTTTCCATATAAAACATTTATAAATCAAGTATCTCTTTAGAGATATGTAATGTTCCCACCAATTTTTATCCATTCATGAAACATATCATCCATGGTATGGTAGAAGAATTTATAGAGTTTTTCATGGATCAAATATTCATTTAGGGTTGGTATTTTAAGGGTTTTATTAAGAATAAAGTTTTGGTTATAGAATTATATGAAGAAACTTTCTTATTAATCAATTGGGATAAGATTCATTTCATATTTACAGAATGTATCATGTTAAACCACCGAATATTGGAGCATGAAATTGAGGTGTACAATGTTAAAATCAAGGTTATTTAAGAATTACAAGTGACCTCATTGGTATGTAAAATACAAATCCTTTTTGGATATACTACTTTCTATTGATGGTTTATCAATGATTTTCTAAGATTACTCACCTTCTCACAAATCAATTATCTAAATAAAATACATTTTCCATTAATTATATTTATAAAGTGGATTTATATACATTAAATAAGAATTTATTAACAAATCCAATCGTGGTACTACTAAATTGGAAAGATACATTTTAATTAATGTGTGATACAAGTTATTATTCTATTGGAGCTTCTGTTGGTCAATGAGTACATATAATTTTATATCATATTTACTATATGAATCACGATCTTATAGAAGACCGAATAAAAAAAAGTATATAAATATATTTTCTCCCAGTACTCTACACATTTTATAATTTTAGACTAAATATAGCACTTATCAAAGTTATAGTCTATATAATCCATGCATACCTGACTTGTTTTATAAATAAAATAGATAAAAACCCATTATTAATCAAGTGGATAGTTTCACTCCATGCGTTTTACCTAGATATAAAGGATAAAAATCCATAAAAGTGATTTGTTGACCAACTTTCAAGAATGGAGAAACCATATCTGGGTTATAATCAAAATGAAAAAATTGAACATAAATCTATAAATGAGTGATTATTTAAGGTAGATTACTCATCCTATTAATGATTTGATAACTTCACTTACTATTTGGACTTCATCACCATCTATATACACTTTACTTATCAATAAGAGATGAAAGTTTATATAATGTTAAATATTAATTTTAGAATAATTCGTTATTATTTAAAAAATATGGATATTTATTTATTCATCGATAGTTCCAAAATATACAATAAAAAACAATTCATAAATTTTTTTCTCATTCAACACCAATATGAAATCAATATATCATAGAAAAAATAGTGGAAAATTTACTTTAGAGTGGATTCTTTTTTCCTACACTCCGCTATGATTTGAGATAGTTTGTGACAGTATGCGATCATTTCTAGTGAACTAAAAATATCATTAAAAATATAAATTTCTAAAAAAAATTAATGGAGAGAAATAATTTATTAGAATCATTCCCAAATACATTCATTCTCATGTATTTTATAGTGTGTATCAGTTTGATTTCAAATCGGGTTAAAGAAAAATATACTTCCAACAATGAATATAAGGAGCCAATAAATTTTATAAATAAAAATATATTCTCTAGATTTAAATAACCTAATATTTTAACTAAAATTTAGGAACACATTTTAAAAATTATTTATCATGAGGGTTTAATAAATATTTAGTACACTATAACAAGGTCACTCCATACCATCTATATATGTCAATAAATTCGGAATTTAAGAATCAAGAAATAAAACAAATTATAGAGAAAAAAATGAATAGAATAATGAAGGATTGGCTAAAAAATATTTATGAAATATTTTTTCCATACCAAACAACTAAAAAGATACCACTTGGTATGTCACCCTTTTAGTTGGTGTTTGGGAAACCATTACACCTTCCAGATGAGTTGACCCATAAATCATGTTTATAATTTAATATTTCCAATTATAATGAATATAATGATGGGAAGAATATATTAATCGAAATAGGTGGTCTTGAGAAGATAAAATTATATTAAAATGATGAATCCACTATTTGAAAATTTATATTGAATAGGTATCATGATTGAAACATCTGATTGAAGGAGCTACTACCGTGAGATAAGATATTACTTTTAAATTTATATTTTTAGATATTTATAAGTGTTAATAAGTATCAATGGTTATACCCAATTAAAATGGTGAAATTATACTCATATGTAGTGTCGAAAATTCAAAGTAACAATGTAAAATCGCTTAAGGTGAATCGAAAATGCATGAAAGATAATATTGAACACACTTATATTAGGTTTGTATACTCATTAAGCTTCTATTGAAGGGAATAAGGAATAAAAATGTTTTTCCCCTAACTAAAGTACAAACTGGGATGAAAACAGAGTAAGACTATAGGGCCTTTTTTTATTTTAGTTTTAATGAAAATAATGATATGTTTGGTAGATTGTATTTTTTTTATTTTTAGTGACTCAAAAAAAATAATTTAAATATCCCCCAAATTCCTCTAAAAATAATTTTAATTGATGAAAAATATAGTTTAGTAGTGGAAGATAATTTAGGAATCAATATTCACGAAAAAAATGGTGCTTTTCAAAATTTCCATATACTAGGACTTGTTGTATTTTAAACATAACATAGTTCTTATACCCTTAAAATTACAAAGATAGAACATTAAATTATCAATCCAAAAAAATTTCTTTCTTTATTTGGGTAGACCATATTCGAACTAATTTTTAAAATCTCATACCACATTATACAAAACAATTGTGTTCATTATCTATTATTGATCAAGAAAAACATTAGATTTTTTTACTCAAATCATACCCCCAAAACACATAATGATTATAAAAATAGTATTGAGTAATCCTAAACCAAAAATCATTATTAAACCAAATTCTAATGAAAATCACATGTTCCATTAGTTTTTTATGATTTTTAGACAAAAAAATACAAAAATGAAAACCCAACAAAAAACAATACTGTGATTTAATTTTATTTATCATGAAAATTCAAAAAATTCTATATTTAAAAATTTACCTCTAAAAAATCATGATGTTTAAGAATAAAACATATTGTGTTTTATGTGTCAATGATAAGTCCCAAAACCTAATCCTATAAGCTACAAAACTAAAAATAATTATACTAAAACATGTCATATTGGATCAAATATGATTAAACATTCCTTGTGAGAATCCCTAATTTAATAATTTTTATTTTTATAAAACTGAATTTCCTATTCCCCCTATAAATCTCCCATCCAATTATTACACTTACAATTTCCAAATTACTATATTTCAACAATCCCCGATGATTTATCCCAAACTTGAACCCATTTGTATCCTCAAATTACTCAATAATTCAATTTCCTCCACCCCATTCCCCAAATTTTATCCCTAAACTATCACCCCTTTCATAAATCCCAAAACCCCTTATAAAATCAAACAATATATATAAACCACCCCCAAACCACTAAGTCAATCCCAATAGACCCAATAAAATAATTTACTTCTTCCTTTAAAAGGAATTTGGAACACTAAATAAACCTTAATCAAACATTACCATGATAAAAGTAACCCAAACCCACCTAAACCCAAATTACCACACCAACCCAATGTCGAGAAAACCTTAACCTATCCTAGGAACATTTGACATAAACTGAGGATGATTTATTTCACCATTTTCTCCCTAAATGGGATTTTAAATTAAGTAAAATAAACATATCCATGATATAGTACCAACCAATAAGATATATATAATAAATATTCTTAATATTGTGATATTGTTGAAGATAATCTTGGTCTAATCAGTATTTAATTAGTAAATGGAATTTTTCCTTTATAATATTTTTAAATCAATGGATAAATCCTTTATGGATATAATATTTATTCTTTTTTTCATGTTTTAGTATGAAAATGGGGAGATTACTATTCATTTGGGTTATAAGTATAAGACTATAAAACTTGTTGATTTTAGAGTAGGTAAGAGTGTATATTTCGATATTTTTAAAATACTTTGAATAAAATTTTATAATTTTTGATCTTTGGATAGAGATGGACTATGAAAATTTATCAAATTTAATAAAATAACCACTTTTTAATATATATTCATCATCTTCCAAGAGTAAAAAATTGAAAATCCCTATCCTAAAAATATTTCATCGAGCACTCACTCATATTGGTTTTCATATGGGGTAGTTAAGTAGTAGAATCCAATTTTATGTGATTATTTTTTCAGAAATAATGAAGGGTACTAAACCTAATATAAAAAAATCTTTCATGAACTACATAAAATAATTTTAAAATAAAAATATGTATGATTTTTTTTGATAATTTCATAGAATTTTTTACTAAGAAATTGTGCATGTTTTAGGCCTTCAAACCACTTGCTTCATTTAGAAAACATCTAATACTTGTACATTATTACCCATCTAGGATATGAATCATTCAAAATGAAAATTTTATTTATATATCAAAATATATATTCAACATAGATTTAGATGATCAGGAGGAGTAGTCTTATGCTCCCTCACACCTATGGATAATCTCATTCCAATTACTTCACCCATCAAGAAAAACTGAAATTTTGAGTTAAAGATACTTATTAATTTACATGTTTAAATTTTTGTCACATTGAATAAGTTTTGTAAAAATATTTTCATTTCCATTGAACCACACACAGTTCCACCCAATAAAACCACACATACACATTCAACAACAATCAATGACTCTTTGAATATCATTGTTTCTATTATTGATCAATAGGTGACTATAACTTCAGGTATCATTACTTTACATACCACTCCACTTTTCTATAAATCAGTGATTCCAACCCATTTGAAACAATCAATTTAAGAGTCTCAATGTGGATTAGAAACCAAATTATAGCCTTTTATTGCATCTTTTGGGGAGTCCTATAAGATATAGGAAGTGAACTAGTTGAATAGAAAACTTATGGTAAAAAATTAAACATTAGAAATTATATTTACTGATATTTATCATCCCCACTAATCTTAAAAATCTATCATGGAGTTTACATCACAATTTTAACTTGAAATTTTTGAGAATACATCAATTGATATAGTGTAAATATCTATAACAACACAACCTCCACATATTTTTATTGATTATGATTTCTTTAATGCCATGTATATTAAATATAAAGAGTTTTGAGAGTATAATTTGGCTAATTAACCACAAATTAATGTGAAGGATATTGAGGTTTATGGAGGATATAATAAATTTGGTCACACAAATTCATATGCTTTGTTTTTTTATTTTGTTTTACTAATTTTTTTTATAAATTACATGAATTTTTTATTTTGTTGAATACAATATCATATTCCTTATTTTTAATAGAATTTCATGGAATTAATATTTTAGAACAAAAAATTATTTCTGATTTTTAATGTTTTATCACTTAGAATATTAAATATTTAAAATATTTGACTAGAATAAAATCATTTATATAGATTTAAAATCTAGAGAAAAATTCATTGATGATCCATTGTCTTATAGTAATAAAATTCATGATAATTAAATACTATAAATAAAAATTAGTCAAAGAATAAAGTATTGTACTAAATCAAGAAAGAATATTCTTTTTCTATATTTTTTTAAATTTAATCTCTTTACAATATTAATTGAAATTCATTATACCATCTCAACCTTATAAAAATTATTTTTTAAACTATGGTGAGGTATATTTTAATACACAATTGACTTATTTTGGAACTCATTGATCTAGGATACATGGTCATTAAGAATTATTTTTTGACTATTTTTTAAAATATCAAAATCCTAAAAATAATGTTAAGTTTATATTTGTGGGAATTTTTTGAAATTTATAAACTTATTTGATTGATGACCTAAAATTGAGTAATAGGATGATTTTTTAGTAAAAATAATTAAATGTAAACTTCAAACATTAAATTTTTAAATTTTAAATATTCATTTGTAATTAATGAAATTGTGGAAGTTTTAATTTGTTCTTGGGAATTTAGATGGAAAAAATATCAACAGATAAATTTTTTAAAAAATGGGTTTGAAAAAAAATACAATTTCCTTATTAATTAATTATAGCCAAAAAATCATCCCCCTTTTTATATTCACAATAAAAAATAGTTTCAAGAGAATATTTATAGAAGGGATTTATGATCTAGGCTTGTATTGACTTATAAGAATGTTTTCAAAACTTTAATGATCTTTCATATATACCATGTGATTATATTATAATAATAAAAATATAATCTAGTGGTAATAAATTAAATGAGGATTGTTGAATGTAATAATCATTCCAAGTATAGATTATATTGCAAAAATATGGGAAAAAATATAATAAAAATATAGTGTGAGTAAGTATTGTAAGTATAAATTAGAGTGGAAATATATAAAAAATAAAACATAGATAAAGAATTGAATTTTAGATATTGATAATTAGGTCACAAATAAAATGAGATTGAAATACATGAATTATAATTTGGTTATTTGATAATAGAAAATTTTAAATGATTTTTATAAGTTATTTGAATTTTTAAAATTTTAACTCTCTTTATTTTCAAGATGGATTGAGATTTTCCCTTAGGAAAATTTTTCTTTGAGATGAATGTTGATATTTTTTATGAAATTAAGAAAGGGTTTAAGTGTGGAGTAATATGAAAATTTAAATTTATACATACAACTTAATCATTAATTCTAATGAATATTTAGACCATTTATACATAATAATATATTATTTTATTTATTTAGGGTAAAATTTAGGTTATATTTGGAGTTAGATAAGTTTAAATTAATTTTGATATTTAAATAAAAAAAATGATATGTAGGAATTATAACACATAAAGATTATCTAATGGTTTTAAACTATTTAGATCAATAGAAAATAACATGATGTAGTTTAATGAGATGTTGAATTAATTTTAAACAAAGTTTATTGAGAAAAACCATGATATTTTTCAAAAATCACATCATGGATGATGAAAAGATAAGAATAATTTAAATATTGAAGAAACTTCAGGATAAGACACATGCTCTTGTAATTTTTAAGGATCTCTGTTATTTAAAAGTGTAGAATATTTTTAAACATGAAATATTTATATAAAAATGATATGGTGAAAATAAGACTTGTTTTTTGAAAAAGAGAGAAATGTGGAGACTGAAGTGACACAATGGAAGAAAAATAGTCAACATAAAAAATGGAATGTTTATATTCAATAATTCCTAGAATGTTTTGATTATTTAAATAATTTTTTTTATAACTCTATATTTTTTATCTATTCATACTTTTCGGGAAGACATAGGATGATCAAAATAACATTATTTTAGGATTAGATAAGATTTTTTATTTAGTGATGTTTTCTTAACATTCCTTAGAAAAAATTATGTTCATTATGTTTCTAAATGATTCATAAATTATTTAATATGAGTTATACATTGATGAATATTTTTATATCTTTTTTGAAAGAGTAATTATGTTAAGGGATAGTGGATTGAGAGTAATTGGTTGGGTATATAATGATAATATAAATATCACTTTTTAATGTTGGATTCAAGTTTAGTATCACATAATGAATAATAAACATATTCCATTCCTTATTAATTATTAGAGAGAATATATAGTATATGATGAAAATAGATATATTAAAGACATATTTTTCTATGATAATAGTTTTTGTCATAAATAATTGTAATAATTAAGGAAGAATTTATTTAATTTTGTCTAATAGATTTTAATTACATATTAATATTGAAACTAACAAAATAATCTTAATTTATAATTAAATGTGATCATATTAATTGACAAATAATGATTTGAAATTAAATATCTATTCACATTTTTTCACAAAAATTAATGAGGTTGTTAAATTCTATTTTGGTAATTTCAATAAAAATATTCATGATTTGGTAAATGATGATTTTTTATCATATTAAATGTTATTTCCTTGTGGGTTCAATAATGGGATTCTATTTTTCTATGATTTGGTGAGAAACCAATCGTTTCGAGGACCCCATTTAATGACACCTCATATATATTAAATAGTTTACTTATAGAAAAATAAATACCACTAGGTATTCAGAACCCAAAAATAACAAATTTCACTCCAAAGAAAAACACATTATCTTTATAAATAATATTATGAAAGAAATTCAATTTGAGAACCTTTTTGAAATATATTTCTATTTTTTCATCAAGGTCCCTCATTTATAAAAAAAATATATTTTTACTTTTTATTAACTCTAAACTTATTAGGGTACATTATTAAAAATTTTAAGAAAATAATTTATAAATGTGGAAATTAAATTTTCTAATGGAATCAAATGGGGTTCCAATTTATGAATAAAAACTATGTTAATATAAATTCATGTTTGAGACATTTCACTTCTGCTATTAAAATTCACGTAATGTTTTTTCCTAACCTCGACCCACTTTAGATTCAATCCATTAATAAATTTCCCCTAGTTTTCATTTTACATCCTCAAATAGATCATTAAAATGTTAATGAATAATATGTTATATGACTACATATATATAGATATTATACACACCAAGGATGTACAATGATGTTTAATAACATCATACCATAGTTATCCCCATTTAAAAAACATCATACGCCTAATATTAGTGAAGCATGTGGAAGCATTTTGTTACTTTTATATCAATTTTTATAAATCAGGAGCTATAACATTTGTAAATAATATATCGTAAAAGAGTTTTATAAAGAAGAAAGTGGATATCATAGGTAGCATTGAGATTATAGCTCAATTCATCACATAATCCCCTCGATACCCCACCTCTGTTAATGATGAAAACAAGTGTTAAACCTAAAAAATATCTCTAATAGTCCATAGTTTTGAGACTATACTCAATGGTATAAATCTAAAAAAATAGGTAATTTACCCTAAAGAAACACAAAATAATATTTTAAATAAAATTGAAAATCACTAAATGATGAGAAATAAGGATTCTATGATCAACTGATATCATAAAAAAATGTATAATTCCTGAAAATAATTTTACAAAATAGTTCAACAAAAACACTTTCAATAGAATAACCACTAATAACCAACATGTAGAGATCGTTCAGAAAAACATTCCTTAAACACCAAACATCTAATTATTAACCTCAATCCCCAATCTAATGTTGTTAAAAAAAATCTTCAAAAACATATAGTCTATATGAAAAAGTGGATATGTGTATATCCATAAACTTAGTAGGTCATCCGCTAAGGAAATTAGTGAATGTCACCAAGGGTAATCTATTCTAAATATCCACAAGAGGATTATATAATCCTTATAACATTAAAATATACTACACATGAATCTGACTATTACAAAAATCTATATTCTCTTATTCATACATATATATAAATCATGTATTTTTTCACATTATCACCATAAGAATTACTCAATAAATAATTGAATATATATAATATAACACACATCATTAAATATAGAATATTTCTTTCTAACCAACTCAAACTAGGTGGTGTTATATTCTCACAACACCTAATGTCCTATGTCTATACCACTATCATAATCATATCACATCCAATTATTAAGTGTTAATTGAATAAAAAATCATATCATATCTAGTTTCAATGTGTAAACCATATAATTATCTAATTAAAAGTATTTTGTGTGGGTGAGAGTGGCTATACTAAATTTTTCATTCAATTTTTTCATGAAATAAATATTGGGTCGCACTTTGGAAGTTGGTGTCGAATGGTTGGTTCTATAGAGAATATTACTCTCATCACTGATCATTAAATACAATAAAAATAACTGATAGAACATATTCCATAATTGATCCATTATCACAATTTAAAAAAGACACAACAGAATATAAATTAGGTCATCTTTTCTGTGTGACCATATCACTAAAAATATCAATTACTCAATATGACTATCTAATAATGTAGGTAAATGAGTCCACGTGATAATAAAATGAACCAAATAAACTAGTTTCTATGATTTTCAAATAATCCAGGTCAATTATTACACATGAATATCCTATAAACAAGTTCAACTAGTCCACAAGACTATCCAATAATCTAATTTATCTAGTCTATACAACTATTAAAACATCACATCACCACTTCCAAGGTATAAACCTCTATGAATAATTTCTTACACATTAAATGATTTTTCATTGACATATCTAAATGTATCAATCATAAAAAGAATCATTTTTGACTATTACATAAAAAACTTTTGATAAATTTTCTTCTGATCATATAACCACGCTTTGAGTGAAATATCCAATTATAGTGGAGAGTGGAAAGGAAGAATAATTGAAATTTTTCATGATATATCACCAAAAATAGGCTTTGTTTACACACTAGGAACATAATACCACAATCATACATCGTCCCTAGGGATAATTTCAACTCATCAAAATGCCCAGTCCCCATAATTTTCACTATTGGTCCAAATTATCAATAAGAAATAATAAAATTATTACCCCATAAATTTTATAAATTAATCATATAAATTTCCATATGATCATTATTTTATGAAAATACCTTCTAGGGGTTTTTTATTTCATTCAATCATGAGTAACATCATCAATACCTTTTTTATTGAAGAATAACAAATTCATTTGATTCATTGTAATTATATGAATGATCATGGGCTTCATAGAAGTTTCCTCATTTGTCACAGTCATCTTGATAGTCAATATATTACTCTTGCACTCAATCATTTACAAATACTATTTTATTAGTTTCATTATAACAAGATCTCTAGATTCCTCAACATAGGATATCATTGTAATATGATCTAAGAAATTATTAAAATAGGTACTTGAACTTTTCATAGGTTTCATCTTAGACAATTTAAATGTACAATATTTTCAAATTCCAAAACATCCCATAAACATTTTTATTGGGTATAAAAATATCATCATCATGATCTAATCCAAAGAAATGAGAAATATTGAATATTTACATATCAAATTTATAAAATAAGAGGATAACAAATTTTTTCATTATTTGTGTGTGTTTGAGAGAGGGAGAGAGATAATAAAATTTATAATATTATTATTATTATCATATTATTCATACCATAACTTATTAAGAAATCATCCTCTCCATTAGTTTATATTTTTACTTTTATACAAATTTTCATGTTTGTGTGTCTATATCGTATTATTTTAAATTAATATAAATATGATATTATACTTAATTTTCATATTTCTTTTTCCTACTTTTATACCACCATAAATCTAAGAAACCAAGCCTCCAATATCAGTAAGACCCTATAATAACCTATCAATTTATTATAACCTAAGAGACACCGTAAGAGGAGGGGTTAATCATGGTGTCCCCCAACTCTACTTTTTATTCACATGATTATCTCTTTACTAGATCATGTTTTGGAGTTATAAAGAACTGGTGTTCAACCTATAGATCATCCCAACCACTCCCAAGTATAAATCATATAAAGAAATTAAATCAAGTTGTGGATATAGAGGATTTACCTAGTTTACCTACACTAGGATATATCCAATTAACATTCCCCAAAAAACCAATGTACCAAAAATCTAATTTCATAATATTCATGTGGAAAAAAATTCAATCATGGATACTCCACACTAGATATCACTACCATTATAATTTTTTTAGATAATTCACTTTTTTATAAGGTCATTTCTTCCTTTGTGCACTTCTTTAGGCAATGATTCATCATTTTATAGACATGAGGTTCTCTCCATTATATGCATGTATAAATGTTGAAAGCCATATCAAAATTCTAGAAATTTCACTCTGATGAAAACCATGTGTTCCTACCTTGTTTATATTTATATATGATCAAATTATTATTATAAGAGTTGATACTTTGATCTATAAACAACCTGAAAATATTATCAAGACAATAGGTAAATATAATTCCATATTATGAATTCTCTTTTTTTCTATCTTCTTCATCCAAAAAAATATTCATTATTCAGTAGAACCTACATTTCTTCTTGGTTATGTTATCCTCTTTCTATTCTATCAAATTCTGATATGGGGGAAAAGAAAACGTTTTATTCACTCTCTAAATCAGATATATCAATTATTTTTATTTCATTTTATAACTATTGTGAAATATTTTAAAAAGTAATTCCATGCATCCAGGAATCTGATCAATGATTATAATCAATACACTTCCATCTAAAGTTTCAAGATATTTATAGATGTCACACACGTTTTAATGTATTTAAAGATTCCTCTTCATGTTGATTCAATCCAAATGACTCACTCAAAGTTATCCTCCATATTAATTTAAATCAAATATTCAATATTTTATAAAATAAATTATCTATAATAATTTCCATATTTTTATTTAGATTTATCACATTAAATTTTTAATATTTTATATTTTTAAAATTAAAAAAACCTTCCATTTAAACCACCAAATATATTGAGTTATATTACATATATTTATTTATTCATCTTTTTCCAAATTATATGGGAGATATTTAAGCCTTTTTCCCTTGAATATCATGAAAAATATCGAAAATAATTTTCTTATAAAAGGATACATAATTATTCATTTGAAAAATTACGAAAAATTAAACACTTAAAACATCAAATACTTCCATCAAAAACTGCCAGTTATCTAAAAAAATTCTAACACAGAATCGAAATAATTCTCTTCATTTAAAATATCCACAAATAAAAATTTTAATTACTTTAAATAAACCTCATTATATTTATTCTACATATGGAACACCAAATTCAAAATTTTACTTTCATGTTTTACTAGAAAACTATATATTCTTACATACCAAATGAATCATCAAACTTTTTGTTATATAAGTTGAGTTTTTCTTTAGGTGTGAATGATTACATTTTGGTTTATTCCATAAAAGGAAACACCTCATCAATATTTGAATATTTATTCTTATATATTCCTTATTTTACTCTTGTGTGGACACCTGGTGGCCAAGTTATTATTAAATAGCCTTAAAACATTATAGATTATTCTTACACAACTTCAAAAATTCACATTTTAATATTACATAGTATAAATATTACTCTTATAATTACTTTGGAAACCAAAATTTATTCTTACAAAACTTATAAATTACATATACACTAAATTTAAAACATTTTATTATATATTATGTAATATTTTTAAATAAAAAAATACTCTTACACCTAGGTAATTCATCAAATATATCTAGATTTATTCTTAGACTTCCTTTTAAAAAATAAAGTTACACATACACACTTCTCAAGATAATATTACACTACCATAAAAACACTAGAGATACTCTTATGAAATATTCATAAAATATGGGTTATTCTAATGCATAAACACTTTTCTTCATTTTCTATCAAGTTCTATAATTTAATCATATTAAAACATTTATAGTATATAGCACTTTTATTTAGGATTTTGAAATTATTAATTTCTCTTAAACAATCAATACTTTTCCAAATATTCTAATTTTAACTTGAAATTATTCTTACGAAACATTTTAGACCTATAATTTACTCCAAAACAACATCAAATTTACTCATATGTTTATTCCAAACCTTCATAAAACTATTTATACATCAACCACATTATATAGAGGAAAAATAATCTAGATTTATAGATATTTAATTCATAAAAATAATCTTCATAACTAAAACATAAATATTCATACTAAGATGCATTTAGTGCTTGAATATCTTCCAAACACCATAACTAATTAAAACTTCATAATATTCCTAAATTAGCAGAAAATACTACATTAAAACCTCAACATAATATTTTAATACCTTATAAATATTTCTCATTCCTAGGATCTTTAATTACTAATACCACTTAATGCCTCATCAGGCTTCATCAATACCATCTCCAAATAAGGCTATGTTCTTTATAAAGATTTGAATTCCATAAAAATCATCAATCCATTCAACTCTATCATTATATATTCATACTCTTCATTATAATTTTATTACATGACACAACACTTATATCCACCCATCCCATGAACTTAAGAATCCTTAAAAAAATCTCATACACTTCATATTATCATCGGTATCTCCATATGATGAATTCTCTTCATATATATGTTTTGGTATATTGATAAAATGTCCAAATATATATATAAATTTCATTTATTTCATAAGATTTAATTATATTAAGTCCTCTTCACCACCATATCTTGTTATTTTAATGATTAATTACAATTAAAATTCTAAAATACCCATTGGTTCCAACATTATATCCATTTGTATTTATTTTCAATACTATAATAAATCCATCCTTTATGAAAATACAAAACTACATCAAGGATATAGATTTACAATCCCCTAATTTCCTCTCCTTTGATATCAAAATGAAAATTCCCAAATCAAAGTCCATTTCACATATAATTCAAGGTTTTTGTCATTTATTATTCATTTAGATTTTCTCTAATTTAACTTTTAATTCATAGTTTAAGAATCCATTTTTTCTTCATGCATACTACATATAACCCTATATAATGAAATCTCTATATGATTATCCTTTGTTTTGGAAGAAACGATTTTTTAATCCTTATCATAGTATTAGATAACATTTTTTTCTTATTCCAAATTTTATTCAATGTTCTACTTCAATTGAAGCTTATAACACTACCAAATTATCTCACCACTTGTCATCTTTATCTAGATCTATAACCGCTAAATGTTTTTGTTAGTGAAATCATCACTTATCAAAGAATAATTTTTTAAATTATTTAAAAATATTAGACACATGTATTAATATAGGAAACTATAGAATAATCGAATAGATTATTTCATATCTATTACACTTATTTACTCCAATGAACTCTAACAACTTGAACATTAAAATCTCAATCAAACACTCACTCTCCCTATGATCTTCATTATGAAACACCCTTCAATAAATTTTTAGTAAATAATAAATATAACAAAATATGTAAAAAATTGAACTTGTAAATGGTTCATAATTGATACCACATAAAAGATTAAAAATATATAGTGGGATGATATCACTTGTTAGAGGTAAAATATTCTTTAGGAACATGTATAACCATATTACTTCAAAATTAGATTAATACAACTTGATGATCAGGATCATTCCATCTAATGATAATTATATATTTATCTAATACTTGTATAATTTCCTATATTCATCTCCAATTAACCTTATTAGATACCCCTTGGTCATATCTTCCCCTTAATAACTATATAAATAAATAAAAATATATATACTTCTCAAGGAGTGTGGTCCTTCCCATCAACCTCATGTTATGGATTGTTGTTTTATTTTTTGAACCAACCCATTAATTCGTCATTATTGAAATATTATTTAGAAATATATCATTTTATGATATCACCAATTCTTAATTCCTCAGAAGTTTTTTTATTTTCACTATTTGCCTCTTTTTAATAATTTTTCATTTCCTATATAGTAACCTTTTTCAATGATCCCATTTGTGTAATATTCATTTCTTTTCCAGACAATACACCCTTCATTGGTGCAATAATTCTTTTCAGGTTATATATAATTTTATGTTTAATGAAATGTATTTTTCTCAACTTCAATTTTTTTCCACAAGGACAGTTTACTCATTCCCTATATATTTTCATGTTATATTCATATCCTTATATGAATGATATTATAATATATCAATCATAAGTTCTTTATGCACATCCCTACAATGGTTCATTTTATCTTCTTCATGGTCAGGAATTTGGATTTTGATGTAACATAATTTATTTCCATACAAGCTTAACTTTTATTGATCACGAGAGTAATGGTCTTATACAAATTTCCTACTCTATTTATCATATTATAATACCTTATAATATTTCATTTTTACCCACTTTAAAAACATATTCCATTTTATATATCATATATTATTCTTCAAATAATTTAATTATAACCCATAAATTTCATTCTTCTTTCTTGTGGGATGAATGGTTTTGATATTCCCATCCTTTCACAATCTGAAATTAATCCATTTTATTCTTTATAAAAACTAAATGTATCGTTAGTCATCTCATAATAAAAACACATATTTTCATATTTATATTTTTTATCCATTTAAAGGATTCAAACACTATATACACTTTTTTAATTCTCATTCCTTTATTTATCAATATGAACTCAATTTTTCTCCCTTTCCAAATTCACTATAGGTATATTGAATTATTTAGATGATTGTGTAGCATAACCAAAACCTTATTTTCCAATAATATTTAGCCTTTGGGATTCAAAACACTCCTTAAGATTTCTTAATGACTCAAAAAATATAAATGTGGTTTTCTTATTTAATGTAATCGATTTTTCAACATTGTGTAAACTTAACCACAAATTCAAAGGACGTCAATTTGAGATGATCTGTTTATTTTAAAAAAATTAATTTTTTATAATATTTCCTTTTGAACTGTATAACTTGATATTTATTTCTTTGTGGTAAAGAGTCTAAGAGTCCTTTTATATCATAAATGCTTCTTCTATTTACATCTAAATGAGAATTCTTAACTGTTATGCCTAATTTTAATAATCTTTATATATCTTTAAATTTTTTCCTAAGGTTATTGATTAGGTATTTATCACTATATTAATTCACCTTAGTCATTAGATGACCAAGAAGATGTATTCATTAAACTTTTTTTTCAATGATATCTTATGAGATATTTTCCATAGTATCATCACACTATTTCAATAGTTTTGTTATAGATTAATTATTTCTATGAATCTATTATTTATTTTCCTTTACTAAAAACTTGGTCAAATAATCATCATTAATACTCTCATCATACATATGAAACTCATTTTCTTTTCCAAATCCATGGATACTTCTTCCTTAAAACAAATAATCTTCATATAGATCCTCAAAAGTAGTTTTAAACCTGACAAATTCTTCCCTAAAAGAATCAATTCTCTCACTTAATTATTCAATAAAATCACTAATATTTTTAATCCCCTTGGATTTTTCTGCAACCTGTTAATTTAAATAAATACTCAATTTTTACTATGTATGGGTAGAATCTGAATCTTCAATTACTTATTCAAGCTAGGAATGTTTATCCCTGTGTATTTAGACATAATTACAGGATTAAGACAAAAATACATCGATATTATGATTCTTCTATCCTTGAATATCTAATTATTCAACAAAACCCTAACTTTATCTCTCAATATCAATAACTCCCTCTAGTTTATATTCATATTGAATGATTATCCTATATTTTTAAGATATTAGAGACATGGAATTTCAATAATAGATCATCAATGTTTAACTCTAAAGAACCATTAGGATTTGATACAACTTTTGTAAACCAACAGACCCATGTGAGGGGGTGGTGAATCAATATGCTACCAATGAAACTTTTTTCTTCACATGATAATATCTTTATAGGATCTTTTTCTCAATTCCCATGTTAGTAAGAATTAATGTTCAACATGTTGATCATCCTAACCAATCTTAGAAAGAAATCATATAAACTAAATCAACTGATTGAGATATAGTATTTAAATAGTTATCCTATACTAGGATACATCTAAGGATAATACATTTCAAATTAATTGATGTTCCATAATTTGACTATATCACTAACTATTTCAATCAAAATTCAGGCATAGCCACTTCATTCCAAGGAACGCTACCTTTACAATGTTTAAGTATGATTCACTATCTCTCAAGGGTAAATCCATCTTCTTATCTTCTATAATTTTTGTTTGGTAAGGCCTCTTTTCTATATAGACATGAGGGTCCCTATATGATCTACATGTAGAAATTTTGAACTTTTCATTGAAATTATTTAAATTATTCTCCAATGAATACCACATATTTCTCTCTTTCTTCAAGTCAGATATGATTACTTCATGTAAAAATATTTGATTCATTAATCACTAAAAACTAAAAATAAAATAAATATTATAGATAAAGATGATTCTAGATTAGTAATTTTCATGTTTTATTCTAACATTTTCAACAACTCAACAAGATTTTATTCATTAGAACATATATTTCTTATTTTATCTCCTATATTATTCGTCTTCTCTCTAAATAATATATACAATAAAGGAAAAAAATATTCCCATTATTTAAGAAAAATATATTAATTATTTCTAAATCATTTCGTAACTTCTATGAGTAGATTTTATAATAACATATAAGAATCCAACTCTCCTATAAATGGTTGGGATGAATTATCCATCATCTATCATTCCAAGAACTTACTAGTTATTCCACATTTTTAGTGTGGTTAAAAATTTCTCTTAAAGATAAATTAAATCCTTATGAATTTCTCAATTTTTTCAAATATTTAAATTTAAACTTGATATTCTGTATTTTTAGGATACAATATCCCCATAATAGTTACTATAATTTCATATAAATTATCTCCTAAAAACCTGAAACTCTAATCTTCTAAAATGGTAATAGAACATTTCACTTAAACCACAAGATATATTGAGTAAAGACCGATAATGTTTTGGGTATATTTTGTTATTTTATATGTGATATATTCCAGTCTTATTATTCTATAAAATATCATTCAAAATAAGAAGAATAAGATTTCCATAAACTCACATAATATTTTCATTTGAAAAACTCCCACAAATTGATAACTTAAAACTTTAAACCATTTAATTTAAAACCATCATTTTCCATGAATAAACATATTCCTAAAAATATCTATGATATTATTGATTTAAATTTATAAAAATATTGATTTTAATTACTTTGATGAATCCCCATGATATTTCTTCTACACATGGAAAAACACCTCCAAAATACTACTCTCATGTTTTTCCAATAAACTATTTATTATTACATAGCTATTAAACAATAAATTTTATTCTTATATAACTTTAGTTCATTCATATGCAAGAATAATTGGGGCATGGTTTGTTCCTTCATAGTACGACACCTCTGAGATACCTAGGAATAGGTGAACCACTGAGAAGTGGGGGTAAAATTAGTTGTTACTTCTTACAAATTTCTTTAACATAACGTTAACCTATATGAATTTTTAATGTCATGATCCAATAAATTTAAAAACTTACTCTCAAATAAAATAATTAAATTAAATAATAAATTAATTCACATGAATTTTTAAAAGGTTTTGTCCAAATTAGGGAACGTAGTCCTTACTGTGTTTAATTTTTATCCTAGGAAAAATATCTTAAACTATAAAAAATTATCAATTATAAAGGTATGGAATAGGAATTATAATTTACCCAAAATTGAACCCCATAATTATGTCTCTAGATAATATAAAAATACCATTTAACAACAATTAGGAAATTTTGAACATCTTTTAAGCATTTAGAATAGACGAACTTTAATTTTAGCACACAATCAAAACTGTCCAAAGTAAATCCATAAAATCTTCACTCACATATCATTCTACTCATGGTTCCAAAAATATAAATATATTTTAAATTTATTTATTCCTTTATATATCTAGAAAAATATTCAAATATTCTTCAACTTTATTTATTCTATATATAATATTGGTTATACACTCTGAAGATAAATTATTCTCACTAAATTTTAATCATTTCTATCACAATAAACACCACATTTTTTATTTATCTAAACTATTTATATACTTAAAATTTATTTAAATGGATTCATTATTTGGGGTTTTAAAACTCTTATACTTCTTATGTTTCCTTATTTCACACAATATACTTCAAACCTTCTGAGAATACTAGATTTAATATTCTTCATCAATGCTTCCACAAATTTCACCTTCATTGAAGGATTCCTAAAATCTAAGCTTGAATCAGAAAATCTTCTCCACAAAAATTAAATATTTTTATATCCATCATAACATCATCATATTGGATATTTACTATAAATAAATGTTTTGTTAAATATCTCTGGTATCTTCTAATCCTTAAATGTTTGACTCTCTAATGATTGGTTCTGCCTTTTACTCCTTATCATTAAAACTCTTACAACCATCAGTACCTCAAAAAATCTTCTAATATTTCTCCTAGTACTTCATTTTTCAACTTATGTTTCTCTATAATATTGTTATAAGTTTATATTAGGAATCATTATTCATGATTTTTCTCAAATTCTATAAATTTCAACATCTCTGCATCGAGAACCCAAATGTTTTCATGAATATACTTCATAATATACACTATCATTGACTTGAATGAATTTATAACATAGATTAAACATATATTTCTTCTCTTCATCTTCATATATTTTGTTTTACAATACTTGGTATCTCACATTTTATAATACTTGATTCACATTTTACCATCCTGAAAGCATCAAGTTTTCTTACTTGAATGTTCTTCCATAAAAAAATATTTAAATCATAAATTTATAAAAACTATGTCCTTATCATTCCCCATTAGTATTTGATAACCTAAATTATATGGAATCATGTATTTTTCTTAGATAATCAGGATGTATTATTGCATTAAATGATAGATATAGAATCATATGATATACTATATTGACTATCATTCAGACATTATATACCTTCTATATCTAATATCATTTTAATCATTTACTATAGAATTATTTTTGATGAATTAAATAAGACTTCAAAAGCAGCATATTCAATAAATTGGAATATTAACTTAACTTTCCAAAACCCATACTATCAGAATTATATTATTAAAACATAATATTTACATTTATAGATTTGATACCAATATATGTAACCCAATTTCAACCATTCCAAAAATATAACATAAAAAATATTGGATCACTTAAATACCCAAGGACCTTTTTCATTTGGAAATTTAAATAATTAGGAAAAAACTTATATAAAATTATCCATTTCCTAAAATGATTAATTTTTTGCACTACTCTTATCTTTCCTTATTCCACATTATACATTTATCATCTATCACATAGAACCCATTTAAGCATGTCCTAAATAAAATATTTCTTCATAACCTAGGTAAAAGAGACATAGTAAGGGTGAGATCAAATGCATAGTTTGGGAAAACATAGGTAGTAAAAACTAAACAACTTAATTGAGTACAATATGGGATAGGGGTATGAGAACATATTTAAAGTGAATAAGCATAACATAAGAGAATTCATAACCATATAAATACTGATTAGAAACTACATAAACCATTTACCAAATAAGATGAAATTATGAGTAAATAATTATAATCCATTAGATAATAATCCTTTATCAAAGGAAACATTATAACTTTATGAAATTGTAAATAAAACATGTTGGTAACTTGGAACATCGAATATTCATCCTGGAATTACTTAAATCAGATAATTCTTACATTATCTTATGAGTAACTTACAATAGTTAACTTTTTCTCTTTCTTGGAGTACCTATCAAAAGATAACGTTATTTCACTCTCTTTGTAGTAACTTACAATGTTCTACTCCATCACTTTACCCAATTCATTAGAGGGTTATAACAGACTCACCCTTCCTTAGCCTATAACATAACAATCATTCAATGGTTTATAATAGAACCAACTACCCTTGGTTTATAATGTAACCACCTTTAAAGCATCCATAAAAATTTACCATTATAGTAGAATTAGAAAAATAATTAGAATCTTTCAATTTTCAATATGAAAACTACCATTTTTCTTTCATAGCCTGAGTTACTAGTGGAAAAGAAATGAGTTCTATGAAAATCTATTTGAAACAATCATAATCCTACCAGAGATAGAATAACGATGGTATCAATACAATATATATCTAGTAGATAATATGTTACATAAAGGGTTGTTTTCATTGATGAATAGAAATACCATTAAATGATCATTAAAAATATTCAAGAGTAAAATACCTTCTACACATCTGAAAACATTTATAAAATTTAAAAACTTCTTGAATATAAGGAAACTATTTTTATTTTAAAATAACCTTCGAATATTTCAAAGGTATCATCAAATTAAAAATATTCATGATGAATAAAATTGTGTTTAATCCATATATTTTAAAATAAAACAATCCTTTCACAATTTCATAAATAAATTAATAATTTTCCATATAAACAATGAAAAAAAAGATTAATTTATAAAAAATATTAAAATAAATTCAAAGTCACTTGAACACGACCTTAACAAAATATTTATTTTTAAATAATAACATTCATGAAAACATTTTATTAAATATTGATATGGAAGAGAAAAAATCATGATTTAAATAAAGATTAAATATTGGTATCACTTGCAAACACCTTTCATTATGTTTATATAATCAATAAAGTATTAAATGAAAATTAAAAATGTAAACTAAATTCCTAAAAATGGGATAATAAAATATATTTTTTTCAAGAAAATAAGTTCATATGATCCCTCCCAAAAGAAATTTGTACATGGACAATCCAAAAATAAGATGAGATTAAATCATAAAAATACTTCACTTTTTGGTTACTTTTAAATATTAATCCAATAAAATAAAGTAATTCAAATTAATATTTAAAAACCATTAATATAATTATATCTATTATATAACATGTCATGGTGTAGTATATACACCTCGTAAAAGCATAATGTGTTATAAAATGAACATATTTTCCAAATAAGTAAAATTTGAGATGAATGGACATTAAAAAGATCATATCATTGAATTGGGAATTAATAAATGGAGGGATTATGTATAAAAAATGTAAATACATGAAAAATTTGTAAATACACAATAAATAAAATAAATTCCCTTTAACACATAATCTTTCAATAATATAATCAATGAATAAGTGATATAACTCAATGAAAGGAAATTGAGTTTAGAAACCCCTTACCTCACACCCCGAATTGACACAAAAACTCATTACCTTTATAAATAATAAATTTATGTTAATTATTTACTTTAATGTTAAAAAAAATCAATTTTATTATTCATTTCATTTCACTTAACTATATTTTTAAATTAATTACTTAACCAATTATGTTCATGTTGGGTGTTTTGAGAATGTTTGGTCCATAAGTCCAAAATGACTTTGATAGGTTGATTGTGATCAAAGGATTAATGGTTCCAATATCAAAAGAATAATATTTATACAAATAAATAATCTTTTTTATACATCAATAAAATATTTATAACCATACATAAAAGGAAAACACAGTAAATGAAATATGTTGTATCATGGAGGTGGCAGTCTGCACTTATACATGAGTACCATTTTCAATTTTCAATGGGTGTGTTAAAATGAATAAAAGTTTGATTTTAACTTAAAATTATGATTATTATATCATAAATATCATATTAACTCTTTAAATATATCTATATAGTGAACTATGTGAGGATGTGATGGAAAATAAAATGCATCATCTAGTGAGGCGGTAATCACCACGTACACACGACTGATGTTTTTATATTTCATTTGTATTGTAAATAAAAATTAAGAAATTTAATTAAAATAATAATAATTTATATCATATATATTATATAATATAATTTAGATCCTTAATTTTTATTATCCATAAGAAGCAGTGAGGAAAAATAATTTATATTGGTTTGTGAGGTGGTAGTTTGTCATACATGAGAACAACCGTTTTGTTTCCCATTAGATGAAGAAGGATATGGATTAAGGTTAATCCATAAAAATAATAAAGTTTCAATAGATGGTATATAATGATTTTATTATATCATAAGTTTTTATAATATTTTTTAAATAGGTAAAATATGAAATAAAAAATAAAACATTCAGTTAAAAGTTATACCTCTTCTTCAGACAACTCCATTTTCTTCAAAACTTAATCTCTCTAAGGTTGATATTCTTTAAAAATAATACCTATAGGATTTAAGTATCTATTTTAAAAAGTGTTTAGGTAGTTATTTTAATTAAAAATGGATCATAAAGTGTGTAGATGAGTTGAAAGGGGTTTTCTTTTTTAGGTAAGGGAGGTGACACACTTGGTATTTTTGAAAATAGTTAAATATTATTAATTCATTTTATAAGAAATGTGTCCCATAAAAATTGACATTTATATACTAAGGTAATAAAAACATAAATAAATAAAAAGAATATTATGTACGTATTTTTTATTTAATTTTAACCCATATCAGTTTAGTTCACCATCCCTCCGAGTAAACTTGTTTTTACCTTAACCGTGGAAATTTTTTTTATTGTTTTGACTTTTGCATGTGACTAAAATTTAAGTTAAAAATAATATATAATATTGATTATTATTATCAAAAAAAATAATCCATTTTATCAAATTTAATTAATTTATGTGATATAATTTAATTTAAAATTAAGTCTACAAAACACGACAAAAATAAGATTTTCCAAAAAAATCGTCTTAAATTTAAAACGTTTTTATATCAAAATAAAGAATAAATTTCTCTAAATTTACCATAATTGGATTATTAATGGTATAAAGTAAATAATTTAACTTTTAAATAATTTTAAAACAAAATTTAACATTGAAATTCTTGAAATAAAAATATAGTTTTCAATAAAAATATGTATTCTTCAGTATTCATTCAAAAATTAAACTTTTCAATAAGTTATTAAAAAATCACAATAATATAATTTTTACATGATGGTTTATAAAATTAAGTTTCATTTTTAAAATTTATTTTCAAAAATTTTCAAAAAAATAATTATAAAATTTTCTCTCAAAACACAAAATTTTCATTTTCAACGAAAAATATATTTTAAACCACAAATCAAATTACTAATAATTGAATGATTATTTCTTAAGAATTAATCAATACATTTATATTTATCAGGCCCATAATATATATATTTCATAATTTTTTCACTCTTGTTAATATCAACCAATTCAAATCTTTTGTTATAATGGTCATATTTAATTAAGAATACTATATGGTTCGCTAAGTACGGTGTTGCGTGTCATATATTCTATGAGACATATCATTATTTCAAAATATCATGGTGTTTCATTTACCCCTATTAAGTTTCATACCTTAAATTTTATATTAGTCTCAACAATAAAGGGTTTAACATTTTAAAATACATTTATTAAAAACTGACATTATAAAAAGTTTTAATAAAACTTCATTCTTAAAAAGTGGGAAAGTAAAATATAACGGTCATTTGGAATAACACATAACTAGGTTTCCAAATACGATAACAATATCGGTAAGTGATAATATGTGAATAGAGGAAACTATAATGTATAAATAATGATGGATAGTGATAAAGAACATTCATAATAGGAAATTGATTGATCATGAGAAAGTCAATGACCATATAATCATAAATAAATGAGTGGTAAAAAAGACCATCATCTCATTGAAAGTGTTTATAAAAAGGAGAGAATTTTTTTTAGAACTTTTCCTTAAGTTGAGTAATTTATTTTCCATAAATTATAGGAATATAAGGAATTATACATAATTGACAAGTAGAAATTCATCCATTAAGAAATTTCGACCACAATCTCATATTTTTTTTCCAAATAATGAGTATTAAAGATGAATTTTTCATGAATAATGAATTAAAATACACTTCTAATGAGGTCTAAAAATGGGTGACAAGTAATTAAAATTTTATGTATTCATTCACTAAATTCAAATCTAGTTAGAACATGGTAACATAATATATAAAATTAATTAACAATCATATGAAGAAATAATATATTTATCTATAAAATTACCACAATAACACCCATGTTTGAACTTAAATACTTATATAAATAAATAACCATATATCCTAAATGAACTCAATAATCTCAAAATTGAAGAATATATTATCCTAAAACGTGATCTCATAACTTTCATATTACATCCCAAAAATTTAATATGTGTTCTTCTGAAATAATAATTCATGTTAAGTCACATGTTAAACCTAAGGGTTACATAAACATCAACCCAGTGGAAAATATTCCAAAATATCATTAATAACCATGATAAAACCCTTTATGATTTTATAATGTAGTTAACTTCACAAAAATATCATGAAACAAATTTGGATACTAACCTAAAAAATAATTCTTAACTTGAACATAAATATTTCTAAAAATAACACTGTATCTTTGAATCACTCAGCAACCATTAAGTTTGTTATATACCACTATCAAATAAGGCATAATTACTTTAAAATAAAATAATATACTAACCCAAATGGTTATTTAATCTTTAATGGATTATTATTTCTAAAACCGAGTAAATGTTTTGAATCACCTCAAGGTATAATCACTTATAACATTAAAAATACAATTTACTCCATTGAATATGTGATCATCCTTAAAATTATTAACCCATGATACTATCCATAAAAATTAAGTTAAATCACATGAAAACATTCTAAATAATTATAATCTTCGTAGGAACAATTTCGCTCAGGTATGGGTTAGGTTTTAAAACCTTAACTGGTTTTTTTGTCACCCGCAAATTATGAATGATCTCTCTGTTTGTATTGGTACACCCTTGAAAATAAATAAAAGAACACTAAATGGGGACCTAGGTCTGTATTCTACAGTTCTGATTGAATTTAACCTGTAAACCAAACACCCTCAATCGATTACCTTTACTGGTAATGAATACAAAACAGTTGTGAACCTGGAGTATGAAAGGCTACCCCCTTTTTGTGATTTTTGAAAAATAGTAGGACACACAGTTCAAAATTGTAGGAAAGTTCATAAGAAACCTCCCCAACCAATCTATACTAGCTAGAAGGAAGTTAAAAAGAATAGAAGGGAGAAGGAAACTGTATTTAATAAACCTGAAACATCACAAAAAATGGAGGAAATGGGTTGTTAAGACCAATACCTTTGGACATTTGGAATCTAAAAAAGGCAAAGCATGGGCTGAACATGATGAAGAACAGGAAATTGAAACTATTTAGCCGGATATTAGAAATGATATTGAAGAGGATGTCCTAGGTATTATTTCACACCCACAAACTGACTTGGATCTAGCAGGTCCTACTTCAGAGGATTCTGCTCCTTTGAACCCACTTCTGATTGGATCAAACACTGATCCTTCTTATCAGTGTAATAATACTCATGACCTCTCCAAATTCACTATTAAAGATCATAATCCTCCCTCTGATAACCAAACCTCCTCATCAGAAAACACTACACTTGATGCACATCCCTCCTTTGAAAAATAGGATAGTAATAGGCAGGTTGAACAGGATTATAGGGATTCCCTACTGTCCTCCCAAAGAAACAAGGATAGGAAGCAGGAATGCAGGGAGATCCTCCCAAAATAGCCTGGGAGGATGATTTTTACTCCCTTTCCAATTTGTCCGACTACCCGGGACACGCAACCTGCTGCTTTGCAGGATTCCAAAGGGCACCAAGCAGTTTCTTCTTCAAACAAGCTCACTATCTCAGACTCTTACACCCAAGGTGAAAAATATATAAATTTTTTGTGCAGTGCAGATGCTTCTAAACCCCCTCTGGAACGTCAATAATTGTAGGTTACACATAGTAGTACTTCAATGGAAACTTCTTATAGAATATCAACAAGGTCAATGACCACGGGATCCAAAAATAAAGGGGACAACCCCTCCAAAAAAAAGGTACAAATGAATATGTTATACTAGAATTGTCAGGGGATTTCCAACCCTGACACCTTTAATATTTTAAAGTGGTTTATTAATACTCATTTCCCTTAAAGTTTTTCTATTGTGGAACCAAAAGTCAATTATGCCTCTAGATTCAAACACTCCTCCCCTTGTGGTTACTCCTTCCTAGGGGCTTGTAGTAATGGTACAACTACTTAATCTTTATGGTTATTTTCTCACTCTTCTTTGCATAATGTTAGTGTTTATAACATCTTGAATCAATCTATTACCTGTGATTTTATTTTTGAGCATGTGCATATTTACACTAATTTTTTTATGCTTGCAATAGATACCAGGATAGTAGATCTCTTTCGAATGATCTCACCCAACTCAGTAACACTACCCATAATCCTTGGTTTATAGTTGGTGACTTTAAAGCTATTTTAGCTATGAGTGAGAAAGTAGGCCCTCCACATGACTCCATCTCCACAAGGGGATTTAAAACATGAATCAAACAAAATAACAATATAGAGGTTAATCTAATGGGTGCTAAATTCACCTAGTGTAGAAAACATTATAATAGGATGCTGGATAGAAAACTTGAGAGGGATTTCACTAATTACCATGCCCTAGACAAATGGGATAACATTTATAGTATCACTCTTATGAATATTTCTTCAGATCTTCATCCCATCTTAGTTAGATTTACACAAAATACTAAAAAATCTAGGACCCCTTTCAGATATAACACTACCTGGTCCTCTGACCCAGACTGTATGAATATCATCAAAAAGTCCTTGGAAAATATGCATAGTCTTAATGATTCATTTTCCTACCTGGTGAAATTGAAAATGCTTAAGAAAGTCCTCAAAAACTTGTGCAAATAAAAAGAAAATTAAACAGACAATAATATCACCCTTTTGGAAAAAAAACTTACCCAAATTCAAAAGGATAGAAACTCCTCTATCTTCACTCAGGAATTGCAACATGAAAGCAAAATTTCCTCTAAACTTATCACTCTACTCAACTTTAAGGACAACCTCAAAAAGAAAATCTTTAAAGACAAATGACTTAATAATGGGGATAGGAACACTAAATTTTACAATTCCCTCAATAGATTTAGAAACTCCTATAGGTCACTGCCCTATTTTAGAGAGGGGGTCAGATTCTAGACACTAAGAAAAGCATTACAAATCATATGATTGCTAACTTTCACAATCTCTTCAATGGAACTGTGATTGATAAAGATCATATGCGTGATGTAATTCCCAAGCTAGTTACTGTAGTATTACTTTTGACTAAGAAATTAAAGATACTGGATTTTGCCTAAACTCAGATAGTTCTCTTGGGCTGGATGGTTTTAATAATGGGTTCTATCAAAAACACTAGGATGTAATTCAGGATGAGGTCTATCGCATGGTGAAAACTTTCTTTTCTAGAGGCATTATTACTTATGGTTTAAATTATCAATTCCTTTTCCTTATCCCTAAAAATGAGAATGTGGATTAATTACACCTCTTTAGGCCCATTTCCCTCATAAACCCTCTCTTCAATATTATCACCAAATTAATTGTCAATATAATTACTGTTATTAGTAATCGCATTGCTTCCTGAAATCAATTTGGCTTTATAAAAGGAAGATCTATTCAAGACTACATTTGTCTTGCCTTTGAATCCACAAATCTCTTAAACATATAAAATCTAGGAGGTAATGTTTCCATTAAACTTGACATTGCAAAGGCTTTTTATACCATCGATTGGAATTTCATATATAAAGTCCTTATGCAATTTGTCTTTAATGATAAATTTATAAATAGAATCAAAACCCTTTTTAATTCGGCCCAAATTTCCATCCTCATTAATGGATCCCCTAAAGGTTATTTTAATTGCTCCAAGGGAGTTAGAAAAGCTGACCCTTTCTCAACTATTCTCTTCTCCATTGCGGAAGAATATTAAGTAGACTGCTTATGAAATCGATAGAAAAAGGTAACATAAAACATATCCTTGCCTCTAGAAACTTGAATGCCCCCTCGCACATTCTTTATGTTGATGAAATTATTCTTTTTTTCAGTGGGACAAATGAAATATTAATAATCTTAAATCCATCCTTCTTCACTACCAAGAAGTGTATGGTCAACACATCAACTGGCACAAATCCTTCATTTACATTGGTAAAGACTTTCCCTCTGGTAGGAAACTCAACATCACCAATACCTTAGGTGTTAAGGAGGGCTTATTAACCTTCACTTATCTTGGTGTTCCCATATTTTGGGGTTGAGCCAAAGCAGCTTACTTCTCCCCTATTATTGATTAAATGCCTTGACACCTTTCTTCTTGGAAGGGTAAAAACCTCTCGATGGATAGGAGAATTTGTCTTGTTAATTCGACTATTGTATCCAAATTGTTTTACTCTATGATTATTTACAAATGGCCAAAAAGTCTCCTAAAGTTCATAACTTTTTCTATTAAGAAATTTTTTTGGACTAGGAGTACTCTAGAGAGAAAACTAGTTACTGTCCCCTGGGCCACTTACTACAAACCGATTGATAAAGGGTTATTGGTATTAAGAACCTTTCTATTTTTAATGAAGCTCTTCACACCAAGCTCACGTGGAACTTCATTCATAAGGAATATCCTTCCATTTATTTTATTAGGGATCGTTTCCTTAACAAACTTAGAAATAAACACTCTCACTTTCTCACATCCTCTATTTGGCACGCCATTAAAAACACCTCCACATATATTATGAAAAATTCCGAATGGATGGTTTGAAAATATTCAAATTTAATGTTTTAGTTGGATAACTGGACTGGTTCTCCCCTAATCTCTTTAATTCCCAATAATCAACCTCATCTCCACTCAAATAACACCATTAAGAACGTCATGAATTTATAAAACTTGTGTTTAGCTAAGAATATCAAACACATTGTTGACAGCTATCCCTTCACTAATACGGATGACTTTCTTATTTGGGAAACTTCTCACAATGGGGTGCTTGACTCTATAAATTACTATAATCACATTTTCAAAAATTATGATAACAATTTATCTTGGTTAAAAATCTTCAATAAAGCCTGGTTAAAACCCTTGAGATTCACCCTTGTTTGGCGTATCACCCATGGAAGAATCCCCATGGATACCTTCTTACAAGCATTCAGGGTTAATCTATGTTCAAAATTTCGTATGTGTAATAAATATAGATAAGATATTAATAACCTCTTTCTTTCTTTTGATACGGAAATGGATCTTTGGCATTATATTTTTGACCATTTTGAGTGCAGATGGTTGTTTTGTAGTTCTATTACCTTCCAGCTACACCGGTGTATGGACCTTCTTGACTCCCAAAAGATCAAGAATCTTTTTGTTGCTATTGCAGCGGAGCTTCTTCATGTGATCTGGTATGGTAGAAATGATATTACCTTTCATAACAACTCATTCAAGCTAAATGCAGGTAAAATGAGAAATCTCATCGTGATTCGGGAGGCGGCTTCGATTCAAAAGGATCTTTGCAACAACTCGGTGCATGACCTTGGGGTTCTTTGGCGTATTGGGGTTGATGGGAATTACCCTCGCCCTAAATCTACTTTTGAAGTTTTTTGGAAGCCCCCTCCACCTGGTTGGATCAAAATCAATGTGGATAGTGCCTCTAAAGGAAACCCTATCCCAGCAAGTTGTGGATCCATCTTCAGAAATCACCTTGACTAGACGTTCGGCTGCTTCTATGGATCTTGCAGTTTTTATTCCTCTTTGGAAGCTGAGATGATGAGCATTATCCATGCTATCTCATTCTCTAAGATACACAACTGGAACAATATCTAGATCAAAAGTGACTCCACTACGATTGTCCAGGCCATCTGGAATGGTACCATACATCTTGCTTGGATGCTCACTACACACGGGATGGACTTCCAGAACTCTCTTTCAGATATCAACTTTATCGTCACTCATACGTATCGTGAAGAAAACTAGATCACTGATGGGCTTCCTAATATGGGTGTTTCTCAAGATAATCTATGGAGGGGGTGATCTTCCTCTTGAGTTGCTTCCTCTTTATGATAGGGATGTAAACAAAATTCCTTATTTTAGATTTATGTAACTGTTTTCTTTTTACCAATAAAATTTGTGTTCTAGTCATTGACCAGAACTATAACTTTAAAAAAACATGAAAACATTCTAATATCCAAAGTTATATAAACCTTTATTTGATACAACTATCATATCCCTAAATCCACACTCTTATAATTTGGTATTTAAAATGTAATATTTGTATTTATAACTTTAATACAAATAAATGTGACCCAATTTTAACCATTCAAAACATGAAACATAAAATGGAAATATTGGATCACTTATAAACCCAATTATGTTTTAGTTTTAGTTTTTTATAAAATTGGGACAAACTCTTACATAACATTATCCATGTACTTAAATAAATATTTTTTTCCACTACAAAATTTTATTACAACACATTGTGCCTTTACATGTAAAACTTCTAGACATATCATACATACCAACATTCTTCATAACCTAGAGAAAATAAATATAAGAAGAGTGAGCTCAAATGATCAATAAGGGTAAACATAGGTAATAAAAATTAAACAACTTAAATTGACACAGTATGGGGATAAGGGTATAAGAACATATTCAAATTGTATAATAATGACATAAGATAATTCACACACATCAAAACATGAATTATAAACGTTATGACATTGAATAAAGCATTAACCAAATATGAGAGACTTGTGAGTCAGAAATCCTAATTTATGAGATAAAAATCCTTGATTATAAGAAATAATAGAAATTTATACCAGAATAAATAAAACATATTGATAAATCTTACATCAAACATTAATCCTATAAGCACCTAAACAGGATAATTCCAACATTACCATAAGAGTAACTTACAATAGTTAACTTATTATCTTCGTAGAAGTGCCTATCAAAAGATATAAATTTCTGACTCTCTTATGAGTAACTTACAATAGTTAACTTCATCATTTTACCCAATACATTGGATATATACAATAAACCCACCCATCCTTGGTTTAGAACCTAACAACCCATCCTTGGTTAATAATATAACCATATATCCTTGGTTTTTAAATGAACCAGCCATCATTGGTTTATAAGGTAATCACCTATTAATTATCTATACACATGTCCAAGTATTATAGAATAATAAAAAAAATCTTTCACTTTTCAACATAATAATAACCATCGTTCTTTCATAGATTAATATACTCATGGAAAAGAAATAGGTTTTATGACAATGACTTTGAAACAATAATAATATATCCAAAAAAATTAGGATGGAATCATTATAACATATCCCAATTAAATCATATGTAACATCATGTGTTTTTATCATTTGTGAATAGAAATATCATTAAATGATCATTAAAAACATTTTTAAGGAAAATACAGTTTCCACATTGAAAATCACTTAAAAAAATAAATATTTATATAATATTATGAAAATAAATGTATAAAATTTCAAATAATCTTAAATTAAAAAATATCCATGACTTCACAAAAGAAATGGTTACACAGTACATGTTAAAATAAAACATTCCTTTCACACTTTGGTAAATAAAGTATAATGTGTCAAAAAACTGTTATGTGTATTATTTTTAAAAACATTCTAAATAAATTATAAGGAACATTAAAATTATTATAATAAATCATTTAAGTGTAAATAAAAAGCTTCTTGAAAACATTTTAGAAAACATAGATATAAAAGAGAATGGTTCTAGATTTAAATTATGATACAAGATCAGTATCACTTACAAAAAAAATCTCATGTTGTTTCTCTAAAAAATTATGGAGGAAATAAAAAATGAACATGTAAAAAACATTTTTAACCAGAAGATAATAAAATAAATTTGGTTAAATAAAATAATATCATATTATCCATCCCTAAAGAATATTGATCATATACAATCTTGAAATGAGATCAGAATGTATCGTATAAATCCTTACCATTTTGGTAAATTTTGAAAATTAATCCTATAAAATAGATGACTTTAAATGAAACATTAAATTCTAAGAATATAAATATATTTATGATATAACATTTCATGTGGAAGTATACACACCTCATAAAAAAGAAATGTGCATAACATAAACATATGTCACAAAGAATGAAAATTTTAGAAGAATAACCATTAAAATGATCATATCATTAAATTGAGAATTAATAAAATAATAGATTATGTGTAACAAATGTAAATCCACAATAAAATTATAAATATATAATAAATAAAAAAATTATTTCTCAGGTAATATAATCAATGAATAAATGATATAACCCAATTCAAGGTAATGGAGTTGAGAAACCCCTTAACTCACACCCCGACTCGACTGTTATGTTATTTATAATCCTAAATAATAAAAATATGTTTTATTAATAATTTTTTTTAAGTTAAGAATTCATTTAAATACACTTAAATATATGTCATAATTAATTACATAATCAATTAATTTCAAGTTTGGCATTTTGAGGATGTTTGGTTCATAAGACCAAAATGACTTCAGTGGGTTGATTATATTTAAAAGAGTCATGGTTACGATATCTCTATAATAATATTTATTACAAAATCAAATTTTTTATACATTAATGAAATTTTTATATGCATCCATATAATTTTTACAGGATAAATGAAATGTGTTTCATCATAGAGGTGGTACTTCGCCTATATGCATGAGTAACATCTTCATTTTTCAATGTGTTTTTGGGAAATAAGTTAAGTTTGATTTTAAATTTATAGAATGATTATAATATCATAAATATAATATTAATTCACTAAATCCGTAAATATAACTATAAATGTGGGTCAGTGATGGAAAATAAAATTCCCCATCACACGAGGTGGTAATCCACATGTACGCATGTGTGATGTTTTTATTTTTATTTTCTATATTATAATGAAATAAGTAAGAAATTTATTTTACCATAATGAAAATTTCTCATATAAATAATATTATACCATATTATATCATATTATATCATTTTGATCCAACATTTTAACTATCCATAAGAGGCGGTGATATAAAATGAATTATATTTGTTCGTGAGGTGTTGGTCTTCCATACACACAAATGATGGTTTATTTTACCATTGGATGAAGAAAGCGATGGAGTGACATTAATAAATAAACAAAATAATATATAATTATATGGGAGATACTTATTTTATTATATTATTATGGTTAGAATAGTTTTTAAATAGGCAGAAAAAGAAATAAAACTAAAACATTTAGTAAAAAGTTAGAGCACTTATTCATATACTTCCATTTTATTTAAACCATATTATCTATGAGGTTGGAATAAATTCCAAAATAAAACCTTTAGAATGAGGTGAATGATTTTTTTAAGGTATATGGAAAGTTCATTGCTAATCTAAATGGATCTTGAATTGTTGAGGAGAGGGGATAGGTGTGCCCTTTTTATGTGAGGGATAGAATATGCTTGGTATTTTTGAAAATAATTAAATACTTTTAGGAGTTGTAAAAATGTCTTTCACCCCTAGAGACTAATTTTGAATGCACAGAACAGATAACCCACCCTTAATTAAAATTTTGGGGATGAGGATCTTGTTACATGGAAATTTCAAAGGTTGTGCACAAAATATGTGGTACCACATGTAAAGGACTTGCGTGCCAAAGGCAGTGCTAAGTTTTTTGGATACCCCAAGACCAAAATGATTCATAAGGAAATTTTACACAAAGAAGGATTATTATGTGTAAGTAATAATGACCAAGAAGTTTCACATTAAAGGAAATATATTCTATCACTTGTTAGGTGGTCAGGCCCCTGACACTGATGTACTATGTGTCGAAAAGAAGATATTTGAGCAGAACCTATCATGAAACCATCCAATTGTATGTGAAAGGAAATTTTGAACTGATTAGGTATCTCATAAAATACCCAGTGGAAAAGAAATTGGAATTGTGCAGCCCAGTTCCATACCCAGTGAAGTTTTTCACCATTAGATGATGATTTCGCTTATAAATAGAACCTCACCCCCCCCCCAAACACCATGTGGGAGGATCATGGAAAGATAAAGAAATGATCCCATGCATTAAAACCCCTCTACCATGGAAGAATGCAACACTATAAAAAATGGACCCCCAAAGGTAGATAACATTCATGATAGACCTCTTATTTTCTAGAAATGATTGGGCTTGAAGTTGAGTAATTATCAAAAAAATTCTCCCAAGGAGATTGGTTTCGAATAAGAAAAGTTGCCTTTATGAAACCTTCATCTACATGAAACTCCATATTTGGAATGAAGTTATGTCTCTAGAATCCATGTGTTCTACTTGTTCTAGGTCCCATGACTCACAAAAGTCTATTTTCATGTAATAAATTAAAGTTATTCATAATAAATTTTTGTTCCCATATTCTACATTCCATACAACTCTAGTGTATCCATTACCTGACATGTTGCTCTTAAGAATAGGTACCCTAAATCCTATAGCTCCTAATCATAGGTACCCTATAATTTGGCCTCCTAATTTCCACTCCTCCATGGGAGTGTCAACACCATGTTCTTCTTATAAGCACTTGATCAGTGGTCACATAATCCTTAGAGGTGGAATCATCAAGGGAAATAATTGACCTGTATTAGTGGAGATTAATTTTAATAAATATTCTTCCATTCTTGACATGGCCCCCCTTGAGAAGTGATATTTATCCACATATGAGTTACAATATGTAAAAATGCCTAATTTTATATCTTAGTTTCACTTTGTTGAACTACACAACAACATCCTCATCACATGACATTAAAAAATGGCCTTACACATTAAAATGAACACATGATTCCCCATGTATGATCATCATGTGATTATGCCCTCCACCCAACCATGGAGTGATCCTATTCCAGTAGGAAACTTACACACATAATCCCAATACCATCTCCCATTGAGTGATCTTATTTCATCTAGAAACATTCACGAGTAATCCCCACACCATCCTACTCAACGCTCCTTCTGTGACATGAAAATCCTTACCACGTGATGTTAAAATTAATGTATTGGTCCTATTACGTGACCTTAAACTACAAAATTAAAATATGTAGGTTTTGATCCTTGTCGCTTAAATAGGGTATGTGGGATGCCTCCCTGAGGTTCAATCCCAACATCATCCTAGTTTGAAACCACCCCCTTTGGGGGAACACACTCCATCATCCAAATGTGACATCTCCCCCTCTAGTGACAAACTTTCATATCATGTCCCCACAAGATGTTAAACATGAACCAATACTATCCTCACAAGATGTTAAACCTGCTCCCATCTTGTTCTTGAAATATTTCAAACGTGCACTCATCTTGTCCTCTCAAGACCATAAACATACACCTATATTATCCATGCAAGATGTTAAACATGTGTCCATAATGTCCCAACAAGATGATAAACCTACACCCATCATATCCCCATAAGACGTTAATCTTGTGCCCATCCTATCCCTACAAGATATTAAATCAGCACATATATTTTCCCCACATGACTTTAAATCTACACCACCCTATCCTTACTAGATGTTAAAATAGTGCCTAATATGTCCCCACAAGATGTAAAATCTATGCCTAATCTATCCCTATAATAACTTAAACTTGTGCTAAACCTATACCCACAATATGTTAAAACTTTTCCCAACATATCCCCACAAGATTTTGACCCTATACACATCTCCATAAGATGTTAAACTCATACCATGATCCATAATCCCCACCCCATGCAATAATCATGGGATGTATATGGTAAAAAGTCTTGAAAGACTTATACCTCTAGCATGAATTACTTCAGGATAAACATGGTATTACTTGGGTTCAATGATTAATATGAATCATAAATGAAATTTCTCCAAAATAGGAAGACTTTTTATATTCCCAATCTACCTGATGTCTAGAAACACCCAACATTCCCAATGCTACTACCACCCTTGAACGAAGTTTTCTTCCCTGTAGAGGCAGAAGTAGTGTAATTAATTGGTGTCCATTTTGAGATTGTGTCTAGAATGAGTTTCATGAACATGAATTAAATCTATAAGGGAGACCCATACTAAGTGATGCGCTCCCAGGAGGAATCCATGAAAGGAGAAACTGATAACCCATAATATTGTTTCTATTAAGGAGTAGACATCGTCGATGAAGGAAATGAAAGTCACCTTCCTTTGGAAAGTGGGAATGTGGGGAAATAAGAAATCATCTTATAGACTCTAGGAAGAGGAAGTTTGTTGTGCCCATATGAAAGAATCAAAAATAGAAACGGTGAAACCATCATGAAACTACTCTCCTCAACCATGGTAACTATTAGCATTTCGAGGAACCATTAGATTTTCATGTCATCAGATATAGATATTTTATGCTAGGACCCACCAATAAAACAATCATCCTAAGAGAAACTCACCTACAAACTAGGGTAGTTAACATTGGGCCTCCCTTTTCTATGATATCATCATTATGGTTAAATCCTCTATTTCCGGAAGATTGGATGATTTTGGGGAATTGGGAGTCAAATTCCTTATAACTATATTGACATATTAATCCATAATATTAAGAGGAATCAATACATAGGGATTTGAAAACCTGGTGAAGATTGTAACGCCCCGACCCTAGTTACCCAGAGTCGGTGCATTGTTGTGTAACATTGTCATGATCACAAAAGATCAAGTCTGGAAAGACTAATTAGTTTAGTATCCTTGTAAACACTAGATACATTCATAAGTTTTACATTACATCATAAATTAAAACAAAACTACAACAAAACCTTGTCTTTATGTCCCCTCTTACTATCCCTACAGGTTATTCATAATATACTTATTCACATCCTGGAAAAATTAAAACATTGGAAGGGGTGAGCTCAGATTCTCAGTAAGGATAACAATATAGCGGAAGCTTTCATAAATAAACATTAACATTTAAGGCAATGTATAACTAAAACAAAAGCCTTTTAAACTTGAACTTTATCATAATATGGAAAAAATAAAATGAAATAATGTCATTTACTTATTCACATGGATATTCTACTAGTCGAATAATCACATGAAATATCAATAACCACTTTCATAATGATGGAATGCATAATTCCAGACTATCATAACCACATAGCCAAGGCCTCGTGCCAAGAATACAAATAAGATTTTGTCAAGGCCTCATGCCAAGACACTAGTTTGTCTCATGAGACCTACCGATGCATCGAGGAGCTATAGCGGGCTCCACCCATCACTTATTAAGTCCAATGAATTCCTCATATTAACAGGTTTAAACATATCATAAACCATAACATAATCGTATCACATAAAACAAGCATAAAGGAAACATAACATTGCCACATTTCAATCACAAGTTATCAATACAACACATTGATATAATAAAAACATTATCAAAACCATTTTCAATACCAAAATAAAAGAAAAGTAAAACTTGGTATTTATTTTTCATTTAAAAAAAGTTATGGCTTGTAGAGGAAGCATAAACTCAAATAATGGTCACGGCGGCGGAGAAGTAATTTTCGCCACATACATACGACAAGAAAAACATTCCTTTTTGTCGTTTATTAAAAATCTTCGTATAAAAACATTCCTTTTGAATAAATGTAAAAGTCAAAGGGGTTTATACCCCGTATAAAAGAAAGTTGTGTATAAAACAAAATATGCCTCAATGAAAGGAGATTGAGATGAAGTCCTTACAAAGATCATTTTTTAAATAACATAGATCTATTATGTGTATTCACTATAATTACACATAAAGAAAGTATAAATACATAAAAATTCATTTCTCACAAAATCAAGGAATGACATAAACAAGAAAGAGAAGATCAACCCAAAGAACGGAAATTGGGTTAAGAAGTTCCCTTACCTCGTGTCCGACTTGACTCGACCATTCTTTAACCTCATGAATAATAAACTATATTTAATTTATAATTGCTTAAGAAAATTTTTCATGTTTATTGTTCCTTTTATATCACTTATTACCATGTTATGAACATTATGTAATTATTTATGTTAATAACGGTCGTTTTGTCGATCTTGGGTACTTGAGTCAAAAATAAACTTCTTATAATTACAAGTTTTTTATGTGGTAGAATATCCATTATCTTCAGAATTATATTCATGATGTAGATATCATATATATCATATATATCTAGTATATACATTCATTCATAATATTACGTAACATTTAGAGGTACGAAATGAAATGCGTCGTTCATGGAGATGGTAAGTCGTACGTACGCATGAACGCTACTTTCATTTCTATTTCGTATTTAATGGAATTAAATCATAATGATATAAATTTGTATTATAATTACATTATAATATCATATATAATATCATTTACTCCATCCTTTATACATCCCACATATGGCATTAACGATTCAAATCACTTTGAGGGGGCGGTAGTCCACACTTCCTAAAATGAAATTATCGTGTTTACCCATAATGGAAATCATAAAGGTATGCCATAAATAAGAAATACATAAGAATAAGGAAAACATAAACATAATATATATCATATATTGAAATATTGTCATCTTAATGGCCACCATTAGAGGTGTTAAAAGAATATTGAATAATCATTGTTTCGTGAGGCAGTATTTCGCCACCCACAGAAACAATATGTTCTTTAACCATTAGACGGAGGTGTGTGTAAGTGTAAATAAAATAATTATCATAAAAATATTCTAGTATATTTTAAATACTGGCTTTGTTACAAAAGAAAGTAATAAAAAGAGTTTAAGGGGTTGGAGAAGCAAAATAAAACAAAATAACATAAGAGAAAATATTACCTTAAAATCAGGTAACTCTTTTTTTATTTGAGCCAAAGGCTTCCTTGGGAAGAATTATGCCCAAAGTGAGGCTTCCAGGAGTAAGATAGGGAAGTTGAGAGAGTATTTAGGCAGAGGTTGGCCAAGCCAAATGGCTTTGATGGCGTGAATAAGGTGGTAGAGGTGGGGGCCTTTATAAGAGGAGAGGAGGGACACTCTTGGAAAGTAATGAAATGTTACATTATTATGAAGTGTTTTTCGGATTTCAAAGGTCCCAAAATTATATATTTCAAGGATAAGGTGATAAGGGTTCTAAATCTACCCATCCAATAGGTTTTTGACAAGTGTAAGTCTTATATTTTACATTATCTTTTCATTTTATTTAAATGGTTAATTAACGAGGTAATCACTACATCATCATGGTGTCATAAAATATTTAATTTATTTAATGTCTAAAAATTATAAAAAAAATATCATGATGTAGGAAATATTTTTAGCTTTCCAATTAATATTTATAGTCTAAAATTTACCTTATATAACCCCATGTATTAATTATTTTAGTAAAACAACACATGTTTGTGACAATTTTATTTTTACTTTAAATAAAAAGTTATTAATGTCATTTTCTTACCCAAGTGGCTCCATGGGGTCCCCAATTTGACCCATGTATTTTCTTGGTCGACCATGACTCATCCAATAAGGTTAGGACAAGTTTCAAGATATTTTAATATTTTTATAATATCATTTTTACCTTAAATTTCACTAATTACCATTAATCGCGATTAATAAAACATAAAAGTTACTATTCACCAAAAATTATTTTCATATCATTGAACCAAATTTTTATTCCTAATGACAACCATGTATGTCGGATTTTTGAAAATCAAATCACAGAAGTAGTAAAGTTTCATTTAAATGAAAAATCAGTTTTTTAACTACCACTTAGTGGTTTCACTATTCATCAAAAATTGATGTTTTTCAGAAAAATACCAAAAATTCACCCTAAGATACAATTGATATTCCGAATTCAAAAATGATGTCCATTTTGAAGGATAAAATTTATAAAATTTCAAAAAGTGGGTATTACTATTCATAACGGCTACTTTGATTGGTCGCGGTGTGTTAGAATCTCGAACTTGCGTACAATGCAAGCTATTGCATTATTGAAGGAGAAGCGTATCGTGGAAGTTCAGAGTGTTACATTCTCCCCTCCTTCAATAAATTGTGTCCTCACAATTTAAAATTGTTCTTCGAAAATAAAAGGTTGAAAATAGAAAATACCTTTGTGAAAACCCACATCAGAAATAGGGTTAATAAAAATATAACATTAAAAGAAAGAAAGAGAAGTACAAAGGTCACCCGAGATAGCCCATACTAGGATTCTATAAAAATATGGATATGGAGGAAAAAAAACCATCGAGGTCTGATGGAGAGTTGTATAAATTGGATTAGGAGAAAGTTAACTATAAGAAAATCACAAACTTGTGATTTGTTAAATGGTCATTGATTCCCCAATTAGAAAATTTAACCAACAAAATTTTTGTTTGAAGTTACCTTTCATAAAGTTGAGGAATTTATTTAGGAGATTTACTATGAACATAAGGAAATATACTTACTTTTCGTGTAGAATTTCATTCTTTAATAAATTTTTACCACAAACCCATCTTTCACTCCAAAAGGTAATATAACTCAAAAATATTCTATTTATCATAATTGTATAAGGTTCCAAATATTAACACATACCATTTAGATTAGAAAAACGTTTTTTTAATAACTAGGGACTTCCTGTAGGCTAGTGGTAGGTAATAAAGGTCAGTCGCACTATGGTTGTGGGTTCGATTCCTACAGCTTTGTCCGACGCGACGGGTTATCCCCCAACCTACAGGTTGTCCTTTTCCTAAAACTATAGTATTATAATATTCCAAAAATAATCTTCATAAATGTTTTAACCTTAAAAAATAATATCCAAAGTTCAACTTAATCCATTCCAACATTTATAGTTATCCAAAATACCTCAGTCTAGACTTTCTCTAAAAGGTATCTAAATTCTAAAATCAATTGTAGCATCAGATTCCTCAAACAAAGTAAAGTTTCTCTTGTTGTCACATATAAAAATATGATTACCTTCATCATATTAAAACCCTAATGAAAACAACAAGTACTGCAGTACAATCCTTATATATATCACATTATTCTTATAACCAGAATATAATCCTTGAGTCCAAAATCACCAATACATTAATTATTCCACTTCAACTGTAGTAACAGAATAAGATTTTCCTTGATCCCTTTTCCTTTTTTTAGGTAAGTTTCCCTGGTTCTTATGGCATTAATTTTCATAATGCCTGATTTCCCTACAATTGTATCATTCAACATTGATAGCCTCTTTCTTTACCTTGAAATCACGAGCCTGGTGGCCTTTTTCTCAACATTTATTACAAAATTCCATTCCTTTTAGGCAAGTACCGGGGTGATTCTTCCCACAATTATCGCGTAATGGAAAGTCCTTCTTTCCCTTTTTCCCTTTATTTGTCTCTTGCTCCACCGTTCTCTTATTCTCTTGCTTTACTTTATTGTCATAAGACTTAGAGAATTACTTTTCTATCTTGATAGCACACGAGACTATATCTTCATATGTTGAGAAAGATTGTGATACTAAAGCTCGATGTAGAAATGGTTTTAACCCATCAAATAAACGATCAATATTACTTCATGGGTTACGTATATAATCTGCAGCATGCCTCGCTAACCTTGTAAAGTTAGACTCATACTTTGCAACATTCCCATCCTCCTTTTGCCTCAGACTCAGAAATTGCCTTTCCATATCTGCTGGATGGTCATGTGGAAAGTATTTTTCTAAGAAAATTTCCTTAAACTCCCTCCGTTTCATACTTGATACTTCTTCATCTTCCTTTGTGTTTTGAATCAGTGACCACCATTGATCGGCATCTCTAGTAAGGCGGTAAACTACCATGACAACCTTCTCCCTTTCGCTACTCCCCAAGGCATGGAATATTTTCTCTAAGGAGTTTATTAATTTCTCATCTACTAATGGATTTGTACCCCCATTAAATATTGGTGGTTTTTTCCTCATGAAGCGGTCTAACATTGATCCTCCACGTTGTGGATCAGGGTCCTCCATATGAGTAAGGTTATTATTCATAACCTGAGTGAGTTGTCCTAGAATAGTGATAAGGTGATCAACACCAGTTGTATCACCAGCTCCACTATAATTATTTTGAGCAGGAGGGAAATTACTACATGGTGTGCGTGCATTGATATGGTTTCCATTCCTTCCATTAGGCACTATTTCTAAACAATGGCATAAACTAGATTAGTTTATGAATCGAAATACATAATAACAAACTTGAAAAACACTTAACTTAAATTGAACTATTTATGGATATAATCCATAATTATAAAAATTCTTTCTTTGAGGAATTATATACTCATAAACCCTTCATAATGGTTTGTAAAGAAAATGAGAATTATCCAAAGCATATCCCTCGGGAGTGTCGTAACCAAGAGTGTAGCAAGGCCCGTTGTCGTGCACCAGTTCCCATTCGAGTCTAGCTCAAAGCGGTGTTTTCGGGTTTTACCCCTAGGTACATCTGTGCCAGATCCGCCTCTACCTACTCGTATCCAGACAGGAATTTATTGCTTGGAAAACTCACAAAAATCTCTATAATACCAAAATTCTAGGAAGTTATTCTATACTAATCCTCAAAGTATATCTTAGGGCTATGTGCTCTAATAAGAGTTTATCTAAATCTAGCATCCAAGGTTAGTACTAACCTCCCTATGATACCAACTGTAACGCCCCGACCCCAGTTACCCAGAGTCGGTGCATTATTGCGTAACATTGGCATGATCACAAAAGATCAAGTCTCGAAAGAACGATTAGTTTATTAGCCTTGGAAACACTAGATACATTCACAAGTCTTACATTACATCATAAAGTAAAACAAAACTACAACAACATATTGAATTCATATCCCCTCATACTATCCCTATAAGTCATTCATAATATACTTCTTCACATCCTGGAAAAATTAAAACATTTGAAGGGGTGAGCTCAGATTCTTAGTAAGGATAAAAATATAGTGGAAGCTTTCATAAATAAATATTAACATTTAAGGCAATGTATAGCTAAAACAAAATCCTTTTAAACTTTAACTTTAGCATAATATGGCAAAAATAAAATGAAATAATTCCATTTAATTATTCACATGGATATTCTACTAGTCGAATAATCACATGCAATATCAATAACCACTTTCATAATGATGGAATGCATAATTCCAGACTGTCATGACCACATAGCCAAGGCCTCGTGCCAAGACTAAAAATAAGATTTTGTCAAGGCCTAGAGCCAATACACTAGTTTGTCTCATGAGACCTACCGATGCCTCAAGGAGCTATAGCGGACTCCTCCCGTCACTTATTAAGTCCAATGCATTCCTCATATGAACAGGTTTAAACATATCATAAACCATAACATAATCATATCACATAAAACAAGCATAAAGGAATCATAACATTTCCACATTTCAATCACAAGATATCAATACAACACATTGATATAATAAAAACATTATTAAAACCATTTTCAATACCGAAATAAAAGAAAAGTAAAACTTGGTATTTATTTTTCATTTAAAAACAAGTTATGGCTTGTAGAGGAAGCTGAAACTCAAATAATGGTCACGGTGGCAGAGAAGTTGTTGTCGCAACATACGTACGACAAGAAAAACATTTCTTTTTGTCGTTTAGTAAAACGCTTCATATAAAAAGATTCCTTTTGAATAAATGTAAATGTCAAAGGGGTTTATACACTGTATAAAAGAAAGTTGTGTATAAAACAAAATATGCCTCAATGAAAGGAGATTGAGACGAAGTCCTTATAAAGATCATTTTTTAAATAAAATAGATCTATTATGTGTATTCACTATAAGTACACATAAATAAAGTATTAATACATAAAAATTCATTTCTCACAAAATCAAGGAAAGACATAAACAAGAAAGAGAATATCAACCCAAAGAACGGAAATTGGGTTAAGAAGTTCCCTTACCTCGTGTCCAACTTGACTCGAACATTCTTTAACCTCCTGAATAATAAACTAGAGTTAATGTATAATTGCTTAAGAACCTTTTTCAATTTTATTATTCCTTTTATATCACTTATTAGAATGTTATGAACATTATGTAATTATTTATGTTAATAACGGTCGTTTTGTCGATCTTTGGTACTTGAGTCAAAAATAAACTTCTTATAATTACAAGTTTTTTATGTGGTAGAATATCCATTATCTCCAGAATTATATTCATGATTTAGATATCATATATATCATATATATCCAGTATATACATTCATTCATAATATTACGTAACATTTAGAGGTAAGAAATGAAATGCACCGTTCATGGAGAATGTAAGCCGTACGTACACATGAACGCTAATTTCATTTCTATTTCGTATTTAATGGAATTAAATAATAATTATATAAAGGTGTATTATAATTCCAGTATAATATAATATATAATATCATTTAATCCATCCTTTATACATCCCACATATGTCATTAACGATTCAAATCAATTTTAGGGGCGGTAGTCCGCACTTCCTAAAATGAAATTATCGTGTTTACCCATAATGGAAATCATAAAGTTAGGCCATAAATGAGAAATACAGAAGCATAAGGAAAACATAAACATAATATATATCATATATTGAAATAGTTTCATCTTAATGTCCACCATTAGAGGTGTTAAAAGAATATTGAACAATCATCGTTTCGTTAGGCAGTATTTCACCACCCACAGAAACAGTATGTTCTTTAACCATTAGACTGAGGTGTGTGTAAGTTTAAATAAAATCCTTATCATAAAAAAATACTATTATATTTTATATACTGTTTTAGTTACAAAAAAAAAGTAATAAAAAGAGTTTAAGGGGTTGGAGAAGCAAAATAAACAAAATAACATAAGAGAAAACATTACCTTAAAATCAGGTAACTCTTTTTTATTTGAGCCAAAGGCTTCCTTGGGTAGAATTGTGCCCAAAGTGAGGCTTCAAGGAGTAAGATATAGAAGTTTAGAGAGTATTTGTTCAGTGGTTGGCTGAGCCAAATGGCTTTGATGGTGTGAATAAGGTGGTGAGGTGGGGGACTTTTATAAGAGGAGGGGAGGGGCACTCTTGGAAAGTAATGAAATGTTACATTATTATGAAGTGATTTTAGGATTTCAAAGGTCCCACGATTATATATTTCTAGGATAAGGTGATAAGGGTTCTAAATATACCCATCCAATAGGTTTTTGACAAGTTTAAGTCTTAGATTTTACATTATATGTTCATTTTATTTAAATCGTTAATTAATGAGGTAATCACTACATCATCATGGTGTCATAAAATATTTAATTTATTTAATGTATAAATATTATAAAAATATATATCATGATTTAGGAAATCTTTTTAGCTTTCCAATGAAAATTTATAGTCTAAAATTTACTTTATATAACCAAATGTAATAATTGTTTTAGTAAAACAACACATGTTTGGGACAATTTTATATTTTCTTTAAATAAAAAGTTATTAATGTCATTTTCTTACCCAAGTGGCTCCATGGGGTCCCCAATTTTACCCATGTATTGTCTTGGTCATACATGAATAATCCAATAAGGGTAGGACAAGTGTCAATATATTTTAATATTTTTATAATATCATTTTTACCTTAAATTTCACTAATTACCTTTAATCCCGATTAATAAAACTTAAAAGTTACTATTCACCAAAAATTATTTTCATCTCATTGAACAAAATTTTTATTCCTAATGAAAACCATGTATGTCAGATATTTGAAAATTAAATCATAGAAGTAGAAAAGTTTCATTTAAATGAAAAATCAGTTTTTTAACTACCACTTAGTGGTTTCACTATTCATCAAAAATTGAAGTTTTTCAGAAAAATACCGAAAATTCACCCTAAGCTATAATTGATATTCCAAATTCAAAAATGATGTCAATTTTGAAAGATAAAATTTATAAAATTTCAAAAAGTGGGTATTACTCTTCATAACGGCTACTTTGATTGGTCGCGGTGTGTTAGAATCTCGAACTTGCGTACAATGCAAGCTATTGCATTATTGAAGGAGAAGCATGTCATGGAATTTAGGGGTGTTACAAAGATAGGAATTGGGGTAGGGGACATTAATATGGAAATATCATGTGATTACACACCCACAATGACTTCTATAAAATCTGCAGCTGTGGGATTCCCATGCCCCATCTCACACTCTGAGATCATCCTTTTGATGGTGATCGGCACCATGGTGCACCGATACAAGAATAATGGGTCATTAACATAATGGATATGGTCTAATAGGACATCAAGGAATCAAAACCTTACTGACACCACTGGCCCCAAGGTCTTCGCAAGGGGAAGTCACCCCATTTTCTGATTAAAACTGCTCCAGGTGCCTCACCGCAGAATACTCTGATAACTCACATCCATATGATGAAATGGTAGGGTATTTTCAATCCATAACTGATGTACCCACTACTTGAGAGCTTAAATAGAGCTCTCTCACTAGGTCACAATAGTGCTAACATCAACCAGTCTCATAGGAAAAAGAAAGGGTTTATTTCAACCACACTTTATCATCCCCAATCCAGGACACCTAACGTCAACATTGACGGTATAACAATGATAGTGTCTAATAAGGGGAGTCTTCTATGAATACTATATCCACTAACACTACTGGTTTATCCCACCAGATCCTTGCATTAGGTGAATGGGGATCCAACTTTACCCACCTCAGATTAAGACCCTAGCTACCTATTGAGCAGGCTAAGTTGACTCTCTTAGTCATCGGCACCAACATCAACCATTATGGGCCACCCTATGATGAGAAAAATTTATTCTGAGGTCCTCTACACACTTCCGTCAACCAGCACGGAGGTCTTCTCCATGTTCCCACTAATATCCATTTTAGAGGTACTCTTCCCACATTGTTACCAACCAAAGAAGAAGTCCTCCCAACTCTATCGACAGAAAGTATGGGGGTCCTCCATGCACTATTGTCAACAAAAGTAGAGGTCCTACCAACACCACCAATAAAAAATATGGAGGTCATCTCCAGGACGAATATATAAACTACTCTTATGAACAATTTTTCGGTAGGAGGGATAACACCTTCCATCATAGGCAGAACCCTGGGAAATGCCATGTCATCATTGACCTCTCAGATTAAGAGTAATGGATGTATCAATGAGGTAATATTCACCCTTGTTGATATATTCTTGGGGAAGAATCCCAAAAAAAATATGATTACCTTTCAAGAATCCAAGGTCCACAAGATCCCTAAATCCCTATGCAAATACCTGTTGGTGGTGGATGTTTTGGACCCCTTTTAGGGACTCACAATGAAACTCTCTCTATCATGATGAGTTTCCCTCCTCTATACCTCCACACAAGATGTTTTAGAGATTTCAATGTCTCAGTTGATTTTCACAAATGATGATCACTATATTGAGCCATAAATGGATATATCCTCCCTCACACAAGATGTAGTGGTGAACACTCCATCCTATATAGACATGCTCCTGAAGCTGGCGCCACCTCCAAGATATGCCCCAATGTGTTGTGCCAATTTCACCCATTCCGAACTCCCTCTTCCAATAGTGAGACAAAAAAAATCAGTCTACATCAGTGCTTCCACTCTAATCCCAACCTATTCCAATTAGTGTTTGCAGGGACCAAGAGAAAGACCCTTACCCTAAGTAAGAGGACCTATGGGAAGTTCTGGCCACCAACCAGCTATTAGTGTTGTTCTAACCACCTGAATCACCAGTCATTGACATCCATGAGTCCATCATTGAGTACCAAGTAGTGTGTTTCCACCATATCATCTAGGTGATGTATCACCACCTCTGTAATTAGAAGATAACCTAAATAGGTATCCATGAGCACCTTGATGTCATCAGCCAGCAATGTAGAAATGTTGAGATCATGGTTTTCTTGGTAGATTAGTGCCCTAAGTTGTATAGATACCACCATAATCTCAAAAAAAACCCTATGTTAATATCCATATAGTACTCCATCGGGTCAATGAATATGAGTCTCTACACACACATATCAGAGGCTAGTGACAGTATGTTGTGCTCTATTTCTTCCCTACACTATGACAGCAATAGGACCCACATTATGACCCATATTCTAAAGATCAATGTTTCCTTCTATATACTACTATATTAAATATGATCATCATCAACCTACTATAAGATAAAAGGAACTGGGCCATAGATATAGTCCAAGGTAGGGAAGACCCGCTTCAAGAGGCACTACGATAATAGGAATACCCTCCAGCAAGTGTCCTCACACATTAGAAGAGGTAGGCATTGATCCTCGGAATTCCCAAAAATGATAAATTTATAACTATATGTTAGTATGTAAATAAATTAAAGGTACATATCAAACATTTTGAAATATTTAAAGTTTCACTAAAACCAAAGTCAACCCTTGTGGTATCCACCTAGCTCTAACAGCTCATGGAATACAAAAGGATCACCATAGATATCATTTTTGAGTGGAGCATAAACCTTAACAATGCTTTAAGGGACCTAGTACCTCCTATAGTATGGAATCCATACCTCCTCTTATTAACACCCCATTTTGAATATGGTGGCCATGTGGATTCAATATGGGCCAAAGCCATAGGATATGGAAAGTGACCAAGATATATGCCACCAATCCCACAAGTTCATCGTGATTATCTACCTTGAGATCATTTTTGTGATTCCCCTTGATTATATTATCCTATAAATGAATTTTTGGATAGATACCCTCACCAAGATAATGTGATATTCACTCTTGTTTCTTAGTTTGAGGCCCTGGAAACATGACATATGGAAATCCAACCTAACGTAAATCTATACCCAGTATGGGTGAAAAATTTAGAGCACCCCTAGAGTTTGGAAACACATTCTTCACCAAAATTTAATATAATGGGTGACCTGCTATATAACATGTCCTACTTTTCCTCAAGGTGTGACATAATGTTTGGAACTGTAGAATTGTAGTACGCCACCAAGCTCTGATTATTCATCTAGAACATAGAATGGCCTGTGTTTTTCTAACATATTCATCTTCTCGTATGGTCAATTGATGGTTGGGAGGGAATATAAAAAAATTTATTAACTATTTTAGCTTCACCACATGCAAGACAAGCATCATTGGCCTCTTAAAATAAAAATAGATGAATGATAAGTGAGTCTCCGGATTTATCTCTTGATAGAAAGGCCTTGTGTACTCACCCGATATGTCAATGTCCAAGTAAAAACTACTGAGAATGTGTGTAAATAATGTCAGGAATGAGCTGGTTCCTACCCTCATCTCCCTAATTCTACCTGTTGTATTTTAAGAATTCTCTAAAAAGGCTCAGGGTATGGAAAAATCCTTTTAGCAGACTAGACAACAGTCATGTCCATTGTCTCTTCCAGATATCAAGAGAAGACTTATGAAAGAAAATATAGCCTCAATTGTGAATACAGAGGTCCCCATCTGGTTACATCTAATGGATCCTTTTTCAGATAATCCTCTTTGATTGTATCCCTACCAAGGGTAGCCTTACCTCGTATAGTCTCTCTCAGTATAGCCTCACCAAGAACAACATCCTTGATGGGAGAATATGCCTCCAACCATCCATAAAGTCTTGGTTCCTATGGAACCTTTCCCAAACAAAATAAATAGGATGTATTCATTCCGGGATTTTCATGTCCTAAGATACATCATTTATTCCATGGAGAATAGAATTATAAAATTTTCATATTGTAGGAGATCTTAGGAGGACAAACTCACTAGATGTGTTGATCATTTCCCACATCAAAGGATCCTTGGACACATCATTAAGAAATGGTTCATGTTCCAATATTGGCTCAAGTATTAGGTGTATCATGTCCTAGTTAGGTTGGGAAACATTCCAATGTAGTTCATTCATGTCTCAACAGATCACGACAATGATGGTGAGGGTTCCAACAAGTGGAAAGAGGCTCCCAATCATGAGACATATAAGTATGACAACTATTTCACCCATAGCTCATTCTCTCATGTTGATGGTATCATTTGAGCCTTCTTGAGGTATCCCAAACCACCTATATTTTTTACATATCCTCCAACCACTTCCTCCTATCTGCATTGGTTCCTTTCGTGTAACGAAATAATTGACATCGAATACACAAGGAAAATTAGAGTCCCCCATCTGTTCAGAATCTATCTCACAATCTTAGAGACATCATGCCTCCTCAGTTAGAATATGTACCTATGGTCTACCAATCTCTTGACTATCTCATTGATGAAGAGGAAGAGTATGCCTCTATGAATTTCATCGAGTTAGTAGACCACTTCACAACACTCAAAAGTGAGTAATTACATGCATACCCCTCATGTGCCTCCATCCAACACCGTTGAATGAAGGATAGTATCCATGAGATTCATCTGAATGCTCAGGACAGTACCTAAAACCATGTCATTCATCCTACTGAGACCAATAATAAACTTTAGTTTATATCTTGGTAAGCACTGTCCTCTCAGTCTAGTATATTAATTATGCCACTATAGTTGACTATATTAGTTGATCGCGTAGCTCTACCATGACTTTTCCATGATAATTCACATCCATAAAAGGACCAACCTTGGTAAACTGACATTTAGCCAATAATTTCATGGAGAATTATAGCTAGTCAATAGTATAAGATTTCCAGTATTATTCTGTCCCCATTGGTTTAGCTCATAGGATTTTTATTCCCTTTGTTAGAGAATGACCCACTGTGGGAAAAAATGCCTTCGATATAGAAATATGATGTGTTTAAGAACATTTTTAGAATTCCTAAAATACTTTATATCCTGAAGGATATCTTCTTATCAAAATAAATTCATGAGGACCTTACTAAATATTTGAAAACCCCCTTCAGTTTGAGGATAAGGTAGATACCACTAAAGCCTGCTATGTAGGGGAGGATGAGTAAGATAAATTTTGATCCATCATCTCATTTTATGAGGAAGAAAAGGGTGTCATCATGTAGGGGAACATACACCCATTATAAATCATAGGCCAATTCAATGGCATGGAGATCTACCACTACATAGTGGATACTGGCTCTGGGATCAAACTCATCCCAACCCCCAATAATTCACAATCATTGACTAATTAAAGAATATATGACTCCCTCAGACCTAATGATTTAGGGGTATGATAAGAGATACCATAAATTGTTTAGAAATATTTTACCAAATACTCAGTTTGGTGGTCCAGTATCAAGCACTGAATTCATGGTAGTCTTTCAAGATACTACCTACAATGTGCTGCTAGAAAGACCCTAGATTCGTTTGCATGTAGTGGTCCTCCCCCCGTAATACCACTAGTTACTCAAATACTCCTTAAATGGTTTAGTTAGGGTATTCCAAGGTGATATATCCCCATTTTAATCTTTTTTCCCTTTTATATGGACAAAAAATACTTCAAAATAGAGGGAAAAGAAGATGTTGACCAATATGGTTAAGCACATTTGTAAGAACCTAGGTTATCATATGAGGTATGGATCCCTTATTTTTCAGTTTGAATGCCTAAATATGGATTAATGTGGATACCCTTTTTGATCATGGGTGTTTCAAGGGTGTCTAGGGAAAGTTCAGTGCCCAAATCCCATATTTTGGGTTAAGAATGGTATGGAACACATATAAATCAAAGCATGTGGGGCAGGTCTCATGGTTAGATAAAACCATCTAAGGCTAGAGACTAGGGAGATACAGGCCACATGGTTAGACCAAACTGTGTGAATGTGCTATATGGACATGTGAGAATTTCTATAATTTCAACAATGGGTTTTTGCACAGTTTAAACAAGGTTAGTCAAACTATGTGAGTTAATTGTACAAGTTCCCTTATCTTACAGCTAAATGTTAATGGTTGGCATCTGGTTTTTCAAACCGTGCCCCTAAACCATGAAAAACCTTTATTTTGGGTAATTTTATAATTTTAAATCAAATTAAAATCTAATTTAAATTAAAAATCTAATTTCATCCTATATATAATAGAGGAACATTTTGAGATCCTTGTTGAACAAGTATCATTGTATTTGAGGTATTCTCTCCATCAGGTCTCTGATTCAAGTGTTTATCATCTTATTGGGTCTGCATCAGTGAGTAATATATTCCAACTTACTCATTCATCATTATTCTTCCTATCGATGATTCTATTTAGGTGAAATCTAATTTTCATTCATTTCAGTTTCTTTGTTCGTTCTTTGTTTTTATTCTGATCAAAGTAAAATCACGATTTGATACTATACTAGCATGCTACTATTGTTCTACGATATGTGATCTATATTATTCCCATTAGTTTAGTGCTTTATAGACCTAGCTTATATTATGTCACTTGATAACATTTCAAGCACAACCCTAAATTTGAAATGAATATGTGAATTAAATGAATTGGGACCTATTGGAGAATCCCTTAGGATCCATTGGAAAGTGTTGGTGGTTGTTTCCCCAACCCAGGCCACCCATGGGGTGTGCCTTTTGTCTATTCCACATGTTAAACCACTCTAAGGGTGTGATTTTAGTCTAGCCTGCTTAAAGGAAGCCTAGTTGTTTTTTAATGAGATTTAATTGATTAGTTAGGATATGTATTGCCTCCATTTCATGTCAATGCTCTTGAATTTAATGGTCATATGGAACCTGAATTTCATAATGGATTATTTAGTATTTTTGTTATGAGTGGGTATACTCGTTGGTTTCCTTTGAATATGAAATGTCTATAATGATTGGTTATACTAACTATATGATATGGAAATGGTTTTTTATGAATTAAATGATATGTGTTTGAAATGGTAGTGGATGAAATGGTTGGTATACCATGGGTCTTGATTCCGTTTAGATTCCATGGATAGATCCCCATAGATCTTGAATATGGTAGTGGACACATTATATTGACTATGCTCCTTGGTTCATGATTTTTTATGATTCCTTGGGCCTTTCCACCCCTTGTATTTGTTTTGTCTTAGGCTCACAATGGACATGGTTGGTAGACATGCACCTTGGACCATATTTCAAGCCTAACCAAGTTTCCATCAAGATTCTCCTAGGAATCGATGAGGATGCCTTGGTCTTGTACACCTTGTATCTAGCCCTTCATGGGAAGAAACTTCAATTATATGGAATAACCATGAGAAATTTGACATGTGTGATTATATGACACATTCGTGGATGTTATGGAACTTTGGATTGTATGAAAAGGTAGTGTTTGACATGAAAAGATTGGATTTATAACATGGTTGTGTTAGTTATTTGTGATTTGTTTGTAGCTGCCTTGTTATAAGAACTTTACCATCTTTTGTAGGGATCCTTGAGAGTATATTACATTGTTACTGGTTTAGAAGTTACATGCCATGAGAATCTTTACATTTATTTACTGCTTACATGTTTACCTATACATTGTTTAGCAAGTTATATTTCACGGCCCGGATTTGTATCGATCTTTTGGAAGTTACCTACTGGGATTGTATCTCACACCATGTTTGGGATGTCATTGGGTACCTAAATACACTATTTAGAAGCAGGTAGGGATCGGGGAAAGTTCCCACAATTCAATGCTTGATTTTGAACCATGCGTAGAAGCAGAGGAGTATAACACCTAGTTGAGGCTCATAATGCTATTTGGAGATAGAAATTTTTGGTCTTCTCATTATTTTGGTATATGTACTATATTTTACTACATTATACCTATTTTGGTTGATTTGTAGATATATTACATGAACATCATTTGGTATGAGATATCATATTGTGTTTTCATATATTGTTTGTATGATTTACTAATTCAGTTACTTGTATGCTATTGATATTATATTGTGTTACACTTTGGTGATGAGGGCATAGTCTCCCCAATAACACACATAGATCCTCATGACTAAGCGGCAGCATCTGACATTTGGGGAGATACGCTTGAGGCTATGTGACCAACAAATCTTGGGGCATTGTTGAGTGGTGTCCGAGTCTAGGATTTTACAAAGTGGAATCACAGGGTTCTTTTCTAGTTTATTAAATATTTGGAGACAACATACTAGGATAGGAAGTTATTGTAATTTTGTAATGAGTTGAACCTAGGATTAGTTACCCCACGTATAGGAAAATCCAAATTTCCTCAAATTAAATTTTTGTTTTCTAGAATTTGACTTTTAAAATATATTTGATTCCACTTATAGGTGATGAACTTGAATTGGGATTTTATTATTCATATGACTATGGGCCTTATTTTTTTCAACTTGGTGAGATAAGGGTATGAAATCTCAAGCATCATATAGGCACTTTACAAGAATCGCATTCCATTAAATATTCCATGCCATATAGAATGCATTTCCTATTTTTATTCTATTTTGATAGGTGTTGTGATAGATTTTTAGCAGTGGATAGTGAAACTGACTCCATATTTCATCTCATGAGGAGTATGGTACCTTAGGTACTGGGAAGTGACACACCTTAAAATTTAATTTTTTAAATTGAATTTGATATGGTATAAATTATATGGGAACCATATTTTGGTTCATGGGGTGTTATAGGCCCTCATGGGATGGAACTTGGTGAACCATTGGTTAAAACATTTGAATAAATGAAGGATGGAAATTAAATGTAAAATGAATTTGAATTTAAATGGAAAATTGAACTTGGAAAGAGAGACTTAACCTAGACCTAGATTTTTAGTGGGAAAGAGGTAGTGTTTCTAGTGATTTTTTGACAGTTTCTTTTTATAGTATTTTCTATAGCATCAAGTTGTATGATATAACCTCGTTTTAGAAGGGTATTGACATTTACTATTAATTTGAGCTACAATATTTGATATAATTCTTTTTTGAGGAATTTGTTTTTCATTGTAGAGCCATGGTAACATAACAATACCAAGTCATGCACCAGGAGGGTGGAAATGACTATGCTCTGAACGCAGTGGTCTATGGGCTACCATTGGATCATCCATTAGTGCCAAATATGGAACCAGGTGTTGTTTTGGACATAATTATTGAGGCATAGTTCCATGAGGTATTTTATCACTACATTCAGACCTTTTAGGGAGAAATGAAACCTTCCATATATATGGAAGAGTTGATTTAGGTGTTCCAGCAATAGCATCCCCCACCTTTTTAGGGGATGATGGTGCATAGGCAATGGAGGTGTGGCTATAGAAAACATTGTCAATATTCAGTCACCTTGAGACACCTCCTGAGATGAAAGTGAAGCTCTCGACTTACTTTCTTCATGTATTATAAAAGTTCTGGTGGGATGTTCTAAACTAGGATGAAAGGTTGTGAGGTAAGGTTTGTGATGATTTTCAAACATGTTCCTTGATGATTTATACACCAAGACTCTATGGGTAGAGAGGGATAGTGAGTTTATGTGTTTGGAGGAGGGTGTGTTGATAGTTATGGATTACTCGATATGATTTACAGAGTTGTAGTGTTTTACACTAATGTACCTTACAGATGAGCTATCAAGAGTGAGACACTTCAATCAAGGTCTCTAACATGCTATAAGATCTCATCTCAATGTGTTTAGATTGACCTCTATCACTAAAATTGTTAATTAGATGATAATTACATAGAGGAATCCAATGGAATTTGGGGGTGTAGATAAGGGAATTGTGGTTTCTCAACCAAGTAGTTTGACTTCAACTGGAAGGAAGCTCCGTTTTGAGGCTTCCCATGAGATGAGTACCTACCAGGTTTTAAGTATTAGTAGCTCAATGTTATATCATCAGGGAGGTTGACAGGAACACATGAAGAATCGATGTGACCATGACCCAGTCAAGTGTCAAGCTTGAGGCGGGATGATCCACATGCAGTGTTTTTGCAGGACCATCCCTCCAGTAGTGAGTTGTAGGGGTTCATCTCCAACACTAGGTTCAAGAGTCGGTTTCTCATCTTCACATCAGGTAGGGAGTTGGAGATGTGTTTATCGATAAGGTTGAGGAAATGGTGGTCATGGTTGATGAATCCTGACACCAGTTACACTGAGACATCAGAGTCGGCCTACTTTGGGTAGTGAGGTGGTGTCATAGGGTCATGGTTTAGACTAAATCAATTTTTTACTGCCTACCCTCAAGGTGTACGGTGTCAAACTATATATGGGTAGAGGTAAGATATTATTATCTTCTACTATTACATATGCTCTTTTAATATAGGTTCATCGTATAGTTTCATATCTACACCAGTGGCGAAAAGCCTTGGGCTTGTTATACTGTCTTCTGAGAGTGTTATGATGCTAGATGCTCCATTTGGAATCATAACGGAGGGTGTACATTAGTTCATAGAGTTCCCCCTTGAGATCGGTGGGTGTTAATTCATATAGAATATTTTTTTCTCAAGATGACAAGGTTTGAAATCATACTCGGGGTGGATGCGATAAAAGATTATCAAGATTGCATTGACTAATATTGTTGTAGGGTGACTTCCACATCCCCATAGGGTGAATTTTATACCCACAATGCTGAATGGGATGTGTAGGCGAGCCAAGCAGGACCATAGTAACATGGGATGGGTAGCATGATAGACCATATCACGAGTTTGTAACTGGATGATTAGGGAGCATGTTAGGAAGAATTCCCTCTCACGGTTGATCATTTCATGGATATGTTTTTGGATGAATTTTTTGGTTTACCTCTTGAGAGAGAGGTTTATTTCTCAATCGGGTTAGTTCAAGGAGATACTGTGGTTTCCATTCCTCTATTCAAGATGGCTACGATGGAATTGCCGGAGATCAAGAGGTAGTTAGATGATTTGGAGAAAAATGGGCTTATTCGACCATGTAATTCTCTATGGAGTTCACTAGTCCTTTTTGGGAAAAATGATGATGGTACCCTTAGGATACACATGGATTATAGGAAATTGAACCAGCTAAAGGTCAAGAACTGGTATTCCTTGATGTAGATAGATGACCAGTTTGATCAGCTTCAAGGAGTTAGGGTGTTCTTGAAAATTGACTTTAGATTAGATTATCCCTAGGTACATGTTATACCAAAAAATATACATAATATATCCTTTCATATTATGTATGGTCTATATGAGTATCTAGTTATGTTGTTCGGTCTCACAAAAGCAATAAAATGTTTCATTGAACTGATGAACCTAGTCTTTTATCCTAATCTAGTTTTGTTTGTGGGGGTTTTCATGGAAAATATATAGGTGTATACTCACAATTGAATGGACCATGTCAAACATCTTGAGATATTTTTGAATACACTGAGATAGAATTAGCTAAATGTTAAGCTCACAATTTTCCACTTCTGGATGGATCTAATTCACTTCATGGGTCATATTATCTCAGAGACAGGAGTATCAGTAGACCCAGAGAAGGTGAGGGTTATAGTTTCCTGGGATAATCTCAAGAATATATTTGACTTATGAAGCTTCTTGGGGATATCTAGATATTACAGGTGCTTCATACAGTGTTTCTCACACATAGTAGAACAATTGAAAGACTTGACTAAGAAGGGTGTGAATTTTTTATTGTCAAATACCTGTGAGACAGCTTTTCAAGAGCTAAGAGGGATATTGCCTTTAGAATTGGTCATGATACTACTAGAACAGGTTAGGATCTACACTATATATTGTGATGCATTTGGTATTGGTCTTGGAGTAGTTATGATATAGGGGGATAGAGTCATGGTATATAGTTCTTAGTAGTTTAGGACACATGAGAGAAACTACACGAAGCACAATCTTGAGTTAGCAGTAGACGTTCATTCTTTTCATTTTTTGAAGGAACAACATACTAGGAGAGAATTTTGTGGTGTAAACAGAGCATAAAAGACTAAAGTATATATTTACACAGCATGATCTGAATATGAGGAAGTTAAGGACGGTGGGGTACCTATAGTCTTTTGACATTGATCTTTCTTACATGCTCAGTAATGGAAATGTAGTGGCCAATTCACTGAGTAGGAGGACTCAGATATAGATAGTTTAGCAAGAAAATAGTGATTGGAAGTTCATGGATTTGTTCTCTGAGAGGAACTTGGAAGTGCATGACAGTTATGGGTAGAATTATCTATAATCCTTAGTTGTGACCTCTACCCCACTGGATAGAGTTAGTATGTGGTACATATCAGACTCAAAAGCATAGTTCTACATGAGAGTGTGGTAGGTTAGGACCATCCACTTTGTTGGAATATAGATGAGGTTGAGATTCTGTGTATCTAGGGTCATGTTTGGGTTCCATTGGACATATGTAAGGAGATAATTCGGGATATTCATGCCTCAAATTGGGTAGTGCATCCTAGAGTCACCAAGATGTACTGTGACTTACATCATCAGTACTGGAGGTTGGATATAAATCATGAGGTAACTGGTTTTTTTATGAGGTGTTCCACCTATCATCAGGTGAAGGAAAAACATCATAGACCATCCAAAATTTTATAGTATTTACCTATTATGGAGTCGAAATGGGATGATTTCATGATGGATTTCATGACCAATTTACCAAGGTCACCACGAGGTGATGATTTTGTATGGGTTTTTCTTGAAAGTATCATGAAGGTTACTTATTTCTTTCCAATCAAAGAGACCTTCAGTTTGGATTATCATGGAATGTTTTATATCCATGAGATAGTACAACTTCATGCGGTCCCACACACTATCATTTTATATAGGGAATTCCTCTTTACATCTTATTTCTAGAATAGTTTTCAGAGGACACTGGGTACAGAGGTGCTTCTGGAAATATAATACCTCCCTCGGACTGATGTCCAGTTAGAAAGTATGATACAAGTTCTTGAGTACATGCTAAAAGCATGTGTCCTAGATTTTGGGGGTTCTTAAGAGAAGCATATACCCCTGGTTGAGTTCACCTACAATAATAACTATAAGGAAACAATACAGATGGAACATTATGATTTTTTATGTGGTAGGTCATGTTGATTTCCCATGTGTTGGTTATAGGTAGGTGAGGAACATTTATTGGGACCATGTCTCATGAGAGAGACATATATTATGGTACAGTTGATTTTTAAGTGGATGGATATTTTGCATCCTCAATAGAAATATTACACAGATCATTGAAGTTGAAAGCTATAGTTTTTTGTCATGGATTGGGTCTTTTTTAATGTTTCACTAGGGTTGGTACATAGACATATTAGTAGATAGGGTAATCTATCACCACAATATGTCAGGTCATTCGATATTCTGAGTTGAGTTAGATTGGTAGCCTATTAGTGGAAGTTACCTCATAGGTGTTGATCAATGCATGATATCTTCTGTGTTTCTCATATGTGTCATTATCATTTGGACATGTCTTATTCTTTTTATCCTAAGTATGTCGAGTTACTGAATGATGTGTCCTTTGAGGAGCATCTGATTCATATCACTGATAAGAGCATGAAGGTTCTCCAAGGCTAGTCAGTTCCTCTAGTATGGTTGTTATGGTAGTATGGCCATTTATAGGATGATTCATGGGAGTGTAGGGAAGATAGATAAATCTCAACACCTCTTTATAGGGTTATTTGGGGAATTATTACTTTAAGGGTGGGAAATGTAAGAACCCAGGTTTTTATATGAGGTACAGATCCATTCTTTTTTAGTATGAATGCTTAAATATACACTAATGTGGATACCCTATTTTATCACTAGTGTTTCAGGGGTGTCCAGTACTTATTTAGATCCCAGATCCAATCTACTGGTTTAAAACATGGTCTGGCACATGGTTAGTTCAAACCGTGCGGAGCAAGTGACACAATTAGATAAAAAAATATGAGTCTAGATAGTAGGGATATATAGGCTGCACGATTAGACCAAACCATGAAAAATGGGATTTATGGCCATGCAAGAGTGTATGCAATATTAATTGTGGGTTTTTTCGTGATTTGCACATGGTTAGTCAAACAGTACAAGGTAACCATGTGAGTGCCCTTGTTCTACTGCTAACTGTGCACGTTTGGCAGACAGTTTACCAAACTATGCACCTAAATAGTGCATTCCCTTAAATTTAAGTAATTTTATAATTTTAAATCAAATTAAAATCTAATTTGATCCTAAAATATCATTTCCATCCTATGAATAGTAGAGGCTCATTTTGAGATCCTCCTTTAGTGACTGTCCTACGAATTGAGGTATTATCTCCATCTGGTCTTTGTTTCAAGCACTTCTCATCTCATTGGATCCACAGTAGTGAGTAATCAATTCCTTTTTTTCCATTCATTATTATTCTTCTTATCTATGACTCTATTTAGGTGCAAGATAACCTTACCTAATTTTAGGTTCTTCTTCCATTCTTAATTTTTCTTCAAATATTAGTCAAATCATGAGTTAATACTTGATGATCACTCTACTACCAAGTTACGATAGGTGATCTGTACTTTTACCATTGGTTTTGGTAGTTTATAGTCCTAGTTGTCATTGTGCCACCTGTCATACTTTCTAGCATATCCCTAAAATTGAAATGATAAATTCAATTAAATTAATTAGGACCTATTGGAAAAGCCCTTGGGAACCCTTGAGATGTGTTGGTGGTTGTTTTCCCAATCGATTCTACCCATGGGGGGTTCCATTTGACTATTCCAGATGTTGGACTACCCTTAGGGAGTGATTTTAGTCTTTCCTACATAAAAAATCCTAGTTGTTTTTAAATGAGTTTGGATTTATTTGTTTGGAGATGTATTTATTACACTTCATGTTGATTCCCTTGAATTGAATGCTTATAAAGAACATGAGTTTCTTAATGGATTATTTTTAATTTGTGGTAATAGTGGATATACTTGTTAGTTTCGTTTGAATGTGAAATGTGGATAATGAGTGGGTATTCTCATGGTATGAGATTCCAATGGTTTTGTTTGATGAATGATATTAGATGTGTTTGATATGGTAATGGGTTTCATGGTTGGTATAATAATGGTCTTGATTCCATTTAGAATCCATGGATGGCTCTCAATGGATCTTGAATGTGGTAGTGGACACCATGGATTGAGTATGATCCTTGGGTCTTGATTTTGTGGAATGCATTGGGCCTTTGTACTCCGTGGATCTTGTTTGTATTTGGATCAAAATGGGCGTGGTAGGTAGACATGATATTTGGATTCCATCTCTATCCTAACCAAGTTTTCATCAAGATACTCTTGGGATTCGATGATAATTTCTTGATCTTCTACACCTTGGATCCGTCCATTCTCATAATGAAACTTCAATTATATGGCACAACCTTGTGAAATATGGCATGTGTTATTATATGACTCGATCGTGGATGTTTTATCACTTGGGGTTGTATGGAAAGGTCATGTTTTATGTGATATGTTTGGATGTACAGTGATTCCATGTTAGTTTTTTTTGTTTCTAGCTGCCTTATTAGAGGAGATTGACCATATTTTTTAGGGATCCTTGAGAGGTTATTTCAGTGTTTTCTGTTTAGTAGTTACATTCCATGGGCATATTTACATTTACTTATTTCTTACCTATTTACCTACACACTCTTTAGCTTATAATATTTCACAACATATATTTATATAGATCTCTGGCTAGTTACCTACTAAAATTGTATCTCACACCCTTTTTGAGTTGTCATTGGGTACCTAAAAACTATTTGAATGCTGGTAGGGATTAGGGAAACCTCCCATAGTTTCATTATTGATTTTGTACCATAAATTGGAGTGTGGGAGTAGGGGACCGAGATAAGGCTTATGATGATATTTGGAGATAACACAATATGGCCTTTTGGTATTATGGTTTATGTATTATATTGTAATAATTTGTACCTATTTTGGATGATTTATAGATACTTTACATGATCATAAATTTGGTATAAGATATCATTTTTCATTGTTATCTATTCTTAATTTTCATCTATTGTCTCTATGATAGACTACTTATGCTACTTGTATGTTATTGATATTCCACTATGTTACACTCTAGTGAAGGGGGAATGGTCTCCCCAATGACACACCTAGGCCCTTACTGCTAGTTTATAGACTCTAGAGTTTGGGGATATATGCTTGAGGCCATGTGACCAACTGGGATTGGGGAACTATTGTGTGGTGTCAGGTTCTGGGTCATTATAGCATCAATGCCCCAAAAAATCTAATGGCCTCTACAGATGATCCATAGGTATAATTCAATGACATATTCATTCTCGTGATTCGCCAGTTAGAGCCCACAACACCAAACCTATGAGTTTTTTTATTGTATCCATGAAGAAAAATAGTGTATCTAAGAAATAGGAGTGCCCACATATTACCTTGTAATCCTACATCGGACAGTCCCAACTGATACTAAAAGATCCAACCCCCATAAAGTATGGATAATTTCTCCCCATGTCCACCAATCCCCATAATTCTTGTATATTCCATATATTCGGGTAAACACAACAGAATTTGGCTCCTCGCCATTTCTTCAACATGAAGTGTGCACCTCAAGGTGAGAGGCTCGATCAGATTGTATCAATAGATTATATCAATGCGATTTCTATACATTATGAACCCCTCTATGGGGATTCTGTATCCACCAAAGTAGAGACCATCTCTCCCCCTGGATCAATTATCCAATAATATCTTCCTCCTCCCTCTGTTTCTCATGTCTCATATGATGAAGAGGATTTGAAAGACACCCGTCCTAAATTTAGAGAGGGTGTCTCCACCCTCGTTTATGAGTTAACTCAAGTGAATCTCAGTAATGGGGAAGATTTAAAGCTGATATTAATTTATGTGTCCATGTCTCTAAGGGATAAGTAGAATCATGTGACCTTCTTGAAATATCACCACATTGTATTCTCTTGGATCTATAATGAGATTCCATGGATTGAATCTCAGGTCTCCATTCACAACCTTAGCCTTCTAGTAAGTCGTCGCGGGTTCAAACAACTTCCCAAAAATATACACCCCTATCACAGTGCAATGGTTGAGGCCAAAGTTTACTATATTATCAAATTGAAATTCATCAAGGATTTCTAGTACCCTACATGGATATCCAAAATTATCCTGGTCAAGAAAAATAATGGGAAAATTGGAGTCTTTATTTACTTCCAAGACCTCAACCTCCATTTTCCAAAGGATAATTTTCCCCTTACAGTGACAGAGCTATTGATTGATGTCATAACCAGGTTTCAGACCCTCTATTTCATGGATGGATATTCCAGGAACAACCATATCTATATATCCCCCAAGGATGAGGATTCTATCTCTTCTAGGGAAACCCAAGGGACATTGTACTATTAGGTTATTCCCTTTGTCTAAAAGAATGTTGGGGGCCCTTATCAATGGGCTATGTATCACATACTTAAGACAATTCTTGGGACACTGGTGGGATGCTACATGGATTATCAAGTGGTTATATCCCTCCAACATCAGAACCATCTCAAGAATCTTGTGAAGTTTTTCTACTTCCTCTATTATCAGTACTTGAAGATGAACCCCCTAAGTGCTCATTCAAAGTTACCTATATGAAATTTATTAACTTCATTAGAAGATATATAGGCATATAGATTAACCTAGGGAACATTAATTCTATTAATCAAATGCCTCCCCTGAGAAATCTTTTGGAATTGAGGGGGCCTCCAAGGCCACTTATTTTATATATAATGATTTGTTGAAAATATATCTAGCAATTGAAATATCTTCTCAAGGCTTATGAAGAAAGACATTATTCACCAGTGGGATAAGTAGTGTCAGAATTCTTTTGAGGTTATCAAACATTACCTACTACAGCCTCTGATTCTGATGCCACTCATATTAGAAAAGTTATTGGTCCTCTATGTTACCACCCTAGAATAGTCCCTAAGTTACCTCCTAGACCATAGAAACAATGATGGTAGAGTGAACGTCTTATATTATCTCAATCTCATGTTCCTCTACATAGAGACCAGATACTAACCCATCGATAAAACTTTATTCACATTGGTTTTTGTAGTATAGAACATGTGTCATTATTTACATCAACATGAGATACATATAGTGTCTCAAGATGACCCTCTAAAGTATGTCTTCAATTTCCCCATGATAACGGGATGATAGGAACATTGGGAAGTAATCCTCCAGTAATTATAAATCAGGTTTATACCAATGGATCATGGATCATGGATCAGGTTTATTAGATGAAGAAATTATCTCAATGGATCATTTTATACCATGTTGACATATACATTTTGATGGTTCCACATGGTGCCTGACTAATAGAAGGATCAATAACCCCAATCTTAAAAGTCTATTCTTGGGGATTATCTTCATCACCCCAGTACAAGAAGTCTTGTTCTACCAGTTCTTATTTTCTTAAGGATTCACCAACAATGAGGTAGAGCATCAGGATCTCCTTGATAGTCATTATTTGGACATCAAGATTTATTTCCCTATTTTACACATAAAGGTAGACTCTGAGTTAGTCATCAAGAAAATAAAGAGTGACTACAACATCAAAAAGTATGAGATTGTGTCCCTGCTAGAATATACCTATCAGGTGAGGGATCGGTTAACTTCCTAGAAAAAGGTGACTCATGTCCCTCGATCATAGAATCGACAATCAAGTGACTTGGTAAGTTTGGTCATGTCACTTGCAGAACCCCACCAGGATGATATGTTCATTCATATGTAACATCAGAGGGTCATTATCCCCACCACTCCAAATGATGGAAACCAACATGTGTATTAGATGGTTATTACTACTTCTATGATAGGTCCCTAAAGTCCCCCTATAAAATAGGGGATTCCTTATTAGATGACTCCTTTTGTTGATTATCTCTAGCATAGAGTTCTCTCATCCGACTGAGTTGAGTGTGAGAGAATATGTACACTTGAAGTGTAGTTTACACTCTAGAGTAAACCTAACCAAGATCAAAGCATCTATAATAGTGGGTTTATGGAATTATCTTCCATCACATTCAAGGAGATGAGATACATAAGTTTATTCAAGAGGTCCATACTAGATCTGGTTGTGGTCATCTAGCTAGATAGAATCTTTTCCACTAAATTTGGATGTTGTTCTACTTCTATCCCATCGTGGTCGATGACTACATTTAGTTTTCCAAAATATTTCACTCATGTCAAATCCATAATAACTTTGGGCATCAACCATCAAATTTTCTCCACAAAACCAAGTATTTTTGGTCCTTTTCAGCATGGGTATTTTATGTTGTGGGGCCATACTTTCCAGCAAAAACTTGACAGTGTATGTTCATTTTCTCTATAACCGACTTCTTTTCCAATTGGTTTGGATCAGTTCCCCTTAATAAAGTCAAAACCTAGTATGTAATCGAGTTTTTTATCTCCCATATCATCCACTAAATTGGGGTTCCTCATGCCATTCTCATAGACAATGGCACCAACATCCAACCTGTCAAGATAAAAATTTTATATTCTGAGTATAAAATCCAGTCCAACCATACTTCTCACAATCATGCATAAGAAAATGGGAAGATATAGGTATTCAAAAAGACCATCTCTAACATCTTTAATAGAATATTAGGCTATAAAAAATATTTTTCCTCACAAGATCCGCAATTCTCTCTAGACCTATCGGAAGATGGATCAAAATTCCACCCAAGTGACCCCATAATACCTAGTAAATAGAATAGAGGAAGTCTTTCCTGCTAAAATTTAGTTATTTTCACTTCAAATAGTTGTTTAGAACTAGAATACACTAGGAATAATGGTAGAATTCCATCTAGATGAGTTGGAATACCTTGAGTAAAAAAGGATTCAAAGCCTACATATCTTAGAGAGGTGTTAGAGTAAGATAGCGAGATCATTCAACAAGAAGTTCATACTCTGCTACTTCTTTCATAGTGACATGGTACTATACCTCATAATGTTTATGGTACATGGAAAGAAATCACCAAAGTTAGATCCCAAAAGGGAAGGACCTTACATTATCCATAAAGTTTATTCCAATAGTGCATACTCTTTGATCACCAGGGATAGAGAGCATATCATACCTCCCACTAATTCTAATTTTCTCAAGAATTAATTCATATGAGGAGATCCACAGTCTTGGAAGTATGAACTTAAACTGTTTATAGTTGGTCAATGTTTTTTGACCTTAAACAATGGTGACTAGGGTCTGAACTCTATGACCTTAATCTAATAGCAGCCCCATGGTCCAGGTAGTATAAACGTAAACTATTTTTAGTTTTAAAATATATGAAACCTTAAACCATATCAAGTAGGATGTGATCTCTATGATCTTAAACTAGTAATAACCATAGACCATGTTGTATGAATTTAAACTAAAAATCCCAATATCTATGGTGCATGACATTAAACTTCGACCGTACCCTGTATAGAACTAGGATGAAATGTTTGATAAGTATGGGATGATCAAAAAAACCTTACCCTATATAAATTAAATATGACTCATATATTGGACATGGAAAGATCACAAACTAATATCCTTAGCATACGATGTTAACTCTTTCCTTACCCTATGGAAAAAATGCATGATGCCTCATATATCAAATGTGGGATGACCAAAATGAAATCCTCATTGCACAGTGATAAACGGTATACTTACCATGTTCCATAAGCATGTGATTCCCCAAAATAATCATGGGATGCATCATTCCCCTCATCAGATAAGATTTCCCCTACTTCCAACATCAGTCTCATATTGTGCCACCTTCCAAAACTATGTGTATGTTGATTTCTATTTCCATGGGATGTGTAGTTACTTCTATACATTCTATATTTATTCCCATATGCACACTACCCAACTTCTGGACCTTTTTTCCCACTCATTGTCCAAGAATTATGACCATAAACCATGAGTTTTTTGTTTCAAGGTTTCTATGTGGTATGTGGGCCTATATTCCCTCCTTTCACGTTGGGTTCTATCTTTTATATTCCATAAAAATACCCTTGAATGAGACACCCCCATAGTCCAAGAATCATGAATTTAAACTATTTTCCAATAGTCCAAACATTATTACTTTAATTTTTCCCCAAAATACCCCATTCCAAGCCTTATGACCTTAAACTATGCTCATCCAGCTTCTGGATCACTTCATGTGACATAGAGCCTTCTTTGATCCTTTCATTTTTGGTTTCTCATTTTTACACCACCCAAAAATCCTTGAATCACTTTCCTTCTCTCTAAGCCCTATAACCTTAAACTAGGAGCTAGGGTCAAAACATTTTGACCCTTAACTATGTGCATTTTACCCTCATTAGCATGGTTTTCTTCATCCTGGGTGTTTTAGTAAGCCTATGCATCAACCTTCTAAAACTACATGTGGCTTGATTCTCATTTCCATGGGATATATAGTTATTCCAACACCTTTTGCCTCCAATCCCAACCACAAGTTTTTCCATAAGAACTATCTATTACCCACAGTGCTATCACATCAAAATTCTCTTCTACCTCATCTTTAGGTATGGTCCCCAACCATGATCTTTGGCCCATTAGAAGTTCGAGATTCCCTATATGAAAAGTATGGGATGAATATAAAAAACTACAAAAACATCCTCAGTGCATGACATTAAACTATTGACTCTCCCAGTATAAGGCTATGGTACCTTGTATGATAATTATAGCATGAAAACAATCCTTAACCTGTATAAAATTGGGATGCCTCATTTGATAATTATAGGATAAAAATAATTCTTACCCCATGTAAGTTCAAGATTCCTTGTATCATAACATGAGATGATTCTTTATCCTTATTCGAGAGGAAATCCCTATTGGTGTCGATTTCATACCATTAATACTTATAGAACTGTGTGTGGATGGATTCTCATCCTTATGGGATACATAGTGATTCCTATATATCTCATCTTGGTCTCATCCCCTTCATTGACTCATTATAGGGTCCTCTCTTACCCAACACGATATCAACCTAGGGTATATTTTTCTATGTTTTGTGTGGAAGAGGGTCCATTTTTTTCTCCTTTCACAACATTTTATCACTATTTATTTCCATTAAATCCCCCATTTGGACACCCATGCCCTCTTTTGGTCAAATATACATGAACATAACCATAAATTTCCCCTACAGTCCATGCTTAGTAACCCTAAACTGGTAGAAACCATTGTCTGAGTTGTATGATGTTAAACTATAAATCACAACATCCTCTAAAAATGATATTAAACTACAGACTTACCACATATAAAATTAAGATTTATTATATGATAAGTATCATGTGATCAGAAAGCTCTTACCTCATATAAATTTGGGATGCCTGATATGATAAATATGAGATGAACAAAACCAATGCCCTTAGAGCATGATGATAAAATGTGATCTTACCCCATATAAAACTAGGATGCCTCATACGATAAGTATGGGATGACCAAATAAACTTACCCCATATGAAAATAGGATATACATTACCCCGTATAAATTTGATATGACTCCTAATATGAGATGATTTGATATCCTCATTATAGAGGATGTTACCCCTCTGATGTTGGTCTCCTACCATGCCATGATTGAGAAATACATTTGGATTGATACCCATACTCATGGGATCTATAATAATGCCCGAATATTTCATCTCAAGCCTAGATTTTCCATGGAATAATTTCATGTTCTTTCCCCTATATGTTAGGATTTATTCTTGAAAATTGGAATATTCATCTAGTACATTTGAACACATGGAATAATATCTCTTAGGGCACTCAATGTTCCCTTTGGGACATTCCCCATTTCCACTTCTATGATTTTCACTTCCTTTGATTTCGATAATCATCATTCCCCCAATCTAAATGGGCTCCCAAATGGTAATGGTCATATTCCATACTCGCTCACCTACCATCCTGGGCATACACATAGAAAGTATCTTTGGTAACAAATAGATGATCATGTGTTTCAAACTCATTCAATGGGGGGTATCACATTTTTTCACCCCATCCTAAACAAATGCAGGTATAGAAATTCTGTTTAGAACATGGTCAATATTTGTTTCTGATTCATCTCTAATTACCCATTCACTATATAGTTCTCAAAATTCGTGATCTCCATAACAGGATTTGACAACCACTTTTTCCTCTTGTTGAGTTCTCCCCTTCCAGCAATAGGAACTCCATACTTATCCTTCATTCATGCATTGAGTATAAATCACATGGGCTTAAGAGTTTGGAGGAATCCTTCCTTATGGAATATTGAGATGCACGAGTTCCCCATGGTATGAACTCTATGACCTTAAACTAAGATCACAAGTCCAAGAATCATGACCTCAAACAATGTTTAAGTTATCTTGGGGATGTTTTTTACATCATTGGGTGGCCTCCAAGACCCGTCCTTTCATGTCAAGTAATTTTTATTTCATGCCATGTAGGTTCCCTTGAGACACACAACTTGCAGTCCAAGAATTAAAAAATTAATCTATTTTCAATCTTTCTGAACTCTATAACCATAAACTAAGAGCTTAAGTACAAGAATCATGACTTTAAACTATGTTCTAGTCATATGGAGAATGTTCCATGGGGAGAAGGGCCTTGTTATCCCCCAATTCATGTTGAGTTCCCCTCTGTAAGTCCATGTACACACCTTTGAGACATGAAACCCTATGATCCAAGAATTATGACCTCAAAATATTATTAATTGGTCAAAACTATATGAGATTAGACTACAATCTCAAGTCCAAGCATCATGAAATTAAAATTTGTGTCATTTCTCACTAAGAATGTGTTGTGAAGCATCAGGGACCCTTGGCCCTCAATTCATGTTGTTTTTTCACTCTTTCATAATACATATTTTCATTCTGGATGCTCACTTTATGGACTAGGAATCACGACATTAAATTTTGCTCAAGTTGTCTCAATAACAGTTTTCCAGCATTGGTGGCCTCCTAGGTCTCTCATTTCATACTGTGTTACCGATCCCATATACCACATTCATCCTCTTTGAGACACACACCTATAGTCCAAGTATCTTTACCTTAAACAAAGTGTGACTCACCCTAGATTTTTCTATTGGTACAAGGCCTACTAGGCACACCAATACCCATAAGTTTTGAATTATATGTCTTTTTAAGAACCATTACAATGAGTTATACCCCTTAGTTACATGAATTAAGACCTTAAACTATTTACAGCACCACGCCCCAAGCTCTATGACCTTATACTAAGAGTCATGGTTTGAGATTTATGACCCTAAACTATTTTGAACTTCTTGGTCTGAACTTTGTAACCTTAAACAAATATCCCAACATCCGGGTCATAAGATGATAGACTTTATTACCCAATTTCCCAATCACATGACATTAAACTATGTGACAAAACATCCCCACTATATGAAGTTAAACCGCATGTCCATTGTTCTCACTATATAATGTTAAACTGAATTTCCATCATCCTCATTACATGATGTAAAAATATGAAGAATCATATGACATTTACTGAAAATCCATTTACTTTGATTTGAATATCCTACTGCATAATTCATATTCTTCAACCAACACTCAATATTAGAGATGATTCTCCTATTAAAAGATGAGTTTGGCCTTTTTTCAGACCGATGCATCAACCCAATGTGATCAAATACTTGGTGTCGTAATTCCAAGAGTGTTGGAATCCATTAAAACATTCCAAAACATTACCTCCACCATTAATGTTTCTAATTATTTGAATTCTCATCCTCTTACATGTTTGAATGAGTCCCCCTTGATGGAATGGTCCCATGCCCCACTGGCTCAAATACCATCCTAGGCACACACCCCAAAATATTTTGGATGACATTTTGAGAAAGGCCACATGTTTCAAACATGGTCAATGGTAGAACCCTGAATTTTTCCTCATTATCATAAAAATGATAATGGATTATGTGTTTTAAACATGTTTAATATTTATCCTCCATTGCCAAGCCACCCCCTTTGTGTTCCAAATCTTGGGTGTCTTGATTCATGCTCTTCATTCCCCTTTTCATCTAGATTTCAACGCCCTAGAGTTATCCCATTTGTGTACTAGTGTGCATTAGAAAAGAAAGTTGGTTATTTATATAACCTCATCCTCTAGCCATATCCCTTCTCATCCCAAACACTCTCATTGAAAAATCAATAGATTCAGACCCAGAGTGTTTGATGATTTTCGAAAACTCTCATATAAAAGATAAATCATGTGTTCTTCCAGTGTTTATCACACCTAGTATGACTCATGATTGATTGGGGATTAATCATTAGTAACCTCATGAGTGTGATTGAAGTGTGACAACAAAGTGTGAAAAAATAATCATGTCTATGCATATGAGAAATTAAAATAAATAAACTTTGGTAGTTTGTGAAGTTTATACACACATCTAATCCTCTCTTATGTCCCAATAAAGATTCCCTCTATGGATTTGCTTTGGAGATCAAGTTCTCTAGCCCATCCATCCTTTAGAGAATGTATTGCAAGGCATATTTCTGCCTCATTAACTCTACTTCTTCCTCCACATCCATGGGTTACAGCTCGTCATACCTGATTCTCACCTGACCCTACTAATCCTAGAACTCAGCTATCTGAGATACCACTTCCTCTAATCAATTCTTGACCACTGCCAGATGATCCCTCAACTGAATGAAGACTCCTACTTGGGAATTGATTAAGTTCATGAACTCATTCACCAACTCTTCCAGATATTGAAGTTCATTATTGGCCACCTGATGGCTCCGGGTTCTATAGGATTTATCCTTGTTCTAGGTTACATCAAATTGTTGACTATATACACAAACTTTCTCATCAAGGTAGTCCCAAACCAATACAATGATATTTTGATCATACACTCCTTTAGAGCCTAGGTTTCACATCCAATGGTGAAGAGGGACCATCCATCTCATTAGATATGGATCTAGAGTGTGGGTGATGAAGAGTTGTACACTCCTCTATTCACTTCTCCAGATGATGTGGTTCTCTTCAGAGACATCAGACCAAAAGTCTTCTAGTTCCTCAAGTAGCATTGGATCATACTCTAGGAAGGCTATGAGGATAGTAGTAGCAGTTTCCTCCTCTAGGATCCTCTATTATGGTTCAGGCTCCTTGTTGAGAGGAGGGTCTTCTTCATCTGTCCCTTTATTGGGAACCCGCCTCCTCCACCCTCAAGCTCCGCCCATTCCGAGGCATAACCTATGTCTATAGTAGGCTTCCTCCTAATATCAATTTCTGGTAATATTAGATTGATATCTCCCTAATATTTGGAACAAACATTGATTAAGGCACCTGAGGTTCCCCAGCCATGGACTATTGAAGGGAGCTCACCATCTCGATCACTTCTTGAAACAAAATCATGTTAATTAATTTTAACAGTGATGACAGATCAGGTAAACATGTATCATGTAAGGGAGAAATTCTTATAGAGGGAAGGCATTTGGGAAATTCATGGTACCTGATATTCAATAGTTATTTTAACCATATGATACACCATGACACCAGTTGTCCCTTCAATGGATAATATTGGGCCTTCTAGCACCTGTTGGGTGGAAGCTAAATGAAGGAAAATACACACGTTGATGAAATTATTCAAAAGATTCAAGAAAGTATTAAAAGGTCCCAGTTGATTGAGATTACGTCTTACCCAAAGGTATAGGCATCCCAATAATGAGCTACAATGGGTGATCTACCTCTATGGTAGTGGATGCCACCATTAATATGCTTGGGTGTGGTCCTCTATAGATGACTGGGAGCACTAAGGTCTATAAATCCACTCTTACAACCACTTTTCTATTTCCTCTTATTGATGAATCCTAAAGAACAAATTTGAAGGTATTCAAATTTATATTTATTGGGTAACCCTCATCCCCTATAAATGAAACCCCTTTTTCACCCATAGATATCTCCGGTGTAAGGATATTCCAAGTTCGAGCCTTTGAACAAAAAAATGGGAAGCAGGAAGAGATAGGTGACTTGAAAAAATAGTATTACCTTGTTGAAAAACATTTTGGTTATGTCTTTATACATAGGGTGACCTCTCCGCTCTCTTAGGGAGTCTAATGACCAATGACCGACCCCCGGGATTCTCCATCACTAGAATGCTTTGTGTTATCACCACCAGTTAACACCTCTTATAATGATTATTCAGTGGATGTTTCCTTTTTGGGATCAAGTTGACCACTGAATAGCATGTGCATCAGGTCGGAGGGTAGATTGGGTGCCCCAAATTGGTTTGAAATGGAATCCATGGTGTCTAAGTATGTAAATCTCTTTTGGAAGTTCCCCCTGATAGTGATCCTGGGAAGCCCCACCTTCAGAAGCTCAATTCCTTTTTGAGTCATCTTCCACCATAGTCGTTCTACCATCAGATTCATCCTCAGTATCCCCCACAACTACCATAGCATGGGGAATGAAGCATCAATATTTTTCTGCATTCGGTTCCACTTCATCTTTCCAAGGGCCTCATAGGCTTTGATCATCCCCACCAAAGAGACCTCTACCTACTCTTGTGACCACTTCTGAGGGAGGCCCTCTCCTCCATGAGGTGAAGGTGCAACAACACCTTACACCACCCTCTCTAAAACCTAATATAGAGACCCTGATATTTATATATCCCCCCAAAGAGTATCCCACATGTCTCCCTACTTCTCTTACACCTTTCTTGTTGTCATGATTACACTCATGCACTGACACATAATCATGATCGGGTATGTCACAACCCAATTTCCTTCAAATATTTGGGAGAGGATGTCATTGAAATTTCTAGGAGTCATCATTATGACCTCCCCTACGCCTTTACCGTTGAATATCCACCACAGCTGAAAAATGATACAGGGATATATCTCCTCAAAAATCCCCATGTAAACTCTATTATATGAATTCTAGATGCATTCGAACTATTGGGAAAACCGATATGGAATATATGTCTTGCAATAAGTGCTTTCATCTATCCTAGACACCAATACTCAGCCAAAGAAGGTCTGCAGATACACCTGAAGCTATAGTTTCCCCTTCATATTGTCCATCATCTTTCCAAATGGGGTATAAAATGGGTGGAAGCTGAATTTTTTGAACTTTACAATGCCTAATATGACCCTGACTTCACTGAGTGATGTCAGTTGAACTATAGCAATGTTGAGAAGCAAATACCATAGACTAGAATCCATAGGAGTGATGATATTTGGAAATTCATACCCTATGAAGTGCACTGTGATCCACCCATTCAAGAATTGGAATGGGCCACAGATCCACCTAGGCATGCTCCCCCTCGCAACATGGACTAACTAGCTATAGATCCATGTTAGCACTAGTACCCTTGGGTTTACATGATTACTATATTCCATGATAGTTGTTATCACAATTATCCCTAGACATAGGCATATGCACATGTCCCTCACCATAATCATCTAGCCACTGAGAAACGTGGATAGAAATATAGCATTGTAAACCATCGGATGTCATCCCTCCTGAATACTATAGCACCACTCCTCATAATACCCCTCCTCCAAGATCATCCATTATGATATAAGCTTCCTCCTATGTTGTGTCATCGAAAAAATATCTGGATTCCATGGAATTTTCACAGTTGGATCCTTCTTCAAAAACATCCTCAGACATGTCTTGAATGTGATGTACCGGTTGAAGAGGGGTTTGATTCTTCAATACTTTAGTCAATGCATCTAGAAGGTGTTGTTCTAGAAGGGGGAATGATCCCTTTCTCCCCAAGAATTCAACACTAAAAGAAACTCATCATGCTAGAAACCTTTCAGTTGGATATTATCTATGTTGTGTAGTTTCCATTGGTTAATGTCAACCTCCCCATGATGGATGTGTAAGGTGTTCATGTCAATGGACTAATTTCTAAGGACCACTAGAATTATCGTCTCTTGGTGATATGCATGAAATTAGGATGTTCAAATAGCCTCATATAGTTTGATGTGGAATAAATAAACCTAGTAATCATAGAAGATGAAGTGTACCTTGTATGTCCAAGCCCACTCATCTGTAATGTTGGCCTTAAACCATAGATCACAACCCTTTTACAAACCCTTACTGTTGTCCTATATTCTGGTCTATATGTATCTCGCATAATGAGTCAGGAACTCTTCATTCTCTAGCTTCTCCCTAGTGACCATTATTGTATGTCCACTCAGTGGATAGATGTTAGTGTTCTCATTCTTCCATGTAGGGTGACCCAAAGTTGTGATATTCTAGCAGGAGATCTTCTCATGACGACTAAACCAAAAGCATGGTGTTTTCACTTTGATGGATGGGAGAACTACATCATTCATCAACCCGAAGAAGTAAAATTGGAGGTCTGTAATGTCTTAGAAATTTTTTGTAATGTTTTTTATTTATATGGAATTATTCTGAGACCACACGCTCTAACGTCATGTGATTTCGAGGCACGAGGAGATCGAAATGGAATTTTGAACTTTTTTTAGGTATGTTCAGTAAATGTGCGAGTGAGTTTTTCTAACTTTTGAACTAGTGCTTGGATCGAAAATATGAGGGTTGCGTTGAACATAGAACACTTGTATTCTCCTCGAAATTACATAACTTCGGCTAGCAAGGGCAAAGCGGGAATGTTATTTTTCAGACTTCTCAAAAAAATAATAAAATAATTTTAAAGAAATATTTTATTTCTTTTTCACATTGTTGAGCAGCAGACAATGACACAACGGTGAAACAACAAGGATCATTAATGGAGGGTAATTAATGGAATGTTAGTAACTGTGACGTTGTTATCTTAGTTTTTCTTTAATTTTTAATTAAACATGGCTCATTAATGAATGTTATTAATGAGTGCAATGTCACAACACATATTTTATTTTAATATGAAAACGTGTTGGAGTTTGGGTATTAACAAACGTGGAGAATCTTTGACGAACTATCGGTTGAATCCCTCTCCAATGAAGAATGTAGAACAAAGCAACAAATGTTGGAGGATCGGATCTGGAGGTTGGCAAGCTGTGATGAATTCCAACAGTTGTGGATCTACAATGATGCGAATCACATCTTTAGTCATCAGCAGATCCAATGAAACCAAATAGGGTTTTATGTGTTTCATTTAATTGATAATTCTTTTCTCATTCATGAAATTAACAATGAACGTGGATCAACTAACTAATGGGTTGATCCACGATTTTTTTGTTTTTGCAGGAGGTTCTAATGCAGGGTATTGAATTGGTATTTTACTTTTATTGTGTGGTTAATATTTTCCCCCATGCTTAAACTCTAACACGAAGGGCACAAACCGACATGAACAAGGCCCAGAACCTCTACCATAGTTGTGTATTGTGAGTTCTTCGAGGCTGAATGTCCAAGTTGTTAGCAACACAATTCTGAAGACTTCGTGGTGAAGAAGGTGACCTAATAATGGCGTAAGTGAAAGAATCTCAAGAAATAGACCACTAAAGTAGCTCTAGTGGCCCATAGAAAGTGTCGTCGATGCGCCGGCACCATCCTCAATACTTGGCGTGCCGCAGTGGCAGGAGGTCATGGTCGGCTGGCCGTGGCGGTGAGGAGGCATGGTGCCCATCGGTGCCGCATGGAGAAACATCTAGTTCAGGCCGCATGGGTGAGGAGGAGGCACGTGGACCCCGTCTGCATGCATGTGAAACGGTCGGTTTCCAACCAACTGTGCTTGGCATAGGGTGGTGCCCACTGGCACCACCAGGTGGAAATCAGATGCTCCCGCATCTGGGCAAGTAAACCATCTTACACCATGTGGGTCGGGCCACCCATGGGCTAGACCCACACAGTTATGTCAGACCCACACCGTCGAGCCGGACCCACGTCGTCGGGCCCTACCCACAACACCAAGATGGGCTAGCTTGGTCGGACCCACACCAGACACCTAGATGGTGTCAGGTCGGGTCAGTCTAACCAGGTCAGATCAGACCTCGACCTGACCGGCCCTATTTCACTACAACGATCATAACATGCAGACAGGGCGTCTGATAGATGCACTATGTGCGGTATGAGGACCCTTGTAATGAGGAGGTACTTTTGAGATACTCCAATTGAGTTTTTGTAGAAGTAGGAGTATGTGTAGGTTGGATTGGACTCAAATCCAAGCAGACCCTTTTTACTAAAAAGCCTATAACTTACAGACCGGGCATCTGATTGATGCGTCATCTATTGCGTTGGAACCCTTATAACAAGAAGTTCCTTTGGGGTTACCAATAAGTGAGACTTTGAGAGAGTTGAAATATGAATGATGGCTTGAAGAGAAGAACCTTTGAAACTCATATGTATAAGGTGCGGTGATCTAGTGGCTAGCTGTCAAGTGAAGAGAGACCCTATGTGGATTGGAAAGAGAGAGACCCTTCTTTGATGATCAATGGAATGAACCTTCGTGGATATCCATGGGATAAACCCTCCATTTATCGGCGGTATCATAACCCTCCATGGATCGACAATAGCACTAACCTCTATGGATCAGCATGAGAGTGACCCTCTATGAATCATTAATAGTGCGACCCATCATGGACCAGTCGTAGAGCGCCCCGTCATGGATCAACAGTAGAGCAACCCTTTTTGGATTGGTAACAAAGAAACACTTCTCATATTGGTATCTGAGCCTCTCAATAGAATAAGATGATATAGATTACAACTAATCATCTTTATTCCTATTCTTTGAGTTGTATACATGGTGTGAGATTTCTTTTACTATGTGCTTCGTGATTGAGATATTGATTTTTGGTTTACCTCTATGGATTTCTGAGAGACGTTCAAGGTTCTTAGAGTCCCTATTGAGTATTTTTATACTCACTCCTGCATGGGCTTCGCCCGCACCTGTTGTGTTTTGTGTAGATGATGGACAACTTTACTGATACTTGGGGAGATAGGGCTAGACAGTACTCTGGGGTGACCAATAGATGTGGTGAGCTTCATTGACGTCAGACAGTTATCTATACCTAATCTTTAGGTATGATCCTTGATAGAAAATATATGAGGCTTATATTTCATTCTTTTTAATGTATGTTTCTTTCAGATGGGCATGTATAATGGACCATTTACTTTCAGTACTTACTTTTACTCTCGGTTGTGGTGCCTTGTGTTCTACTCTTTTCATGAACTCTATCTATGTGTGTACATTTTTAAATCTAGTGCCTTCCCTTTTCGGGATATGACTTTCAAGTTCTGGTCATCAACCTCGGACCTAAGGATGGCGGGCTTGGGGTAGTCACAACACAGGCGTCGGGGGTTGGGTCATGACAAAGTGGTATCATAGGGCGGTCGGTTCTTCCAAAGGAACTAATATTCTAAAATTTCATTCAATAGAGCAATAGTGTTTGGTGTCTTGAGTTTGGATTTTAGTTTAGGGAGTCCAGTGTTGGTTTGGAAGCTGACGTCTCCATACACCAAGACCCTGACTTTTGCTTTTTGACTCGGAACATGAAAACACTAGTTCCATGTGTTTTGTAAAGGTTTTTTCTCTTGAACTCTTTTGAGTCGTCTCATTAGGTATAACTTATTGAATTTGGAACAACTGTTTTCTTACAGGATGACTCCATGAAGATAGCCAGCAAGGATTCTAGTGATAGATCACGATGATGGCCCTTCGAGTGATGAGGCGTCAGTACAGGGGCCACTTACGACGGGAGCACCTACGGGTGGTGTACCAGTAGCACTACCACTTGTAGAGATGAATATGCTACCATCCCCACCAGTTGACAGTGCACACCAACTGAGTGTGTTGTACGAGTTTTAGAAACAGAGGCCTCTGAGGTTTCGAGGCAAGACATATCCTTAGGTAAATGAGGACTGGCTGGAGGCTATGGCATGAATTTTTCGCTTGGTAGAGATACCAGTAGATCAGATGGGGATCATATAAACTATCCTTTTTTAGAGAACAATAGGGAGATGGTGGATCTTAACACTCTAGACACACGAGGATGTATCCCTTTCTTGGTTGGACTTCGAGAGCCTCTTCGGGGGGAGTTAGTACCAGCGACACAATTCTCTATGCGTATTCAGAAGATAATTCACCAATATCATGTAAATTTGACTATGGGTCAGTACTCTGTGAGGTTTACCGACCTCTCCCAATAATCCACCGACATGGTGTGGGACCCTTTCATCTGGGCCCGGACCTTTGAGCACTGAATTTGATGGGAGATCAGGTAATCGATTGTTTCTCTCAACATCCCGACGCAGGCTGGAGTACTGGAGTGAGCACTACTAGTGGAGAGTTTCCTTTCCAAGTAGGCACTGATAGTGAGAGCCAACACCAGATGACAGGTAGCTGAGTCATCTATAGCAGGCAGTGGGCAGATGACACAGAGGCCCAAACGGTCCAGACCTTTCGTAGGATGACCCCAGGATGTAGGATCAGAGGTGTGGAACTCATGAGGTGCAGGAGGTCAGTAGAGGAGCAGACTGTGTTATTCCTGCGGTGGTCAGGGTCACATGGATCATGACTACCCGACCCGCCGTATTGATGATTAGCAGATGGTCTAGGGGCTGCTAAGTAAGAGCTAAGGGTTTGATCGAGGAGGTCCGTTGGATGGCGGGCATGGTAGGGGAGCAGGAAAAGCAGAAGGCAGTGGGTGACGGTTTGAGGTGTTACCGCCATTACCCCCATGTTGTCCACCCAAACCCCTCGGAGCAGGCAGGCATGGGTGATCACAGATTTAGGTAGTGGAGGCTTATGACCATGGCGCTCTAAAGATGATTCAAGTACGATCTGTGTCTTCTCTACCCTAGCTGTAGTTCTTATAGACATAGGTTCTAGTCTCCCCTTATTTTCCACGTCTCTCGTTCATAGCTCAGATATTTTGGTGGATTTTTTGGCTTGATCCTTAAGGATATAGACTCTTATGAGAGGGGATTCAACAATTAAAAACTAATGCTGGAAATGTGAGCTTACTCTAAGAGGTGAGGGATTTGATTGGGATATCCAAGTAGCAGAGTTGAGGCCTTATGACATCATCTTGGGTATGGACTAGTTATCCACAATCCATACTCATATCGACTATTTTAGGCATTCAATGTAGTGTGTATGTGGATATGGGACCAGGTTTTTCTTCATTGGTGAAAAGGAAACCCTTTGCAACATAGGACGGACTTTATCAGAGGAGGGTGCAGCCAATTACTCACCATTTGGCTAGCCTAACACTCAGTGTAGTGGATTTGAGGAATCCAAATTTTTCATTAGTGGTGGAAGAGTACGATTATGTTTTTTTAGGATGTTCTCGGACTACCTCCTCACGATGAGGTAGACTTCTACATCAACCTGTACCGTCGGGATATCACCGATATACACACCAATATATCATATGGCTCTTGGAGAGCTTTACAAGCTGAGGATATTGCAGGAGGAATTATAGGAGAAGGGGTTCATAAGGCCCATCATTTCACCATGGGAAGCCCTGATGCTTTTTTCCAAGAAGGTAGATAGGAGTTCGAGGTTTTTTGTAGACTTCTGGTGCCTAAACCTGGAGAACATGACGAACATGTATCTACTGTCAAGGATCGATGGCCTATTTGACCATATAAAGGGATAGAGGTGGTTCTTGAAGATAGACCTCGTATTGGGCTATTACCATCTTCAGGTATGGGATGAGGATGTGCCGAAGATGTCTTTCAGGTGCCGATACGACAACTTTGAGTTCCTAGTGATGCCTTTCGGTGTGACCAATTCCCCAGTATTATCAATGGGACTCATGAATAGGATCTTCTTGCCTTACCTTACCGGTTTTTGTTATCTTCATTGATGATATCTTGGTGTACTCATAATCAGAGGAGGAGCATGCTACCCACCTGTGGATAGTCCTAGATACACTCCAAGATCACCAACTTTATGGAAAGCTTTCAAAATGTTAGTTTTGGATTTGGGAATTCCACATTCTGAGACACATCATCTCATAGGCTGTAGTTCCAGTGGATCTGGGAAGGATATAGGCGATGCTTGCTTGGGAGTCGCCCAAGAGCATGACTGAGGTACAGAGATTCTTGGGGTTGGCTAGTTACTATCGTAGGTTCGTTCCATAATTCTCCAGAGTAGAAGTACATTTATCATCTTTGACATGGAAGGGACAACCCTCTGTATTGATGCAGAAATTTTAGAAGAGTTTCCAAGAGTTGAGGTGGAGACTAACTATTTCCCCCATCTTGAGACTACTAGATGAGGGTGTTGGGTATGTAGTTTACTAAGATGCATTATGAACTAGACTGGTTTGTGTCCTGATGTAGGAGTGAGAAATGATCACCTATGTCTCACGATAGTAGAGACATCATGAGTAGAACTATGTGACCGAATACCTGGAGTTTGCAGTAGTGGTCTTTTCCTTGAAGATGTGGTGACACTACATGATGGGTGAACGATTTATAGTTTAATCCGACCACAAGAGTCTCAGGTATGTCTTCTCCCAAAAGGACCTGAGCCTAAAACAACAGTGATGGCTAGAGTTCCTCCTGGACTATGACTTTGAGATAGTCTATACTCTGGGAAAGGGAAACATGGCGGAAGATGTGCTCATCAAGAGGACTAGTTTGCAGCTGCTGAGTGAGGTGAATTGGTCACGATGTAGATATACTTTTTGGATTATAGGTAAGCTAATTACCTTTAGTCAATGACTATTAGTCCCCCACTCTTACACGGAGTCTGGGAGGCATAGATGGTGGATTTCGACTTCGAGGCTTAACGTGCTCTGTTATCCTCAGGATAGGCTCCTAATATATTTTCGATAGGTGGGGAGAACATAATCCTATTCAAAGGTAATGCCTTAGTTCTAGTGATGTTGCGGAAGGAGTTTTTGAGGGAGTTCCATACATCCCCTTTGGTGGTACATCATGGAGTGGCGAAGATGTACCAGGACCTTTGATGTCAGTACTGGTGGCCAGGGATGAAGAAAGCAGTGGCCGAGTTCATTTTTTGATGCCTCACTTGTCAGCAAGTGTGGGCCAAGCATTACGTTCCATGATGCTTGGCCCATCCACTCGAGGTACCATAGTGGAAATGGGATGATATCTCAATGGTCTTTGTGACATAGTTTCCATGTACATCTAGGGGTCGCGACTCTATCCAAGTGGTCATTGACAGACTCACCATGTTGGATCAATTCCTACCCATATGAGAGTAGGGACTAGTAGAGGGCTTGGTAATCATCTACAGCCTGAAGATTGTGTGGATTCATGAGGTTCCTTCAACGATTGTCTTAGATCGTGATGCTCTCTTTACATCATGTCTATGAAGGGGATTATAGGAGGCATTCGGGACACAACTATATTTGAGCGCAGCTTTTCATCCCCATATGGATGGTTAGACGGAGCGGACCATACAGGCCTTGGAGGACACGATACATTATTTCATCTTGGATTTTGGTCGTAGTTGGGAGGACCACCTTACACTGGTGGAGTTTTCATACAACAACAGTTATCACTCCACCATTGGCATGGCACCGTTCGAGGCATTGTACAATAGACCTTGCAAAACACTCTTATGCTGGACAGACTAAGGGCGGTTAGCACTCATGGGTCCAGAGTTGGTATGATCTACCACTGAGAAGGTTTAGATCATCTAAGAGTGGATAAGGACTACACAGAGTATGAATAAGCCTTATTCTAACATGATACAAATACCCCTGTATTTTGAGGAGGGTGATCATGTGTTTCTTTGGGTCTCTCCTCGAAGAGGATTGTGGAGATTTGGTCGGGGTGGAAAGCTATCTCTGAGGTTCATCGAACCTTTTCAAATCCTGAGAAGAGTTATTGAGGTGGCATAACACCAAGACCTTCCCCCACATATGCACTAGGTTCATGATGTTTTCCATGTATCGCAGATGAGGATGTACATGCATGATCCATCACACATCATCGATTGGGGAAAGATGGACATTGATGATTGGGAGATGTTTACATAGTTCCTGGTGGAGATAAAGGATCGAAAGGAGTGGGTCCTACATGGGCGTTTGATTCATCTAGTGCAAGTTCAGTGGCAACACATGAATCTCCAAGAGGCACATGATACCGGGAGGCTCAGATTCAAGCTCAGTACCCCCATCTGTTTGATTGGTTTTGTTTTGGATTTCGGGGGTGTAAATCCCTAAAGTGTGGATAATGTAATGTCTCATAAATTCTATGTATTTTTTTATTTATATGGAATTATTCTAAGACCACACGCTCTGAAATCACATGATTCCAAGGCCCGGAGGCCCTAAAATAGAATTTTAAACTTTTTTGGGTACGTTCAGTAAATGTGCGGGCATATTTTTCTAACTTTTGAACCGGTGCACAGATCACAAATCATTGGGCACTGTTGAACTCATAACACTGGTATTCTCCTAGAAATGACTTAAATTTGGCCAGAAATTCCCGAGTGGGAAAGATGTTTTTTGAACTTTTTGAGAAAAATAATAGAAGAATTTAAAAAAATTATTTTATTTTTTTTCACATCGTTGAGTAGCGGATGACGATGCTACGGTGCAATGATGAGGATCATTAATGGAGGGTCATTAATGGCCCATTTTTAATTGTGGTGTTGTTATCTTAATGGTTCATTAACAGGTCATTAAACGTGGATCATTAAACATGGCTCATTAATGAGTGTCATTTATTAGCATAACATCGCTACGCATAGCTTTTTTTAATATGAAAACGTGTTGAAGTTTGGAGATTAACATACATGGGTAATCACTGAAGAACCATCAGCATAATCCCTCTCCAATGAAGAATGAAGAATGAAGTGATGAATGTTGGAGGATTGGATCCGGAGGTTGGCAAGCAGCGACGAACACCAATGACTACAGATCAATGATGATGCAAATCGCATCCTTCATCATCAGTGGATCCAACGAACATAGGTAGGATTTTTTGTGTTCCTTGTAATTGATAATTCATTCCTTGTTCTTGAAATTAACAATGAATGTAGATCAACTAACTAACGGGTTAATCCATGATCCATTCATTTTTGCGGGAGGTTCTAATACGGGTTTTTGAATTGGGGTTTTACTTGTTTTGTGTGGCTAATACTTCCTCTATTGATTAAACTCTACTAAGGAGGGCACAAGACGATTGGAACAAGGTCTAGAACCGCCAACATAGTATTTTATTGCACGTTCTAGGATGAAAAATGTTCAAGTTATCAGTAATGCGATTATGAAGACTTCAAAGTGAATTAGGTGACCTATGGAGGCCATAGGTGCATACATCTCAAGAAACAGACCACCAAAGTAGCTCTAGTGGCCCATAAAAGGTGTCTCCAATGCGCTGGCGCCGGCGGTGGCCGTGGGCAGAGGAGGCGGAAAGGAGGTACATCACCCATCAGTTCCACATGGAGCATCGACCCACTCGATCCGCTCGGGTGAACGGGAGGCACACAGACCCTGTCCACATACGTTTGAAACGGTAGGTCATCTGCCGGCCGTGTTGGTCAAAATGGTGGTTCCTGCTTGCACCACCGGGTGGAAACTAGATGCACCCACATCCATGCTAAAAACCAGGATGCACTATATGGTTTGGGCTTCTTCTGGTGTGTCACGCCCCACCATGCGGGTCGGGCCACCCGTAGGCCAGACCCGCGGCTTAGTGGACCGAAAACGCACCATCTGGTCAGACCCATCTTACCTAGCTGAACCCAGAGGTCCAATGGTCTAGATGGGTCAGACCCATGCCAGAAGCACGCTGGACCCCTAAATAGGGTCATATCCAGTCAGTCCGACTGGGTCAGACCGAACCTGGACTCGATCGTCCTTGTTTCACTAAAACAATCATAACTTGCAGACCAGGCTTCTGATTGACACGTCGTCTATGGAACGAGGAACCTTGCAATGATTCGGTCCTTTTTAAATACTCAACCTGAGTTTTGGAAGAAGTTTGAGTATGGTCAGGTTGGATTGGATTCAAATCCAATAGGACCTTTTTTTCTAAAAAACCTATAACTTACAAACCGATCGTCTGATCGATGGGATGTATATTGCATTAGAACCCTTACAACAAGACAATACTTTGGGGTTGACTATAAGTTATACCTCACGGTTGTTAAAATATGATCGATGACTTGAGGAGTAGAATCATATAAAGTTATACATACAAGGTGTGGGAATCCAGTTGCGGCCAATCAAGTGAAGAGCAACCCTCCGTGGATCGGCAAGAGAGTGACCCTTTGTGGATCAGAAATGGTGCGACCATCCGTGGATCAGCATGAGAGAAACCCTCTGTGGATCGGTAGTAGAACGACCCTAAATGGATCAGTAATAGTGTGACCCTCTGTGGATCGGTTTTAGAGTGACCCTCTATGGATCAGTAGTAGCACGACCCATCGTGGACCAGCCATAGAGAGGTGAGTTGTAAATCAGCGACATAGTGAACCTTTGTGGATAGACAGTAGAGAAACACTTCTCGGATTAGCAGTCAAGTCTCCCAATAGAATAAGACGATCTATAATACGACTAATTATCATTATTCTCATTCTTTATGTTGTATACCTAGTGTGAGTTGTCTTTTACTACGTGTTTCGTGATTAATATCTTGCTTTGTGGTTTACCTTTGTATATTTCTGAGAGACCTTCAGGGGTCTTAGGTTCCCTAATGAGTATTGTTATACTCACCCATGCATGGGATTTTCTCACACCTATTGTGTCTTGTACAGATAACAAACAGCTTGACTGAGACTTTGGGAGAAATGGCTAGACAATGCTCAGATTTGATTGATAGACGTGGTGAGATGAAGTGACATTAGAAAGTGATATGTACCTACTCTTTGGGTAGGATCCTCAGTGGATGATCTTTGGGGCTTGTATTTATTTATTTTTTATGTACATTTATTTTATTTGGGCTCGTATATCGGACCCTTTACTTTCATTACTTACTTTTACTCTCATTAGTGGTGCCTCGTGTTCTGATTTGTGTATGTACTATGTTTGTGTACATATAGGTTTAAAGGAAATTCCCTCCATTTTCAGGATATGTCTTTCCAGTGCTGGTCACCAAGCACGAGCCTATGGAAGGAGGGCTTGTGGTAGTCACGGCATGGGCCCCATGGTATGTGTCATGACAAGGTAATTTCTCAGTAGATAACCTCATTGAGATTTGTATATTAATCCTAGGGGCACCTATCTGTTATAAAAAAACCTTATAGACAGATAAATTTTTGAGTTCCCCGCCATCCCGGTCCTCTAAGAATCAACAATAGTAGCAACAACATCTCTCTTGGATTGGTTAGTAAGGTTTTCCATTTACTGATGGTTTTGGGGATTTAGGGCTGAAGTCCACAAATCATGGTTTTGGGTACAAATATTTTTCATCTTTGTTCAACTTTTTGAGTTTGTCACATAAATTTTCTATTAGAGTGTGCAAGTTTTTTTGTGAAGGAAAAAAGATGAGCAAAAGTCGAAGAATAAGGCGTTGGATTTCATGTAAAGTGTTTTTTTTCATCCACAATAGATAGATTATCATGCATAGAAGACAAGTTATTTTAAAAAGGTCCCCTACTCTTATTTATGGGCCCAGACCCTCTGGATTTCATGAATTGTGAAACACAGTTGCACGACTCAAGGTGTAAGTTGCATGAAATCATGGAAATCAGTCACTCTCTTCAGTGTTTACATTTGAACTAAACTTTCCTATCACCTTTCATCTCTAATTCTAAGAGGAAGAATTTTTTTGTTCCAAAAACATGTCTCACACCCCAAGTGACTATTTTTGAATGTAATGAACATGTTATCCACCCCAAATGAACATTATAGGGTCGAGGATTATGTTGCATGAAAATTTCAAAGGTTGTGTGCAAAAGATGTGGTACCACATAAAAAATTCTTCTGTTCCAAAGGAGATGCTAATTTATATTGATACTGCAAGTTTAAAATGACTCCCAAGGAATGTGGGCACAAAAAATGTGAATTGAGATGATGAATTTTAGTTGCCCGACCAAGAAGTTGTGTGTGAAAGGCGACGGTGAATCCCACATGTGGCATCGTCAAACCCCTGATAATCAATTCCTATGCACACAAAAGTATATATTTGAATGAAACCCATCACACAACCTTCAAATTTTTTGCAAAAGGTGATGTCAAACTGAGAATATTTTTTGTTTATTCCCTAGCTTCAAAGGACTGAGAAGCACACAACCCTATTCCACACCCTGTGAAGTTTTATGCCATTATCTGACAATTTTAGTTATAAATATAACTTCACCCCTTAACCTAGCAGGATCCCTAGAAGAGGAAGTGATGTACTCATTTTGTAAACCCCTCTTCCACAACAGCATGAAACAAAATAAACAATGGATCCTCTATGGTAGATAACTTGCATGAAAGACCTCATATGGTCCCAAACATAACTAGGCATGCAGTTGAGTGATTGTCAAAATCACCTCCCAAGGATTATCAGTTTCACACAAGAGGATATTACCTTATGAAACCTTGATCTTCATGTAAATATATATCTTTCAAGCACCTATACCTCCTAAATCCATGTTTTTTACTTTTTCTATATCCCCCGGTTCACGTAACTCTATTTACATGAAGTATAATAAATTTGTGCGAAAAAAATTTCTGGTCCCATACCCGATATTCCCTATGCCTCTAGTGATGACATTTCCCTATGTGTATCTTATGAATAGGTAACCTAGCACCTGTAGGTCCTAATAATATGTACCCTAATACCGAGAATCATAATTTCCACTCCTCCATAGAAGTTTCAATTCCATGTCCCTACCAAATACACATGAGTGGTGGTCATGTAATCCCTAGAGGTGGCATCATGAAGGGAAACCATATACCTGTATTAGTTCATATTTCTTATGAAAAATATTCTTCCCTCTCTAACATGGTCCCCCTCGAGGATTGATTCCTATCCACATCTGAGCTCTAAGACGTAAAACTGCCAAGCTTCAAATCCTAGTTGTATGATGTTGAATTGTAGGCCAAAATCCTTAGCACATGATGTTAAACTATGGCTTTACTCTATGAAATGAACACAGGATGACCCCTCTTTGATCATTATGGTATGCTTCCTTCCTACTCACCATGGAGTGATCCTCTTTCAGTGGAAAATATCCATGCATAAACCCCATACCATCACTCGTAGAGTGATCATCTTTCATCAGGTTTCTTCCAAACATAATTTTCATTCCATCCCTTTATCCATGACATGAGAGTACTTACTGCACAACATTAAATAGTTTGGTCCATTCATATCACCTAACCTTAATTTGCAGTATCAAACTACATTGGTTTTGATCTATGTCTCTCAAGCAGGGTACATAGGACACCTCTCTAATGCCACAACCCTAGAATCCTAGAGCCAGTGCATTATTTTAATACATTGGAATGATTACAGGGAATCAAGTCCTGAAGGAACGATCAGTTTAGTAGTCTTGGAAAATAGATTACATACTTGAATGTTACATTACACATTTAAACAATAAATACATCAAAAATAATACTTTTATAATGTCATTATTCTCATAGCTTAACCCTTCATATCAATTAAAATACACTTCTTGGAATCCTAGGAAAACAAAACAAAAGAAAGGGGTGCGCTCAGATGCCCAGTAAGGGTAAATAATTTAGCAGAAGCTATAAACTTTTAAGGCAAGATGTGTAATAAAAACAATAGCCTTTTTAAACATAAACCTGAACATAACATGGAAAAAATAAATCAAACATTACCATATAAACATGCACATGGATATTCTACTAGTCGAATAATCACATTTAATATCAATAACTAATTTTATAATGCTGGAATGCATAATATCAGACATCGTAACCACATAGTCAAGGACTTCTTCCAAGACTAAAAATAATATTTTTTCAAGGCCTTATACAAGACACTTATTTGTCTCATGAGACCTACCGATGCATCGAGGAGATATAGTGGGCTCCACCCGTCACTTACTAAGTCCAACGCATTCCTCATATGAAAAGGTTTAAACATAACATAAACATTAATTTTAAAACTAGCATACGAAATGTCAATACCTTAACCGTAAACCATGAATAGTATAAAAACAGCACATCCATAGTCAAACATATCATAACTCATTCAATACAATATAGAACATTTTATTATAATAAATAAACATCAATCATGAATAATATCCAGTAAATTATGTTGACATAGTTAAAAATGATCGGTAAAACTATTTGAGATAAATATCCATTTTTCGTTTCTTCTAAGAAAAGACCTCTTTTAACTAGGTATGAGGAGACTCATTACATATCCCGAAGATACAGTGGGCATTTAGCCCATTACATGGCCCGTAGGCCCAATTTTTTGGCTCAAATCCCATTCTGTGAAATATCCCTTTTTCATGAAATAATTTAAAAGTCGCATAATTTAAAAAGGAAGGCATTTAGAAGAAATTTTTGAATCAAAGTGTCCCATACCACTTTGAAACTTTTGAATGTAATTAACATTTTTAAACATTCATGTCGATATAAATATATCCTTAAAACCATTTTGAAAACATGGATATTAATGAAAATGATTTAGAAGAATAAATATTTAAACCATTTAAAATGGTGTTTTAGCTAAATATTCCCTTAAAAATAATTCTTTTGAAAACTATTTTATGAAACATGGACATGGATAATGAATATTTCCTAGTAAAAACATATACATAAACAATCTCTGATAATAATGAGATGGGGGAATTAACCATTTCCTTGAACTTTCCTTTAGTCAAGGGTACATTTAACCTATTGTATAATGACCATAGTATGTTATTAAATTATAAAAAAACCATATTCATATTTATGATATCATATTTGATTCATTATGTCTTTATACTACCCAATTAGTAATAATTTTTATGTTAAAATAACATTTTGGGTAAAAATTGCTTTCTTTATCAAACGTGTTTTAAGTTGTTATTCTTGATCGTATCAATTATATCCTGATTTAATTTCTTACATAATATAAAACATTATTTATTTATCATATATATTATGAATATAAATATGTAAAATATATAGACATATGAAATGGAAAACACCGTTTATGGAGATGATAGGTCGTACGTATGTATAAACGTTGTTTCCATTTTCATATCGTATTGAATGGAAGTAAGTGAATGAGATATATATAAATACTTATGTATATATATATATTTCTAGTATAATTATTATTTTCTATATCACATACTTATTAATAATATATATTTTTATAATCATCATTGAATAGTGAACGTGGAAGTGAATATCATCGCGTCGTGGAGACGGTAATCCATATGTACGCGCGAGCGATGATATCATTCTATTGATGGTGAAATAGTATGTAATTGGATTTTATATTATATATAAATAATCATTAATGTGTTATATTTATTATTTACATCAATTATACTCATTATTATAGGCATCCTAAAAATGAAGTGTTGAATAACAAACTACACCACGACGGGGAGACGGTAATCCATACGTTCGCACGTATGGCGACTTTGTCATTCATATGATGGATAGAATAATGAATATGGTTGTAGAAGATTTATAATAACATCTCATTATGTATAAGGTAATGGAGTTACTATTTTTATATATAAACAACAAAGAAAGAGTAAGTGGAAGAACAAAATAACTTTGAATGAGGTGATGAAATTATTACCTCTTCTTCGGGTGCTTCCTTTTTGATTTTATTAAAATGGATACTTAGGTGGGATTTATGATCAATATAAGGCCTATAGGTTGAATTGAGGGTAGTTTTTAGGATATTTGATCTATGTTTGGCTGATCCAAATGGCTTTGGAGGTGTGAAATTAAGAGAAGGGTAAGTACCCTTTTATAAGAGAGGTGAGGGCACTTTAGGAAAAGCTTGAAATATTATTTTATTATAAAATCATTTTAGGTTTATAATGGATATAAATGGATTTATTTGTAGGATAATGTGGGTATGGGTCCAAATCCTCTCAACCAATAGGTTTTAGACATTTTTAGGTCACCATAGTAACCTTGTCATTTAGATTTAACTCTTTGTTAAATAGTTTAACCTTTACAATGTCTTCTTGTATTATTACATTTCATGGTTAATAAATGTGATATAAAATGAAAATAGATCCTAAAGTGGTTTATTAATAACATATATATCATTATATAAGTCCTTTGGTCGGACCTTATATTTTTAGGATTTTTATATTATTTAATAAAATAGTATTTGTTTTAAAAACTCATTTATGTCAATTTTGACAGTATTTAGTAATTTATTTTTCTTAAATCCATGAAAACATTATGTGTAACATAACAGATACATGAAGAATATGAAATTTTCATATTTATTAACATTTGGTAATTAAATATTAATTTTACTTTAAAGGGGTTTCTATGTTTGATAGCGTACCTGATACGCAATAACGGGTTTCTTTGAAATCTTACGTTGCACACTAACAATATAATATTATTATTTTTAAAAGGTAATTAACGTATAGCCATTGTAATGGTGGAAATGAACATAACTAACTACAAAATAATTATACATGTTTGTTAAATTTATTTATATTTATCCAATAAAATTTAGAGGCTTAAAATGTGAATGAATCTAATTTTAAGCATAATTTAAATTAAAAGGCCAATTTACCACCTTTTAAGGGAGAACCCTCATTAAATATAGTTTTGGTAACTTTAATAAATTCTATTTGACCAAATAAAATCCTTCTTTATAATGGGTATATCAAATTTAATTTGTGTATGTTTTTGGAATTTTTCGGCAAAAGTACATTTTTAAATGAGTAGTGAAAATATTGTATTTTAATTCAAAACTACGTTTTAATCTAATTTATTTGTATGGTTAGATTATATTTTTAATTGGTTTTAAAGTGTAATTAGAATATATTTTTTCCATTTAATTCAATTTTTCTCATTGGAATTAATTTAACTTTGAAATTGGACATAAACAAGTGTCAATCTTTTGATAGTTATTGTTTCTTAAAAACACGCTATTTGTTTTAACAACGGGAATTAATTTTAAATTAATTAATGCAACTTCTATGTTTATAATTTGGTAAAATAGACAAAATTTTTGAATTTGGAATATCAAATATATCATAGTCTAAATTTTTGGTATATTTCTGAAAAACATCAATTTTTCATGAATAGTGAAACCACTTAGTAGTAGTTAAAAAAACTGAATTTTTCATTTAAATGAAATTTTACCACTTCTGTGAATTGAATTTAGAAAATATAACAAACATTTTTTTTATTAGTTTGTAAAATGTGATTCAATAAGATGAAAATAATTTTTGGTGAATAGTAACTTTTGACTTTTATTTACTGCGGTAAAATGTAAATAAGGTAATTCAAGGGAAAAAGAATATTATAATAATTCAAAATTATCTTAAAACTTGTCCAAACCTTATTGGTTGATTCATTTACGACCATGGTCATCTTTGGGTTGATTTTGGGACCCAATTAAGACACTTGGGAGTGATAATGACAATTTAGATTAATTAACTTAATGTAAAGGAAAAAATGACAAAAACAACAATCTTTTAGTATATTAACTTTTATATGGTGTTATATAAGTAATTTTTTTACTATAAGTATTAATTATAAATATAAAAAGATATCCTACATCCTTTTATTTTTTATATAATTTTTAGACATCAAATAATATGAATTATATATGACACAATAATGCTGCAGTGTTTACCCCATTAATAAATCATTTAAATAAATAAGATTATAATGATTAAAATATTATCCAAAATCTGTCCAATTATTATGGTATGATTCTATTTAGACAATGAGTCATCGTATCTTAGACGTTAATGATTTTTGGACCATTAGAAACCGAATATAATTATATAATAAAATAATATTTTCACACTTTCCTAAAGAGCCCCTCAAACCCCTTATAAAAGGACACCACTTCTAACCAATTCCTCACATCTATAAAGCCTTTTTTATCATCCAACATTTGACCAGTTAAGTTCCCTACATCCCTCTCCTCCTCCTATAAGACTTACCTTAGGCATAAGGCACTTTAAGAAGTCATTTTGGTTCAAACCAAATGAAGTTACCCAAATTAAAGCTAACAGTTTCTCTTAACTTCTTTCCTTTTATTTTACTTATCTAACCCCTATAATCTATTTATTAATTTATTTTATAACAAAACCAGTATCCTAAATATACTAGTATGTCTTTATGATAATGATTTGAACTACACTTACACACACCTCCATCTAATGGGTTAAGAATATAATGTTTCTATGGATGGAAAACTAACACCTCACGAAACGATGATTGCTCAATTACCTCCTACCGCATATCATGGTGGAAATTATGATGGAAATGTATTTATATATGATATATATTATGTTTATGTTTTCTTTATGCTTCTGTATTTTCCATTTATATCATACCTTTATGGTTTCCATTATGGGTAAAAGTGATAATTTCATTTGAGTAAGTGCGGACTACCGCCCTCTCAAAGTGATATGACTCGTTAATACCATATGTGGGACATATAAAATATGAAGTTAATTATATTATATATTATATTATACTGGGATTATAATATACCTATGTATCATTATGTTTTAACTCCATTAAAATAATAAACAAAAATTAAAGTAGCGTTCATGCGTACGTACGGCTTACCGTCTCCATGAACGGTACATTTCATTTCTTACCTCCAAATGATATGTACTATTATAAATATATATATAGCAGATATATATGATATATATGATATCTAAATAATTAATTTCATTCTGGATATAATAGACTATTGACCACATGGAAAATTTTTAAATATAAGGTGTTCATTTTTTACTCAAGTACCAAATATCGACAAAATGAACGTTATTATCATAAATGATTAAATAATGTTTATAACATGGTAATAAGCGATATAAAAGGAAAAATAAACTTGAAAATTGTTCTTAATCAATTATAAATTAACTTTATTTTATTATTCAGGATATTAAATAATGATCAAGTCAAGTCGGACACGAGGTAATGGATTTTATTATCTCACTTTTAATTCCGTGAGATTTCCATTGTTCACCACTTATTCATTGCATGTGGGGTATTGTGTTCATACATTTGATATATATTATCATTATTCTCATTATATTAATGGTATTATATGATTCATTTGATGGTTATTAACTTTTGGTCATTCGACTCAGTTGATTACAATGTGGTAAATGGTTTCATCTCACTTTTTATTCTCGTGAGATTCATACTATATTTGCCACTATTTCCTTTTGTGTGGTGTATGTACTGCCCATGATTGTACTATTTTTGTAATATACTTTCATTTATGAGTATTTACATCTTAATTTTATGATCCTTCTTTTATGTGGTGTATGTTTTGTATGTTACCAAATCGGTAAGGGAACCTTTGACACTCCTCTATTTAAAATAATTATTTTTGTTATGTCTTTTAATTTACATATTATTATGTTGGGATATGTTCTTCTATATCCTAATTGATGTAAACTTTCTGTCCAATTGATGAGATACCCTTTTTATCTCATCAACTCGTTTTCTGAATTTTAAAGTGATGTCGTTAGGCTCTCGAATTTTTACAAGGGTACTTCTTAACCCAATTTCAATTCTTTAGAATATGTCATCCCAAGAATATATGTGAATACCCTTGGATTGTTTTACAATTAATATCCACTTATATTGGGTGTATTTATATTTCTAACACATAATTATGTAATGGATTTGTCCTTAATTTAAGGATACCCTCTTTATAAGGGATTTCATCCCAATTTACATTTCCACTGAGACTTAATTGTTGTTATGCACCAATTAACACTTATTTTGTGTACATACTTTCCTTTGACATATTATATCATGAATCCATTTATTCTCATGATATTATAAAGTTCTGATTAAAATTTATTCTTAAATTATTTTTATTCAAGTGTCTCTCTTTTTGTTAAAAACTCTTTAACTAAAATATCGTTTTAAATGATTTAATGATTTATTCTTCTAAATATTTATAATTAATGTCCATGTTTTCAAAATGGGTTTTAGGATTTATTTATTTGGAGATTAGTGTTTTCAAATGATAATTCATTTAAAATCTTCAAAGTGGTATGGGACACTTTGATTCAAAAATCTTTTTTTAAATGGCTTTAAAAATGATTTGATAAAACATTGTTTATTTCAATATCTTGATTTGATATACTGGAATGTGGAAATGTTATCTTTCCATTAAACATGTGTTATATGTTATGATTATGTTATTCTTATTGGGCATTCTTTACATATATGGGTGGTTCCATGATAAACCTAGGGCCGGTGTGCCCGAGATAGCTCTCCAATGCATTGGGTAATGTGACGGAGGTAAACGTGATGTTTCTCCTAAGAGATTTAGGGAATATACTGTGATGGGTATTTCAAGTGTAACTCCCTATGTAGCTGTGATAGCTACAATTTAAGTTTGATATGGATGTCGTAAGTAACCTTTATGATTTATGTTTTGTGTGTGTTATTCATAAATCTTAGGATTTTGTAATGTATGTTATGGTTGAAAAGTATGGTTTCATTGATTTGTATTTATAGATGGGCTAATGTTTTCCTTCCCTATTTTATAACCCTTACTGAGCTTTTTATGCTCATCCCTAGTTTTTGAAATTTTTTCCATAGGACTTAAAGATTAATAGGGTCAAGGATTGGATCCTAGAAAATTCATGTTGTCTAAAACATGGAAATAGACATTTTACCTTTTAAGAGTTTTTATTTTATGAAAAAATGGATACTGAGTAATAGTGTCTACATGTAATATTCATGTTGTTATGTAATATTTATGGCCTAGTTCTCTAAAACTCTAAACCTGAAAAATACTCAATGTGAATTATTCATTTAATTAAATATTATGTAATGTTTTAATGCTGAGTCCTTATAGTTTGATTCAGAGGTCGGTTTAGTTAACTTTAGATGTTAGGGTATTCTTTTAGCATAAGCGACATTACCATAATGTTTAGGATTTCAGAAAGAGTCATAGTTTTTTTAAATAAGGTGAATGAGTTTAAGATAACATGAATAATTATATCTTAGTATTTACCCTCCTTATAAGATATTATATGATGATTTTACTGATATACTCACACTTACCTTTTTGGCTTTAGTCAATGGTTGGATCTAGCAGGCATCAAAGTAACAATGGATGTGAAGAAAACTATGATGGTTTTCTGAATGATCAATTGAATGAAATGGGAGATACAATAAAAACTTGAGTATTTATTCTCAACCAACTATTTGGAGTCATGATTGACCACTTTAAACTTGGTGATTTTTATAAGGCATCATATATGCGAGAAAAAAATCCCCATGGAAGTTTAGGTAATAATCATAAAGGTATGTATGTTCAAAAACCAATGTGTCAAGTATGTGGAAATAAACACCTAGGAAAATGTTTCAAAGGGACGGGAAGATGCTATAGATGTGGAAATGAAGGTCATAAATCAATAACCTTCCATGGGAAAAGGAATTATCCAATTGACTATAGGAAAGGGAAAGAAGTTATTTTTGAGGGATCAATTGAATGTTTTAAATGTGGTGTGCATGGACATTATACAAATAGATGTCCTAAGAAGAAATTTCGAGAATGGGATCACCATAATCGTACAAATATATGATTACCAATACCTACTTCAATTCCGATTGAGGATAAAGAAAATTACAATTACCAATGAATGGTATGGATTATTTCTTAACAAATGTTTTGACATTATTGAATATTAGGATATGATTCGTGATTTTGTTAGTAGGCAAGAAGTATTTCAGAATAATTTTTGAAGGAATGGATAATTGATCGTGAAGAATGTTGAATGAGTTAGAAGTCAACATATATGGGATTCAAGTGTTATGGTAGATTTTTGGATAGTGAAATGATTAAAAGTATTAAGGCTCTTTTAATGATTGGAATTACATTAGAATACTTTTTATAGTATGTGTAACCCTGAATATTGATATATGAGAATTTTATTCAAGTAATAATTATCTTTTCTTATGAGGATATAGTTATAAAGAACCATTTGGGTTTATATGATCCTTGAATTTGAGGAAATTACAGGTTAATACATTTTTGGGATGCAAAATGAAAGTTATTAGATATCCTTCGTGGTTAAAATATGTTATTGTTATTTTTGATAAATTTATCTCTTTTTGGTAATGTTATTAAATTATATAGTTTTTGAAAAAAGAACAACACGTGGACCGTGTGACAACCTATCGCATCAGACAAACCTATGGGAATCGAACCCACAACCAAAGTGCGACTGGTATTTATCGCCTACCACTGGATTATGTGAAGTCCCTGGTTTGTATGACTAATTATTTTTAGTTAGATGATTTTATGAATCCAGAATAAGTTGATTTTGGGTTATCTATGGAAATGATTAACCTATCATGGAGGATATGTGATTAGGTTAATTACTTTTCAATATGAGACTTTAAGAGTAACTGATGTTACTTGGAGATAAATGTTCAGATTTATCTTGGAAGACTATGTGATTAGATCCTTTTGAGATTTGGGTTTCAATATTAGTTTGGATTACTTTGAAGAATTTTATGGACAACTATTTATTGAATGGTCTTCGTTGAACTTTGAGTTTTTTTTGACAAATTTTGAAGTTTAAGAGTAGTTTTTCTTTTTCTAAAAGATTATCCTTTTTTAGGATTATCTGATCTGGTGCTAACCTTTTTTTTGGGTTAAGGTCTAAAGACATGGGAAATATATAGTTCATCTTTTTCGATTATTTGATTCTCTCGAAGTTGATTATAGCACTCTTAATGTGAAAAAAAAGTCATCCTAAATACTCATCGTTTGGAGAAAATATGAGTTTGTGTTAGAAATCTAGTAGAAGATGAATGTCTACATGACATGTAAGTATATTTCCTTATATTTTTAGTTAAGATCATAAATAATTTCCTCAATGAAAAGTAAATTAAAACAAAAACCTTATCTGTTAACTTTTCCTATTGGGAATCAAAGACTGTTTAACTCATCACAAGTTTGTGATTTTCTGGTGGTTAACTTTCTCCTAAACATGTTTTCTATCACTCTCCATCATAACATACTGGTTTTTTTTCTCCTCCATATCCATGTTTTCATGGAATCCTAGTATTTTTTGTCTCAGGAAACATTTTTACTTCTCTTCCTTTATTTTAAAGTGATAGTTTTATTGACTCTTTTTCTGATGTGGGGCTTTTAATGATGTTTCTGAGCCTAATTTTAAAATTGCAAGGATGCAATTCCCAAAAGGAGGAAGGATGTAACATCCCAGATAAATGAAGAATATGAAATTTTCATATTTATTAAAATTTTTGAATTAAATATTAATTTTACTTTAAAGGGGTTTCTATATTCGATAGCGTACCGGATATGCAACAACAGGCTTCTTTGAAATCTTACGTTACACACTAACAATATAATATTATTATTTTAAAAGGTAGTTAACGCCTAACCACTATAAAGGTAGAAATGAACAAAACTAAAAAAAAAATTATACATGTTTGTTAAATGTATTTACATTTATCCAATAAAAGTTAGAGGCTTAAAATGTGAATGAATCTAATTTTAAGCATAATTTACATTAAAAGGCCAATTTACCGCCTTTTAAGGGAGAACCCTCTTTAAATATAGTTTTGGTCACTTTAATATATTCTATTTGACATAATAAAAAACTTATTTAGAATGGGGATATCAAAATTTACTTTGTGTAAATTTTTGGAATTTTTCTAATAAAGTACATTTTTAAATGAATAGTGAAAATATTGTATTTTAATTCAAAACCACGTTTTAATATAATTTATTTATATTTTTAGATTATCTTTTTAATTGGTTTTCAAGTGTAATTAGAATATATTTTTACCATTTAATCCAATTTTGGTCATTGGAATTAATTTCACTCTGAAATTGGACATAAACAAGTGTCAATCTTTTGATTGTTATTGTTTCTTAAAAACACGCTATTTGTTTTAACAACGAGAATTAATTTTAAATTAATTAAATGAAACTTCTCTGTTTAGAATTTGGTTAAATATACATCATTTTGGATTTTTAATTTAAAATATAACTTACGCTGAATTTTTGGTATTTTTCTGAAAAACTTCAATTTTTTATGAATAGTGAAACCACTTAGTACTAGTTAAAAAAACTGAATTTTTCATTTAAATGAAATTTTACCACTTATGTGAATTGAATTTCAAAAATACAATATACATGGATGTTATTAGTTAGTAAAATGTGGTTCAATAAGATGAAAAAAAATTTGGTGATTAGTAACTTTTGACTTTTATTTACCGTAGTTAAAGGTAAATAAGGTAATTCAGGGTAAAAAGAATATTATAATAATTTAAAATTACCTTAACACTTGTCCAAACCTTATTTTTTTAGTCATTTACAACCATGGGAATCTTTGGATTGATTTTGGGACCCCATTGAGCCGCTTTGGAGTGATAATGACAATTTAGATTAATTAACTTAGAGTAAAGGCAAAATGACAAAAACAAAACTCTTTTAGTAAATTAATTTTTATATGTTGTTATATAAGTAATATTTTTGACTATAAATATTCATTGGAAATATAAAAGTATTTCCAACATCATGGTATTTTTTATAATTTTTAGACATCAACTAATTTAAATTATATATGACACAATAATGATGCAGTGTTTACCCCATTAATAAATCATTTAAATAAATAAGATTATAATGATTAAAATATTATCAAAAACCTGTCCAATTTCTATTGGATGATTTTATTTATACCCTAAGTAATCTTATATTTTACTTTAATTATTTTTGGACCATTAGAAACCGAATATCATTATAGAATAAAATAATATTTTCACACTTTCCTAAAGAGCCCCTCCTCCACCTTATAAAAGGACACCACTTATAACAAATTCCTAACACCTCTAAAGCCTTTTGTATCATCCAAACTCTGCCCAATTAGGCTCCGTATATCCCTCTACTCCTCCTAGAAGCATTACCTTAGGCAGAAGACACTTTTAGAAGTCTTTTTGGCTCAAACTAAAGGAAGTTACCCAAATTAAAGGTAACAGTTTCTCTTAACTTATTTTCTTTTATTTTACTTCTCCAACCCCTATACTCTATTTATTACATTATTTTATAACAACACCAGTATCCTAAATATACTAGTATGTTTTTATGAGAAGGATTCTGAATACACTTACACACACCTCAATCTAATGGGTGAAGAACGTAACGTTTTCTCGTGGATGGAAAACTAACGCCTCACGAAACAATGATTGTTCAATTACCTACTACCACCTCTCATGGTGGACATTATGATGGAACTGTATTTATATATGATATATATTATTTTTATGTTTTCTTTATTCTTCTATATTTTCCATTTATATCATACCTTTATGGTTTTCATTATGGGTAAACACGATAATTTCATTTGAGGAAGTGCGGACTACCGCCCCCTCAAAGTGATATGACTCGTTAATACCATATTTGGGATGTATAAAGGATGGATTTAATGATATTATATATGATATTATACTGTAATTATATTATACATATGTATCATTATGTTTTAATTCCATTAAAATAATAAATAGAAATGAAAGTAGCGTTCATGCGTACGTACGGCTTACCGTCTCCATGAATGGTGCATTTCATTTCTTACCTCCAAATGATATGTACTGTTATAAATATATATATATACTGGATATATATGATATATATGATATATAAATAATGAATTTAATTCCAGATATAATGGACTATTGACCACATGGATAACTAGTAAATATAAGGTGTTCATTTTTGACTCAAGTACCAAATATCAACAAAATGAATGTTATTAACTTAAATGATTACATAATATTTATAACATGGTAATAAGTGATATAAAAGGAATAATAAACTTTAAAAAGGTTATTAATCAAGTATAAATTAACTTTATCTTATTATTCAGGAGATTAAAGAACGATCGAGTCAAGTCGGGCACGAGGTAAGGGATTTTTTTATCTCACTTTTAATTTCATGATATTTCCATTGTTCGCCACTTATTAATTGCATGTGGGGTATTGTTTTCTTACATTTGATATATATTAAAATTATTATCATTATATTCATGTTTTTCTGTGATTCATTTTCTGGTTATTAACTTTTGTTCATACGACTCAGTTGATTACAACGTGGTAAATGATTTCATCTCACTTTTTATTTCCGTGAGATTCATGCTATATTTGCCACTATTTCCTTTTGTGTGGTGTATGTACTTCCCATGATTGTACTATTTTTGTAATATACTTTCATTTATGAGTATTTACATCTTCATTTTATGATCCTTCTTTCATATGGCGTATGTTTTGTAAGTTACCAAATCGGTAAGGGAACCTTTGATCCTCCTCTATTTAAAAGACTTATTTTTTTATGTCTTTTAATTTACATATTATTATGTTGGGATATGTTCCTCTATATCTAAATTGATGTAAAATTTATTTCCAAGTGATGAGATACCTGTTTTATCTCATCAACTCATTTTCTGAATTTTAAAGTGACGTTGTTAGGCTATCAAATTTTTACAAGGGAACTTCTTAACCCAATTTCAATTCTTTGGAATATGTCATCCTATGAATTTATGTGAAAGAAATTGGATTGTTTTACACTTAATATCCACTTATATTGGGTGTATTTATATTTCTCAAACATAATTATGTGATTTATTTATCCTTAATTTAAGGATACCATCTTTATAAGGGATTTCATCCCAATTTACATTTCCACTGAGAATTCATTGTTGTTATGAACCAATTAACTCTTATATAGTGCACATACTATCCTTTGACATATTATATCATGAATCCCTTTATTCTCATGATATTATAATGTTCTGATTAAAATTTCTTCTTCAATTATTTGTATTCAAACATCTCTCTTTTTGTTAAAAACTCTTAAACTAAAATATCGTTTTAAATGATTTAAAGATTTATTCTTTTGAATATTTCTCATTAATGTACATGTTTTAAAAATGGGTTCTACGATTTATTTATATGGATATTAATGTTTTAAAATGATAATTCATTTAAAAACTTCAAAGTGTTATGGGACACTTTGATTCAAAAATCTCTTTTTAAATGGTTTCGAAAATGATTTGATAAAACATTGTTTATTTCAATATATTGATTTGATATATTGGAATGTTGAAATGTTATCTTTCCATTATACATGTGTTATATGTTATGATTATGTTATGGTTATTGGGCATTGTTTATGTATAGGGGTGGATCCATGATAAACCTAGGGCAGGTGAGCTCGAGATAGCTCTACAATGCATTGGGTAACGTGACGGAGGTAAACGTGATGTTTCTCCTAATAGATTTAGGGAATATACTGTGATGGGTTTTCCAAGCGTAACTCCCTATATATCTGTGATAGCTACAATGTAAGTTTGATATGGATTCCATAAGTAACCTTTATGATTTAGGATTTGTGTGTGTTATTCATAAATCTTATGATTTCGTAAGGTATGTTATGATTGAAAATTATGGTTTCATTGATTTTTATTTATTGATGGGATAATTATTTCCTTCCATATTTTATAACCCTTAATGAGCCTTTTATGCTCATCCCAAGTTTTTGAAATGTATTCCAAAATACTTAAAGATGAATAGGGTCAAGGATTGGATCAAGGAAAAGTCATTTTGTCTAAAACATGGAACTAGACATTTTACTTTCTAAGAGTTTGTATTTTATGAAAAAAATGGATACTGAGTAGTAGTGTCTACATGTAATATTCAGGTTGTTATGTAATAGATATGGCCTAATTCACTATAACTCTAAACCTGAAAAGACCCTCAATGTGAATTATTCATTTAATTAAATATTATGTAAGGTTTTAAGGCTGAGTCCTTATATTATGACTTCAAAAAAATGCATTTAATTATCCTTAACATGTCATATTAACCTATAAAATTCTCTTATGGTATCAAAAGTCTCAATCTACAATTATTTGGATATTTATAATATCAATTATTTTAATCTTTCATTAATAAAGTAATTACTCCTTCATCATTCTGTCATAAATAAATGTAATTGTTTAATGTCTGAAAATTATAAATAAAATACCATGATGTGTTAAATATTTTTATCTTGCTAATGAATATTTATAGTCGAATATTTATTTTGTATAACCATATATTAAAAATAGTTTAGTTATTAAAATTTGAATTTAACACTTTTAACTATTCTTTAAATAAAATAATAATAAATGTCCTAATCTAATTCAATTGGATCAAATAGGATCATATTTCTTTTCCTAAGGATGATTTTGGTTGAAAAACACTTAACTAATAGAATAGGACATGTGTTAGGGTAATTATAATATCATTTTTACCTTTAATTACCCTTTTTACTTTTAAACTTGGTAAATAAAATTCAAAGGTTTCTATTTCCTAAAAAATTATTTTCATCCTATGGAACCAAATTTTACTTAAGGATTTCAACCATGCATCTCAGATTTATGAAATTCAATTCACATAAGTGGAAAAATCATGTTTTATGCAAATTTTCAAATCCGCCTAGAAGTTGGGTAAATGATGTTAAAAAGTTCAATAAAATTTAATATGTCTAATATTATTATAAAATGGATCCTTACATTGGACTAATATAGGTGCTATGTATCTATTTTTACTTTAAAATAAATTTAAATAAAAATAATAATAATTTAAATAAAATGTTGGTTTTTATGTACTGTGAAATATTTTTCACTATTCATAAAAAATTTAAAGTTTTTAGAAAAATAACAAAAATTTACTCTAAGATAATTTTGAAATTATGAATCCAAAAATGAAGTCTATTTTACCAAATTCAGTTTTTAGGAGAGTCTAATATTAATTTTTTTATTTTTCACAAAAGGACATAAAAAGTAGTTCTTTTAAGAAAATAGTTTTTCAAAATATATAACCATTTTAAAAAAACATATACATTTCATTATAAATAAGTTTATTTATGTTAAGACACTATAAATAACAATAAAATTTTATTTTTTACTATTAATATTACAATATTTAATTGATAAATAAATATATTGTTTAAATAATTATAATACCAATGTGTTGTTTCGCAGAAACTCAACCTTGTGTGTAATGCAAGCCAAGTCAGTGTTGCGTGCAGTATAAGATATTAACTTACATTAAAGATATAAATTACTTTGAAATGTTTGGGAGATACATTCTTTCCTCCTTTAATAAATGTTTTCCTCGCAATTTGAATTTTTTCTTCGAAAATAAAAGGTTAAAAATAGAAAATACCTTTTTAGAAAACTCACATTGGAAATAGGGTTAATAAAATTTAGTCTTAATTAGAGGGAAATGGAAATGAAAAAGTCACCACCAAATTATGTTTTCGAATAGGATAACATTGGTGTCAATTAGAGACACATAATAGAAATAAAACTTAAATATGTATAGGGAGTGATTGAGGTCATCAGTCACAAACCAGTGAACAATAAATAGAAAATTGAGGGCCTCAAAGCTATAAATCTATGATGACTTAAAATATTATTTGTTCCTCAAAACATATGGTATTAGAGTAAAACTTTTTTGGTCTTAATAGCCTTTCCCTAAAGTTTAAGAATTAATTTCTTCATAGAATAAAAAAATCATTTACCAGTAGAGTTCCATCATTTAACTAATTTCTACCACAAACTCATCTTTCCCTCCACAATATAATTTAACTCAAAAATATTCTATTTATCCTAATTGTACAGGGTTTTAAAAAATTAATTTATAATTAATATATCTTATCATTTTAAAAAAAAACTGCATTATACAAACCAGTACATCACTTAAGCCAGTGGTAGGTGATTTACACTTGTCGCCCTACGGTTGTGGGTTCAAGTCTCGCGGCCATGCTGGACGCGACGGGTTGTCGCCCGATCTTTGGGTTGTCCTTTTTATAAAAAAATCTAAAAAAATCTTAAGAAATTTTTTAACCTTAAACCATAGTATCCAATGTCCAACTTAATTCATTCCAACCTTTATACTTATCCAAAGTACTTGTGTCCTAACTCGTAGTCCAAAAATTTATAACGAAGGTCAACATGACATAATGAAGATCTCTTTTTTCCACATAATAAAATGTGAGTACCTTAATCATGTATTCTCTTAAAACATGGTAACACCCTGAATTATCATAAAAACTTTTTAATTAAATTCATGATCCCTTATTCCTTATAGAATACAAGATATATTCCTTATATGAAAAAATTTTGAATACTCTAGCAATGATTGAGTAAACAAACCATTAATTAGTTCCAAGGTATCCAAGAATATCCAATATAATTTATCCAAATCAAACATCTCTAATTCCAAAATCACTACCTCAATATCAGTACCATTTTAAGGTTTATCTTTCCTTCAACCATGTATTTTCCAAAAATTATAACTTGCTGTTGGGTCACTTTTCTTAGTACCATATAATCTCAAATCCTCAATGAAATAGTATTGAAATACAATTCTTATTTATTTCTATAATTAATATAACTAGTACATTGTTGATACAATAATCAAATGACATAATTCATTAATAAAAATATAAGAACACTAATTATTCCTCTTCATCTATGGTAGTATCATAACTTGATTATTATCCAATAGCATCTTTTGTGGTATACTATGTTGATTGGGACATTGATTCATGTAGCTTCCCAACTCCTTGTAGATGAATCATTGTTCATTTGAAAAAATTTCTTACACTTTCAATCTGATACTTGGTGTCCTTTTATCTACACTTATAACAAACTCTCATTCCCTTAAAGAATTTACCAAGGTGATTCTTTCTATAGTTTTCACATATGGGAAAATCCTTCTTTCCCTTCTTCCCTTTATCCAACTTTCTCTCTACCATCCTTTTCTTCTCTGGCTTCCCTTAAAATCCATAGGACTCATAAAATTATGTACTTATCTTATCAACACATGATAATATTTCTCCATATGATGACAATATGTGGGAGACTATTTACCTTCTAAATTTTGGCTTAAGACCATGAAAAATATGATCCTTCTTACTCTTTGGATCATGTGTATTTCTAGAGTTCTCATTCCTTCTACTAGGCACCATTTCTAAACAATGACATACACTAGGTTAGTTTATGAATCACAATACATAATTCCAAAATTTTCAAATACCTAATGTAAATTGAAAAGTTTATTCATATAATCCATAATCATAAAACTTTTTTCTTTAAGAAAGTATTTAATCATAAATCTTTCATAATGGTTTGTAATTAAAATGTGAATTATCCTAAGCATAGCCCCTGCGAGTTTCGTAACAAATAGTGTATCAAATCTCATTGTCGTGCATCAGTTCTCATTCAATTCTAGCTCAAAGTGGTGTTTTCAGGTTTTACCCCTAGATACATATGTGCGAGAGTCACCTCTACCAGCTCGTATCCATACAAGGATGTATTTCTTGTAAAATTCACAAAATCTATACATTACCAAAATTCTAGAAAGTTATTCTATATTAATCCTCAAATTATATCTTATTCTAGTGTTCTATAATTAGAGTTTTTTATAAATCTAGTTTCTAGGGTTTGTACTAAACTTCCTCTGATACCAACTATAACGTTCTAACCCCAGAATCCTAGATCCAGTGCATTATTTTAATACATTGGCATGATTACAAGGAATAAAGTCTTGAAGGAATGATCAGTTTAGGAATCTTGGAAATAGATTACATAAATGAGCATTACATTACACATTCAAACCTAAAACACAACAAAAATAATCCTTTGATAACTCCATTATTCCCCTACATTAACCCTACATATCAATCATAATAAACTTCTTGGAATCCTGTGAAAATAAATCATAATAAAGGAGTGAGATCAGATGCCCATTAAGGGTAAATAATTTAGCAGAAGCTGTAAACTTTTCAGGAAATATGTGTAATAAAAACGACATTTTTAAACATAAAATTTAAAAAAATATGGTAAAAATAAATCAAACATTACCATATAAACATGCACATGGATATTCTACTAGTCTAATAATCACATGTAATATCAATAGAAAATTTTATAATTATGGAATTCATAATGTCGGACATCATAACAACATAGTCAAGGCCTTGTGCCAAGACTACAAATAAGATTTTTTCAAGGCCTTGTACCAAGACACTAGTTTGTCTCATGAGAGATACTAATGCATTGAGGAGCTATAGCGGGAAACACCCATCACTTACTAAGTCCAATTCATTCCTCATATGAAAAAGATGAAACATAACAAAAACATTCGTATTAAAAATAGCATACAAAATGGAAATACTTTAACCGTAAACCATGAATGGTATAAAAATAGCACATTAATAGTCAAACATATCATAACTCATTCAATAAAATATAGAACATTGTATTGTAATAAATAAACCTCAAACATCAATAACACCCAGTAAAGGATGTTGACATAGATGAAAATGATCAGTAAAACTATTTGACAGAAATATATATTTTCATGAAATCATTTAAAAGTCACACAATTTAGAAAAAAAGGCATTAAAAAGACATTCTTCAATCAAAGAGTCCCATACCACTTTGAAACTTTTAAAATTAATTAACATTTTAAGACATTCATGTCTATATAAATATATCCTTAAACCATTTTGAAAATGTTAAAATTAACGAAAATGATTTAGAAGAATAAATATTTAAATCATTTAAAATGATGTTTTAGTTAAAGTGTACCTTAAAAAAATAATTTTTAAATCTCTTTTATGAAATGTTGTTGATGCTCCTTTCGTCACAGAATCTAAAGATCGGAAAAGGGAATATCTGAGCTCAAAGTGATTCAACCTTTGAAGAAAACATAAAAAATCAACAAAGGAAGGAAGAAAGGGTCAACAGCAACCTCACCGCGCAAGTTATCTAACTGGCGCGCAAGTGTACTTGCGCGGCGACCTTGGTCACGCAGGTGACTTGCGCGACCTAATTGGTAACCGCCCGGTAACCGCCCGGGGTCTTCTTTTGCCTATAAATAGACCATGTGGGCCCCCCATTCAAGAGGATCTTTTGCCAGAAACTCGGATTGAAGCTCCCGACACCCAAGTCTCTTCTCAAAGCTTCCGGAACACTTCTAAGGTAATTTCTTACCTAGAACGGAAGATCTAAAGAGAAGAAGGAAGGCCTAAGTGTTGAAACTTATCAAACACTTGCGCGCCGACTTGTTTCCATCAATTTAACTTTCGCGTCCCTTTTCTGGAAGAACCTCGAGAACATTCTAAAGGGTTTAAAAAAGAGTCGCTCAAGTATTTCAATGCTGGTTGAAAATCGCGCAAGTACACTATGTGTCGCGCAGGTATACCTGCGCGACCAATACTTGCGCGCCCACAGAAGACTTGCGCGCCTTGCAAGACTTCCGCGCCCCTATCTTTTTGGGTGCCCATATTGCCCATTTTTACCCCTCTTAATCCATTTCACCTTTCCTTTTCAAGATTCAGTCTTCAAGACACTCTTCAAAGCCATTTATGACATGATTTCTTGATTTGACTTTCTTATCTAAAAGGAATTCTGTGGAATCTCTCTCAAAGTCTAGTGATTTAAATATCCTTATGTCACTAAAATATGAAGAGTTCATTAATTCAACCTCATCCTTTAAGATGAGAGAATCTTAACCTGGGTCTCCTTTTCAGGAATAATCCCCAGTTATAAAACCTTTAATCTGGGCATCTTCCTCAGGAGTAAGCCCCAAATTCTTAAAGTTCCCAATCTTGGGCATCCTCCTCAGGAGTAAGCCCCAAACCTTAATCCCTAACCTGGGTCTACTTTTTAGGAATAAGACTCAGTCATAATCTTGGGCTTCCTTTTCTAGGAATAAGCCCCAAGTCCCCTAACCTGGGTCTTCTTTTCAGGAATAAGATTCAGTCATAACCTTGGGTCTCCTTTTCAGGAATAAGCCCCAAGCCCCTTAAATTTCTCTTAACCAGTCATAATTTACCTTTGATTTGGGTTTCCTTTTTAGGAGTAAAACCCCATCATAAGTCCCTTCCTAACTTGGGTATCCTCCTTATGAGTAAGCCCCAAGATTAAAGTATTCAAATCTCCATGAAGCACATATAACTTTATGGACCCTGTTCATGGATTTTCTCCCTAAAAGTAAATCCTAAACCTTCATCTATCTGGGCAGTCATCCATACATAAGCCCCAAACAAATTCTTATGATTTCATCTTTCATGGCACAATTGTCTAAATATTACCAATACCTCTTGTTTCTCACACCGAGCATGACTCACGTGAGCTTAGAGTGTAAAAGTAATTATGACAGTCATATTTGAGCCATCAATCATAAACATCATACTTCATTTCTCGAACTACGTGGGTTCTGATTCTTTTTCCAAAACAAAGGATACGTAGGTAGCCCATTTATGGGTTCGATCCCAACTTTGAAATAATCTCTGTCCTTCTGAATGACGATAAACTTCAAGTGCCCCACTGAGTGGCTTTAAAATCAGCCTGGTCATCATAAATGACCAAGAGACTTTTATATAAATGGTTTGAAGGATACCATTGACCAAGAATCTCTAAACAGATATAGATGATTCTCTATTGATGAATAACTTCGAATACATATAAAAGATTCTCTAAATTTCTTTGCATATTTAATCATTGATTGTTAAAACTAAAGGAAAGCACATTTTATACTTGGTAATGTAATAAGGATTCACGAACATAACTTAAATCTATAAAGAGAGTCCCGGAGTAGACAATAATTCCCCTCAAAAAGGTGTGATGAGTCCGACCTCCCATCCTCTCGACCAATGCAAATTCCCAAGCCTCATTAGTCCACAAGCTAATGAGCGCCTGCCTTTGGAAAGTAGGTCCAAACAGATGTGGAATCATTGGATGTTTCCGGTTCTACGAACAAACCCGTTAGAAACCGATCGAAACGTTTGAATCTCCCGTCGAGGAGGTCATCCCCGGATTCCGTGCGAAACAAAAATGGTGAACCCGACGTGAATCCTTAACCAAGTTAAAGTGATGTTCTTATTATTTGTTAGGCTCCTTGGGCCAACAAAGCAATCATTGACATGTGCTCATCCAAAAGATGCAGTGGCCGAATTCATCTTGATTATGTCTGTTACATGGAACAGGCACTCTTTTCTCAAGATCTTCTGCAAAATGGATTTCCTTAAATTCACCTCTGTGAATACTGCTACTGTGAACACCTCTACTGTGAGGTCTGCTGCTATGAAAACCAATGCTGCTACTCCTGCTGGAACGTCATCCGCTCTGAGGATGACATCACCAACTCAGCGTATTCAACGCTGGGTTTCTAATGCACTGGTTATGGAGTACCGTTGCAAAGGTACTATCCCAACTCTGGAGGCCGCTCGTCAATCCCTCCAAGTTAACAACTCTACCTGGTCGTCCGGACAACGGCGGCCAACAATCAAGAAGCAGGCGGTGCTGACTACCGTCTCCAACTGTTTCGGGTCGTTATCCCCGGAACGCAATTTCCATTCACTCCCTTACTCTGAGGAAGTGAATGAGCAGGTCCAGCAGGACCTTAATTCAAAAAGACAGGAGTCCTTCTCGAGGGCTCCCATCAACAATCGCCGCCAGACTCGTGCGGTAGTGCGCCCTCAACATGATGAGGGTACCGACTCCAGGCATTCAGCTCAGGTTCCTCGAACCCGAGCAGGCAAGATGAACCACCAGAGACGGAATCCGGTTAATAATAAGCAGGTTGTCATCCCTGCCATCTCCGGAGAAGTCCACCAACCTAACTTGGTGGCAAACAACGAGCAGGCATACACACATGTTCGTTTTAATTCCGCTGTCCAGCAGACTCGTCTGACAGCATCAAGCCTATCCCGCCAGGCAATTCCGGCGGAGTACCATAGGCAGGAACATACACCTGCTTATACATCACCAGTTAGTCAGCAGGCTCGTCTGACTACATATGATGGATCTCATCAACCGCGTTTGGCGAAGTGTAATCAGCAGGCACATACACCTGCTAATACTAATCAGGCCTACCAACAGTCTCGCTTGGTAGCGCCCGGAGAAGTCAGTCGGAAAGTCCCGACGACAAACAAGAGGCAGACTCAACTCTCTGCCTCCACACTTGAGTACTGTCAGGATTCACTGACAGGAGAAGGAGGACAGGAGCAGGCACATACACCTACTCCAAGCCCGGAATGGACGTATATCCCCGTTCCGGCGGCTGAAGTCACCAAACATATTTTGTCAATGGTGAAAGAGCAGAAGAAAATTCATGCTCATATTCTGGATGCTTGCCAGGATATCATAACAGCTTCAGCATCATCTCAGGGATAGACACATAAATCTATCCCTAGAAATGGAGTGACACATCAACGATTCACTCCGGAACAGACACACACATCTGTTCCAGTCCAAGAGGGTTGTGGGGAATACTCCCCCATATCATACGGACAACCAAGTCAGGCACATACACCTGATTTGAGTGGAGATCGTCAGCCTAACCTGACCATATTTCCTGACCAGGCACATACACCTGCTCAGAGCAATCACTTTCATCATCAAGTGGTTTCTAAAGCGAGTAAGAAGGCATCTAAGAAAAAGATCCGCCCAGCACAGTCAGGAGATCAAAGGCCAATCTGCAACAAGGCCTTGCTCGATGCTGGAGTTCTTGAAGCCCTCAGACATTTATCTGTCGGAATTCAAGATTCTACTCCCTCAGTTCCCAATAACGGGAACATTAATTCTGAAGGTCTTCAACAGACACTTCCTCATAAAGACTTGCTTCATGAAAATTCGTTCAATCTTGAAGTTTCTTCTTCAGATGAGAGCCACAGGAACCCTCTGTGTGGTCAGAAGACCAAGGAGCAAGAGATTTCATCTTTTGCTGTAACCCATCATGATGGTCCTCCTCATGGTGATGAACTTCGCTGCGAAAGTCCTCTCCGCAGTAGTGATTCACGTTGTCTCGAAAATTCTTCAGAAGGCAATGTAGTGACGAGAAAGCCCTCCTATCTCGAGGCACTTGCAAACGTAAAACCAGTCATGTCTGATGCTTTACTATCGGCAGGTGAAACTCTTTCTCCATCAGAAGATAGCCTAGGGTTCAGGTTATTCTCCGAACCATCCCTGGGTCATTCATCTTCCAGCATGAATAGTGATTTCTCTACCAATCTTGTTGAATCCGATGAAGCAACAAGGAAACACCAACTCTAGTCCAAACAGGTAGAAGAATCTTCATTTAATGATAAAGAGGAAATGCTGAACATGAGGAAAAAACTGGCAAAAGGTGAAGTACCAGTCATGTTTTGGCCTTTGGCTGACTCCCAGTATGACATTCCAAATATGTTGACGGATGATGGAATCCATGATATTCGTCTCAACATATGGAAAAATCTTTGTCAATTAAAGAAGAAGGTATTATCTTACGATGAATATGAAAATCATCTTAATATAATAGAAGGGTTACAACGCCAGATTGATTTGGCATCTCTATCAGTCTCTCAGTATCCGAAGGCTGAAAAGAAACAGAGAACCCTTCAACGTTCATGCCTTGGCGCACTAAGAAAATTGCGTCAGTTAATTTCCAATGCTCCATATGATGTTCATATCAGAGGATGGGGTGTTCACGGAGCACTACATTTCACAGTGCTTTCCAGTCAGCAAAGCCCGCCGAAAATGGTCTCATGCAATGTTATTGCCCATGGCCGGCCACAGTCAATGGGCTTTGTTCATAATCAAAAGCTTGCTCAAAAACAAGCTTCAACTAGTTCCTCTCAAAATAAAGTATATAGAGAACAGGTTGTTGAATTTCTCCTACATCAAGCAGGCGAGAATATTGCACAAGCCTCTCGTCTGGAGTAAACACGTCATCAAATGACAGAAGTTTTGGAAATCATCCAACGGTCTGTTGAACCAGGTGATAAAAGTGGATACAGGTTAATGCATCCAGCTAATTTCCGAACTAAGATTCGCAAGATCAAGAGAGATTTTAAGAAGATCTCAGACATAGCATGTCAAGAGACACCCCACCTTGCCAGACTGGGGACTTCTCTAACCCAACCCTCAAAGTCAATGAATGGGATTCGAGGAGTTGAGCGGAAGCAGCAGGAACATCCCCAGTCCACCGGACTGGGGACTTTTTCAAATCCTCAATCCCTCCCACATAGAAATTCAGTATTCTCTAGATTAGGGAATAAGACTCAAGAGGAACGAAGAGCCAAGCTGTCAGGAGATTCTCTCCAAGTGACGGTTCTCCAATAAATTCCTGAGGGATCAAGTCAACGGAATTCCATGTCTCATCATGGACATGGAAGGAGACAATATCACAGAAATGCTGATAGAAAGGATTCCATGCAATATGCATCCATTAATGTCATCAATGCCGTTGCTGCTGATTCACCAGATGAGGCTCAATCAGAGGGATCAGACGAAGAGGTTCCTGCTCAAGAAGTCGCACACACAGACCTAAATGAAGAAGGTGTGCGCACACGTAATCAAAGGCTTACCCAAAATCTGGGTATTCCTTCAAGTAACCCACTTCCCCCTCTCCGAAAAGGATCCAATAAGGGGAAAGGAAAGAATCAGGTTACTTCTCACCCTTCCTATGAAGGAGGTCAATCGCTCTCATTAGAGAAAAGGTTTTCACAACAGGAGGAAGAAATTAAAGAATTAAGAAGGTTGAATGCAGAACTACTTCAGAGTAGTCTTCTTCTTAAGAATTCTGAAGTCCGACAGCCGAAGGAATTTGTTGTAACTACTGAGATGGATCAAGAATATCCTCCTTTATCAGTACACCCTCAGAGATCTAATCCTACGGGTCAAACGCAACAACGGTTGGCAGCACTACCATTAGTTGCAGCACCAACCACCACGTCTGTCCAAGCTCCATTCATTGCACCTACCCAAAACCAAGTTCAACCTGACGTTTCTCAAAAGTTAATAACTACTATTGAGTCATTAACAGCTCGGTTAGAAACTATGGAAGGGAAATGGGCGCAAGTTCAACCTGAAAAGAAAGTTTACCCTGAATGGGTAGATTCAATTTCTCCTCCATCCAGTTTTGGAAACCCTATTTTTCCTACTTTCAATGGATCAGGCGACCCTGAACAACATTTGACGCATTACATGTCTTGTTGTGATCCTATGATGGGAACTCCAGAGCAGCAAGAAGCAGTGAAACTCAGATGCTTCGTGCGAACCTTGCAAGGACCAGCTTTTGTCTGGTACACAAGCTTGCAATCCCGGTCAGTCATCGGATGGGAGGATCTTCGTCAAAAATTCCTTCTTCAGTTTAGCTCAACTTTGCCAAAAACGACAGTTTTCGATCTTACAAACTGCAAGAAAAGGGAGAATGAAAGAGTCTCTGATTTCATTGCTCGTTGGAAGGGATTAACGTATTCCTTGAGTTTAGCACTCCCTCAGGAGGAATTGTTGCCAATCTGTGTGGAAAATTTGCGTGACGAATTACGCACGCCATTGATCCCTGTGAAATACACAAGAGGGTTTCGAGACCTTACTTAAATCACTCAACAGATTGAAGATTCCCTTATACAGGCTAAGGTTAAATCTCGTGTAATTCCATCAGCTTCAGGAAGAAGAATGGGTAAAGCAGAAACTGCCACAGTTATGCTTAAACAGGCACCTGTACCTATTTCTACTTCAAAACCTTCATCTTCTTGAAGGGCTCCACCTCCTGAACGCCAACAACAAAGGCTGTTTCGTCCAAATGATCAAAAAGATCAACGACGAAAACAATTTGAGGATATGAAGAGTAAAACATACTCTTTCCGAAGTGAGCAAGTTCCTGGTTACTTCATTTCAGCTCTGGAAAATAATTTGGTTCAATTACCAGTGCCGAAGAGGACAAACAAGGAAGGAGATGAAGACCGTCCCAATTATTGTCCCTTTCATCAAATGTTGGGGCATCCCATCCATGAGTGTTTTGTCTTTAAAGACCTCCTGCAAAATATGGTCGACTTGGGACAAGTCAAATTGAAGGGTTCTTCAGCTCATGTAGCGTGTATTACCGCTACAGATCTAGAGGAAGGAGGCGAGTGGTAGGAAGTCAAAAGCAAAACTGCAAAAAAAATATGATGATTGGATGGTCAGAAAGACATTCAATCGGACCCATTCCATTTTGCGAACACAATTTAATAAGCCAATTGTGTCTCCTATAAAAGCTGCAGTAAAGCCTCCATCAAAAGACAAATCCTCAAAAGGGAAGCGCAATTCAAAGAAGAAAGAGGAATCAGGAGAAGATGAGTATGTAGCAAAGCCTAAATTGTCTTTGACTCTGGCAGATTTCATGCCATCTACTTCGAAGCCACGGGCACCGTCCCACCAAACGGCGCAGCCTAAACAGGTTAACCAGGCAGAGTCTTTGTCAGACGAAGAGTTAATCTTTGGTTCTGTTAATATGATTCAATTAACAGATTCATATTCCAGTCTTGATGAGCCTGAATTCCCTGTATCAAATAAGGGAACCCGAGGAAGTTCTAGAGGTTCAGGATATAGGGGAAGACGTGGATCTTTCCGAAGCCACTACTCTAATTCTACCCCTGCTAGCACTGTATATGCAGCAGAAACTCATCGTAGAGCCCTTCAGCGATCTCAAAAAGAACAAGCAAGTTCTTCTGCCAATGGCCAACTCAGCTTTGGCACAGTTATTTTGGAAGACCAATTAAAAGTTCCATCTTCTTTATCTCAGCAAGTAAATGGATCTAATCATTCTAATCTTCCAAAACCAAAGATGTTTCCAACTTCAATACAAGATGCATCAGCTTCCAAAGCATCTGCTTCCAAGGTACCTGCTAAACCGCATATTCCTATTGGGAAACGCAGACCTCTAGATCAAAAGTATGATATATTGAAACACTTGGCCCAAGTACCAGACAAGTTATCAATTTTGGATGATTTGAATCTGTCAAGAGATCTTCGGGAAGCACTCATCGAAGCTTTGTCAAGTCCTCAGGAGTTTGAAGCTGAAATTGCTACAGCTAAAATCTATCACATAGAGAATAATCCTGCAGAATGCCATGCAGTGATATCTTTTACTGATAAAGATGAAGATGGTGTTGTGCATGGGCACATAAAACCTTTGTACTTATCTGGAAAAGTCAATGGTATAGATGTTCGAAGAGCTTTCATTGATAATGGTCCAGGAGTCAACCTCATGCCCATTCGCACACTTCGTCGATTGGGCCTCACGGAATCTGATTTATCTCCTTCTACCATGATGTTGCAAGGATACGATAAAAATGAACAAGAACCACTGGGAGAAGTTACGCTCAGAACTCAGTTTGGAGATCTTGTTTCCAATTCGAATTTCATGATTGTTGATCAAGACTCAGCTTTCAATATCTTGCTTGGAAGACCCTGGCTACATCAGCATGCAGCTATTCCGTCATCATACCATCAATGTCTCAAATACTGTTTCGATGGTCAAGTTGGAACATTGTATGGTGATAAGGCCCCGTTCAAGACATGTGAGTCTCAATACATTGAGGCGGAATTTTATCACATGAAGGGAAGAGAAAAATCTACAATGAAGGAAATTACCAAAGTTAATGCTCCATATGGTTTGGAAAAAATTCCAATAAATCCATTTTCACATGTGAGTACAGATTATGTGTTACCTATCAGTCAAATTGACAAAATAGGCCCAAATCAAAATACTCTTATGGAAAGATCCATAATGTCAATTACGGCAATCGAGCCAGACAACATGGGAGAAATTGGTAACTTACCAAGCAGTGATGAAAGCATAAGTGGTGACGTTTTCATTTCGTCTGCTGAAATCCAACAAGTCTATACTTCGCTAATCAGGCCAGAAGAAGTTATAGCAACACCAGAGGTGAATATTGATGTCGATTCTCAATCCATCATCTCCTCTTTATTTCCCAAAGAATACCCTTTATCATCAATAGGGTCGTAAATGGAAGCTTCTTCTTCAAAATGTGAAAATTTTGACATCTCTTATGATAATGAGAATTTCGTTTTTTCATCTACTTTGCAAGTAGAAACGGAAGAAATAACACATGATGAAGAGGAAGAGGAAGATCTTAGAGATGCTCCTCCAGCATTTGAGGAGGGTATCTCTACCAATGTGGATGAACTCAGAGAAGTAAATCTGGGTACAGAGAAAGATCCACGCCCCACTTTAATTAGTGCGGCCATGACCCTTGAAGAACAAGAGATGTATATTTCTTTTCTAAAGCAAAATAAAGATATTTTTTCTTGGAATTATACAGAGATGCCTGGCCTTGATCCTGATGTTGCCACCCATCATTTGGGTTTTCCAAAAGAACATCGAGGATTCAAGCAAGCCGCGAGAAGAACACACCCAACCTATGCTTCCAAAATAGAGGCTGAAGTGGATAATCTTATCAAAGCTAACTTCATCAGAGAAGTTCAATATCCCAAGTGGTTGTCTAATATTGTCCTTGTAAAGAAGAAGAACGGACAAATTAGGGTTTGCATAGATTTCAGAGATCTTAATCGGTATTGTCCTAAAGATGATTTCCCAGTTCCGATTACAGAACTCTTAATTGATGCGACGGCTGGCTATGAAGTACTTTCTTTCATGGATGGATATTCTGGATATAATCAGATCCGAATGGCCCCAGAAGATGAGGAATATACAGCCTTTAGAGCTCCTCAAGGTGTGTTTTGTTACCGGGTGATGCCATTTGGTTTAAAGAATGCAGGTGCAACATATCAACGCGCCATGCATCGTATCTTCAAACCTTTTCTAGGGAAGTTTGTTGAATGCTATGTAGATGATTTGGTGGTTAAATCCAAACAACGTTTTGATCACTTGGCTGATTTGGAAGTCGTATTCCACAAGCTTTGACAACATAATTTGAAAATGAACCCCTTAAAATGTGCTTTTGGGGTAACCTTAGAAAAATTCCTCAGCTTTTTTGTACGCCATCGTGGTATTGAAGTCGATCCTGAGAAGACCAAATCAATCCTTGGTATGTCACCTCCTCAGAATTTGAAAGAATTAAGAGGACTTCAAGGACACTTAGCCTATATTCGGCGTTTCATCACCAATTTGGCAGGCAAAAGTTTACCCTTTACCAAATTATTGAAGAAAGGAGTCACTTACCAGTGGACTGAAGAATGTCAAGAAGAATTTGATGTTCTCAAGAAATACCTCTTGAGTCCACCAGTACTTATGCCACCTGTTGAGGGTAGACCTCTTATCCTCTATGTGACAGCTTTAGAGCGATCATTGGGTGCCTTTCTCGCTCAAAAGAATGATGCTGGGAATGAAAATAGTCTCTACTATCACAGTAGAACTATGCTTGAAGCAGAAACCCGGTATTCAAGTATTGAAAAGTGATGCCTAGCATTAATCTTTGCAGTTCAGAAACTGAGACACTACCTGCAACATCATGAGGTCCAATTGGTATCTCGTAATAATCTGCTCAAATTTATCCTTAGTCGTCCAATGCTTACAGGACGTCTGGCAAGATGGGCGGTTATTCTACAGCAGTTCAACATCCAGTATGTGTCTCAAAAGGCAATTAAGGGCCAAGCTCTGGCTGATTTCCTGGCTGAACATCCTTCAGTGGAAGACACGTATTCAGATATCGAACTCCCTGATGAGGAAGTTTTCTCTATTCAAGAGAGTCCTCAAACATGGGAAATGTATTTTGATGGTGCTTCTAGAAGTCCAACAGGTAAGAAAATGGAAGATAATAAATTCAACAAAGTTGGTTTAGGAATTGTTCTCATTTCTCCAGATAAGGCAGTGTTACCTTATTCCTTTTTGTTGTGGGAAGGTGGTACCAATAATGAAGCTGAATACCAAGCTCTCATTACAGGCTTGGAGTTAGCGCTTCAAGCACAAGTGAATCACTTAAAGGTGAAATGTGATTCAGACCTGGTAATAAAACAAGTCAATGGGGATTATGCCATCAGAAAAGAAGAATTAATCCCTTTGTATGATTACGTCAGAGAGTTAATGTCGGAATTCCCTTCAGAACCGACATTTTCTTATGTCCCAAGATCACAAAATGTTCAAGCTGATGCACTGGCTAATATAGCCACAGCTTTAGCAGATCCAAATCGGGACGAGACAACCATCTGTATTGCCCACCGTCGTGCAATTTCACCTTATGTTCAAGTCAGAACAGAGGAAATTAATGAAATTAGTCCCATTCCTGAACCGTATGGTCATACTATAGGATGGATGTCACCTATCAAGGAATACCTTCAAAATGGAACACTTCCACCTGATAGAGCCGAGAAAGAACAAATTCGGTGACGTGTTGTCAATTTTACTCTTTATGATGGTCCAAACCACCTCGAGAAAATTCTCTACAAACGTGGTTTTGATGGAGTTCTCTTCAGATGTATTGATGGTGAAGAGACAATGGATGTCATAAAAGAAGTGCATGCAGGTGTCTGTGATGCCCACCAGTCTGGACATAGACTGTCTGATCAAATTCGAAGGCTTGGATACTTCTGGCCTTCAATGATACAAGATTGTGTTAATTTCACAAAGAAGTGTCATTCATGCCAAGTATATGCCAACTTCATTCATCAACCTCCAGAGTTGCTTCATACAGCTAAATACTCATGGCCATTTTCCACATGGGGAATGGATGTGGTGGGACCTTACCCTTCAGCTACGGCCAAGCAGTTTAAGTACATTCTTACTGCTACTGATTTCTTTTCCAAATGGGCAGAGGCAGTACCTCTCAAAGAAGTCAGTTCTAAATGCATTTTTAGCTTCATCAAGTCTAACATCATTACTAGATTTTGTGTCCCTCATACCATATTGACGGACAACGGCACCAACTTCTATTCTTCTGAGGTAAAGAAATTGTATCAAGAATACAACATTAAGTCCAACCATTCATCTCAATATCATGCAGCGGCTAATGGACAGATAGAGGCCTTCAACAAGACTCTTTCAAATATACTGCAAAAGATGGTGGATAAAGATAAGAGGTCATGGCCTGATAAACTCTTTCATGCTTTATGGGCTTATCGGACTACCACTCGCAATGCAACGCGGTCTACTCCATATTCATTGGTATATGGAACAGAAGTAGTCTTTCCAATTGAAGTTCAATTGCCCTCACTCAGAATAGCCATTTGTGATCAGTTATCAACAGTTGAGCAATCCCAAAAGCGGTTGAATGAATTGGAACAGTTAGATGAGAAAATATTGTGCACTTTGCACCACTTGGAAATCTATCAGAATCGGATAGCACGAGCTTTTAACAAAAAAGTTCGTCTTCGTTCATTCATTCAGGGAGAATTGGTATTGGTTCTCAGAGCACCAATGATACCAGGAAAGAAGCCTCCCAAGCTTGAACCAAAATGGGAAGGACCTTATTCAATACATAAGGTCTACTCCAATGGAGCGTATTCTCTGATCTCAATGTATGGAGAACACATCACGACTCCAACTAATGCCAGATTTCTGAAGAAGTATTTTGTATAAACACAAAATATTGTTCCCAGATCCAAAACAATCACATTGGTTCATATTATGTCCGAGATGACATTAAACTATATTTTGTCCTGGCAACATGACATTAAACTGTGTGGCACTTTCATCGTCCAGCATGACGTTAAACTGTGTTAGTTCCCTTATCGTCCAACATGACGTTAAACTGTCACATTGGTTACTATTATGTCTGAGATGACATTAAACTATATATTGTCCAACATGACATTAAACTGTTATAATGTCCAGCAAGACGTTAAACTGTGATGTCCTATCTACATGACATTAAACTGTACAGAAGTTCCATATTTTGTCCGAGATGACATTAAACTATATTGTGTCCTAGCAACATGACATTAAACTGTGTGGCACTTCCAACGTCCAGCATGATGATAAACTGTAAAAAGTCCCCAGAACTGATATCCTCATATTGGTTCACCTTAGTCCTAGCTACATGACTTTAAACTGTACAGCACCAGTTCGTCCTTGCTATATGACGTTAAACTATACAGCAATGGTCCAGTATGACTTTAAACTGCAACTTCGTCCCACACGACATTAAACTGTGAAAAAGTTCCCTAAACCATCCAGCATGACCTTAAACTGCATCATCCCTGGTCCATGTATATGACCATAAACTATTTTCAAATCCTTTATGTCCAGCAAGACGTTAAACTGTGACGTCCTAACTACATGACGCTAAACTGTATAAAAGTCCCTCACGTCCGGAAAGACGTTAAACTATATAATATAAAAAGTCCAGTATGACATTAAACTGCACCATTCACGGTCCATGCATATGACCTTAAACTATTCGCACTTTCGTCCGACATGACGTTAAAATGGTACACTCTTTTGTCCTTACTGCATGACATTAAACTGCACAGTCCCCCTTTCGTCCAATATGACATTAAACTGTATTGTCCCCATCGTCCAAACTACATGACACTAAACTATACAGAAAGTCCTTGATATGTCCTATATGACATTAAACTGTTATTTTGTCCCTGCTACATGACACTAAACTGTGCAGCACCAATAGTCCTAACTGCAAGACTTTAAACTGCATAGTCCCTTTTTTATGTCCTACATGACATTAAACTGTGCATCATTAAGGTTGTTATTACCTCTTGTTTCTCACACCGAGTATGACTCACATGAGCTTAGAGCGAACATCAACCATAACACACCCTTTGGGCCACTAACCATGTATAAGTCCCAACAACATTTTTTATTTAGATCATTGTCCACAAGAACCACTTGATCATTAATTCATTCTTTAATTGAACTACACGGACTTTGATCCTTGCCCTCCAGGCTGGGTATGTAGGCAACCTCCTAGGGTTCAAGCCCAAAAACAATCTCTTCACATCGGTTCACCACCATCTCATATGATGTTGATTCGTGAAACCGCCTCTGGAATCAATATCTTTACATTGATTCACTTTCGTCCTTGTTATATGACGTTAAATTATACAACACTTTTGTCCGGTACGACAATAAACTACAATATTCTTTGATTTCCTCATTTGAGAAGGAACCATTATTGACATTGATTTTTTAAATCATGTTTCATTTTCAAAAGACTACGTGCATACATGGTAATGCCTAAACTTTTTATCTCAGGTTAAACCATCATTTCACTAAAGTCCCCTTTCACCCTTCACATGTACGAACCAAATTTGTACAAAGGGTACTTCTAGAACTATGTGGGCTTGATTCCCATCCTTATGGGATACGTAGGAACGTTCGAGTATCCCTCGAATCCAGCCCCAAGTCTTTTGGGCCTAACCCCAAATTTCACTTTCAGTCCCTTGGATGAAAAGTCCTCATGAAAACACACACTGTGTATTCATTATTATGGTCCGAATTCTATGACCCTAAACTAAGATCACTCATACTTTCATCCTGCACGACGTTAAACTGCATTTCAAGAACTACGTATGGCTTGATTCTCATTCTTATGAGATACGTAGTGAAGTCCAAAATTTCAATTCAGGACCCAGCCACAACATGATTATGGTTTTCATTGACCTATGTATCTCTATATACATTGGACAATACCCATCTTTATGTGTTATAATACTAACCTTAAATATTTTCAGATCTTCATAACCCTTTTCATGACTTCTAGTCACAAAAATGTCAAAATTCTGAGAATTCTTTTGCCTGACTATGCAGCACGTGCCCATAGGTGGCCTTGCATAAACAGTCCACATAACAGACTTGTCAGCCAAAAGATGCTATTCATTTGACCATGCAGCCAATTCCCATAGGTGGCCCTGCATATTTCAACCCCCTAACGGGTTTTGTTAAATAATAGTAACTTCATTCTTGGGAAGAATGCCTCTTTTGTCCTTATTTGTCTTAAACGACAATATGTAGGGATCCACAAAAAATAGCCATCCTTAACATATTTGTCCCATATCCTTTTTCATGATCTTAAAGTATTCAAGTCTATGGTTTATTCTTCTTCCCTACGTTTGGGTCAGACCTTCGTAGGAGTGATATTCATCCAGTTCTTCGATATTCTTGTTTGGAAATATCTTCTCCATATTCAAGTACCTCTTTCCATAAAACAAACTCTATACTTTAGAAAATTTGAATCTCCATAAACTTTCACTGGCTTTTAGCACTAGGAAAGTAAATTTCTGGGTGTTCTTTTTCCTGACTATGCAGCACGTGCCCATAGGTGGCCTTTCATAAACAGTCCACATAACAGACTTGTCAGCCAAAAGATGCTATTTATTTGACCATGCAGCCAATGCCCATAGGTGGCCCTGCATATTTCAACCCCCTAACGGGTTTTGTTAAATAATAGTAACTTCATTCTTGGAAACTACTTCTTCTAATGCCTTTTAGCTATTTTTTCATATCATTCCTCAGATTCAAATATTCTTAAGCCATAGTTTACATTTTTTCCCTCATAATTGAGTATGGTAATATGTTTTCAAATAAATTATCAAGGAATTGAATCCATTTTTAATCCATTTCGGTCAAAGCTATTTCGACCTTAAACATTATCCCCTTTATGTCCGGCGTGCATGACTTTAAACTGCCCACACAAAAGACAAAGGAACTCTGAATAAAAGTCAAGTTCCATCTCACTAAATATACATTTTTTTTGTATAATTTAGGTAATATTGAGCAGTTAAAAGATTCAAAGTTTGTAGGGTTATTTGTAATAATCCTAGTAAAAATCAAACTATGATTACTAATCCCATTGGCTTAAGTAAATTTGAAGCAGGTAATGGAAGAATGCAGGTACAAATGATTGAAGACAAAAGTGTTTTTTTTCATTGATACACAAGAGTTAGAAGGACATCCACAGACTGGAGTCTCTTCTCTTCTTTCAAGAATTACAAGAGGATTTCAACATAACACTTCATTTGATTTACGGCATCCTGATCTTCATTAGCAACCACCTAGAATTCATTCATTCAACTGGATACAATAAGAGATGCAGTGATACCAGCTATTCTTGGAACAATTGTAAAATTATGTTCTTGAATGCGGTTTGAGAAAATTTTCTGCTGATCAAACAGTGACTCTGTTTCTGTCCAAGAGACTTGGAAGATGGATACATGGATTTGAGAATGGAGCATTGGAAGTAAAAAGCCATTTGGAGAGAGTACTCTTTTCAGATATTGCTCTAATATCATGTTTGTCTTCTCTCCACCAACCATTAGTAGAAAACATTTCATCCCATGGGTTTTCCATTTTCATATCTGCAAGGGAATGACATGGAGGAAGAATTTGAAAGTTCACACCATTGTTGTTACTCTTAATACACAGCATAACCGAAATAGAGAAGTAGCAGTGCAGCTGCATCTCAGGTGTATAATTGTCTGCATTTGGAACATTGACTCCTTGCAGATGACCGTGAACACACAGAGACAGGTAGATGCTCTGTGGGAAATTAAGATGATATTTCTTCAAGTACTTATCCAAATCTGGGAAAGTGTTGTCGCAGATATCATAGTAATCATGGCCAATAATGTTCATCATGTCATCAATCCGCTTGCTAGCCAGTTCATTAGCCGTTCCAATTCCCTTAGGATCCATTGAATCTGTACAAAAGTTGAACAAATTTAACTCTTAAATGGGTTTATTTTTTTAAATTTTTTAAAAAAATTCGGAAAAAAATGGCCAAGGAATTAAGTCGCGCAAGTCTAAACAAGGACGCGCAAGTATTTCGTGTGCCGCGCTAGTTTTTGACGCGCAAGTATAAACCGCACAAGTACGAATACCTTTACAGGAGCACGACAGCGAGGGAACAGTGGAAAAGAGACTTGCGCGGCTTAGGTGACCTGCGCGGCGAGAGCTCGAGAAGGGATGATGTCCGGAAATCCGGATACTTGTACGGAGGTGAGGCCGTGTATTTATAGGCCAGGAAGCCTACCTGCGCGCCACACCCAGAACGCTTAAGGCCTACGCGACGCAGACTTGCGCACCGCCCTCTGCGCACTGAAAGACATGCGCGCCCTCCCTTTTCCTTTAAAGGGATTCGATTTCCTCAGAGTCAAATCCTCATTTCTCTCCGGATCCAACTCTGAGGGGGGACTTTTGTTGACGCTCCTTTCGTCACAGAATCTAAAGATCGGAAAAGGGAATATCTGAGCTCAAAGTGATTAAACCTTTGAAGAAAACATAAAAAATCAACAAAGGAAGGAAGAAAGGATCAACAGAAACCTCACCGCGCAAGTTATCTAACTGGCGCGCAAGTGTACTTGCGCGGCGACCTTGGTCGCGCAGGTGACTTGCGCGACCTAATTGGTAACCGCCCGGTAACCGCCCGGGGTCTTCTTTTGCCTATAAATAGACCTTGTGGGCCCCCCATTCAAGAGGATCTTTTTCCAAAAACTCGGATTGAAGCTCCCGACGCCCAAGTCTCTTCTCAAAGCTTTCGGAACACTTCTAAGGTAATTTCTTACCTAGAACGGAAGATCTAAAGAGAAGAAGGAAGGCCTAAGTGTTGAAACTTATCAAACACTTGCACGCCGACTTATTTCCTTCAATATAACTTGCGCGTCCCTTTTCTGGAAGAACCTCGAGAACATTCTAAAGGGTTTAAAAAAGAGTCGCTCAAGTATTTCAATGCTGGTTGAAAATCGCGCAAGTACACTATGTGTCGCGCAGGTATACCTACGCGACCAATACTTGCGCGCCCACGGAAGACTTGCACGCCTTGCAAGACTTGCGCGCCCCTATCTTTTTGGGTGCCCATCTTTCCCATTTTTACCCCTCTTAAGCCATTTCACCTTTCCTTTTCAAGATTCAGTCTTCAAGACACTCTTCAAAGCCATTTATGACATGATTTCTTGATTTGACTTTCTTATCTAAAAGGAATTCTGTGGAATCTCTCTCAAAGTCTAGTGATTTAAATATCCTTATGTCACTAAAATACGGAGAGTTCATTCATTCAACCTCATCCTTTAAGATGAGAGAATCTTAACCTGGGTCTCCTTTTCAGGAATAATCCCCAGTTATAAAACCTTTAATCTGGGCATCTTCCTCAGGAGTAAGCCCCAAATTCTTAAAGTTCCCAATCTTGGGCATCCTCCTCAGGAGTAAGCCCCAATCAAGTCCTTTAATCTTGGGAATCTTTCTTAAGAATAAGCCCCAACCTCAAATATGGGCATCCTCCTCAGGAGTAAGCCCCAAACCTTAATCCCTAACCTGGGTCTACTTTTTAGGAATAAGACTCAGTCATAATCTTGGGCTTCCTTTTCTAGGAATAAGCCCCAAGTCCCCTAACCTGGGTCTCCTTTTCAGGAATAAGATTCAGTCATAACCTTGGGTCTCCTTTTCAGGAATAAGCCCCAAGTCCCCTTAAATTTCTCTTAACCAGTCATAATTTACCTTTGATTTGGGTTTCCTTTTTAGGAGTAAAACCCCATCATAAGTCCCCTCCTAACTTGGGCATCCTCCTTATGAGTAAGCCCCAAGATTAAAGTATTCAAATCTCCATGAAGCACATATAACTTTATGGACCCTGTTCATGGATTTTCTCGCTAAAAGTAAATCCTAAACCATCATCTATCTGGGCAGTCATCCATACATAATCCCCAAACAAATTCTTATGATTGCATCTTTCATGGCACAATTGTCTAAATTTTACCAATACCTCTTGTTTCTCACACCGAGCATGACTCACATGAGCTTAGAGTGTAAAAGTAATTATGACATTCATCTTTGAGCCATCAATCATAAACATCATACTTCATTTCTCGAACTACGTGGGTTCTGATTCCTTTTCCAAAACAAAGGATACGTAGGTAGCCCATTTATGGGTTTGATCCCAACTTTGAAATAATCTATGTCCTTCTGAATGACGATAAACTTCAAGTGCCCCACTGAGTGGCTTTAAAATCAGCCTGGTCATTATAAATGACCAAGAGACTTTTATATAAATGTTTTGAAGGATACCATTGACCAAGAATCTCTAAACAGATATAGATGATTCTCTATTGATGAAGAACTTAGAATACATATAAAAGATTCTCTAAATTTCTTTGCATATTTAATCATTGATTGTTAAAACTAAAGGAAAGCACATTTTATACTTGGTAATGTAATAAGGATTCACGAACATAACTTAAATCTATAAAGAGAGTCCCGGAGTAGACAATAATTCCCCTCAAAAAGGTGTGATGAGTCCGACCTCCCATCCTCTCGACCAATGCAAATTCCCAAGCCTCATTAGTCCACAAGCTAATGAGCGCCTGCCTTTGGAAAGTAGGTCCAAATGGATGTGGAATCATTGGATGTTTCCGGTTCTACGAACAAACCCGTTAGAAACCGATCGGAACGTTTGAATCTCCCATCGAGGAGGTCATCCCCGGATTCCATGCGAAACAAACGTGGACATGGATAATAAATATGTCTCAGTAAAAACTTACACATAAACAATCTCTGATAATAATGAGATTGAAGAATTAACCCTTACCTTGTACTTTCCTTTAGTCGACGATATGTTTAACCTCTTGTATAATTACCATATTATGTTATTGAATTATAAAATAACCATATTCATATTTATGATATCATACTTGATTCATTATGGCTTTATACTGCCCATTTAATAATAATTTCTATGTTAAAATAACATTTTTGGTAATAATCACTTTCTTTATCGTATATGTTTTAACTTGTTATTCTTGATCATATCACTTATATCCTGATTTAATTGCTTACATAATATAAAAAATTATTTATGTATCATATATATTCAGAATATAAATATGTATAATAGATAGATATATGAAATGGAAAACACAGTTTATGGATACGATAAGTCGTACGTACGCATGAACGTTGTTTCCGTTTTCATATCGTATTGAATGGAAGTAAGTGAATGAGATATATATAAATACATATATATATATATATATATTTCTATTAAAATTATTTTATCATATATTACATACTTATTAATAATATATAGTTTTATATTCATCATTGAATGGTGAATGTGGAAATGAATCTCATCACGTCCTGGACACGGTAAGTCATACGTACGCACGAGCGACGATATCATTCTATTGATGGTGAAATTGTATGTAATTAGATGGTATATTATATATAAAAAATCATTAAAATGTTTTATTTATTATTTAAATCAATTATACTCATTATTATATCCATCCAAATAATGAATTGTTGAAGAACAAACTACACCATGACGTGGAGACGGTAAGCCGTACGTACGCACGTATGGTGACTGTTTCATTCATAAGATGGATAGAATAATGAATATGGTTGTACCATATTTATAATAACATATCATTATGTATAAGGTACTAGATTTATTTTTTTTTATGGAAACAATAAAGAAAGAGGATGTGGAAGAAGAAAAGAACATTGAAAGAGGTGATGAAATTATTACCTCTTCTTTAGGTGCTTCCTTTTTGAGTTGATCAAAAGGGATCCTTAGGTTGGATTTATAATAAAATTAAGGCTTCTAGGTTGAATTGATGGTAGTTGGGAGGATATTTGAGCAGGGTTTGGCCGATCCAAATGGCTTTGGAGGTGTGAAATTAAGAGAAGGGGAAGTACACTTTTATAAAAGAGGTGAGGGGAACTTTAGGAAAAGCTTGAAATATTATTTTATTATAAAATAATTTTCGGTTTATAATGGCTAAAAATTAATTTATTTAGAGGATAAGGTTTTTTTGGTTTAAATCCTCTCAACTAATAGGTTTTAGACATGTTTAGGTCACCATATTAACCTTATCTTTTAGATTTAACACTTAGTTCAATAGTTTAACTTTTACAACGTCTTCTTGTATTTTTATATTACGTAGTTAATAAACTTTCTATAAAATGACAAGAGAACCTAAAGTGGTTCTCTAATGACATAACTATAATTATATAAGTCCTTTGGATGAACCTTATATCTTTATGATTTTTATATTATTTAATAAAATAGTATTTGTATTAAAAACTCATTTATGTTAATTTTGACACTATTTAGTAATTGATTTTTCTTAGTCATAAAAAATTATGACGGAAAAAAATATAATAAATTATCCCTAACAAGTCATATTCAACTAGAAAATTTGTGGATTTCATCAAAAGTATCAATTTATACTTATTTTGATATTTATAATATCACTTATTTTAATCTTTCATTAATAAGGTAATTACGGCATCATCATTGTGTCTTAAATAAATTTAATTATTTAATTTCTAAAAATTATAATTAAAATACCATGATATAGTAAATAATTTTATATTTCTACTGAATATGTATAGTCGAATTTGTTTTATGTATAACCCAATATTAAATATGGTTTAGTTATTAAAATTTTAATTTAACACTTTTAACTCTTTTTTAAATAAAATAATAATAAATGTCCTAATCTAATCCAATTTGATCAAAGAGGATAATATTTTATTCCCAAGGTTTGTTTTGTTCTAAATAAACTTATCCAATTGAATTAGGACATGTTTTAGGGTAATTATAATATCATTTTTACATTTAATTACATTATTTACTTTTAAATGTGGTAAATAAAATTCAGAAGTTACTATTCACTAAAAATTATTCTCATCATATTGAACCACATTTTACTTACTGGATATTATTTACCTGATTTATTTAGAAATGTGGAAAAAGTTAAAATTAAATTGTTTTTCCATAATTTTGGTATAAAACTACAAAATTGTATATCTTCTCTTGTTTTCATTAATGTTGAGCATGGTTGGATTATTATTCAGAGACATGATATGGAACACCTAGGTGGGACCCCACTGATCATGTTATCCGACAACCTATGCACACTATTAGTGGTGTGTAGACCTTGTTATATCTTTTGATGTAAGGAAATGCAAGGCACTACAGTGTGGTGGTGATGTTTTCTGTCATCTGGGTTTGGATAAATAGATACTGAAACAGTGGGAGTTTTCTCATGCTATCACATGTAGACTATTGGAGTAGCTATTTTAATTTTTTTCCTTTATAGTTGGAATTATGTCTTAGATATTGTTTTGGATACCATTCCAGATGTTCTTATTCTATTGTTCCCTTCCTATTATGATATATATATGTGTGTGTGTTTGGTTTCTTATGTTTCTTTATATACATGTATATATAGATCATGTTGTCTACTTCAGGTTGGGTGAAATTGTTCCCTCTATTTGTTGTTTATACTCGAGTACTAGATGTCAGCCCATGGGGATTAGGAACTCACACTAGGTACGAGACAAATTCAGAATGAGTGAAAGTTTGAGATGGTCTCTGGGTATGTTTTTTCACATTTTGGTATCATATGTGTTCTATCCTCATTATTCCTTATCTTAATACATTCTTCATATTAGAGGTAGGATTTTCCGAACATGAGAGGTAGGTTGTGGTGAGTTCCTAGAAAGATCTTTCCATGATAAGACTAAAGTTACCATGGGATTTTGGGATGTGTGTCTCTTTTTTTGAGTTCCTAACCATAATATTAGTTTTTCTTATGGTTTTTCTAGTTCTAAATGATATTATTCTCTTTTTGGATCATTTATTTTGTTTTTTTGGCGATAAGTATGCATCCAAGACATGTTTCACGGGTTTCTTGGGAGGGTTTAGCTAATTATCCTCATGGGAATCCTCCTATAGATAAAAACATTATTGATGATATCATGTAGGTAGTTTTTCCCATATATTAAAATGCACTAGAAACTAAAAAATAGTTTTTGAGGTATATCTATGATCTGTGGGAGATAGAGATCAGTCATAGGAGTTCTTGGATGAGTATACAACATCTATGAAAGGTATGAATGAACCTTAATATATGGATTAATAGATTGATATGATTTTTGAATTTTTGGATACACATGAGAGTATCAATATAAATTGAATAGAAATCATAATTGGAGGTTCCAGCAATCAATAGTGTGATTCTACGGTACAGATGGATAGGTATATGGGCTTGGACAAGAAGTGTTTCAAGACTCTCTTCCTCTAGAAGTTTTTTCCATTGATACTGATGATGGTGAAGTCTATGGATTTTGTCTCTTTTCAATAGGGATAACATTCAGTTTTAGTGTATCCCAACTGGTTTACTGTGTTGGTTCATTTTTCACTAGTGGTTGTAAATAATGGCAAGATAAAAGCTCAGAAGTGCCTATAGGGTTTGCGACCAGATATCAGATCTCGTGTATTTATGTTAAAGATTTCAACATATGTGAATAAACTATATAGGGATATGATGTTAGAAATTAATTTGGAAGGAAATGTACGATATTATTCCCCTTCTCTTCTACATTGTGGTATCTACATTGGTGATTTAGAGAAAAAGGGGAAGTGGTAGGATCATTGCATGAGTGGTGGGGGGTTTCTTGACCACATGCCTCTTTCAAACCTCTAGTTGTATCTAGTAGTGTGCCTTTATATTTCTATCAATTTGGAATGTTCATACACACACGACACTCTTTTCCTTCACCTATAATGATGTGCAATAGTTGTGGATGTTTTTTTCATCTACATCATTTTTATCTGGATATGTCTACACCTAGATATGGTTAGGTATCATTGTATCCAAAGGCTACTACAATGTAGTTAGATTCATAAAACACTCTAGGGCTCCATCCACCGGCATTGGGAGTAAAGCACCTTCACATAGTAGATGAGTTTTCGATAGTGGTAGATGTTAGTCCAATGACAGAGAGAGGTTTCATATTTATTAAATCTTTAGTTGTGATTTATTTATTTGATATTAGCTCCTCCCACTCATTTATATCTTGTTTTTTGCGGATATGATTAACCTTCTAATAGAACTCATATTCTTTTTCAAGGAGTTAGTTTCAAATCTTGGTAATTGGAAAGAGTAGGGGTTTTGGTGTGCTATTGATAACTATTGCAAGGTTAGTATGATATTTTCTTATTCTCAGTCTAAATCATTTTTATGTCATCGTCATGATGGATTAGATTGTTTCTCATAATATTTTTGTCTATTATAATGAATGAGCATAATGGAATTTCATCTATTTTTTATCTTCCCATTACTTTTTCGGATATTTTTGTTGTTTAACCAAATTATTTATTTGATCTTCTTCTAGATATGTGGGTAGAGTTTATGATTGACCCAGTTCCAGGTACACAACCAATTTCGATACCATTCTATCATATGTGTCCAGTAGAGCTAAAAGATCACAATATTTAGTTGTATGATCTTATGGATAAGGGTTCTATTCACCTTAGTGTTTTACCTTAGGAATACTAAGTGATCATTTCCAAAAAGTAATATGGTTCCCTTTGATATTGTGTGGACTATTTGAAGTTGAATCTGGTAAAAGTTAAGATCATTTTCCTTAGTTTAATGTTTTTTTATTGTTTAAGGGGGAATGTGGTTTTCGAAAACTGGTCTTCGGTCAAGTTATCACCAGTTTAGAGTTCAACAGTATGATATCTCAAAGATTGATTTTAGGAGTAGGAATCACCATTGTGAATATCTTGTGCTGTCATTTTTTATGAATAACACTCTTGTAGTTTTTATGGATTTGATAAATTGAATATTATATCAATATCTTAACATTATTGGGGTAGTGTTTGTGGATGATATTTTTGATTACTCAAAATCTGAGCATGAGAAAAATAACAATTTTATTCTACATATGTAAATCCTGAGGAGTCACTATTTGTATGGAAGTATTTCAAAATTCAATTTTTGGATCCAAGAAGTAATGTTCTTGGGGAATTTGATTTCATAGCATGGATTACTAGTTGATCCTGAGAAGTTAACGGTTCTCTATTCATTGGGTGAATCCTATAATGTCTTTGAGATTACGAGCATCCTTGGTCTTACTAGATATTATTTAGGATCCATCAATGATTTCTCAAAGTTGATATCACCATTAAATTCTATTATGGGGAAAGGGGTGAAATTAATATGGGATGGAAAGTGTCAATCTTCATTCGACAAACTAAAACAACTTCTATTATTAGCACCTATTTTGATCTTATCTGGTCTCAGTAATGGGTATGTAGTATTCTGTGATGCCTCTAGTTTTTTTTGGTTATGTGCTCATACATGATGATCTTGTGAAAGATTATGTCTCTCACCAACCTCAAACACATGAAAAAAATTACCCCATTAATGATTTAGATATTTCTACAGTTAATTGTGCACTTAAGTGTTGGTGGAACAATATTTTGGGGGATAGGTTCATAGTATTTTCTAACCGTAAGAGTTTGAGTTATATCTTTTCTCAGAAATACATAAACCACATATAGTGAAAATGGGTAGAATACCTTCAGAAGATATACTTTGATATCACCTACACCTCAGTTAAGGGTAATTTCATTTTAGACACTCTCAAAATGAATGTTCCATCATAGGATGTTCAGAAATTGTAGGAAGACTGGAAACTTATAGGGATTTTCACTCATTTGCATTTGGATGCTTAGGGGCTATTTCATGTATGGTTCTAACTACTGTTTAGTTATCATCATCTCAACTTTATTATATTCAGTATATTTATTAGTATGAAGATGGTTTTAGAGGGATTTGAAAAACACTATATGTAATTTTCCCAAACTAAAATTTACTAAACTGGTGCCCCAAGCCAGGTCACCACATGACCTCAGGCGCGCCTCCTCATATTCCAGAGGTTTCGACTAGTGGTAATGGTCTAATGTATTACATGGGGATATTATACCCTATTTTCCATAGTATCCATAGTAGATAACATTTGAAATAAAGGAAACAATAAAAAATAAACTTGGTAGTTGTATTACTAACCATTTCCCAAACATGGTATAGACCTCAACCAAAAAATAAAATATTTCATTTCATGCTAATGGTGGCTAAGTGAATGATAATCCAAAGTAAATAGTGGAATCCAAATCCCAAAAATGGTTCTTAACTCAAATTTTATATCCTCATCCATGAACATCTCAAACCCAACTCAAAAACCTAGCATAGGGCCTTTCCCCTAGTCGTGACATATAACCATGAAATCTACTCAGGTACCCAACAGTATCCCGGGAAAGTTGTAAGCAAAACTCAACAGGTCACAACCAATGGCATCTATAAAATATCCAATCTAAACTAATAGTTCATAAAATAACTAAATAAATGACAATGTAAACAAAAGAAAACTTAGGTTCCATTAAATAACAATGATCATTTTAGCTATTTTTATCACATAGTCCATTTTCATCCCTTGTTTCATGGGTTAGGCATTTACATCATTTACAAAATCATTTAATCTGTTCAACTACTAACGCATAAGGGAATAATTAAAGTTTCATTTATCTATTGGGATTAAAATTTCATAGAAATTTACATCACACTTACCAGGGAGCCTCGATCCAGGTATCCTCATCAAATGCATCCGTTAGGGGCATCAGGCCTTAGTACCCTTTCCTAACTCGTTCATTATGGGGTGGCGTTTATAGCATCACCCTAGCCTGACTCATGGGTGTATATCCTCATGTCCATTACCCCACAAATACCAATCCATGTTCATATTCTTATTTATCCATTTACCACATATACCATATCACGAACCATAAAAAATTGATAAACATAACATTTACATCTCATAATTATTCAACTTTTGAAGTTAACATCAAGTCTTAACCATACTCACATTTACCAATTATGTTACATATCTCATTTACCCATTTCCCTTTTCCAGGAATTAACCCATTATGTATATTCCAATATTCCCCTAAATTAACCCTTTTAAAACATTTATCATTTTATATTCCTTAATCAATTAGCGTATTTCCATTACAAATTCTAAAGCCATTTGTGACATTCACGTTAATCCATTTTATCCTTTTTTCACATTATGCCAAACAATACCTTGTTCCATTTCCAATAACTAGACACAAAAACTATTATTACATCTATATTATTTAACCTAACATAATAATATGTTAATTGTGGGATTTACTTGTACAAAAGTCAATTTTATTCTTGAAATTACCATGTTCCTTGTTCAGGAATGTTAGCGCACCCCATGGGTGGACCTAAATTGGTCTATTCACTCTCATTGCATACCATGGGGATCATGGGGTGTTTAATTTATCAATTACAAAACTATTTTTCTAAATCACATCAAAGATATAAAATTAAAAATAAGATAGAACCAATAACTCTACCATAGATGCACAAATCGATAATGAGACTATGGGATATAACCTATAGACCACCTACCTCAAATATGAAGATGAATGCATGCTTAGCCTTAACCTTAGATCCAAATTCAAGCACCCCTTTAAGACCCAACCTAGAATCCACAAAAAATGATATTTTTAGTGAATAATAATAATAATAACAAATCTATAATACCTAATCTAAAAAAGAAATGCAAGAGAATCATTATACTTACCTAGAGCGTCGATTCGCACCCAAAAGCACTCCAAACGGACTAGAATAGAAGGAGATACACCCTTGGGAATCTTGGGTTGAAATGGATCACCACTATGGTTGATAGAGGGGGAATTTGGGAAGAAATTGGGTGATATAGTTAAAATCCTAATAGGGAGAAATGGTAAATTTTCACTTTTTAATGAGGCACATGATTTGGTCACACGATTTACCAAACCGTGCGCTAACCATAATCCAGCCTCTATCCAACAGTGGTCCAAGTTTAATGTTTACCTGTGGATTCCACATAGATTAAAGAACTATGCACACACCCTGTTGAATTACTCTATCCAAGGTTTCATGGTTAGGCCTCACACCTTTCATGATTTTTACTTACCATGTTCCAATCATGCAACATTCATAGGATGGCCCGTTTTCCCATTATTTCATGTTCAGAACCCTTGGAACACCCCTAAGATTCCTTATACACATAGTAAAAATATAATTGTCCGACCTTAATGGATTTAAACATTAATTTAAATAGTAACATGGCTCCACAAGGTCTAGGATCCTACAACCTCCCCACATTATAACAACTCTTCCTCGAGCTGCACTTCCCAATCAGCACTGGGCTTTCAAGGTAAAAGATCTATCCAGTTGGCATACATATCTTCCTCCCTCTCCCAAGATTCTTCTAGAAAATTTCCTTGAATACATAAAACACAAACTAGAGGCGTAGTATTTCCCTTCAATACTTTCTCACTATGAACCATATTATGAACTGGATGCTCCTCAAAGGACGCATCCACCTCAAGCTTAACATTCTTAAAATAAATCACATGAGAGGGGTCAGAATGATATTTACTAAGTTGTGACACATGAAAAACATCATGAATACCACTATATCTATGTGAAATATCCAATAAGTATTTCATCAGACTAATCCTCTCTATAATCTCAACATAACTCACATACATGGGTGCCAAATTACCCAGCTTCTAAATCTGAGGGTGATCCAACCTTGATGACGCCTGAAGAAACACATCATCACCCACCATAAACTCAAGAGGTTGATAATGTCAATCCGCATACAACTTCTTCCTACTATGAGTCATTGCAATACGATTTTGAATCAACTGAACCAATTCTGATGTCTCCTGCATGAGATTCAGTCCTAACAGCTCTGATTCCCTAGCCTATGATCAACACAATGGGGATCTACACAGATTTCCAAAGATCACGTCATATGGTGTCATCTAAATCGTATCCTAATAACTATTTTTGTAGTAAAACTCAACCAGAACTAGATTATTTCCCCATGATCCACTAAAGTCTAGGACACAAGACCTCAAAATGACCTCTAGTACCTAAATAGTAGACTCTGATTTCCCATCCTTCTATGGGTGAAAATCCATACTAAAACACACTTGGTTACTAAGTGGATTCTATAATCCCTTCCAGAAGTGTAATGTAAAACATGGATCACAATATGAAACTATAGTTCATGGTACTCCATGTAATCGTACTATCTCCCAAACATACAACTCACCCAACTGATCCATAGTGAATATCTCTCGAGTTAGTAAGAAATGAGCCACCTTAGTCAAACAATCAACAACTACCTATATCACATCATTATTTTGAGGCATCCTTAGAAGACCCACTATAAAATCCATTATTACATTATCCCACTTTCATTTTGGAATGGTAAATGGTTGTAACAAACCACCCAGTCGTTGATGCTCATCCTTCACCTACTGATAGGTAATGTATCATTCCATGAAACCTGGAACCTATTTCTTCATCTCTAGACACCAATAATCACTATGACGATCATGATACATTTGGTCAAACTAGGATGCACTTCCCATTTCAATGCATGAAACTCACGCATCAACTCTTCTAGAAAACATGTTGTAACACCAATAGGGTCTCGGATATAAAAAATACCATCATCACCAATAATCCCACTAGAAGGTGATTCCCCACATTTAAGATTTTCCCTTAAAGCCAAACATTTTAGATCCTCTCACTTCATCTTCTTAATCTGACTTAGAAGCATGGAATTGACTGCCAATGATGCAAGGGTCATATTCCCTTGGCCATTCAAAACCTTGGGATACATCTCATCAAACAGTTAAATCATTATCCACTCAGATCTAGATTCCTAAACCACTTACTTTCGAGTCTTCTAGTTCAAATAATATACAACACTATTTCACATTCTAATTGTGTAAACCAACTTGAAGTTGAAGAACTATGTGTATTCAACCCATATTCACTGTCGAAGATTCAATGCACACTATGTGAATATATACTTAAGGATTTTGAGATCGGTATACACAATAAACCTCTCTCTAAAAAAATATATCTACCAACACTTCAAGACATAGACCACTATGGATAACGCAATATCATGAGTAGTGTAATTTATTTCATGACGCCTCAACTATCATGACTCGTACATGACAAATTGCTCAACCTTCATCAAACTGCCCTAATACCAACACCAGATGCATCACAAAACATGGTATAATCCTAACCTAGCCTTGATATTATTATAAATTGTGCATTATTCAATGACGTTTTTAATAATTATAAAGCATTCTCACATTCTTCAGACCATTCAAACTTGATTCCCTTCTTGGTCAAACATAAATTAGTTCTTCCAAATTAGAAAAGTATTTAATGAACCTTTGTTAACATCCATCCAAGACTAGAAAACTTTATACATTAGAAATATTCTTGGGATACTCCCAAGACACAACAACCTGCACTTTCTTTGGGTCCACTGACAAGCCTTCCTCTGAGATGATGTGACCCAATAAATGCACACTATTAATCTAGAAATGAAATTTGGATATATTGGTTTATAGAATTTTCTCACCTAGTAAAATCAAGACGATTTCAAGATGTTTGGCATGATAATCATGAGTATTAGAGTACAAAAATATTTCATCAACAAAGAAAACTACAAATTGATCCAGGTAAGGTTGAAATATTTGGTTCATTGGGGAAATAAACATTGGAGGTGTATTGGTTAACCTGAATGGCATAACAACAAACTCATAAAACCCATACCTGCTCCTGAAGGTAGATCGTGGTATATCAGAAGATATCATCCTTAGATGATGATACCTATATCTTAAATCAAGCTTGGAGAACACTAAATCACCTATTAGTTGGTCAAAGAGTTCATAAATTCAAGGAAAATGGTATCTATTCTAAACTTCCATCTGATTCAGCCTCCGATAATCGACACATGGTCACAATGATTCGTTAGTTTTATTGAAAAAAACACAGAAGATCCTTAAGCTGACATACTTGAATAAATAATCTCCTTATTCTATAGTTCTTCCAATTGAGTTTTGAGCTCCTGGAGTTTTTTCAGTGCTATTCTATATAGAGGAATGGAAACTGGTTTTTCTCTAGGCATCATCTCTTTCATGAATTCAATATCCCTTTTAGGTGGAAACCCTACTAAATTCTTAATAAAAACATCCTAGAACTGATCCACTATATGAGGAAGGATAAGCTACTCTACTCCCCCATTATCAAGCATAAGACAAGATACATGGGTTGTGAGTTCACCCATCGGCTAAAAAACTGGTCTTGTATGGCCTGCATGGCCTGCATGGCCTACCCGAACATCTCATTCATCATGATGGACATACATTTATCCCTAAAGAGATGTAAACATTAACCTTTGGTGGTAACAGTTAATATGGTATTGATACAATTCTATCTAGTCCATACCTAAAATTAGATCAAAAAAACACATCAAGCACAAACAAGTCCCATAAGAAACGATACCCACTAATTTTGAGAGTACACCCCTCTTCTTGAAATTATCTATTTGTACACCTAATGTTGTATTAATTGATATAACCTCATGAAAACATTCCATCACTAGACCTAACACAACCACAAACTGAGCAGAAACAAAAGAATGTGAGGGTACTGTGTCAAATAAAGCACTAGTGAGCATGGAATCTATAAGGATCATACCATGAATAGTCAATGGTCCAACATATACACCTCCAGGTGTAGACTAAACTGTATAAATATGAAATTCACTTATACCATAGGCCCTTTTATGAGTTCCCATTGTTACACTGCCCTGCTGATATGGATGTTCCCACCCAGGAGTACCATGTTTTCCACCTCTACTGGTATGTCTAGTCAAAATATAAATGGATTAATGATATGGGATAAAACAAATCCCCTATTACCACTCAGCATAATCCGTGATCCACTATTCATTCCCATCTTTCAAGGTTTCATACATAACCTCTACACTATCCCCATTATTTTACGTGCTTGGAACTCAACTGGTGGTCAGGGGCACTTACCACGCATGTGCCTCGGCTTTCCACAATGATATAAAAAAACCTAGTCACCACTCTAAGAGGTTTTTCCTATATTAAAGACGCTCTGTGCACTTACACCTTGGTAGAGATATCTAAAATGATTCTTCTTTCCCCAATAAGTCACACCACTGGTTTGTCCAACCGGAACCATAAACCCACTACCTGAAGTTTCCTTTAAGTTCTCTTCTAAAATAAGGGCTTGATCCACCAACTTTCAAAACCTTTTTAAGTGAAATATGTTCAATTTGGACTTAATATCATGTCCAATACCATCTTGGAAACCTCTTTATACTATGGCCTCATCCCCTACTAACATTGGAACAAAGCATTTAAAGTCCATGAAACAGCCTACATAATCCATCCCTGACATCGTTCCGTGGGTCAACCTCAAAAATTATATTACTCACTCCTATCTCAAGGTATCTAGATATAAATTATCTAAAAAAATTTCCTTAAATTCTTTCCATAACATACTATCATTCTATTGAGTCTAAACTAGAATATCCCAGAAACCCTTTGCCAGTCCCTGCAACATTTATGCTACCAACTTGACTCTCTTCTCTCCAGGAGTCTCCAAGTGATTCAAAATTGTATGGATAGACTCTATAAAAAACTATACAAATTCATGTCTACACTCTCCCAAAAAATATTAGAGGGTGTTGTAACTGAAACTCTCTATTCATATTGAACATACTGATCACTGACCAGCCTGGGTCCCATTCCATCATCTGCACAAAATGAGTGAAGTTCTTACGGAACTTCTCTTCTACCCTGCTACCCTAAACAACCAAAATCGCATGCCCTTCTTATAGAAGATCATACTTATAGAAGTATTATTATCACCCAATTGGCACACGCCATATTTGTGGCATCTTCCTAAAATTATAATAATTATTATTATAACACATAACATAACGCCTCCTGAATTTACATAAAAGAAATCTCTACACTATCCATAAACACTCCATTTTACAAACATTATCCCAATATATATCATAACATCTAGAACACTACCCTCTAAAATTCCTTATATGGGTCGTGGTCAAAATTTGGTAAACCAAACTATATTGTCACAAGTCTTTAGTTAAACACTCTTTTTATACCATTTCTACTCTAACAACACAAAACATTCTTATTTAGGAACATTTTTATCTTCAAAGTTCGTTACAACGAACATTTTAATTTATTCAAAAATCATTATAACTGACATTTTGAACTCGTTTATACCCATTTATTAAGAACAATTCTTTAACTATTCATTAATATCCTTTCCATTTAACCATTTACATCATATTCATTAGATATTCCATTATTTAAAATTTTCAAGAAGTGAAATTCATCCTACCCTTCATGTCCCACACACCCATCCCATGTGTTCATATCATGATGCATTCCACCTATATCCTTAGGTTCCTCTAATGATTCATGAATGCATAACCTCATGTTGTTCCAACCATGAGAAATAAATAATAAAACAGTCACATCACAAAACAAGTGAATCACCCAATGGTGAAATATCATTCAACTATAAGAACACACATCAAGAACAATAATTCCCACCCTAGAGACTTGGGTTTTCCCTCGACCATGTGTTAGATACTCCCATGTACTAGCTCATTTCCAAGGCCCGATAGTTCTTAACCTCTTATTGACCATCCTAAATATTTGGACCACATAAAATAACCACTTTTATTACACTTTTTAACTTCCTTAACCTGGAAGACCCTAAACTAGTTCTCTGATCCAGGTTGCCACATGACCTCAAGCATGCCTCTCCATATTCCAAAGATTGTCTACTAGCGGTGAGGGTATAATGGATCACATGGGGATAATATACCCCCTTTATTAGAGTAACCATAGTATATACCACGTGAAATAAAGGAAATAATAAACCATGAACTTAAATTAATAATCGTTTCCCAAATACAGTACATACCACATCCAAAAAATAAATATTTCATGTTATTCTTATAGTTCCAAAGTGAAAGAAAACCCAAAATATATAAAAACAACTAAATCCAAAAAATGGTTCCTCACTCCAATTCCATATACTCATTCATGCACATACCAAGCCCAACTCAAATCCCTATCATAAGGCCTTTTCTCTTGTCCTCGCCTACAACCATAAAATCTGTCTAGGTACCCAATGGTGGCCCGAGCAGGGTGTGAGTACAACTCAATAGCTCACCACCAATGGTGGGTATAAAATATCTAGTCTAAATAGATATTTTATGAATGAATTGAATAAATTACTAGGTAAAAAACAAAAAACTCAGGTTCTATTAGATAACAGTGATCACATTAACCATTTTTATCACTTGGTCTATTTTCATCACTTATTTCATTGGTTACAAACTTACATCATTTACACAATGGCTTAAGCTCTTAAATTACTAATTAATAAGTGAATAAATCAACTTCTCTATCTATCTAGGGATAAACATTTCATATACATTCACATTACACTTACCTTGGATCCTCGGTCCTGGTAGTCTCATCAAATGCATATTTTAGTGCATAGATCCTTTTTCACCTTCCCTAACCAGTGCATTATGGGGTGGGGTTTAGAGCCTTAGTTTAACCCAATACATGGGTGTAGATCCTAATGTCTAATACCCCAAAACTACTAATCCATGATCATATTCTTATTTATCCATTTACCATATATACCATATCATGAACCATAGACAATTGATTAACATAACATTCAAATCTCATAATTATTCTGCATGTGAATTTAACGAGTCTTAACCATTATAAAATTTTCCAATTATGTTACATAGCCCATTTAACCTATTTCCATTTCACATGACTTAACCCATTATTTATATTCAATAATTCCAAAACATTATCCCTTTTAACACATTTATCATTTCACATTCCTTAATCCATTAAAGCATTTCCATTAAAAATTCAAAATCTATTCGACACATTATCATTAATCTATTTTAACCTTATTCATATTAAAAAAAAATACCTTATGACATTTCCCACAACTAGACACAAATACTATTATTGACTCTATATGATTTAACCTAACATAATAGTAGGTTTGTCCGGGGTTTTACTTTAACACAATTCAATTTCATTCTTAACATTATCATGTCCCATGTTCAGGAATATTGGTGCACCCCATGGGTGGAACTAAATCAGTCTAGTCACTCTCAATGAATCCTATAGGGATCATGTGTGTTTTAATTTTTCAATTAGAAATCCATTTTTTCCACATCACACCAAATGTATAAAACTTACAATTAGAGAGAACCAACAACTCAAGTACACTTGCAAAAATCATCAGTGAGACTATGGAATATATCCTCTAGACCACCTACCTCAAATTTGAAGATGAATGCAGGAATAGCTTTAGCCTTAGATATTTATTCAAGCACCCCTTGAAGCCCCAACTTTGAATCTAATGAAAAAAGTGAGTTTTATAACTTTTTATTAAGAAGAAAAAATCTACAATCCCTAATCTAGAAAAGAGAATCATGATGAGTGTTAGACTTGCCAAGAGCATAGTTCTGCACCCAACAACACTCCAAACAACCTAGAATTGAAGAATATCCACCCTTGGAAATCTTGGGTCGAAATGGTTCATCACTAGGGTTCATCAAGGATAAATGAGGGAATAAATTTTGTGAGATACTTAAAATACCAAGGGGGTGATAATTTTTCACTTTTTAATGAGGCACGCAGTTTAACCGCACAATTTTCCAAATCTTACACTAATTGTGCACTAGCCTCTATCCAAGAGGGGACCATGTTTCACGATTCCCTAAGGATTATTAATGTTTTGAAAAACCATGCACCAACCATGTGGAATGCCTCTATCCAAGGATTCATGGTTTGGACTCACCCCTTGCGCAATTTTCACTAACCATGTTCCAAGAGTATAACATGTATAGGATGGATCGTTTTCCCTTTCGTTCATGTCCCAAACCCTCAGAACCCCCCCCCCCCCCAAGATTCCTCATACACCTAGTATACATTTAATTGGACAAATTTAATTTATTTAAAAAATGTTTTAAATAATAAATTACCTCCATGAGTTCTGTGGTCTTACATTATATGGTGGGGAGATTTTTTTCAGTTGGTCTCTCTCTTCATATGGTATTAATAGTTTTGGGGATCAATTTGTTTCCCCAACATATGTGGAGAGCATTATTTTTATTTATTTTAATAATACTTTAGGGTATGGTAATCAAGACCTAATGAAAATGTATTATGATATAAGACAGTGATTCTAGTTTCTGAGTATGAAGCGTGGCATTACTGATTATGTGTCTCATTTTAACACCTTCCAACAGATAAAGGTAGAGCATCAAAAACCTTCTAGTTTTCTTCAGCCTCATTCAGTGCCGATTTGAAAATGGGATGAGGTGTCCATGGATTTTCTTTATTTCATTACCATGAACTCCCTGAGGGTGGAATGCTATTGGGGTGGTGATTGATCCATTGACAAAGTCATCCCATTTCATTCTAATCAGAGATACAACTATAGTTGAAGATCTGGGTAAGCTGTATATATAAGAAATTGTGAGGTTAAATGTGGTTCCTTCTACTATTGTTTCAGACAAGGATCCTAGGTTTACTTTGAATTTTTAGAGGAGTCTCTAATAGGTGATGGGTACTTAGCTCAGGTTGAGTATATATTATCATCTTTATGTTCAGACAGAGGATGTTATTCAGATTTTGGAGGATATTCTCCATCCATGTGTCTTGGATTTTGCTGGATATTGGGATAGCCATCTAGGACTATTTGAGTTTTCTTATAAAGAAAGTTATCATTTGTCGATAAAAATGGATACTTTCAAGGATTTGTATATTCTACCATGCAGCTCACCTCTTTGTTGGGAAGTGGTGGGAGAATCTTTTTTGGTGGGACAGAGTTTGGTATATGAGACATCAATGATGATTCAAGATATGCATTAGTGTTTGGTTATAGAAATTAGTTGACATAATTCTTATGCAGATCAATAGTTTCACCCTTTGGAGTTTCCCATAGGTGACTAGGTGTTCTTGAAGGTTTCTCCCCAGTTTGGTCATTATCATCTTGGAAAATAGAAAAAGTTGGCTCCAAGATATGTTTGACCATTTCAGGTCACTGAGGGGCTTGGGATGTTTTCTTATCGATAGGATTTTCTAGTTTAGTTGATAGGAATTCATGATATTTTTTCACATATCATAGCTCAGAAAATACAATCCAGATCCCTCTCATGTTATGATTTGGAAAGATATTGAGTTAAAACCATATGTGTCTATTGTGGATAATCCGGTATAGATAATTGACTCTTAATTGATATTATTGCATGGGAAGTTGATTCTGTTGGTTAAATTATTATGGATACATGGATCAAATTCCCATAAGAATTGGGATTGTGAGTTGTTGATGTGGAAGTAGTGGCCTCACCTCTTTATCAGATCATAATTCCACATGAATTCATGGGGAAATAAATCCTTGTGTGGGAAAGTTTATAAAATCTCATTACTCTCTTTTAGGTAATTCGATTATCTTTACATGTTTTCCAATATAATTGGGTGTGTCTTGGACTCCTGATGATAGAGAATATTGTTAGAGGAAAATAACTTAAATATCAGGGATGTATGTTTATTTTAATTAATTAATTATAAGTATAAACATGTAATGTCTTGACAGGGTTCTCACTGAGTTCTTAGAAAACCTAAGGTGGTTTGGGATTTCATGGAAAAATATACTTTCTTTTTCTATATGTGGGAATTTATAGGCCATGTAATAGGGTTACATTATGTGTAATGTTCTCTAGGCTCAACACTTGAGCTGAGTACACAACATGTAATATTACATGTTGTGTATAGTTTACAGACTGTGTAATGTTAATAGATTAATTTTTTTTAAAAAGGTGATAGGTTTTTCAAGGTATATAGGCCCCGTGAATTACACAATGTGTAAAGGTATTATACTCCATGTATGTCTAATGAGGTTAGATTTTATTGTTATTCATGGATAATACTTCATTTATTCATATGAATCCTTCCTTGATATAAACCTAGAGATCTTTTTTGATGATTTTGGTAACATTCATTCATTCCAGATTAATTTGTTCAGCATTGTATCATCAGGGAAGTTGTGTTGAATCTATACAGGTAATATATCTTTTCTGATTCTTCATTTCCATTAATCATAATAGAACTATTGCATTGCATTGTTGGATTTATTGATTTTATATGATGTTTATTCTCATTTCCTTCTAGATCTATTGTGTGATCTTGTTCTGAGGGATGATCCTTAGTTGGTTATGGTGTAGAGGGTGTATGTTCTTGAGGTATGTGTTGTTTCCTCTTCTATGATAACCCTTTTGTCAAATTGAATAAATTCTAAGGTTTATAGATTGATTCTAGGGCCTCCATAATCGGTGTTAGTTTTTGTGTTGGGGTGGATTCCATTATGGGAATTTTCAACCTGAGTTTTTAGGAAGGTTGTTCCATATCTAGCTTATGTTAGTAAACTATATTAATTTAGTTTTTGATAAATTATTTATAAATTTAAAGGAATGATATGAATGATTTTTTGATATGTGGAATTGTTTTTTTATAAAATATGGGTTTTCCCTAGTTTTGGTATATAAAAATTGTTTTTAAAACATTGTTAAATGGTTTTTTGAAATAATATTCAAATCAAGGATTGATGAAAATGGTTTGATTAATTGGTTTGGAAATATATAGCATGGGTATCCTTGGTTACTTAGGTGGAAGGTTTAGTAATAGGCCTTGTCTACTATCAGGGGGTTTTCTCATGGGGATTTCCTCTACTCGCTAGGCCTATTTTTTTAGGGAATTGTTAGACCTATTGGGGTTCACTTTATAGGGTGTTCCTCTACTCTCTATAGTCGATAAATATGTATAGATTCTTGATGTACACATGATTTTCAATTTTATGTATGAGTGTCATAGCTATCCTGGCCTATTAGGATCATTGGTGTGATGTTACCTATGGTTTTGGCCGATTTTGGTAGTTTGGGTTTGTACTATTTTGGTTGTACTACTGTAGATTTGATATGAAATGTGATGCATGGTTTTCATTGACATCATCTATATTTTTTATATATTTATATGAAATTATTTAAAATTGATTTAACTAATTTATTTATAAATGTAGAAAAGAGGAAATGAAATTGTCTTTCCATGATTTTTATATAAAACTGTGAAATTATATATCCTGACTTGTTTTCTTTAAATTTGAGCATGCTTCGATTGTTTTTTAGAGACTTCATATGGAACTATAGGGTGGGAACTTTCTGAGTCTGTTAGCTCACACCTTGTTCACCCCTTCAATGGTGCATTAACCTTAATATTTAATTTGATGTAGGGAAAGTAAAGGTTCCATAATGAGGTGATGAGGTTTTCTGTCAACTAGGTTTGGGTATTTGGATGGTAAGATGGTGAGATTATTTCCATGTTATCACATGGAGACTATTATAGTAAATGGTTTAGTTTTTTTCCCTTCTAGTTGGACTTGTCCCTTGGATATTGTTTTGGATACCATTTTAGTTTTTTCGATTCCATTGTTCCCTTTATATTATGAAATATATATATATATATATATATTCATGTTTTTATTCATTTTTTATTTATATACATGTATATATATATTTTCGTCTACTTCAGGTTGGTAAAAAGTGGTCCCTCCATTTTTTTATGCCTGGGTTTTAGACACCAGCCCATGGGGATCAAGAATGCCCTCCGAGTATGTGACAAATTCGATTCGGGTACCAGTCTGAGAGGGTATTTGGGTTGGGTTCATCACAAATCACTACACTATTGATTTATTCTATACTTCAAAATATAGGATTCAAAATATTTACCGGTAAAATCCATTTCATTATACATTTTTATATTCTAGATATATGCACCAGGTTCCTTCTCTATTTCCCTTCTATAAAACTTAAAAATCTCCATAACATCAGATTTACACTTGTTATCTGGGTGAATTCATCAATGAAAATGGTGAAATATAAATCATTATTTTTAAACTAATATCTCATCAATACCCTTGATCAAGATTTATAAGTTTGAGTAGTCATTTGGACTGAATTTCTACCCTCTTTTCATTTCCTTAAACCATCTTCCCTTTCTTACAAGTTTCATAAACCATGTACCTTTCTATTTTCAGAAAGAGTATAACTCTTACATATTTTTACTTTGAAATTTTCCACATATTTTTTTCTAATATTACCAAGTCTCCTATTACATAATTAGTTTTCACCTTTTTCACTTAAATGACATATGCTACATAAATTACCAATTTGAAACAAGTTACTTATAGTTATTACTTCTTTCAAAAAATTACTTCCATTAATTAAACATGAAATTGTATAACCATTATTTTTAGAATATGAATTCATTTCCATCATCACATTATTAGATAACACTAAATAAGTTTTTCTTGAGTCCATTAACAAATAAGACTTTTTGGTAATTTGTCTTCTAGTCATCTAAACCAATAACGTCTATTCGTTTGATTTATAGGGAACTATCATTTCCGAAGGTAACGTATCCTCTACTATTTTATTTAATTTTTTCAAATCATTAACATCACCCAACATATGTGAGTAGAATCCAAAATCAATAATCTTTTACTTAACGTTTAGGTTTTCTTTCAAGGTTACTTCAAGAAGAAAGGGATTTTATTCTATTTTTCATTTTCTTCTTTACTTATCTTTATTGGTACATGAGATCTATCTGAGTAATGTATTAATCCAATTTTAATAATAGGGTCTCGATTTATTGAATCTTCCACAATTTTTATATGGGTATCCAAATTGATTTAATCATGAAGTGTTTTCAACTTCTTCTTTTTATTACCTTGAAATTTTTCTCATTATCCATATGTTGCTTATATTGATTCTATAATTAATCCCCCTCAATTATTTCTAGCTCCCAGGGAGTTTCATGTTGTGATATAGGTTATAGGAATTATGGAAAAAGATCCCCCAACACTAGTAATATTCCTTGAACCTTGATCACTTATAGTAGAATAATTTTTTCCTTAAATAATATTATTGAGATCCATCATATGTTACAATGTCTATTTTACCTTTTTGTAGGGAGAAACAATTTATTAAGTAATATTTATATTTTATTAGTGTGGAAGATTTCTCACATTAATTATCAGACTAAACTTTCCCATTTTCAGTTATTGAATCATCATGGTTGGTAAAATAGGATGATCATTTAGGTTTAGAAATAATTGGTTTCACCTAAACATTTGAGTGGGTTTTCTCAGTACCCTGAGATGATTCAACCATAACTTCAATGTATTTTTTAAAATATTCAATCATTCTATTTAAATATTTTTATACTCCAACACACTTTTATTTTTTATTTCTAAATTTATCTTTAATTACATTTATCTTTTCATCTTTACCTTTTAAAAATTCTCTTACTTAGCTACCTTTATCTTGAGGTTTTTTATTTCCTCAATTTATGAATCCAACTTTTTTATAAAATATTATTCACTAAACACATTATTTTATCCTTTATTATTCAATAGCATAAGTTCATTCTTGAGTTAATTATTTTTCTAAATATAGTCTTCATGTTTAAATTTCAACATGTGTCCTATGAAATTTTATTTACATTTTTCATCTTTTTCATTGAAATTTTCCTCGTATTTTACCTGATCCATTAAGTTCAAGAATTTATTGAAAATTCATCACCAGAAAAGACATCTTCCAATGATTCTTATTCTTCTTCTTTTCTTAGTAGACTTCTATTCTTCTTCTATGTGAATTTAATTTTACTTCCCACTAACTTATTTATCTTCCTTATAAAATTTCTACCATTTATTAGTTTAGGAGTTTTCTAATAACTCAATTTGATCATCGATACTCTTCTTCCTAAGAAAATTTATTGTAAAATGTCATATTTCATCAACTTAAAATTATTAAATACAATATTACCATTATACTGTATGTTACCTATTATGATATTCTTTATGATGAGGAAAATTATTCTTTTTTACTCATTATCTAGGTCATCATCATCTTCTAATTCATCTGAATCCTCATCTTCTGAATATATAACTTATAACTTCTTCATATATTTAAAAGCCATATATTTATTATACTGATGTTTAAATATCAGTGATTTCCTCATTTCATTTACAACAAAGTATATTTTACATCACTTATAGAGATAAATTATCTCAATGTAATAATTTATAAATTTTAAGATTGAATATATCCAGAAAATTTAACATCAATTTTTTATAAAAGATGAATCAATCAAGGTATCCCCAAAACCTCTAATGTTTCTGATGATTTAATTTACCGTTGTAAAATAATCATCCAAAAATTCTTCATCATCCATCTTAAAGATTTCAATATTTCTTCACCAGATATAAATTTTTTTTCCTTTACTATAAAATTTACTTTATATATTATCTCAAGTTTATTCTAAGACTCCTTATCAGTTTAGAGAATCACTACCTTCTTTTGAAGTTTATCTGAAAATACATGAGAATATCATTCGAATATTTGTCATTAAATTCTAAATTTAATTTGTTATAAAATGACATAAAAATATATTTATCTATTGGTGGAAATATAATATTACTTATATTCACCACCTCCAAGCCAATATATAAGAAATAGTGTATCATACTACTTTTCCATCCATGAAAAATATTTCTATCAAAAGTAGGAATACCATGGATTTTCACTGAGATTGAATTCTCTATCTTTAATAAATGGATCCAACAAAGGGTTCCTTACTCTTATACCACTTTAGATACCTAGGAATATAGCAAGGGGTTGAATCCATGGTTCCATTTTACAACTTACATTAACTTAAAGTCAAACTCTGTGAGTTATTGATTTCTCGATCCAGTCAAGTTAAAAACTGACTCATAGACGAATACAAGAAAATAAACTTAAAATCAATGAACATGATTTTTTATAATGTTTTTCCATAATTACGGAAATTACTTCTTACTCTTTTTGGTTTCTATCACAAGCTATAAATTTTTCACTATAATAAATTATCAATAAATAATTGTGTGGGAAAGGATTACCCTTTACCCCAAAGTCAATTTCACACTTGTGTCTCCTAACAATAAAAAAATATTTATACACAAAAATTATAGAATTTGGATCATCTTATAAGATTTTAGAATATTTTAACTTCAATTTTTTCATAATCAAAATTGCATGGAAAAAACCTCCTAAAATTAACTCACCAAAAGTTATAATCTTGATTCCTTAACTCTATATGAGTCTAAAATTTAGAACTTCCTATTCATCTATGAATCCTCCATATCTTCTGATCTTCCTCAACTCTACTAATTCTTTGTAAAATTTTTGTCAGACACTTTTAAAAAAAATTCTTCTAATTAAATTCCTAACATGCTCAACACTCTTAAAACCAAGCTCTAGAATGGTCTCAACGCTTTATATACTCATCAATTTCTTGAAATTTAGATTTCATCATGGTTTTCAAACTTTTGGGGTTCTAATATTTTATTGTTTTGATCAAAACCCATCAAACATTTCATGAATATCAAATTCAATAGTCTTATTCAATGATTCCAAAAAAATCAGCTTTAATTATCCCCAAGGATTCCTAAAATCTTGGCTTGAATCATGAAATTTATTTTATGGACATTGAATCATTGGATGTCCACCCTGGAATCATATTAATGAGATTTTACATTATATTAATGTTATATGAGATCTCTATAGTGTATTATAATTTGTTAACATCCAACTCTTTAATGCATGGTTCCTCCCTTGACTCTTCATCATTCAAACTCTCACATCCTTCAGTACTTAAAATAGCCTCTTAATGTTTCTTCTGAGCTTCCCATATTAAACTTCCATTTGTAAAATATATTTTTCAAATTGTGGATTAGGAATCTCTATTAAATATTCATCACAACTTTTTATTTTCTCATCTACTATACTTTAAAGACAAAATTTTATATATGTCGGTGATTTATAATATACCCCATCCTTAACATATATGATTTTGTCAATTGGATTAAACAGAAATGCATGAAATTTATTATCATATCCTATAATGGTTTATAATAGCCATATCCCCGTATGTTTCACATTCTTTACATTATACCATTGAGGAACCTTCAATTTTGGTTGTATTAATGTTCTAACTTAGAGAAATCTTGAAATCACAAATTACCAAAAACTATATCCTTCTTGTTCCAAATTAGGATTTGATATCTTATCTCATCTTGAATCATATATTTCTCTCAAACAATCATGATGTATTATTTCATTGAAAGATCAGTACAACATTGTCTTATTTACTGTCTGGTCTATCTTCCAGATATTCTACACCTTATTAATCTAGGAACAACTCATTAATTTCACAAAAAAATTATTTTTGATGAAATATACAAGTCTTTATGTATATCCTTCTCAATTTACCAAAATATGAATGTCTGGTTAAATTAATGATTCTCATTCCTCTTGCTTTAGGTCAATTTCCTCCATTAAAATATATGAAATTGTAGAGTTCTGTCATCCATGAATATAACTGCAAATATACTAAAAATTGTAAACACCTAGATGCATGATTAGACCCCCCCCCCCCATATATTTAACCTTTTAAACTCAAAACATCATATATAACAAGTTCATATTCATCAGTATCTCAAGTAATTTTTTCAAATAAAATTTTAAAAAAATGAAAAACCTTCAACATATATTTAGATCCCCAAAATCATCTTTCTCTACAGTTTTAGTCTTACCTGTTCCTTTTTTTACTCATAAATATCTAATTTATTATCAATTTTATTCTTACACAACCTTCAAACAACTCATATTATTCTTACATGGATTTATAAATTTCTTGATTAATCTTATATAGTATCAATTTTATTCTTAAATTTCCTTTAAAACTCAAATTTATACTTATTAAACATCCATATTACACTAATATTGTCTTTGAAACTTACGGTTTAATACTACATAAGATTTGAAAATTTAGATTTACTCTTACACACAAGTAATTTTCATGATTTATCAAAAAACAATATCATGTGATTACTGTATAAATTAAAAGTTACACTTATGTATCTTCATAAGTTAATGTTATGCTACCTTTGAAACTCCAATGTTACTCTTATAAAACCATCACAAACTCTTGGTTATTCATATTCATCAATACTTTTCTTCATTTTTTACCTCGTTATATAAAATACTCATACTTAGCCTTTTTAAATCTGGAGTTACTCTTATGAATAATTTTTAAAATTTAATTTACTCTTATGAAATCAAAACGTATTCAAATATTTTACTTCTCACCCAAAATTATTTTTACACATTTTGTGAAACTTGAAACTTACTCATACACAACATCAAATTTAATCATATATTATTCAAACCCTTTTATAAATTCTAATAACACATCTACCACTTCATATAAAATCTAAAAGATCAAGAATTAAATATATTCAACTCATAAAAATGGTCTTCAAAGCTAACTCAAAAAGCTTCATAGTAAGATCTTTTTGGTCTTTGAATATACTACAAGCATCATAAAATTTATTCAAGATTCTTCCTATACCTAAATAGTCTAGAATAAACACATACATATCTCAATATAATCATTCAATACCTAATCAAGATAACCTATTTTTATGCTATCCAATTTCCTCACACATTTTCATGCCTCATCAATCTTTATCAATCTAATATCAAACTGAGTCCAAGTTATTAATTCAGCTCTTAAATCAATAAAATAAATCAATCCATTCAACTCTATCATTAAAAATCTATAATAATAATTCCCATTTCATTTAATATATCATAAGTTTCATCTTTCAATTCTCTTGACTCTAGAATCCTTCAAAACAGTCTCAAACACTTCTTATTCCCATGAGTATCTTCATATGCTCAATATTATTTATATCAATACTTTGGTTGGTTTACAAAAAATCCAACCCAAATATCATTGTCATTTATATATTAATTTTTAAGTATACTATGTCTTATTTTCCACCATATATCATGAATCCAATGATTAAAAATAAATCCAACACTCTGCCTCCTTAGAATCAGACCATCACCACTCATGGCCTCTCAATACCTCAGAAATCATCATTAACCATTTTCCCTCTCTCTCAATCTCTCAGTTTGTTTTACCATGTTTCACCTAGGATTTCACACCAAACCCCTATCACACCATCACTTATTCACCAACTCAAGAATCTATCTTACACCTTGATTTGCACGGGCTATCAATGCAATATGTCTTTATCGCCTCTTCCTCAATATCATAATCCATTGAATGTATCTTCCCATGATGACACATACATTCATGAATCTAAACCCAATAACATATTCCCTATCTATATAGTATAGATTTTATCATCAATTCAATTGATTTCCCAATTTAATGACCCATATTGTTATGTGTCAATAGAATCGGAGGGTGGTCAACATCCAATGTGTTGTGAATAGATAATGTTTTTATTTTTGGGGTTCAAAAGGAATTACTAGAATTTTGGTATCAAAGGAAGGATTATTTTTAAATTTTTTGGATCTTTTAAACATGTTTTAGGGTTTATGAATTTAAATAAAGGATGGCATATTTATCAAGGGAAATTGATACCACCGAATTCCCTCTGGTGGTGTATTAGGTGCTCAATATAGCCTGGTGGTCTAATAGCATCCATTGAGTACATAGTAATTGAGTAATGAAAACATAGAGATCTGGTCAATGGGCTGGTGAGGCTCTGTATAGAAACCTTGTATCCAATTAGAAAGTATTGAGTACCCAGTATAGTGTATACTATTTTTTTTAATGAAATGTGAAAAGGAAATTTTAGGGTATTAAACATAAAACCCCACTTAGGTTTTCTCACTTTGAGGAAGTCAATGGATAGGGGTTCCAACCCCATTTTCCTATCTTTATACCTTCTTTGTCCCCTTTATTTTAGGCCAATTGGATGTATTTTTATAGTGGATTAAGATTAATTTTATTCACCTTTCATCTTCCTCTCTTTATTCCCATCCTTTTCCACAGATTTGGAATGAATTAAATTTGGGATTTGATGAAAGCTCTACTAAAGAATGGTGGAATTGTATCAGAATATTAGTTGTTTTGTATTTAGAGGCTAGAGGATGTATATAGATAATGAATATACATTGTTGTATATAAAGGTTATTAATTTAGGTGATTCGGTGTTTTAATCTTTTAATTTCATCAATTATGGATGAATTTTTTTGATTAATCATTTGGGAATTTTGGGGAATTTTGTAAAGACGTGTAAATTTCAATGAAATTTTTTTTCATAAATTCTTTGGGATTTTACGAGTACGCAGTTTCTGACAGCACCTGATTCTGAGGCGCGATGTGCCTGGAATCAATTTCTCTAGTTTAGCTCGGGTACGTTCACTGAATGAATGAGAGAGTTTTTCTATCTTTTGAACCGGTGCTCGGAATTGAAATCTGAGGGAACCGATGGAACCGCAATGCCGGTAATTGCTTTAAAGGACCTTTACCAATGATGTGTTTTCTTTGGAGGAGTTGTTAGAAAATGTGGATTAAATAAAAAGTGAATAAAATTGTGTACAATTTTATTTATATTTATAAGGTGGTTTTATCCTACATGGGGGAGTTAGCGTGGGACCCACTGACATCCTAACTACCCATGTGAGGATAAATGTGAGGTGGGGCCCGTATGAGCCCTACCATTCACATTCCCTAAAACCCCTAAAACCCCCCCATTAAACCCCTTGTATTTAATTGGGTAACTCCCCACTCTCCCACATTAATTCATGTCAACACACACTTAATCAATTAATTGAATTAACTGTTTAAATTTTGTAATTTGAATTCATGGCATGTTTTTATAAAATAAGAGGAGCATTATTTTATTTGTGGGTTGGATTGTTGTGTTGAGAATTGGAGGAGAGAGCTCTAGTTCCTTTTGAAGAACTTCTTCTTCAATGAAGAATGACAACTCTCCGAAGAAGAACGTCGACTCGGTGGCTCAGTTTCTCCATCCTCTTCTTCCTCCGCAACAAGGGAGGAGACACCTACGACGAACGAAAATGATGCCATCATCCGTGGTGCTTGACAACCGCAAACTTCCTTCGAGGTAGAGGTTAAGTTCAATTTTAATGAATTAAAATTGTGCTTTGGTTTGTCGTTGAGTATCTCGTATACTTTGGCCGAATGTTCTCTTCGTAAATGGAGGCGATGGGAATGCACAAACACGGCCGATTTCTCCTCCCCTTTTTCTTGTTGATCTCCCTTGATGATTGTGGAAAAGGTGGCATGGTGACGTTGCACCACGCGGGGACGAAGAGGACCGCGGCCGGAGCGGGCCGCGGTGGTGGTGCGCAGCGCTATCGCGCCACACCGGTGAGGCCAAAGAAGGCTGCGGCCAAGAGCAGGCCGTGGCGGAGGGGTGCGACACTATCGCACCGTGCCAGAGCTTCAAGGGGCCGCGGTGGTGGGGCGCAGTGCCGTCGCCCCGCGGCGGACTTCCGAGGGGCGGTCGGCTGTGTCGGCCACCGGCGCAACCTAGAGGCGGGACCTGAGGGGGTCCCGCGGTTACACAGCCGGCCTGCCATAAAGGCCAGCCGTTCAAAGAAACCAGGGGGTTGTAACCCACCAACCGGCTCCTAGGGCGGACCCCACAGGGTCCGCCGTTTCCGCAAATAGGGGGCAGCGCCCCCCCCCCCCCCCCCCCCTTTGCGCCCTGCTCGGCCAGCGCTGAGCCGCGGCCAGCATCTGAGCTGGGTCGTAGCCCGCACGGGCTGGGCCGGCCACGCCCAATCGGACCGGACCTGGACCCGGGTCGGGTCGACCAGGTTCGGTCTGACACAGGGGGTATTGGGCTGGGTCGGATCGGGCCCAGACCCCCTATTTTCGGACCAGATTCGTTCAAACGCCCATATCTTGGGCTACGGACCTCCGAACGATGCACCGTCTATTGCGTAGGGATCCTTGGATCGAGGCTTTCGTTTTGGTATATTACACTCGTGGTTTCGGCAAAGTTTTGGTGTGGTCGGGTTAGTTCGAACCCGAAACCAACCGGGCCCTTGGAGCGGAAACGCTTATAACTTAAGGACCAGACGTCTGAATAACATGCCGTCAATTGTAATGAATTCCCCTTTGTGAGATGGTTCTTTTGGATTACTACACTCATGGTTTGGATGATTATGGATATCGTCCGGGTTAGAAATGAGTGTATTTCTAACCGGGCCCCTGGGACGGAAAAGCCAATATCTCTCAGACCGGGCGTCTGATTGACGTGTCGTCTGTCGTGTTGAGTTCCTATTGACGAGATGGAACTTTGTGATACATAAACTCTGGAATTTGTGACATTTGATGTATCAACCCCCTTGGATCATGGATTGGACCCTCTCGGAATCGAGCGTGCTCTGTACAGGAACCCTAGAGCTAGCTGCGACTGCGACGACGATGGAAACTGTACTTGGATCCTACGTGGGTTTGGCAGTGAGGACGATTGTACTTGAATCCTCTGTGGGTTCGGCAGTGATGACGACTGTACTTAGATCCTACGTGGGTTCAGCAGTGATGCTTTCTGTACTTGGATCCTATGTGGGTTCGGCAGTGACAACTTCTGTACTTGGATCCTACGTGGGTTCGGCAGAGGAGATGATTCAGGGGCTACATCTAATCATCTCTACCCTTCTTCATGAGTAGTATACCTGTGTGAGCTGAGTCTTGATTTTCAATCATTATCATCAATATTATTGACTTGATTTCCTGTGTGGACTGGGTTGTACATTCCTGTGTGGACTGGGTTGTACGTGGGCTTGGGAGTTGGATCCAAACGAGAATTGATGACTTAGGTATATGTATGGACATATACCTAAGTAGAGTTGATTGATAATTTGTGTTTGTATATTTCCTTTATGGTTTATCCTTCGTGGATTCTAGGAGGCCTTCGGAGGTCTCAGGGTCCCTACTGAGTATTGTATGCTCACCCCTGCACGGGCTATGCCCGCACAACGTTGTGTTGGATGCAGACAATGGACAGTGTTGATCGTGTTTGAGGCTTGTGGAGTGGGATGATATCCAGAGGTAGACTATCAGGCGGGACGTATACGGAGTGAACGGACAGATTCGAGGAGCTGAGGAAACCATATGTACCCACCCTTCAGGTGGGATTCCCGGAGGACATCTTGGTGGATGCTGCTTTACTTTTCAGTTGTTGTACTTCACTTTTCTTATTTGTACTGTACTTTCAGTTGGGTTTGTATACTAGACCATTTACTTTTTAGCACTTACTTTTATACTCAGTTTACTTAGTGTTTACTTCATCTTGCGTACTCTATTGTGTTCATTTTCTTATATAAAGGAAATGCCTTCCCTTTTATTGGGATTTACGCCTTTGGTGCTAGTCGCCAACCCTTGGCCTATGGAATGCGGGCTTGGGGTAGTCACGGCACGAGCCCTGAGGACGGGTCGTGAAAAATTTGTATCAGAGGAGTCGGTTCTAACGCATAACTTAGGACTCTAAAAATTTCTTCTATGGGAAGCAATGGTGTTAAGGGTATTGAGTGTGGTTATCAGTCCATGGAGTCTAGTGTTGGTGCGGCGGCCGACGTATCCATACACCAGGACCCTGACTTCTGATTTTTGACTCAGTGCTCGAAAACATAGATTGCATGTGTGTTTCAAAAAATTTCTTTGTGATTACTTTGTGTCAGATCACCAGGTATAATGTATTAACCGTGGCTCACCTGTTTCTTTTCAGGATGGCCCCATGATGGCAGTCAGCTAGGGTTCCGAGCTTTGTGCGAGATGACAGCCCACCGAGCGATGAGGCCTCGGTGCAGGGCCCCATTACAGCGGAGGCATCGGCGGTACCTCTACCTTCCGAGCCACCGATGCCACCAGCCCCAGCAGCTGAGAGTGCACGTCACCTGAGTGCACTACACGAGTTTCAGCGTTAGAGGTTGCCCAGGTTCTGCAAAGAGATGGACCCTCAGGCAGCCGAGGATTGGCTGGAGGATATCGTCCGAGTCTTTAGATTAGTAGGGACACCAGCTGACCTCATGGTGATCCTTGTAGTGAGTCTACTGCACGCAGCAGCAGGTAGATGGTGGAACCTGATGCTCCAAGTGCACGACAAGGCATCTCTACTATGGACGGACTTCGAGAGACTCTTCCGCTCAGAGTTCGTTCCAGCAACCGTCTGTGTGGTGCGCATTCAGGAGTTACTACAGCTATGGCAGGGCAGCATGATAGTAGCCCAGTACTCGGTGAGATTTACTGACCTCTCGCGCTACTCCACAGACATGGTACAGGACCCATTCTTCTGGTCTCGGACCTTTGAACAGGGACTGAGGCATGAGATCAGGGCTTCGATGATCTCCCTCAGCATTCTGACGCAAGAATTAGTACTAGAACGAGCCCTAATTATAGAGATATTCCTTGCTGAGCCTACGCCAGCAGCGAGGCCTACCGCAGGGCGACACGTAGCGGATTCTTCTACAGCCGGCATTATACCGATGTCAGAGAGGTATAAGTGGACCAGGCCATCCAAAGGGAGACCTCAGGATACTTGTTCGGATGTGCGGGGCACACGCAGTAGAGCCAGTTATATGAGAGGCAGGCAGTACTATGCATGTGGCGGGCAGGGCCACATGGCTCGTGACTACCTGTCCCGCCATGCAGAGGAGCAGCAGACGGTTGAGGGACCACCCAGGCAGAGGCAGAGGTTCAACTGTGGCGGTCTACAGGGAGCAGGCGGACGAGGCAGAGGATCTAGCCGAGCAGCAGGCGGTGTACGATGCTTTGAGGCTCTACCACCACCACCACCACCACTAGGAGGACCACCCCGACCACAGGGAGCTGGTAGACAGGGATGAGCTCAGCTCCAGACAGTCGAGGCCTATGACCACGGCGCACCTGAGATGATTCGAGGTACTATATATTTCTACTCCACCCTTGCTGTAATTCTTATAGACACAAGAGCGAGTCATTCTTTCATTTCCACTGCCCTTGTTCGGAGCTCAGAGATTCCGATAGAGCCGTTGTCTCGATCCTTACGGCTAGAGACTCCTACAGGAGTAGACTCGATAATTACGCACTGGTGACGGCAGTGTGAGATTACTCTATGAGGCGAGACCTTCGGCTGGGATATTCTTTTAGCGGCATCGACGCCTTATGAATTCATCTTGGGCATGGATTGGTTATCCACGGTCCATGCTCAGATCGACTATATTAGCCGCAAGGTGTGGTGTGTCTGCACAGATGGGAGCAGGTTCACCTTCACCGGTGAGAAGGGATCCTTTCCAGCGCATGACAGACTCACGCAGAGGAGAGGGCAGCCAATCACCCATCAGTTGGCTAGTCTCATCCTAGGAGCAGTTGATGTGTGGAGTCCGAGTTTTCCTATTGTGGTGGATTAGTATGCGGACGTTTTTTCTGACGACATTCCCAGAATACCTCCTTGTAGAGAGGTAGAATTATATATTGACATGTACCCCAAGACAGCCCCGATATCTACTCCAGCATATCGGATGGCTCCTACTGAGCTTCGAGAGCTACGGGTACAACTGGAGGACTTACAGGGCAAGGGATTCATCTGACCCAGTGCTTCACCCTAGTCTTCCCTGATTTTGTTTGCATGAAGGAGGATGGGAGCATGCGACTATGTGTTGACTACCGTCTCCTGAACCAGGTGACCGTGAAGAAAAATTATCCACTTCTGAGGATAGATGATATCTTCGATCAGCTCAAGGGAGCACGATGGTTCTCAAAGATAGACCTCAAGTCGGGCTATCATCAACTCATAGTTCGAGATGAGGATGTGCAGAAGATGGCCTTCAGGTGTTGGTATGGCCACTATGAGTTATTGGTTATGCTTTTCGGTGTAACCAACGCACCAGCAGTGTTCATGAGTCTCATGAACAGGATCTTCCAGCCTTACCTTGATCGATTTTTCGTAGTCTTCATCGACGACATACTGATTTACTCGACTACTGAGGAGGAGCACGCCTACCACTTGAGGGTTGTACTGGATAAACTCTGAGAGCACTAGCTTTATGGTAAGCTCTCGAAGTGGCAGTTCTGGATTTGAGAGGTCCACTTCTTGGGGCACATCATCTTTGATGCGGGAGTTGCGGTGGATCATGTGAAGATCAAGGTAGTACTAGCTTGGAAGCCACCCAGGAGCGTGACGGAGGTGCGGAGTTTCCTAGGTCTGGTTGGGTACTATCAGTGATTTGTGCCAAACTTATCCAGAGTTACAGCACCACATTCAGCTTTGAAGAAGAAGGGGAAACCCTTCGTGTGTTTAGATAGATGTCAGTAGAGCTTCCAGGAGCTGAGACAGAGATTGACCAGTGCACCCATCTTGAGGCTACCGGAGGAGGGTGTAGGGTACATAGTTTACTACGATGCATCAGGTACCGGACTCAGGTGTGTCCTGATGTAGGAGCGGGCAGTGATCGCCTATAGTTCACGACAGTTGAGGTATCACGAACAGAACTACCCTACCTATGACCTGGAGTTAGCAGCAGTGGTTTTTGCCTTGAAGATGTGGTGGAACTATCTGATGGGCGAGCGCTTTACAGTCTACTCTGACCACCAGAGTCTTAGGTACATCTTCTTGCAGAAGGACCTGAACCTGAGACAGCGGCGATGGATCGAGTTCCTCTAGGACTATGACTTTGAGATAGTTTATACTCCTGGGAAGGGGAACGTAGTAGCTGATGCTCTTAGCAGGAGGTCGTGCATTCAGCTACTTGGAGAGGTTATAGAGCAGTTAGCCGCTTTGCATATATCCTTTGTGGATAGAGATAGGGCAGCCTTTATACAGTCGCTCACAATCACTCCTGAACTACTTCAGCGGGTCAGGGAGGCACAGCGTGGGGACGTTGACTATGAGACACGATGTTCACAGATATCCACAAGATAGGCACCTGATGAATTTTCTGTAGGAGGAGAGCACGTTATCCTTTTCAGAGGACGTACCATGGTACCAATTGCATTACAGGATGAGGTTCTGAGAGAGTTTCACACTTCCCCATTGGCGGTACATCCAAGAGTAATAAAGATGTACCAATATCTCAGACGATAGCACTGGTGGCCAGGTATGAAGAATGTTGTGGCACAGTTCGTTTCACGATGCCTCACCTGCCCGCAGGTGAAGGCAGAGCACTAGGTACCAGAAAGCTTGGTACAGCCCTTAGAGGTCCCGAAGTGGAAGTGGGACGGGATATCTAAGGATTTCGTGATGGGACTTCCACGTACTTCCAGAGGACACGACTCCATCTGGGTGATTGTCGACCGACTCACCTAGTCAGCCCAATTCATACCTATCAGAGAGCAGGGATCAGTGGAGAGATTGAGATTCCTCTATGTTCAAGAGATTGTACGGTTTCATGGTGTACCATCGTCTATCATCTCCGATCGAGATGCTAGCTTTACTTACCGGATTTGGAAGGCATTGCATGAGGCATTTTGAATGCAGCTACGCCTGAGCACCACCTTTCACCCTCAGACGGATGTCCATATGGAGAGAACCATTCAGACACTCGAGGAAATGCTCCATGTATATGTTCTTGACTTTGGTCACCGCTGGGAGGATAACCTACCCTTGGTGGAGTTTTCATACAACAACAGCTACCACTCCACCATCAGGATGGCACTATACAAGGCATTGTACGGCCGACCTTGCAGATCACCTCTATGCTGGACAGACCCTGAGGAGTCAGCACTCATAGGACCAGAGATGCTCCAGGCTACGACAGAGAAGGTGCAGATCATCCAGGAGCGGATGAGGACTGCACAGAGCCGACAGAAGTCCTATACTGATAGGAGGCGGAGACCACTAGAGTTCGAGGATAGTTACCACATTTTCTTACGGGTCTCACCTCGACGTGGATTACAGAGATTTGGCTGGGGAAGAAATTTATCTCTACGCTTCATCGGACCATTACAGGTTCTCAACAGGATAGGTGAGGTGGCTTATCGCCTGGCTCTTCCACCTCAGTTGCATCAGGTGCACGATGTCTTCCATGTAACTCAGCTGAGGAGATACGTGCATGACCTGAGGCATATAATTGATCATGGAGAGCTGGATATCGATGACGGGGCGACATTTAAGGAGGTCCCAGTTGAGATCGAGGATCGACCGGAGTGGGTCTTACGTGGATGGTTTATTCCTCTAGTGCGCATCAAGTGGCAGCACGGGAACCTCTAGGAGAGCACATGGGAGCGGGAGGCTTAGATTCGTGCACAATACCCTCATCTGTTTCCCTAGTTCATGATGTAGCTTTACGGGGACGTAAATCCCTGAGGTGGGAGTAATGTAAAGACCTTTAAATTTCAAGGAAATCTTTTTTCATTAATTCTTTGGGATTTTATGAGTACTTAGTTTCTGATGGCACCTGATTCTGAGGCCCGGTGTGCCCAGAATCAATTTCTGTAGTTTAGCTCGGTTACGTTCAGTGAACGAACGAGCGGGTTTTACTATCTTTTGAACCGGTGCTCGGAATTGAAATCTGAGGGCACCGATGGAACCGTAGTGCCGGTAATTGCTTAAGAGGACCTTTACCGAAGATGTGTTTGCTTGGGAGGATTTGTTAAAAAATGTGGATTAAATAAAAAGTGAATAAAATTGTGTACAATTTTATTTATAATTCTAAGGTAGTTTTATCCTACATGGGGGAGTTAGGGTGGGACCCACTAACATCCTAACTACCCATGTGAGGATAAATGTGAGGTGGGGCCTACCCGAGCCCTAACCCTTCACATTCCCTAAAACCCCTTAAACCCCCCATTAAACCCCTTGTATTTAATTGGGTAACTCCCCACTCTCCAACATTAATTCATGCCAACACACACTTAATCAATTAATTGAATTAAGTGTTTAAATTTTGTAATTTGAATGCATGGAGTGATTTAATAAAATAAGAGGAGCCTTACTTTATTTGTGGTTTGGCTTGTTGTGTTGAGAATTGGAGGAGAGAGCTCTAGTTCCTTTTGAAGAACTTCTTCTTCAACGAAGAACGCCAACTATCTGACGAAGAACGTCAACTCGGCGTCTCGGTTTCTCCATCCTCTTCTTCCTCCACGACAAGGGAGGGAACACCAACGATGATGGAAATGATGCCATCATCCGCGGCGCTTGACAACCATGATCTTCCTTCGAGGTAGGGGTTAAGTTCAATTTTAATGAATTAAAATTGTGCTTTGTTTTGTCGTTGAGTATCTCATATACTTTGGCCGAATGTTATCGTCGTAACGGGAGGAGATCGGACCACAAAAACACGACCGATTTCTCCTACCCTTTTTCTTGTTGATATCTATTGATGATTGTGGAAAAGGCGACACGGTGATGATGCACCACGCGGGGACGAAGAGGACCGCGACTGGAGCGGGCCGCGGCGGTGGTGCGCGGCGCCGTCGCGCCATGCCAATGAGGCCAAAGGAGGCCGTGGCTAGGACCAGGCCGCGGCGGAGGGGCGGGGCGCCATCGCGCCGCGCCGAAGCTTCAAGGGGCCGCGGTCGGGGCATGCCGTGGTGGTGGGGCGAGGCGCCGTCGCGCCGCACCGGTCGAACCAGAGTCACGGCCTAAGGCTGCAGTGGACTTCCGTGGGGCGGCCGGCTATGTCGGTCGTCGGCGCCACCTGGAGGCAGGACCCATGGTGGTCCCGCAGTTACACAGTTAGACGGCCATAAAAGTCAGCCGTTTGAAGAAACCGGGCGGTCGTAACCCTACGACCGGCTCCTAGGGCGGACCCCACAGGGTCAGCCGTTTCCACAAACAGGGGTGCCACCCCCCCGTGCTCCCCGCTCGGCCAGCGCCGAACCGCGGCCGGCTTCCGAGCCGGGCCGCAGGCTGCACGGGCTGGGTCGGACCTCACTAGCCGGGCCGGGCCGCGCACCGCCACCGGCCGGGCCGCGCCCCGCCACGGGTCGGGCCGCGCCAGCTGGGCCGGGCCTCGTCGAGCCGCGGTCCAGGCCACACCTACCCGGTCAAGCCACGCCAGCAGGGTCGGTCCGGGCCGCGCCGTGCCCAATTGGGCCGGACCCGGACCCGAGTCGGGTCGACCCAGTTAGGGCCGACCCAGGGGGTATTGGGCCAGGTCGGACCGGGCCCAGACCCCCTATTTTCGGACCAGGTTCGTTCAAACGCCCATATCTTGGGATAAGGACCTCAGATCGATGCATCGTCAGTTGCATAGGGATCCTTGGATCGAGACGGTCGTTGCGGTATATTACACTTGAGTTTTTGGTGAAGTTTTGGTACTGTCGGGTTAGTTTGAACCCGAAACTAACCGGGGCCTTGGAGCAGAAATGCTTATAACTTCAGGACCGGACGTCTGAATGACGTGTCGTCGATTGTGATGAATTATTCTTGGTGAGACGGTTCTTTTGGATTACTCCACTCGAGGTTTGGACGACTATGGATATCGTCCGGGTTAGAAACGAGCGTATTTCTAACCGGGCCCCTGGTATGGAAAAGCCAATATCTCTCAGACCGGGCGTCCGATTGACGCGCCGTCTGTCGCGTTGAGTTCCTATTGATGAGACGGAACATTGAGATAAATCAACTCTGTACTTTTTGACAGTTGATGTATCGAACCCCTTGGCTTGTGGAGCGGACCCTCCCGGAATCGAGCGTGCTTTGTGCGGGAACCCTAGATCTGGCTGCGACTGTGACGACGATGGCGACTGTACTTGGATCCTATGTGGGTTTGGTAGCGAGGACGATTGTACTTGGATCCTTCGTGGGTTCGGCAGCAATGAAGACTATACTTGGATCCTACATGGGTTCAGCAGCGATGGTTTTTTTACTTGGATCTTACGTGGGTTTGGCAACGACGACTTCTGTACTTGGATCCTATGTGGGTTCAGCAGAGGAGATGATTCAGAGGCTACATCTAATCATATCCACCCTTCTTCGTGAGTAGTATACATGTGTGATATGAGTCTTGATTTTCAATCATTTTCATCGATATGATTGACTTTCTTTCCTATGTGGACTGGGTTTTGCTTTCTTGTGTGGAGTGGGTTGTACTTGGGCTCGGGAGTTGGAGTCGAACTGGAATTGATGACTTAGGTATATGTATGGGCATATACCTAAGTAGAGTTGATTGGTAATTCGTGTTTGTATCTTTCCTTTGTGGTTTATCCTTCATGGATTCTGGGAGGCCTTCGGGGGTCTCGGGGTCCCTACTGAGTATCGTATGCTCACCCCTACACAGGCTATGCTCGCCCAACGTTGTGTTGGATGCAGACGATGGAAAGTGCTGATCGTGGTTGAGGCTTGTGGAGTGGGACGGTATCTGAAGGTGGACTATCTGGTGGGATGTATACGGAGCGGACAGATGGATTTGAGGAGCTGAGGAGACCATCTATACCCACCCTTCAGGGTGGATTCCCGGAGGACATCTCGGTGGATGTAGCTTTACTTTTCAACTATTGTACTTCACTTTTCTCAGTTGTACTATACTTTCAGTTGGGTTTGTATACTGGCCCATTTACTTTTCAGCACTTACTTTTGTACTCAGTTTACTTAGTGTTTACTTCAGCTTGTGTACTCTGTTGTATTTGTTTTCTTATATAAAGGCAAGTCCTTCCCTCTTATTGGGATTTACACCTTTGGTGCTAGTCACCCGCCCCTGGCCTATAGAAGGCGGTCTTGGGGTAGTCACGACATGGGCCTCGAGGATGGGTTGTGACAAGTTTTCTCTATGTTGCTATGGATGCATGTCATAGAGTTCACACTCCACAACATTTATCACTATAAATATGTTTATCTCAAGTATTTTAGAATAATTACACTGATTTAGTTTAAGCATGGATTTATTATAGAAATTAAGTATAAATTTTTTATAATTAATTTTTGTATTCTTTTATAGAGATAGGGGTGAGTGAATGTGGTTGAGGACCAACACAGGCATAAATGAAGTGATCAAAGATGGATAAAGTGGGAATATATTATTTTAAGATGGGATAACCCTATCACAAGTAGAAGGTCACTAATTATACCACTTTATATATAATTTTATATTTCATGTGATGTGCTGAAAAGGTAAGTGGGTGAAAATGGCCTAATATAGAACTAAAGAGGGATCCCATGTGTAATGTGAGAAAAGTGATATCTACTAGGTTTTTAGTGGTTCCTCTGAGTGTGATACATTAAGAACATGTCCACTAAGGTCTATGTTTCTTATGGAATGGGCTTAGATGGAGTGAATGAGGAACCTTCAGAGGGTGTTTAACAATGAGCTTGGGATTTGGTGATCTATAGAGGCCTTGTGGGTTAACGTATAGTGTCTTTCCAAGAGTGATGAGATAAGGATATAATGATAGGTTATTAGAGAAAACGTGTGGGATATAGGTTGTCTGAGAGGTGGAGTGATATTTTAAATGCGTTTTACCAAGAAAAACCTGGAGATACATAGATAGGTTTCAAAGGAGCTTCCACTGAGGGTATCCTAGTGAGATAATCACCCGATGATAGGTTTGTTATGGGGATTATTTTGCGATATGGGATTGTGATAATAATTTTCTATTAATTTACCAAGTGAGGGTGGTAATTAATATATTAATGTGATATAGGTATAAACCAATTTAAATATCATATTATTGTGATATTTGAACTAATAAGGGTAGAGGATCATGTGGATTGATAGATAATGGGTCAATTTTGTGACCTCATATTCATAAGAATTGTGGGTTATGGATAGGTGTTCACATTAACAAATAGGAAAGTGCTAAGAGGGATAGGATAGGCCTGGTTTGATTGAGTATCATCAAGTGTATTAGCTTTATTTATTCATGTGATGCATTAAATTATGTTAACTCGGGAATAAGAATTTTTTACACTAGGATGTATTTCAAATAAGGTGAAATGGGTTATAGGCCTAGGATAAGATTGAAGTATGATTTTTCATATGATTTAAATTATGTTAATCTAACTATTTATGTTGATTTAATACACTAATTGACCCCATGGGAAGGGTAAAGGTTGAGCCATCTATTTGGGTGATCATTATAGGATCTGTGATATAGATGTTTATGCTTTTAAAATAATGTAACCAGATAATATACGGTCATTCCAAGCCGATTAATGTTTCCCAGTTGACAGGTGATATCTCATTCACTATCAAGATGTGTTATTTCATTCACCACTAGAGTGGTGATAGACCATTAAACATTTCTTGTATTCAAATAGGTGATAACCAATTCAACATTACCTTCAGGATTAGTGATGGCCCATTCACTACTTCCTTATCTAATAACTGGTGATAAACCATTAATTATTTTTTATTTTAGGAGTTATGAAAACCTATTCACTACTTCCTTGAGGATTGGTGATAATTTGTTCATTATTTCCTTATCTCGTGATTAGTGATTTTATATTCACCATTTTCTTATTTTTTAAATGGTGATACTTCATTCACCAAATCTAATATAACTTTCATTACTAAGATAGGCGATACTCTATTCACCCGCATTGGTGGTTTTGGTATCAATAAAACCTAGTATTTAGAGGTTAATGATGATCCAACCCTATATTGAGATATGGAATATCTATCCCGCCTAGAGGATTGACCATTTCATGGTGGTCATTCCTTATTAATATAAATGGTAAGCCTACTACTGTTCTCAAACTTCAAAAATATGGTATGATTTTATCATTGGGGTGTCTTCCTGAGTACCTAATGGTTTGATAGAATTATGCATGTGATGTTTACATATTTCATGTTATATCATACATAGATGAAAATATATTTGATATATTATTAGAGGGATCATTGGTGGTGGCCTACCGAGTTCAATACACATACCCTAAACATACACCTTGTTGGATGAGTGGACATTATAAATAGTATGAAGGTTTGGAATTATCCCTATCATAAGTGAACGAGTATGGGAGATTAACTGAGATATAGAGATAGGTCTAAGGTATGTTTGAGGATGGGAAGTTGTTTCTCCTTGTTTTATTTTTAGTTTCATTCCTATTTTTTTATATGATCGATCCATCATGAAATATTTAACTCTTGTATGATTGAATGAATTGAAAGGGTATAATTTTTTATAGTATGTTGGTTATCTATTTATCATGATATGATCCTATTGGGATCACATTTCATACACATATGTTATACCTATTATTATTTTTTATTTTATTTCTATTTTATTGGATGCCATGATTGTGAGGGTATAGTCTCCTCATGAGTTGGTATAAGGCCCTTGATACTAGTCAAAAACCTATGGATTATGGAAGGTCATGATTTAGGTCACATAGTGATCTTACATGAGTTATGTGGATGGTGAAAGGGCTAGGAATTCTACACCTAGTTTGATATTGATATATATATATATATATATATTCATAAACACGGATTTCCCCTTTTGTAGTCTCTCAACACTAAATTCATTATTTCTTTTAAACTTTAATAACAACATAACTTTACTCATTAAATTCATTTTCCACACACCATGACCACAACCACCCCATTTTTGAAAAATATTTCCACCCTTATCCCATGAATAAACATGATTTTCAAATCCTCACTCCATTTATCATCATTTGAACATAGGCCTCCATGTCACTACCATAGGGCACTCTCCTTTCCATTACTCGCATAAAGGTTGGTCACCACTATTCATGGTTGAATTAATAGAGATATCAATTTGTATGTCTACTGTTGTCAAATTAGTTCAAGATGAAGTTTAGGGATCTAGTGTCACAATGGTGTTCAAGGGAAGTCATCCAACTAGCCAACCATCCCAATATATCGATATTTTCAATAATATAATATGGACTTTTTGTTATTTATTTTTTTTATTTAATATATTTATCATTTATTAATTTAATTCAATTCAGTAGTATTGTAATTTATCATGATATAAAATTTTATTTTCAATCAAATATTGAATACAATAAACTGCAATGATTAAGCGGTTTTGTTGAGAATAATATAAATGATAAATAATTCCTACCTCAAGGGATATAATATTTATTTGATCCTCAATAATTACTTGCCTCATGTTTTATTCCAAAAATAAGTTTTAATGAACCAAAACATTCATATTTATCAAAAAATGAGCCTATGTCCAGATCCCAACATGAATTTATATAATAATTTTATGAAATAGTATTTCTCATGTAATACTATGATGAAGGTTTCTCAATATGAGGTATTATTTTCATGATATCCATTTTTTCTTTAAAATTTGAAAAATATCACATGGATAACTACTTAATTGATTAATTGAAACATAAAATATCAAAACTCCTATGATTCACACAAAACTCTCATCCCAAGGTTACTATCACTTTTTGAGATAAATGGAACCATAAAAAAATTATAGAATCATTTACTAGTTTAATATTAAGAAAAATTCCCATTATGAATGAAATTATAAAAATTCCATTGAAATTTTATATTATCCAAAACATTAAATTTCAAAATTTTACAACTCATATCATAAGAGGAAACATAAAGTCACCACAACCAATAATTCCAACCAAGTCACAAGAAAAACTATTTAAGGGATAATAAAAGGTCAATTTCTTAAGTCATGATAGTACCACAATCATTGATATGGATTTATAAGAATATGTTATTGAAGGTTAAATGAATATTGGTTCTAAGAAAACGATTATCGTGCATGGAATATGGATTATTTAAAAAGGAATGATGGTATGTGTTTGATATATTTGGGCATTTATGGTAATTGAAAGAGATTTATCTATATATTTGGGAGAATATTTTAGATAAATAATTTAGGGAGTTTTGATATTGGATTTTATGTTAATGTAAGAGGATCAATCAAAGAGAGAAACTATTCATTTTCAATTGAATGTGTTTGTATGGGTTTATAGTAAATGGAGAACAAAGGAGTCATAGGGTGTTACTAGACCAAAATCAATGATATTTGGATATAATAATAAAATAATTTCAAAAAAATACTAAAATCATTATGAAATAATTGTAAAATAAAAAATTAGGCAGGGACATACTCTAATGCACCTCATACCTATACTCGTAGTTCTGGTGCTAAAGCACTTTCTTTTAACACTATTTTTGATACAAACTAACATAACCCAAGAAAAAATTCATTTATTTTACATCATTTACATAAGTTAAACATCACATATAACAAAAAATATTACAATCCCAATAATTTAATGTTTAGTGACTTTTATGATCAATTACATAAAAAACATATTTTACTATCCTTTTGAACATTTCTCCGTAATCAAACTATACTAGAGTCCCTTCTAGTCATTTCATAAATTATTCCCATCTTCACAGCCTATGGAATGGAAACATAATAAAGGGGATCTTTCATATTATTATTATGGTAAAAACTTATTAATGAATAAATACATGTGATAAAACTTTTATAGTGGTGAAATATTTGATTAAAAAGTCATAGGATCATCAATGGTAATCATAAAACTTGTTCGAGAATTAAGGATCATGATATAGGAACATAATTCCATTGAAATGTCGTCAAAGAAGCCTAAAAATTATCTTATGGATTATAATACAACTATAATAATAATGAATCATAGTAGAATAACATAAGAAATTGTAATATCATAGAAAAATGGCACACACATTAGAATATGGAAACAACGCCTTTGTGAGTAACACAATCTCACCCATGCTTGTGAACAAACTAAATAGAGTTTGTGAATACTTATCTCATGAGATATAAATACTTAAAAAATTAAATATAGGGAGATATATGATCCCACACATCAATAATATATAAATATGTGTTCCACCTGATGTTAATCATTTATTATATCATAAATAACCTATGGAAAAAAACGGTTTTGGAAACATTTTTGAAATTGTATCACATACATTTTCTTCAAGAATTAGATCATTTGATACCAAAAAAATATATTCACACAAAATGAATATTTCATAAAGTAATTAAAAAGTTTATTCCTAAAACATAACTCAATAAGAGATATATCTTTTGGAGTTAAAGAAAAAAATGAAAGTGAAATATAAAAGATTCCTTAGAAAACATTTCCTAACATCGTTAAAAAGAGAAGATGTTATGAGTCACTTTTGAAAATATAATTTTTTAAAAAATTAAATGAATATATTTTAAAATATTATTTTTAAATAAATATAAATAATTAATCCTTGAAAAATGCATAATGTTATCCAAATAAAATGTGGATTATAAGATAAAATGTACATTTTTAAAGGAAAAAAACATTTTCAATATTTGAAAAATAATTTTATTGAAACTCACATCATAAAAAGACTAATAAATACTACATTTTAATAGAGGTGAAGAAAAATTTTAAGATCAAAAGAAATAATATATGTTTGGATTCCAAAATAAAAATATATATAACATTATTGGAAAGAGAGAATATAGACATGGAGTAGAAAGAGAATAATTTGAGACTATAGGAATTATTCTTAACATCGTCGAATTTAATTAAAAATGTAATCCATAAAAGTTGCTGTTTATTATGGGAATATTTAATTCCCTTGAAAATAATGAGTGGTGTTTGCATATTATAATCATAATTTAGAATAAAACAATTTTGTAAAACTAAAGTTAAATAGGAATAATTATGACTCAATAAAAGAAGTTGAGTCATGAAAACCAAATACAACTTCATTATCTTTCTAATTGAAAACCCATGAAAGGTAGAACATAAGATGGATTTTTAAATCCATTTAATTTCATGATGAGTATATTAAAAATGAATTCATATTCCTTATATACACCAAAATAATAAAATAAGTGTTGATTTCAAATAATATCTATAAAAACTGATATTGAGATGAGGAAACCCTTACAAACATTATATTTTTGATGTATAAGTAAATTGAAATTGTTTCTATAATAAATAAAGGTAAATAACTATAAATATATGATGAATTAAAATATAATTCAACAATTAGGTAGAATGTACTTAACCTATAATAATAAAGTTCAACAATAATGATTATAACACAACGTAGTTGGGGCTTACCTTAGTGGTAAGAACCCAATAATACTACTTCATGTTTAAGGGTTCAAACCCCAATGGGTACAGATTATAGTAGCAACACTATATATGTATTGTAGCAGAAATATAGTAGTAGTGGATCTATAGCACCGAATTCACTATAGAGGTGGTGTACATTGTAGCAGGAACTGTAGCGGTAGTAATACTATATGAGTTAATGAAATAGCCTAGGTACTATAGAAGAACTATTCACCATAGGGACTTTGGGGGACATGTAAGAGGATTTAATTCCCACTAGGCCCATGTTCCATGAAATTTTTCTCCTCTACCCAAAAAAATAGGTCCTTTTTTCAATAAAAAAAGAGGCTTTGGACCCAACTTTTTAAAAAATAATCATAACACAATGAACTAAATCTGATAAAAAAAACCCTTACCATTACTTTCTAATTCTATGAAAGTTATTTAAAATCCAATATCATAAATATCAATATATTTTTCACCTATTTTAGAAAAAATTTAATATCTATTATAATTTATACTCTATAATTATAATCATTCATTAGCTAGTAAATTTTTATTTTCATTATTTTCTATTATTAATTTTGATCATTTTTTATATTTTTTACTGTGGTGATTTTTAATTAAATTAATTTATTATAATTAAATTATTACCCATTATAAATGATATTTAAATCATTTTATTTAAATTATTTATAAATTCCCATGTTTGGTATACGAGAACGAAATCTATGATGTGATTTTTTTGGATAATTTACTAATATAAATGTATTACTTTATAAATATCATTAATTTTTGTTTCATAAATTTTGAACCATATAAATGGTATATATTACTCATTAATATCATATATATTACTAAATTATATTTTATATCCATCTATGTGTGGTGGTGGGGGTGAAAAACAAAGCATGGCGTTCCATGGTGGTGGTATTATGCACATACACATAGATAATGTTTTCATTTTTCGTAGAACATAATGAAATTAGAAATTTATTTATATTTTTATAATCTTAATAATATTATAAACATAAAATTTATTCATTAAATACCCCCTTTTCACCATCCATATAAGTTGGTTGTGAAAAAAAATAACACGTCACTCCATGGAGGCGGTAGTTTGCACATACGCATGGATGAAGTTTTCATTTTTCTAAGGAGGTAGGTGGAGGATAGATAGTATTTGTTACATTAATATAATAAAATTTAAGTATATTAATTAAAAATTTGTTATTACTTTATTATGGTATAAAATACTTTAAGTTACAAGAAAAATACTGAGTGATGAGTAATTCTTACATTACTCCATGGAATAACTTCATTACAAATTGAATTAACTCATCAAGTGGTGGTATTTTGAGTAGAAAATAACCTATATTAAATTTAAATAAGTGTTGGGAAGGTATTTGGGTAGAGGTTTTACAGACTAAGGGGCTTGTGGTGTGAGGATAAGTGGTGTGGTGAAGGGATCCCTTTATAAGTGAGAGGAGTGGAATTTTTGTAATAAAAGGTACAATATTTAATAAAACTAGCTCCAAAAGTTGAAAATAATATATATGAGATGATTTGTGACCAATAAAATCTTCTAAAACACATTTTAGACATTTTTTCAAAATGATTTAATTCCTTGTACCCTTTAAATTGAACTCTTTTACTATTTTTACTTTTATCGTGATCGTTAATATTTACCTAAGTAATATATTTTTATGTCTAAAAATAAAATGGAACTTAATAAATTATTTAGACCTTATAGTTTAAAATATGAATTAAATTTTATGAATCTTATAAAAATTAATTCAAAAACAATATATATATATATAAAGAATTAAAAATAGTTTTAGAGAAAAATATAACATAAGTTCAAAAGGTTCAAATATAGGATTGTAAGTAAAACTTCTTATTTTTAAATTTATAATTTTAATTATAAAATAAATAATTGTATAAAAATATTTCATAAATTTTTTGATTCAATATTATATCCTAATGATATCATAAATGTCCTGGTATTTCAAAAAAAATTATTTTGTTTTATTCACCGAAAATCGAACATTTTAGAAAAATCCCAAAAATTCATCATATTCTAATGTTGTTATGATATATCCAAAAATTAATTTTATATTTAAAAATTAAAATTATAATATTTAGGAACATAACATTTATAAGGAAATATTAAATATAATGAAAAAATTATAGAAAAATGAATTTATCAAATATTAACTGTTCTTAAACTTATTTTCCAATCAATTACTAATTAAATTAGTATTAATATTTTATTCATATAAATAATATATTTCATCATAATTTTTAAAAATATATATATAATTTGTTTAAATAAAAATGAATATCACATAAAAACTAATGTTATAAAAAATATTTTTAAGTGTAAAATGATCTTATTAGTTGTTTAGATATACTAATTTAATTTTATCAATGAATTAGTATTAAAAAATAAATTTCATTTAATTTAATAGATGAAATAAGAAACTTATAAAATACATGAAATTTATAAATAACTTATTAAAATAACAATTTTATTTGCTTATCATCATAATTTCAACTTACAGAATCCCTTATGATCTTCATGTAAGACCTAAGGATAAGATAGGCTCTGGTGGAATTCATTTGTGGTGGTTCAGCAAGCATGGAACTTATATAAATTTATGTGAGCTTGAACTTATCCCATATATAATTTCACTCATGTCATAATTTTTGGATCTCATGTTGGTCATGGTCTTTGGAAACCCCTATTGAAACTACCCCCTTTACAATCTCAAAAAAATGAGCTTCAAAAGGAATACTCCTACTAGCTAATGACATTTATTTTAGTTTATTTATATTGTAATATGGTTACTTCTTTTTATAATGGATTACTCAAAGGCTATGTTAAAATGATAATATTTAATTTTTTATGATTTCAACTAAATAAAATATATCACTATTTTATTTTAGTTTGTCATCTTAATCATTATAAGTTATCAAATTCATTTGGTTTTAAAGTAAAATATATAATTTAAAATCTCAGGGTGTCACATTCCACCCCCCCCCCCCAATTAAATAAATTATGTCCTAATGATTTTAATTATCACTCAATAATAAATATAGTTAAGGGTATCCATAAAATATAAAATAATATATATATATCTTCAAATGACATATCTATATTACAAACTTAGGAAGCATATATTTTTCATTAAAATAAGCTTAACCACAATATTGAATTCTTCTCCAATAATTTGAGCTAAGAATCCATCATGACTGGGTATCATAACTCATAGAATTATTTTTATTATTGATTACATGTCCATACTTGAACTAGTATATAGTCATAGTTTTATCTAAAATATTTGATATGATTTCACCATTTTGGTAATTAATATAGAGCCTGTGTGAAGATAGAAAATTCATTTCAAAAAACATATCAAAATTATCTAAAGGAAGAATAATCTAATTTATACAAATCAATTTCCCATAAACTAAAACTTGGGATATAGTAATCAAAAAATAATAATATTTCTTTGATAATAAAATAATTAGGGTAGTGATTTAATGTTATTAGAAAACATTATAGAAAAAAAAGGAGTGGGTGGAATAAGAATCAAATTTGACACTCATAATTCTTGAATAGATAATCAATACAACTTGATCCACTTTGTTTTCAGAACCCTATTAAGTGGTTTTGATTACATGTGAATTCTCCTGTTATATTTCTATTATAATTTTTTGGTTTTTATTACATCCCTTGATATAGAACTCTCTCACATGGCCAAAAAGGTTTGGTTACGAGACATGAAGTGCGCCTTCTCATATGCCAGAGGCTGCCTACTAGAGGTGGGGGTGTGAAATGTATAGTGGTGAGTCTATACCCTCTTGTATGTAGTTTCATAGTAGAAGAAAAAAATCATAATAGAACGGAAATAATCAATGTAAGTGCATAGTGGAAGACAACACCAAAATCCAACTGAATAATTCAATAAATAATAAGGAATAATGTAATGATGTTCTATAATGTAACTAAATGTCATGATAGAAAAATACAATAAATATAATAGAAGAATAAAATAAATTAATCGAATTCATGGGTCCTGAATCCCATGTCAGTCCCATATCCAAACTGTAGCCCATCTACAAACAAGCAATCAATAGAAAGTTTATTTTCCCTTGTCCAAACCTTCATCCATGTAATCTACTCGAGTACCAAACAGAGGCCCGAATAGGGTGTGATTATAACTCGATAGGTTGAAACCACTGTCTAAACAAACCAATATGATAATAAGTGTATGAAATAAAGTGATAAATAGGTGTATTGATTAATTCACCAGTTAATAAGATAAAATAACAACCTCCTTCGTCTTTATGCTGGAATATCTCTCAACATTTCTTACATCCATGAAAACAAAAACCATATAACCAAGGTAAATAACCTGATTCAATACCATTCTAGAATATCTCTGAGCATATCATATGACCATTCCAACCACAACCATAAAACCATGGTATAGTCACAACAATCAATTTGGTTCAAAGTTCTATAAACACTATAACATCTGAGTCAAAGCCCTATAATCATTACAACATGGGACTGGGAATGTCCAACTTTCTATAATAATTATAGAATAGTACTAGGCCAAGACCATTTAATATTTGCATTACATCATATAATTGTGTATGTTCTAGGGCTTATCCCGATATAAAAGCATTATAGCATGGAATACAATCCCTGTCATGTAGCATGGATATCATAATATCACATCACAATTATAAATGGTCAGTTATGAGAATTACAATTCTTATTTTATATTCCACATAAAACTTAATTAAAAATTGATTAAAAATTAAATCAATAAGTGATAGTCCACAATTTAGGGATTCTATAATAAGAAATCACCCTAGGTTACATGTCATTCCAAACACACTTTAATCCATTATCCAATTCAACTATAATCATGGTTCGCTCACCCTAAGGAAAACATAATCCAATTAAAAATCCATTTAAAACTAATGTACTTGAATGAAAAATTCCATTTATTTATTTTACTAATTTGGGTGCACAAAATGATGGCTCTATCAAAATATTACATAAAGTTGAAAATTATCAAACCATGGGGTAATGATTTAGACCCCCTTCCTTTAACTGATGATCCAACAATGATTCCAACGGAAGACAGCATGAGGAAGAAGATGTGGATGATTTTATAGAGGTTTTTAGATGAAAACAATTCAAGATCAAAACCAACAATGAAATTGGTCAAAGGATTTCAACACAATGGTTGGAGAAGAAGGAAGAGAAGAAATAAAACTTACCAAAAATACTTTCTAGGTATTTCTCACACAATTGAGACATCTATAAGGGAATATTTCACCCACAAAATCACTTAGAGAATTCCCTAGGGTTGAGAGGAGGGGAGATGCATCTAAAATAATGATAATTCTACCACAAAACATGTTCAAAATAGCGGTTCGGGAATTTACATGGTGTCTAATTTTATTACGTGTCAGGTAAATGTTTCTAATAAAATAAACTTAAAAACATGTCACCTAAGAATTGTTTTATTAAAACCCCTGAACAATTACACAATGTGTAATCCCATTATATAGTGTTTCAATGTTATGTAGTTGATTTTTTATCCCATTTTCCCTTTAAACAATCCAAACCTATTTTAAAGTTTCTAAACTCCCTCTGAAACCATGAAACACTTGACCCATTTATATTCATACTCCATTAATTAAAACAAGAATATATCCTTGAACTTTGAGTCATTTTCTCAAAAAAATATCTCCTCATATATACCCTCTCATATTTTTCAAGCTTCCTTGCAACCCAATAATATGTTTATTCAAAATATAGACCTTCATGATGAAAACACAACTGAAATAAAATACTGACAAAAAACTCAGAGAGAGACATACATTGAAAAAGACGGGATATTACAACCTCTCCACCTTATAAAATCTCATCCCTGATCTACTCCAAGTGTCATTGTGTATTCTAACAAACATGTCATGGCCATTGTGTTTCCATATCAAACTCATTTTCCCCAGTCTCCTCCTAAACTCACCCTTGTTACCACTGCACCTAAACCAATGGTATAGTCCTACCCCAAAGATATTTCCCACTATGATTCACAACCCATATTGGATGCTCCTTAAAGGATTCATTGGCACAAAGATCAATGTATGCTATGTATACCACATGGGAAGGGTCTAGATGATATCTCCATAGTTGTAATAAGTAGAACATTTCATGCATGGTACTGTATAACTATGGATGTGCTAAACAGTACACCACTAGACTAACCCTTGCCACTATTTCAAATGGCCTAAGAAACCTAGGTGCTAGCTTTCCCTATTTCTTAACATGGTGTTTCCTAAACCTAGGTAACACCTGAAGGAAAAAATATTTACCAACCTAAAATTATAGAAGTTGTGTTTGATGGTAAGAATATGATTTCTACCTACACTGTATGGTCACCAACCATTATCTGGTAAACCAAAAAAATTGATCTGTCTCTTGGATGATACTAGTCACAACATGTGTGGAATCACCTGCCTCTAGCTAACAAAGAGAAAATTTTCATGAACTACTATACAAATACTCTAAATATTACATTTGGATAAATTATTAGAAGTTATTGTTTTATGAAAACTCCACGAGTTCCATATATTTCTCCCATGAATCAAAAAACTCTAAAACAGAGACTCGTAACATATCCTCCGGAACCCGAATAATCTGCTCAGATTGACCATCAGTCTATGGATGATAGGTTTTCCTTAAAATAACTTATGATACTAGGGATTTCTAAAGACCCTTCTAGAAACACAATCTGAAATGAGGATATCTTTCTAAAATAATACTCTTTATAACACTATGAAAAAAAACCACCTCACACATATAAAAAATTCCTAGATTATCTGCTATGAATTTTCCCTAATAGGTAAGAAGTGGGATACCTTAGTCAGTTGATCCACAAAAACCCATATAGCATTATTCTTATGGGTCATCCTAGGTAGTCTTTTCAAAAACATACATTCTGAAATCATCCCATTTTCACTCCATAATGGGTAAAGGCTATAAAATCATAGCTAGCGTATAATTTTTTGCTTTCACCTGCAAATAAGTGAAGCATAGAGCCATGAATCTAGCCATCTCCTTCTTCATTCTTAAACACCAGTATTTTCTACGGTGATCACGATATATATTTATTAAACTAGGATGCACCACCAATATAGAAACAATAAACTCCCTTATTATCTTCTCGTGTTAGCCTGTAGGAACCCATACTCGATCACATAAAAGAAGTTAATTTTCATAGCTAATAGACCATCCTAATGGAATCTCCCCATCTTATAATTTTCTCTCAGAACTGAGCCCTTTGGATCATACAACTGCTCGGTCTAAAATTGTTCCAAAAGATCTGGTAAAATAGATGTCTTAGTCAGAGCTACCCATCCTTGAGGCTTATGTTCATCCAGATTCATGTCAACAAGGGCATCCAATATACCCGAGTTCAAAACTGAGTGGAGACATATTTCCAGGATACTATATTAGTATTATATCAAGAAATGTAGCAGACATAGTAGTAGCACTGTAGCAGGTATTGTTTGATACTGTAACAACCAGAACAATTCATACATTTGGGCTTTCGGTCCATCAGTTTGGTCCTCAGGTTCTTCAAGGCCTTCAGGCCACCCAAGTCCTTCGGTCTAATAAGGATTTCGAGCCACCTCAAGGCCTTTGGGACACCTTAAGGCCTTCGGGAAACCTCAAGGATTTCGTGCCACTTGAAATTGTTCTTAATGGACCAGGAAGACTCTACAAGGATCAGACTCCAAATGAGGATTTAGAGACGGTTTATTCACCAGAATAGAATCCAACATATGTGGAAGAATGAGAGGGTATGGTATTTCCATTGGTACCATCTTGTGAATGCATGAGAAGCCTAGCTGAACAGACATGCGAAGTTGGAGAGTTGATATCACGATGAAGATGCTGGGGAGGAGAAGTTCCATGTAGTTATAGTCCATATATTTCCTCTAAGAGATATGGTTCATGTAATCTCTAAAAATATGGGACTTATAAGGGGTCCCCCTCAAACCATGAAAGGGGGGTTATCAAAAAAATCAACAAAAAGAAGCCCTCCAGGCCATTCGGGCAAGTATGCAAATAAGGACATTATCTTCCACTTGTCACAAGACACCCATACTACCTATTTTTATGTCTTTCAGATTAAATATTCGGTAATGAATCTACCCTTTCCTAGTGTATAATTAAATTCAATATAAAAAGACTATAGATACTTGACCCACCTTCTATATTGAAGGATCGATCTTTCTGAGAAAAGATGTACTTTAGGATCTTGTGATTCGTGTATACTAAAAACCTATCACCCATAAGATAGTGTCGTAAATATCTTTGGGTATGTACCACTACTACTAACTACATATCATGAGTAGGGTAATTCCCCTCATGAATTTTTGTCTTCAAGGAGTCAAAAGCAACCACTCGATCCTCCTACATCACAACTACTCTGATTCCAACTTTGGATGCATCACGATACACTATATATGCTTTACCCATCATAGGTAAAGTGAGGATAGGTTTTTAGGCCATCCTTCCTTTCAAATCCTAAAAATATCTATCGCAAGTATCCAACCAAACAAACATCATCCCTTTATTGGTGATCCTAGATATTGGTGTTTCTAAACAAGAGAAATCTTGGATAAAACGCTAGTAATAACTTGATAATACCAAAAACATCCAAATATTGAAGATGTTCTTGGGTTTCTTCCAAGATATCATGGCTCTTAATTTTTCTAGGTCCTACAACACTCCTACCTTTGTGATGAAATAGACCAAAAAGTTCACTTTATTTATATATAAATATAATTTGGTTAGATTGGAATAAATTTTATGTTCTCTCAATGTACTCAAGACAATGTAATGATGTCTGGCGTGATCGTTGGCTGACTGGGAGTACACTAAGAAAATTTTCTACAAAAACCATGATAAACTAATCTATAAAATGGTGAAATATTCTATTCATTAAGGAAATAAATACTGTAGTAACATTAGTCAACCCTAACGGAATCACTACAAAATCATATAATCCATATCTGCTCCTAAAATTAGTTTGAGGTATGTTCAATGGACTCACCTTGAAATGATGATATCTTGATCTCAAGTAAATCTTGGTGAATATCTTAGCACCTAGAAAATGATTAAAAATATTATCAATATGTTTAAGAGGATGTTGGTTCTTCATCACCATCTAGTTAAACCTCCTATAATCCACACGTAATTGCAAAGATCCATCATCCTTTTTGGAAAAGAGAATTAGAGAACCCCCAGGGATATGTACTCATCCATATGAAGCCTTTATATTCCAGATATTTCTATTAAACTTTCAACTCTAGAAGCTCTACTAGTGCTATTTTGTAAGGCGGGATTAAAACTAGCTCTGCTCCCTACCCCAGTTGGAACATGAACTTGATTTCTCGCTTGGGAGGTGATCCATAAAACTCATCAAGAAATACATCCTAGAAAATTTCAACCACTACAGTAAAAGAATTATTCTATGTTCCACCATCATCTAGATCAAGAATTTATATCTGAGCTGTGAGAAAATCCAATCTACACTAAATTGGTCATGCATGACCAGTATAAAGATACCACTAACCCTATTGAGAAAAGTTATTTCCATATAGAAATAGGAAAGTAACTCTCTTCATATAACATTACTAGTATAGAACTAAACAATTCTTATAAATAATCAAGTCGAAGCCTATCATTTACAGCATGAAAGGTTCCCAAAATAAATGGTAACTACCAATCTCTAGAGAACAAGCCTTTAAATGTTTGATAGTATCTGACCGCACTCTATAACCACCTTGATTTTTATTACATATTTAAACATGATTTATTACATAAAATTTCACTTAATACAACCCAGAAGGTCAATAGGTATAGTTTATTTGGGGATTAGGATCATTACATGACAACTTAAGTCATAAAATACAACATCTTTATTGAAAACATATTTTACATGACCACAACATTCCTTTATACTTTTCATTTTATGGGATAACCTGAGGACATACAAAAGAAAAGGGTGAGCTATATGGCCTGGTAAAGGAGTAAAGTAGGCATAAAATAAATAACACAATACATTTTAGGCAATGGGAATATCAATGAAGCACAATAGAAACATTAACATAAAGGAACGATATAGCATGATTATCAAAACATGGTAATGTGGAAACAACTTAAAACACTACATCATTAACATAAAGGAATTAGGTAAACACATGTCCCCACATGGTGGAAAAATTTCCTAAAATTATTTAGTTAAACCCCTATCCCAACATGACATATCATGATACTAAACATTACAGAATGCATTGGAGCTCTATCAGGGCGCACCTTTCATAATCATTTCAATCACATGCTTAAGTGTTTCGCATAGATTATATAACATGGATACATTCAACATCATCATTTATTCTATGATCAAAGAATGTGGAATACATACATGTAAGTACCCTTAAATAAGTATATCTGCATAAAGTTGAATACCCTTTATAGATAAATGGGAATGGTATTTACTATACGATGATTTTGGCTTAGAAAATCATAGTGCAATTTTGGCAGCATAACAGCATCATATGTAAATTCATAAATTGGGTTTATGAGAGAGAAAGGGGCATATCGTCATTTATACATGAAATAAACAGTAAGGGGATCATGTAACATAATATCCCAATATATAAAATGGAATTTAGAAATACAATATAGAAGAAATGCTTGAGTGGAAATAAGAACGGAGAAACCCCTTACAGAATTTTGGCATAGTAACGGGTCTACATTGATGTACATGGATTTTTACATATATTTTTATAATTTTATAACTTAGTTTTAATTAATAAGTTTACCCATTTTTTATATTTTTAGTTTATTTTTATAGTTTTGTAGTAATTTAGATATTTTGATAATTTTTAGTTAAAATATATACATATATTAGTAATTTAGTATTTCTATTAGTTATATTAATTTTATATATTATATTTAACACTATATTTTTATTATTAGTTTCTCTAATTTTAGTTTAGTTTATTTTATTAATTTTTATTAGTATTTATATTTTAATTTGTATTTTATTTCATTTTTTTTTGCATTAATAAAATAGTATTTTTATTAGATAATTAGTTTTTTTTATATTTGAATTTAACATTTTATTTTTTTTATTTTTTTTATCCCCCCTAACTACCCACGCCAACTCCCTCCCCTTGACCCGCTACACTCCCCCCCCATTCCCCCTTTTTTCCACGCACCAATTCCCTTCTCTTTGACTCATTCCTCCCCCCTCTCCAATCAAAAAGAATCCCCCACATATCCTCTTTCTCCAATCCCAGCATCCATTCTCTTATTTCCTCTATCTGTCGCCCCTTTTCCTATCATCTCCCATGGACCCGAGCCTCTCCCCCTCTATCCCTCTCCACTCACTCGCCACCCTGATTCCCCACCCCACACCCCCGCCTCTCCTCCGCTACCATCTGGACCCACCGCTACCCCACTCTCCCCTTCTCCTACCGCTCTCCCCCTCCCTATTCTCTCCCCTTCCCTCGCCGCTCTCCATCACCTTTCTCCTCCCATCGCCCAACTCCCTCTACCCCGCCTACCCAACACCTCTCAATTCGCCACCCCTCACACACGCTACCCATTTCCCTCGATGCCTCCCCTCCCCATCCCGCCTACCCGCTACCCCCCCCCCCCCTCACCCCTTAGCCGCCCCTCCATTTCCCCTACGCCCCTCTCCACTCACCCAGCACCCCTCGACCCACCGCCCCTACTCTCTAAAATCTATTTCCCTCCTCACCTCATGCCATCCCCACCTTCCCTTCTCGGCCACTTCAGGGTGTAGCAGTTACACCAGCCACAACTGCAGGCTCTCCTCAATCCGAAGTAGTGGAAATCCACCTTCCACTTTAACATACAGCATCAGAAGCACAGTGGAGGTTCAGGAACATCATCGACGTGCTCAGCGATTAGCTAGGACTTCCGGAGATTGACGTCGTACAACAAGAGAAAGCGCAAATCAAGGCATATTTTCAGCGGCGCGGTGGTTTGATTCGGGTGTGGCATCAGCGACTGTACAGATCGAAGCAATGATTATTATTTTGCGATCCTTGACGACGTCTCGTAGTGACCACAACAATGACACGAGCACGGTGATATCTTCTATTTATTATTTTATGTGTCATATCGTCATGATGGAAGGATAATCCTTTCTGTGTTGGATTTTTGACGAAAGTGATGGTAATTGTATGTCTTTAATTTATCCTCATGTTTGATTGCCTTTTAAATTAATTTTAATTGGATTTTTATTTAATTAATTATGTCTGCGTTGAAATTAATTGTTATTTGGGCTCTTCACACATGCTTTGGTGCCCGTTCGTGTGATACCTAATAATTAATCACGAACGGGAGTTCATCAAAAAATTTATTTATCCAGAATTTGATTAAGCGCGCGAGCGAATTCAGAATAAATAAATATATTAATTGAAAAATTAATATTTTGTGTGTGCACTTCTTCAAACTTGTGTGAGTGATACTGAATAAGTGATCTCATGTAAGTGAACCCGACGTAGGTAGATACTTCGACTTTTTGAGAAATGGGTCGTCTTATTTCACCATGTGATTCAGTGCTATAATGACGCGCAAATTATTTGTGAGGATAGAGAACAAAATGACGGATAATTTGTGTAAACATTAGAATACTGTCTAACATCAGAGAATGAGACCAGATAGTATTTTGATTAAATTTGTAATTGGTGATAATTGAATAAATAAATATTCAAATGTGGGACTTAAATAATTGACATTGCATGCACTTGAATGGACGTCACCACTCTGACACTTCCATCTCTACCAGTTTCTTTCATAGCTTAGTTCACTTAGATAGTTTTAGTTAATTTAAATAGTCATTCTTAAAATAGTCATTTAGTTTTTAGAACTTAGTTGTTAATCACACAATTAAAGTCCACCTGCCTGAACATTCCTGCAAGAAGACATTTCTAGTGTCTACTCACATTCTCTCTGTGGTTCGACCCTGCTCGCCACTTCTACAGTAGTTGGTAGGATAATAAATATTGCAAATTTTCACGCGTTGTGATGCACGTACCATACATGGAAGGCATTAGTGAGAGATAAAAGGGTATCTCATAATTAAAACATAATGAGTGAAGTATGGGGAAAGTGATAAATTATACCCCAACTTTTTTAATTTAAAATAAAAGGGTATAGAAACATAAAGAAACATGGATAAAAATGAAAAAGGAAGGAAAGTCGGGATCCCTTACTTGAGTGTGTGACTTCAAAATCATGAAGAGGGGTTTCATGAGAGATTGGGACACCTTGGGAGGATTCTAGAGATGAAATTACACCACATGGATGTTCTCCATGGATTTTTGAGTGAAGAGATGTGGGATCTTGGGTGGGTTTATATAGGAAATGAGAGGTGAATTCCTTAATATTTCGCAATCTTAGGTTTTTGAATCTATATAATTATATTTTAAGAACCACAAACTATACCATGGTTTTTGCATAATGATTTTTCCAAAGTGGAGTGGAAAAAATTATTTTATAATTCCAATGGATAAACATATTAAAATATTATCCTTTCTTATGTGGAGGTGAGTCACATTATTAAGGAAATGAATTTAAAATCATAAAATATATTATACATTTTGGAGGATTCGCTAAGGATTTATAAAATAGGTAAAAAAATCTAAAATTAAATTATTTCAATAAAAAACATATATTGGGCCGATAATAACCATATAGTATTTAGTACATCATTTTGGGGTCATTATGATTCCATAAAACACATATTTTATTTATACGGTATTTAATTTTAACCCAAAAAATCGACTGTCTTCGAAAATTATGAAAAATTTACCATTGGATCGTTTCAAAATCCTATTTACAAAAATAATATTCAGTTTATCTAACTAATTTTGTAAATATCTGAATTATCCCTTTTAAAATGAGAAATGATATTTATTAAAAATCCATGGGTTTTGACAAAAATAGTTTTCAATCCTAAAAAAAATACATTTGACTTCATAAAAATTATATACACATCTATTATTAATAAATGTAATTTGATAATAATATTTTATTAAAATATTAATTATTTTAAAAATTAATTAATTCCTAAAAGTAAATTATTTATAAATACACTTTATATTATATCGTATAAAAATATAACTCTTATCAAACTAATTACCTAATCATTTACAGATAAGGAACTGATATAATCATCATTTATAATATTTTTTATAATGTTACTAATAAAAACCTTAGTTTAATATAATAATGTATACATTTCTCAAAAGTACCATTTTTACCTAAAGAATCAATTTATCAAATTCATCATTTTTTTACGAAATACTATTCTCATAATGGAATTGATGGAATATGAATTTTATTTATATAAAGGGATTACAGAATAAATTTCTAATACCTTGTTACATAACCCCTTATAACACTCGCATAAGACCTAAGGGTTAGGTGTGTGATAGTGATAGTGCAACGCCCCGACCCTAGTTACCTAGAGTCGGTGAATTATTACATAACATTGACATGATCACAAAAGATCAAGTCTCGAAAGACTGAGTAGTTTAATAGCCTTGTAAGTACTAGATACATTCATAAGGTTGACATTACATCATAAAATGGAAAACTACAACAACATTGTTTCCATAGACAACACTAAGATCCCATGGACTATCCCTGTAGGTCAGTCATAATATACTTCTTCGTATCCTGGGAAAAATAAAACATAGAAAGGGGTGAGCTCAGATGCTCAGTAAGGATAACAATATAGCGAAAACTTTCATAAATAAGCATAAACATTTAAGGCAATGTATAAAACTAAAACAAAAGACTTTTAAACTTTAACTTTAGTATAATATGGAAAAGATAAAATCAAATAATTCCATTTACTTACTCACATGGATATTCTACTAGTCGAATAATCACATGAAATATCAATAGCCACTTTCATAATGATGGAATGCATAATGCCAAACTTTCATAACCACATATTTAAGGCCTTATGCCAAGAATACAAATAAGATTTTGTCAAGGCCCTGTTCCAAGACACTAGTTTATCTCATGAGACCTACTGGTGCATTGAGGAGCTATAGCGAGCTCCACCTGTCACTTACTAAGTCCAATGCATTCCTTATATGAAAAGGTTTAAACATAATATAAACATTCGTATTAAAACTAGCATACGAAATGTAAATAATTTATCCATAAAAAATGAATGGAATAAAAATAACACGACCACAGTAAAACATATCACAAAACCTTCAATACAATATGGAAGTTTTGTATCATAATAAATCAACATCAAATAAACTTAAAATCCATCAAAGGATGTTGACATAGATGAAATCAAAACCTTTTTTAGAAAAATTTCTCTTTCTATTTTGAAATCATTTAAAAGTCACATAATTATAAAAGAAAAAATTTATAATTGAAAATATTCTTATAAGATTTTAAGGTAAGATTTGATGATGTCATAATGTCGGAAAATAGCCTCACCCACCGTATAAGTTAAAAAAAGGCATTCTTACCTTAACATTGTCGAAAAGGTTATAAAGGACCATGTTGGGAAAACGATGGAAATATTACATTAAAACATATTATAAAATTGAAACATGGGTATAAATTAATTTAACTCATAGTCTATAAAATATTAAAAATGTTTTGGAATACATTTTTAAGAAACATGGATGTGGATGATAAAGAGATCCCAGTAGATAATTACATATAAACAACCTCTGATAATGAAGAGATTATGAAATTAACCCTTACCTTGTACATTTCCTTGGTCAAGGGTTGGTTAAACTCATGTTTAATGGTGAAATAATTTCTATTAAATTATAAAAGAATCATATAAATTGATATGATATCATATATGATCTTTTAACATTGCTTTGTTAATAATTTCTTAGTATTATCGTTGTTTTGGGTGTTAACGGATTCATTTTCCTTTATATTATTTGTTATGTGAGTCATATTTTTTATGGATGGGATGTATCTTATTCATATCCATAATGATACCAAGTCTTTAAAAATTATTTTTAATCATCTAATCAAAATTCTTCTTGAGTGGATACGATGGGGAATGAATCTCATCACGTTCATGGAGACGGTAATCTGTACGTACACACGAGCGACAATATCATTATTTTGATACTAAAATAATATATAATTGGATGTTATATCATATATAAAGAATCATTATCATTTTATATTTATTATTTAAATCAATTAAACATCATTATTATACCCATCCAAATAATAATGTATTGAATAACAATTACACCACGTCGTGGAGACGGTAAGCCGTACGTACGCACGTATGGTGACATGTCATTCAAAGGATGGATAGAATAATTAATTTGGTTGTAACATATTTATAATAACATCATAGTATATAGAAGATATTGGAGTTATTATTTTATAATGGAAACAACAAATACAAAGGAAGTGGAAGTAGAAAGGAACATGAAAAAGGTGGTGAGATATTTTCCTCTTCTTCGGGTTCTTCATTTTGATTTGATCAAAAGAGATCCTTAGGTTGGATTTCTGAGTAATGTAAGGCCTCTAGGATGAATTTAGGACAGTTGAAAGGGTATTTGGGTAGGTTTTGGCCGAGCCAAATGGATTTTATGGTGTGAATTAGAGAGAAGGGGGAGTGCCCCTTTTAAGAGGCGTGAGGGGAACCTTTGGAAAAGCTAGAAATATTATTTTATAATAAAATCATTTTCGGTTTCTAAGGGATCAGAAATAAATTTATTAAAGTTTAAGGTTGGTATGGGTCTAAAACCACTCAACCAATAGGTTTTAGACATCTTTGGGTCACTATATTAACTTTATCCTTTAGATTTAACTCTTAGTTGAATAGTTTGACATTTACCTTGTCTCTTTGTATTTTTATATTATATGGTTAATAAACATACCATATACTTCAAAGAGAACCCCAAGTGGTTCATTAATGATACACCTATCATTATATAAGGCTTTTGGCCAAACCTTATATTTTTAGGAATAGAATATCAATTAATAATATAATATTTGTTATAAAAACTCTTGTATGTCAATTTTGACACTATTTGGTATTTTGTTTTTGTTAAATTTATAACAGCATTATTACTTAGAATAAAATTCATCTAACCAATAATAATATGTCATATTAACCTATAAAATTATTGTAATTCATAAAAACTCTCAAATAACATTTATTTGGATATTTATAATATCAATTATTTTAATATTTCATTAATTAGGTAATTGTTGTATCATCACTGTGTCATAAATAAATTAAATTATTTAATGTCCAAGAAATATAAATAAAATACCATTATATAGGAAATATTTTTAGATTTATAATTAATATTTATAATCGAATTTATCTTATGTGTAACTCTATATTAAAAATGTTTTAGTTTTTAAACTTTGATTTTAACTCTTTTAACTCTTCTTTGAATTAAATAATAATAAAGGTCCTAATCTAATCCAAGTGAAACAAAGAGGTTCATATTTTATTACTAAGGTTTTTTTGGTCGAATTTTACTTATCCCATAGAATTAGGACATGTTTTAGGGTAATAATAATATCATTTTTACCCTTAATTATCCTATTTACTTTTAACCGTGGTAAATAAAAGTAAAACGTTACAATTCAACAAAAATTATTTTTATCTTATTGAACCAAATTTTACTTACTGATATCAACCATGTCTCTAGGATTTTAGAAATTCCACTCAAAGAAGCGGTAAAATTAAGTTTTAAGTGAATTTACAAATTCTTCTAGGAGGTGGGTAAAAGACGGTGAAAAGTTCAATAAAAATTTTAAATATATAAAATTATTATAAACTGAATCTGATGAATTACATTGAACATATATAGGTATTACATATCTATTTTGACCTAAAATAAATTTAAATAAAATAAATAATTATTTAAATAAAAATTCAGTTTTGAACTATAACTCAGTGTTTTTCACTATTCATCAAAAATTGAAAGTTCTCAGAAAAATACCAAAAAATCACCATAAGCTAAATTCGATATTCCGAATCCAAAAATGAAGTCCATTTTGGAAGATAAAATTTATAAAATTTCAAAAAGTGGGTATTACTATTCATAATGGCTAGTTTGATTGGTTGTGGTGTGTTAGAACTCGAAGTTGCGTACAACACACGCTATTGTATTATTCAAAGAGAAGCGTATAGTGGAAGATTAGGGTGTTACATTCTCCCCTCCTTCAAATAATTTTTTCCTCTAAATTTCTAGAGTATTACTGTGTAAAAATACACAAGTGTATCTTCATCATATGTTCCTCGGGGTCCCACGTTGCCTCTTCCATCTTATGGTTTCTCCATAGAACTTTTACCAGATGAGTCATTCGGTTTCTCAGCACTTGTTCTCTTGTATCAAGAATCTTGATAGGTTCTTCACAATAAGACAGATCAGGTTCCAGTTCTAATCACTCATAGGTGATTACATGCATTGGGTCAGGAATGTATTTTCTCAACAGTGATACATGGAACACATCGTGAACTTTAGAGAGACTTAGAGGAATTGTCAACCGGTGAGCTAAAGCCCCAATTCGTTCTAGAATTTTGAAAAGTCTGATGTACCTGGGACTCAATTTACCTTTCTTACTGAAATGTATAACAACCTTCCTTGGAGATACCTTCAAGAAAACAAGATCTCCTACCTGAAATTCCAAATCCTTCCTTCAGTTATCAGCACAGCTCTTCTGTCTACATTGAGCTGCTTTGATGTGGTTTTTGATTACCTTCACTTTTTCCATCATTTCCTCCACAAGTTCTGGGCCTATGAGTTTTCTTTCACCAACATCATCCCAACAGGTTGGTCTGCGACATCTCTTTCCATATAATGCTTCATATGGTTCCATGTGAATACTTTAATGGAATATATTATGATAAGAAAATTCTACCATAGGTAAATATTGATCCCACATACCTTGAAAGTCAAGTGAGCATGATCTCAACATGTCTTCTAAGGTTTGAATAGTCTGTTCTGATTTTCCATCAGATTGGGGGTGGTAGGCAGTGCTCAAACGAAGTTCAGTATCTAGGGCTTTCTGAAGAGTTTTCCAGAATCTTGATGTAAAACATGGATCACGATCAGAAATAATCGATAATGGTACTACATGAAGTCTTACAACTTCATTAATATACATTCTTCCTAAACGTTCGAGAGGTAAATCTTCTCTTATAGTAATAAAATGTGCTAACTTGGTAAGACGATCAACAATGACACATATTGCATCGTTCCTTCTAGGAATCTTTGGTATTCCCATTATAAAGTTCATCATAATGTTATCCCATTTCCACTTAGGTATGGGAAGAGGTTTCATGACTCCTCTAGGCTGTTTCCTTCCAGGTTTCACTTGTTGAAAAACCATACATCTTGACCCAAAATCAGAAATCTCCCTCTTCATGTTGTCCCGCCAAAAATGTTCCTTCAAATATCTATACATTTTGGTGCTACCATGGTGTATAGAGAAATTGGAACTATGAGCATCATCCAATAATTCCTTTTTTAGATCAGGTATATCGGGAACAAAAATTCTCTTCCCAAATTTCAAAATTCCATCTTCATACACAAAGTCACCCAATCTCCCATCATTCACATTATTAATCTTCTTTTGAAACTCTTCATCAACGGTCTGAGAACTCTTTATCCTTTCTAGTAAAGATGGTTTGGAAACCATTTGAAAAATTATTGATGTTTCCCCTTCCATGGTGATTCCCATATCCATCTTTACTAGATCCATATATATAATATCCTTTTCAACTCTCATCTTGTTCAAAACTCCATGATCCCTTCTACTCAAAGCATCTTTCACCTTATTTTCCTTCCCCAGATGGTAGTGTATAGTGAAATCATAATCTTTGAGTAGTTAAAGTCATCTCCTTTGCCTCATGTTGAGTTCTTTCTATGAGAAAATATACTTCAAACTCTTGTGATCGGTATATATCTCACTTTTTCACCATATAGATAGTGTCTCCAAATCTTCAAAGAAAAGATTACTGCTACTAACTCAATATCATGAGTAGGATAGTTTTTCTCATGAATTTTTATTTGTCTTGATGCATAGGCAATAACACTATCATTCTGCATAAGGACACAACCATGTCCTTTCTTTGAAGCATCACTATAAATAACAAACCCATCATTCCCCAATGGTAGAGTCAATATAGAAGCAATGAATAATATTCTCTTCAGTTCTTCAGAAAATTCTTCACACTCTTTTGTCCAAACAAATTTAACTCCTTTTGTGTGAGCTTTGATAATGGGTTATCCAATTGGGAAAAATTCTGGACGAAACGTCGATAATAACCCACTAAACCAATAAAACTACGTACCTTGTTTATACTCATTGGTGCTGGCCATTCTTGGATTGCATTGGTCTTAGAAGGATCAACAGATATTCCATCCTTAGAGACAATATGTCCAAGAAAAGATATCTCTTGAATCCATAATTCACACTTTCTAAACTTCCAATATAATTCATGTCTTCTAAGAGTATTTAGAATAATGCGCAAGTGATTTTCATGATCTTCGTAGCTTTTGAAGTATACCAAAATATCATCAATAAATAACACTACAAAGTCATCAAGATATTCCTTTAAAACTCTATTCATTAGATCCATGAAGATAGAGGGTGCATTAGTCAATCCAAAAGGCATTATTGTAAACTCGTAATGCCCATACCTGGTTCGAAATGCTGTTTTCGGAATTTCTTCCTTCTTCACACACAACTGATGATATCCAGATCGAAGTTCAATCTTTTAAAAGCATTGAGCTCCATGCAGTTGGTCAAATAAATCATCAATGTGAGGTAGGGGATACTTGTTCTTTATTGTTATAGCATTGATCTCTCTATAGTCAATGCACATCCTCATAGATCCAATTTTCTTATTAACAAAAATAACAGGGGATCCCCATGGATAAACACTAGGGAAAATAAATCCCGTATTACTAAATTCCTCTAGTAGTTTCTTTAGTTACAATAATTCCACGGTGGCCATTCTATAAGGGGTATTTGATATGGGCCTTGAACCATGAATTAAATCAATGGAAAACTTAATTTCTCGTTCTGGAGGATGTCCAGGTAAATCCTATGGAAATACATCAACATACTCTTGAACAATAGGTACATATTCTATTTGAACATTATTTTCCCCACCCATAGTGGTTTAATTATCTTCCTCCCTAATAATTTAATTTAGTTGAGCTACTAGGGGTGGATCTAGATATAAATTAGGTGGTGATGATTCTGCTCTAAAGATAAGGTGTTCTTTATCATCATCATCAAAAATTTTAACCTCTTTCTTCTTACAATAAATATTTGCATCATGGTCTGAAATCAAATCCATACTGAGGATTATATCAAATTAAATCATGGGTATGACGATGAGATCATCAGATAAAGAACATTTATATTCCCTAATGGGGACTGATTCACAAAAGTTTGTTGCAATGATACTTCCCTTAAGAGTTTTGACTGAAAACTCCCTTGTAAAATTAAATAGAAAATATCTAATTTTCTAAGAAAACTAGGATGATATGAAACAATGCGATGATCAAGAATGAAATAAAGCATTTTCTAAACTGGAGGAAACCATTAAATTACCTTCCACCACGTCTTTCAGTGCTTCAACCTCAGCAGTAGGGATAGCATAAGCTTGGCCTTGATCCCTTGGCCTTTTCTGAGGTAAGTTCCCCTGACTCTTAGGATATTTATTTTCATAATTCCCCCTTACTCTACAATTGTAGCATCCAACATCGACAACCTCTTTCTTTCCCTTGCAATCACGAGCTTGGTGGCCTTTTTCACCACACTTGTAACAGACTCTCATTCCCTTTAGGCAAGTACCAGGGTGTTTCTTACCACATTTACTACAAGATAGATATTCAACTTTTTTTCCTATTCCCCTTATTTCCATTTCCATAGTGTTCAGTAGATCTCTTCTTCTCTTTGTTTGCTTTAAAGTCGTAAGTCTTAGAGAATTATTTTTCTTTCTTGATAGCACATGAGACAATATCTTTGTATAATGAGATGGATTGTGAGACTAATTATCACTGTATAAATGGTTTTAACCCATCAAAGAAACGATCAATTTTACTTCTTGGGTTACGTATATAATCTTCAGCATGCCTCGCTAACCTTATAAAGTTAGCTTCATACTTTGCGACATTCTCATCCTCCTTTTGCCTCAAACTTAGAAATTGTCTTTCCATATCTGCTCAATGGTCACAAGGAAAGTATTTTTCTAAGAAAATATCTTTAAAATACCTACATTACATATTTGATACTTTATCATCTTCCTTTTTGTTTTGAATCAATGAACACAATTGATCACCATCTCCAGTGAGGCGATAAACATCCTTGACAACGTTTTCCCTTTCACTACTCCCCAAGGCGTGGAATATTTTTTCTAAGAAATTTATCCATTGCTCGACTACTAGTGGAGTTTTACTCCCATTGAATGTTGGTGGTTGTTAAATCATGAAGTGATCTAATATTGATCCTCCATGCTGTGGATAAGGGTGCTCCATACGGGTAAGGTTATTATTCATAACCTGAGTGAGTTGTCCCAGTATGGTGATTAGGTGATCAGCACCAGTTGATTCACCAGCTCCACTATAATTATCTTGAGTAGGAGGGAAATACATACATGGACTGCATTCATTGATAAGGTTTTCCATTCCATCCACTAGGCACCAGTTCTAAACAATGGCATAAACTATATTAGTTTATGAATCGCAATACATAATTCAAAACATGTAAAACACTTAACATAAATTGAACAGTTTATGGATATAATACATAATCATAAAAATGTTTTCTTTGTGGATGTATATACTCATAAACCATTCATAATGGTTTGTATAGAAATTAGATTTATCCTAAGCATATCCCCTGGGAGTTTCGTAACCAAGAGTGCAGCAAGGCCCATTGTCGTGCACCAGTTCCAATTCGAGTCTAGCTCAAATCAGTGTTTTCGGGTTTTCCCCCTAGGTACTTCTATGCCAGAGCCACCTCTACCTACTCATATCCATACAGGGATGTATTTCTTGAAAAACTCACAAAATCTTTACAATACCAAAATTCTAGGAAGGTTTTTCTCTACCTAATCCTCAAAGTCTATCTTAGAGCTATGTGCTCTAATCAGAGTTTATCTAAATCTAGTTTCCAATATTTCTACTAAACTTCCTCTGATACCAACTATAATTACCCGACCCCATTTACCCATAGTCGATGCATTATTAAATAACATTATCATGATCACAAAAGATCAAGTCTCAAAAGACCTATTAGTTTAGTGGCCTTGTAAGTAATAGATACACTCATAAGGTTAACATTACATCATAAAATGGAAAACTACAACAACATTTTTTTCATATAAAACACCGAGATCCCATATACTATCCCTGCAGGTCAGTCATAATATACTTCTTCGCATCCTGGGAAAAATAAAACATATAAAGGGGTGAGCTCAGATTCTCATTAAGGATAAACAATATAGTGGAAACTATCATAAATAAGCATAAACCTTTAAGGCAATGTATAAAACTAAAACAAAATCCTTTTAAACTTGAACTTCAACATAATATGGAAAAGATAAAATCAAATAATTCCATTTACTTACTCACATGGATATTTACTACTAGTCAAATAATCACATGCAATATCAATAGCCACTTTCATAATGATGGAATGCATAATGTCATACTTTCATAACCACATAGTCAAGGCCTTGTGCCAAGACTACAAATAAGATTTTGTCAAGCCCTTGTGCCAAGACACTAGTTTGTCTCATGAGACCTACCGATGCATTGAGGACCTATAGCAGGCTCCACCCGTCACTTACAAATTCCAATACATTCCTCATATGAAAAGGTTAAAAATAACATAAACATTCATATTAAAACATGCATGGGAAATGTCAATACTTTATCCGTAAACCATGAATGGTATAAAAATAACACATCCACAGTCAAACATATCACAAAACCTTCAATACAATATGGAAGTTTTGTATCATAATAAATCAACTTCAAATAATCTTAAAATCCATTAAAGTATGTTTACATAGATGAAATCAAAAGATTTTTTTTGAGAAATATCTATTTCTATTTTGAAATCTTTAAAAGTCGCGTAATTATAAACGAAAACATTTATATTTGAAAATATTCTTATAATATTTTAAGGGAATCTTTGATGAGGGTCATAACGGCAGAAAATAGCCTCACCCTCCGTATAAGTAAAAAAAGACATTCTTACCTTAACTTTTCGAAAAGGTTATAAAGGACCTTGTTTGGAAAACGACGAAAAGATTCCTTTATAAACATATTATAATAGTCAAACAAGGTATAAATTACTTTAACCCACAGTCTATAAAATAGTAAAAATGTTTAGGAATATATTTTTAAGAAACATGGATGTGGATGATAAAGATATCCCAGTAGATAATTACTTATAAACAACCCTCGGATAATGAAGATATTGTGAAATTAACCCTTACCTTGTACTTTTCCTTCGTCTAGGGTAGGTTAACCTCTTTTATAATGGTGAAATAATTTTTATTAAATTATAAAATAATAATATACATTAATATGATATTCATATATGATCTTTTAACGTTTCTTTGTTAATAATATCTTAGTATTATCGTTGTTTTGGGTGTTAATAGATTCATTTTCCTTTCTATTATTTGTTATGTGAGTAATATTTGTTATGGATAGGATGTATCTTATTCATATACAGAATAATATCTTGTCTTTAAACATTATTTTTAATCATCTAATGAAAATTATTCTTGAGTGGATACGATGGGGAATGAATCTCATCGTGTTCGTGGAGACGGTAATCCGTATGTACACACGAGCGATAATATCATTCTTTTGATATTAAAATAATATATAATTGGATGGTATATAATATATACATAATCATTATCATGTTATATTTATTATTTACATCAATTACACATCATTATTATTCCCATCCAAATAATAATGTATTGAATAACAATTACACCACGACGTGGAGGCGGTAAGCCGTACGTACGCACGTATGGTGACATGCCATTCAAAGGATGATAGAATAATGAATTTGGTTGTACCATATTTATAATAACATCACAGTATATATAAGATACTGGAGTTATATTTTAGAATGTAAACAACAAAGAAAAAGGAAGTGGAAGAAGAAAGGAACATGAAAGAGGTGGTGAGATAGTTACCTCTTCTTCATGTTCTTCCTTTTAATTTGATCAAAATGGATACATAGGTTGACTTTTTGACTAATTTAAGTTTTTCTAGGATGATGGGAGGACAGTTTATAGGGTATTTGGTCAGGTTTTGGCTGATCCAAATGGCTTTGAATGTGTGAATTAGAGATAAGGGGGAGTTCCCTTTTATAAAAGGGGTGAGGGGCACCTTAGGAAAAGCTAGAAATATTATTTTATAATAAAATCATTTTCGGTTTATAAGAGATCCAAAATGGATTATTTAAAGTATAAGGTTGGTATGGGTCTAAAAACTCTAAAAAATAGGTTTTAGACTGGTTTGGGTCACTATATTAACATTATCTTATAGATTTAACTCTTAGTTAAAAAGTTTGACATTTACCATGTCTCTTTGTATTTTTATATTATATGGTTAATAAAATTACTATATACTTCCAATAGAACACCAAGTGGTTCATTAATGATACACCTATCATTATATAAGTCTTTTGGACGAACCTTAGATTTTTAGGAATAGAATATCAATTAATAATATATTATTTGTTTTAAAAACCATTTTATGTCAATTTTGACACTATTTGGTATTTTTCTGTTAAATTTATAACAGCATTATTACTTCCAATAAAATTCATCTAACCAACCCTAATACGTCATATTAAACTAGAAAATTATTGGAATTCATAAAAAGTCTCAAATTACATTTATTTGGATATTTATAATATCAATTATTTTAATATTTCATTAATTCGGTAATTATTGCATCATCATTGTGTCATAAATAAATTAAATTATTTAATGTCTAAAAAATATAAATAAAATACCATTATGTAGGAAATATTTTTATATTTATAATGAATATTTATAGTCAAATTTATCTTATGTGTAACCCTATATTAAAAATGTTTTAGTTTATAAACTTTTATTTTAACTCTTTTAACTCTTCTATGGATTATATAATAATAAATGCCCTAATCTAATACAAGTGGACAAAAGAGGTTCATATTTTATTTCTAAGGTTTTTTTGGTCAAATTATACTTATCCAATAGAATTAGGACATGTGTTAGTGTAATAATAATATCGTTTTTACCCTTAATTGCCCTATTTACTTTTAACCGTGGTAAATAAAAGTAAAAAGTTATTATTCAACAAAAAATATTTTTATCTTATTGAACCACATTTTACTTACTGATATCAACCATGTATCTTGGATTTTTGAAATTACCCTGACAGAAGCGATTAAATTAAGTTTTATGTGAATTTGAAAATTCTCCTAGGAGGTGGGTAAGAGATGGTGAAAAGTTAAATAAAATTTCTTTATATCTAAAATTATTATAAACTGAATCCAATGAATTTCATTGAACTTATATAGTTATTATTTATCTATTTTGATGTAAAATAAATTTAAATAAAATAAATAATTATTTAAATAAAAATTTTGTTTTAAAATATAACTCAGTGTTTTTCACAATTCATCAAAAATTGAAAGTTTTCAGAAAAATACCAACAATTCACCCTAAGATAATTTCGATATTCTGAATCCAAAAATGAAGTCCATTTTGAAAGATAAAATTTAAAAAAATTCAAAAAGTGGGTATTACTATTCATAACGGCTAGTTTGATTGGTTGTGGTGTGTTGGAACTCGAAGTTTCGTACAACACAGACTATTGTATTATTCAAAGAGAAGCATATCGTGGATGCTTGGGGTGTTACAGATAGACTCTTGGGGAATATCAGATAACATCACCCAGGTAGTAATCTATATTAACTTGAACTTCTCATATAGGCGATTCCATTCAAGCTTAATTTGTTGAAGCTCATCTTGGATTTGGTCAAGAGTGAAGCCCAGTGACACAACCTCTTTTCCGAGCTTTGAAAAATGAGCATCGTATGGCTCGAGTCTATTGAATGAAGTCATCATCTCCTTTATTTTTGTTGAAAGGATTTTTTTTAAAACATTATATTTATTTCAGTCATGCGATCACTGTTCAATGTCTATATTATCAATTCTAATGATACTTAATGGTAATTTAAACATAATAATAATAAATAAATATTCTTTTTGTTTTTTGTATCCATAATGCATTAAAAAAAGGTAATTTAATTCATAAATGATCGGGTCATTACACACTCACAATGGTGTGTCAATGGTTAAAACACCATCTAAGTTTTCCAAATCCTATCCCAAAACATTTACAAAATGATTAGATAGAAAATAATGTGATTATCCTATATCAAAAAATATATAATCTATGATATATGATATTAGAATCTTACCTCTGATGGTATATGGTCTTACATCCACATTCGCTGGAGTAGTCTATATAATGTGAAACTAAATTTTACCTCTACCCTGAGCTCAAGTCTGACTACTCTGAGCTATTTCTATTTATTGGTATTACTTCTCATGCATCGGGGCACCATATCCCCTAACTAGGCCTGAAAAGCCTATGGAACTCCAGCTTCTAGCCTAATGAGGACTAGCTGAGCCCCTTCCCAACTCTCTTTCATATCCTGGTCCTCATCAACTAGTATTCTGTGGAAATTTTGCATAGAACCTTGAAAGATGACCCATTCTTCCATAGATACAACACTCAAATTTAGAATAAGGACACTACGGGAACTTATAGTTAAACATGAGACATTGATAACACTAGAATAGAACATGATCTTGAGATGGTTTGCCATTACTATAACCACTGTTGCTTTAGCAGAAAATGTCATAACAGAGCTTCTTACCACTCGAAGAAGAACTCCCAAATCACCCTACTGAAATAGCATGGATGCTACTCGAGGCCTCTCTTAGATTCTCTTCCATGATGAATGCCTAATTCAACACATCTTCAAATCATCTTAAATAGAAAATGCTTACCTGCAAACTAATCTCATAATGAATAATGTCCTATAAATGTATCACCCTAGAGATATCATCCACAACCAATGATGGTAAAAATTACTTTAGGTCGGTAAAATATAAAGCATAGTCTAGCATTGACAAACCCTCCTGCATCAGATATATGAACTCATGATCTTTTTCATCCCTCAAGTTTTCAAGATAGAAATGGATCAGGAACATGATCTTGAAGTCCTTCCAAGATAGCTCATCTTTCTTCCCAACTTCCTCCATAATATCATGCTAACACTTAGTAGGTTTATGAAGCATATACAAAACAATATTCAAACTCTTATTTGTGGGTTTCTTAAGATGCTTGAAGACCATCTTGAATAAATCAATCCCAAAATCATCTACCTAAGTTCCCCCTTCCCTAGTAAACATTTTTGGATACTTTAGAAGAAATTATCTCGTCATATTAGACATCGAAGCAATGGTATTAACATTATCCCTTTCCATGGATCGCATGAACCTTAGGAAGTTGTTACAAATATAAACATACATCTTATCCTAAGGAACTATAGGAATCTATGGTTTAGCTTCATTAGGATCATGCTAATTTCTAATCTCTGGACTCTCGAGTTGAGGACTGTGAGGAGTTATTTTATCCATAAGAGAAATATAAACCTTAGTGATCTCTCTAGCAATAAGGTCAACCCCATTAGGTGACTAAAACTAGGAACCACTAACTTTTGGTCTCTCTAGACGTGGAAAACAAGTATTTTAGCATGACACATCAACTCATTTCATTTATCCAGTGAAACAAATATCTTATATTATAGCTCAACAGGCAATTATATATTATATGAAAACAATTGATATGTCCATATCATGAACAATGCATGTAAATATATCCCTATGTGCCTATTATGATGCATGTATTCTCATATCACACTATACTGAGCCATAATTAAAAATATCAAGAAACATTAAGATATTAAAATAATAGCCTCACAGAACATGTGAATCACCCAATGTGAAATAACATCAATTGTAATAAACACATAGCACAACAGTGATCCCATCCCTGGGTACTCAGATTTTCCCTCGTACATGGGTTAGATACTCCCAAGCACAATCTCACTACCAAGTCTATACACATCCAAGTATCCTTTATACCTTTTCCAAAACATTAAATCAGTAGAAAAGAAAACCTTCTCCTTTGATAACACTTTATAATGTCCCCCGGTCTGTCACTTTCTCATGTGGCCAAAAAGGGTTGGTTATGAAACCTAAATTGCAACCCCTCATATGCCAAAGGCTACCAACTATCAACGAGGGTGTGAAATGTATACTATGGAGACTATATCCTCTAGTATGTAGTTTCATAGAAGTAGAAACAAATCATAATAGAATTTAAATACTCAATCTAAATACATAGTGGAAGAAAAAAACAAATTCCAACTTAATAATCTTATAAATAATAATGAATAATGTAATGACGTGTTGGAATATAACTAAGTTTCATGCTAAAATTATATAAGAAAAATACTAGTAGACTCAAATAAAAGTCTCAATGTCTCGGATCTCTAATCACATGTTGGTTCTATCCCCAAAATCCATCCCATCTGCAAAAAAGAAATCAACAACAAGATATTTTACCCTTATCCAAACCTGGATCCACATAATCTTCTTGGGTACCAAATGGAAGCCCGAATATGGTGTGAGTATAACTCAGTAATTATACACCACCATGTCTAAACAAACCATCATGATAATAATTGTATGAAACAAAGTAATAAATGGTTGTATTAATTAATTCAACAATTAATAAAATAAAATAACAACCCAGTTTGGCTTCATGCCAAAATATCTATATTCATGTCTTATAACCATGCCAACCACAACCATATAAGAAATTTAAATAACCTGCATTGAAACCATGATATAATATCTATGAGCATGTCTTATGACCATTCCAGCCACAACCAAATAACCATGTTATAGTGAAAACAATCAATACAGTTAAAATCCCAATAATCATTACATCATCTGGGTTAAATCCTTATAAGAAATAAAACATAGGACTGGGCATATCCCACTCTCTTTAATCATTATAGCATGGGACTGGGACAAGCCTGCTCAATATCAGCATTATATCATATAAGTGTGCAAGTGATAGGATCGAGCCCGATATGTGATCATTATAGTATAAAACACAATCCATTTCATATAGCATGGATATCACAATATCACATCAGATTTCCCTATGGTTAATTATGTGAATTACCATTCTTCTTTCATATTCCACTTACAACTTCATTCACAGTTGATTAACAAATATATCAACAAGTGATAAGCAATGATGTAGGGATTCTATAATAAGAAATCACCCATTGTCACATGTCATAAAAAACATACTTTATGTCTTTTCACAATTCAATTATAATCATGGTTCATTCAACCCATGGGAAACTATAATCTAGTTGAAAATCCATTTGAAACCAAGGTACTTCAATAAATAATTTCATTCATTTATTTATTTAATTTTGGAACATGAAATTATGGCATAATCACAATATTATATAAACTTGGAAATTATCAAACCATAGGTTTAAGACTTAGACCCATAACTTTAATCTATGATCCAACAATGCTTCAAACAGACAACACCATAAGGAAGAATGTGCAGATGATTTCAAATAGGTTCCTAAATCAAAACATTCAAAGATCAAAACCAAAAATGAAATTGGTAAAAGGATTTCAATACAACCATTAGATAAGAAATAAGAGAAGGAAGAAACCTATCCAAAAAGTCTTAATAGGGATTTCTCACACAATCAGGACATCCAGAAGAGAATTTGGCACCCTAAAATCATCTGAAGAATACCCTAGGGTTGAGAGGATTGGAGCTATAGCCAAAATAATGATAATTCAACTACACTATATGTTTAAAATTGCATGTCAGAAATTTACATGATGTGTAATGTTATTACACATCAAGTAAATATTTTTAATGGAATACATTGAAAAACTTGTCACCTTGGATTTATTTTATTAAAACCCTAGAAAACATTACCTGGCATGTAAATGTTATACAATTTATTTTTTATCCCATTTTCTTTTAACACTTGTAAATTTAGGCTATATCCATGGTTTTAAACCATGGATATAAGTCCAAAAATCGTGGTTATAGGTTATAGCCACAATTCAAAAAACTGTGGATGGTAATGGCGTGGCTATAGAGAAATACCTATAGTCACTGTTTGAAACCGTGGAAAAACATTAAGCCACACAAAGCCTATAGCCATGGTTCAAAACTGTGGCTATATAGCTTTATCCATGGTTTAAAATCATGGATTTAGGCCTACAGCCACGGTTTAAAACCATGCCTTTAGGGATTCACATTTCATAAAAAAACCACCCCCCCCTGAACAGCCCCCTGCACCCCTGGGTATGCCCCTTGCACCACCCCTGCACCCCCATGCCCCCCCTGGATAGCCCCCTTTCACCCCCCTGGACAGCCCTTGCACCCCCTAGACCCCCCCCCCCACACACACACAACACACACACACCCTCATGCCCCCCTGGAAAGCCCCTTGCATGCCCCTGGACATCTCCCTTTTACCCCCTTATAACCCCTTGCACAGCCCTTGCACCCCCCTAGACACCCCCCCCCCACACCCCCATGCCTCCCCTGGACAGCCCCCTTGCACCCCTGGACAGCCCTGGCACCCCCCCTAGACAACCCATGCACCCCTTTGGACAGCCCCACTATACCACCATGCCCCACTGGACAGCCCCCTTGCCCCCCCCCCCCGAACATCACCCTTGCCCCCCCCCCACCCCCTCCCTACACCCCCCCCCCTGAACCCCCCCCCCCTCCCCAACAGACCCCCCACGGACAGCCCCCTTCCCCCCATCTCATGCAGTATCCCACCACCCCACCCCCTCTATACCCCCCCCCTCGTGCAGACCCCCCAGCACCCCCCCCCCACCTTGCACACCCTCCCTGGACAGCCCCCTTTCACCCCCTGGATAGCCCTTGCACCCCCTAAAGAGCCCCCCCCCCCCCCCGCACGCCCATTCCCCCTTGGACAGCCCCTTGCACCCCCCTAGACAGCCCTTAAACCCCCTGGATAGCACCCCTGCACCCCCATGTCCCCCCTGGACATCCCCCTTGCACCCCCCCACTCCTGCAGTAGCCCACAACCCCACCCCCCTCCCTGCACTCCACCCCCCACCCCCACCCCACCTTACACACCCCCCTATGAGTCAAAAAAATCTTTGGAGATGCTCATGGTGTCTCAAATTAGAGAATAAAGAGTTAGCATTAAAATGGGAAACATAAATGCAATAATTTCAAACAAGCTATATAAGCATAAACTATCACTGTGAGTTTTCGCAGATAGCGCACCTCCATTGAAGGTGTTTTATTGCAAAACCATTACTTTTTTATCAAATAAAACAATTATATTAACTAAAAATTGTTCAAGAATTTCAATTTAATATAAACAAGCATAATAAAGAAGGCAGCTAAATGCAATTTAAAAAATTCTTAAATTAAAGTGGCTAGGAGAGGGCTCACTACCAGCTATATTGGAGGGTCCACCTCAGTTGTTTCCCTCTTCCCAAGCTTGGAATAGACCTTCCATGGTCATAGACAGCCCCTTTAACCCCCCCCCCCCCCCCCATACCCCATTGGACAGCGCCTTGCACCCCCCCCCCCCCCCACACCCCCAATCCCCCCTTGGAAAACCCCTTTCACCCCCCTAGATAGCCTGTGTACCCCCTGGATATCCCCCCTATACCACCACGCTCCCCCTGGCTAGCCCCCTTGCACCCCCCCCCCCACTCCTGTAGTATCCCACAACCCCATCCACCTCCCTACACCCCCCCCCACCCCCACCCCACCCTGCGCACCCCCTATGAGTCAAAACAATCATTGTAGATGATCATGGTGTCTCAAATGAAAGAAGAAGGGGTAAGGATTAAAATGGAAAACATAAATGCAATAATTTCAAACAAGCTATATAAGCATAAACTACCACTGTGAGTTTTCTCAGACAGCGCACCTCCGTTGGAGAAGTTTTATTACAAAACCTGGACTTTTTATCAAATGAAGCAATTATTTTAACTAAAAATTGATAAATAATTTCAATTTAATATAAACATGAATAATCAAGAAGGAAGATAAATGCAATTTAAAAAATTCTTGAGTTAAAGAGGCTAGGAGAGGGCTCACTGCCAGCTGTGTTGGAGTGTCCACCTCGGCTCCTACCCTCTTCCCAAGCTAGGAATAAACCTTCCATGGTCCTGGACAACCTCTTTCACCCCCATAGACATCCCTCCCCCCCCCCCCGCACCCCCATTCCCCCTTGGAAAGACCCTTGCACCCCCCCCTAGACAACCCTTGCACCCCCTGGATAGCCCCCCTACACCCCCATGCTCCCCTAGACAGCCCCCTTGCACCCCCACCCCACCTTCCACCCCCCCCCCCCCCCATGAGTCAAAAAATCTTTGGAGATGCTCATGGTGTCTCAAATGATAGAATAAGGGGTAAGGATTAAAATGGAACACGTAAATGAAAAAATGTCAAACAAGCTATATAAGAATAAACTACCACTATGAGTTTTCGTAGACATAGCACATATATTGGAGGGGTTTTATTACAAAAAAATTACTTGTTTATCAAATGAAACAATTATTTTAATTGACACTTGATCAAGAATTACAATTTAATATAAACAAGAGGAATCAAGAAGGTAGCTAAATGCAATTTAAAAAATTCTTGAATTAAAGAGGCTAGGAGAGGGCTCACTACCAACTGTGTTGGAGGGTCCACCTCGGTTGCTGACCTCTTCCCAAGACAGTAATTAACCTTCCATGGTCCTAGAGTATCTCGTGTTCTATCATCATGTTAAAAAGAAAATCCCACATGAGGAGGGAAGAAATAAATCCTTACTTCCCAAGGCTGCTTGAAAATCCAGAAGTGCATGCATGAAGAGTCCATCCCGACATGTAGCTAAATTTGAAAGGAGAAACTGGTTGAGAAACGTTTCTCAACCCAACAGCTCACATTGATGAGCAAGGACATCCACCTTAATCCCTAATTATTTATTATTTTTTTGTTATTAGTGTACCATAAAATGTAGGGAATTGAAGGTGAAACTAGTTCTCAAGAGGAGAGAAAATGAAGGGAAGTAAGCTGGAATAACTATTCTAGATCTGAAAAAAAGTCACCATATTGGTATGATTTATCAAATGGTATTCCAAATAACATCAAAAGGAAAGATCTACCTTGATGGAGTGAATATAGTGTGTCTCTTTTATGGGGAGATGAGTGGAGAAGACCCTTGATAAGCTTCCAGACATATTTATTCCATGCAAATTTAGAATTTCTAAAAAGTGCTTGAAAAATCCATTGATGAGGTATGCATTTCTATCATCCCTGTTAATGACCGAATAAAGTCTGATATTAAGGGGGAGAAATTGAATTAATAAATGACAAGAATTTGAGGAAATTTGAGATCTCAAGGATGATTTCTAAAACCTACTACAAGTACTTGAATGTTTTCAACATGTGTATTAAGATGAGTGAAAAATCTCAGGTTGTAATTCCAAAAAGAATGAAGATATAAATTGGCATCATTTGGTTTCAACTTGAGGACATCTGAACAGCCCCTAAATGAGTCAGGGGAATTAGAATCAGTCGGTATCATGTTCAGTTTGTTAATGGGACATCTTTGTTTTCTAAATCAAACCCTCATATTTTCTACACCAAACATGGATCACATAGAATTTGAATAGAATGAATGATGGCACATTGTTTAAGAATGAAGTGATACCATCCTCTTTTATAAACGTTGTAGTTATTTTCAATAAGGGGAGAAAATAAAATGAGATAAGTCAATGAGAAAGAGAGGAGAGAAGAAAAATAAAGAACATCTTTATATACCAATTGTTAGATTGGTATTGACAATAAACACAAAGTGAAAGATTGTTAAATACACATTGTGTTGGGTCAGAGTTGTTGTCAATGAGGAAGAAAAGTTGTTTCATGCCAATATGTAGATGATAAATGGATTGTATGTTAGTTGGAGTACCCAAGAATATTGATGAGACAATTAGGAGCTGGATAGCTTAGAAGGGAGTTGGAAGTTCCCAATCTTTTTGAGAAGGAATATGAAGTTCCCAAGCAAAGATGTTAGTATGAGAATATTATATGAGGATTGAATAATTATCTTGAAGCTTGGAAGTGATGTAAAACACAACCCTTGATTATGGAACAAAGAAATGAACAAAATAAGGAAGTTTTTCCATTAGATTCTTATGATTACAAAGAGGATTGGTGATGTGATTTGTTACGGAAAAGAATGAGGAAGTTGCTAGGAGCTGATGTGTATAATCTATTGGATCTCATTTGATGAGATGAAGTAGGTGCTCACGTAGTATATGTTTTATGATACATTATCATGGCAATGATGGTTTGAAGATGTTGGTGGTGGTGATTAATATACAGATTTGGCTCAGGCAAATTTCAGAAGATCCACCCCCTGGACAACACCCCCTCTCCCTCCCCCCTTCCCCCTTGCACACCCCCCTACACACCCCACCCCTGCCCCCCCTGCACATCCCTTTCCCCCTTTCACCCCCTTTCCCCCTTTCACAAACCCCCCTCCCACCCCCTAGACAGCACCCCCTCTCCCTCCCCCCTGCCCCCTTGCACACCTCCCCTGTCCCCCTGCACACCCACCCCTATCCCCCCCACCCTACACAGCCCCTACCCCCTTGCACCCCCCTCCCCCTTTCACCCTTGCACACCCCCCCCCACCCTAGACATCACACCCTCTCCCTCCCCCCTCTCCCCTTTCACACCCCCCCCCATGAACACCCCACCCCTTCCCCCCTTTCACACACCCCCTGCCCCCCAGCACACCCCACCCCTACCCCCCCTTCACACCCCACTCATGCCCCCCTCCCCCCTGTACAGTCGCTGGTGACTCATGCTACAGAACTAGTTTACTAAGGATTTTATTATATTTTTCTCTTTTAAGGTGGAAGCATTCTAAATTACATGACCATACATAATCAGGTGTTCTATCCCCCACATCCACCACCCTTTCTATGTATTACAGGCATGTAGGATGAAAATTATTAGATAGACAACAACAAGTGCATTTTTGCTCAGGTCTAGACATTTTTGGAAGAGAGAGTGATTCTAGAGACCTCTATTTTCCATAAATAAACCATTTGATGGTGGAATACCATTAATCAAGATAGAAGACATCTATGGATGAGAGAGTGATGATAAAGACCTCCATTTTCCATGAATAAACCATCTGATGGTGGAATTCCATTAATCAAGATAGAAGATGGGATGATCATTCATAGAAAACATTCATGGAGGTTTTCCATTAAAAATAAATTACTAACATGATGAAGTTGGACTATTACCACGTGTTTATGGAGATGCATAAGGTCCTTAGAAATGTCTTTGTTTAATATTCTTTTTTCATAAATCTCTAATGATTTTCCCAATTTTTTGATGCAATCAAGACCCAAAAGGCTTGTATGTTCAAGATCTTCCTCCATCCGGATATCAAACTATAATTAAGGATATTTGATATGAAATCATACCCAAATGTGTTGTGTAAGGAATTGATAATCAAGAAGGGTATATATGAGGATAGGTAGAATGATTAATTCAACTCTATATAAGACCCATGACTGAGTTTTCTATCATTACAATGGGAGACACTTCCAATATTTGGAAGTGGAATGATCATCAGAAGTATCAGGAAAATACTATATGGGTAAATGTAATATTTCCTAAGTGTATTCTATTGTATTTAATCCAACCAAGTGATTAAATTGTGTGAAAAGAAGTTATTGTATCCATTCTTACCAGAAGACTCCAATAGAATTACATAGATGTTTCCTATCAGGACATATATGATGTTACTTTTTTAGGGAATGAAAAAATTGATATGGGAAATTAGTTCAAGCTGGGTGTGAAGATCCTTATCAAAGAATGTAGAATCCCAATTCATTGATTAATTATGAGAAACTGAGTGAAGTCGAGTAAGGCCTAGTTTATATACTGGATAAGGGTTAGGATAATAAAAAAAGAGGAATTATCAATTATTCGATTCATTATCTAATAAATTGTATGTTATCTACCACTTTCCTAGATACATTCATTTCTTATCATCATACACTTTTGTTATACAATTAGATTATATCCATTATCAATTCATATTCAACCTATTTCATTAAAAAATATTCATATTTTTCAAATAAATAAATATGATAAAGGTATGCATATAATGTATCATTTTTTATAAACAATAATATAAAGGTATGAGATTCAAGGGATAAAATATCCAACCATGATACAGAACAATGTCCAGAATTTCAAATATTTCACACTCAAGAGTAAACTCTATATCATCAATTCTTCAAGCATGGTTTATGCCAAGTCAATTTGATTAAAAAAACAAATGGTTACTAATGTCTTGCAAAAAATGGTATAAAATAACCATTACCTCCTGAATTTTATATTCATGTCAATCCCGGTTGCAAGTCATGGGAGAAAATCAATTTCATCGGCTATGTTTTCTTATTGGTTCTATGCATAGCATGCATCGCTATTCTGGATACCAGTACAAGTAATCAAACTCACAATATGATCAGTGAAAATAATAGAGTGGTCGCGTTAAGAAAAAAATGGAAAATTTGACTACATACCATCAGAGGTGTGTTGGAGGGGATACAGGGGCCACCTCGGAGCAACGACATTGAGGAGGTGCGATGGTCGTGTTGGAGGAGGATACAATTCAATATAATAATAATAAAACATAACTACTACATAAACAAACATATCTCATAATAGCGTAATTTAATATATGAAAAAACATTCAGAGACACCGCAATACAATTCAGTATTATAATAATCAAACCTCAATGCATAATAAAATTACCCATATTAACAATACAAAAATACAATTCACATAAATAGTGAGTATCAATATCAGTATCATCAGATTCATGATAACCCTCGTCCACACCTCCTACAGAAACACCATCAGCACCTCTCACGCCACCAGCATCATCATCAACATCAGCATCGGTACCGGAACCAGGACCGGCTTCGGCTACAGCTCCGACTCAAGCTCCAGCTCCGGCAGAAGAATCTACATTAGCAGAACTCACCAACATCAAACATTTGTCAATCGCTGCAGCTGATTTTGGTGAAAGTTTAGAAGAAATGGCAAACATTTTTTGGTAATGATCTCACAGGAAGTAGATATCGGTATGGTGAGCTATGGTTTCACCAAAAAAGAGTTAAAACCCATCAATGAGGAATGATCCATATAAAATGAATCTCTTGGGGAGGACACATCCATAGGGTGTCATTAATTAATTCTCATGAATGAAGGTAAAAAAATAGGAACCTTCATCATGGGATGTGGTTCTGGAAGTTCGTCATAAATCAAAATGGATATAAACAAGACCCTCCTGGACACCCCCCCCCACCCCCTTCCAGTCCCCACCACCCCCTGCCACCCCACCCCCCTCTCACCTGTGAGTACCCCCCCCCCCCCCCCCACATGCCAATCCCCCCCCTACAGACCCTCTTGGACACCCCCCACCCCCTGCCAGCACCCCCTGGACACCCCCCTCCCCCTGCCAGTCCCCGCTACCCCCCCCCCCCTCCCCCATACTAGCACCCCCCCTACAGACCCTCCTAGACACCCCTCCCCCCTGTCAGTCCCCCCTCCCAGTCCATATTTCTCTTACATAATTTAAACATACCCATGAATCTTGTTCTTGATTCCTTCTCTATGTGGACATCAGTTAATAATGCCACTTGATTCCTTATCAAGGTTACAACCTAATGATCAAAGTTGGATATAATTTCAATTACATTATATATTTAGACTATCCCATAAATATTTTTCTCATTTTTGGAAGTGAGGTAATCTTATGCTTGCCACATATAAGTCAAGGATAGATCTTCAGTTATAATCTGGGAAGAAAGGATATTATATCTTCTTCTGTCAAGAAATATAGACATCTTATGCTCATAATCTAAGGAATACTATTCTCATCACCTATATAATCTTATCTTCATCACCAAAGTCATCATAGGATAGTCACCTGTGGTATTTTAGGCTCATCGCCTAATGAACTCTAGGCTCATCACCTAAGGAATTCCATGCTCATCACCTAAGGAATTCCATTCTCATCGCATGAGGAAGGATGGGATTATAATGCATTTGGAAAGGTGAATCATCATATTCTTATCACATAATAAATCTTATACTTTTCATATATGGAAAGGTAGGGTCCTCGTATGCTCATCACAGAATTATAGTCTTGATTTTAGGTCTAGTGGGGACTAGTCCCCTTATTCTCATCACGTAAGTTTGGTCACAATTTAAATTCCAGTGGGGACTAATCCTCTTATACTCCTCACATAAGACAAATAATGGCCTAATTGTCTATAATATCATCATATAACCTATTAAAAATATTATGGTGACCAACCACTCATGGAAGGTCCATATCATATTCCAATACATTATGAATTCCAACCCATAATAAAAGACATTGATTCACATAATTTTTAAATATAAATTAATAAAAAAACTATAAATAAAAGAATACAATGATGATCCTCAATGAAAATAAATGGAAATAAAATATTTTATCATCTTTATACTCTCACTAGTGATTCCAAAAAAACCCATGATATTGGACTATTTCCACCATAATCTAGTGGAAATCATCTCCAACTTCATTCTCATTTTCACTAAATTAGTTAGAAGAGAAATGGGAAACTGGAGTGCAAGGAAGATGATATCACACATTGAATCACCATGGAGGTCCATAGAAACCACCACATTTAAAGGTGAAATTGAAGGTGAATAGGGTATGAAGCTCCCTCAACCTACCCTAATTCACTCACATGTGTGGGAGGAAGAGAGGAGGGGTGATTTGTTTAAAAACTCAAAGTGGATAAATGTTTATTTACCTTTCTTTGAGTGAGCCTCCATCCTAATCATTTCAGCATCCATTAAAATATTCATTTTTTTATGGTGGTGCTCTACATTTCCTGGGGAGAATCCTTAGAAGTACCAAAAAACATAGGTCCATTCCTCTATGATTTCATGGACCTATCCAATGAAACCCACAAGCCTTATACACACTAAGGACCATACAAATCCCACAACCCTTTCTAATCATTTTTAAAATGAGAACTAATGAAACCCCTCATCGATAACTCTTTAAAAAATTACCTAATATAAGGTGTTATATCATGGTTGTATTTCCCAAGAAGCACCATTATCACCTAAATTTCCCATCTAATGTATTTTGACTCGATGTTTCCATAGGTGTGAATATAGGGAATTATACATAGCCAATCATAGTATAAATGGGCACCAAAACAAGACATCTCAACCATCACAATTTTCCACCATGCCAAACCAATACAAAATGGTATTTTTTTATTTTTTTAATAGATATAATTCCATGGGATAGTCCCTCCAAAAAACCTGACTACTTTACCCAAGAAGAGACGAAACTACCAAAACCATGGCCATGGTAAACTGATATTTTACTATAGGGGACAACTAAAACCAAATTTCCCGACAATAGGGAAAAGGTCACTCCACTTGGGTATTTTCCCTCCAACACATGGATCTCTACTCCATGGAGGCTCCAAGGTGAATAACCTAAAGCTTAAAATGGTTACAGGTCCACTCATTTATGCTCAGACACACACCCAACAGCCTATATCACCCTCAGGCCTCAATTCACATAACTATAAATCTTATTGAGAATTTCCCAATATATATTCTCTAACCAAATAATGGTTCTAAAAAATACCACATCCATGGAAAACCAAAATTCATACTTCCTAAGAATTTATCAACCGGTATTAGTATGAATATTTAAATTTATCTCAACCATGAGTCATGGATCATGGAGAAAGTTCCAAAGTTATAAGGAACACTCCGTTTACTCATTAGATAAGGACCAAAACTGCAAACAGTAGCCACATAAAAAAATTAAGTAAATTAGTTGGGCCAATGCACCGTATAGAGGAGGAAGGCCTGAAGAAGGGTATGGAGGAATGAACCCTTATGTTGATGCACTGAATGGATGAGGAATGCCCAAATAATGGTATGGATGAAGGGAGTACCGCTCAAGGGATGGAGCAACCCCGAATGGAGAAGTCGAGCCACGATTGGAGAATCAGCACCCTGAATGAAGGAACCACGATGAGGGATGGAGGAACCTAAGACAGAGAGGATGAACAATACAGGATAGCAGTGAGGGTGAGAGAGGAAATCCTCAAGGGAAGAGAAGAGGTTGCAGTGATAGAGGTCGTCGGGGAAGAGAAGAGGCCGTCAGGGGAGGAGGGCGCCACGGTGAGAGGGTCGCGTATCGGGGATGGAGGAGGATCCGGACTGGAATTGAAAAAATGGGGATGCATATTGGGGATGGAGATAGAGCCCGACAGGAATCTAAAAAAAAGGGGGATGGAATTGTGTAGCTAGAGATCAAAAATTAAACTGTGGCTATAAACAAGCTATATCCACGAACCTATAAAACAGTGGATATAGGTATGTGGTTATAGCATAAATTTCAAGTGGTGTTTTAACCAATCCAAACCTATTTTAAAGTTTATAAAATCACTAAGAACTACTTGAACACTTAACCCATTTATATTTGGACTCCATTTAATCAAACAAGAATACATCTCCAAGATTTTAAGTCATTTTATCCAACAAATCTTTCCTTTTGGATACTCTCCAGTCTTTCATAAGTTTCCATGAAACCCAATACTGTGTGTATTCAAATAATAGAATTTCATGATGAAAACACAATAGAAATAAAATATTAAAAAACACATAGAGATATGTACCAAGAAAAAGAGGGTATCTTACTATTTTATCATCCTTTTTATCCCTTGGGTTAGGGAATTAACTTGTAGAATTCACACGTTCCCTTATTTAAGATATTAAGATATTAGTGGTAAATTAATATAAACTTATTTTCTATCCATCATGATAACTTAATTCTTTATTTTTCCTTGGTAATTAGTTATTATATTCCCTCATTTTCCAAATTGAAAACATCTTCTAGTTCCTTTGAGACTATTACATGGGTGTTTCTTCCTATATTTTTTACACTTAGGAATTTGACTTTTGTTTACTCCATGGTATCTATCACTTGAGATTACATAAACTATATCCTTCTCTTATTTAGTGTTTTTTAAAATTAAAATAAGTTCATGTTTTTAATAATGATTCATGATTGTTTGTTAGGCATAACCATAATATTTCATACTCTAACTCTTATCTTGTTTGGTTATTCATTGGGTAAATCATTGTATTTCCTATTACACCCATTGTTAAATAATTTTCTTCTTTCTCCAACCATTACTTAAATAAAGGAAAATTAATCATAAGAATGCTTAATATTAAAACAATTAAAACATTTAAAATAAAAAAATAAAAAATAAAATATGTACCCAATCTTATAAATTTATATGCTTCAATCAAGGTTATTCAATTTCATTTTTCTATGTGGTTTACTAATCAAAATATATTCAAATCCCTCATAATGGTTCACTAGGAGTGAGTGAATCACCAAAGAATGTCTTTTAGGAGTGTCAAATCATGTGTGTAGTTAGGTCACTTTTTCGTTCACTAGGTGAAGATATGGTTAACATCCAACAACAATTTTCAAGGTTATTACCCCTAGGTGCATTAGTTATAGAGCCAACATCCATTTGTTTGTATCCAAATAGGGATTTCTCTATTAGGAAACCACACAATCTCTATATTAAAAATATTTTAGGTTGTTTTCACATAATTAGACTTATCATTATGGTTTTCACAAATGTTATCTCATCCTAATTCCTAAAAATAATTAATATCAATGTATTACTTTATAAATATCGTTAATTTTTTTCATCCATTTAGAACCATATAAATGGAATATATTACTCCTTAATGTCATATATATTAATCCATTATATTTTATATCCATCCATGTGTGGTGATTATGGAAAACAAATCATGTCGTTCCATGGAGGTGGTACTCTGCACATACACGTAGACGGCGTTTTCATTTTCCATAGAACATAAATAAATTAGAAATTTATTTATATTTTTAGAATACTAAAAATATTATAAACATAACAATTATTCATTAAATATCCCCTTTTCACCATCCATGTTAGTTGGTTTTGAAAAAAAGAACATGTTACTCCATGGAGGTTGTAGTTTGCACATATGCTTGGATGGAGTTTTCATTTTTCTAAGGAAGTGGGTGGAAGATAGATAATAATTGTTAAATAAATATAATAAAATTTTAGTATAATAATTAAAAATATTTTATTACTTTATTATGGTATAAAATAATTTAAGTTGATGAAAAATACTGAGTGATGGGTAATTATTACCTTACTCCTTGGAATAAATTCTGTACAAATTTGATTACGTTTTCAGCTAGTGGTATTTTGAGGGGAAACTAAGCTATAGGAGATGTATATAAGTGTTGGTAAGGGATTTGGGTAGAGATTTTACAAACTAAGGGGCTTTTGTGTGAGGATAAGTGGTGTGGTGAAGGGATCCCTTTATAAGTGAGAGGAGTGGAATTTTTGTAATAATAGGTACACTATATAAGGAAAGTGGATCCAAAAGTTAAAAATAATGTATAGGAGATGATTTTTGACCAATAAAATTCTCCAAACACACATTTTTAGACATTTTTTAACATTATTTAATTATTTTTACCCTTTAAATTGACATCTTTTACTGTTTTTACTTTTATCATTATCATTAATCTTTACCTAAGTAATATATTTTTATGTCTAAAAATAAAATGGAACTTATTAAATAATTTAGACCTTATGGTTCAAAATATGAAATAAATTTTATTATGTAAATTTTATAAATGTGAAAAAAATTACTTCAAAAATAACATATGTATAGGGAATTAAAAATAGTTTTATAGAAAAATATAACATAAGTTCTAAAAGGTTAATTACAGGTTTGTAATTAAAAATTTATATTGTTACATTAATAATTTTAATTAAAAAATAAATACTAGGTCAAAATATGATCTCATAAATTTTTTGATTCAATATTATATCCTAATGATATCAAAAAGGTCATGGTATTTCTAAAAATGGTATTTTGTTCTGTTCACCTAAAATCAAACAATTTTGAAAAAAAAATCCTAAAAATTCATCTTAATCTAATGTTGTTATAATAGATCCAAAATTGAATTTATCTTTTCAAATTAAAATTATAAAATTTATGAATTTAACATTTAAATGGAAACATAAAATATAATGAAAAAACTTATAGAAAAATGACTTTATCAAATATTAATTGTTCTTAAAATTACTTTCCTATCAATTACTAATTAAAATAGTGTTAATATTTTATTCATATAAATAATATATTTTATCATCATTTTTATAAAATTATTATAGTTTGTTTAAATAAAAATTTATATCACATAAAAACTAATTTTATAAAAAAACATTTTTAAGTGTAAAATGATCTTATTAGTTGTTTGGATATACTAATTTAATTTTATCAATGAATTAGTATAAAAAATAAATTTAAATTAATTTAACAGTTGAAATGAGAAACTTATAAAATACATACAATTTATAAATAACTTATTAAATTAATAATTACATGTATATGTCATCATAATTTCAACTTACATAACCCCTCAATATATTCATGTAAGACCTAAGGATAAGATAGGATCGGGTGGAAGTCATGTGTGGTGGTTTAGCATGCATGGATCTCATGGAAATTTTGGTGAGATTGAACTTCTCCCACATATAATTTCACTCATATAGTAATTGTTGGATCTTATTTTGGTCCTGGTCTTTGGAAACCCCTATTGAAACTACCTTTCTTACAAGATCAAAAAAATAATCATTATAAGGAATACTCTTACAAACTGATGAAATTTATAATAGTTTATTTATACTGTAATATGGTTACTTCATTTTATAATGTATTACGCAAAGGCTATGTTAAATTAATAATATTTAATTTTGTATGATTTCAAGTAAATAAAATATATCATTGTTTTATTTTAGTTTGGTGTCTCAAGCATTACAATTTATCGAATACATTAGGTTTTTAAAGTAAAATATATAATTTAAAATCTCATGGTGTTAAATCCCCCCCTAATTAAATAAATTATGCCCTCATGATTTTAATTATCACTTATTAATAAATATAGTTAAGGGAATCCCTTAAAAAAGAATAGATATATAATATCAAATGAAATATATATCTTACAAACTTAGGAAGCATATATTTTTCATTGGAATAGGATTATCCACAATTTTGATTTCTTCTCTAATCATTTGAGCTAAGAATCCATCATAAATGGGTATCTTAATCATAGAATTGTTTTTATTGGAGATTTCATAGTCATCCTTGAACTGGTAGATAGTCATAGGTTTGTATAAAATATGAGATATGATTTCTCTATTTTGGTAATTAATATGCTGTTTGTGTGAAGATAGAAAATTCATTTCAAAAATAATATCAAAATTTTCTAAAGGAAGAATAATCTAATTTATACAAATCACTTTCCCACAAACTAAAACTTGGGATATAGTAATAAAATAATAATAATAATTCTTTGATAATAAAATCATTAGGGTAGTGAATTAATTTTATTAGAAAAAATTATAGAAACAAAGGATTGGGTAGAACAAGAATCAACTATGACACTCATAATCTTGAATAGATGATCAATTCAACTTACTCTACTTCGTTTTCAGAACCCAATTAAGTGGTTGTGATTACATGTGCATTCCCATGTTCTATTTCTCTTATAATTTTTTGTTTTCTATGACATCCCTTTATATATAACTCTCTTACGTGGCCAAAAAGGGATGGTTATGAGACCTCAAGCGTGCCTCCTAGTATTCCAGAGGCTGCCGACTAGCAGAGGGGGTGTGAAATGTATAGTGGTAAGACTATACCCTCTGGAATGTAGTTTCATAGTAGTAGAAAAAATAATATAATAGAAATAATCAAAATAAGTATATAGTGAAAGATAAGAACAAAATCCAACTGAATAATCCAATAGATAATGAGGAATAATGTAATGATGTTCTAGAATGTAACTAAATGTCATGCTAGAACAATACAATAAAAATACTAGAAGTATCCAATAAAGTAATAAAAGTTCTAGGGCCTAAATCCCATGTCGGTCCCATATCCAAACTCTAGACCATCTATAAATAATAAATCAATAGAAAGGTCATTTTCCCTAGTCCAAACCTTCATCCATGTAATCTACTCGGGTACCAAACGGAGGCCAGAATAGGGTCTAAGTATAACTCAGTAGGCTAACACCACTATGTTTAAACCAACCAATCTGATAAGAAGTGTATGAAATAAAGTGATAAATTTGTGTATTAATTAATTCACCAGTTAATAAAATACAATAACAACCTCCTTCATCTTCATGCTGGAATATCTCTCTACATGTCTTACAACCATGAAAACCAAAACCATATAACCAAGTTAAATAACCTGCTTCAATTCCATGTTAGAATATCTTTATGCATGTCATATGACCATGCCAACTACAACTATAAAACCATGTTATAGTCACAATAATAAATCTGGGTCAAAGTTCTATAATCATTACAATATCTCAGTAAAATCCCTATAAGAATTACAACATGGGACTGGGAATATCCTGCTCTCTATAATCATTAGAGCATGGACTGGGCCAAGCCCATTAAATATTAGTATTACAACATATAATTGTGCAATTTCTAGGGACGATCCTGATATAAAAGTATTATAGAATGGAACTAAATCCCTTTCATATAGAATGGATATCATAATATCACATCACAATTATCAATGGTTAATTATGAAAATTACCATTATTTTTTTATATTCCACTTTCAATTTAATTAAAAAAAATTAACAATTACATCAATATGAGATAATCCGCAATTTAGGGTTTCTATGATAATAAATCACCCTCAGTCACATGTCATTCAAAACACACTTTAATCCATTATCGAATTCAACTATAATCATGGTTCGCTCACCCCATGGAAACCATAAGATAATAACAAAGCCATTTAAAACTAAAGTACTTGAAGGAATAATTACATTCATTTATTTAACTAATTTGGGTTCAGAAAATGATTGATCTATCACAATATTGTATAAACTTGGAAATTATCAAATAATAGGGTTATGATTTAGATCCACTGCCTTTAACCAATGATCCAACAATGTTTCCAATGGCTGACTCCATGAATAAGAAGGTGTGGGTGATTTTGTAGAGGTTCCTAGATCAAAAAAAGTCAAGATCAAAACCAACAATGCAACAGTTGGAGAAGAACGAAGAGAGGAAATAAACCTTACCCAAAAAGACTTTCCAGGGATTTATCATACCACTAGGACATCCATAAAGGAAATTATTCACCCCAAAATCACTTATAGAATTCTCTAGGGTTGATAGGAGATAATCTATAGTAGAAAAAATGATAATTATACCACATGGTTTGTTTAAAACAATGGTTCAGGTATTTATATGGTGTGTAACATTATTACATTTTAGGTAAATGTTTTTAATATAATGCGCTGAAAAACTTGTCACCTAAGATTTATTTTATTAAAACTATTCAGCAATTACACAATGGGTAATCCCCTTATATAGTGTGTCAATGTTCTGTAGTTTATTTTTTATCCCATTTTCCCTTTAAACAATCTGAACCTGTTTTAAAGGTTCTAAACTCCCTAAGAACCCATGAAACACTTGACCCATTTATATTCTTACTCCATTAATTTGAACAAGCATACATCCTTTAAATTTGAGTCATTTTCTCCAATAAATCTCTTTTCACAGATACCATCTAGTATTTCTCAAGTTTCCATGCAACTCAATACTCTGTTTATTCAAAAGATAGATGTTCATGATGAAAACACAACTGAAATAAAATATTAACAAAAAATCTTAGAGAGAGACATACCTAGAAAAAGACGGGATATTACAACCTCCCCACCTTATAATAGCTCATACCTAAGCTGCACCAAGTGTCATTGTGGAGTCTCAATGAACAAGCCTCGGTCACTATGTTTTCATATCAGACTCCTTTTCCTAGGTCTCCTCTTGAACTCACCCATGATGAAAATACACCTAAACAAATGGTATAGTCCTACCCCAAAGATATTTCTCACTATTATCCACAACCCATATCAGATGATCCTTAAAGGATACATAAGCACAAAGATCAATATCTGCTATGTATACCACATGGGAAGGGTCTAAATGATATCTACATAGAAGCAATACGTGGAACATGTCGTGCATGGTCTTTTAGCATTGTGGATGGGATAAATGGTGTGCTACTAGACTAACCCTTTCTACTATTTCAAACAGCCTAAAAACCTAGGTGCTATCTTTTCTTATTTCATAACATGGTGTTTCCCCAACCTAGGTGACACCTGAAGGAAAACATGTTGACCAGCCTCAAATTCTATAGTTTGTCTTTGATGGTTAGCATATGATTTCTACCTACTCTGCATGGTCACAAACCACTTTCTGATCAACCAAACCTATTCAGATATCTCTTACATGATATTAGGCCCAAAAAGTGTTGAATCACCTACCTCTAGCTATCAAAGAGGAAAAAGGCATGACTTACTATAAAAATAATCAAAATTTTCCATTTGGATCGATTCATATAGGATATTTTTATTTTAAAAATCAATGAGTTCTATATATTTCCCCCATTATCCATGAAAATCCAAAACAAATGCCCGTAACATATCCTCCAGAACCCAAATAGTCTAGTCAAATTGACCATCAGTCTATGGAAGATAGGTTTTTATTTAAAATAATTTGTGATACCAGGGATTTATAAAGACCCTTATAGAAACATGATATGAAATGAGGATCTCTTTCTAAAATGATACTCCTTGTAACATTATGCTATAGAATCACCATACACACAAAAATATTTCCTAGATAATCTACTATGAATGTTTCCTAGTTGGTAACATGTAAGATACCTTATTCATTGGATCCACAAAAACCTATATAGCATCATTCATATGGGTCATCCTTGGTATTCTTTTCAAAAAATACATTGTGAAATCATCCCATTTCCACTACGGAATGGATAAAGGCTATAAAATCATAGTCGACATATGATGTTCGGCTTTCACCTACTATTAAGTGAAGAATCTATCCATGAATCTTGCCACCTTTTTATTCATTCTTGAAATCCATTATTTTTATGGTGATCATGATACATATTTGTTAAACAAGAAGAATATAGAAGCAAGAAACACCCTTATTAGATCCTCGTGTAAGCCTGTAGGAACCCAAACTCGGGCACATAAAATAAGGAAATTTTCACAGTCGAGATACTATATTGATGGAATCTTCCCAGCATATAGTTTTTCTCTCAAAACTGATCCCTCTGGATCAGACAACTACTCGGTCTAAATTTGTTCCAAAATAACTGATATAATAGATTTCAAAGTCAAAGCTACCCATCCTTGATACTTATAATCATCCAGATGCATGTTTTTAAATAGGGACATTATCTTCTAATCATCAAAAGACTCTAGTAATACCTCTTTCTAAGTATTTCAGATCATAGAGTTGGAAATGAAGCTTCCCTTTCCTAGTGTATAATTCAATTCAATTTCAAAATACTACTAATACTTGACCCACCTTCTATGTTAAAGGATCGGGTCTTGCTGATAAAAAATGTACTTGAGGCTCTTGTGATTCATGTATACCAAAAACCTTTCACCCATAAGATAATGTCTTCAATATATTAGGGTATGAAACACTACCTCTAACTACAGATCATGAGTAGGGTAATTCCTCTCATGAAGTCTCGACTTCCTAGATCCATAAGAAACCACTCGATCCTCCTACATCAGAACTACTCTGAGTCCAACATCGGATGAGTCATAGTACACTATATATTCTTTTCCAAGAATGTGTAAAGTGAGGATAAGTTTTATGGCCATCCTACCTTTCAAATACTAAAACCCTATATCACAAGTATTAAACTAAACAAACTTCATCCCGTTCATGGTTAGCCTAGACATTGGTTTTTCCAAACTAGATAAATCTGGGATAAAACACTGGTAATAACCTACTAAACCCAGAAAGGTCATAATTTTCAAGATTTTATTAGGTTGTTCCCAAGATATAATGGTTGTTACTTTATCTGGGTCCACTAACACTCTTACTTATGAGATGAAATGGCCCAGGAAGTGCTCTTCATTTATCAATAAACTGAATTTGGTTAGATTGACATAATGTCAATGCTCTCTCAATGTACTCAATATGATGTAATGATGTTTGGAGTGATCATCTGCTAAATAGAAGTACACTAAGATATTTTCAATGAAAAACACAAAAAAACTAATCTAGAAAAGGATAAAAGATTGTATTCATTAAGTCCATAAATACCACATGCACATTATTCAACCCAAAAGGCATCACTACAAATTTATATAATCCATAACATCCCCTAAATGTAGTTTGAGGTATGTTCAATGGTCTCACCCATAAATGATGATATTATTATCTCAAGTAAATCTTGGAGAATATCTTAGCACCTATCAACTTATTGAAAAGATCATCAATGTGTGGAAGAGGACTTTTCTTCCTCGTAGTCATCTGGTTCAACCTCTAATAATCAACACATAAGTGCAAAGATCTATCATACTATTTGAAAAAGATAATTAGAGAACCCCCAAGGATATGTACTCATATCTATGAAGCCTTTAGATTACAGATCTTCCAACTAAACTTTCAACTTATGAAGCTCTACTAGTTCTATTTGGTAAGGTGGGATTGAAACTGGATCTGCTCCATACCCTAACTAAAACATGAACATGATTTCTCGCTTGGGAGGTAAGCCATAAAACTCATCAGGAATGACATCCTAAAAATGGTCTACCACTGGAGGAAAATAATTACTCTACCTTACACCACCATCTAGATCAAGACTCGCTATCTGATCTATGAGAAAATATAATCTCTACTGAATTGGTCCCTCAGGATAAGCTTGAAGATCCCACTAACCCTGGGGAGAATAGTTATTTCCTTCTACAGATAGAAAAGTAACTCTCTTCCTATAGTAGTCCTGGTATAGAACTTAATAATACATATAAATAATCAAGTTGAATCTTATAATTTCTAGTATGAACAGTTACCACAACAATTAGTAACTAATAATATCTGGAGAACCTGTCTTACAATGTTTGATAGTCTTTGACCGCACTCTATAATAACCCTGGTATTTACTACACATTTAAACATGATTTATTACATAAAATTTCACTTAATACAACCCGGAATATCAATAGGTCTAGTGTCCTGGGGGATTAGGATCATTACTTGACATCTTAAGACATAAAATAAAACATATTTATTGAAAATTTATTTTACATGACCACAACATTCCTTTATACTTAGTATTTCATGGGATAACTAGGGGACATACATAAGAAAAGGGTGAGCTATAAAGCTCAGTAGGGAAGTAAAATAGGCATAAAATGAATAATAAAATACATGTTAGGCAATAATCATATCAATGGAGCTCAAGAGAAACATTAACATAAGGGCATGATATAGCATTATTATCATAACAAGGTAATATGGAAACCACTTAAAACACTACATCATTAACATAAAGAAATCTGGTAAACCCCTGTCCCAACATGATGGAAACATGTCCTAAAAAGAATTTGGTAAAACCCTATCCCAACATGACGTATCATGATACTAAACATTACCCAATTTATTAGAGCGCTATCAGGGCACACCCTTCATAATCATTTCAATATCATGCTTAAGTGTTTCACGTGGATCATATAACATGGATTCATTCAACGTCATCATTTATTCCATGATAAAAGAATGTGAAATACATACATGTAAGTACCATTCAGCAAGTATATGTGCATAAAGTTGAATACCCTTGATAGGGAAATGGGGATAGTATTCACTATACAATGATTTTGGCTTGGAAAAACATGGTGAAATTATAGTAGCATAATGGCATCATATGAAAATTCATAAATAGGGTTTATGAGAGAGAAAGGGGTATCTCATTATTTATACATGAAATAGATAGTAAGGGGATCATGGAACATAATATCCCAACATATGAAATGGAATTTAGATACATAATATAAGATTGAAAAGGGTATATCATCATTAAAACATAAATAGGGAAGTATGAAAAATCATACCGGAACATTTTTAATTGAAAATAAAAGGGCATAATAACATAAAGAAACTTCGATAAAAATGAGAAAGGAAAGTAAGTACCCCTTACTTGAGTGTGTGACTTAAAAAGCTTAAACAGGGGATTATTGAGAGCCTGGGGCACCTTGTGAGGATTATAGATAGGGAAGGAAATAGTTTTTATGTGCTCTAAGGATTTTGAGTGAAGATAAGTGGGATATTGTGTGGCTTTATATAGGAACTGTGAGGGGAATTCTTTAATATTTCACAAACTTAGGTTTTGGAATCTATTTAATTACATATTCCAAACCAAAAATATTACCATGGTTTTTGGACATGGTTTTTTCCTAAGTGGAGTGGAAACATTATTTTATAAGTCCAATGGCCAAACATATTAAAATATTATCCTTTCTTATGTGGAGGTGAGTCACATTATTAAAGAAATGAATTTAAAATCAAAAAATATATTATACATTTTGGAGAATTCACAAAGGATTTATAAAATAAGTAAAACAAAAATAAAACGCATTATTTTAATTGAAAAACATACATTGGGATGATAATACCCATTATAGTATCTATTACATCATTTCGGGGTTATTATGACGTCATTAAACACATATTTTATTTATACATTATTTAATTTTTACCCAAAAATTTGACTGTCTCAAAAAATTATGAAAAATTCACCGTTGGATAATTTCGATATCCTGATTAAAAAAATAATATTCATTTTATCTAAATAATTTTATAAATATGTGAATTTTAACTTTTAAAATGAAAACCTACATTTATTGAAAATTCATGAGTTTTGACAAAAACAGTTTTCAAACCTTAGAAAAATTACATTTGACTTCATAAAAATTATATACACATATATTATTCATAAATTTAATTTGATAATATTTTTTTATTAAAATATTAATTATTTGAAAAAATTATTAATTCCTAAAAATAAATTATTTAAAAATACACTTTCTATTTTATTATATAAAAATATAACTCTTATAAAACTAATTACCTACTCATTTAAAGATAAGAAACTGATTTGATCATAATTTATAAAAAAAATATAATATTATTAATAAAAAACTTATTTTATTATGATAATGTATATATTTCTCAAAAGTACAATTTTTACTTAAAGAATCAATTTATCAAATTCATTATTTTTTTAGGATAGACTATTCTCATAAAGTAATTGATGGAATAGAAGTTTTATTTATATAAAGGGATTACACAATAAGTAACTAATACCTTGTTACATAACCCCTTATAACACCCACATAAGACCTAAGGGTAAGGTGTTCGATGGTGATAGACTCTTAGGGAGTCTTGGATAACATCCCCCGGGTGGTAATCTCTATTAACTTGAACTTATCCCATAGGAGATTTTGTTCAAGGTTAACGTGTTAAATATCAGCTTTGGCTTGGTCAAGAGTGATGTCGAGTGACGCTAACTCCTTTCTGAGCTCTAAAAAATGAGCTTTGTACGGCCGGAGTCTACTGAATGATGTCATCCTCTCCATTTTCTATGTTGAAAGGATTTTTAAAAAAAAACTTATATTTATATTAGTCATGTGATCCATGTTCAATGCCTATATTATCAATGCTAATGATACTTAATGGTCATTTAAACCTAATACTAAAAGAATAAATATTGTGTGTGTTTTCTATATCCATAAGACATTAAAAGAAAGAGAATTTTATTCATAAATGATCGGGTCGTTACACACTCACAATTGTGTTTCAATGTTTAAAACACCATATAAGTTTTCCAAATCCAATCACACACCCTTTACAAAAAGATCAAATAGAAAACAATGTGATGATCCCATATCAAAAAAAACATAATCTAATTTATATGATACTAGAATTGTACCTCTGACGGTGTATGGTCTTCCATCCATATTAGATGGAGTAGTCTATATAATGTGAAACTAAATTATACCTATTCCCTAAGCTCTAATCTGACTACCCGGAGCTATTTCTATTTCTTGGTACTATTGCTCATGCATTGGGGCACCATATCTGCTACCTAGGCCTGAACAAAAAGTGGAACACTAGCTTCCATCCTGTTAAGGGCTAGATAATCCCCTTCCAAACTCTCATTCCTATCCTGATCCTCTTCAACTAGTCTTCTGCTGAAATTTTTCATAGAACTTCTAAAGATGGCCCATTCTTCCATATATACAACACTCGAATTTGGGGTAAGAACACTACGGGAACTTATATCCAAACATTCCACACTTATAACATTAGAACAGAACACAATCTTGATATGTTGTCCATTGTTATGACCACTACTGTTTTAGTGGAAACTGTCATAACGGAGCTTCTTACCACTCAAAGAAGAAATCCCAAATCTCCCTCCTGAAATATCCTCGTTGTTCCTCGGGGCCTCTCTCAAACTCCATTCTATGATGAATTCCAGATTCATCACATCTTTGAAGTTTCTTAAATAGAAAATTTTATCCTATAAAATGATCTCATAATGAATAATTTCATAGAAATTTCTCACTCTGGAGATCTCATCGGCATCCAAATATGGTGAAAATTTCATTAGGTCTATAAAATATACATCATAGTCTAGCATTGATAAACCATCCTGCATCAGATGTATGAACTCGTGATATTTTTCCTCCCTCAAGGTTTCAGGATAGAAATGGATCAGGAACTTGATCTTGAAGTCCTTCCAACATATCTCATCCTGCTACCAAACATTCTTTAGTATATCCCACTAACACTTAGTTGGTTTACTAAGAATATACAAAGCAAGCTTTACCCTCCTATCTATGGGTTTCTCGAGATGCTGAAAGACCATCTAGACTAAATCAATCCATAACTCATCTACCTAGGGTCCCCTTCCATAGTAATCATTTTTTGGATAATTTAGAAGAAATTGTATTTTCATATCATACATAGAAGGAACAGTACGAACAGTATCCCTTTCCATGGATCACATGACCCTCGAGAAGATGTCGCAAAGCTGAACATCCATATTCTCCTTAGGAAATATAGGAATCTCTAGTTTAGATGAATTAGGATCATGCTTATTTCCACTCTCTGGATGCTTGATTCGAGGACTGTGAGGAGTTATTTTATCTACAATACAAATGTAAACCTTAGAGAACTCTCTAGCAATAAGGTCAACCCCATTAGGTGACTACAACTGAGAACCACTAACTCTTGGTCTCTCTAGACATGGATTACAAGTATTTTAGCATGACACATCAACACATTTCATTTATCCAACGAAACAAATATCTCATATAATAGTTCAACATTCATTTATACATTATATGAAAACAATATATATGTCTCTATCAAGAACAATGCATATAAATATATGCCTATGTGCTTATTATGATGTATGTATTCTCATATCACACTATACTGATCCGTGAGTAAAAATATCTTGAAAAATTAAGATCATAAAACAATAACCTCACATAACATGTGAATCACCCAAGGTGAAATATCATTAATTGTAATAAACACACATCACAATAGTAATATCATCCCTACATACTCAGATTTTCTCTCGTACATGGGTTAGATACTCCCATGCACAATCTCATTACCAAGTTCAGACACATCCTAGTATACTTTCTACCATTCCCCAAATAGTAAAGTAGAAGAAAAGAAAACCTTCTCCTCTGATACCACTTTGTAACATCCCTTATTCCATCACTTTATCATGTGGCCAAAAAGGGTTAGTTATGAAACCTCAAGTGCACCTCCTCATATGATAGAGTCTACCAACTAGAAACATGGGAGTGAAATGTATACTGGGAAGACTATACCCCCCGGTATGTAGTTTCATAGTAGTAGAAACAAATCATAATAGAATGTAAATAATATAAGAGAGTCATAGTGTAAGAAAACACCAAATTCTAACTTAATACTCTATTGAATAATAATAAATAATGTAATGACATGTTGGAATGTAACTAAATGTCATTCTATAATGATATAAGAAAAATAATAGCAGACTCAAATAAAAGTATCAATGTCATAGGTCTCTAATCCCATGTTGGTTCCATCTCCAAAATCCATCCCATCTACAAATTGGAAATCAACAGCAAGGTCCTTTACCCTTGTCCAAACATGAATCCACATAATCTTCTCGGGTACCAAATGGCAGCTTGAGTATAGGGTGAGTATAACTCAATAATTCTACACCACCATGTCTAAACAAACCAGTTTGATAATAAGTGTGTTCAATAAAGTAATAAACAGGTGTATTAATTAATTAAACAATTAATAAAATACAATAACAACCCACTACTTCTTCATGCCAAAATATCTATGTTCATGTCTTACAACCATTCCAACCAAAACCCTATAACCAAGGTATATAACCTACTTTGATTCCATGCTATAATATCTATGATCATGACTTATGACCATTCCAACCACAACCATATAACCATGGTATAGTCACAACAATAAATCCAGGTCAAAGCCCTATAAGCATTACATAATCTTGGTCAAAGCCCTAAAAGCCTTACAGCATGGGACTGGGAATATCCCACTCCCTTTAAGCATTGATGCATTGGACTAGGCCGAACCTACTCAATATCAACATTAAATCATATAAGTGTGAAAGTGATAGGGTTGATCAGGATATATAATCATTATATTATAGAACAAAATCCATGTCATGTAGCATGAATATCACAATATTACATCAGATTTATCAATGGTTAATTATGTGAATTACCATTCTTCTTTCATATTCCACTTACATCTTAATTAACAGTTTATTAATAATTATATCAATAAGTGATAATCCATGATTTAGGGATTATATAACAAAAAATCACCCTATGTCACATGTCAGGCTAAATATAATTTAAGTCTTTTTATAATTCAATTATAATCATGGTTTGTTCACCCCATAAGAAACCATAAGCCAGTTTCAAGTCCATTTGAAACTAAAGTACTTTAATAAATAATTCCATTCATTGATTTATTTAATTTTGGAACACGCAATGATGTCACTATCACAATATTGTATAAAATTTCCAATTATCGAATCATTGTGTTAAGACTTAGACCCCTACCTTTAATCGGTGATCCAACAATGCTTCAAAGAGACAAAACCATGAGGAAGAAGGTGCAAATGATTTCAAAGAGGTTCCTAGATCAAAACAGTCCAAGATCAAAACCAATAATGCAATTGGTCAAAGAGTTTAAATACAACAGCTAGATAAGAAAGAAGAGAAGGAAGAAACCTATCCAAAATGTATTAACAGGGATTTCTCACACAATTTGGATGTCCATAAGTGAATTTGGCACCCAAAAATCACTTGGAGAATTCCCTAGGGTTGAGAGGATAGGAGCCACAGCTAAAATAATGATAATTCAACCACATTACATATTTAAAAAGAATTTATGAATTTACATGATGTGTAATGTTATTACACATCCTGTAAATATTTTTAATAGAATACATTGAAAAACTAGTCTCCTCAAATTTATTTTATTAAAAATCCACAAAATATTACATGGCATGTAAATGTTATACAATTTATTTTTTATCTCATTTTCCTTTTAACCAATAAAAACCTCTTTTAAAGTTTCTCAACTCACCAAGAACTTGCGAAACACTTAACCCATTTATATTTGGACTCTATTAAATCAAACAAGAATACATCCCCAATATTTAAGTCATTTTCTCCAACAAATATCTCCTTGTTGATACTCTCTCGTCTTTCTAAAGTTTACTTGAAACCTAATACTGCGTTTATCAAATAATATAATTTCATGATGAAAACACAACTGAATGAAAAGATTAAAAAAACTCATAGAGATACAAACCTAGAAAAAGATGGGATCTTACTGTTTCTATCATCCTTGTTATCCATTGGGTTAGGGAATTGACATAGAGAATGCAAAAGTTCCTTATATTTAATATATTAAACTATTAATTGTAAATAAATATAAACTTTTTTTATATCCATTATGATAACTTAACTCTTCATATGTCCTTGATAATTAGTTACTATATTCCCTCATTTTCCATAAAGACAATTACTTGGGTGCTTCTTCCTATATTTTTTACACTTAGAAATTTGAATTTTCTTTAATCCATGGTATTTATCACTTGAGATTTCATAAAATATATCCTTATCTTCTTTAGTGTTTTTGGAAATGAATCTATGTTAAATTTTTTAATCATGATTCATGATAGTTTTTTAGGCATAACAATAATATTTCACACTCCAACTCTTTTCTAGTTCAGTTATTTATTGGGTAAATCATTGTATTTTCTATCACACCCATGGTTAACTCAGTTTATTCTTGCTCCAATAATTACTTAAATAAAGTAAAATTAAACATAATAATGCTTAATATTAAAAAAATGAAACCAGTTAACATAAAAGGAATAAATCATAAATAACATATGTACCCAATCTTATAAACTTCTATGCTTCAATCTAGGTTATTTAATTTCATTTTTCTATTTGGTTTACTAACCAAAATATATTCAAATCCCTAATAATGGTTCACTAGAAGTGATTGAATTACCAAAGAATGTCCTTTAAGAGTGTCAAATCATGTGTGTAGTTAGGTATTTTTATTATTCAATAGGTGAAGATATAGTTAACATCCAACAATAATTTTCTAGGTTATTACCCCTAGTTTCATTAGTTTCAAATCTTGAATCCACTTGTTTGTATCCAGATATGGATTTCACTATTAGGAAACCACGCAATCTATATATTATAAAAATTTTAGGTTTTTTCTTATAATTAGACTTATCATTATGGTTTTCACAATTGTTATCTCATCCTAATTCCCAAAAATAAATAAATAATATCAAAAAAATAACTAAATCTTACTCTGATAGCAGCAGAGGGGATTCCCTTAGCTTGCATTATTTCAGACCTACCTAAATCATGGAGTCCCTGGGTTGTATTGCTTTCTTTCTTTGAATTAAAATTTTATTTGGATGGATGGATAATCAGGGAAGGAAAAAACCTTTTCAGCATTTTAAAAATACCTTTATTGAAACACACATCATAAATAGTATAATAAATATACCATTTGAAATGAGGTAAGGATAAATTTTAAAATGGTTCATTCCTTTATGGTATATAATTGGCCCATCGGTACTCTTAAAAAAATTAACAATTACATCAAAAACTTCATCTGGTCTGGAAGTATTTTTGAAAAGAAGCTGGTTACTATTCCTTGGAATACTTGTTGTAAACCCATTGCTAATGGAGGAATAGGCATTAAAAATTTAAAGCTGTTCAATGATGCCTTACAGGCCTGCCTTACATGGCGCATCATTAACTCCACTTCTAAAGCTACTGATTTTCTAAAACTTAGATTTTTTTCTAAGCTGTCCAAAGGTAATCTTAATTTCATTAACTCTTCTATCTGGCCTTCCATTCGGGACTCCTTTCACAAAATCATGCAAAACTCTAGATGGATTGTCAGTGCTGACTCCTCCATTAATTTTTGGTGTGGTAAATGGTGTGGTAACCCTCTGATCTCTTTGTTGCCTCCGGATCTTCTTCCTGATGATACTCAACAATCTATAAAGGAGGTCTTACAATCCTCTGACTGGGATTTCCCAGATATCATTATGCAATCCATTGAAAACTATGCTTTTTCTTCTGCTGGTGATTTCCTTGTTTGGGAGCCTTCTCCCAATGGCATCCTGGATTCAAAAAAAATTTATAAGCATAATTTTTCTGTTTCTGAATCCTTCTTTTCTTGGGTGAATCATTTCAATAAATCCTACATCAAGCCTTCCAGACTCATCCTTATTTGGCGAATTGCGCACAACAGATTACCCACGGAAACTGGCCTCCAATCTTTTGGCATCTCTCTTTGCTCTAAATGTCGTATGTGTAACCAACATAGGGAAGATGCCAATCATCTTTTTCTATCTTGTGCGACGGCCTCTGCCCTTTGGAATTACATCTTTGATCTTTTTAACTGCAGATTGCCCATTACTGATTCTATTCACTTGTTTTTAATAAACTGTACTAGACATGTTGCCTCTCTGCAGGTTAAAAATCTCTTTCTGGCGGCAGTGGCAGAACTTCTTCATGAACTCTGGTATGTTAGAAATGATATTATTCACAATAATCACTCTTTCTATCTTAATGCAGGGAAATCCCGAATTCTCCTCGCGATTCATGAAGCAGCCTCAATTCAAAAAGACTGTTGCAACAACTCGGTTGGTGACCTTATAATCCTCCGTCATCTTCACGTTCCTGGTATCTTCCCAAAGCCAAAATGCCTCTTTGAAGTTTTTTGGCAACCCCCGATACCAGGATGGATCAAGGTGAATGTTGACGGCGCTTCCAAGGGTAACCCTGGTCCTTCCAGTTGCGGTGCTATCTTCAGGGACACAGCTGGGCATTGCCATGGCTGTTTCTTTGTTGGTTGTGGCCACTCTTCCTCTCTGGAGGCGGAAATGCTCGGCGTTATTCATGCTGTTGACTTTGCTCTTCAAAGAGGTTGGAGAAAGCTTTGGATTGAAAGTGATTCAACCACCATCATTAATGCCATCTGGACTGGAAGCATTCATCTATCATGGTCGCTCACTGCTCGCTGGTTGAACTGTCTCAATCTTCTCTGTGGGATCGAGTTTATAGCTACTCATGCCTATCGTCAAGCAAATGTCGTTGCTGATGCTCTAGCCAACAAAGGTGTCCATCAAAGCATGACTTGGATGGACTCGATCCCCCCTGATTTATTTCATCTTTTGGATAGAGATTGTAAAAAAATCTCGTCTTTTCTCTTCATGTAATCTCTCTTTTGTTTCAATAAATTTTTGCTTTGGTCTTTGACCAAAGCTTCATTTAAAAAAAAAATGAATAAAATTTTCTTATTTGGAAAGGATGGGAATTATTCTTAACATCATCATATTTTATAAAGAATGAAATCCATCAAAGAAAATTTTTTGATGTGAAAATTTAAATCCATATACAATAAGAAGGAAAGGAAATATATTATAATAATAGGATAGAATAAAACAATATTTTAAAACCATAGTCAATGAGAAATAATTATGGCTTAGTAAAATAATTTGAGTCAATAAATCCATTTGTAACTTCATTATATTTTGAACTGAAACCCAATGAAAGGTAGAACATAAGATGGATTTTTAAATCCCATGAATTTTGTAATAAGTGTAATAAGAATTCATTAATAGGAATTATAAACACTATAAAAATAAAATAAGTGGTGAATATGAAACATATCTCAATGAAATGAAATTGAGATGTGGAAACCCTTACAAATATCATATTTTTTATGTAAGATCAAATGAAATGGATTTTATAAGAAACAAATGTAAATCAAAAAAACATATGATAAATTTAAAATTATTTCAATATTGTTGTAGAATGTACTTAACTTATAATAATAAAGTAAAAGAAGAATAATCATGACCTAATGAATGAAAATTGATTTAATAAAAACCCTGACATTTATTTTCGATGTCCATGAAAGTGCTTTAAAATCCAATATCATAGACATGACCATACTAAAAAATAATTTAGAACAGTATTAAAATATATCACCATTTCTACTCATTAATTAAAATCATTCATTATACGTTCATTATATAGTTAATGTTTTTTCATTATTGGATGTTAGTAATTTTGATAGTTTTTCATATTTTTTATAATAGTGATGCCAACCCCCATTATTTTATACCGTGTTCATAATTCGAAGATTAAAAAGGATATTTAAATCATTTTGTTTAAATTAATTATGCATCAAAATTTTATTTTGATATAAATTATGGGTATGGTACGTGATAAATAAATCCAGGACAAGCTTGTTTCCGGTCATTTACTAATATCAACAGATTACATTATAATGATCATTAATTTTTATGTCATCATTTTATAACTATATTCATGACATATATTACTTCTTAATAACAAATATATTCATAAAATATATTTTATAACCATCTATATTGGATGTTGATGAAAAAAGAAACACAAAGCACTAGATAGGTGGTGATCTCACTACCACAGAAACATCTTTACGCAGCGCCAACCTTTATCAGGGCTAAATAATGCGGATGAAGGTAGTACCTTTATCAGTTCTAAAAAATCACTCTTAAAATGCACTTTTAATATCACTAAAAAATTTTAAAAGTAACCCTTCATCAATAATATTTTTAGTGTTGATAAAGGTACCCCTTTATCAATGTTTCTTTTAGCGTTGTTAAAGAGACCCCCATTATTAGTGCTTTTAGTAATGGTGATAAATGGGGTATTTATTTATGCTTTTTTACTAGCACTGATAAAGGGCATATTTCAAAAAAAATACTTCATTAAAAATAATACATTTATATATAAATATATTTATATTTATATAAATATTATATATATTTTTTAAATATGTTTTAGATGAGAATAAATAGGCATTTACACATAATATATAAGATTTTACTGAAAATGGATATAAAATAATTAAAAAAACTAATAATTTTTTAATTATTATTGAGGAATATTCATTTAATAACAATTTTAAGATAAAAAATCAATAAAATCAATAAAATATCTTAAATAAGTTGAAAACATAACTTGAACTTCAAACGACCATAAATTTTGATTTGGGTGTATGTTTGGGCTCTAAGATATATCAAAACGAATCATGTGATGATATATATCCAATGGTGACACAAGATAATCCTCTATCACATTTTTTGATGCCAACAAAGTCCCATAAGGCCTCCAAAACTATGTTTTTAGTCAGGGTGCCTCAATTTTTTAACATTCAATGGAATTTCAACCACATTTAAGGGAGTATTTTTTATTGTTTTCAATGGGGAATAAATTTATTCCTAGGTTTTACATTAATATTGATATTATGGTTTTGAAATTTTATCATTTTTCACAATTTAATATTATTCATAATAAAATATATACTGATATATACATATTTTTTATATATTCAAACATAAAAAAATAATTTTATAAATAAATAATTAAACATATTTACATATAAAATATATTTCTCAATATATAAACCTTATCTAAATAAAAAAATAATATCCATTTTACTTAAAATAAAAATGTGTAAATATTTATATACATATACAATTAATGTATATATAATGTTTATATATATTTAAATATATTTTTTTGTGTATTGATAAAAATATATATATTTATCTACATGTTTTAATAAATTTATATAAATATTAATATATAATATGTGAAAATAAATATAAATATGTATAATTATATTTATATATGCACACTTTTATATAAATGTATGTGTGTGTGTGTGTATTTATAAACCCATGCACACAAAAAACATATTTTATATATGTATTTAAATAAATATATATATTGATAATAAATGTAATGAAATATATATATATATATATCATAAAATAAAGAAAAAAACAGTATAGGTGAGTGGCGAAGTCATGGGATTGTGAGGGGGAGGTCTCAGGTTCAAAACCCACCAAAGGCAAGAGTGAACGCGGGTGGGTGAGGTGGATCTCTAGCGCTATTAAAGGGGGGTGGGCTTCCTAGTGCTATTAAAGGGGGTGGGAGGATAGATAAGTGTTGTTAAAGAGTGTTCAGGAACTTATAATATGGGGTTTGGTCCACCCTATAAATTTGAAGTTTTAAAACAAATTGACTTTTATCAGCATCTTTTATAGTGTTGATAAAAGGGGTCTTTATCAGTACTTTATTTTTAGCACTGATAAAATAAGCCTTTATAAGTGCTTTATTTGGCTCTAATAAAAGTGACCCTATTTTAATAGAACTTTGATTATCACTTATTTTTTAGTGCTATAAATTCCATTTTGTGTGCTTTTAAAGACCTTATCTATAGTAGTATCTATATTTACACACAAATGACATATTAATTTTTCATAGAATAGGAATAAAGTAGAGATTGATTTATCTTTTTATATCCTTACTAATAATATAAATATCATATTTATTCATTAATACCCCCTTTAAACCATCCATGTAAAGTGTTTATGAAAAATTGAACATGTCACACCATGAATGTGGTAGTTTGCACATACACATAAATGAAGTTTTCATTTTTCTAAGGAGAATGGTGAAGATTGGTAATAGTTGTCCCATAAATATAATAAAATTTTATTATAATAATGATATTGGTGTTATTATTTCAGTGTGGAATAATAAAAATTTAGTTAATGTGTAACACTCCAATAATTTAGTTTATGAATACTATGTACAATAGCTTATGATACACAGAACATTGAACTTAGATGAATCCCGAAATCCTTTTAAAATATTATTATTTAAATATGACTATTATATCATAGTTATTAAATTGGTAGGTATGAATAAGAGTAACCATATTATTACAACAGTTTGGGGAGGGATGATAATGAAATGAAAAGGCTAAAACTCCTATAAGTACTCAGGGAGACTGACCATAGGATCTCCCATGAGACCTGCCGAGATGTAACCACAATGATACACCCCAAGGGGAAGAATTAAACACATTATTAAATATCTATAAATAGAAATTTTTTCCTTAATTCAATGTGCTTATTAATTCCTAGGAAATAAGAACTAAACTATGAATAAGAATGTATACGATTAAAGGAAATATTTTGCACAAAATTGCATAAAGTATTTTTATTAAAATTAATTTATTTATTTGATGTGCCTCTAGTTGATACATGATTTCCATATATTTGTAATTATTTATTGTTCCTAAATGATCTTATAAGGGTTAATATTTTATAATTGTAGATCTTCTTCTAAAATAATATCTCATTGATTTTTTTCATGATTTTGTGTTTTTTAGGGCCAGATTGATGAAATGAACCTTGTTTTTAATTTATTATTTTTTAGGATCAAATATAATTATGGTTTTTGAAGCATTTAAATTTATATTTGAAATCCTCTTATGATTCACGTTTTTTGTTCTATTTTTTTTAATTGAATATATTTGAATGGAATTTCTTTTCTTCATCTTTTTTGATGTTTAACAACCCATGAATTAAATTAGCATTACATTTCATTTTGGATTCATTTTAAATCATTATCTCCTAGATCTTGAAATTATGATATGAAACAATCACATTTATCACTAACGCTTACATTCAATGAATTTCCTAAGGATCATCAGGTATTTTTATAGTGTAATACATTATTTAACTTTACAATTACTTACTGAGGATGAATTAAAAATGAGATTTTTAACTTTTTTCGTATGGTAAATATGAAGAATTGGTTTTTTCCTTAGATGAAAACATTTTTAAAATAGATTAATAGATTTAAAACTCATTTGTTTTGAAATTTTATCCAAAGAAACTTAATGGGTAGTTTGGGAAAAAAATTAAATGTTTCTTTAAGGAGGATGTAAAATATTTTCATAAAGCATAGAACAAGTTTAGGTACTTCCATAGTAAATTTCCTCACCAGAAACTATCTAACAACCTCCTCATAAAAGTTTTCTATAAAGGGTTGTCACCTTCCAATCAGAATTTGGTTGACCAGTCCACTAGATATCATTTCAATGATATGAATGATGAAGAACTTAGAAAAATCTAAAACAATATTGTCCTTCATTCACAAAATAGTGATTCTAGGAGAATAATGGTGAATATAAGTGATTTCAATTTAGGTTCAGGGACTAAAATGAATGCAAAATTATTGAAATTGAAATTAAACGTCCTTCCCTAATAGACCAAAATGTTAACCAAATTGGAATTCAAATCAAACACAGTCACTTAAATAACAATTTCATCAATTCGTTATGTTTGGTTACTCAAGTAACTATATTCCAAACCTTGATATTACATTCTATCCATTATAAAATGCCAATTTTTCTAGTTATGGACCTGGTATATAGACTAGATATAACCCATTTTCCAACACTTATAACCCTAGTTATATAAAATCACCCTAACCTATATTGGAAAGTGAAAGGAATAATGAGAAAATCATCCCCTAAACTCTAACAATATCCCAAACCAAGAAATTAGGATCACCATACGGCCGAAACTTACAGTTATAATGATGATTTAAGACGTTTGTTTGAAAATTGATAGGCAATTTTGATTCTCAAAAGGTGAATTTGATACCCAAAATGAAAACAATGATTTTTAGAAAGATATAAATGATTCTAAGATGCATGATTTTAAAATGAAAATAGGGTATCTTGATGTAGAATTAATTATTATAGAGAATAGGAAGTTACTGAACAAAACTAAAGCGATTCCTAGGAAGAATCTTATGGTTGTGTCCTCAAAGAGTGGTCTAAAAACTCAAGAGGAAGCAAAAAATGACCCTAAGACTGCACAAATAGAATTTCTAGTAGAATTTGACCACTAAATTATAAAAAACACACAATTATTAAATTTTGATAGTAATGTTGAAACTATGTTAAATCTTGATGTTCCACCTAAAAATACAAGAGAAAATGACCCAAAATTGAAAAATAACAAAGGGAATGAAAAAGTAGGATAAGAAATTTATGTAATTCCTTATACTCTTAAAAATTATACCCCACCCATCATATTCGGAAACATAAAAATAAATAACCATGAATTATCTAGTTTCTTAGGATTTTTAATAATCTTCAAATAAACATTCCATTCATTCATGCTCTAAATTAGTTACCATCATATCAAAAGCAATTGAAAATTTTTGTTTCAAATAAAAAAACCATGGAAGAGTTTGGTAAATATTGCTTCACTGAAGAGTATAGTTTTTCCTTTAAATAAAGATCCCTTATAAGCTCAAATACCAATGAAGTTTTGTTATATCTTTCAAATTAAAAAATTTTCATCAACTGAATTTTTTGTGGGACCTTGGTGAAATTTTAAATTTGATTCATTGCTAACTATTTTTTCATCTGAGTTAATGAGACCTAAAACCCACCACAGTTGTCTTTTAACTAGATTATCTATATTTGACTCACACTTTTGGGAGAGAGGATAAATTTCTTATAGTAGTATGGAGGTGTTTTTTACCTAGTAGTTTTGTTATACTTGATATGGATTATGATAGGTAAGTTCCTATAATATTATGAAGACCTTTCCAAGCCACCATGGTGGATAAAGGATGAATAGAAAATTTATTCAAACTATTTTTTATTGGACTACACTTTTCAAATATATTGGGAGTATCATTGTGTTTTTGTGATAAATTCCATGGATTGGCTAATGTCGGTATGAAACAAGAGTTTCCAAAAAATTGAATTATAGAAATTCGAAATTTTAATGTTTGGGGTTTAGATTTTATGGGACCATTTCCATCTTATAATGGGAATGAGAATATTTTTTTTATAGACTATATCTCAAAATGGGTACATGTTATGGAACTTCCAAATAATTAGGCTAGTAGTGTTTTAAAATTCATTAAGAAAAATATCTATTCTATATTTGGAGTTCCTATGGATTTTATCAATAAAAATGGAAACCATTTCAAGAATTTTAAATTCAAATCTTTAATGGAAAAATATGGGTGTTCTCATAAAACTAGAACCACTTATCACCCTTAATCAAGTTGGAAAGATAAATTGTCAAATAGAGAGATTAAAAAAATATTAAGGAAATATGTTTCTAATTCCATGAAGGATTGGTCTCTGAAATTAGATGATGATCTGTGGGATTATTGAATAACCTTTAAAACTCCCATAAGCATGTCTCCTTATAGATTTATTTTTGGGAAATTTTATCACTTCCAAATAGAGATTCAGAAAATGAATTTTTTTGGACTCTTAAAGCTTTGAATTTTGTTTATAAAACTGTTGGTGAGAGGGGATTATTGCAGTTTAGTGAACATGATGAGATTATAAGATAGTCTTTTGAAAATTACAAAATTTATAAAAAATAAACAAAGCTTTTTATGACTTAATAATTTATAGAAGAGACTTTAAAGCTGGTCAGAAAGTACTATACATAATTACAAACTCAAACTCTTTTTAGGAAAGCTAAAGTCCAAGTGGTTTGATTCTTTCATTATAATTAGATTTTATTTTAATTGATCTATTGAGTTGGTAGGGGATGAGAATTGGCCTTTCTTGGTTAAATTCCATAAGATTAATCCTTATTTTGAGGGGGATCTAAAGGGATTGGCTACCATTTCTGTGCTTGAAAATTGAGCACTCTTGGATTCTAAATAAAAATAATAAACTCAGTGATTCCTAGGAGTCAACCCATAGTTATTTGTGTTTTTTCTTTTTTTGTATAGGAATAAAACCTACTTCTATGATTTTTTTTATGTAAATCTATTTTTTCAATGGTTTAAGGAAGTTATACTTTTTGTGCCATTATTGAATAGTATGATTCAACACTTTTGGAGCTTCAACTTAGATAGTTTTTCCATTGTATCTTATACTTTAATATCAATTATTTTTATGCTAAACTTCTTGAATATCATCAAATTTTGGTCTTGTTATTGGAGCTAGAATGAGAGTAATAAGAGATATCATTTTCAAGGGCGAAAAGGGATAATATTATGGAATCAGTTTTAATGTTAAAGTTTATTGTTAATGAAGTATTCATATATTGTTTTTTTACATTTATTTGATTTTATAAATGCTATACTATAATGTGAAAATCATACTTGATTAAGTGAAACATTGTTGAAATTTCTTATTTGACTTAAATTTCAAAATATGGTCATGATATAAATTTAGTGTGGGTGGAGTTTCATTGATTTGGAATAAAAATTTATCTAAATATCACTTGTAAATTATAAACATATTCTTGAAATGTAATTTTTCTGGAAAAATTATTTAATATTTTTTAAGTTTAATTGGAAATATTTTTTATCGTTTTATTTTACAAGAGCATGTGTTTTTAAAATTTTCTTGGAAAGTGACTTTGGAGTTATGGCATCATGTTGTTTGGAGTTTTATTGAGACCCTTAAACTTGTTTTTTAACTTATATAGTAAAAAATATTGTTTAATTTATCTATTTTTAATTATTTCCTATTATATAATTCAGTATTGGGGATGATATTATGTTTTAAGTGTGGGAGAGGGGTCTTAAATGTGCTAAGTTGTCTTCATTATTTCACACGTCAAAAATCCCATCAAATGTTTTCATAATTGTTTGTTTTTTCCGATTCTATTTTAATTTTAAATGGTTGAAGATATTTCATAATATTTAAGGTTATGATTCTAATTTTAGGAAGTTAATTTATATTACTCCATCGATTAAATTGATAACATTATTTTATTTTCCACATGAAAAACCCTATTTTTTTGTAAATTTTGGCAGAAATTATTACAATTATGATTCACTTTAAACTTTTTTTATTTTAATTAAACTCACAGGATATTCATCCAAATATAGGTTAAAGTTTTCATTATTTATTCTTTTACTGAATGAGGAGTTGATTATTCATTATTTTTATTTATTATTCTCACCCATCTATTCAGTTTCTTCTATTTAATCTCTATTTAATTATGTGTGTCAGTTCACCTAGAGGTAAAGAGATGTTTGGAAGTTCTAGTTGGATTTAAATTGAAGTGAGTTTAATTATTTTTAAAATTTTAGAATTCATTAATTTTTTTAAAATTGGAATACAAATTTCCACTAAACCATTCAATTAAAATGAAAATTACATATTTAACTTAATGGTTTCCATGGGGAAAATTTCATTTGAAAACTAATCTTTTATGGAATTTTGGTTTTTCATTTTTGAGATTTACTCTTTTCCACTAAATATTACAATTTGAAACTAAAGCTATAGAACTAATATTTTTAAGTGAGACATTGAATATGAATATGATACTTAACCATTAAAAATTGAAACCAAAAGTATCTCAAACAAGATGGATTGAATAGTGTGATCTTTCAATATAGATTTATTGAGACCTTAATGCTAATAAATCTAACAAACACCACATTAAACCCATTCAAATAAATCAATGAGGATGGTATTTTTTCTTGAATTTTTTATGATGAGTGGAGAAGGTTTCATCGATCCTTTTTGTTTCTTATTGAAGCCACTATTGATCATGAAGTACCAACTAAAACTGATGACATACTAATGATGATGATTAAAGGATGAGAAGGTGAAGATTCATCGAATACCAATAGGAGTTGTGGAACCTTTAAAAATAAATTATATCTCAACCTATTTTGGTTTATTATTAAAAACAAAATCTGAATCATGAACTCAGCGAAGTCAAACTGAGAGTTTTTTGATGAATTTGAAGCTACTTAGGTTTAAATATGGTGTCGTTTATGAACTAGAGTAAGGGATAACTAAAGACTTAACCCAAATATGACCTGAGATAATCTATTTAGTCAAGAATAAAGATTTAGATATCATTGTACCATGTCATTCCGGTATCCATGATCAAGTGTTAAGGATTTTATTTTTTGGTTAGATTTTTTGGTTTGTGGGTTCGATTTGAGAAGAAAATAGGGCCTCAATCATTCATAATTCTTCGGCTATGAATTACAGGTTGATGTGAACCATGAGTTTGATTTATTTTTTTCAATGATATTATCATTTATAATTTTGTGATAACATTTATTGAGTAAATATGAAAACCAAGGTATACATCGACTTTGGTTGTGGGTTTGTCTTAGGTAAATAATTTGGTCACAATCAACATTTCCTTCAGCAAAATTTTGTATTAGGTCTATGTTCAATAATAAAATATTAATTGAAGTGGAATTTTTATATAAAGAATATTCCTTGAATGTTTTCCATTAAATTTGGTTCAAATTTTGGTTATTCAGAAAGTAGAGTTGTACCAAATTGAAGATTTAAGATCCATTATTAACAAAGGATTACTCAATAAAATGGAAATAAAAGTAAGATTGAACATAGTGAATCTTTAATTATCATAGTGGAGATAGTGATAAGAGGGTATAGTTGGCAGTCATATGAATTATAAAAAGAAAAATCTCTAAAAAATAAAATTGTATTCCTAATAATTGAAGTATATAAAGTGGTGGACATCCAAAAATCACATGATGATAGGTTCAAGAGTTTATAAAATTTGTGTTGTTTAGTAATTTAGTGATTTAGTGGAAAATAAAATAATAATTCGAGAGGTAAATTAGGATTATTTGGGAATTCTTAGACATTGAGAGACCTAGATAGTAGTGATGTGGATTTTTTTAGAAAAAACAAGGGTTTGTAACAGATGGTGACATATCTAGAGAGAATTTAAACTAATAAAGAAGGTTGTTATGATATTATTTTCCATTGGTAATATTGTCTTGATATGTACTATATTAATTATATTTCTTTTAAATTTATTTTTAGCTAAATATTTATCAATAGAAGGAGATTGTTCTAGGTTTTATCTTTTCATTTGATTCAATATTTTTCATGGATTGTGATGTTGTTCTTATTTATCTTTAAAAAATTCCTTTAAAATTATAAAATATCGATCACATTTGATCTTGATAAAAAATTTCAAGCTATCAATAATAATCTTCCTAAAAAATATTCTGATAAGAAAATTTTCAATTAATTAAAAGTTGGAGAACAACACAACATGTTTTAATGATATTTTATGTGGTGGTTTTTATTAAATAATTTTTTTTGGATGACTTAGTGATTGTGGTTAAAAAAATATAGGATTTGAATTACCATATATCAATTCCTAAATATATTTAGTGTAAATTCCATTTCAAGAATGAAGAGTCGATCTTATTTTTCATGATCATGGATTATTTTTAGGGACTAGAAAATTTAAATTATCTTAGATCATCAATTGTTTGTCACTCTTTATCTATCCATTTTCATTTTTCTCACTTCCACTAATTCACTCACTTTTATTTCTTAGTTACACATCACTTCACTTTGTTTTTTTCTACTCAAAATTTTTCTATTTTTTCTTATTTGGAGTGCCTTCTATGTGGATACAGTACCTGGATCACAGTTATCTAGCAGTTTGTAGGTTTTTAATTCTTTATAATGATAATATATACCATTAATAATTAATTATGAATTATTTTAATAAAATATATAGACCATATATTTATTAAATAAATTAACATTCAATTAGTGGTGGTTACTATATGATTAATGAGTAAAAATTCATTTTATGCTTCAAAAATTGTTTTTATTGCATTTTGTACAAGAATGTTGTGATTATTTTCAACCAATTTAGAAATTTTATTTGATAAAATGGAATAACTTTCCCAATAAATACGTAAAAATAATCCTAAAATAATTTTTTGGAATTTTTATGAGAAGAATTATTTTTGAGTGAATAGTGAAAAATAATAAATTTGAAAAATATTTCATTTATTTTATTTAAAAAATGTAATTTAAAAGTAAAATTATATTTTGGATTTTTTTATTAATTAAATTAAGTTTAATTTTATTAAAAATAATTCAAATAATTACATTATAATCAACATTATTCCTGATTTAGATATAAAATTATTTTTATTCTTAAAACGAGTATTTTCCTAAAAAAAATCATTATATTCTGCGCACTTGTATTAAACATAATCTTAAACACATATGGAAACTAAATCTTATAAAATTTATTAAATATTTGGAATCAATATTTTCAAATTATTTAATAAGTTTCATATAATTTTTAGTCATACTGAATAGTAACCATGTTAAAAGTTTATCACCATAGTAAAGGGTAAAATGGGTTAATTGAGATTGAAATTGTGGGATATGGATGAAAAATATATAAAAGAAATAAATTAATATAATTTGATATATATATTTCATACTTCATCATCATAACTTCTAAAATAAGTCAATTTTTCAACTTTAATGTCATTATGACCATTATATTATTTTAAGTGAAGAGTAATTATAAAATGTCACTCTCTCACTAATTATGTTTTCATAATATGGATATATAAAGAAATGATATATTAAGTAATATAGATGATCAATTTTATGATGAATAAAATATATTTATTATATTAATTTATTTTTAATTTTTAGTGATGGAATAATTACCTAGAACATTTATGCTATGTCGATACAACACTTGTGCAGGAAAAATAAAAATCAAGTAAATGATTTTAAAAAACATTAGAAATAAAAATGTTTGGGTTACTTATGATGTCCAAAAAATTTATGAATTTTTATAAATTTTTATTGTAGGTAAAAGTTTTTATATTTCAATAATATTGTTATCATGTTTCCGTTAAAGTCAAATTTTGTTAATAGTCTTGAAAATGACTTTAAATGGTATTTAATGTTTAAAAAATATTTATGAATAATTATTAAAACATAATAAACCATATAATAACTCAATTGGTTTTGAATTTATTGATTATATCATAAATATTACAAGTATTTTCCACTTTTAATTTTTAAAATTGCTTTCATAACCCTTAGAGATTGAAAAATATGTTACCACGGTTATGGTTAAAAGGGGTAATGAGGGGGCTAGACTAAGAGATAAGGTTAAAAATAAGACTTAATGTTTGATAAATTTTATTTTTAAAATTTATTTAAACCATATTATTATTAAATTATAATATATTTTACTTTCGAGTCATTTTTAATGAGTTAGACACATTTTATATATTAATATTTCATGTATTTACAAGATTTATACCCACCTCACTTATAAAAGGGAACCTCCTATTCTCTCATATATACACTACTTGAGCCTCTTATCTAAAACAATACCTTCCCAAAACCTAATAAAAATACCTTTTCATATATTATATTCTTTTTTCTCAACAAAATACCACTTCAATAAGGCTTAAGGTGTAATCCAAAGGAGGTTACCAAAAGAATAGGTGTATGTTGTTATAGAAATTTTCCAAGTTCCTTTCTTATTAAACATCATTGAAATATTAAATAACCATATTATAATTATTATATCATTATATTAACCATAATGATATTTTTTTATGTTAATTTTATATCAATTTTTCTATCTCCTTTCAATCCTATGGAAAATGAAAATATCACTTGTGCGTACATACGGTCTACCATCTCCAAGTTATGATGTAATTTTTTTTCACCACCACTTAAATTGTATGATTATAAATATGTAATTAATGAATATATATGAAATTTATGAAATAATTATTATTCTATAAATATGAAATATCATCTACTATCTTACCCTTCCATCCGTTAGAGAATGATAACATTGTTAGTGCATATGTGTGGACTACCACCTCCACGAATAGATGTGATTTGTTTTTCTATTACCACCACGCATAGATTATTATAAAATAATGTATAAAAAATATAAAAAATCATATTAATTGAATGATTAAATTTTTTAGATGATGGATCCATTTCATAACACCTTTAATCATGGTTAAAATACATATGTAATTTTGTAAAAATTGGTTAAACAACCTTAAGTGGTCAACATAAAGAAGAAGTATTCAATGAATGGATATCAAATGATTATAAAAGGACCATAAATATTGAAATATAGATGAAAAGGTTTTTAATAAAATATTTAATAAATTTAAATTGTTTATTCAAGACTATATAATGTATCTGACCAAGACGGAATCCATGTTAAGGGTTTTTCATCTCAATTCCACTCCATTGACACTTCTATTATATTATGCACATAATTTATTTTATATGGTCAATTTAGTGACCCAATGAAATATTATATCAAGAATTAATATTCATTCATGATACTATCACTTTCAATTAATTTTTTCTCTCCTAATTTTTTTTATTTAAAATTTATTAAAGTAGTAAAAGTTTATTTTTACAATATTACTCATATTCTAGATTGTTCATGTTTATATTTACATTAGAATAATTAAATTATATTTAAAATCTGAAAACCAATATATTTTATTCTCCTCTAGTTATTTATGTATTTATCATGTTTTTATTCCAACCTTTCCTATCTTTGGTACTCAAAGAGAAAATTAGTTTTTTTAAACAAAACCAACCATATTTCTTTTTTTCGGTAAAAAATATTTTTGTTTCATATCGATATTTTTCAATTTATTTTATAGAAGTTTTTATAAAATGTAAAATTATTTGAAATTTTACTTTTCTTCTAACTTTTACTTTATTTACAAAGGTTTAAATTTAATATTCTTAATGTTTTATGAATAATCGGTTTTTTGAATTTTTACAAAAGTGTAAAAGGAATATCCATTTTAACGTAAATGTCGTTAATCAATTTTCCCATAGACTTTATCGTTAGTTGGTATTTATATTAATTTAAAATTTTCTATTATTTTTAAAATGGAACTATTTTCTCTTATTTTTCAAGTTTTTAATTTTTATATTAAAATAAAAAAATTATTATTTTCATAAATGGTGAAAATAATTTTGGAAATGATTTATAAATTCAATTTTACAAAAAAGTTACGAAAGTTTTAAGGAATGTTATTTTTAAATTTTTTCTTCTATTTTACTCTTTAATTAAAAAAAATATTTTTCTTTATTTTAAACCATCATTTTTTATGAATTTATTTTCTTCTATCATTCTTAACTAAATTTTTTATTATACCTTGTTTTTTAATCATTGTGATCATGTTCTATATCACTCTACATTATTCATTAAACATTATTTTTCTACTTAATGTTCATATTTTCAATATCATGGATATATATAATATTTTATTAAACATATACCTTTTTAATATATGGTGTTAGTTGTTGGATTCTTATTTATTTCATTTATTGGGTAAATATTTATGTTTTATATTCTTGATTCAATGTGAATATTTATTTATTGAAAAAGTATATTGATTATGTATTTTATTGTTGATTCAATATATAAGGAATTCATTATATATGTGTTAGTAAGGATTTGGGATTGGTTATAAGTATCCCCTAGATACATCAATGGGGTGAATGAGACAAAATAGGTGGCCATATTAGTTGGGTAATTAGTGTATACCATCCCAAACAATGAAAGTTACTTGGACAAGGCCTTGAGTATAGAATTTATGATGTATTGTGTAACATCCCAAACCTATTTATCCCTCATGTGACTGATTCTATTCATTAAAATATCTCAATAATTCCTCCTCGTAAGCTGAAGGCTATCGATTAACAATGAGGTTGTAAGGAATTATGACAACCCATATATTTCATACACTTTATTTCTGGATTTATTTTGTAAATTTACACTTAATACATACCCAAAATATAATTAGGCCTAGTTTATTTTGGTAATTAAGGACATAAAATAGTAAATTTAAAAATAAATATAATTATGTAAACTAAAACTCAATAACATGCCCCTAAATTCCTGTGATCTTCTAAAACTGCACAGGAGAACCTTGAGATATACATAAAAAATGGGTGAGCTATAAATCCCAGTAAGGGAATAATAAAATCATAACATGTTGAAATTAATACATGTGAGTCAATATAAATTTCAAGTTAATATAATATGGGTGATAATCATAAATTTTAATATCAAATAATTATAAAAGATGATAACATAAAGGCATCATGGGAATGTGACAACGACATAAAACATGACATCATAAGTATAAGTCAAGGCTAACCACCAAGACATCATAACATAATGTTCTTAGTATAACCTACCATACAACATACATGGAATTTCATGATATAAAAACATTACCCAATGTATTAGAGGGCTATATAATTATACTCCCACTTGTCACATTCATATCATGTGCATGCAAAGTGTGCCACATGGATCATACAACATACGGATTTTATTCATCACTTTTAATACCATGATTAAGGATTGTGGTTTTAATATATGGAATTAAAAAAGAAATTATGTGTACTTACATATATGAATACCCTTGAGTGGAAATGGGGATGGGTGTTTACTACATAAATTTTTGGCATGAAAAGTCAGAGGATAATTTTGGCAGTATAATGGGTGTATATAAAGGTTTATGTAAGGGGTAAATGAGATTGAAAGGAGGTATATCATTACATTTAATTCATAATGAAAATAAATGGTCGTGTAAAAAATATTACAACATCTATAATTAGTAATGAAAAGGGTCTTACTACAAAGAAATTACTTGAAATAAAAATAAGAGAAGAGAGTCCCTTTCCTTGAGAGGGTGCTTCTAAAAGATTGGGGAGATTCTTAAGAGATTAGGGAACCTTGGGAGGGATATAAATAGGTATGGGTGGATTATATTTTAGATACAAGGGTATTTATTGAAGATTATTAGGAGTTTGGGTGGGTTTATATAGTAAAATATAGGATAATTATATATTAATTTCTAAACATTGGTTTTAAAATCTATAAGATAAACTAATAAAAAACAAAAATAATACCATGGTTTGTTCTCATGGTTTCTGAAAAATATAAATTTATTTAATTATTTTATAATGATAAGTACCTAATTCCACAAAATAATACCCTTTGGGAAGTAGAAGTGAGTCATGTTTATAAAGAATTAATTTTAGAACCTTAAAATATAACATAGGTTTTGGAGGATTCATTAAAGGTTTATAAAATTAATAAAAAAACATAAAAAAACATTATTTATAATTTTAAACATAATTTTTGTCTTATATACTATTTATAGTATTTATTACATCACTTTTTGGCTTTTATAATGTCATAATACATTCCATATATTTATATTGTATTAAATTTTTACACAAAACTTCGATTGTCTCAGAAAATTATTGAAAATTCACTATTGGATAATTTAAACATATTTATTTTGATAATAATATTTATATTATCCAAATAATTCTCTAAATATTAGAATTTATACTTTTAAATCAAAAATCCATATTTACCAAAAAAAAATGCTAGTTTTTTTACAATAACACTTTTTTAAACCTTATTAAATTTAAATTTGACTTCATAAAATTATATTATAATTTAAATTTAAATAAATATTATTTGATAATAATATTTTATTAAAATATATTTTATTTCAAAAATTTATTTAATTCATCTAAATAGGTTCTTGATTGAAAATATATATATACCAAAAATACAATCTGTGTTTCATCATATCAAAATTTAATTTTTATCAAATTTATTATTTAGTCATTATAAAGTACAAAAAGATAAATATAAAAATTATTTTATGAAAAATAAAAATATAAAAATTCATACTATTAGGTTCCATATACATAGCCATTTTTTACACTAATTAATTCATTAAGGGTAAGTTTTATGATGGTGAGATTTTATTGGGGTGGTTCAACAAACATGGTTTGGGTCATGATCTCGATGAGCTTGAAATTTTCCCACAAAAAATATCACTCATGATTTAGTTTTTGAATATCATCTTGGGATTGGTAAATGAAAATTATAGTGATTCTATCTCCCTCATAATTTTTGATAAATGGTATTTATAAGGTATAATCCTACTGGTTGAGACCATCACTTCCTTTTTCTATGTAAAATAGATTTATCATAACACTATATATATACTAATCATATGATAATTGTATAATGGATATAATATAAATAGTTATTATACTTAACGGTCTTTTAAATATGATAATACATAAATTATAACAGCCCAAAATAACCTAATTAGTGCATATTTTTTCTATAATTTCATTTCATAATAATAAATTTACTCATTTAATAGGGGAATTTCATTTATAAATGTTTGGGTCATTAGATTATTCCCCCTTCAAAAATTTCACCTTTTAAATTTCATTTAAACACTAAAACAGATAGTGGTAATTCTATTTCATCATCTCTTCTGGTTCCAAAGACACTTCTTCAAACTTGTGGTTCTATCACAACACTTTGATCATGTGAGTTTTCTTATTTCGCATAACCCTATCTCTGTGATCTAAGATCGTCAACATATGCTCCTCATATGAAAGATCATTCTTCAAAGATACTACCATAGGGTTCAGTACATGTGAGGGGTCTGGTATATACTTCCTCAATATAGATACATGGAATAAATCATGTGCTTGAGATAGGTTAGGTAGTAGTGTTGGTCAATAGGCCATTTATCCAATGCGATAAAGGATCACAAAGGAGATTATTTAGCTTGGAATAAGATTTTCCTTCTTCCCAATCCCCATGACTTTATTCCGTGTATATATATGAATGAATAATTTATCTCTAACCTCAAACTCCAAGCCTCATCAAATATTATCTACATATATTTTCTGTCTACTTATTGCGGATTTCATATAACTATGAATGGTTTGAACTTTCTCTATCATTTCTTGGATAAGATTAGGTCCCATCGACATTAACTCTCTAACTTCATCCTATAATTTTAGAGTCTGGCATCTCTTCCCATAAATATACTCATAAGGTGTCATTTGAATTCTTGAATTGAAATTTTTTTTATACGATAACTCCACTTGGGGAAGGTGATAATACAAATATACTTGGAAATATATTAAAAAATATATCAGTATATCCTATAGAGTTTTAATGGTTCATTCAGACTGACCGTCATTATATGGGTGATAAATATTTATGAAGCTTGGTTTTGCATCCAACACTTGTTTAAGGCTTCTCCAAAACCTCAAGGTTAACCTAGAATATCAATTGAATATAATATATAATGGAACTCCATGCATTTTTACCACTTCACTTATGTATATCTTGGTGAGTTGGTAAAGATATAAATCTTCCTTAATAACAATAAAAGGTGCTTACTTGGTAAGGAGATCAACTACCACCAAGATGGCATTATTTCCTTTAGGGGTCATGGGGAGTCCTAAGATAAAATACAAGGTTATGTTTTAACATTTCAATATTGGTATAGGAAATGGTTTCATCATACCCTTATATGTATACCATTCCACCTCAACTTATTGAAATACCAAGAATCATGATAAAAATTCTACAATATCCCTCTTCATGTTATCCCACAAGAAATTTTTCTTCAAATATCTATACATCTTAGTGATTCCTGGATGAATAGATAAGGATGAGTTATGTGCATCATCCAAAAGTTCCCTCTCCAATTTTGGTTTTTATGGGACACATTTTCAGTTTCTAAAGCTTATAACTCTATTTATATCAAATTTTAACTCCAAAATATTCACTACCATTTCTATAGTACCTCATCATTCTTTTAAGCCTCCTTAATCCTCTCAAGAATATATGGTTGAGTAGTCATTTGAGTAAGGTAATATAAAGATCCTTTTATTATTTCCATTTCCATCCATTTTGTGTGTAGTAAAAGTTAATCCCTTACAATTATTAACATGGATAGGGTTATAGGATATTCTATAAAGAGCATATGTCACTCTGTTTTCCTTCCTAGGATAGTAATGGATTGAACAATCATAATCCTTGTTCATCACTAACAACCTTTGTTGGTGCATATTGAGATCCATTTATGTGAATATATACTTGATGCTTTTATGATCTATATATATCTCACAATTCTACCCATAGAGATAATGTCACCAAATCGTCTATAAAAAGGCCACTACAACCAGTTATAGATCATGTTTTGGGTAATTATACTCATTTATCTTTAATTGGTAAGAGGCATGGGATATTACTTTTTCATCTTTCATGATTACACAACCCAATACTTTTTTTGATGCATCATTTTAGATCAAAAATCCTTCCCCATTTAAAGATAATGTGAATATAGGTGTAGGGATTATCCTCTTTTCATCTATTTAAATATTTATTCACAGACATTATTCTAGAAAAAAATTACCCCCTTTCGAGTAAGCTTGGTTAGTGGAATTTAAAATCATGAGAAGTTTCTAAAAAATTTATTATAGTACCCTTATAATCCAAAGAAACTATAAATTTATATCATAGAGGTTGGTATGTGAAATCCTTAAATTGCCTCCATTATTTAAGGATCCATATATATCACTTTTTTGGAGATAATGTTCCAAAATAATGTTACTTGCTCCCTCCAAAACTAACTTTTTTTTACTTTTCATACATATTACTTTTATGCATGTTCTTCAATGAAACATCCAAATTCTATTTGTGATCCTCTATTATTTTGGATTAAATAATAATATAATCTATGAAGACTAACAAAATTTTGAATAGGTAATCTTTAAAGACTCAGTTCATTAATTCTATGAATATTTCTAGAGAATTATTGAGTCTAAAAGGAGTTACTATGAACTCATAGTTCCCATAAATTGTATGAAAAATAAATCTTGGGTATATCCTCTTACTTTACATTTACATAATAATATCCTAACCAAAGATCCACCTTAGTGAATTACTATGCTCTACATAGTTAGTCGAACAATTCATCAATACATTGTAGAGGAAACTTATTCTTTATCATGATTTTTTTAAGTTCATGACACTCAATTTAGAGGTTCATTAACCCGTCCTTCATCTTGATGAAGAAACTGGTGAACCCAATAGTGAATACACGTGGGTGTATAAACCCTCTATCCAGACTATCCTATAGTTTCTTCTTATTCTCCTCAAGTTCAAAAATGGAAATTCCATATAGATTCAAGGACATTGGAAAAGATTCAGGTATTAGTTTGATCAAGAACTCGACCTCTCGATTAAGAGAAAGATGAGGCAATTCTTTAGGAAACATATTAGTGAATTCCAGTTCAATTGGAATGTCATCAAGGATGATCTTTTCCTTGGATTAAATCATTTGATCTAGATATTCTTTCTCATGAGGAAATAAAATCCATGCTTGATATGATGATACCAAAGGAGATTCATCCTCATCCTTACACTTTTATAGAATCAGAGGTAAATTTTTTATGCATGTGGTGATTTACTTATCTTATAAATTAATATTGGATCCATACAAGAAAATTCAATCCATGCCTATAATAGTAGAAAATTCCACTAAAGTGAGTATCTCAAGATTTTTTTGGGAAATTCATCCCAAATATTTTAATAGGCAATGGGTTATATACTTTAGATTCACTAATCACCCCATTTTTTATTTTCACTAATAGCTCTACTTCCATGTTTTGTTGTGGTGTTATACTAAAATTTCATGATATAAAGGATTGTGCAAAACTATAATCAAATAATATGTTTGCTATACTTGAATGAATAACTAGTATACCCATCTCCACTTTATTTTCCGGGTCCACCTCAATAGTTGTGATGACATAATATATCCATTTCTCTCTAGGCCATGGGGATTTTTTCCTTGTTTTTCATCAACAACCCTTGGTTTAGGGAATTTATTCACATAGTGTCCTTATTCCTTATAGTTGAAACATTGGATAATAGGTTGAGGGTTGTTTGGATAATTCCTTTCTCCCATAAAATCGGTGGGTTTCTCCCATCATAAAACACTATCTAGGTTCCCTTATATCCCACACCTAAAGTATTTCCTTCTCCCCTTCATAAAATTTCTAAGATGCATCTTCACACGCATTTGAAAAGTGTGATGTTGAACTTTATTTCCCCCATGATAATTTTCCATCGTGCCACCAGAATTAAATTTCATTCACTTCTTCTTATCTCTAGAACTATGAGACCCTTGATATTTGTTGATCTATATTTTGTCTTTGATGTCACATAAAAAAAAGTTCCTCATAGCTGTCAAAGTATCAAATCACCAAAACTTTTCATAAACTTGAACTTAACCCACTAAAGAATCAGTCAACATTACTTTATGGGGAAATAATAAAGCTAGAGGTATATCATGAAAGTATTTCTTAGTTGTATTTATACACCCTGGTGTATTTGGAATCCTTATTCTTGAGGCTAAAGAAATCCATCTCTCTTTTATGTTTGAGATTTTAAGGAAAATATTAATTGAAAAACATTTTTGGGAATTCTTTCCACTCCATCACCTTGATATCCTCCTTGGTCTTAGTATTTTTTATCAGCATAAACCATTTATTAGCTTCACCCTCCATACAATAAACAACTAGTACAAATTTTTTTTTCAAATAATTGATGATTGAAGAAGATCTTGTCAATGGATTTGATCCATTGTTCTATGATTATGGGATTAAAATATCCACTAAAAGTCAAATTCATCTATAACATAAATATTTAAATTGAAACTTGATACTTCTTAAGGTGTATGGGTTTTCCCCCTAATTCATGTTTCTATTAAAAACATGAGTTAATTGATAAATTATTTCCATTTAATTCCTTAATCCTTTTCCCACTGGTTTGGGAATCTCATTTGGGTAGTCAAAAAACTTATCATCACACTAATTGTTGACTTTATTCCACTTATTTTTAGACATTGACTAAAAATAAAGGTAAAATTGGGGATTAAAATTTCTAAACTATTAAACACATAAATAGGAAACCATGAACATTATAGGAATATCTCATAAATGACATATATTCCTTAATCTATGAATTTATAAGTTTCAATCTATGTTATTTATGTTCTATTTCCTAACATAAAGTCTAATGGAAATTTTTTTCCCTTAATAATGGTTTATAAGGAGATAAATTTACCAAATATTATCCTCTGGAAGTGTCAAACCATGTGTGTAGTAAGTCCTCTTTATCATGAAAATTTTATGATCAATTCCAGCTCAATGCACCCATTTCATGGTTATAAACTCTAAGTAAAAATTTTCTAGAGTCATATCCACTTATAGTATCTAGAAAAGGATATAATTTATTATGAACCACTTAATCTATACTTTACCAAAATTTATGAATATTTTTTTGGTTTATCCTTATCCCTAATTTTTTTACTTGAGTTTTCTAATCCTAATCCCTAAAAATAACTAGACTTTTCTCTGATACCAACTATGACAACCCATATCTTTCATACAATTAATTTCATGATTTATTATATAAAGATACACTTAATACATCCCAAAAGATCATGAGGCCTAGTGTATTTTTGTAATTAGGTAAATAGCATAATAACTTGTGAAAAAAATCAATGACATAAACTAAACCTCCATAACATGACCTTAAATTTCCTTTATCTTCTAAAACTACATGGCATAACCAAGGGGTGTATATAATAAATGGGTGAGATATAAATCCCATTAAGGGAATAATAAAAGCATAAAATGATGAAATTAATACATGTAATTCGATAATAATATCAAGGTAACATAATAGGGGTGATAATCATAAACTTTAATATCAAATAATTATAAAAGATGATAACATAAAGGCAATATGAGAATTTAGTAACAACATAAAATGTGACATCATAAGAATATGTCAAGGATACCAATAATACATAATAACATAGTGTACATAGGATAACCTTTTATGCACCATACCTAGTATATCATGAGATAAAAACATTACCAAATGCATTGGAGGGATATATAATTTTAGGCACACCCGTCACATTCATATCATGTACATGCATAAGTGTACAATATAGATCATACAATATAAGTATGTCATTCATCAATTTTAATCCCATTATTAAGTAGTATGGGTAATATATATAGAATTACTCAATCAATTAAGGATAATTACAACAAGGTGAACACCCTTGAGTGGAAATTTGGATGGGTATTCACTACACTAATGGTTTTCATGAAAAATCATAGTACAATTTTGGCAGTATAATATGTGTGTATATAAAGGTTTATGGAATGGGTAAATGGGAGTGAAAGGATGTCTCTAATTACATGGAAATCATAATTCCAGTAAAGTTGTGTGTAAAAACACATTACAACATGGATAATTTGAAATAAAAATGGGATTATTACAAAGTACTTGAAATAAAAAAAACATAGAGGAGAGAGTATCTTACCTTGATATGGAACTTCTAAAAGATTGGTCAGAGATTATTAAGAGCTTTGGGGAACATTGAGAGGGATATAGATAGGGAAGGGTAGAGTAAATTTATGTTCCAAGGTTTTGAGTAAATAGTAATTAGTGGTTGGGTGGGATTTTATAGAAAAAAATAGGATGATTCTTTATTAATTTATAAATATAGTTTTTTGAAAGAGACTAGTCCAGATGATTGTATCACTGAGAGGGGGAGGGGTGAATTAGTGATAATTTTTATTTTATATTTTTTTGAAATAACCTTCACCGCCTATTGAAGATTGAATTCCCAACTGAAAATAATTCACCCACAAATCCAAAGGAATACAAGTATTTAGAAGGTTCTATATTCAATAAGAATAGCTACGTCCTTGGTATTTAGAAGGTTCTCTATTCAATAAGAATAGCTACGTCTTAGTATGAAAATTTCAAATACCTTTTTTTATTTCTTCCGAAATCCTTTCACAAGTTATTTCATCATTCCCATTAAAGATAATGTCATCAACATAAACAATCACAATGAGGGAATACACTTGAATTTATTTTATGTAGAGATTTTTATCCACTCTTTCATTATTGAAATTCATCTTCCTAAAGCATGTATCCGATTTGGAATACCATTCCCTAAAAGCTTGTTTTAGTCCATACAAATCCTTTTTCAATCTGCACACATAACTTTCAATTTTCCAAAAAACAGATTCACAAGGTTGTTCAATATAAAATTCCAATTCAAGATCACCATTACGAATTTAACATCCATTTGAAAGATCTTTTAGCCTCATTGAGCATTAATAGAAAGAAATATTATGATTGTTTCAATACATTACACTAGATCAAAGGTTTCATCAAAATCAATACCTTCAATTTGTGATTACCCTTTTCACAATAATCTTTCTTTGTTTCTTATCACTTCACCTTCTTCATTTAGCTTATTTTGTAAATACCATTTTGTGACAATGAAGTTTTTGTTTTGTGATTTGGGTATGATTTCCCATGTATCATTCTTTTAAATTTAATACAACTCTTAATTCCTAGCCTAAACCCTTTCTGGATTCTCAAAGTATTCTTTCACATCATTCAAATCTACTTTTTAATACAAAGAAGTCTGTTTAATTACATTCTTTTTTGTTCTTGTTTGAACCTTCTGATGTTGATCACTAATTATATTTTGAGCTTCCACTTACTTACTCTTCCTTGAATTAGATTTTTGAATATGTTTTTCATCACTTGAAATAGCTAAGTATGGTTATTCTTCTTGATTAGGAATACAATTGTATATATACTTATTAGAATAGTTTTCAAAACAATCTTTCTCATCTTTCTCATCTTCCTGAGTATGTATATCTTCCTTTTCAATCACATTCACATTAACTAAATAAAAAAATTCTTTATGTTTATTTTTCTAAAAATTTAAATCCTCTTTCTTCTGGATCATATCCAAGAAAGATTCCATCTTTACCTTTCTACTCAAACTTTCCATAGTTTCCACATTTCTTCTTTATGATACAAGGACTCCCAAAAACACATAAGTGTTTTAAAAATGGATTTTTTTCATAAAAACATTAATATGGATTCATATCTTATTGAGTCATATTGAAATTATGGTTCTAGATATAAATAGAATTACTTATGGCTTTCCTCCAAAAGTAATTAGAAATACCATGTTCAAGTAAAATAGTTCTTTCCATTTCTACTAAACTTATATTCTTTCCTTCAGAAACCCTATTTTTTGAGGAATATAGAGGGAACTATACTCATATCAAATTCCATGATTTTTAAGATAAAATTAAAATTATTCACTTCTGTATTCACCGCCATTATTTGTTCTCAACTTCTTCACTGAATACTCAAATTCCTTCTTATCTTTCCTTCTGAAACTTTTAAACATTTACAAATCATCTAATTTATTTTTCATATATATAACACAAGTAATTCAAATAAAATAAAAAATGAAATTGATGGAGTAATTATCTCCATTTTTTATTGTTTTCACATTGGCCTGTAGGTATCAGAATGAATTAGCTTCAGGGGTTGTTATCAAAAAATCTCAACTTTCTTATGCACACCATTTTCAATCTTTCCTTTCTGACAAATAGTGTAACACCAATCTCTTCTTCTTGAAAAATTAGAAATGTTTTAGATACTATCTATTTTAGATAACATTCTCATGTTTATTTGACACATGTGTCCCATCCTTTTATTACACAATCGATTCTCCTACACTATACTCATGTAACATTATTTTTTTATTTCTCTAATATGAAACAAATTTCCTTTTTTACATTGGCCAATTATAACATTTTTTCTATCTTCTTCACTTTTCAAAAAAACCCATATTTTTTTGAGATAAATTTTTTACCCTCATCACACAATTGTGAATCACTTATAAAATTTTGTTTTAGCTGATCAACATACAAAGCTCTCTTGGATTTCATATTTTTTTTCCCAATGATGGTTGATCCAACACCTTTAATTTTCAAGGATTCATCATTTCCAAATATCACTGTGCCTTTTTTAAAATCTGTATCATTATTTAACAATTTAAAATATTATATTAAATGAGAAGAACACCCACTATCAAAAATCCAAGTTTGCTCTCATTTTGTATCTTTCAATACAATTTCAACAACAAGATATTTTACTTCTTCCTTTTCTTTATTCATCTTTGGATTTTGAGTATTGTTAAGAATATTTCATTATTCTAGTAACAAAAACAAGACAACCTTTTTCAAGGTTTCTAGGTTTTTCACATCTTTCACAAATATTTTACAAAGTTTGGAAACTATTTTCAATTTTTACACCACCTTTTTCAAGTTTCTTCAAAACTACCTTCATAGACTTCTTTTTTTGAGGTAATTGACTCCCCCTCAACCTTTTCCTTTCATAAATTGTGAAATAATTGTAATTTTTTGGTTAAACCAACACATATTTCTATATGTCAGAATCCACCAAAATACCAGAAATATCCATAAAATGAGTATTTTCCTCTCAAACTTTCATACTGCCTAGAATTGTGAATACATTTCTCAATAAATCTCATGTATTTCTTTTATAATACATCAAAATTTCTATTATAAATCACATTATTATTATTCTTTTAAGGAATAATAGAATCTGAAGTGTTTGAAACTATTTTGGATCTAGATAAAACATTTTCGGACTTAGGATGTTTTGTAAATTATGGATTCTTCATTTTCTCAATCTGGTCCACATACATAACATTCCAAACATTCTTTATTTCAGAAACAATTCCATCTTTCTTATCACCCTTTTAAGGTAACATTTATTGAACCTTCTCTAGTTTTTTATTCCAAGAGCTTTAACCAACTTTAATAAAAGAGTTTTGGAAAGTTTTATTTTTCTTTTTAGTTTTAGAAAGTTTTTTTAGACAAGTTCCAACTATTCTTATTTTACTTTTAACTTCACCTCCAGATACTCATTGTGATTCTTTTATTCTTCAAGAGATTTATTAAAATCATCAATCTCTTATAATATCTTTTATTTCTCATCAGAAACAAATTATTTATTTCTTGTTAAGGAAAATTCATCTTCCAACTTTTTTTTATTTTCAAGTATTTTGATCTTCCTAAAAAATTCTTTCAATTGTTCTTTCAAATGAATTTCATGTTCAGTTTCTTCTTCTTTAGATCTACTTCTTCTGAATTATTCATCACTCATTGTTTCAATAAAATTATTTTAAATACAATAATAAACTAATTTTTTGGATTCAGCATCACTTCCTTCTTCTTATTCATCTTTAAACAAGAAACTTCTTCTTTTGGAATTGATGAATTTCTTATCTTTCCCTATGGAATATGATTTTCCTTTGTCACCATGTTTTTTCCATGATCGTCTTGGATTTCTTTCTTCTTTATCACTATCCTCTTCTTTCTTTATTAGAGAACAACTATCTGTAAAGTGACCAATACCTCTACATTAAAAATACTTCAAGGGAAGTTTCCCCTTTAATTTCCCTATACATCTTTTAAAATTTGTAGAAAACAAGGATAAAATATCATCAAGATTTTTACATACCTCGTTTTTAGAGTTAGATTCACCAAATTCATCTTTAATAAGAACATTATTTGAATTTCCTCTCTTAGAATACTTGGAATACATTTCTCTATCAACTTTGTTTTCTATTAATAGATTTCTCCCTTATCATTTCATAAGTGATGAGAGTACTATAAAAATCATCAAGATACAATGTTTTAGAATCTCTATCTTCTAATGAAGAAACATTTGCATCAAAATTTTTGGGAAGCACTATCAATATCTTTTCAAAAATTGTAGAGTCATCCAACTTTTCACCCAGACATTTGATAGTACTCACAATTTCATTTAACCAGGTATAGAAGTCCCCAACATATTCATGCTCATCCATCTTCAAATATTCATATTTCGATCTCTATATTTTTAACTTCATATTCTTCACCTTTTTATTTCCTTTTCATGTGTTTTTCAATTTATCCCATATACCTTTGGTTGTGGTAACTCCTTTCACTCTTGAGAATTCACTTTTTGAAAGTGGTGGTAATATAGAATTCTTAGACCTTCCATCATTCTCTAGATTCTTTTTATCAATAGATGTAAGAGGATCTTTAAAATCAATAATATAAAATCCAATTGTGTAGCTTCAAGAACATCATATCTAATAGACATAAAATATGAAAAAATTCTATCTTTCTAGATATGATAATTCTTTCCATAAAAGACCAGAATACCTTTACTGCTCACACAATTTAAATTCTCCATCAGCAAAGAATGAGAAAAGGGAACCTATGCTCTGATACCACTTGAAAGAGGCCAGACAGGATGATTGTATCATTGAGAAGGGGAGGGGTGAATTAGTGATACTTTTTCTTTTATGTTTCCTTGAAACAAACTACTCATCATATTAAAGATACAATTCCTTGTTGAAAAAAATTCGACCACACATCCAAAATAACATGAGTATTTATAAGGCTCACTATTCAATTATAATATCTATTTCCTTGGTATAGTTTGGAAGTAATCCAATACCACAAAATCCACTAGAAAACAATCCTTGTATTACAATGAGTTGGATATGTTCTTAAACTCATGTAGCACTATATAAACAATCCAATTGTGTGTTTTTATACTCTAAGAAAAAAATGTGTAATACAATATTTGTGTAATAATTCATGTTACCTGGGATTATTTTCAATTCTAAAAATGTATTCAATTGAAAAAAAATTCTTCAATTTCTTACCTAGAAGAAGCTAATAATTTCTTGAACTTTGTTATGAAAACTTAGTTTGATTTTACCAATCTGATTTTCCCAGTCTAAATCCTATGAGTATGATTTTCCCTAATATGATTATTCCCCATATTATTCTCCCTAGTATGAAAAATATAACATTGATAGAATATAATATAGATGAATCAGCACCACTTCAATTATCCATCTTCCTCAGTCCAAAAAACCCAATACAGAAATATTGATCTGATTAATCTATCTCAATACAATGATCAACTTAATACAATTTACAATCCAAATATGGTAATCCGCTGAGTACAATAAACACTGAGTACGATGATTGGAAGAATACAAGGTTGTGGTCTTGTCTCTTCTCTTTCACTTAAATCTGTCAAAACTACTTCAATAAAAGTGAATACAGAAACTTAATCTTATCTCTAAAACTCAGAGCTTCTCTCTCATTAATAGTACATTGGTCATTCGGAAAAGTATAATGTACTTTTAACCTTTTATAGGCGACCCTTGATAGGATTTGGTGGGAATCCCAAAAAAATTCTTGATTAATCAAATTAACCTTAAAATCAATTTCCCATAAAATATCGAGTGTATTTTGACTTCGCCAACATTTCTCAAAGATTCTTGATTCTTCTACAATATTTATTTATTCTTCTGAAATTCATTTCAATTTCCATTCTGATTTCAATTTATGGGTCCGACTTTTCTGAATATGATTTCTTCAGAATAAATCATTGAAAGTGTATGAAGAAATTGATATCACTTCTGAATGCTGGATACAATCATTCTTTTGAGTTTTAAGCACCCCTTTGATAGTACATCCAGCAAAACACCTTCACTTTTTCTCTTGACCAACTTGAGATATAAAACTCCATATTCACCTCTTCTCTTTACCAAGTTGGAAACCAACAAAGTAATACAACCCTTTGAAATGGATGAATACATTATTGATCTCATTATCTTATTCTCTTTTCATTCATAGGCCTCGATAAATTCTTTCTCTGGATACGGTTGTCCATAGTACGCTATTTCTGAGTACGATTGGCCTGAATATGATCATTCTAAATATGATCATTCTTGGTATGATCATTTTCTCCCTGAGCCTAAGTACAATAATCCTGAGTATGAATGTTTTCGTATGTATATGATAGATGATCGGATTCCACAGTACCTGAGAATGATCATTCTGAGTAAGAAATATTTCTTATGATTCTCACCACATTCTTTCTTTCCTTCTCATCCCAAATCTGATTTCCATGAGTACGATAATTTTGGATATGATTATCCTAGATAAAATCACTTGAGTATGATTCCCAATAACCTTTTCTTCTCAGAAAACAATTTTCCTGAATCTTTTTCACTCTCCTTTTCTTTCACTAAGCTTTCATGATAAGTTCTCTAACTAACTTATCATTTATGAGATATGAATTAGTAAAGCATCATCACATTTATTTTATCATAGTCATACAGACTCCAATTCTCCATCAAAAAAACCACTTATTTCATATCCAATTAAGAGTTCATCTAATGACCATTTACTTCCAACAAGATACTTTCACTTTCATTAGATCAATTATCTAATTCCAAATAATGTTCAATTATTCATAACAGCCTTTTCTTGTACTAGTACCAAGATAAGCTTGGTCAGAATCTTTTCCTTAAAATAGCTTTTCCTCATTATGATGGACATAGTGAATCATACATTGCAGAAAACACAAGTCTGGTTCTATTTAAAACATGGATCAATATGATTCTCACTAAATAAAAAGTAGTATGGTTTCCTTTTCATCTTAAACTTACTTGAAAAAACAAATCCTTCTTTGATAACAAAAGACAACATCTGAAAATAGCCACCTTCCTTTTTAGATTTTTTCTAACAATTTCCCCCTTTGGATTTTGTTTTCAATCGAGTTTCATAAATAACCAAACTTTGTATCCTCAAAAAATGGATTACTAATCAATAATTCTAATCCTATGTGAGCAACTCAATATAAGAAATGAGAATCATTGATAAAAAAACCATGCTATCCAAAATTAGTGATTATGACAACCTTTTTATTTTTTCTACCTCATATATTCCTCATCCTCCCTAGAATACAAAAAAAATTATTTTCCTACAACCTCCCTAACAAACAGTTAGAATAGTTCCCTCAAAAAACAATGTTGAAATCACATCTTACCCATAACTCCCTCTTATTGAATGAAACACATTGATTTATGAAACAATTCTCCCCCTTGACAAAACAATCAAAAAATAAGATGAGAGAGGGGATATAAATACATACCTAAACCTTGATGATAAAGATGTTGGACTCCCAAGTTTAATCTCAATTTAGAGAATGATTCATTTGGAAAAGGTTTTGTGAAAATGTCAGCAGCTTGTTCAGATATTGGAACATACTCCAACTTCAATTCATTCTTTTCCACATGATCTTTGATGAAATGATATTTGATATCAATATTCTCTAAATGATAATTTTGAATAGGATTCCTGCTGAGAATGATTCTGATTTTTTTTCAAAACCCAAGAGCAAGGGTAACTTCACTTCAACAAGTAAATATTCCAACTGAGTTTTCATCTACATATGTTGAGTAGTTTCTTGAGTGGAAGAAACATACTTAGATTCAACCACACAAAGAGTTACCAAATTTTTTTTCTTTGAATTATAACTAAATAAATTATTTCCCAGAAAGAATACTCCACCATATGTGGATCTTATATCATCAACATTTAATTTCCAATCAATATCTGAATACCCAAAAAAATTAAATATTATCTAAGTTTGCATACCTGATTCTGAATTCTATTATGCCTTTGATATATCTGAGAATTATTTTTCTAGAAATTAAATGTGATTCTTTTGGAGTACTCAGAAATATTTCATATAAGGTAACATCATAAACAATGTCAAGTCTTGAGGTATTCAAATAAAACAAACTTCGAATCAACTTTAAAAACACTTTTTGATCAACTAATTTTCCTTATCCATTTTTTATCGACTTTGTTCCCACTATAAAATTAGTGTGTAGACAGATTTTGAGTTTTCCATGGCAAACCTCTTAAGAAGTTCCCTAGAATACTTTTCTTGAGAGAGAAAAATATATTCCTTCCTTTGTTGTATTTTTAACCCAAGAAATTATTTCATTTCCCCCAGCATGGATATTTCAAATACCTTTTTCATTTATTTAATAAACCTTTCACAAATTATTTAATTATTCCTAGAAAATATAATGTCATAAACATAAACAATCACTATAAAGTAATACTCTTGACTTTATCTAATGTAGATATTTTTATCCACTATTCCTTTCTTCAAATTCATCTTTCTTAAGTATGTATCCAATTTGGAATACTATGACCTCAGAGTTTGTTTTAGGCCATAAAAATCCCTTTTCAATCTGCACACATAACTTTCATCTCTCCCAAAAACAAATCCATAAGGTTGTTCAATATAAAATTATTCTTCAAGATCACCATTCAGGAATGTGGATTTAATATCCATTTGAAAGATCATATAGCCTCATTGTGTATAAATAGTAAGAAATATTCTGATTGGTCCAAGTCGCTCCATCAAAGAAAAGGTTTCATCCAAATCAATAAATTCAATTTGTGAAGACCCTTTGCACACCAATATCTCTTTGTTAATTATCACTTAACCTTCTTCATTTAGAAGGTTCCAGAAAACCCACTTTGTGCCAATAATGTTTTTTTTTCTAGCTTCGGTATGAGTTACCATTTATAATTCTTTTCAATTTGATCCAAATCTTCATTTATTTCCTAAACCCATTCTAGATGCTAAAAATATTATTTCACATCATTCATTTCTACTTTGGAATAAAAAGAAGTCTATGTAATAGAATTTATTATTTTTATTGTTTGAACCTTCTGATATTGATCACCAATTATATTCTAAGCTTCCACTTACTTCCTCATTCTTGGATGAGATTTTCAAATATCTTCCTTGTCACTTGAAATAGATGAGTCTGATTCTTCTTCTTGATTAGGAATACAATTGTCTATATCCTTATCAGAATTGTTTTTAAAACAATATTTCTCATCTTTCCCATCTACCTAAGTATGTTTATATTTATTTTCCTTTTAAATCACATTCGCATAAATTGAATCAACAATATTCTAGTTTATTTTTTGAAACATATATATCCTATTCTTTTTATAGCATAGCCAAGAAATATTCAATTTTCACCTGTCTTCTCAAACTTTCCATAGTTTCCACCTTTCTTCTTTATGATACAAAAACTCCCTAAAACCCTTAAGTGTTTCAAACATAGAGTTTTTTCTATAAAACAATTCATATGGAATCATATATGATTGAGGCCTATAGAAAAAATGGTTTTGGATATAAACAGAAGAACTCATGGATTTCCTCAAAACGTAATGAGAAATATCATATTCAAGTAGCATAGTTCTTCTGATCTCCACCAAACTTCTGTTATATCTTTCAGTAACACCATTTTTTTTGGGATTTTCTAGGGAACTATATACATTCCAAATTCTATGATTGTTAATAGAACCTTCAAATTATTCACTTCTATATTCACCAACATTAGATGTTCTCAACTTATTCACTGAATACTCACATTCCTTCTCAGCTTTACTTTTGAAACATTTACACATTTTCAAAGCATATGATTTATGTTTCATATAATTAACACAAGTAATTAAAGTAAAATAATCAATGAAAGTGATGAAGTACTTATATTTATTTGTTTATTATTCTCTCATTGTCCTGTATATGTTAGAATTAATCATCTCTAGGGGATTTTTTGAACAAATATCAACTTTATTACGCACAGAATTTTCAATCTTTCCTTTCTAACAAATAGTGAAACATCAATCTCTTCATCTTGTAAAATCATGAATGTATCAGAAACTATTTATTTTAGATAACTTTCTCATGTTTCTCTGATAGATGTGTCCCAAAATTTTATGTCATAATTGATTCTCTTCCACCATACTCATGTAAAAAGAGTTTTTTATTTCTCCAATCCGAAACAAATTTTTTTTATATGTTGGCCTCTTTTACCAATTTTCCCATATTCTTAACTTTTCACAACAAACCCATTTTTTTGAAGATAAATTTTTTACCCTCATCACACAATTTTGAAAAAATTAGAAAATTGTGTTTCATCCCATCAACATACAAACCTTTATTGGATTTGATCTTTTCTTTCTTAATGATGGCTGATCCAACACCTTTAATTTTCAGGGATTAAAAATTTCCAAATGTCACTACGCCTTCTTAAAAATATTTAAAATTCTTCAAAAAATTTAAATCTCCTGTCATATAAGAAGAACACCCACTATTAAGAATCCAAGGTCACTCCTCTTTTATATATTTCAATGTGGTTTCAACAACAAGAGCTTTTACTTCTTTCTTTTCTTTCTTCATCTTCTGCTTCGAAAGATTATTTAGAATATTTTTTTCTCTCGGTAATAAAAAATACATCCTTTTTCAAGGTTTCTAGGTTTTTTGTATCCTTCATAAATAGTTTCCAAAGGATGGAACATATTTTCAATTTTTACTCCACCATTCTCATGTTTCTTCAAAACAACCTTCTCAAAATTCTTCTTTTGAGGGAATTAACTCCCCATAACACTTTGAATTTCATAACCTATAAAATAGTAATAATGTTGTTGGTAAAACCAACAGATATTTTTCTTATGTCCAAATCCTCCACAATAACAGAAATAGACACAAATTGAGTATTTTCCTCTAAAACATACATACTACCAAGAATTGTGAATACGTTTCTCAGCAACCCTTTCATCTTTATTTTCAAACCTGTTAAACTTTATGTTATCAATCAAATTATTCATCTTCTCTTTAGACTTAACAGAATTAGTAATGTTTTAAACTTTTATGGATCTAGATAAAATACTTTCATACTCATTATTTTTTGTAACTTCTGAATTATTTATTTTATCAGTCTTAGCCACATGCATAACTTTCCCAACATTCTTCATTTCAGAAACAATTCTATATTTCTTCTCACCATTTGAAGCTTAATTTTTTTGAACCTTCTTTGGTTTATCATTCTGAGATCCTTCACTAACTTCAGTAAAAAAGTTTTGGAAACTTTTATTTTTCTATTCAACTTTAGAAAGTTTTTTTTGGTTAACTCCCAACTCTTTTTCTTTTACTTTCAACTTCACCTCCAGATACTCATTAGGATTCTTTTCTTATTCAAGATAATTATTCAAATCATCAATATCTTTTACCATATTTTCCTTCCCATCATAAATACATTCTTTATTTCTTTTTAAGTAACATTCATCTTCTAACTTTTTGTTTTTCTTTTCAAGACTTCTGATCTTTCTAAGAAATTATTTCAATTATTCTTTCAAATGCATTTGAAATTGAGTTTATTCTTCTTCAAAACTACTAATTCTGAATTCTTCATTATTCATTATTACAATAAAAGTATTTTAAATGACTTACTCAACTGATTTTTCATATTCATTATCATTTCCTTCTTCTTATTCATGATCTTTAGACAAGAAACTTATTCTTTTGGAATTGAATAATTTCCTATCTTTCCCTATGAAATACAATTTTCCATTATCGCTCTATTTCTTCCTTGATCTTCTTAGATTTATTTCTTGTTAATCATTGTCCTCTTCTTTCTTTATTAATGGGCAATTAGTCGTAAAGTGACCAACACCTCTACATTTAAAAAATTTCAAGGAAATTTTTTCCTTTGTATTTCCCTATACCTATTTTCATATTTTTAGAAAATATGGATAAAATAACATCAATATTTTTATGTACCTCATTTTCAGAGTCAGATTCACTATTTTAATCTTTAATAATAATCTTATTTGAATTTCCTCTCTTAGAATCCATGAAATACATTTCCCTATCAACTTTTTTTTCTCTTTATAGACTTCTCTATTCTCATTTCATAAGTGATTAGAGTGTTATGAAAATCATCAAGAGATAATGTTTTGGGATATTTTTCTTACAATTAAGAAACTTTTGCATCAAACATATCAGGAAGTATTCTCAATATATTTTCAACAATTATAGAGTCATCCAACTTTTCACCAAGACATCTGATAGTACTGAAAATGTCATTTACCCTAGTATAGAAGTACCCAATAGATTCATGCCCACCCATCTTCAAATCTTCATATTTTAAACTCCAAATTTGTAACATTTACTTCTTTACCTTTGTATTTCCTTTGTATATGTTTTTTTAATTTATCCCATATACCTTTTTCTATGGAAACTCTTTTCACTATTAAGAATTCACTTTTTGAAAGTGGTGATAATATAGAATTCTTGGCCCTTCTATAATTCTCTAGATTCTCTTTATCAATAGATTTAAGAGGATCTTTAAAATAAATTGGTGGAAACCCATCTCTTGCTGCTTCAAGAACATCATATCCAATAGACATAAGATATAGAAACATTATATCTTTACAGATATGATAAGTCTTTCACCAAAGACCAGAATACCTTTACTATTCATACAATTTAAATTAACCATCAATAAAGAATAAGTTAAGGAAACCTATGTTATGATACTAGTTAAAAGAGCCAATTTAGGATGATTGTATCACTGAGAGGGGGAGGGGTGAATCAGTGATACTTTTTATTTTATGTTTCCTTGAAACAACCTTCACCTCCTATTAAAGATTTGATTCCCAGCTAAAAGAAAATTAAACCACACATCCAAAGGAACCTAAGTATTTATAAGGTTTAGTATTCAATAAAAATAGTTATGTCCTTAGTATGGTTTTAAAGTAATACAATACCACCCAATCCACTAGAAATAAATCCTTTTATTTCAAAAACTAGGATATACCCTTACACTCATGTAGCACTATGTAAACAATCCAATAGTGCATGTGCACCCTTTGAGCACAAATAGTGTAATACAATATTATTGTAATAATTCATGTTATCTGTGCTAATTTTCAATTACACAAATGTATTCAATTGAAAATACTTATTTAATTTCTTACCTAGAAGACAGTAAGAACTTCCTAAACTTTGTTAAGAAAACTCAATCTGATTTTACCAATCCGATTTTCCCAGTCTGATTCCTCTGAGTATGATTCTCACTGATACAATTCTTACTGGTGTGATTATCCCTAGTATGAAAAATATAAATCTGATATAATATGATAGAGATGAATCATCACCACTTTAATTTTCCATCTTCCTCAGTCTGGAAAACTCATTACAGAAATCCTGATTCAATTAATCCATCCTGATACAATGATCATCTGGATATGGTAATTAGCTGAGTATGATGAACATTATGTATGATAATCAGATGAATACAACATTGTGATCTTATATCTTCTATTTCACTTCAACTCATTAATACTTCTTAAATAAAGATGAATACGAAAACTTCTTCTTCTCTCTAAAACTTAGAGATTCTCTCTCATGAATAGTGCATCGGTCATTCAGAAAAGTATGATGTATTTATCACCATTTATAGGTGACCCTCGATTGGATTTGGTAGGAATCCCAAAAAATTTCCTGATTAATAAAATTCACCTTAATCTCAATTTTCCATAAAATCGAATGTGTATTTGGAATTCATCAAGTCTTCTCAAAGATTCTCAATTATTCTACAATCTTTACTTCTTTTTCAATCATTTATTTCAATTTCTAGTCTGATTTCAATTCATGGGTCTAACTTTTCTAAATCATGTTTCTTCAAAACAAAGATTTGAACATGTATTAAGAAATAGATATGACTTATGAAGGATAGATATGATAATTATTTTGAATACTGAGCTTCCCCTTGATAGTACATCTAGAAAAACTCCTTCACTATTTCTCTTAACCTGATTGAGATATAAAACTTCATCTTATCCTCTTCTCTTGACCCATTTGGAAACCTGTAAAGTAATTCAACCCTTTAAAATAGTTGACTACATTTCAATCTCATTCTCTTCTGCTTTTTTCATTCATTGGCCTTAAGAAATTCCTTCTCTGAATATGATTTCCCAAAGTACGATCTTTCTGAGTATGATTGGCTAGAATATAATTATTTTAAATCCAATCATATTGGGTATAATATTTTTCTTCCTGAACCTAAGTACGATCATCCAGGGTACGAATGGTTTCCTATGCATACGATGGATGATCAGATGCTACAATTCCTGAGAATTATCATTATGGGTATGAAAGTTTTTTTATGATTCTTTGAACCTTATTTCATTCCTTCTTATTCTGAATCTGATTTCCATGAGTATGATCGGCCTGGATATGATTATCTGAGATACAAACTCTTGAATATGATTCACAAAAACCTTTTCTTCTCAAAAAACTATCGTCCTAAATCTTTTTCACTCCCTCATTCTTTAACATAGATTGCAGCATAAGTTATCTAATTAAATTATGATTTATGAAATATGAATCAGCAAATATTCATCACATTTATTGTATCATATTCATATAGACTCGGATTCTCCATCAATATGGCCACTTATTTTACATCAAAATCAAAGTGAATTTGATAACAATTTGCTTCTAGAAAGAAACTTTCTCTTTCATTCGACCAACTATCTTGTTAAAGAAAATGATCAATTACTCAAAAATATATTTTCCCATACTAGACCCAATACAAGTCTGATTAGAATCATTTCTTTCAAATATATTTTTCTCAATACGATGTACATAGTGAATATAACTTTTTAGAAATCCCAATTCTGATTCTTTTGAAAACATAGATCTATATGGTTCTAACCAAATACAAAGTGAGTTGATTTCCCTCCCATCTTCAACTTCCATAACAAAACAAAGCCTTATTTGACAATAAAAGAAAACATTTACAAACAACCACCTTCCTTTTCATCTTGGTCCAAAAATCCCCCCCTTTAGATTTTGTTGTCAATCAAGTTTCATAAATCACCGAACTTTGTATCCCCAAGAAGTAGATTAATTATTAATAGTTTTAATCCTAGTGAGCTAACTCATTATAGGAAACAAGAATCATTAACAAAAAAACCATGATGCCCCAGAGTACTGATTATGACGAACTTTTTCTTTTTCCTACCTCATCTCTTCTTCATCCTTTCAGTAATACAAGAAAATATATTTTCCTACAACCACTCCGACAAATAGTTAGAATAGTTCACTCACAAAACAAAGTTGAAATCACATCTTACACATTAATCCATCTTTTTGAATGAAATGCATTGATTTATGAAACAATTATCCCCCTTGAAAAAACAATCCAATGGTAATATGAGAGAGGGGATAGAAACACATACTTAAACCTTGATGAGAAAGAGGTTATACTTCCATGCTCCAAATCAATTTAGAGAATGATTCCTTTGGTAAAGGTTTTGGGAAAATATAATCTACTTGTTCCAATGTTGGAACATACTCCAGTTTTATTTCAATATTTTCCACATGTTCTTTGATGAAATGATATTTGATATCAATATTATTTGAATGAGAATGTTGAATAGGATTCCCGATGTGATTAATTGTGCTTTGATTGCACAACCCAATAACAAGGGTAACATCACTTCAACAAGTAAATATTACAATTGTGTTTTAATCCACATAAGTTGAGTAGTATCTTGATTGGAAGAAACATACTCAGCCTCATTGGTACTGAGAGTTACTAAATTCTATTTCTTTGAATTTCAAATAACACAATTCTTTCCTAAAAAAATACTCCACTAGATGTTGATATTTTATCATCAACATTTCCAACCCAATCATCATTTGAATATCCAAACAATTCAATACTATCTGAGCTTCCATACCAGATTCTGAATTCTATTGTGCCTTTGATGTATCTAAGATTTCTTTTTCCAGCTATTAAATATGATTATTTTAGAGTACTTTGAAATATTTCGCATAAGGTAACACTATAAACAATGTCAGGTATTGAGGTAGTCAAATACAAAAAACTTCTAATCAACTTTCTAAACACTTTCTGATAAACTCCTTTTTATTCTTCATATTTTTTCAAATTTGTTCCCACTAAAAGTTTTGTGGAAACAGATTTTGATTTTTCATGCCAAACCTATTAATAAGTTCCCTAACATAATTTTCTTGAGAAATAAAAATGAATTCCTTCCTTTGTTGTATTTTTAACCCAATAAATTATTTCATTTCCCCCAACATGGAAATTTCAAATACCTTTTTCATTTTTTAAACAAACATTTCACAACTTCTTTCATTATTCCCAGTAAAGATAGTGTCATCAACATAAACAATCATAATGAGGGAATACTCTTGACTTTCTATGATGTAGAGATTCTTGTCCACTCTTCCTTTCTTGAAATTAATCTTCTTTAAGCATGTATCCAATTTAGAATACCATTCCATAAAAGCTTGATTAAGGCCATACAAATCCTTTTTCAATCTGAAAATATAAATTTCATCTTTCCTAATAACAAATCCACAATGTTGTTCAATATAAACTTCCCCTTCAAGATCACGATTCCAGAATACTGATTTAAAATCCATTTGAAAGATCTTGTAGACTCATTGTATAGAAATAGAAAGAAATATTATAATGGTTTCAAGTCTTGCCACTAGATAAAAGGTTTCATCAAAATCAATACCATCAATTTTTGAATACCCTTTTACACCAATCTTTCTTTGTTTCTTATCACTTCACCTTCTTTATCTAGCTTGTTCTAAAAAACCCACTTTACGCCAATGATGTTTTTGTTTTCTGGATTGGTTATGAGTTCCCATGTATCATTATTTTCAATTGGATCCAACTCTTCATTTATGGCCTGAACCCATTCTGAATTCTAAAAATCTTATTTCATATCATTCGGCTCTACTTTTGAATACAAAGAAGTATGTGTAATAGAATTTGTTGTTCTTATTTTTTGAACCTTTTGATGTTGATCACTAATTATATTTTGATCTTCCACTTAACTCCTAATCCTTGGATGAGATTATCAAATATCTTCTTTATAACCTGAAATAGATGAGTCTGATTCTTCTTCTTGATAAGGAATACAATTTTATATATCCTTATTAGAATTGTTTTCAAAACAATTTGGCTTATCTTTCTCATATTCCTGAGTATTTTTATCTTCCCTTTACCTTTCAATCACATTCACATCAACTAAATCATTAATTCTTCCAGTTTCTTTCTTGAAACATATATATCCTCTTCCTTTTAGAGTGTAGCTAATAAAGATCCCATATTCACCTTTCTTCTCAAACATTCTATAGTTTACACCCTTTTTATTTATGATATAGAGAATCCCAAAAACTCTTAATTGTTTCGAACATTGAATTTTCCATAAAAAATCATATGGATTTATATCTGATTAATTCCTATAGAAACAAAAGTTCTAGATATAAATATAAGTACTCATGGATTTCCTACAAAAGTAATGAGAAATACAATGTTTAAGTAATATAGTTCTTCCCATTTCCACCAAACTTCTATTATTTCTTTTAGCAACCCCATTTTGTTGAGGAGTGTATGGGGAACTATATTAATGCTGAATTCTATTATTTTCACGATAAATTTCATGTTATTCACTTCTGTATTCACTGCCATTTTCTATTCTAAACTTCTTCACCGAAAACTAAAATTCCTTCTCATATTTCCTTCTGAAACTTTTAAACATTTTCAAAGAATCTGATTTATGTTTCAAATACATAACACAAGTAATACGAGTAAAATAATCAATGAAAGGGATGAAGTACTTATCTCCATTTTTTTACTATTTTCTCATTGTCCTGTAGATATCAGAATGAATCATCTCAAGGGTTTTTTGAACAAATCTCAAATTTCTTATGCTCAGCATTTCCAATATTTCCTTGGTGAAAAATAGTGAAACACCAATATCTTCTTCTTGGAAAATCAGAAATGTCTCAGAAACTATATTTTTTAAATAACTTGCTCAGGTTTTCTTGACACATTTGTCCCAATATTTTATACCACAATTGATTCTATTCCCCATACTCAGGTAACATGATTTTTGAATTTCACCAATCTGAAATGAATTTCATTTTGTAAGTTGGCCTCTTATAATAATTTTTCCATTTTCTTCACCTTTCACAACAAACCCATATTTTCTAAATATAATTTTGTCACCCTCATCACACAATTTTGAAAAAATTATCAATTTTTGTTTCATCCTATTAACATACAAAACTTTCTTGGATTTCATATTTTCTTTCCCAATGATGGTTGATCCAACACCAATAATTTTCAAGGATTAATCATTTCCAAATGTCACTATACCTTCTTTAAAATATTTCAAATTCTTCAAAAAAATAAAATCTCTTATTATATGATAAGAAAACCCACTATCAATAATCCAAGGCCTCTCTCCTATTGTAGCTTTCAATAACATTTCGACAACAAGATATTTTAATTTATTCTTTTATTCCTCCATCTTCATCTTTGGAGTGTTGTTAAGAATATTTTGTTGTGCCGACAACAAAACAAGACAAACTTTTTCAAGGTGTCCAGGTTTTTCCCATCTTTTACAAAAAGTTTCCAAATGTTGAAACATATTTTCAATTTTTACTCCACCTTTCTTAGGTTTATTAAAAATTACCTTCTCATACTTCTTCATTTGAGGGAATTGACTCCCTATCAACCTTTAACTTTCATAACCTATGTAATAATTGTATTGTTTTTTGTTAAACAAACATATATTTTCCATATATCCCAATCCACCACAATACTAGCAATATACATAAAATGATTATTTACCTCTGAAACTTCCATACTACCTGGAATTGTGAATACGTTTCTCATTAACTCTAGTTTCTTTCATTTCTAACTCATCAACCTTTCTATTATCAATTAGACACTTCTTCTTTTTATAGATAACACAATTATAAGTGTTTTAAACTTTTATGAATCTAGATAAAACATTTTCAAACTCAAGATGTTTCCTAACTTTTAAATTATTTATTTTTTCAATCTTGTCCACATACAAAACTTTCCCAGTATTCTTCATTTTAGAAAAAAATTTGTCTTTATTATCACCCTTTGAAGATAAATTTTATTGAACCTTCCCTAGTTTATCATTATGAGATCTTTCACCAACTTCAATAATAGAGATTTGGAAACATTTATTTTTCCTTTCATCTTTAGAAAGTTTTTGTTGTAAAAGTTCCAACTCTTATTCGTTTGTTTCTAACTTCACCTCAAGATACTCATTATGATTCTTTTCTTGTTCAATATATTTCTTAAAATCATTAATCTATTTTACCATCTTTGTTTCTTAAATATTAAAAAATTCTTAATTTCTTGTTAAGGAACACTCATCTTACAAATTGTTATTTTTTCTTTCCAAGACTTTTGAACTTTGTCAGACATTCTTTTAATTATTCTTACAAATGTATTTCAAGTTGAGTTACTTCTTATCCAGTATTAATTCTTCCAAATTATTCATTATTAAATATTGAAATAAAAGTATTTTCAATACCATACTCAACTTATTTTTTGGATTTAGCATCACTGACTTCTTCTTCTTCATCTTTAGACAAGAAAAATATTCTTTTGTAATTGAATAATTTCTTATCTTTCCCTATGTAATATGATTTTATTTTTTCACCCTATTTCTTCCATAATATTCTTGGCTTTCTTTCTTCTTCATCACTATCATATTCTTTCTTTCTTCAAGGACAATTTTCCACAAAGTGACCAATACCTCCACATTCAAAAAATTTCAAGGTAAGTTTCCTTTTGTATTTCCCTATACATATTTTCATATTTTTAGAAAAAAAGTGAAAAATATCATCACAATTTTTAGATACCTCATTTCAGAGTTGGATTCACCAGCTTCATCTTCAATAAGAATATTCTTTGACTTTTCTCTCTTATAATCCTTGAAATAAATTTATATATCAACTTTGGTTTTTCTCTTCATAGATTTATCACTTCTCATTTTAGAAGTGATGAGAGTTCTATGAAAATTATCAAGAGAAAATGTTTTAGGATCTCTGTTTTCCAATTAAGAAACTTTTGCATCAAACTTTTTAGTAAGGATTCTCAATATCTTTTCAAAAACTATAGATTCATCTAAATTTTCACCAAGACATATAATAGTACTCAAAATTTCATTTACCATGGTAAATAATTCCCCAGTAGATTCATGTTCACCCATCTTCAAATATTTATATTTCAATTTATAAATTAGTAATTTTTCCTTCTTTACCTTTTCATTGACTTCATATATGTTTTTCAATTTATCCCAAATACAATTGGATGTGGAAACTCCTTTCCCTCTTAAGAATTCACTTTTTTAAAGTGATGATAATATAGAATTCTTATCCCTTCCATCATTCTCCAGATTATTTTTATGAATAGATGTAAGAGGATATTTAAAATAAAAAGGAGGAAACTAATATATTGTATCTTCAAGAACTTTATATCCAATAGAAATAAGATACAAAAACATTCTATCCTTCTAGATATGATAATTATTTTTATCGAAAACAATAATACTTTTATTATTCACACAATTCAAATTCTCTATTAGAAAAGAATAATCAAATGGACTATGCACTCTGATACCACTTGAAAGATCCTAGTCAACATGATTGTATCACTAAGAGGGGGGTAGTGAATCAGTGATACTTTTTCTTTTATATTTCCTTGAAATAACCTTCACCTCCTATTAAAGATTCAATTCCCTACTGAAAACAATTCAACCACACATCCAAATGAACATAAGTATTTGCAAGGTTCACTATTCAATATGAATTGATACATCCTTGGATTAAAATGAGTAGGATATACCCTTACACTTATATAGAACTATGTAAACAATCTAATAGTGTTTGTGCACCCTCTTAGCACAAATAGGGTAATATAATATTTTTGTAATAATGCATGTTAATTGTGATTTTTTTCAATTCTACAAATGTATTTAATTGAAATAATTTCTTCAATTTCTTACCCCAAATGAAGGTAAGAACTTACTAAACTTTTTTATGAAAGTACAGTATGATTTTACCAATATGATTTTCCTTGTCTGATTCCTCCTAGTAAGATTCTTTCTGATATAATTCTTCCCAATTTGATTCTTCCTAATATGAAAAATATATATTTTATAAAATATGAAAGATTTTAATCGACACCACTTGAATTCTCCATCTTCCTCTATTTGGAAAACCCATCATGGAAATATCAATCTGATTAATTCATCCCGATATGATGATCAGCCGAATACGATTGACATGCCTAATATGGTAGTCAGTTGAGTATGATAAACACTGAGTATAATGATTAGCTGAATACAAATTTGTGATCTTGATTCTTATCTTTCACTTCGATTCTTAAAAACTTTTTCAATAAAAGTGAATATGAAAACTTATTCTTCTCTCTAAAACTCAGAGATTCTCTCTAATGAATAGTACATCAGTCATTCAGAGAAGTAAAATGTACATTTCTACTTTTATATGTGACCCTCGATTGGATTTGTTGGGAATCCCAAAAATTTTACCACTTAATGAAATTCACATTAATCTCAATTTCCCCTACAATATTAGGAGTATTTTTACTTCGTCAAATATTCTCAAAGCTTCTCAATTCTTATAAAATATTCACTTCTTATTCAGACATTCATTTCAATTTCTAGTCTATTTTAAATTAATGGGTTTGACTTTTTGGAATCTGATTTATTCAAAACAAATATCTAAAAGTGTATGAAGAAATGGATGTAACTTCTGAATGCTGGATACGATCATTATTTTGAATGTCGAGCTCCCCCTTAATAGTACATCCATCAAAAATTCTTCATTTTTTCTCTTGACCCACTTGAGATATAAAACTTCATCTTCTCCTCTTCTCTTAACCCAAATGAGACCCTACAAAGTAATTTAACCCTTTTAAATGATTGACTACATTGTTGATCTCATTCTCTACTTTATTTTCATTCATCGGCCTCAAGAAATTCCTTATCTGAATACAATTTTCTAGAGTACAATCTTTTTGAGTACGATTGTCATGAATACAATCATTCTGATTATGATCATAATGGGTATGATCTTTTTCTTCCTAATCCTAAGTATTATCATCCTAGGTATGAAATTTTCCGTATTCATATGATGGATGATTAGATGATATAGTGAATGTGAACGATCATTATAGGTATAAAGCACCTTTTTTCTTTCCTTCCCTTCTTAAATCCAATTTCCATGAGTATGATCGGCCTGGATATGATTATCCTAGATACAATCTCTTGAGTACGATTCCCATCAACATTTTCTTCTTAAAAAACAATCAGTCGGAATCTTTTTCCATACCCCTTTATTTAACTAAGAATGCATCATAAGTTCTCCAATTAACATATGATTTATGAAATATGAATTAGTAAATAATCGTCACATTTATTTTATCATGGTCATACATACTCTGATTCTCCATCAAAATATCCACTTCATTCACATCGAATTCAGAGTGAATCTAAAGTCCATTTACTTCTATAAAGATACTTTCTCTTTCATTAGACTAATTTTATCATTCCAGATAATGATCAATTCCTCATTATGATCTTTTCCCATACTATACACAAGACAAGTCTGGTCAGAATCTTTTCTTTCAAACAGTTTTTCCTCATTACGATAAATAAAGTGAATCTGACTTTTCAGAAAACATGAGTCTAATTTTTTGGAATACATGGATAAATAAGATTATAATCAAATACAAAGTGAGGATATTTCCATTTTATCATAAACTTCCTTGACAAAACAAATCCTTCTTTGACAACAAAATACAAAATTTTAAAACAACAACCTTCTTTTTCAGCATGGTCCTAATTGTTTTGGAATCTATGTGATAAATTAATCCAAACCACAACCCATCCCTTTGTTCTCATGGTTTCTACCAAATAGTAGTGGATATCATTATTTTTATATTTCTAAGAACCAAACTCCTTAAAATAATACCTGATTTGATGTGAACATGATTCATGTTTATAAAGATTTGATTTAGAAACCTTAAAATATAATATGTGTATTATATGATTCATTTAGGGTTTATAAAATTAATCAAATAACTTAAAAAACAAATTATTTGAAATAGGAAACATAATTTTTGTTTTGTATAGTCTTTATAGTAATTATTACATCACTTTTGGTCTTTTCTGATGTCATGATATAAACCATACATTTATACCATATTTAATTTTTACCCAAAACATTGACTATCTTAAAAAAAAATTAAAAATTAATTTTTGGATAATTTCAAAATGATTAATTCAAAAATAATAATTATTTTATCTAAATAATTATATAAATATGATAATTTTCACTTTGAAATCAAAAATCCTTATTTAAAGAAAAGTCTTAGTTTTTCTGACAATAACTGTTTTTGGACCCTTATAAACTTTACATTTGACTTAGTAAAATTATGTTAACTTTTATATTTAAATAAAAAATATTCAATAATAATAATTTATTAAAATATAATTTATTTCCAAAAATTATTTAATTCATTAAAATAGTGTCTTTATTGAAACTATATATGCCCCAAAAAATTTATTTTGTGTTTCATCATATCAAAATCTAATTTTTATCAAACTTATTATTTAATCATTATAAAGTAATAAAATAAAATTATAATCATTATTTTATTAAAAATAAAAACATAAAAATTCATATTGTTAGGGTATAGATATATGGCCTTTATTACACCATTCGATGCCTTAAGGGTAAGGTGTGTGATGGTGAGATTTTATTAGGGTAGTTCAGTGAACAAAGTTTGGGTTGTGAACTAAATGAGCTTAAACTTCTCCCATAAATGGTTTATCTCATGATTTACTTATTAAATATTGGATAGGGATTGGTCAAGGGAAAATCTCAGTGATTCTATCTCTCTTAGAAGCTCTAATAAATGGGATTCATAGGGTACGATCCTATAAGTCGATGTCATGGATTCCATTGTCTGTGTCAAATGGATTTATCATAACTGTGTATATATATATATACTAATCATATGATCACTGATAAAATCTATAATATCAATGGTCATGATGCTTTATAGTATTTTAAAACTATCTGGATATAACTTATAATGTTCCAAAATAACCAAATTAGTGCATTTGTTTTCTATAATTTTATTTCTTAATAAGAATTTTACTTTTTTAAAAAGGCTATTTCATTTATAAATGATTGGGTTATTACAAGTAATATATTGTTGAGATTATACCCTCTAAAATAGAGTTGCAATATCAACAAAAATAAGATAAAAACTAATAGAATCAAACCATAAAACATCCAGACACAACAAATAAACTAGATAATAGTTATAAATCATTTCATTTTATGATGTATGTCAATCTAAATGATGTGTTCAAATTCCTACAAGTAAAATAAAAATAGACTCCAAATAAAGACTCAAAAGGCCTCGATCCTAAACCTCATGCCCTATCCCATCAGCATACTCCAATATTATATAGTAGTAAAATCAATCAAGTATAGGTTCCATTACCCTTGTCCATACCTGTATCTATGAAATCTGCATGAGTACTAAATGGGTCCCAAAAAAGGTATGATTACAACTCAGTAGGCTGACACTATGGTGTCTAAAAATCCAGTTTGATAATATATAAATAATGCAATAGTATGATAAACAAGGGCATAAATTCCAAAATCAATGCATAAAAATCAAATAAACCTGCCATTATTTGAGCTTTGGGTTAACACATGGGCTCATCCAAACCTGTTTCGACCCAATTTTAGATATTCCTATCAAGTCTTAGATCCTCCTTCTTATCATAGATCACGCATGTTGCTAGAATATTCTCCATTCTATCATGAAGATCCCATATAATCTATCAAGTAACTATACACCCAACCTTCATGTGTCAAAAGTAGGATCTATATGAATTTTCATACTAGAGTTTCTTATGTGTTCCCTGTTAGGATGGAGAGTGATGGAAAGAGGGGGGGGGTGAATTGCCTTTTAAAAAAGTTTAACAATTTAAGAAAAAGTTAAAGCGCAGCGGAAATAAAAGAGGCAAGACACAAAATTGATAACGGAGTTCGGCCTAAATCCCAAGCCTACATCTCTGCTCCCAACTCAACCGTTGAGAGATTTATACGACATCTTGCTTTTTAATGGTTGTAGCAAGAAACCCACTAGACTTTAAGGCAGCCTAGAAACCTATTACAGCTTTCTTTTTATTGGTTGTAGCAAGAAACCCACTAGCCTTCTTACAGGTGAAGTCTAGCTCACCTATGACTCAATTCTTTTACAGGGAAGACTTGACTAACCTCTTCACACCTCGAAGGTGGTGTGAAAACCCAAACAAAGGGAGGATGAGAGAAAGAAGGGTTTGTATGCACAAACTCAAAATAATGCTCAAAATGATAAAACAATAAAAACCGTAAAGAGGAGAAGTCTTGGGCGCCAATGGATTGATTGGTGATGATGAAGAGCGCTCCCAAGCTTCTATGGTGGTGCTCCTTGGTTGTGGAAGTGAGTTGGAGAAGGTGGGGATCCTTGAAGGAATGCGCCGGAGGTTCGCCAAATGATCGAAAAATGTTCCCGTGGGCTACTATATTTTTCGGGGCTTCCTAGTCCTCTATTTATAGGAGAGGAACACCCAAATGGTCATTGGGGGTCTTCGGAGCCATTGGAGAGGCCTTCGGAGCCGTTGGGAGTCAAAAGTACAAGTCTGGTCAAAGCCCAACGGGTAGTTTGACTGGGCACACTGGCTGGCCGGTGGTGTCTCACCAGCTAGCCGGTGGTCCACCAGCTGGCCGGTGATCCAGACAGAGAGCAAGCTCTCTGCCCAGGTTCTACCGGCTGGCCGCTGGTCAGCCACCGGCTGGCTGGTGACAATACCGGCTGGCCGGGGAGCTCACACCGGCTGACCGGTGGCTCTGGACAGAAACCATTGCTACTGCCAGAGACCACCGGCTGGCCGGTGGGAATCCACCGGTTGGCCGGTAGACTCAGAGAGTCTACTTTCAGTCCTTCTTGGCCCAACTCCTTGGAAACCTTTTGCCTATCAACAAAAACACTTGAAAATAATTTAGAACAAAATAAGAGTGATTGTGATCATTAAAATCCAAGAGAGAGGGGTACAACAATCTCCCCCTATTTTGATGATCACAATCACCAAAACAAGCAATGAAAAAGACTGAAATGAAAGTCATGCTTTAAAGGATAAATTGAAAAGTAAAGCAAAGCATGAGAGAAATATTTCTCCCCCAATCAACCAAGGAAATCTCCCCCTTTGTGATTATCAAAATAGGACGGGGCATAAAATTTGATTGAAGGAAAGGATTGAAAAACAAGATAGAGATTTTAAACCAATTGAAATTTTTGAAATTTGAATTGAGAGTTTTAAATTGAAAGTTTTGAAAGAAAAATGAAAAAAGGCTTAAACGATCCTAACTCCCCCTAAATAAAAACAACAAATCACCGGGGAGAGTATTTTAGAACCGAGACAAATTTTGGTCCGGGGAGACTCGCTAAAAGGGATTTTTCAATCCAAACTTGTCTTGTGGTGGGTCTTCTCCTATGAAATTCATCGTTAAAGGAAATGCTTTTGGGCCTTCCATACCGGGCATTTTTGCAGTCGCACTCGTAAATTAAGTGCCCGATCTTTTTGCAATAGTTGCAAAATTTATATTGGGAGCTCCCCCTTACAAAAATAGTAGGAGCATGGGAAGAGGAAGCTTGCTTGGAATATCCAAGCCCTTGGGTGGTTCTAGATATGCATTGGGAACCAAGGAGCTTCGAAAGGTTATGTTCACCTTCGGTGAACTTAGCTAGGGATTTCCTTAAATCCTCGACTGTTGATTCCATAGAATCAACATTGGGAAGGTTTTGGATCTTGAGGGACAAGTCTTCCTTCTCTTTGAGAAGTTGATCCTTTTCGGAAGAAAGAATTTTGAATTTCTTTTTTAAAGCAATAAATTTGGAATAAAGTTCGTGAAAACCTTCCTCCAATTGATCTCTCGCATGTTGGAGATCCTCGTAAGATAAATGATTGAATGAATTGGAAGAACAAGAGGAAGAGGAGTCGGAAGAGGTTACCTCATGAAATTCCATTAGACATTTTTTACCGTTGTCTTTTAAGGAGGAGGAGGATGAGGATATATCACTCCAAGTGGCCTTGAATGCCTTTTTCTTTTCCTTTTGCTTGGCCCTTGTCTTGTGGAGTGGGCAATCGGGCTTATAATGGCCTTTCTTGCCGTACCCATATCATATTACCTTGGGCTCGGATTTTTCGTCGAGTTCTTCCTTTCGAGCCTTGCGAGATTTCTTCTTTTTGTTCTTCTTCATGAATTTGTGCATCTTGTGGACAAGGTTCTCGATTTCTGAATCGCCGCTTGAAGAGGAAGAAGATGAGGAGGAGGAGCTTTCTTCTTTTTGAACTTTGAAGGCGATGTTCTTTGGAGTTTCTATGATTTTGCCTTCCTTTTCAGCTTGCCTCCTCATGGTGATCTCGTAGGTCATGAGGGATCTGATGAGCTCTTCGACCGGCATTTCATTTAAATTCTTCTCTTCTTGAATTGCCGTGACTTTCGGTGCCCATGAACTTGGTAAGATCCAAAGGATCTTCTTGACCATCATCTCTGCAGAAACATCATCTCCTAGAGACTTTCTCCCATTACAAACATCAGTAAAGTGGGTAAACATATCAGTAATATTTTCAGATTGATGCATGGTAAAAGACTCAAAATCTTGACGGTACATATCCAATCGATTATCCTTAAATTTGTTGGTCCCCTCATGGGTAACCTCCAAAAGTTTCCAGATTTCATGAGATGAAGTGCATGTGGAAACTCGATTGAATTCATTACGATCAAGGCCGCAATGAAGAGTGTTCATGGCTTTGCCATCAAGCTCGAAATTTTTAATATCGGCTTGAGTCCATTTGGATTCATCGGGAGAAGAGATAGAGTAACCATGCATGACAATTCTATAAATAGGATATCCTATACTTCTAAGAAAAGTAGACATGCGGGTTTTCCAATAGGTATAGTCGGTTCCATCAAAAAAAGGATCACGACCCAATGAATAACCTTCGGGGGTGAAAGAAGATGAAGCCATCACAAAGGATCTTGAATTTGAAACCGGTTAAGGTATTACACAAACACTCCTCTGATACCAATTGTTGGGACGGAGAGTGATGGCAAGAGGGGGGTGAATTGCCTTTTAAAAAAGTTTAACAATTTAAGAAAAAGTTAAAGCGCAGCGGAAATAAAAGAGGCAGGACACAAAATTGATAACGGAGTTCGGCCTAAATCCCAAGCCTACGTCTCCGCTCCCAACTCAACCATTGAGAGATTTATACGACAGCTTTCTTTTTAATGGTTGTAGCAAGAAACCCACTAGACTTTAAGGCAGCCTAGAAACCTATTACAGCTTGCTTTTTATTGGTTGTAGCAAGAAACCGACTAGCCTTCTTACAGGTGAAGGCTAGCTCACCTATGACTCAAGTCTTTTACAGGGAAGACTTGACTAACCTCTTCACACCTTGAAGGTGGTGTGAAAACCCAAACAAAGATAGGATGAGAGAAAGAAGGGTTTGTATGCACAAACTCAAAATAATGCTCAAAATGATAAAACAATAAAAACCGTAAAGAGGAGAAGTCTTGGGCACCAATGGATTGATTGGTGATGATGAAGAGCACTCCCAATCTTCTATGGTGGTTCTCCTTGGTTGTGGATGTGAGTTGGAGCAGGTGGGGATCCTTGAAGGAATGCGCCGGAGGTTCGCCAAATGATCGAAAAATGTTCCCGTGGGCTACTATATTTTCTGGTGCTTCCTACTCCTCTATTTATAGGAGAGGAACACCCAAATGGCCGTTGGGGGTCTTCGGAGCCGTTGGAGAGGCCTTCGGAGCCATTGGGAGTCAAAAGTACAAGTCTGGTCAAAGCCCAACGGCTAGTTTGACTAGGCACACCGGCTGGCCGGTGGTGTCTCACCAGCTGGCCGGTGGTCCACCGGCTGGCCGGTCCTGAGACACCGGCTGGCCGGTGGTCAGCCACCGGCTGGCTGGTGACAATACCAGCTGGCCGGGGAGCTCACACCGGCTGACCGGTGGCTCTGGACAGAAACCATTGCTACTGCCAGAGACCACCGGCTGGCCGGTGGGAATCCACCGGTTGGCCGGTAGACTCAGAGAGTCTACTTTCAGTCCTTCTTGGCCCAACTCCTTGGTAACCTTTTTCCTATCAACAAAAACACTTGAAAATAAGTTAGAACAAAATAAGAGTGATTGTGATCATTAAAATTCAAGAGAGAGGGGTACAACATTCCCATGGCACATTACCCATGCCAAGGTATATGTTACCAAATATGACACACCACATAAAAATTCCCATGATGGATATTCATATGTTTTCCTTGGGTATAAGACCACGCCAAGGGAAAATTATCCAATCATATTGGACTCTATGTTAATTCTAATTCTATAGCCACGTATGTGTCCCCATGGTGCATTACTCGTGTCAAGGGTAAAGTAACTGATCATACTAGAATCCATGTAAATTTTGATACCAGAGATGATTACATGTCCTCATAGCAAAAATCATACCAAGGTTAACATCTCAAGTAACCACACATCAAGTATAGGCAAGACAAAACTATTCCAAAACATTGATCATTCCAAACATGATAACATAATTCATACTATTCAGTTAACCAAATTACTAGGTATCAATCCATCCATTCATTTAATCCATGTCACAATTATCAAGTTAATTATAAATAATTCCATTTCACATATCATTCAATTCCAATTACCAATCATAAAACAATTAATGCTTTATATCATCATGCATTTAGACAATTCCCATTTCATACCACTTTTCAAATTATAATCCAAGTAATTGGTTATCAATCCATTTACTTAAATTCTTCAGATATGAAAATTTATTTTGTTAATCCAATTCTTAATTAAATTTCCAATTTATCAAGTCCATTAGGTTCATTCTATACATGTTAAACCCAAGATTAAAATGTTGGCACACCACTCAGGTGGATGCAAGTCTATTATCAACACCAATAGAAAAAAATAGGGTTTGAGGGAGGTCTGAACATATGTATTTCATAAAATTAAAGGGTAACTAATTAGGTTGAGTCATGTGCATGGTGTTTTGGAGTGATCTCATTTATTGATCATACAAAGGAAATAAAATAGACAATAGGGATTTATTCTATACCACCCACCTCAATAGTAGATAAGACAAAGAAAATAATCAATAAACAAGGTAGAACTGGGTTCCTCCTTCTCTTTAATGAAGACTAATAGACTATGTTAGCATAAGACATCCATCTTAGATTTAGGTTTTTCAGTCCTGAACTAGGGTTCTCCCCAAGGGAAAATTAATGAAATAACAAGGTGAATAAGAACCAAAAATTTTTCTTCAATTGCTAAGTTTAGAACACCAAGATCCAACAGAATCTACCTTTGGATCAATGAAGAATCCAAAAATTACCTAAGGTTGGTATGGAATTTGAGAGGAAGGAAAATAAAGATTCGGAGAAATGTAGGGAACATGATTTAAAAAACTGTTGGGCATAACATCATTCATGAATTGAATTGGGGGTTCATGTAGTGAATATTTGAGTGGTAATATATATCAAAAAACATGTTGTCTCAGTTCAAAATCCTAAGAAACAATTCATTTCACAAACAGTATTTCATGTTGTGAACCAATCCTGCCCAGAAAACACTTTAATTCCCTATAGGAATTTCATGAAATATTCCTAGAACATTTCACATCATGAATACACATTCATAGAATTAATTAGTTCATGTAGCCTAATTACCTTATCCATTCTCTTTTCCCCTCCAAAAATCTCCAGCAATTTAACCCATCTAGGAACAAGGCTCATTGAAAGAATTAAAAGGGATCAAACAAAACCTTAGAGAGGAACATGATTGGGTAAAATGGGATCTTACAACTTCCCCACCATAAAACAGATCATCCCTAAAATACTCTCCCAAGCATCAATGTTGGGTATTGTTGAAAATGTTGGTCCACTATGCCTATATATTGGACTCCCAATCTCGAGTCTCCTCTTTAATATACCAAATATGCCACTACACTTGCACTAGAGGAGCATTCTTCCCTCATATATTATTCTCACTATGGTATATAATATAGATCATATTCTCTTCAAAGGACACATCAATATAAAGCTCAAGGTAATCAAAATCAATCACGTGAGAAGGTTTAGTGTGATATCTTCAAAGTTGTGACACGGGAAACACATCATTCATGGAACTATAACATTGTGGAAGGTTTAAATGATATTCCACTAGATTGACCCTCTACACTATCTCAAATGGCATGAAGAATATAGCTGATAATTTTTTCCACTTCTAGATATAGCATTGCCCCAGCCTATACGATACATGAAGAAAACCCCGATGACCAACCTCAAACTCTAGATTGTGTATTTTATGGTCAGTATACAATTTTTGTTGGCTATTCATGACCACTAAAAACTTTTTAATCAATTTCACTTTCTCTAATATCTCCTACATAAGACTAGGACCAGCTAGAGTTGACCCTCCTTCCTCTAACTAGTATAAAGGTGAATGACATGGTCTCTCATATAAGGCCTCAAAAGGATCTATTTATATTGATTCCTAGAAGATACTATTATAATATAACTACATGAATTCCATATGTTTATCCCAATAACCATTAAAATATAAAACACATATTAAAAAAATATCCTCTAGGATCTGAATCATCTATTCAAATTAGGCATCAGTTTGAGGATGATAGGTTGTACTTAAAATAACTTGTGATATTAGATTTTTATAAAGGCCTAGCTAGAAATGTGACATGAAATAGGGATATTGATTAGAAATGACACTCCTCAAAACATCATGAAATCAAAATATCTTATGAACATGTATAATACCCAGATCATCTATGATGAATGTCTCCCGAATAGCCAAGAAGTGGGATACCTACATCAGTCGATCCATGAATTCCCGTACTATATCATTTTTTTAAGGTGTTATAGGAAATCCTATCATAAAATCCATAGTAAAATCATCTCAATTCCATTATGAAATGGTAAAAGGCTACAGTAACCTGGTTGGACAATGATTTTGTTCCTTCACCTACAAATTGGTCAAACATTATGCCACAATGGACTCTACCTCCTTATACATCCCTAGAAACAAAAAAAATCCAATGAATATCATGATACTTCTTTGTCAAACTAGGATGTACCACCCATTTATTTTCATGAAAATCCTTCATGATTTCTTTAGAAAATCCCATAGGAACCCATACACAATCATGGATAATAAGAACAACACTGCTTCCAAGATAATATCCTGATGGTGGGTCCCCAATATATAAGATTTCCCTTAGGGCTAAGCCCACTAAATCAGATAAATACTCTATCTTGATCCAGTCTAGAAGTATGAGAACCATTTATTTCAAAGATAGATTTTCTCACCCATAAGACTCCTGAACTTCCATATTTATGTTTGTAAAGAGTTATATTAGCATCCACTCATCATAAAACTCTCGTACTACCTTTTTATAATTATTATGGTTTAAGAAATAGACAAAGATATTGCCCTATATTTACATGTAATTCACCTCAAAGTCAAAATATTGTTGATACTTTTCCCACATCCTCTACATAGGGTTTAGGTCCCACTAAGAAAATATTTACTTGAGTCATTTATAGTCCATGTATAACCAAAACCACTCAACCAAAAGATAGTACTTCTATAATACCAAGGTGTGTACCATAAAATCTAACTACATATTGTGAGTAAGGTAATTCCTCTCATGTGGTATCAACTGTCTGGTTTCATAAGTAACCACTTGATCCTCCTACATCAAAAATTCTATGATTCTAACTTTGGATGCATCACATTACATGGTATACTCCTTACCCAGCTTAGGTAACATTAGGATCAATAATGAGGTCAAATTAATTCCCAAATCCTAGAAATCCATATCACAATAATCTAATCAAATAAACTCCACCCGTTTCTTGGTTTTTCTGGACATTGGTTATATCAAATGGGAGAATATCTAGATAAAATTCCAGTAATATTCTACTAGACCTATAAAACTCTGAATCACGAAATAATTCATGGGTTGTTCCCAAGATACAATGGTTATAACCTTCTTAGAGTCCACTAACACTCCATCCTCTGAGATAAAATGACCCAAGAACTGCACTTTATCAATCCATAAGTGAAATTTTGACATCTTCGATTATAGATGATGCTCTCTCAGTATACTCAAGAAAATTTCATGATGTTGTACATTATCATCTAAAAATTGTGTAATGTCCCAACCTAGGTTCCACATACCAGTTCCACAAGATGATTGGTCACATAACCTCTAGCGTGCACCCCCATATGCTAGATGCTGCTGACTAGTAGCAAGGGTCTAATACATAACATGGGAAGACAATACCCTCTATCAAAGTAGCACAACAGTGGGAATAAATAAACAATAACCAAATGAAATCACCTGTAAATATTATAATTCCATAACCAATACATACCTGTAATATATGATAAATCAGAACTAGAAAAAAATATGTAAACGAAAATTTTAGATATGTCAAGCTATATGTGTTTCGTGTTTCAATATGAAAAACCCAAATAAAGACACACTGACAACTCCCCATGCGGGTCCCGAAATCATTTCTAGTTTCATCATCCATGCTCCATCCTAACTCATCCATCTTACATAAGGATATATCCCTTATCCTATCTACATAAAATAAGTCTATTTGGGTAAAAATTAGGCATCCCGAGTAGGGTGTGAGTAAAACTTAGTTGGGCACCTCTAATGACGTATAAAACAATATCCAATATATAGAATTGTATGAAATTGTATAAAGAATAAGGTATAACAAGGTAAATAGTTATCACATTTACTATTCTTTAATTAACCACATAAATTAATTGGGTTCATGTTGACTCTTGAAACATCAATACCTACTTTGGCCCATGCTTGAGTCTGAACCATATCACATAATGAATCACAATTAATTAAAACATGGGCTTCTATTACCCATTTAATTCAATTTCATATCACATATACTTGGAAAAAAAGTCCAATACCAATATTTTTGGTCTAGAATTCCATGTATAGAACCCCATGGGTATTTAAAGCATTAGTCTCTATCCCACAACCCATTTTTATCACATACATAATTTTGAAGCAACAGTTCGTGTCCCACACTCATATATCATTCAATCACATATGAGATTTTGATACATCAGTCCATGTCCCACACACATCATCATATCTATCATAATATCACATATATCAAAATTTCATATACAACATGGTTAAGCATCATTAACCTTCTTATCAAACATTATCATCAAAGTTTCCCATTTAAATTATCAAACAAACAAGGTTAAACACTTTAATTCACATGGAATAATATTGACAATTCACCATTAAACCATTATCAACAATTAATAATATAAACTATTAAATATTCAACTTTAATACTATGATCCCTTAATTATCATCATCAATCAATTCATAATCACATCAATCAACCAATTACATAATCCCATTTAATTGACCACTTTCATAATCCTGTTATTTTATCAATTCCAAGATCAAATAATTTATTAATTCCCAAATTAATTAATCCAATTCAAGATGCAATTGAAAATATTCAATATAGATTTCACAATTACATACACATAATTGAAATCAAGACTTTAAGGGTTGATAAATAAACCACCTACCTCAAGATCATTAATGGACATTCACCAATGTTGAATTCCCCAAATTCAAAAGGGATGATCAATTCCACAATGAAGAATGATATCTAGGACCAAAACCTAAATCAAGATCAAACGGATTAATATATATCAAAACCTAGATCTAAAACCATATCCAATAGAAAATAAAACATTCATCTTCTCTAGAAAGAGATATTAGAGAGATAGAGAAATACAAAAGGGAATGTATTACATATTGGAATAGGTTCATATCCATCAATTAGATCTTCAATTTATCAAGAACAGAGTTCAGAAGGCCTTGGAATTCATTCAGAAGCCCCTAAAAATTAATGAAAACTTCTTATTTTGAGTGGGGGGAAATGATATTGAAATTCAAGGGGTTTAGTAGTTTTTTTAAAAAATCATGGGATTAAAAACCTCATGCATGATTTCTTATAAAGGGTGCATGGTTTACCAAACCATCCACCCTAACCATGAACCTCTTTGTAGGGGTGGATGGTTTCTTCTAAGAGGGAACATGGTTTGAAAAAGCTTGTTCTAACCATGAAAATCCCCTCTATTTGGGTTTTCATGATTTTTTGGGGGTAGGCACATGATTTGGTTAAACCATGTACCAATTGTTCACGGCCCCTTCTTCTTCCGAAATTCTCAATTTTTACACAAATCTTATTCAAATAAACTCAACCAAGATATACCAAAAATAAAGTAAACATGTACCTAAAAATGAGCCCAATACATCTATAGAAAAGTTTGGGATCTTATATATTGGTATTACACAAATATACCATCAATAAAAACCATCAAAATTTGATCTATAAATGATTAGAAAGTTTGATTCATCAAGTTTAAAAAATATTTTTGGCATATTTATCAAACTGAACTACATCACCACAAACTTGTATAGACTTTATATACTCCTAAAAGTTTTCTAGGGAATGTATGGTGGTCTCTCCCTCAAATTAAGGTACCCTAACCTCAAGTAAATCTTAGAGAAGATCCAACGACCTCTTGTATAATTGAAGAGATTGTTAATGAATGGAAGGGGATACCGATTCTTGACCATCATCTTGTTCATCCTTAGATAATCCACACATAATAGTAAAGTATTGTCATTATTCTTGGTGAAAATCAGGGTTGAACACCATGGTGAATTACTAGGTCATATGAATCCATTAACTTCTAGATCTTTCAACTGAACTTCCAACAACTGAATCTCCATTGGTTCTATCTTGTAAGGTGGGATAGAAACTGGATCAGATCCCAACACTAACTCAAAAGTGAACTCGATCTCCTATTCAGGTGGAAATTCATAGAACTATTATATAAATACATATTGAAATAGTCCTATATAAGAGGAAAAATACTCTACCACAACTCTCTATATTCTAGGGAAAAGTTTATCCATCTGATCCATGTAAAAATACATTCTATACTTAATTGGTCATGTACGACCAACTTGAAGATCTCATTCACCCTAATGAACATAGTTTCCCCCTTCTAGAGATAGAAAAGTAACTCTCTTGTGAAAATAGTTGATATGAACATGGTATAGAACTATCCAATATTTACATAGAATAAAATCAAATCCTACCATTTTAATCATGAAATGATCCTAAAAGAAATGGTAGCCTCCAATTTTAAGGGATCACTCCCTGCAGGGTCTGATACCCTTTGATCTCATCCCTAATGGAATTTCGATGGTTTTAACCCCATCCATTCTCTCCATATCCAAAACCAAACTATTGAAAAATTGAGAATATATGGAGGAATGTGATGATACTATATCAAATAAAATACAAGAAGGGGTAGATGATATAAGGATTTTTCCTCTGATGGTATAGTTTCCTATATCCAAACTAGTTTGACTATACTGCATAACATGAATTTGAATCACCCCTATATCCTAGTCTATAGTCTAACTTCCATTTGGTGAACCCTTGGGATGATATTGTCACTTCTATATGAGGGTACTACACCCCTTACCCTGGCATGATCATCCAGTGGAACTCTAGTTACTTGTCTACTAAGGTATTAAAGAGACCGCATTTTGTATGAGTTATATTAGTTGTTAATGATTGATATTGGTTATAAATGTTGGTTACTTAAATAATTTCATTGATTTCAATGTGGTCAAGAATTTATAAAGAAGTTTCTATAATTTTAATTTAATAATACAAGATATTCATACTTAATAACATAGATAAATATAGCAGGGATGAATGGATTTTACTCAAGTAATATGATCTTAATGAAGTATTTTAAAAGAGTTTGAGTTTAAAACTCTGAATATTTTTGAATCTTTCTTATGCTTAGAATACATGTGTCACTAAGTTCATTGACATGACACATTATTTACAATAATGAATAAGAAATGTGATCTATCCAATGGTGTTTATTGATAGAATGATGCTTAAGGAAGTTGAGGGAGATACATTTAATCATTTAAAAATGTCATGAAATATTTCATTATTACATGAGGGTACCATTTAAAGAGAACCATTAAAGAGTTTATTTAAAGAAAATTTCATGAATAGTACTTTAATAAGGAAAAATATAATGTTGCATGAAGAAGAATATGAACATGAAATATAAACATTAATTTCATGAGGAATGGATTTAGAGAATTCAATTCATTTAAATGGCTTGGAATTTGGTGAGAGTTATATGGAATATGGGATTTACTTTATTTTTTATGTATTTGTGTTATCCATCATAAAAAAAAATAAGTCCAACCATATATCTGTCCATAGGACCCATGTGCAAGCCACTACTGAGGTGAAAACTAGGTTCAACTATAGACATCCAACATGGTGGTAAGGAAGGTTAAGAAAAGTTCACTCAAAGAGCGCATGGGAGAAGAATGGTGGTGCCACCATGCTAGAAACAGTGGTAGAGGAGTCAGCATGGGTCGGTTCCAATGAGAGGGTTTAAGAGAAGACCTTGGTAATCCCTTCTAGATGCATACAAACATAGCTTAACTTATTAAGAGGCCCATGACAAGGTGAAAAATAATGTGGGATAGGCCGAGCATGTTACTATTCATAATTCATTTAAAGATATACATATAACACTACCTATAAAATCAAATACATCCAATCGTTTTATTTGATCATCTTAAACCTCTCATAGACTTCAATGCCATTTTTCGGTGTTAATTATCTCTGGTAGCGAAACCAAGCTCAATTGTATTGAGATATCATCATATTGATACATTGAGCACCATAATAATTGACATGAAAATATATTTATATGTGTTTGAAATAGGTTATTAAAATAATATGTTGTTGTTGAGATATAATATAAGTTACAATACCCATCTCATAAACTCGGTCTTGTGCATGTATGTATATTTTCTTATTTTCATGTTGTTGAAGTGTTTCTGAAATAGATGAAGTTGAAATAGAAAATAAAATAAGTCATGATATTTAGCATCACTAAATAATAAAACCATGGTCAAATATTTTTAAATGAATAGATATTCAAGAATTTATATATAGGATTAACATGGAATAAATTTTGAAAATTGACTCATAGGATAAATTAAAGAGAGTTGGTGATCTATTCATATAAATATCAAAGCTCCAATATAAGAAAAATGGATACCATTCATGTTATTTGTTGAGAACTCTCATTTTCAAAAAAATATATTCTCTCCGTTATTATTATTATATAAAGAATTATAAGTTGAATGATCCTTCTAGGATATGAAAATAAGGGATTCATACTTCTACAGAACTGTGAACACTTGGCCCGTGTTAACACATGCTCATATTGTTTCATAAAGAACTATTCTATGATCCAATGTTAGTGTAATACTCATGGTTTTATGTGAATAGGGGGTATCTATGTATAAAATCTGTGTGAAGAACAATTAGTATGAAGTATATTGTTTCACATAAGAGGATATTGAGTATTCATTATGAAAAAAACATATTGTTGCATGTAAAATATTGTTCATACATTGTGCTTGAAGAACAACTTCCACAATATATCAAGCACCTATACTAGTTTTCATGATCTACCAATCACTACTACAAAACTAGGTTTTATTAGTGCTAAAGAAATATATTATCATCATTAAAAAATAATTCATAATCAAGAAACTATTAAAAGGGGGTCCCTTTTATCAGTGCTAAAAAAGTATTGAAAGGGTCCCATTTTATCAATGCTAAAAAAACATTGATAAAAGTAAAAAAATTAAAAAAATGAAATTTTTTTATGAAAATAGGAGGGTGGAACACCTCCTTTTTATCACCACTATATCCCCTTTTAACAGAACTCATCCAGCCTCCCATCCCCCCTTTAATAATGCTAGGTAACCCCTACCCACTTTAATAGCTCTATGCACCTGCTTTACTTTCCCACACATGTGCCTACCTTTACTAGGTTTCGAACCTGAGACCTCCCCCTCATACTCCAGCACCTTTTCCACTCCACCATATTGTTTTTTTCTATATTTTATTATATATCTATATATTTATATATTTTTTGTAACATTTTTTATCCATATTTATATATATATATATTTAAATACATATATAAAATATGTTTGGTGTGTGTGTGTGTGATTACACATAGATACATATGTGTGTGTGTGTGTGTGCATCAATAAATATAATTATACATATTTATATTTATTTAAATATATTATATATCAATATTATATACATATATTATAATATATAGATAAATATATATATATATATATATATATATATATGTTTGTCAATAGACACGCAAAAATATATTTATATATATAAACATTATATATACATTAATTGTATATGTATATAAATATTCATACATTTTTATTTTCAATAAAATGGATATTATTTTTTATTTATATAAGGTTTATATATTGATAAATATATTTTATATGTAAATATTTTCAATTATTTATTTATAAAATTAAATTTTTATTTGTGAATACATATAAAAAAATATGTATATATAATTATATATTTGATTATAAATAAAATTACATTGTGAAAGATGATAAAATATCAAATAAATAATATCAATATAAATGTAAGACCCAAAAATAAATTTATTCCTCATTGAAAAATAGCAAAAAGACTCCCTTAAATGAGACTGAAAATCCATCAAATGTTAAAAAATGGGGTACCCTGACTAAAAACTCTCTTATAGAAGCCTTTTGGTCCTTTTTTGGCCTAGAAAAATTATGACTGATGGTTCCCATCTATCACTAAGGTGTTTATCTCATCACAAGTTTATATTTGATATGTGTTAGATCCCAAACAGAAACCCAGATCAAATGTTATGGTTGTTTAAAGTTCGAGTTACGTTTTCATCTTATTTTCTATATTTTTTTCATTTTTAGAATTTTTTTTATTTAAATTGTTATTAAATGAAAATTAATCAATAATAATTAAAAAATTATTTGTTAAAAAATATTTTTAATTATTTTATAATCCATTTTCACTAATTATCTTATCTATTAATTGTAAATTTCTATTTATCCTTATCTAAAACATATTTAAAAAATACATATTATATTTATATCAATATAAATATATTTATATTTTAATATATTAGTTTTAATGATTTTTTTGAAATATACCATCTATCAGCACTAGAAAAAAATCGCTAATAAAGGGGGTCTTTATCAGTTCTTTTTTTAGCGTTGTTAAAGGGTGGCACTATAAAAAGTCATTTTTATGGTAGTGTATGTGAAGTGAAAAACTATATGAGGCAAGAAGAATAGTAAAAATTTGGTTCGTGAAACTAGTGTTCACAAAGAAGAAGAAAAGTGATCTACATTTGTTCAGTTTTGTAGGAAGAGAACCAAATTCACAAAACTAGTTGTACAAGACTCCATGTATGTGAAAAAGATAACATGTGTGATTTCATGCACATGAAAATTTGTGAAAAATTTTAAAATAATTATTTCACATAGTAAATATATTAAGTGAGAACATAAAATAATAAGGATACAAAATTGATATGTGCTTTCAATATTCAAGGTTTGCATGTACAAGATATAACAGCAGCATTTAAAGGTTCACTGAGTAGTTCAAGGTCATAAAATAATACTAAAAGAATATTGTGTCTTAGTTACACAAATATTTTTTGCACCAAGATGTACATAGAACTGATATAATTATCATTATTGATATTTGGTATCGAATATATTGAGAATATGACACTTTATATCACTATAGCAGTATTGTAGCAGTATTTTAGTAGTACTATAGCAGTACTGTTTAGGACAGTAGCAGCCAGAACTATTCACCTGATTTGGGCCTTCGAGCCACTGGTTTGGGCCTACGGGTCTTGAGGGCCTTCGGGTCATCAATGGTCTTCCAGCCTCAGGAACTTCGGGCCACAATGTCCATAGAGTAGCCCAGTTCACATAGAGAAGGCCTTAGAAGAGGATCTGAGAAACAAGACTAGCAGTCACTAGAAGCAGAGCTACCAGATTAGAAGAATTAAAGGGTATGGAAACTACCATCGGGACCAGGCACCGTGCAGCTTTGTATAAGGAAATTCTATCTGATCAGCAATGCAAGGTGGGGAGCTAGGTGATCAATTATGCAGAATCTAGTGGAGGGGCAGTTCCTGTGGGTTGGGCCTTCGGGTCATGTATTTGGAATAGTATGCCTATGGGCCTCCGGGTCATGTATTTCGAGTCATGTCGAGCCTTGTGCCTTGGGCCTACGGTTCATGTACGGGTTCCCCTTCATTCGTTAAAAAGGGGGATTATTAATAACAAAATTTAAAAAAAAGGCTTTCAGGCCATTCGGGCATATGTCACTATGTTTCAAAGAAATAATAGAGTTTTTTCAACTATTAATTGAATATTATTCAGGATAGAATAATTAATTATGAAAATTATGAGCTAATCTTTTTGTGTTTTAATAATCACAAAAAAAAGTTTTTGATTCTAGCAAGAAGTGAAAAGAGATCCAGTGCATTGTATTTTTCACTGAAGAAGAAAGAGATAATAATAATATAAGAGAATTGATATAATAATAATTTATGATCATATATATCAAAGAAGTATGTGATTATGAGTCCACAACATATTAATATTATTTTGAATGGAGAAATAATAAGAAGGAAGAAGTGAAGATTTCTATTTTCAGCTGTGAAGAAAAATAATTGTTGTTTTTATACTATTTTTCAAGTAACAAAGTTAAGAAAAAGTTTGTGTAACAACAAATAAGTACTATGAAGTTCAACAAAATTCTCTTCTTGTAGATAAAATTATTAGTGTTATGAAGTACCTTAATAAAAGTTTAAGTCTATCTTCAGAGGAATTATAAAGAACCAGTGAGGAGCTACATGTTGGACCAAGTCATCACTAGTCTAGGATAGAGTAATTATTTATGTCCCCTATTAAAGTGTAGGGACCCACACTAACTAAGTATTTTCTCCTAGTCAAACCAATATCACTTGATATCTCATTATATTAGAGAATATATGTTCTAGTAATCACAGGGCATAGAAAGTAGTAACTGCACTTATTGATTAGTGAACCTTGCAAAAACATCATGTGTTATCCCTTACTGCTTTCATATATTAGTATAAAATAATAAAAGGAAAATAGGATAATCAATATCCTAATATGTCTAAGAGGTAAATGGATAAAAAGGTATAATTTTTTAAAAAATAAAACTAATTAACCACCCACCCCCTATCAGTGTTGAGTATATCCCAAAGTGGTCCATTTAATTGGTATCAGATTTAGATTCACCTCTCTTGGATTCTCTATATTGCAGTTATTCTCTTTTGAAGATTTGAGTTTCTTTCTTATGTTTATAATGAAGTGCAGTTTTGGTGAAGATTGGCACACCCCGACCTTGAAATATTTATTATTTTTAATTTATTTAATTACATTAGCATCAATTTTGAGTTTCATACTAGACCAGGCTTAAATTTTAAAATTTGGTCCATTTAACATAGGCTTCCAGTTGGTTCACAGTTAGAAGATATCGTGTGAAAACCATGCGGATGTTTCTATAATTTTTATCAGGGTTGACTACACGGCCAGTGCATGGTTTCCTTAACCATCTACCTTACCTATGCGAGGTTTCTAGGATCTTTAGTTGGGGGTTCATGGATTTTCCAACCATTCATCCAAACCATGTACATTTTCAATCTTAAAAATAGATAATAATAAAAATAAAATAATAATAATAATAAGAACCTAATTCTAATCCTCTTCCCCTCCCCCCCCCATCGCGTTCACCCCACTCGCCTTAATTTTTTTCTCACAAAACCCTACCCCTCCCCTACTCTCTATTTGTGCACCACTGACTTCATCCACTTTCTATAGGAATTGATTTATTTCCCATTTCCATGTGTGATCACCCTAGGTTAGCATTTCCTCTCATCCTCCTCCTTTATCTATTTTTGTTGGTTTTCTTATTTTTTCAGGCGGTGCACATGACTTATCCAAACTCGATCCCTATTTTGGTTATTTATTTTTCCAATTCATGAATTCAAGGGTTATTAGGTCCTTTTGAGACCATATCTGTCCATAGTTGTTTAATTATGCATGTTCTCAATCATTTTAGGGTAGGTTTTCTTCCATTCTTCAAATTTCCAAATTTTTTATTCATAATTTTGTGATTTTTTTAATTCTTGTATTTTTTTAGTGTACCATAGACCCCCTTGGTGTGGATTCCATCATATTGTTGAATACAACTTGAATATGTATACATAGGTAAGAAAACACACACACATGTATCCTCCTTATACATATTTCCTCATGGAGAGGGGAATATGTACATTTGGTTAAAGGGCATAAGTGTGTGTGTGTGTGGAGGTGTATATACATGTAAGTGTGAAGTGACCTTCATCAAAGGTAGTGGGTTTTCTATGTCTAGGACTTTGGATTGAAATCCTTGATTTCTTGAGTGTTTTTAAATCATGTTTCATTTATTATGTAATATATATATATATATATATTCTATGAAAAATTATTATGTACCTTTAGAAAAGATTTTTACATTCTTTCAATATTCTACATAAGCTCAAACATGGGTTTTTTCTAATTAAGTATGATTTCACCTTGTTTTGAAATGTATAAAATTTTGAATGTTCATATGGTTTTCTAAATGATTTCTATCATGAAAAATTAAGATGCCCTAAAGGTTTTTTTCTAAGTGAAAGTGAATTCTTAAAATGTTGAGGCTTGGTTAGCACATTGACCTATTTTATAAAAATAGAAAACCCATATTAAGTCATGCCCCTTGGTTTGGAAATGTGGTGTATGTTTTAAAATTTTAGGATTTAGAATTTTTCTTGGTTTGTGAGACTCGGAAAGGGGTTGCGCTTAAGGAGGGATATCAGATGTTAGAAAATGGATTGTTATTTTTATAAATTTGTATTATCTCTGTGAAAATTATAGTTTAATAAAACTCATCTCCATTTGGACATGGCACTTGGTAAACCTAGGTATTTAGGTGGGTAGATTAAGACAAGTACTCTAGGCATGACTATCCCTACCTAGTAAGATTACAATACAACACTAACTAAAATATGATGATGGGGATTGATTAGCTTGAGCAGGAGACAGACCTTGACATCTATTCTCTATCATCGAAAGTATGAGGATCCTAGGTCCCCACTAACCTAGCTACTTAGGTATTTTCCATACTGATTTCTCTCATGACACCCATTTTACATGTATGGTACTTTCCATTATTTTTTAATTTATTTATAAATTAACTTTTCTATTTTTATTTCACAATAAGACACCTATTTTAGTACTATTTTTCCTTTAAAAAGAATTTTTTTAATGTTCTTTTTTATTTTAAATGTTTTTTGGAAATGCATTTAAAAATTGTTTTTTTAAAATAGAATATTTTTACTTGTTTAAAAAGGAAATTAAATCCCATTTTTAAAATTTTATTTAAAATTGGCATGAAAATAATTTCTATTTAAAGGTATTCCATATGATGTTATTTATCCTTTGAAATTATTACAAGGAATTTTAATCCTCATGAATATATTTGTTATCATTTTTCATCTTTAGGTTCTTTCAATACTAGATCTCTCATGGAGTGAGTGTGGTTCTATGGTTGGAGGTGACCCGTGAGGTTTCATGGAGATATGTTTACTTTCTTCCTCTCCACTTCCAATTTTTATTTTATTCTATTTTTTTATTTTTCTGTTATATTATGGGATAAATCATTTCCAATTAATTTGAATTTGATTCCTTTCACTATTTTCCATCGTGAGAGAATCATGATCACCTCTTGGGATTTGTTTCAGGTCGGGTCGAGTGCCTGATTGGGGGTCAAACCAGGTTGGTTCATGAAAAAATGGTATCAGAGGAATTATTTATTATTATTTGGGGTTTTTTGGTATTTTATAGATAGGATTTTTTTTAATTTAAGTGGTCATTTGTGGGTAAGTTCTCAATCACCATCAATTTGGAATGAATCTTTAATTTATAGGGTGGTTCGGGATGTTTATGCCTAAAAATATGATATTGTTTCTTGGATGTTTTCAAGGTTTTTGGTTTTATTGAGTTTTTATGATTGGATTTGAAAATTTATGGGTAATTTTGAGAAACTCCAAATATTATAGGGAATTTTTGGAGGGACTTAGAGGGTTCATGGTTATTTTCCATGGTCTATAAAAACATGCACAAACCATGCATCTACCTCTTTTTACCTCTATTGTGTTCACACAATTGACACAAGGTCTGCTAATTTCTACAGCCAATCTGCGTATAGATGGCATATTTTTATGTTGTTTTATTTTTGAAATGTTTAGTGGTGGGTTTCTTTTATTTGTTCTTAATGTTGGTTTGAGTTGATTTTGGGGTGTTTCTTTTGGATTTTAAAGATGATGTCTAGTTTATTAAAAAAAAATTCTAAAATGAAAACCTTAGGTTATTTGAAAATTAAATGGGTTGTTTTGGAAATGATGATTTATTGTAAATGGAATTATTTTGGAAATTTTTTGGGGATTTGGAATGTTTTTTGAAATATGAAATGGATGTTTCTTGTGAATTTGTAATTTGGAAATGTTTTATTTTGGGATGATAATGGGTGGCTTAAAATTGATTGGGAATTTGAAATTATGTTGAATATTCTATATTGTAAATGGATAATGTTTTGAATTGACCCTTGGTATTCCTATGAATGATCACATATATGAATGTATGCATGTGGAAATTGGATAGTTTGTGGTATGTGTGGATGGATTCCTGAACTGACATAAAGATGCATGTATATTTGAGGCTTTATGTAATACCAATGTTAGGTGTTTAACCATTAAAACTTTTTTTGTTTCTATAAAAAAGTTTCTAAAAGGGGTATTTTGGTATTTTGAAAAGTGGGTGTTATTTAGTACTTCTTTTTTGTGTTCATATATTTAATTTTTCCCTTCTAGTTTTAATGTGTAAGAAGTTTTGTGGGAATGGTGTTTTGATTATGGGTTTTTTTATGATGGGAGCATGAAGTTTGGGGTTGTGATGTGTTATGATTCAGTTTTATGTTTCTTGTTTTTGGAGTATTTCCAAGACGAGTGTTAGTAAAGAGTATATAGTTAGTCTCTACGGTGCCTTCCTTGGTTGTCTAAGTGAAGGTTGGTATTGAGGATCAATTATGGTAATCATTTAGTGGTTTGATATTTTCAAAATTGAGGTTGTTAGAGTTTTTGAGGAAATTATTTAATAAGTGTTTCTCTATGTATTCCCATTGATGACTTTATCCGGACTTTAGAATGGGTGGGGGTGTTAGATCCTCTTCAGGCATTGGACCACACCTAGGTATTCTTGTACTATTTTTCACCTTCATAGATAGAGAAAAGGTATAATACATTATTCTTAGTTATCTTACAAGAATTTTTTCCATTCATTATGGTCACTTGGGTCACCTGAAGGGGTTTTATAAATTGATCTATCGAAAGAGGAAGTTTCAGTCAGGGATTATTAGCTCCTAAATAAAGGACAGAAGATTCCAAGGCTCTAGCCATAGGCTTTAGAGTGAATATTTTCACAAAGTAGAGTATTTTTTCGGTGTCAGTGGGTTCTAGTAGGATCTTTATATCCTTTTTCATATTTATTTTCTTTTAGGTTTTCTAGATTCTATATCCAAATTCACTCTTTGGGTTAAATTGAGGAGTTTATTTGTTAGTGGTTTCCTTTTTTTTTATTTTTATCCCTGGTTTAGTGGTCTTATTTTTCTTTTCTTTATTTTAAGGATTTTAGTTTCAAATAATTTATTCTTTTTAGAATATTCTGAATCTTGGTGTTGTGGATTGGTGGTGTTTATTGTTCTATGCCTTGTTTCTCATGGCCTTCTGGCCATCGTTAGGACTCACAATTTTTTTTGGATTACGAAACTAGTGTTTTACCATAGGCCTAATATGGTTTCAGAAACACCATATAAGAATCTCGTAGTGAACCGGTTTCAAAACTTTCTTAATGGGGTGATTCCATATTCATTCCCCTCCCGACCTCGATCATATTAGTTTTGTGATCCAAGACTGTAGGTTGTGTGATGGATGCTCATGGAGAACCTAAATCGACCATGATGTTTTTCTTGGGTTATTTCTATATTAGGGGTCTTGGTGATCCATGTTTTTAGGTTTTTTTGAGAAATTTAAGTCTATATCATTCTATTTTTATTCTTTTGTTGGATGGTTTGGGTTCTTTGGTCTCCCTGGTTGTTTCCTTAGATGTTAGTTTAGTTTCTTTTGAGGATGATTTATTTGGAGTTATTTGGATTTTGGAGTTTTGGGTTTTGAAGTAAAATGAGTGTCATATTCTTAATATTTTGATTTTTAGGTCCCTTGTAGAGTAGAAATTTGTCCTTTTTGTATGTCTTGGGAAACTGAATATCTTTGGACTTTATAAAGTTATAAAGTTACATGGTGGGGATAATTATCACACCCCTCAGCCAAAAATATTAATTTTTTTAATTTATGTAATTATGTTAGCCTCGCTTTTATGTTTAGGGTTTTACTGGGTTTAGATTTTAAAATTTGGACCTTTTAGAATTAGTGCACGATTCATAGAAACTGTGCACAAACTCTATGGTGTGTCTACAGTTTTTAGAAAAGTTGACTTCACGTCTGAAATATGGTTTCTTTAACCATGTGTCTTTACCTTGTGAGGTGTCTAAGAGATCTAGTGTGGGGAGCATGGTTGGAACACGGTTTAGAAAACCATGCGGTCAAACTGGGTTCATTGTAAAGCTAAACAAAAATATAATAAACAAAATAAATTAAATTATTATTATTATTATTATTATTATTATTATTAAGACCTAATTATAATCCCCTTCCCCCACCCACCTTTCCTATCATGACCCCCCCCCCTTTCTTTTTGTCTTTTGTGACCCATCCCCTCCTCTCCTCTCTATTAATGCACCATGGCCTCCTACCACTCCCTCCAACCTTTGATTTCTTTCCCATTTCTGTGTGTAATCTCTCCAAGTTAGTGTTTCCTCTCATCCTCCTTATTTCTCTATTTATGTTTGGATTTATTCCTCTACCATGTTTCACATGAGACCTATCCAAAACCTAACCTAATTTTGGGTATTTATTTTCATGATTCTTGATGTCTAGGATTCTTAGGAACTGTTGAGGCCAAATATATCCATGGTTGTCAAAGGATACATGTTCTCTATCATTTTCAGTTAGTTTTTCTTCCATTCTTCAACTTGACTAATTTTTAATTAGGTCATTTTTTATTTTTGTATTTCTTGTATTTTTTTTAGTGTTACGTAGACCCCCTTAAGGTGGATTCAAGTCATCTTTGTTGAAGATTACTTTCTTGTGTATAGATACCAAAGAACGTATATATATATGTGTGTATATATATGTATATATATCATCCATGTACATGTTCCCTCATGGTGGGGGGAATATGTACATTTTGTCAAAGGGTACATATATATATATATGTGTGTGTGTGTGTGTGTGTGTGTGGAAGTGTATATGTGTGTAAGTGTGAAGTGACTGTCATCAAAGGCAACATGTTTTTAGGTAGGTTTCCTATGACCAAGCCTTTGAACTGAAACCCTTGATTTCTTGAGTGTTTTTAAAGCATGTTTCCCTTTTTATATAGTATATATGTACTATTAAAAATGGTTGTGGCCCTTGAGAAAGGGTTTTTCTTGTTTTTTGATATTTTACCTAAGATAAAATGTGGGTTTTATTCTAATTGAGAATGATTTCACCTTGTTTTGAAATATAAGTCATTTTAAATGTTCAAATGGTTTTCTAAAAGATTTTTTCATTAAATTGAGATTCACCAAAGGTGTTTTTCTGAGTGAAAGGGAATTATTAAAATTATGAGGCATGCTTGACATCTTAACCTATTTTATAAAAATGTAAAACCCCTCTTAAGACATGTCCCTTGGTTTTTAAATGTGATGTATGTGTTAAATATTTAGTATTTGGAATTGTGCTTGGTTTGTGAGACTCGGAAAGGAGTTGCACTTAGAGAGGGATATTGGAGGTAAGAAAATGGATTGTTGTTTTTATGAATTTTTGTTATCTTTATATATATGTTAGTTTAATAAAACTCATCTATATTTGGTCCTAGAACATGGGAATAATAGGTATATAGGTGGGTATTCTAGTACAATTATTCTATTCATGACCTGCCCTACCTAGCAGGATTACAATATAACACTAACTAAACTATGATGATGGGGATTGGTTTGATAGAGTAGGAGGTGGACCTTCGCGTCCATGGTCAATCATCGTGAGTATGAGGATCCTAGGTTCCCACTAACCTAGATACTTAGGGATTTACTATGTTGCATTATCTTATGACACATGTTTTACATGTATATTACTTTACAATACTTTCTAATTTCCTTATGAAGTAACTTTACTATTTTTCCGTCATACCAAGACATGTGTTTTTGTATTGTTTTTAATTTAAAAATAATTTATTAAAATGTATTTTTGTTTTTAAATTTGTTTTGAAAATGAATAAAAATTTGATTTTCTTTAAATGAAAGATTATTTCTTGTTTAAAAAGGAGTTGAAAACCTATTTTTAAGATTTTATTTCAAACTAACATGAAAGGGTTTTCACATTAAAGGTAATGCATAGGGTGTTTTTTCTATTTTTCATCCCTACTATGAATTTTAATTATCACACCTATATTATTTAACATATTTTTAGATTTAGGTTCTTTCAATGCTGGTCTCTCATGGATTGAGCATGGTTATATGGTTGGAGGTGACCTGTGAGGTCACATAGAGGTATGTTTAGTTTTTCTGCTCCAATTCCTATTGCTCGTTTATTTTATTTTATTTACTTATATATTGTCTTATGGGATAAATATTTCCCAAATGAGTTTCATTTTATTCTTGGAACTACCAGGATAATTTAGAATGCCTCTCAGGACTTGTTTTAGGTTAGCTAAGGTGCCCAGTTTGGGGTTAATCTAGGTTAGTTTCTGACAAAAATTTAGTTATTTCTGAGTAAAATTATATTTATACTAAGACCATGATGAACAGGTGAAATAAAGAGAAAATAAATTTGAATAATACATCCCTCTTACCTAGAGAAGAGGAAGTATTTATATCTTTATGCCTTTCCAAAAATTTAGGCATATCAAGCTTGTAAGGTTAAGAGTGGGAGGCTAAACTTTCCCCCAATAAGATGGGGAGTCTCTCTATCTCAAGTGATCATGAGGTATGTATTAGTTACTTTCATAACTATCTTGAAGAATATTTGAGTAGTAGTGGTAGTGATAACATGTCAATTTATTTATCAACAAATGCACTATAATTTCCCAGACCCGACTCACTCATAAGAAACTAATCAAGGTTAGACACAAGGACTAAAGTATCAATCCCTATATGTCGGAGGCTGCTAACTAGTAGTGAGGGTCCATAGTGGTACAGTGGGGGTAATATACCCTCGTAATCAAAGTAGCACAAAAATATAATAAATGGATAATTAAAGGAATCATGATATCCACTAACAACATATGATAAATCATCCAAATAATATAAACATATAGGTGTAACAATATCTAGATCTGTATACAAAATGATTTAATGTCATGTATCAAAACCAAAAAGGAATAGGCAAACATGATAGTAGGAACACATGCATACATGTATATCATAGAACCAAAAATACCAAAAGACTGTCTCTAGATAGCATCATGATCCATAGCTCGGTCTGGTGCTCCCAAACTCCCATGCATCAATCAATCAAGAATCGACAACTGGGTGCTTTCCTCAATACTTATCAACATCCATGAAGTCTGATTGAGTACCAATTGGTGGCCCAAATAGGGTGTGATATATACTCAGTAGGCCACCACCAACGGTGTTTATAACAAATACATAATGTGAATATAAACTATAACTGTGTGCATGTACAACAAGAAAATATTAATGTGAATGAAAGATATTAAAAGACCATGAGAACATGATATAATAAGAGTATGCTATAACAGATGGGAATCAATATATATAAAGTGTCAATAGTAGGTAATAATCATCTCGCATTATGCCACATGTGAAAACAGTAACATACCTATATAGTCCATTTCTAAAGGCATAAAACTCGGGCGACCACATCAAGTATATGGATCTCATCCAATGGTAATATTAGAATAGTATCAAACCTATATGGGCCAGGCTCCAAAGAATATAACCAGGGCACCCTATAACCAAATATGTGAATGTATATGGAAGTCACAGGTGTCATAACTTAATCTTCCTCATCAGCACCATACCATAAATGATCATTCCTAAGGGTTGTGGGTGTCATAACTTGATTCCCTATTTGGTTCCATACCATAAGTAATCATACCTAGGGGTCACAATTTACATACCTCAATCCCCCAGTTGGTTTCATACCATAATATAACAGGTTCCATACCATCATAAGAAGTTATTTCTATACCAAGATTTCCAAAATCAAAAAATTAATATAAATTGTCATGGGTTATGTTATTTTCCACATCTAATTGTAATTATCAATATAAAGACACAAAATCCAAGAGAATATCTATGTAATTACACATTCTTATTTAATCCAACCATTTAAATTATTTAGTAACATTTAAAAATCCAGTAAAGGAGGCATGTTCATATCCAACTAACTCATTTAATTTAGAAATGATCCCAATACAATGGTGAAAATCACACACACCCAAAGGGGTGGTTTAACATAAGGAAGATTAAATAACACACCACATAGGTGGCTTGGGTTGAGGTTGAAAACCTCTAACCAAGTCTAAGAGCTAAGTGGGAAACACATTTAATATTCTAACAATTTAATTGATTCATTTAATTAATTTGGAATAAACTCCCAAAAGGACCGATGTGTGCCACAACGATGATAGTTTAATAAATAATGAAACCTTAGGGAAAATTTATATACCACCTACATTAATATTTTGGTATAATACACATCTGGTATCAGCCCTTGGTTCAGCCTAAATCTAAATAAAATGGAATAATATACGAACTCTCTAAAAATAAGGCATATGATCTCACACTAAAATAACACTTAAGTAGGAAAGATAAACTGAGTGTGTATTGAAGTTATTCCCGAGAGGGATATAATGAGTAAAACAGTGGCTTGATTAGAAATTAGTTGAGAAGATCCTTCAATTCCTAGGTTAAGCATGGGAGAGATCTAAAATGGGAGGATTGGCTACTATCCACTGGAAACAAGAGAAGAGAAAAGTGTTTATCCTTTTAAAAGGCTAGGGGGAATGTAAAATTCCCCAAATTTTAAAGGTTTTACATTTTGACCATATGTTTGGCCAAAATATGAACCAACCATATGAACCCCACTACCCAGGGACACACCATGAAATACTTGCATCGTAGGGTTAGAAAAATTGTGTACAGCCCATGTACACCCAATATCTCATCTCTACACAGCTTTTATGACTAGGTTACATGGTTGTATCAAACTGTGTGACCCCTGGTAGTGCACTGGATCACCTCACGTGGTTTTTTTCTAACCATGTGAACTGGACAGTATGGGTTATAATAACAGTGCAACCCAGTTGTTTCCTTCAATATTTGGGCCTCTGGGATTCAAACAAGCCCCAAACACCCTCGTATCTTATGTAACCTCATTAAGAAACTTCATTAAGATAAAACGAAGGAAAAAATTGAAATTAAAATGTTTCATACTATGAATAAAATTCAGGATCTTATAGTCTTACCCCCTTCAAGAAACTCTTCCCTAAGTTTCCCTTCCAAGGGTGGTAAAATATCATATGAGAATTACTCTAGCCACTGATCACATATGTTAGCCTCTCACTCCTAGATCTTGTCTTGTACATGGATAATATTTCATAACACTCATACCAAAGGAACTAACCTACCTTGTAAATCCTTCATTCTCTATTCTATAATACATATAGGATTCTCCTCAAAGAATGCATATACCTGTAACTCAACCTCATCAGGATAAAAGATATAAGATGGATATGAATAGTACCATAAAATATATGAAACATGGGAGACTTCATTCATATCTTGGTACCTCTAAGGTACCTACAGTCGATAGGCTATTAGACCAACTCTCTCCAAAACCTCAAAAGGTACAATGAACTAAGTTTAAAGTTTCCCTTCTATCTAAACCATTTATTCCACAGTCTAGTTGAAACGTGTAAGAAAACCTGACTCCCCACAACAAAAATTAGTGGTTAATGTTGATGATCATCATATTACTTCTTCTTAGAATTTGTTGTGGATATTAAATTCCTAATCAATTGAATATTCTCTGAATTCTCTTCAACAAGATGAGGTCCAAGTAGTACTACCTCACCTACCTCTAACCAGCACAAAGGTAAACATCATCTCCTACCATATAAGGCCACATAGGGAGCCATCTGTATCACCTCCTGGAAGATATTATTGTAAGAGAACTCAAAAATAGGTATATGTTTCTCCAAAGAACCTACAAGATCAAGGAATAATGATCAGAGCATGTCCTATAGTACTTGTATCATCTATTCTGACTAATTATCGGTCTTAGGGTAAAAGGTTGTTATCCAGAGCACCTGAGTGCAATGATTTCTATAACCCATTCCAGAACCTCAATGTGAAACGATCATACCTATAAAAATAATATTAAAAGGGACCCAGTATAGGTATAAAATTTCATAGACATACAGTCTCCCAATCTCATCCACTGAGAAGGTATCTCTAATAGGTAATAACTGAAAAACCTTCATGATCTTGTCGACAATCACCCATAATGAATCATTTCCTTAAGGGGATCTTGGTAATCCAGTCAAAAAATAAAAAGTGACATCATCCCATTTCCACTCATAAATGGTAAATGACTATAGAATCCCTATTAGACACTAGTTTTCTACCTTCATCAGTTGAAAGGTTTAACACTGAGTAACAAAACCAGTTATCTACCTTTTTATACCAGGCCACCAATACTAGCAATGTAAGTCATGATACAACTTGGTAAAACCGGGATGTACTTCCAAAGTAAAATTATGAAACTCTCACATCAATTCCTCTCATATTTATATAGGAACCCAGATGCATATATTGATGAACAAGACCTCATCCTTATCAATGATTCATCCCAGTGGAGGATCCTTGCATGAGAAACTCTCCCTTAGGAATAATCCCTTAAGATCTAATAAATGCATCATCTTCACTCTCTTCAGAAGTTAAGAGTTCAATTATAACAATTCAAGTATAGTCTATCCATGATGGTCCTACACCTCTAAATTCATCTTAAAGAACATATCTATCAGCTACCACTAGCTACTGTCCTCCATAACTGCCTATGTCTAATTCATTCATCTCATACTATTCGCTACAACATTGTATTTCCCAGGCATATAGACAAGATAAAAAATAGAAGTACTAAAGGTATTCAACCCACCTTCTATGCATGAGGTTTAAGTCACACAGTGTGAAAATACACCTGAGGAATTTTTTTGGTTTGTATCCACTACAAAATTCTATCCCAACAGGTAATGCCTCCAACAACGCAAGGCATGAACCATAACTGCTTACTCAAGATTATGCATCTAGAAATTCCTCTCATGTGGCCTCAACTGAATAGACCCGTGTACCATGACTTTATCTTACTGAATTCAGTCTCCCTTCCATCTTTTGAAAGGTTGTATCACTGGCTTATAACCATTCAAATTTCATACCCTTCTTAGTAAAACACGAAATAGGTGATTCTATGCCTGAAAAGTCATGTATAAAGTGCCTATAATATCCATCCATTCCCTAAGAAAATACATATGTCAAAAAGATTCTTCAGATTCTCCTAGGTAACTACATCTCTCACCTTCTCTTGGACAACTAATATTTTTGAATCTGAGATAATTTAAACTAGGAAGTGGACTTTATTGATCCAAAAGTGTAATTTGATGACAATATCATATAGATGGTTCTCTCTCAGTGTATTCAAAATGATCTCAATATGTTTTTCATGGTCATTTCAAGTATCATAATACACCAAGATGTCATTTACAAATACTACCACAAAAGTAACCAAATACAGGTGGAAAAATGATTCATTAGATCCATGAAAATGGATGGTGCATTCGTGAGACCGAACGACATAACCAAATACTTATAAACACAATACCTACTATAGAACATTGTATAACATATGTTTGAAGGTCTAACATATAAATGTCGATAACTTGACCTCAAATCAACCTTTGAGAAAACTAGAGATCTTTGGAGCTGGTAAAAGAGGTCATCTATACGAGGAAAAAGATACTGGTTATTCATAGTAATCTGATTCAAATTCTAGTATTCTACATAAATCCTGAGTATTTTTTCACTTTTTTGGTGAAAAGGACTGGTGATACCCAAGGAGAAGCATTGGGTCATATAAACCCCTTAGATTTTAAAACCTCTAGCTATCTCTTGAGCTCCTGAAACTCAGTATTGATTATCCTATAAGGAGGAATATACATTGGTGTATCTCCTAGAACCAACTCAATAGAGAACTCCACCTCTCAATTAGGAGGTAAACCATAAAATTCTTTAGTGAATACATCACTAAAATGATCTACTACTTGATGTAATTCATCCTAATTTATTCTCTAATCATCTATATAAAGCATTGAAATTTGGGTTGCCATGTCACCCAACCCATGATTCTCTAGTCTTGATCTACCTACCTAGACATTTCACTCACACTTGTGAATATAAGTACCACCCTATGGAGATGTAAAATACACCCACTGGTGATAGAAATCCACATAGGCATGATATGGAGCTAACCAATCCATCCTAAGAATAATGTTGAAACCAGACATCTCAAGGGTGAAGAGGTTCCATAGAACATTATGATTGTCTATCTCAAAGGGTAATTCCTTACACTGGGATACAATCTCTAATCAGATAACCAAAGGAGTGTCAAGGTTCATCACCCCATAAAATAATGAATTTCAAGCATGAGTCTTTCCATGATATCCATGGATATAAAATAATTCAAAGCCCCTGTGTAAAATAAGAAATATACCAAGGTAAATGATACTAAAATCATACCTCAAACTATATATGTTTTGGGAATCTTCTCCCTAGTACATGTTGTACTTCATAAAATTGGCCCATTCTAAGGCCTTGAGATACAACATGACTGCCATGATTAGTCTCTCTCTACTAACATTGGGAAACTTGTGTCTAGCTCCCCTGACCATGAACTATTGAGTAAATAAAGTTTTCCACAAGACTTTTCCATTACTTCATACTTAGGGGAGATTGTTTAGTCAATAAGGTTTCCTTATGACTTTACAATTCTTTCTTGTTTTGAAAATCACAAACACCTTATCTCAAGGCAAACCTCTTTTTACCCTATGATTTAATTCTATAAGGAAAAATTTTCTTCCCCAAGGAAATTTATCCTTACCATGTTTTTATTATTCATATCATAATTTTTCTAAGTATAAAATTCGGTTTGAAACAAAAACCTCAGAATCCTATAATTACCTAGATATGAAGCATTCTATTTTAGGATCCTAATTCTCAGAATTATGATTATGAATTCTAGTTATGAATTTTAATGAGTTCTGACTCTGAATTCTGATTACAAATTCTGGTTATGAACCTTTCTGAGTTCTGACTCTGAATTCTGATTACGAATTCTGGTTATGAACTTTTCTGAGTTCTGACTCTGAATTATGATTACGAATTCTGGTTTCGAACTCTTCTGAGTTCTGACTCCGAATTCTGATTATGAATTCTATTTACGAATTCTTCTGAGTTCTGACTCTGAATTCTGATTACGAATTCTGGTAACAAAATCCTCTGAGTTCTGACTCTGAGTTCTCTGAATTCAAACTCTGAACTCTTATGAGTTCTGACTCTGAATTCTTATTAACTCTGACTCTGAACTTTGTAAGTTCAGGTTCAAAATTCTTGTGAATCCAGATTGGGAATTTCCTTGAAATTCAGACTCCAGAATTCGATAGAGTTCAGGTTCCGAATTCCTAGAAAACAAAATATGAATATCCTTGTATTATAGACTCTGAATTCAATTTTGGTTAGACTCTGAACTTTCATATTTCCTTTCATTCCGAATATTGGATTTTAGTTATGTAACCACATTTTTTTCTTCCACTTGTATAAAATGATTTAGTGATTTTAGTTACTCACTAAGAGTTGTTTGAGTGAAACATGTACAGTTCCCTTTGAAATTCAAGGAAAAATATGACCGTTGGAAGAGGTAATCGACCATTGAAGCTGTTCCTATAAATAGGAGATCATTTGAAAGAGCTCACAACTTTGATGAACTGTTCTATGACTCTAGAGATTACATGTTGTTGAAGTGATTTCTAGATAGAGACTCTTATGCTTAGTGTGTACTAAACTTCTGGTTCATATTTTCTTTGTGAGACTCTGATTGTTGCTTTTTACAATCAAGGGCTTCCGGTGATAGGAAGACAGAGGTGTTGACTACCTTGAAGTTGAGGGCTTCCTTACTGAGGAAGACAGAGGTGCCGACTACCTTGAAGTTGAGGGATTGCAAGGATATCAAGATAGACTCCGATCTTCATATCGAGGGCTTACCCTGGTGTGGGTAAGACAAACTTTCTTGAAATTATAAATCAAGGGACTTTTATCCAAGGTTGTTCGATACCCTTCTCTTTGGGTTAAAATATTTATTACTTGTTACTTGTTTTGTTACAAGTTTTCCATTGCATTTATATTGTTAAGGAAAGTATAACTATCCTATACTCCCTTATACTTGTACTCTGATTTAGTTAGATTCTATACGCTTTAAGGTAGAATCTTTATAATTGTAAACTTTCATTAAGTTTCATTTCCGGAACCATCTTTTCCGGAATTTCTTTCTCGGAATCATATTTCCAGAATCGAGAAAGTGTATAGAAATAGTGGTTTTTTGAATTACTTTGTTTAACCCTGTTAAACATAACCATCTTTAAAAGTTCCAAAGGAATTTTTTAAAGATTACAATTCACCCCCCCCCCCCCCCTCTTGTATTTTGAGCATCATTAGATACTTTATTCAGTATCTCTTTTATTTTGATCCTACATTTGGTATTATATAGTATATCATACTCACATACCATCTCAACATGAACACCTCTTCAGCCTGACTAGTTAGTATCACTCAAACTCCCTTCCTAATGCTGAGATATTGATCCAACTCTAAGACCTAGAGTCGTTGTTGATCCTCTCTCACTGTCCACTGAAGGGAATATTCTACAAAACCACAATATATAGCCCATATTATTGTAGGATTAGTAATCAACTAGGGCTCTCTCACACTAAGATTTAAAATTACCAAACTTCATGCACTGATGATAGACTACAAAACTGCTAATACATGCAATCTAACTTGTACTTTCCTAGTGAGAGGTATTGAAGTAGTGCTTCCTTCCACTGAATATTGGACTATTGGGTTGATAAATTGGTCCACTCTGATTTGGACCTCTAACTTCCCCCATATTATTTCGATAATAAGATCACAAGATACTATATTAGACATGATATTCAATAAGAAAACATTCACCTAAGAATAAATAAGATTCCTGATCTCATACTTAAAACATCTCTCTTTTGATGGATCATCAGTGGTATAGATAGGTTCAAAGTGTTGAATCTATATAAAATGAGCTGAGCAGACCATAACAGACATAGAACCCTATTGTAGGTTCATGAAATCCCTATCACAATTAGCCCTAAATGTCTTAGGGAAGAAATATTCATAGAAGACTATATGAAAACCATAACAAACCAAACCCTTATGATAATCCTCATGGGTGATAACATTGAACCATCACTTGGAAGAATCTCAAAGAATATATGCAGTGAGATCCACTCTCCTATCATGAGGTGTCTCAAGGTTCTCTAAGATAGTCAGCATGTCCTTTAGCCATGATTTTGTAGCTTGGTGGCCACCATCCCCTATAAAAGCAGGTAAATATTACTATTAAAATTCTCATGTCAATTATACCATAGAAGAGGTAGGTCACAGATCTCCCTATATAGTATGCATAAGTTGCATAAATTCCCCTTAGAATCGGGTATCATCGCTCACATCAAGAATATAAGGATGTTCCACATGTGGAAATACTAAAGGTAATACTAGTGTCTCATGTCCCACCACCTTTGAAGAATTCTCTTCACCACCCTCTAGGCACATATCTTAAAGACTTCATGGTGGAATATCTCTATAAATTCCAAACACATGCCTCATATATAATTTAACAATGGTAATATCATAGATATAAGAATAGAATAGGTATAATTCTTCAGATATAAGTGTCACACCCCTTTTCCTACTCCTAAATCCAGGTCCGGGAGATAAGAACAATCATAAAGAACACTAGAGACACTGTTACAACTCACTATTAAGGTCAGGTCTGGGTCAAGCCCTCTATTTCACTGTAATTATCCTAGTATATAGACCGTCAATTGAAAATTATAGATTAAAACAATCTTTAAGTTTCAATTGGAATCCATATTTAATGGTGACTATATTATAATTTAATATTTATCAATTCTTTCATTTAGATAATATACCAGTTAACTGAAGTACGGTTCCTAATTTATATAATTACATGCTTTATAAACTGTAATTGGTATTTCATTTAACTGTATCCAAACCTTTACATTTGATAACAAAATGTAATAGTTAGTATAATATTATTTGACTAAATTAATCATCATTCCCAATATATAGACGTATATGCACTCTTTATATTAAAAATTACACTCATGTATTTAAAATCAACTAACATTGTAGTCTATGTAACCTCAATTACATAACTCTTACATTTGATAATTGGTTAGTTAAGATTCCATCATCAAACTATATAGTAAAACACTAGTTAGGTTGATTCTTATACTTTAATAACTAATTATTCAATCCCCCTTTTCTCATATAAATGTTAGTTGCTTTACATATATATCACTCAAGGCACATACAAAAAGTATCATGCAGTCAAGAAATACAACCTACATGGCATGGAATAATTCATGACATATTAATCTTATAATGTACCTAAAATGATGCATAATAAATTCTTACTTTCCATACCAGGCCAAGGATAAAATGTAACCCCATATCATAATAATAATAATAATAATAACATCACATATCATGTGCATCACCCAATGATGGAATCAAAACAACTATAACAGGTATAAACCCAAACATCAATTCACATCCCAAATAATTTTGATTTTTCCCTATTCATGGGTTAGCTACTCCCAGGAACGGGTTCATTACCAAATTCATACATTCCCTAGTATCCTTTCTACTATCCCAAATCATAAAGAAAAGAAACATCTGATACCAATTTGTAATGTCTTAGACCTGAGTAAGTAACTGAACTCAGTTGGCCATAAGTCCTCACGAACACCTCCCCACATGTCAGAGGCCTCTGACTAGTAGTAAGGGTCCATAGTGGTATAGTGGGAAGACTATACCCTCATAATCAGAGTAGCATAGTGACATAATAAATGGATAGATAGTGGAATCATGATATTAACTAATACTAGAAGATAATCATCTAGATAATATAAATATACAGGTGTATCAATATCTATATATATATATATATAAATTGATGTGATTTCATGTCTCTAAAACAAAAAGGAATAGGAAAACATGGCAAAAATCACACATACATATAGGTATATCAAAGAACCAAAAAGAGTAAAAGATTATCTCCATATATAATCATGTTACATAGATCAATATTTTTCTACCACACTCCCATGTATCAGTTAATTAATAATTGAAATATGGGTGCTTTCCCCTATACCTACCTACATCCCTGAATTCTATCTAGGTACCAATCGGTATCCTGAATAGGGTTTTGATATATACATAGTAGTCCTCCATAAATGGTGTTTATAACAAATCCAACATGTGCATTTAAACTATAACTGGTGTAGGTAAAATAGGAAAAGATACAAGTGAATTTCATATATAAAAATACCATGAGAACATACTATAATAAGAGAAGGCTATAACAGATGATAATAAATATATATATATATAAAGTGTCAACAATAGGTAATAAGTAGCTCAGTATATTCCACATGTGAAAAGAGTAATAGACCTCCATGGGCTAGGTCCCAAGGTATAAAACCAGGGTGACCTCATCGATCCCAAGGATCTCATCCAATGGTAAGATCGGAATAGTATCAGACCTACATGGTCTGGTTTCAAAGGTGTGTAGCTAGGGTGACCTATATCTGGAGATGTGAATGTATACTGAAGTTTCAAGTGTCATACCCCAATCTTCCTCATCTGTTTCATATCATAAATTATCATACCTATGGGTTTTAGGTGTCATACCTTGATCCCCTAGTTAGTTTTATATCATAAGTAAACATAATTAGGGGTCATAAGTCCTATAGTCAATTCCATACCATAATACAATGGGTTTCATACCTTTATAATATGTCAGTTCCATATCAAGATGTCCAACATCAAAAATGTAATATAAATTTTCATGAGCTATTTTAATGTCCATACCCAATAAACAATATCAATATAAAGTGGAAAAGGCCAATATAATATCCATCTCATTCCACATTCTCATTTAATCCATCCATTTAAATTCTTTAATAACATTTAAATAACTAGGAAAAGTAGGCATGTCCTGCTTCATAAAACTCATTTAATTTAAAAATTCTCTCACTACAAGGGAGGCTAGATCACACACCCAAAGGGGTGGTTTAACATAGTTCAGATGAAATAAATCACCTCATAGGTGGCTCAGGTTGAGGTTGAAAACCTAAAACTAAATATAAGAGATAATTAGGCAACTCATTTAAGGTTCCAATACTTTAATTGAGTAATTTAGTTAATTTTGTAGTAATTCCTAGAAGTACTAGTGTGATACATAATGGTGATAGCTTAATAAATAAAGAAACCTTATGGAAAAGATATATACCACCTACATTAAGAATGTGGTAGAATACTCATCTAGTATCAGAACTTGGATTGGCCTAAATCATAAGAAAAGAAAACAATTGACAAACACCCACAAAATAGGGTATATGATCTTGAAAAAAATAACATAGAAGTTAGCGAGATAAAATGAGAATAGAGGATAGTGGATTGACTTTATTACTAATATGGATCAAATAAGATGAATGGTGGCTCAATCAGACATCATATGGAGAACATCCTTCATTTCCTAGGTTAGTTATGGTAGAGAGATCAAATGGGAGGAGAGGTTGTTGTCCACTAGAAATAAGATAAAATAAAAGCATTTAGCCTTTTAAAAATATGGAGGTAAAAAATTTAAAAGTGAAAAAAATTTAAAGGTTTTATAGTTTGAGAACACGGTTGGCCATAATTTTCACCCATCATGCACACCTCACTACCTAGGGACACACCCTAAACAAATTTTAGTGCATTGTTAGAGAAACCATGCACATCCCATACACACCCACTATATCATCCCCACACAACTGTGTGGACTAGGTTGCATGGTTTTATCAAACCATAAAACCCCTGATAGTGCACTAGATCACCCCACATGGTTTGTTCTAACTGTGTAGACTGGGATTTGAAATTTATACTAACAGTGTGGCCAAATTTTTTCCTCCAAAGGATGGGGAAATAAGCTCTAAACAACCACTGGAAACCCTTTTTTCTTATGTAACCTCATTAGGAATCTCCATTAAGATAAAACTAAGTAAATAAAATAAAATTAAAAGGTTTAGTACCTTGAAGAAAAGTTAGGATCTTATATGAATTAAATAATATGATGCATCTCTATCCCAAAGCATTATTCTCTATTGTAAGTGGGATATTTTAAATCATGCATGAAGAAATCACTCATCTTGAGGAGAATTTATAAGTAATGGATAAGGATTTAAAAAAATCTAGAATGTTAAAATTTCTCCATATATGTTGGATCCTTTAAAGCAATAAAGATAGAGCTTGAAACAACTTCCCCAAAATGAATCAAATAAATTATTGAGATGTGAGAGTCAACAATACTCTTGAAAGAAAAATTCATCCACTTTAAGATAAATTTAAAATTAGCATTGATGTTAGGAATTTATAATTGGAAGAAAAATTAAAGAAGATTAAAGAACATGACGCTTTATTACAAAATAAAGTTAATCTATATGAAGAGGATGTTGGAATAATGGATAAGTATTGTGAAAAGAATATTATTATGATTTAAAATTGAAAAATTATCCTCAATATGAAATTTTTAGAATTAGAAGTATATTTGTCTAATCTTGAGAAGATGCATATTGAAACTTCACAAAAAAAGGAGACAGTTGTTGTCGGTACTCATTGCTCATTGGAGGAATCTAATTTTGTAAGACATCAAACATGTAAAATAAGATCATGAATTCATTAAATGATATATTTCAATCATCTTGAATAAATAGGTACCATCCATACCATCATTTACTAATGTTTCTATATTTATTTCCAAAAATAGTTTTGGTTGGAAAAAAAAACCAAAACACATATGGATGAAGAAAGGTGATGAAAATCCTACCACTATGACTATGGTGGATATTAAAATGATTCTGGAATCTAGTTCCCCACATAGATCCCAAAAATCTATGAATAAGACCCCAAAACATCATATAGAAGAAATTAGAAGATTAAGGTTTGTGGGTCAATGTTGGTGATGCAAAATATTTGGACATTTCCACTAGATTGTTTGTACAAACTTGTAAATGGTAAAGCACAAATAAGTATTATGTCAACAGGGAGAAAGAAAAATATGAATAGCAGTATCCATGGGTCAATAAAAATATGTATATTGAAAATATATTTTTAAAACATGAAAATATATGTGATGTATTCTATGATATTTTTCACAAGAAAGTTGTATGCTTATCTTGACCTATATCCAAAGCTGATGAGAAAAGAAGACCAAAAAAATCTAGATAAGAAAGAAGAAGCAAACTTAGTAAGAAAGAAGAAAAATTTTGTAAACAAAAATTATTACAAGAAGGTATCAATGAATATTTATGAGAATACCTTAGATTCTAAATCCAATAAGTTAAATAAAAGTGTTTTATGAGAAATAACTACTAATATGGATGGAACCTAGAAGAATCAATGTGGAAGATCCAAACTTATTTCCAATGTTCCTAAAGACATGTTAGTTATCTGGTTAGAATATTTGGAAAGAATTCATAAAAAAGAAGATACACAAGATAAGCCAGTGAAAAATGAGAATAAAATATTCCAAATTATGAATAAAAAGTACATAATATTTTGTTAAAAAATAAAAAACTTTTGTTAAATATGTTTTGTGTGAGAGATGTAACAAATATGGACATTGTGAAAAAGGTTTTTTGACCATTCATTCAGAATAATAAGAAGTCCTTAAGAGGAGTATGAATGAATTATATATTAAGGTTATTGAGAAGAAAAATTATCCACACAAACCAAAAGTGATTTTGAAGAAATCCATGTTTCCCTAACATAAATCAAAACATAATTTCAGATGTGAAAGAAAGTAGATTGGAGGAAATATAGCAACTTGGTTGATAAAATCATCTCAAACATATTATTCACATTAATAATCATGTAAGATCCAAATTATTCCCTTAATCTTTTTGTATTATATTTGTGATTATAATATAGGTAATTGAAGGTGAAGAAAGTTCTCAAGGGGAGAACCTGAGGAGAAGTGAGTGTTATTAATTCTTGATAGCCCAAAGAAGTCATTGTCATTGAATGATTACTCAATTGGTATGAAAATAAAAATATGATAGAGGATAATATTTTATGAATTTAAATACTATTATTTCATATCCTATAAAACAATTATAAATAAGATAAAATCTTGATTTGGTCTTATATTTTTTATTTTAAAGAATAATTATTGAAGATGGTCGTCTTTGGTGAAGTTGTGGAAGTTTTCAAAACTAGACTATCACAAGTTGAATATCCATTATGGTGTAGTCTCTATATTGGACCATCTTGAAATTCATTATTGAATAGATACACCATTATGAATAGGTTGGGGATTTTTTAACTTGAGGGGGATACAAATAGAGAAATATGAAGTTTCTTCTAGGATAAATATTTCAATTGGTATCAAATCTAATCATTATGGATTGTGCCTTAAGATCATGTCATTGGAATAGGTATATTTTTCTTAATATCTCATCCATGGTTATAAAAAATAAGTAACTTAATACAATGGGGTAATTAAATTAATCAATTACATAAGATATGTACAAGAATGAAAGTTCCCTAGGGTCATTTATCCTTCTTGTTTTGCTTGAATGTTTTTTATTTGTATGTTGAAGTGAGTGCAGGAGTTTTAGGTTGATTATTCTTAAAAAATTTCATATGACATTTACTATATTCAGTATAGAATAAAAGTGAATAACCCTTGAAGACAAGTATATGAGTTCTCATTTCATGTGTTATCAAGATCAATTAGTAGAGCATAGCTTTGTAGTATAAATCAAATCCTCTTATTTTTTACATCGATTATGGATCACATAGACATAGAGTGAAATGATGGGTGACACATTGATTAATTATGGATTTATACCCTTCTCCCATGAACTTTGTATTTCTTTTCAATAAGGGTAGATAAAGTGAAATTAATGTTTGGAAAGTTAAAGGGTATAGATTAACATATTGACATAATCATTTGTAAATAAATTTGAAAATATTTTCAACAAATTCAAAGGGGGAGAATGAATAACCCACTTTGTGTATGAGTTTTATTTGTTGTTAATGAATTATATTGGCTGTCAATTTTGGTCAATGAAATAATTTCATTGATGTAAATATGGTGAATAAGTTATAAAGGGGTTATTGGAAGTTAATTTTAAGTATCCAATATATTTAAACATAATAACAAAGATAGATGTAGATTAGATGAATAGATAGTACTCAAGTCCTATGATCTAAAGGAAGTAATTTTGAAGAATTTGAGTTTATAAATATGATGATTTTTAACCTGGTCTTAATCTTAGAATACATGTGTCACTAAGTTCATTGACATGACATGTTTCTTACAACAATGAAAAAGGAATATGTGTCACGACCCATCCCCCAGGGCCCGTTCCGTGACTACCCCAATCCCGCATTCCATAGGTTAGGGGCTGGTGACTATCACCAAAGGCGTAAATGCCTAAAACTAGGAAGGAATTTCCTTTATAACCTGAAAACACACACAACAGAGCACAAGCTGGAAGCAAAACACTAAGTAAAACTTTATAACAAAAGAGTGTAGAAAAGTAAGAGGGGTCGGAAATACAAGTACAAATGTAAATTATAAGAAACTAAAAGTAAAAGTGCTGGAAAAAGGGAAAACATCTTCTAGATCATCCACTGGGGAATCCTACCAGAAGGGTAGGTACAGATAGCCTCCACAGCACTCCACGTCCATCTGTATCCTCCATGTATCATCACACTGTGTGGTCCACCTCCGGGTACAATCCAGTCCTGGTACACTCAACTTCGGTCAGCGATGTCCGTCGTCTGCATCCAACACAACGAGATGCGGACATAACCCATGCAGGGGTGAGTATAACGATACTCAGTAGGGACCCCGATACCCTCAAGGTCTCACAAAATCCAACAAGGATAAACCACAAGGTATGAAATCAACAGTTAAACCCACTTATGTATATGCCCATACATATACCTAAGTTATCAAGTAATCCATCTCAATCATGAGGTAAACACAAAAGTTATTGACTCAGATCACATAGGTATACAACTTATGTAGAGAACTAGAGATGATTAGACATAGCCACTAAATCATCTACTCTGTCGAACCCACGTAGGATCTAGGAACTGTATTCAGAGTTGTCGAACCAACACAGGATCCAGGAACAATAGTCAGAGTTGTCGAACCCACATAAGATCCAAGAACAGTAGTCAGAGCTGTTGAACCCACACAGGATCTAGGAATAGTAGTCAGAACTGTGGAACCCACACAGGATCCAGGAACAGTAGTCAAAACTATCGAACCCACACAGGATCCAGGAATAGTAGTCAGAGCTGTCAAACCCACACAGGATCTAGGAACAGTAGTCAAAACTGTCGAACCCCCATAGGATCCAGGAATAGTAGTCAGAGTTGTTGAACCCACACATGATCTGGGAATAGTAGTCAGACCTGTCGAACCCACATAGGATCCAAGAACAGTAGTCATAGAGCAGCAATCCACAGGGTTTCCGCACAAGTACGCTTGATTCCGGGAGGGTCCACTCCTCAAGCCAAGTGTCCATACATCAATTTCCATAATGTCCCACAATGAAATATATCGAAGTTATTCCAAGTCATAGGGGTCCTAACGCAATAGACGGTGTGTCAATTTGACGCTCGGTCTATGAGTTATTAGCCTTTTAGTCCCGGGGGACCAGTTGGATTCGTGCACGATCCAACCTAAACTTATCTCAACTATACCACAAACTCCGGTGGGGTATACTCTAAGGGACCTTCATGCTCCAAGATTTCCAGTGTCGCTGACGGTTCGTCAAACAAACGTCTGGTTCCAAAGATATGGAAGAAGGAGCATAAATGGGTCGAAGTGGGCTCGGGTCTGGTCGGACCTGGTTTGGGTCGACCCGGACTGATCTGTTGGGTCTGGGCTGGCCCAGTAGGCCGAGAAGGCTGCGAGTAGCGTGAGCGCGCGGACCGGCTGTGCGTCGGAGTAAGGGTGGTTTGGCCTGGAGGGCGCCGTGTGGGCGACTCAGCCCAGAGGGCGCTGCGAGGGCATGGGCCGGTTCAGCCAGGGCATTGCGAGGGACATGGAAGTCCGGCTTGGTTGGGGCACCACGAGGGGCGCGGGAGGCCGGCTCGGCCGGGGCTCCATGAGGGAAGTGAGAGGCTAGCTCGACCGGGGCGCTGCAAGGGGTGTGGAACGCCGGCTCGGATGGGGATCCGCGAGGGGCGCGAGACGCCGGCTCGGACGGGGCACCGTGAGGGCGCGGGTTCGGCCAGGGGCTCGTGAGGCCGGCAGCTGGCGCGGCCGGGGAGGCTCAGATGGGCCCCGCGGGGTCGTGGAGAGTGGGGCCTGTTTGGAAGGCGGACGGCGTGGCCAGGGCGGTTCGGGCCAGCTCTGGGTGGCTTGGCCTTAATGGTGGAGACCACAGGGGCGGTTCAGAAGCCGGCGGGTGGTGCAGTTTGGCCTAGGACAGCGAAGCCGGTTCGGTCGGGGCGGCGCGGGTTATAGAGGCCGCGGGTGGCGTGGTCGTTGCCTTCATTTCCTTCGTCGTAGTTGTCACCTTCCTCCATCTCGAAGAACACCACAAAATATAACATTTGAGGGGTCAGGCCATGTTGGTTTGGTCCGCACCCTCCGCGTTTAGGGCGGTAGCATTTGACTCATAAGAACGAAGTACAACAAACCCTCCAGCAAATATTCTTTTCCAATACACAAAAGAAATTCAAGGAAAGCATTAACATGAAAATAAACCTCTACCTTTGTTCGATGTTTGACGATGTTGGCGTGGGGAAGAAGATGGGTCATTAGGAAAAGATGAACATTGGTGTCGTCGGTGTTTTCCTCAATCATCAATTTGGGCTCTGGCTCGTCGTAGTCTAAGATGTCCTACATCAGAGTAGGTTCCAAGGAATGAAGTCGAAGTCGCTCCTCGCTGGTGTTCTTCATTGGAAGAATGTGTTCTTCGTGGAGGAAGCATAATCCTCCAAGTGTTGGGAATCATGTCACTTTAACAGCACTTTGTCACTTGGTGAAGTCATCCCAAAACCTCCTCCCAATCTTCTTATATATAGAAGAGGGAGGGAGGTGGGTAATGATCATTGTAATTTATGACGGTTCATTTATTAGGAACCTTCCTAAATTCCAACGACGCGATTATTTAAATTTAAAATGAACAAGATAATTAAATTATGTTGGCACAATTTAAGAGGTGTGTTGGCTATAATTATTGGGAGGATACCAAGAGGAATCCCCCACATTTAATAGGGACTTGAGAGGTTTCTCCCAATTAATGGGAGGTTTCAAGGGGGTATAAAAACCCGGGTGGTCATCACCACCATAACCTCTCATGGGAGGTTATGGTTTGGGTGGTCCCCACCACCATAACCTCTCATGGGAGGTTAAGGTGTGGTGGTCCCTGCTTCTAACTTCCATGTGGAGGTTTAGTTCCGATGGACCCCACCTGAAATATCCACATGGAAGATCAAAATAAAATAAAGTGAAGATCATTTTGTTTTATTATTTTCCATGAAAAATCCAAAAACTAACTTTCATTCTCGACCCACTGCTGTCAAGGTGAATGTCTCCTTAAGCGAATATCGGCATTGCGAGTTCAATGGTGCCCTTGGATTTCAATTCCAAGTACCGATTCAAAAGCTATAAAACGTCGCTCGCACGTTTACTGAATGTACCCGAAAAAAAGTTCGGAAATTATTATCAGTCACCCTAGACTAGCTCTAGTCGAGGTTAGGATCTGCCTAGGTAAAACACGCCCCAAAAAAACCCAACGGTACTCTCCATTTTTCAATCCGAGTTACTGTTTAGTAGTTATGAATTTTACAATAAAATAATTGTCACTTAATTATTTTATTTGCGCCCAAAAACTAACTTTCTCTGGTGGCCCGCGCCGGCCAAAGTTAGCATCTACTTAAAGAAAGAATATCATCACGAGTTTAGCGATGGTCATGGATTTTTAATCCGATTTACCATTTGTGAGTTATAAGCATTTGAAAAAAAATAATTTATTTAATTATTTTATTAATGATTATTCCATTTTTGGGTTTTCTGACAGGGGGACCGCGCTGACTAATCTTAAGTTGAGCCTAGGGTAAACCCGCCATCCTAAGCACAGCGGTGCCCTCAGATTTCTGATCCGAGTAACCATTTAAGAGTTATTCCACTTTTTTAGGAAAACTGCTTACAAGCGTTAACTTAAGCTTAACAAAACTTCGATGGATCATTCCTGGAACTCCGGGCCTTGGAATCGTGTGATGTTAGATTTCACGGACTCGTAAAATTCTAATATATTTAAAAAAATTACATGTAAATTATGGGTCTTTACATTCTCCCCACCTCAGGGCTCTAGGTCCCTGTAAGACACAACTCAAACTAAGGGAACAAATGGGGGTACTGAGCACGCATCTGAGCCTCCTTCTCCCATGTGCTCTCCTGGAGGTTTTTGTGCTGCCAACGAACATGCACCTGAGGTATCGATTGTCCATGAAGGACCCGCTTCTATCGATCCTCAATCTCTACTGGAACCTCCGTAAAATTCTCCCCATCATCAATGTCCAACATGTCATGGTCGATTATGTGAGTAGGGTCGTGCACGTATCTCCTAAGTTGGGATACGTGGAAGACATCGTGCACCAGTTACAACTGAGGTGGAAGAGATAAGCGGCAAGCCACCTCGCCAACTCTGTTGAGGACCTGAAAGGGTCCAATGAATCTCGGATATAACTTGCCACCTCGGAAAAATATCCACAAACCTCATCGAGGTGAGACCCATAGAAAGACGTGGTCGCCATCCTCGAACTCTAGAGGTCTCCTTCTCCTGTTGGATGACTTTTTCCTGCTCTGTGCCATCTTCATCCGCTCCTGGATGATCTGTACCTTCTACATGGTAGCTCGTACTATCTCTAGTCCTACCAATTCTGACTCCCCTGGGTCAGTCCAACACAAGGGTGATCTGCAAGGTCGCTCGTACAACGCCTCAAAAGGTGTCATCCCTATAGTGGAGTGATATCTTTTGTTGTATGAAAACTCCACCAAAGGTAATTGATCCTCCCAGTTGCGACCGAAGTCGAGGACACAAGCACACAGCATGTCCTCGAGGGTTTGAATGGTCCGCTCAGTCTGACCATCCGTCTAAGAATGGAAGGTTGTGCTCAAATGAAGCAGCATCTTGAAAGCATCCTATAACCCCTTCCATAACCGGATAGTAAAATGTGCATCACGATCGGAAACGATCATTGAGGGTACTATATGTAACCGCACAATCTCCTGCACATAGATGCTTCCCAAGCTCTCTACTGAACCCTGTTCTTTGATCGGTATGAAGTGGGCCAACATGGTGATTCGGTCAATGATCACCCAAATCGAGTCGTGACCCCTAGATGTATGTGGAAGTAATGTCACAAAGTCCACAGATATTCCATCCCACTTTCACTCTGGGGCCTCTAAAGGATGAACCAATCTTGCTGGTACCTGGTGCTCCGCCTTCACTTGCTGACAAGTGAGGCATCGAGGGACAAACTCTGCTACTGCCTTCTTTATACATGGACACCAGTACTGTCATCAAAGATCCCGGTACATCTTCACCACTCCTGGATGTACCGCTAGAGGGGATGTGTGGAACTCCCTCAACACTTCCTCCTGAAGTGACACTGGTACCATGGTATGTCTTCTGAAGAGAATTATGTGCTCCCTACCTTTAGAAAATCCATCAGGTGCATGTCATGTGGATATCTGAGCATGTCGTATCTCGCAGTCAGTTCCTCCGTACTGCACCTCTATAACTCTCTAAAGGAGTGGGGGAGTGACTTTAAGAGACTAAAGAAAATATTCTCCTTCTTGATCCACAAAGGATATCTGTAAAGCGGCTAGCTTCTCTGTCGCCTCACTCAGCAGATGTAGGATAGACCTCCAACTGAGTGCATATGATACCATGTTTCCCTTCCCAAGAGTATAGACTATCTCAAGGTCAACTTCTACTGCCACAAGGGTGAGGTTGGACAACTCACGAGTGATTGGTTGCACCCTACTATGCATGAGTTTATCATTTTCTTCCCGGGTATCCTTTTTTTCCGACCAAGGAAAACCTCATTCCAACATTTTAGATAAACCACAACCTATTTGCCTAATACAGTTACTCTATGTGTGAACTGTGGATGTCAAGTCCAAACCCAAACTTACATCGTAAGGCCTCGACGCTTCCACCAATAGGTTCCAACCGAAACTCTCGCCTCAAGGGTCATATCACATTGTCAGCGTAAGTGTGATTATCGAGTCTCCTCCAAAATTTATCTCCAGACGTGAGGGTCAAGTCAATAGTTTTACTATAAAATCTATGTCCTGGACAAGATTCATGGAAGGAAGGAATGATTGGTACCTATGTCTATTGATACGAAAGCAAGTAGAAGACATAGATCATACCTTTAATCGTTCCTAGAGCCCTTGGGTCGCATTCCTTAACCGCATGCACAACTCTCTTTTCCTGTCCTCTAGCTCCCTAAGCCTAGCAGGGTCCACAAAAAGGGGTTGGTTGTAACATGTCGAAAATAACACCACCACATATTGCTCTCCTACATTTTCTTCCACATCTGTTTCCCTACAGATTCATCTATCCCTAACACATCCACTTCCGGAAACATTTTACACGCCCAAGTCTCTAAGATTGGTGCTAGTTCCCTACATTCCCACTGCTTACATCCACTAGATGTATCTGTTCAGACAAAGAACATTCAACCACAAAGTATCTCTCTAGCACCCTAGCTTAAGTAGGAATGCATAGAGGAATAGTGCTGGCTTGGATGTCCTTTAAACACACCTCGCTCGAAATTTCGAGTCCCGAAGCACTGAGCGCATCGTATTCATCGAGTACTAGGAAAGATAGGTACACCTAGATGAATACTCATCTACCGACATGTCATCCCGCCAAAGCTGTGGAAATTCTAGAGAACTCTCAGACACCTCCTCGAGCTAGTCCTCAGCCGCCTGGGATTCGGGCTCGCCTTAGAACCTGAGGGGTATCTGATGCTAAAACACGTGTAAGTCACTAATCCTACATGTTTCCTCTACCGGTACCACCGGTTGTAACTGCTGACCAACGGGTAGTGATATAGTTGGAACACTATCTAAAGGTACTATCTCGGGAAACAGTCCATGTACTGAAGCCTCATCACTGAATGGGCCGTCCTCATGGTCACTCACTGAAAAAGACTAATAGCTTAGATCACTGTATTCTCTATTGGTGTCTCAATTAGACGTAAAACTCTAGAAATTGCCTCTATCCAGCCCTCAGCTACGTGGGAATCTCTCTCGCCTCAAAACCTCAGAGCCCTCTGCTGCTGGAACTCGTGCAACGCGATCAGTCGGCGTGCACCGTCCGCCAGTGTGGCTGGTGGTATCTACTGCCCAGCTGTAACATCCCAGGTAAATAATGAATATGAAATGATCATATATATTAATATTTGTGAATGAAATATTAATATTACTTTAAAGGGGATGCTATGTTCGATGGCGTACCTAATATGCAACAACGAGTTTCTTTGAAATCTTACGTTGCACACTAATAATATAATAATATTATTTTAAATGGTAGTTAACGCCTAGCTGTTGTAATGGCAGGAATGAATAGAACTAACTAAAAAATGGTTATATAAGTTTGTTAAATATTTTAACAAATACCCAAAAAATTATAGAGGTTTAAAATGCGAATGAATCCAATTTTAAGCATAAATATTCAAATATTCTTTAAAAGGTTAATTAACAGCCTTTTGATGGAGAACCCTTTATAAATCTACATTTTTTCAATTTTATTTGTTATATTTGACAAAATAAAATCCTTCTTTAGAATCAGGACATCAAAATTTACTTTTTGTAAATTTTTGTTATTTTTCCGATAAAGTTCATTTTTTAATGAATAGTGAAAATGTTGTATTTTAATTCAAAACCTCCTTTTAATCTAATTTATTTATATGGTTAGACTATATTTTTAATTGGTTTTAAAGTTTAATTAGAATATATTTATACTATTTAATTCAATGGTGGTGATTCTCACTCAAATTTACCCAAGAGAACAAGGTAGGACGGTCCTTGTAGTTTAGCTTGGGTTGTCGAATCCTCAAAGACCTAAGAAGTAACCTATAGACACGTACATTCTATGGACTGTTTTTGGCTATGAAGTGGCCAAATTGGGTTGATTTTAGATGGGTTTAAAGGATCACTAAAATATTTAAGTAAATTCAATTTAAAAGAATGATTTGATCCTAGGTTATCGCTCGGGGTGGATTGGACGTATTTCCTTTTTAATGATTTAAATTTCTTATATTTGAGATGGGTTCATTTAAGGAGATAAAACAACATCATAACTTACTGGTCTAATGCCTACACCCTTTAATACTAATCACCTATAAACTTGAAGGATCAAAGTTTTGAGCACTTCAAGGTAAAGATTCGTATTAGCACTTGAAGTGTGTGGCCTTAAATTCAACAAGGACGACATAGTTTAAAAATCATCAAATAAAAATCTCAATTAAAGAAGTGATTATACATTAATGAGGTGATAAATAATATCCAATACAGCCCCTTTCTACTCCCTTGTATCAACCCATAAGTGGGTTATCCCTCCATTTATCCCATGGTTTCAATGGAAGCGGAAAGTATACTCATGAGGGAGGACATGGAGAAGTAAAGAAAAACAACAAAAATAAAATGATCACTCCACCGTTGTGTGAATAATTTCACAAGTTTTGGTGTGAATAAATTCACACCTTGATCCAACGGTATCAAATTGATATGAAGAACAACAGAATAAGAGTAGAAGAAGAACTTTTATTAAGAAACCAAAGTGAATTTAACAACTTACATGTGAAAGACAAATTTGAGACAACAAAATTGCAGCATAACATTAAAATTGAACAAAGCATCCAAGATTCTCAACTCCTCCACCAACACTGCCTTAAATTGGCATTTTGGAAGCCTTGGGTCGAGTCTCAAATAGTAAAAAGCATCCCAATTGATTATGGTAGGCATAGGGTGGTGGAAAGCTTGTGGAACTTAGACTTTTCCACATTTGACCCGAGGTGGAAGCCAGCTTTCATCCACCTAAACGATGCACTTTTATGACCTTCAATATGGCCGAATAAAAGTGGTACATAGAAGGATAAAATGGACCCCATATGTCTCCTAACCTCCTGTAAAATTTGGGCCCATTTGGAGTTGTATATTCGTAGATATGATCATATTAGTGGGCTGTTTTTCTGGGCCGCAGAATCTGGCCCAGAATTTTATTTCTAAATTGGGCCGCCTAAATGGACACCATGGAGGCCGAATTAGCATTGGATAATGAAGAGTGATTTGTTCCTATACATGTCTTCTAGCAGCCCACGAAAGGTGGGATTTATTGGGCCTTTATGTTGGGACCCACCGTCTCATCCGTGGGCTGGTGTCCAATCTTCCTTCTCTAGAATTGCTTCCTTTCATCACAAAATATCCCCATCTTCTTCCATGAATTCTCCATTGATCCCTGAATGAAACATGTTCATATTGGAGTTTAGATCAATTTAAAAAAATATCAAATTAAAATATCTATAATCATATGAATCATTGGGTACTTCAAATGATGTTCAAAAATGTACCACATAATAGTGCATTTTAAGAAGGTATTACAATCATAATGTGAAATGATGTTCAAAGTGTAAAATGCACTAAAATGGTGTTTATGAATAAAAAAGAAAATGAATATTATGTATATTAAAAATGAATATTATCCTCATTTAGTTACTAATCACACCCCCCCAACTTGAGTTTTGCTAGTCCCAAGCAAAATATATCTCAATAATATGAAATTCGAATTCCCTTTTCCAAAAACATTTTAATACACAATGATCACCAGAAACCCATATACCAAACAATCATGAAACCCATCAAAATATTTTAATACAAGATAGTTTCATAAGAAGATCCCAATCCCAATCCCATTCTTTTGTTCAAATTCATTTCCATATTTCATCCAATATCAATTAAGTATGAGGATGTGTTGTGCATCACAATAGACATGGGGGTTCATCTTTATTCAAGGGGAAAATTACGGAAGCTCTAGGTGGAATCACATTTCAATATTAAGATTAGTATTCAATTTTTTTTTTGTTTTTTTTTTTGTTTTTGTTTTTTTGTTTTTTTTTTCAATTTTGCCATGGTAATTGAAATTGCACTCAAAAGAGTCAACCCCTGTAGCGAGACTTTGCCGATGACTCCCAGGCTCAAAGACCTTAGGGAACCAAGTGAAGCCCACATACTCAGGCATCATCTCGAGTTAACTCAGTCAAAAACAAATTCAAATTTCCAAAAATAGAGATAAAATTACTAACTCTGGGCCAGAAAACTATAGAGTCACGATCCCCAAGTGCCGAAATCCACACATTAGGTCATTTCATTACTCTACGCGCAATTTATTTTTTTAATTTTTTGATTTTAATACTCATATTAAACTAAAATGATCACCAAACCTATGCTATTTATTTAGGGGACCCCATGAACTCAAACTAATACCCCACTATCCAAAGGATGTGCATTGTGATCTTTTTTAATTTGGATGAAAATATAAACAATGAAATATCACATTGGACAGCCACACTTTCCAAAATCTATGATCATGAAATTATACAAGGATTAAAATCAGAATTAGGGAATGCTAAATTATTTGATATTCAGTTTCAAAGTGTGCAATGTGTATTACCATGTTTAAAGTTAAAGGAATTTTTCCTTCCATTTTCACAATTTTTTTCAAATAATTTATCATTTTTTTTACACAAAAGCATTTTTTATTTTATCTCCCCCCCCCCAACTTAAAATAACATTATCCCCAGTGTTTAAAGAAAAGAAAATTTAGAAGGGGGTAGAGGTAGAGAATGAAATTTCAAAAAGGAAATTGAAAATGAGGGTCATGGAATGAAGTCACCTGGTGGTTGAAGTTGAGATTCTTGCTGCTTCCTTTCAATCCTTTGATATCCATGTCACTTGGAGAGTTCACTAGTAGAAAAAGGAAAAACAAAACAAAAAAACAAAAAAAAACAATATATATATATATATATATATTTATATAATAAAGGAAGTAAAAATTAGTATATATATAAAAATTATAGAATAAGGAAGAACAAGAAGTCATAGGTCAGTGGTAAGTGCGCACCCATGTCTCCCTTCGGTCCCGGGTTCGAATCCCCATGGCTTCGCCGATTGTGATGGGGTTTTCCCCACGACCTACGATGTGGGATTTTTTTATTATTATATTTTTATTTATTTATTTTTATTTTTATTTTTTAACCTACAAACACTTAAAAATAAAGTAAATTAAACGGATGATACATTGTCTTCTTTTTAAATTTCGGGGTAAGGTATTACTCAAGGATCACACCACGTGACACGGATGAATATGGTTCTCCCCTTTCGTACCCATCCATACTCATTATAGAAGAACAATTCAACATTTTATTATTATTTTTTTATTTCGAAATATCAAAATGTCTCATTAATCCTATTTAAAATATAAAGTTGATTAAAACAATGAAATTATTGGAAACTTGAAAACCATGGGTTGCCTCCCATGGAGCGCTTTGTTTTACGTCGTTAGCTCGACTTGAACCCTAAATGTATCAATTTTTTCATGGTTCATAGGTTGGATCAGTTAACTAAACCTCTATTTCCTATTTATTGAATGATTCAATGAACGGTTTTAACCTTTGACCATTTACATTGAAAATGTAACCACTTGTGGGATCTTGATTCTCTACTGCCCCATGGGGGTACACATGATGCACTATGAAAGGTCCTGACCATCTAGACCTTAACTTTCCCGGGTGTAAATGAAGTTTTAAACTATACAAGAGCACAAGTTTTCCCAGTTCAAAATGTTTTCCCTTGATATTCCTAGATTGGTAGGCTTGAACTCTAGCTTTATTGATCCTTGAATTTTCATAAGCCTCCATCCTTAGTTCCTCCAGTTTGTTGAGATCTAATTTCCTTTTTGTTCCGGCCAATGAGAGGTCATAATCCATTTTCTTAATTGCCCAAAAGGCCTTATGATCAATTTCAACAGGTAAATGGCATGCTTTTCCATAAACCAACCTATATGAGGACATTCCTAAAATGGTTTTATATGCAGTTCGATAGGCCCAAAGAGAATCTAAGAGTTTCTCAGACCAATCTTTCCTAGAGGGGTTGACAGTTTTTTCAAGAATTTGCTTAATCTTCTTATTCGCTAACTCAGCTTGACCATTAGTTTGAGGATGGTATGCAGTGGACACTTTATGAGAAATAACATACTTAGACATGAGTGAAGAGAATGGGCAGTTGAATAAATGGGTTCCTCGATCACTGCTTATATCCCTAGGAATTCCAAATCGAGAAAATATGTTCTCTTTTAGAAATATAATCACAACTTAATGATCGTTAGACTTAGTGGGAATGGCCTCAACCCATTTTGAGACATAATCAACAGCTAAGAGTATATAGAGGTATCCCCTGGAGTTTGGGAAGGGACCCATGAAATCAATTCCCCAACAGTCAAATATTTCAACCACTAAGATGGGAGTGAGTGGCATTTGATTCCTTTTTGTGATGGACCCTACTTGTTGACACCTAGGACAGCTTTGACAAAATGTGAAGGAGTCCCTTGAGAGGGTGGGCCAGAAGAGACCACATTGAAGAATCTTAGTAGATGTTTTCTTAGGGGAAAAGTGACCTCCACATGTCTCACTATGACAGAATTTAAGGATGGACTCTTGTTCAGATTCTGGGACACACCTCCAAATGACTTGGTCAAGGCAGAAGTTATAGAGGTATGGATCGTCAAACACATAGTGTCTAACATCAGTAAGGAATTTCCTTAGAGCTTGAGTCCCTAAGAATTTTGGAATGACTCTTGTAACTAAGAAATTGGCAATGTTGGCATACCAAGGGTAGTCACTCACAGAGTATAGGTGTTCATCAGGAAACGAATCAGACACAGAAAGGTGATTTGAGTTGTCTTTGAATTCCATCCTAGAGAGGTGATCAGCTACAACATTTTCAACTCCCTTTTTATCCTTGATTGTGAGGTCAAATTATTGTAAGAGAAGTACCCACATAATCAGTCTAGCCTTAGAATCTTGTTTTTGGAAGAGGTATTTTAGTGCAGAATGGTCAGTGAACACAGTGGAGGGGGATCCTAAGAGGCAGGACCTAAACTTCTCTAAGGAAAACACAATAGCAAGTAACTCCTTTTCAGCGGTGGTGTAGTTGATTTGGGCATCATTTAAGGATTTTATTGCATAAGCAATGACATAAGGATTTTTATCACAACGTTGTCCTAACACAGCTCCTACAGCAAAGTCACTGGTATCACACATAAGTTCGAAAGGAAGGTTCCAATTTGGAGATTTCATGATGGGGGGAGAGGTGAGAGAGGATTTGAGGGTTGATAATGAACCCTCACAGCTTTCTGTCCGAAAAAATGGAGCATCCTTTACTAGGAGAGCACAAAGGGGACGAGATATTGAACTAAAGTCCTTGATGAATCTTATATAGAAACCAGCATGTCCTAATAAAGACCTCACTTCCTTGACAGTTTTGGGTGATGGAAGGTGACTAATGATGTCAACCTTGGCTTTATCAACTTCAACCCCCCTACCTGAGACCAGATGGCCTAAAACTAGTTCCTCTTTAACCATAAAATGGCATTTTTTCCAGTTTAGAACTAGATTATTTTCTTCACATCTTGACAAGACTCTCTCTACATTCCTCAGTCATCCCTCAAATTTATCCCCAAATACAGATAAGTCGTCCATGAAGACCTCTAGAAAATCCCCTACCATGTCTGATAAGATTTCCATCATGCACCGTTGGAAGGTTCCAGGGGCATTGCATAACCCAAAGGGCATGTGTTTAAAAGAAAAGGTTCCAAATGGACATGTGAATGTAGTCTTCCCTTGATCCTCTAGGGAGACCTCAATTTGATTATACCTTGAGTACCCATCTAAGAAACAGTAGAACGCATGACCCGCCACTCTCTCAAGGACTTGGTCAATGAATGGTAAGGGGAAATGGTCCTTCTTGGTGAATGAGTTTAACTTACTATAGTCAATGCAGACCCTCCATCCACTACTCACCCTTGTTGGAAGAATCTCTCCATCCTCATTGGTTATCACTGTGATTCCATCCTTTTTTGGAACCACTTGGATTGGGTTCACCCATTCACTCTCAGCTATGGGATATATGATACCAGCTTTTAACAATTTCAGAAGTTCTTTCCTGACTACCTCCATGATATTAGGATTGAGTCACCATTGAGGTTGACGACATGGCTTTGAATCAGATTCTAGAACAATCCTATGAGTCCCGATAAGTGGGCTAATCCCAGGAATATCAGAAAGGGTCCAACCAATGGCTTTCTTATGCTTCCTAAGGACATCTAGAAGCATCCTTTCATTATTGGATTCAAGATAAGAATAAATGAAAATAGGATGTGTTTGATTGTCCCTTAGGAAATCATACTTGAGTGTAGCGGGAAGTTCCTTCAATTCAAGATCAGGTTGGTTAAGAATTTCAACAGAAGATTGGGACATTGGATCAAGTTCAATTTCTTTTTTTATAGTTTCAGATAGGATTGATTCCCCACATGTAGAAGTTTCATCTACTAGATTGGCTTGATCAGATTTAGGGAAGGAATTTGGAGTGGTCTCCATGAAAGTGGTTTCTTTAAAGGTTTCACTGATTGTTGGACCTAAGACTTCATCATAAGAGCAATTTGAAAATGATTCAAGCCAAGGATATAAACTTCCTTCATATGAACAAAGGAAATCAATCTCATCCTGACTTAAACCTTCATCAAATATTCCTTGATGTTCCATGGATTCATTATCAATGCTTCCTATCATGTTTACTTCATGAATGTCCTCGTCATCCCCTATTTGTGAGCTTGCATTATAGATGTTCAAGTCAAGACTCATGTTCCAAAAGGTGATGGTCATGTTCCCATTTTGAACTCAGATAATAGATTTGATTGTTTCAAGGAAAAGACGACCGAGGATGATTGGGGTTTGTTCCTTATTTCTTATGTTTGGCTGGTTGTCAAGGACAATGAAATTAGCAGGGTAGATGAAGTTTTCAACATTTACCAGAACGTCCTTCAAAATCCCCTTTGGAACCCTAATGCTACGATCAGCAAGCTGAAGTGTGACAGATGTGGGTTGGAGTTCTTCTAGACCTAACTGGCAGTACACAGCATATGGGATGAGATTGACACTAACACCTAGGTCACACAAGGCCTTGACAACTTTGCTCTCTCCTAGTTCAACATTTATGTAAGGGCAACCCGGGTCTTTCAACTTAGGAGGAATGGTCCCTTGAATGTTGGTACTCACATTATCAGCCAAAAGGACTTGGTTTTTATGTGAAAATTTTCTTTTAAAAGTACACAAGTCCTTAAGGTACTTTGAGTAGGCGGGTATGGTTTGGATTGCATCGAGAATGGGTATGTTCAACTTGACTTGTGAAAAGATTTCCCTCAATGTTTCACTCAGTTTAGGCTTGGGTTTCCCCCTCATGCATTGAGGAAATGGTGCAGGTTGTGGGGTTATTTGTTGAAGAGTTGTTTCCTTGACAATGTTATCAGTTTCCTCAGTTTGATCTTGTGGTTAATTTGAATTTTCATCCAAGTTTGAATCTTTAGGTGGGTTCTGAATTAGTTGTTCAGGTTTCTCAATTGATTTCCCACTTCTTAAAATAGTCACAGCCTTTTGTTGTTCATGAGTTGTTTGAGCACAACTTGACTCTCCCCTTGAAGTTGAGGATGGCACCGCCTGAGTAGGCATGGGTGCCTTTCCAGTTTTGATGGTTTGAAGTTCTTGTTTTAGGGAAGATACCTATGAGTTCATCCTCTCCATTTGTTTGCATAGTTGTTCTAGTAGGCTTTGTGGAACAGTTTGGGTTGGTGCTTGAGAAGATTGGTTTATCCCGGGGGGGATATTTTGGAGGTGAGATGGTTTGCTGAAAATGGATAGGTGGATGTTGGTATTGGATAGGTTGGGTTTGGAACTGGTTATGGGATTTGTAGTTCTGATGGGGGTAAGGATTTTGTCCCTGTGGTTGGATAGGTTGTTGGTTATCTTTACAGTGGAAGCCTGGGTGGTCATTATACCTTGGGTTGAAGTTGTTTTGGTATTGAGGCTTTTGAAAGTTCTAAGCATTTACTTCCATTGGGGGTCCTCCTAAAATAATATCCTTGATGGATGGAATGTTTGGGAAGTTGTCGGTCTTATGGTCATGTTTGTCACAAATTGTGCAAACAGGGTCAACAGTATGGATTTCATGGACTTTCCTAAGGTCTATCTCTTCAACCTTCATAGAGAGTGCTGCGATTTTATCCCTAAGGATTTCCTCTTCTCTAAGTGTATGAATTCTAGTAGTTCTTTGAGGCTTTTAAGAATAAGGTGAAGTTCCCCATGTTTGGTTTTGTTCAGAAAGGCTTTCTAGATACTCGTAAGCATCATTTGGGGCTTTGTTTTTAAAGGTTCCATTACACATCATGTCAATGAATTGTTTATTTCCCAGACCCAAACATTCATAGAAAATTATCACTTGTTCAGGAATAGAAAAACCATGCTGTGGAACCATTTTTAGAGTGTCTTTGAACATCTCCCATGTTTTATAGAATGACTCTCCCTCTTTTTCAAAAAAAATTTGGATACTATTTTTAAATGCAATTGTATTGTGGTGGGGAAAGTATTTTTTGTAGAATTTTATTTATAGTTGGTCCCAAGAGTTAATGGATGATGGTCTCAAATTGTTTAGCCAATTTTTAGCTCGATCCTTTGAAGAAAAAGGAAATAGCCTCATCTTAGCTGATTCTAGTTGATGTGGGGGACACATGGTTTCTACAATGTCGTTGAACTCCTTAATGTGCAGGTATGGCATCTCGGACTCCATTCCATGGAATGTGGGAAGGTGGTTTAGGACATGGGGTTTAAATATGCAGTTTGAATCTTATAAGTAATTGTGTCTAATGCATGATGGTTCATTTCTCCAGGAAGGTTTTTGGTAGTCATTCATGGTTTGATCAATTGCATTCCCCAAGTTTGGGGCTACCTCATTTGGGTTTCCATTTTGGTTTCCACCCGGGTTTATGAGTTGGTTTTTTTGAAGACCTTCCATTTAAATTGGCACAATTTTGGACTCTAGAGTATTAGGAAGATTATGATCTAATTTAATGAGTTCCCTTTGTGTACTTGACTCCCCAACCCTAGGACTATCCACCCTAACTAGACGGTTTGATTGATCGCGGGTGTAGGCGGACATGCACCAAAAGAAAAAAAAATGAGAAAGGGACAAGATAAGAGAATTTGGATGAGAAAATAAGAAATGGGGGAGAATATAATGGGTGTTTATATGACTTACTTGGGTCCCCGGAAACGGCGCCAAAATTTGATTCTCGCTCAAATTTACCCAAGAGAAGAAGGTAGGACGGTCCTTGTAGTTTAGCTTGGGTTGTCGAATCCTCAGAGACCTAAGAAGTAACCTATAGACACGTACATTATATGGACTATTTTTGGATATGAAGTGGAAAACATGGGTTTATTTTATATGGGTTTAAAGGATCACTAAAATATTTAAGTAAATTCAATTTAAAATAATGATTTGATCCTAGGTTATCGCTCGGGGTGGATTGGACGTATTTCCTTTTTAATGATTTCATTTTTTATATTTGAGATGGGTTCATTTAAGGAGATAAAACAACATCATAACTTACTGGTTTAATGCCTACACCCTTTAATACTAATCATCTATACACTTGAAGGATCAAAGTTTTGATCACTTCAGGGTAAAGTTTCGTATTAGCACTTGAAGTGTGTGGCCTTAAATTCAATAAGGACGGTGGAGTTTAAAAATCATCAAATAAAAATATCAATTAAGGAAGTGATTATACATTAATTAGGTGATAAATAACATAAAATCTATCCCCTTTCTACTCCCTTGGATCAAACCATAAGTGGTTTATCCCTCCATTGATCCCATGGTTTCAATGGAAGCGGAAAGTAGACTCATGAGGGAGGACATGGAGAAGTAAATAAAAACAAAAAAAATAAAATGATCACTCCACCGTTGTGTGAATAATTTCACAAGGTTTGGTGTGAATAAATTCACACCTTGATCCAACAGTATCAAAGTGATATTAAGAACAACATAATAATAGTAGAAGAAGAACTTTTATTAAGAAACCAAATTGAATTGAACAACATACATGTGAAAGACAAATTTGAGACAACAAAATTGTAGCATAACATTAAAATTGAACAAAGCATCCAAGATTCTCAACTACTCCACCACCACTTCCTTAAATAGTCATTTTGGAAGCCTTGGGTTGAGCCTCAAACATTACAAAGAATCCCACTTGATTATGGTAGGCCTAGGGTGATGGAAAGCTTTTGGAACTTAGACTTTTCCACATTTGACCGGAGGTGGCAGCCAGCTTTCATCCACCAAACAGATGTGCTTTTATGACCTTTAATATGGCCTAATCAGAGTGGTCCATAGAAGGATAAAATGGATCCCCAGATTTTCCCTAAACTCCTGTAAAGGTTGGTCCCATTTGGAGTTGTATATTAGGAGATATGATCAGATTATTGGGCTGTTTTTCTGGGCCGTAGAATCTGGCCCAGAAGTTTATTTCTAAATTGGGCCGCCTAAATGGACACCATGAAGGCCTAATTAGCTTTGGATCATGAAGATTGATTTGTTCCTATATATGTCTTATAGAATTCCACGAAATTTGGGATTCATTGGGACTGTATGGTGGGCCCCACCATCTCATCAGTGGGCTTGGTGTCCAATCTGCCTTCTCTAGAATTGCTTCCTTTCATCACAAAATATCCCCATCTTCTTCCATGAATTCTCTATTGATCCCTGAATGAAACATGTTCATATTGGAGTGAAAATTAATTTCCAAAAATATAAAATTAAAATATGTATAATCATATGAATCATTGGGTACTTCAAATGATGTTCAAAAATGTACCACATAATAGTGCATTTTAAGAAGGTATTACAATCATAATGTGAAATGATGTTCAAAGTGTAAAATGCACTAAAATGGTGTTTATGAATAAAAAATAACATTAATATTATTTATATTAACCATGAATATTAGCCTCATTTAGTGACTAATCAGGTGGTCATTCGAATTAATTTCACTTTGAAATTGGACATAAACAAGTGTCAATCTTTTGATAAATATTGTTTCTTAAAAACACGCTATTTGTTTTGACAGTGAGAATTAATTATAAGATTAATTAATGAAAATTATATGTTTTGAATTTGGTAAAATGGAAATCATTTTTTAATTTGTAATATCAAATTTACTTTGGATAAATATTTGGTATTCTTCTGACAAATGTTCATTTTTAATGAATAGTGAAAAATACTGGATTTTACTTCAAAACTGCTTTTTCATCTAATTTAATTATATAGTTATATAGTCCTTTTAATTGGTTTTAAAGTTTAATTTAATTATATTTTTATCACTTAATACAATTTTTTTCATTGGAATTAATTTCAATTTTCAATTGGATGTAAAAACAAGTCAATCTTTTGATAAATTTTACTTCTTAAAAACCCGTCTTTGGTTGTGACAATGGGGATTATTTTTAAATTAATTACTACAATTTCTATATTTTTAATTTGGTAAAATGGATTCTATATTTGGAATCAGAATTTCCATATTATTTAATTAAGACTCTTTTGTTTTTGGACATTATGAATAGTAACGACGGTAATTATCTTTACTTATCGTGATAAATTGGTAATCGGGTAGTTAAGGGTAATAAAATAATATCATAATAATATAAAATTACCCCAACATGTGTCCAAATCATTTTGTTTTAGTAATGTCCTACCATGGAAAGATTTTTACCGAACTTGATGGCCCATGGAGTCACATGGGTGTAATAGCGACATTTATGATATTATTTTTTTAAAAGAAGAGAAATATAACAAAGGTTTGTATATCCTAAGTAAAAAAAAAATTTAATTTTGTCTAAATAAATAATCTATTAGACTATAAATATTCATTTCAAATATAAAAATATTTCCTACAACATTGTATTCTTTTATAATTTTTAGACATTAAATAAATAAATTTATTTATGACACCATGATGATGCAGTGATTACCTCATTAATGAACGATTTAAATAAAATGAAAAGATAACGTAAAATCTAAAACTTACACTTGTCAAAAACCTATTGTATGGGTTTATTTCTAACCCTTATCACCTTATCCTCTAAATATATCATTGTGGGACCTTTAAAATCTGAAAACCATTTTATAATAAAGTAACATTTCAAGACTTTCCAAAAGTGGCCATCCTCCCTCTTATAAAAGGCCCCCACCTCTACCCCCTTACCCACACCTATCAAGCCCTTGGATCATCTAAAATATGCTCATATTATCTCTCCACATCTCTCTATTACTTATAGAAGCCTAACATTTGGAACAAGTCTTTCCAAGGAAGCCTTTGGCTCAAATCAAAAAGAGTTACCCGATTTAGAGGTAATGTCTTCTCTCGAGTTTCTTTCTTTTATTTTCCTTCTTCAATCACCACTATCTTCTTATTATTTGATCCCATAATAAAAACAGTATCCTCAATATACTAGGATGTTGTTATGATAAGTATTCTACCTACACTTACACACACCTCCGTTAAATGGTTAAAGAACATACTGTTTCTGTGGGTGGCGAATTACTGCCTCATGAAATGATGATTGTTCAATCTTCTTTTAACACCTCTCATGGTGGCCATTAAGATTTAAATATATTTATATATGATATATATTATGTTTATGTTTTACTTATGATTCTTTATTTTTCATTTATTTCATACCTTTATGGTTTCCATAATGGGTAAACGTGATAATTTTATTTTTAGGAAGTGCGGACTACCTCCCCCTCAAAGTGATTTGAATCATTAATGCCAAATGTGGGATGTATAAAGGATTTAATTAATGATATTATATATTATATTATACTTGAATTATAATATAACTTTATATCATAATGTTTTCATTCCATTAAATGTGAAATAGAAATGAAAGTTGCGTTCATGCGTACGTACGGCTTACTGTCTACATGAATGGTGCATTTCAATTCTTACCTTCAAATGTTATGTACTAGTATAAATACATATATATACTGGATATATATTATATATATGATATCTAAATCATGAATATAATTTTATAGATAATGTATATTTTACTACATGAACAACTTGTAAATATAAGAAGTTCACTTTTGACTCAAGTACCAAGTATTGACAAAACGACCGTTATTAACTTAAATGATTACATAATGTTTATAACATGGTAATAAGTGATATAAAAGAAATAAAAAACTTGAAAAAATTTCTTAAGAAAGTATAAATTAAATTAAGTTTATCATTCAGGAAGAACAAGGAACATACGAGCGAGTCAAGTCGGACACGTGGTAAGGGGATATCTTGTCTCACTTTTAATTCCGTGAGATTTCCATTGTTCGCCACTTATTTGTTGCATGTTGTGTATTTTTTACTGACATTTCATATATATTATCATGATTATATTTATATTCTTGGTATTATGTGATTAATTTGTTGTTTATTATATTTTTTTCATACGACTCGATTGATTACAACGAGGTAAGGGGTTTTTATATCACTTTTTATTCCTGTGAGATTCATGCTACATTTGCCATTATTTCCTTTTGTGTGGTGTATGTACTGCCCATTATTATACTCTTTGTGTAATATGATTTCGTTTATGGTTATTTACATCAACTTTTTATAGTCCTTCTTTCATGGGGTGTACGTTTTGAAAGTTACCCAAATCGGTAAGGGAAACTTTCACCCTCCTCTTTTTAAAAGACTTATTTTTGTTTCGTCTTTTAATTTATATATTCTTATGTTGGGATATGTTATTATATATCCTTATTTCTGTAAATTTTATGTCCAAGTGATGATTTACCCTTTTTATCTCTCATCAACTCGTTTTCTGAATTTTAAAGTGACGTTGTTAGGCTGTCGAATTTTCGTAAGGGAACTTCTTAACCCAATTTCATTTCTTTGGGTTAAACCTCAACTTCTTCATTATCTCAGGATATGAATATGTGTAAATGACCTATGATTGTTTTACACTTAATATTCACTTATATTGAGTGTATTTATATTTTTCACACATAATTATGTAATTGATTTATCTTTTATTTAAGGATACCGTCTTTGTACCAGACTTCGTCTCAATCTCCCTTAATTGAGGCATCTTTTGATTTCTACACGAATTTATTTTATACGGTGTATAAAACCCTTTTGACTTTTAATTTCATTCAAAAGGAATATTTTTACACAACGACAAAAGGAATGTTTTTGTCTTACGTATGCGGTGACAACGACTTCTCCATCGTCGTGACCATTATTTGAGTTTCAGCTTCCTCTACAAGACATAACTTTTTTTAAAAGAAAAATAAATACCATGTTTTAATTTTATTTTATTTTGGTATTGAAAATGGTTTTGATAATTTTTTGATTATATCAATGTGTTGTATTGATATCTTGTGATTGAAATGTGGAAATGTTATGTTTCCTTTATGCATGTTTTATGTGATACGATTATGTTATGGTTCTTTGGCATTGTTTATGAAGTCGGGTGGTTCCGTGATAAACTAAGGGCAGGTGGGCCCGAGATTGATCTCCAATGCATTGGGTAACATGAAGGAGTTAAATGCTAAGGTTTCTCCAAAGTGATTTAGGGAATATACTATGATGGGTATTCCAAACGTAACCATGAGGGTTACTCCCTACGTAAGGATGTTATTAATTCCTCAAGTTACCTTTATGTATTATGATTTCTATGAGTTATTCATAAATCTTATGATTTCATGAGGTATGTTAAAAATATTATGTTATTAATATATTGATGATCTAATGTTTTCTTTCTTTGTGTATCCCTTACTGATATTTTTATGCTCATCCCAAGTTTTTGAAATGTTTTTCACAGGACATAAAGTGGAATAGGGTCAAGGATGGGATCAAGGAAATATAATTTTGTCTAAAACATAGAACTAGAAATGACTCTTTTGTTCAAGAGTTTTTATTTTGTGAAAAAAATGGAAACTGAGTAGATGTGTCTACTTTGTAATCATTGAGATGTAATAGTTTTGTCCTAATTCTCTAAAACTTTAAACCTGAAAAGATCCTCAATGTGAATTATTCGTTTAATTAAATATTTTGTAATGTTTTAATGTCGGGTCCTTATAGTTGGTATCAAAGGTCAGTTTAGATAACTTTAGAGGTTAGGGTATTCTTTAAGCATAAGTGACATTACCATAATGGTTAGGATTTCAGAAAGAGTCGTAGTTTTTTTTAGATAAAGTGAATGAGTTTAAGATAATATGAATAATTATATATTAGTATTATATGATGATTTTACTGATATACTCACACTGACCTTTTTGGTTTTAGTAAATGGATGGATCTAGAAGGCACCAAAGTAATAGTGGATGTGAAGGAGACTATGATAGTTTTCTGAATGAGCAACTGAATGATATGGGAGCTGCAATAAGAACTCTTATGGTTATTCTCAACCAACTATCTGGAGTCATGATTGACCACCTAAACCTTAGTGATTTTTATAAGGAATCATATATGTGAGAAACAAATCCCTACGGAAGTTCAGGTAATAATCATAAAGGTAAGTATGTTGAAAAACCAATGTGTCAAAGATGTGGAAAGAAACACATGGGAAAATGTTTCAAAGGGACATATATATGCTATAGATGTGGAAATGAAGGTCATAAAGCAAGAACCTGCCATGGAAAAAGGAAGCATCTAGTTGACTCTACGAAAGGGGAAGAATTTATTTCTAAAGGATCAATTGAATGTTTTAAATGTGGTGTGCATGGTCATTATGTAAACACATGTCCTACGAAGAAGTTTCGGGAATGGGATCACCAGGATCGTATAAATATTTGTTTACCAATACCTAATGCCATTCCGATTGAGGATGAAGAAACTGACAATGACCTATGAAAGGTATGGATTATTTCTTAACATATGTTTTCCTATTATTGAATCTTAGGATATGATTCATGATTTTGTTTGTAAGAAAGAATTATTTCAGAATAAGTTGGAAAGGAATGGTTAATGGATCATGAAGAATGTTGAATGAGTAAGAAGTCAACATATAAGGGACTCAAGAGTTATGGTAGATTTAAGGATGGTGAAATTCTTAAAAGTATTAAGGATCTTTTGATGATGAGATTACATTAGAAGACTTTTTATAGTATGTGTAACCCTGATGTTTGATATATGAAAATTTTATTCAAGGAATAATTATCTTTTCTTTTGTGGATATAGTTATAAAGAACCATTTTGGTTTATATAATCCTCGAATTTGAGGTAATTACCGGTTAATACATTTTGGGATGCAAAACGAAAGTTATTAGATAACCATTGTGGTTAAAATATGTTGTGCTTATTTTTGATGAATTTATCTCTTCTTGGGAATGTTATAAAATTATGTAGTTTTTGAAAAGGGACAACACACAAACCATGTGACAACCCATCGTGTCGGATGAAGCTGCGGGAATCGAACCCATAACCAAAGTGTGACTGGTATTTATCGCCTAACATTGGACTACGATAAGTCCCTGTTAGTATGACTAATTACTTTTAGTTAGATGATCTTATGAATCAGGAATAAGTTGATTTTGGGTTATCTATGGAAATGATTAACCTATCATGAAGGATATGTGATTAGGTTAATTACTTTTTAGTATGATACTTTAAGAGTATATAATGTTATTTGGAGAAAAATGTTAAGATTTACCTTGTAAGATGATGTGATTAAATCCTTCATAGATTTGGGTTTCAATTTTAGTTTGGATTACTTTGAAGAATTTTATGGATAGCTGTTTATTTAATGGTCTTTCTTGAACCTTGGGTTCTTTTCGTTGAATTTTGGATATTAAGAGTTGTATTTCTTTTTATAAAGGATTATCCTTTTGGGGATTATCTGATATTGTACTAACAATTTTGGTTTTGGTTAAGGTCTAAAGACATGGGAAATATTTAGTTCATCTTTTATGGATTATGTTATTCTCTCAAAGTTAATTATAGTGATCTTAATGTGAACAAGTCATCCTAAATACTCATATTTTGGAGAAAATATGAGTTTGTGTTATAAATCTAGTAAGAGATGAAAGTCTACATGACAAGTAAGTAGGTTTACTTATGTTTTAGTTAATCTCATAAATAAATTCATCAATGAAAAGTATCTTAAAACAAAAAATGTTGTCTATTAACTTTTCCTACTGGGGAATCAAATACCATTTAACCCATCACAATTTTGTAGTTTTCATGTTGTTAACTTTCTCCTAAACATGTTTTCTATCACTCTCCATCAGAACTTGATGGTTTTTTTTCTCCTCCATATCCATGTTTTCATGGAATCCTAGTATGGGTTATTTCAGGTGACCATTGTACTTCTTTTTCTTTCTTTTAAAGTGATAATTTTATTTACTCCTATTCTGATGTGGGGCTTTCAATAAAGTTTTCGAGCCCAATTTTAAAATTGCGAGGACGCAATTCCCAAAAGGGGGGAAGGATGTAACATCCTAGGAAAATAATGAATATGAAATGTTAAAATATATTAATATTTTTGAATAAAATATTAATATTACTTTAAAAGTTATGTTATGTTTTATGGCGTACCCAATACACAACAACAAGTTTCTTTGAAATCTTACGTTGCACACAAATAATATAATAATATTATTTTAAATGGTAGTTAACGCCTAGAAGTTGTAATGGCGGGAATGAACAGAACTAAATACAAAATGGTTATATATGTTTGTTAAATATTTTAACAATTTCCCAATAAATTATAGAGGCTTAAAATGCGAATAAATCCAATTTTATGTATAAATATTCTAATATTCTTTCAATGGTTGATTAACAGCCTTTAGATGGAGAACCCTTTTTAAATATACTTTTTTTCAATTTTATATGTTATATTTGAAAAAATAAAATCCTTCTTTATAATCAAGACATCAAAATTTACTTTGTTTAAATTTTTGTTATTTTGCCGATAAAGTTCATTTTTTAATGAATAGTGAAAATAATGTATTTTAATTCTAAACCTCCTTTTAATATAATTTATTTATATGATAATATTATATTTTTAATTGGTTTTAAAGTTTAATTAGAATATATTTTTACCATTTAATTCAATGGTGGTCATTGGAATTAATTTCACTTTGAAATTGGACATAAACAAGTGTCAATCTTTTGATAAATATTGTTTCTTAAAAACACGCTATTTGTTTTGACAACGGGAATTAATTATAAAATTAATTAATGAAAATTATATGTTTTTAATTTCATAAAATGGAAATAATTTTTGAATTTGTAATATCAAATTTTCTTTGGATAAATTTTTGGTATTCTTATGATAAATGTTCATTTTTAATGAATAGTGAAAAATGCTACATTTTACTTCAAAACTGCTTTTTCATCTAATTTAATTATATAGTTATATTTTCATTTGAATTGGTTTTAAAGTGTAATTGAATTATATTTTTATCACTTAATAAAATGTTGTTCATTTTAAGTAATTTCACTTTTCAATTGGATGTAAAAACAAGTCAATCTTTTGATAAATTTTACTTCTTAAAAACCCATCTTTGGTTGTGACAATGAGAATTATTTTTAAATTAATTACTGCAATTTCTGTGTTTAAAATTTGGTAAAATGGATTCCATATTTGGAATCATAATTCCAAATTATGTAATTAAGACTCTTGTTTCTGAACATTATGAATAGTAACGATGGTAATTATCTTTAATTATCGTGATTAATTAGTAATCAGGTAGTTAAGAGTAATAAAATAATATCCCAATAATATAAAATGACCACAAAATGTTTCCAACTACTCTTTTTTGAGTCATGTCCGACCATGGGAAGCTTTTTACCGAACTTGAGGGCCCATGTAGTCACATGGGTGTAATAGTGACATTTATGACATTATTTTTTAAAAGAAGAGAAATTTAACAAAGGTTTTTATATCCTAAGTAAAACAATTTTAATTTTTTTTAAATAAATGATCTATTAGACTATAAATAGTCATTGTAAATCTAAAAATATTTCCTACATCATGGTATTTTTTTATAATTTTTAGACATTAAATAAATAAATTTATCTATGACACCATGATAATGTAGTGATTACCTCATTAATGAACGATTTAAATAAAATGAAAAGATAACGTAAAATCTAAAACTTAAACTTGTCAAAAACCTATTTGATGGGTTTATTTCTAACCCTTATCACCTTATCCTCTAAATATATCATTGTGGGACCTTTAAAATCCGAAAACCATTTTATAATAAAGTAACATTTCAAGACTTTCGAAAAGTGACCCTCCTCCCTCTTATAAAAGGCCCCCACCTCTACCCCCTTACCCACACCTCTCAATCCCTTGGATCATCTAAACTCAACACATATTATCTCTCAACATCCCTCTATTACTCCTAGAATCCTCACTTTGGGCAGAAGTCTTTCCAAGGAAGCCTTTGGCTCAAATCAAAAAGAGTTACCCGATTTAGAGGTAATGTCTTCTCTCGAGTTTCTTTCTTTTATTTTCCTTCTTCACTAACCACTGTCTTATTATTATTTGATCCCATAATAAAACCAGTATCCTAAATATACTAGGATATTTTTATGATAATTATTCTACCTACACTTACACACACCTCCGTCTAATGGTTAAAGAACATAATGTTTCTGTGGGTGGCGAATTACTACCTCCCGAAACGATGATAGTTCAATCTTCTTTTAAAACCTATCATGGTGTCCATTAAGATGTCAATATATTTATATATGATATATATTATGTTAATTTTTTCCTTATGATTCTGTATTTTTCATTTATGTCATACCTTTATGGTTTCCATAATGGGTAAACGTGATAACTTCATTTTAGGAAGTGCGGACTACCGCCCCCTCAAAGTGATTTGAATCATTAATGACATATATGGGATGTATAAAGGATGTAGTTAATGATATTATAAATGATATTATACTTTTATTATAATATACCTTTATATCATAATTTTTTCATTCCATTAATTGCGAAATATAAAAGAAAGTTGTGTTCATGCGTACGTACGGCTTGTCGTCTCCATGAACGGTGCATTTCATTTATTACCTTCAAATGTTTTGTAATGGTATAAATACATGTATATACTGGATATATATGACATATATTATATCTACGTAATTAATATAATTCTAGAGATAATTTATATTTTACTAAATGAATAACTTGTAAATATAAGAAGATCACTTTTGACTCAAGTACCAAGTATCGACAAAACGACCGTTATTAACTTAAATGATTACATAATGTTTATAACATGGTAATAAGTGATATAAAATAAATAAAAAACTTGAAAAAGGTTCTTAATCAAGTATAAATTAACTTATGCTTATCATTCAGGAATAACAAGGAACATACGAGCGAGTCAAGTCGGACACGTGGTAAGGGGATTTTTTATCCTACTTTTAATTCCATGAGATTTCCATTGTTCGCCACTTATTTGTTGCATGTGGTGTATTGTGTAATGAAATTTAATATATATTATCATGATTATATTTATATTCATGGTATTATGTGATTAATTTGGTGTTTATTATCTTTTTTTCATACGACATGGTTGATTACAACGAGGTAAGGGGTTTTTATCTCACTTTTTATTCCCGTGAGATTCATGCTACATTTGTCACTATTTCCTTTTGTGTGGTGTATTTACTACCCATTATTCTACTCTTTGTGTAATATAATTTCGTTTATGGGTATTTACATCAATGTTGTATAGTCCTTCTTTCATGGGGTGTACGTTTCGAAAGTTACCCAAATCGGTAAAGGAACCTTAAAAGACTTATTTTTGTTAGGTCTTTTAATTTACATCTTATTATGTTGGGATATGTTCTCATATATCCTTATTGATGTAAATTTTATGTCCAAGTGATGAGATACCCTTTTATATCTCATCAACTCATTTTCTGAATTTTAAAGTGACATTGTTAGGCTGTCGAATTTCTGTAAGGGAACTTCTTAACCCAATTTCATTTCTTTGGGTTAAACCTCTACTTATTCATTATGTCATGTTATGAATATGTGTGGATGACCTCTGATTGTTTTACACTTAATATCTACTTATATTGAGTGTATTTATGGTTTTCACACATAATTATGTAATTGATTTATCCTTAATCTAAGGATACCGTCTTTGTACGGGACTTCGTCTCAATCTCCTTTCATTGAGGCATCTTTTGATTTCTACATGACTTTATTTTATACAGTTTATAAAACCCTTTTTACTTTTAATTTCATTCAAAAGGAATATTTTTCACAACAACAAAAGGAATGCTTTTGTCTTACATATGCGGTGACAATCACTTCTCCGCCGTCGTGACCATTATTTGAGTTTCAGTTTCCTCTACAAGCCTTAAATTTTTTTAAAATAAAAATAAATACCATGTTTTAATTTTCGTTTATTTTGGTATTGAAAATGGTTTTGATAATTTTTTTGATTATATCAATGTGTTGTGTTGATATCCTGTGATTGAAATATGGAAATGTTATGTTTCCTTTATGCATGTTTTATGTGATATGATTATGTTATGGTTCTTGGGAATTTTTTATGAAGTTGGGTGGTTTCGTGATAAACTAAGGGTGGGTGAGCCCGAGATAGCTCTCCAAAGAATTGGTTAACGTGAAGGATTTAAACACTAAGGTTTCTCCAAATAGATTTATGGAATATACTGTGATGGGTATTCCAAATGTAACCATTAGGGTTACTCCCTACATAAGGATGTTATGAATTCCTCAAGTTACCTTTATGTCTTATGATTTCTGTGAGTTATTCATAAATATTATGATTTCATGTGGTTTGTTAAAAATATTATGTTATGTATATATTGATGATCTAATGTTTTATTTCTTTTTGTATCCCTTACTGAGCTTTTTATGCTCATCCCAAGTTTTTGAAATGTTTTTCACGGGACATAAAGTGGAATAGGGTCAAGGATGGGATCAAGGAAATTCCATGTTGTCTAAAACATCAAACTAGACATGACTCTTTGGTTCAAGAGTTTTTATTTTGTGAAAAAAATAGAAATTGAGTAGATGTGTCTACTTTGTATTCATTGAGATGTAATAGTTATGTCCTAATTCTCTACAACTCTAAATCTGAAAAGATCCTCAATGTGAATTATTCATTTAATTCAATATTATGTAATGTTTTAAGGTCAGGTCCTTATACCAATGGGTGGTGGTGGTGTTGGTACACCACCTGAAGGTTCCAACATAGTAAGAGGGCCTTTCACCGGAGCCTCGTCGCTCGGTGGGCTGTCAATGCGTACAAATTTCAGAACTATAACTGTTTGTTTGTGTGGAGGAATCTTGAAAGAAACAGATGCAACATGGTCAAAAGATTATACCTGGTGATCTGACCTGGTGAGATGATGTAAGAAATCACAAAGAAAGCACACACGTAATCAGTGTTTTCATGCACTAAGTCGGAAACCAGAAGTCATAGTCCTGGTGTATGGATATGTCGGTCGATGCACCAACACTAGACTCCTTGAACTAAGAACCACACTCACTACCCTTAACACTATTGCTTCATAGAAAAGAAAGATAAGATTCCTAAGTTCTATGGTAGAATCAACTCCTCTGATACCAATTTGTCATGACCCGTCCCCCAGGGCCCGTGCTGTGACTACACCAAGCCCGCCTTCCATAGGCCAGGGGCTGGCGACTAGCACCAAAGGCTTAAATCCCTATAACTAGGAAGGCATTGCCTTTATAACCTGAAAACGCACACAAAAGAGTACAAGCTAGAAGAAAAACACAAAGTAAAACTGTATAACAAAAGAGTCATGAAAAGTAAAAGGGGCCAGAAATACAAGCCCAACTGTAAAGTACAAGAAACTGAAATTACAAGTACTGGAAAAGGGGAAAACAACTCCTAGATCGTCCACCAAGAAATCCTACTTGAAGGGTAGGTACAGGTAGCCTCCACAGCACTCCACGTCTGTCTGTCTCCTCCGTGTACCATCACGCTGTGTGTTCCACCTTCGGGTATCGTCCAGTCCTAGTAAACTCAACATCGGTCAGCGTTGTCCATCGTCTTCATCCAACACAATGAGGTGTGGGCATAGCTCATGTAGGGGTGAGTATAATGATACTCAGTAAGGACCCCGAGACCCTCAAGGTCTCACAAAATCCAACAAGGATAAACCACAAGGTATGAAATCAATAGTTAACCCCACTTAGGTATATGCTCAAACATATACCTAAGTTATCAAGTATTCCATCTCAGTCATGAGGTAAACAAAAAAGTTAATAACTTTTCTCACACAGGTATAAAACTTATGTAGATAGTTAGAGATGATTATATGTAGCCACTAAATCATCTACTCTGTCGAACCCATGTAGGATCCAGGAACAGTAGTCAGAGTTGTCAAACCCACACAAGATCCAGGAATAGTATTCAGAGCTGTCGAACCCACACAGGATCCAGAAATAGTAGTCAGAGATGTTGAACTCACACAGGATCTAGGAAGATTAGTCAGAACTGTCAAACCCAAACAGGATCTAGGAATAGTAGTTAGAGTTGTCGAACCCACACAGGATCTAGTAACAGTAGTCAGAACTATCGAACCCACATAGGATCTAGGAACAGTAGTCAGAACCGTCAAACCCACACAGGATCTAGGAACAGTAGTCAGAACTCTCGAACCCACACAGGATCCAGAAACAGTAGTCAGAACTGTCGAACCCACACAGGATCCAGGAATAGTAGTCAGAGCTGTCGAACCCACACAGGATCCAGGAAAAGTAGTCAGAACTGTCGAACCCACATAGGATCAAGTAATAGTAGTCAGAGAGCATCCAGCCACAGGGTTTCCCACAAGCACTCTTGATTCAGGGAGGGTCCGCTCCTCAATCCAAGTGTCGATACATCAACTTCCATGAAGTCTCGTGAATAAATATCCTGAAGGTCCGCCACATCATAGGGGTCTCAACGCAATATAGGGTGCGTCAATCGGACACTCGGTCTGTGAGTTATTAGCCTTTTAGTCCCGTGGGCCTGGTTGGATTCGTGCACGATCCAACCTGACTATATCTCAACTATACCACAAACTCTAGTAGGTTATACTTTAAGATACCTTCACACTCCAAGATTTCCAGTGTCCCTGACGGTTCATCAAACGGACGTCTGGTGCCAAAGATATGGTCGAAGGAGTGTAAATGGGTCGAAGTGGGCCCGGGTCCGGTCCAACCCGGTCTGGGTCAACCTGGCCTGACCCGTTGGGTCTGGCCCGGCCCAGCAGGTCGTGAAGTTTGTGAGTAGTGTGAAGGCACATACCGGTCGTAAAAGCATGGAACGGTCGCGAGGGCGCGGATCGGCTGTGCATCGGAGTAAGGGTGGTTCGGCCCGGAGGGCACCGCATGGGCGACTCGGCCCGGAGGGTGCCACGAGGGTGTGGGCCGGTTCGGCCTGGGCACCACGAGGGGTGTGTGAGGTCGGCTCGGTCGGGGCGCCACGAGGGGCGCGGGAGGCCGGCTCGGCCAGGGCACTGCAAGGGGCGCTGGAGGTCGGCTCGGCCGGGGCACCGAGAGGGGCGTGGGAGGCTGGCTCGGCCGGGGCGCCACGAGGGGCATGGGAGGTCGACTCAGCCGGGGCGCCGCTAGGGCACGGGTTTGGCTGGGGGCTCGGGAGGCCGGCGGCTAGCGCGGCCGGGGCGGCTCGGAAGGTCACCGCGGGGCCAGGGTGGCTGGGGCCGGTTCGGCCGGCGGACGGCGTGGCCAGGGTGGCTCAGCCCAGCCTGGGGTGGCTTGGCCGAAAGGGTGGAGACCGCGGGGGCGGTTCAGAAGCTGTCTTGTGGCACGGTTTGGCCTAGGGCGGCGGAGCCGGTTCGGCTAGGGCGTCATGGGGGCGGCGCAGGTCACAAAGGCCGCAAGTGGTCCGACCATTGCCTTTGTCGCCTTCGTCGTCATTGTCACCTTCCTCCATCTCAAAGAACACCGCAAAAGAGAACATTGGAGGGGTCGGGCCATGTTGGTTTGGTCCGCACCCTCTGTGTTTTGGGCGGTAGCATTTGGCTCATAAGAATGAAGCGCAAAAAACCCTCCCGTAATGATTCTTTTCCAGTCTGCAAAAGAAAATCAAGGAAATCATTAACATGAAAATAAACACCCTGCCTTTGTTAGATGTTTTTCAACGTTGGCATGGGGAAGAAGACGTGTCATTGGGAAAAGATGTATGTCGGTGTCGTCGGTGTTTTCCTCGATCGTCGGTTTGTGCATCGGCTCATCGTAGTCAAATATTTCCTACGTCGGAGTAGGTTTTGAGGAAGGAAGTCGAAATCTCTCCTCACTGGCATTCTTTATTGGAAGAATGCGTTCTTTGTGGGGGACGCGTAATCCTCGAAGTGTTGGGCGTCACATCACTTTACCAGCGCTTCTTTGCTTGGTGAAGTCATTCCAAAACCTCGTCCCAAGCTTCCAATATATAGGAGAGGGAGGGAGGTAGGTAACTATCATTGGAATTTATGATGGTTCATTTATTAGGAACCATCCTAAATTCCAATGATGTGGTTATTAAAATTTATAAGGAGTAAGCTAATTAAATTATGTTGGCACAATTTAAGAGGTGTGTTGGCTATAATTATTGGGAGGATACCAAGAGGCTCCCCCCACATTTAATAGGGACTTGAGAGGTTTTACCCAATTAATGTGAGGTTTCAAGGGGGTTTAAAAACCCGGGTGGTCTCCACCACCATAACCTCTCATGGGAGGTTACGGTTCGGGTGGTCCACGCCACCATAACCTCTAATGGAAGGTTAAGGTTTGGTGGTCCCCACTTACAACTTCCATGTGGAGGTTTAGTTCCGGTGGACCCCACCTGAAATATCCACATGGAATCTCAAAATAAAATAAAGTGAAGATCATTTTATTTTATTATTTTCCATGAAAACCCAAAAACTAACTTTCATTATCAACCCACTACCATCAATGTGAAATTCTCCTTAAGTGAATACTGGCGTTATGAGTTCAATAGTGCCCTCAGATTTCAATTCTGAGCACCGGTTCAAAAGTTATAAAACGTTGCCCATGCGTTTACTGAACGTACCTAAAAAAAGTTCGGAAAATTATTATCAGTCACCCTCGACCCACGCCGATCGAGGTTAGGCTCTTCCTAGGTAAAACACACCCCAACGAACCCAACATACTCTCTGATTTTCAATATTAATTACAGTATAGTAGTTATGAATTTTACAATAAAATAATTGCCACTAAATTATTTTATTTGCGGCCAAAAACTAACTTTCCCTGGTGGAATGTGCCAGCAAAAGTTAGTATCTGTTTAAAGAAAGCATACCCTCATGAGTTCAGCGGTGGTCACAGATTTTTAATCCGAGTTACTGTTTGTGAGTTATAAGAATTTGAAAAACAAAATAATTTATTTTATTATTTTCTTAACAATTATGCCATTTTTGGTTTTTCTCATAGGAGGCACGCGCCGACTAATCTTAAGTCGCACCTAGTGTAAATTTCGTCATCCTGAGCATAATTGTGCCCTCGAATTTCTGATCCGAGTAACCATTTAGGAGTTATTCTACTTTTTCAGGAAAACTGCTTACGCGTGTTAACATAAGCTTAACAAAACTTCGACGGATCATTTTGGGCACTCCGGGCCTCAGAATCGTGTGCCATCAGATTTTGCGGACTCGTAAAATTATCATCTATTTAAAAAATTACATGGAAATTTTAGGTCTTTACAATATGATCCATTCATTATTGTTTATTAATTGGAAAATTATTAAGGAAGTTGAGGGAGGGGAATTTAATAATTTAATAATTTCATGAAATATTTATTTATTGCATGATGTTCTTATTTAAATAAAAAATTGAAAGAGTTTATCTGAATACATTTTCATGAAGAATATTTTAATAATGAAAATTATCATTTTGAATGATTAAGAATAAGACCATGCAATATAAACCTTAATTTCATGATAAATGGATGTTGAGAAGTGAAAGAATTTAAGTGTCATAGAATTTTATGAGACTTATAAGGAATATGGGATATAATTTATTTTTGATGTATTTTTGTTAGCCTTTATCAAAAAATAAATCCAACCATCTATCCATCTGCAAGAAACATGTGCAAGCATGTATTCAAGAGAAAGCTTGAATTTTATAAAAAAATTGAACATATTACAGCTAGAAATTTATCCATCATAGAAGACTATTGGAATTATGTTGTCTCTTTGCAATGTATCAAATAATATATGAATATTCTTGGATTTTATTCTTGAATAAATACAATCGTTATGAAGAAGTATAAAGTGAATCTATTACATGGAAGCACATAAGAAAAAATAAAATATTTATTTATCTCATTTGATATCTTATGAATATCAGAATTTATGGTGAGGTGTACATCTAATAATTCTAAATGTTAATAATATAATGATTGAATCTTTTCATTATTGATGTATGTTGATTACATTTTCTTATTTTCATGATAAAAAAATCAATTCTAAAAGAGAGATATTTTTTTCTTGATGATAAAATGAAAAGTAAATTTTTAATAGGGAAGTAAATGCTTTCAATTGAATGTTTTTAATATTTTTTTTTTAAGATGAATGTAGAAGATTGTTTAAAAATATTTTGAATAGATCTATATAGAAGGTTTCAATGTTGGTATCACATGTTGATCATTTATTGATAGCATTTTTGTTAAATTTGATCGCTCTTATTTTCTACATAGCACATTTCTCACATATACTTAGAGTTGTTTAATTTTATATCATTGTTATGTTAGATGTGATTCCATCATTCTCTAAATAAAATTAGATTATAAGTGTCATAATAAAAAAAATATGTTTCTTAAAATTTTAATGATGGAGATGTGAATTCCTTCCCATACCTATATATTTTGTCTTATTTCCAATAAGGGGAAGAATATATAATTTAATTTTGAAATGAAATGGATTTTAAAATGAAATGGGTATTGAAAACTAATCCAAAGGGGATATTGAAGAACCCAAATGGTTTATTATTGGTTTAATGAAGTATAAATTGTTGTTAATAAGTTTATAAGATAAAAATTAATGAGTTTTAATTGTAAATATTATTGAAATAATATCAAGATCAAGTTCATGTGTTGATTATATTAAAATGACACACTTTTTACACCATTTGAGTTTAGAATTTGGTATGAGCATTTGGTTTACTCTTGTTAAAGACTGAAAAAAATAGGGTAACCACACTAGACAGTCGAAGGGGGGCCGTAGTCACTGGCTAGGTGGGAAGTTAACCCCTAGACAAACAAAATGACCAAATATGGTGTCAATAGAATTCCCACATAGGTGCATGGGACAAATATAAACCACCATGCGAGGAAGCATGGTAGCGGAAGAGGGAGTCAGCACGGGGCGACACCAGCAGGCATCGTAAGCGGAACCCGGTACTTTCTTTTGGCCACCTGAGGGAATGTATTGTTATAAAAGGAAGCATGAAACCGATGTTGAAACTGATGTGGGATGAAGGGGATTTGGGTACTATATTTCCATCATTAGAAATATTTAAATAACAGTAATCATCTAATATGATCATCCTCTATCGTTCGATCTATGCTGTGATTTTCTTCTACCTTGAGATCATCAGATAAGATATTATTCATCGGGATCTTAATGTTTTTACATCCAGTTGATACAGTTAAGAATTAGAGTATCATTTGATCATCCTGATGGTTTTAATATGATTAAATAAACATGAAATTTCGTTTTCAATAAAGTTATATGATTAAATTGTGGAGATACGGTGTGGAGAAATCTTTTTTATAGTGATACTGTTTTTTTGAAGTCAGGAAGAGTATACTAATTCAATGTGTGTACAATATTTAGGTGGTGTGCATGAGATAAGTCAATGGATCATTCATATATAAATACCCCAAACCTCTATATTTTCAGTTATGAGCATAATTCATATCCAAATAATATTTTAAGAGTATTGGAGACCAAAAAAGGGGCTTGAACAAGATCTGTATTAATGTGATAGTTTCAATGAATTTGTATTGTGTATTTCTATACCTCTATGTTTTCATGATGTGGTTTTGTTTTTGAAAACCAATGTATACATTCAAATGGATTTATGTTATTGTGAAAGGAAAACAATCTCGTGTATACTGTTGTGTGAAAAAGAATACCATTATTATGCGAAGAGTTTAAGAAGATAGACTATTATGCAAAGAAGATTTAGAATCATGTAAGAAATGGTATCCATGCATGAAAGTATTTTCTTGTGTATATTTTGAGGAAGATAGTGTTTATAAATTTAATATGTGAAGACTCATGGGCATCACGAGTGTTGTGTGAAGGAATAGCAAAGTGGTGTTATTGAGTTTTGTATAATATTTGAAGTTGTGAGACACTATTGCATGATATATTTGTGCGAATGAATTTATAAACTTAATATATTGAATATGTTCATAGACAAAATATAATTAACATGGTAATGAATATTTAAATGAGGTAGTGTAATGTTCTTGCACTATTTAATATATGAATGCACATGAAATAATGCATACATGAAATTGGAAAGATTGTGCATTATTATTATTAAAAATATTATGTTGAGAAGACCATGCATTGTATTAAATACATTCATGAAGTTTGAATAAATGAACGTGCAATATATTTTTTAGAGTGTGTAGTGATTTGAGACTAATGTTGGGAATAATTTTAGAAGGCATATACCCAATTAGTCAGGGTGTTGAGTTACGTTCATATCATTTGAAGATTAGTGAATAATGGGATGGATCAGGAAGATTTTTATCTATTTCTAAAGTTCTTAAATATTTTAAATGGTGGATTATGTGATATAGTTTATTTTGGGAGAAATAATTCATCTCGAGGTAGTACAGAAATAGTCTCAATCCGATAGAGATATTTCTATTAGAGGATCATATCTTATGTTACTCAAGATTACTGGAAGTCTTCAATGGGACTATGAAGTAGAATAAGTCTCTAGTGAGACTCTAGATCAGGCTGGTGGGAAGTCGGTGACACTTTGGGATGCAGTATAAATATCCTCCTATGAGACTCATGAGTTACTAGTGTAGGTGTGAACATGTAATCTCTACGGGGACTCTAGAGTGGAACACTATAGGACTTAGTGTATATGGTAATGGGATTTTACCTAATTTTAACCATATATATATAGTTAAGAATATATAATCGGGGGGTATAATCAGTTATAGAAAGGAGTTGGTCTTAGTACTGAACCTTGTAAAAATAGTGTGTGATGTATTTCATTTACCTTATGCATTTCATATGAGATATAACCATCCTAATAGGTGATTGAGGTTTGAAGGGGTTTAAAAAAAAGAAAATAATTTGGTAAAACATGCCACACATGATTCACCCCTCTTAGTGTAACTTCATGATCCATTGGACACTTCATAATACTCACTATGTTATGTAAAGAAGGTGTATCTTCCTATAACATCCTGAATTAAGTATAATTATAACGAAGCATATTGTTGCGTATAAGAGGAGATTAAGTATACACTATGCACAAATCATATAGTTGCATATAAAATTATTGTGCATACACTATGTTTAAAGAAAAAATTACACAATATATTGAGCACCTATACAAGTTTTCATGATCTACCTACATGAAGGAATATACTATAAGAGGCATGGAGAATAGTGAAAATAAAGTTCTTCCAACTAGAGTGGGAAAAGAATACGAGTAGTGATATACATTTATTCAGATTTATGTGAAGAGAACTAGATGCACAGAACTAGTTGTATATGACTGCATGTATGTGAAAAAAGAGCACATGCATGATTTCATGCACATGAAAATGTGTGAAACACATTGAAAGAAATATTACACACATTAAATACATTAACTGAGCCCATAAAAATAATAAGGATACTAAATTGATATGTGCTTGCAATATTAAAGGTTTTCAGGCACATGATATAACAACTTCATGTGAAGGTGCATTGAGTAGTAAAAGATCATAAAATAATATTGAAATAATATTGTGACTTAGTTACTAAAATATTCACTACACCAAGAATTAAAGAGAACTGATACAATTATCATTGTTGGTATTCTGTATCGAAGATATTTAGAATCTTACATTGCATATCATTGTGCATCGAGAAAGATAAAGTGTTTTACCAACTATTAATTCAATATTATTTGGGATAGAAGAATTTATTGTGATGATGTTGATATGAACTTTTAGAATTTCAATAATCAAAAAGGAAGTTTATGATTCTAGCAAGAATATGAAAGAGATCAAGTGCAATCTACTTTTCACTAAAGAAAAAAGAGAGGATAAAAATAGAAGAGAATTAATACAATAACAATTGTTGATCTTATGTATCGAGGAAGTCTGGGATTACTACACAACATATTCATATTATTGTGACTAGAGATATAAGAAGAATGACAAATTGAAGCTTTTAATTTTCTATTGTGAAGAATAAAAAGAGTTTCTTTTCTGTTATTGTGAAATTAATAATGTTAAGAATAAGTTAGTGAAAGAACAAAGTAGCATTGTGACATTCAATAGAAGTCTCATTTGTGGAATACTTTATTAGTGTTGAAAAGTACCTTAACAAAGAAGGCTAGAACTTTATAGGTAGTATATAGAACCAGTAAGGAGCTACAAGTTGGACCAATTCATGACCAGTATGGGGAAGAAGAATTATTTTCTTCCCCCTACTAAAATGTAGGGACCCACACTGGATAAGGATCGTATCCTATAAAAAACACTAAAACATGATATATCATTATAGAATATAATTCTTGTTCTCATCATCAATATATATGGCAAGGACTAGTTACTCTTATTGTAACACCCCAAGGATTTACAAATAAATTTTAATATAGAATCAAATACATGAAACATTGAGTCTCTACTTAATGACACTTTTTTAAGGATATGGTTATAACCTAGTCTTTAAAATAAATTTTTCAACTTCTATGTTTTTTATTTTGAAAAAAAGACATACACAGTTGTGATCAGTAAGTTATTTAGAGTCTGATAAGACAAATTAATTTTTGGTGAATAGTAACCTATCTTTATGAATAGAAATGTTACCCTCATGAATAATAATATGACCTTGTGAATTGTAAATCAAACAAGTGAATAGTAACCTCACCCTTTAATGTATAAATAAAATTTAGGCATCTTATAAGTGACAATATGATCATAGTATAAGTGTTCATATTTTTGTAAGTCATAAATATTTAATTACAATATTATGATTAAATTAATAATTTAAATAAAAAATTAATTTCATAAAAGGTAATCATAAATTATTATTTTAGTTTTTATGGTCATAATATAATTTTATGAGGCCTTTATTAATTTTTCAAGGTGTTATAAAATCAGTTATAGTTTTAAAATTTTTATTTTTTGAATAAATTATAATTTTATTTAAAAATTAAATTTCTCATATTTATAAAATTATTTTGATAAAATGAATTTTATTTTTGAATTATACAGATCTAAAAATGGTTGGGGTGAATTTTTGGGATTTTTCGGAAATACTTGAATTTTTGTGAATAGTGAAATTTGATAATTTAAAAAATATGATAAATAAATGAATTTATACATCATGTTTGAGTCTTGGATGATGTGAATGGACATTTTTTAGAACTCACATAAACATATTACTATATTTAGTAACAATAACCAACATTATTTCTTGTCTTCTACAAAATAATAAAATAATTATTAAAATAATGGAGAAACCCTCCTCTCCCCCACTATAAATACCACCACTCATCCCCTCTTCCTCACACACATATCAAGATTTTATCATTGTATAAATTCATCCCAATACTCTTACTATGTATATTCCCCATTCCCAATACCTTCTGGTCTCACAAAAAGGCCAAAACCAAATTCCTTAAGGAGGGTCTCAAGGAGAAGAGATCAAGAGGTAAAAATCCTCTTTCATTTTCTTTTAAATTATTTTCAATTATTTTTATTTTCTTATAATATATTAACATGCACTTATACAAGAGTAATTAAGGATAAATTGCCATATATATACTGTAATTTTATCATATTTATGGAAAAATTAGTCATCATAATTCTTCTCCACCACCTTTAATTCTAAAAATAAAAACATCGTCTGTGGTGTGTCGAAATACCGACATCGTGGATGATGTGTTTTAAATTTACATTAATTACTTAAAATATGTTTATAAAACCATTTTAATGGTTGAAAAATATTTTAAATTTTATTATATAACCTCTTTCTTGTTTTTTAATTAACATATCTATATAATATTAAGTTAAATAACAAAACTAGTTCGTGATTATCAAAGAACCGCCAAAACGATCAAAATGAATATCATTAATATTTTATCTAATGATTCATCATAATATATGAAACCCAAATTATTTATGGTTTCATTTAATATTATGGTAACATATTAATACCATTTCATTTAACTTCTTATGTTTCTCTTCCATTTAGAAATAAAATTCATTACGAACCGACCATGGAAACCATGTAAAGCACACACCCAAAACAATGGAAATATAAAAATATTATAAATAAATGGGTGGAATAATGTTATAAAATGATCATATAAGGTGTTTTAAATATTAATATTTTTATATATAATAATAATAACACTATTTTAACCATTAAACGGGATATTTAAACATGTTTGAATTAAGAAAACCCCGGGGTAAGGGAATTCTTAACCCAATTTCTATTATTTGGGTTACCCTTCTAATTTATTGATTATATGGTACTAATATTATTTTTTTAATTAATATATTTAATTATATTATGTTATATTATGTTTATTTATAGTTTATACAAAAAATTTATTTGTTCTATTAATTCTTACTTCAATTATATGATATTTGTAAGGGACTTTTATTTAAAACCCCTCTTTTAAAATTCTAGTTTACAAAATTCAAAAGAAATGTTGTTATAGAATTATTCAAGTTTTATGATTATGTTCCAGTTATTGGGAATTGTTTATGATGAATTTTGGTACCTATATCTCCCTCCAATGCATTGGGTATATGTAAGTTGGAGGTCGGTCGTATGGTTACTCCAAGTGTAACTACAATGGTTACACCATAAGGTAGCCATGAGGGTTACAATATTAAGTAAGTAATTCCCCAATATACCTTTCTAGTTTTATTTATTTTTTCTATGGAATTATCATTTTTCACAAAGTAAGTATATGTTACTTTATGGGTGAGAAGCATGTCATTATGAAACTGATTTCATAAGTTTATAAGTATTCATGGACTAATGGTTTTTTTTCTTATTTTTATATCCGTTAATAATATTTTGATTCTCATATCATGTTTATAAATGTTTTCACTAGTTATAAGGATGTGTAACAGGAAGAAGGAAGTCAAGTTAAATGTTATGAAGATTTATCAAAAAAATCATGTTATATTTTTAAAGTTTTATGATTTGTAAGAAATGAATATTGTTTTGGTGGTACCCAATTTATATGATTGTAGGTTGATATGTATGAATTATTTCCTAAATTTATAAATCTATAAATCAAAATGATCTTTGATAATGTAAAGAAGTTAATTCTATAGTAATTTCTTAGATTATGTAATGTTTAAGGATGGGTCCTTATAGTTGGTATCAGAGCATAGTTTAGATAAATTTAGGGGTTAGGATGATGTTAATAGAATAATGAAAATTAATTTACCTTATATTTATATTGAAATGGTATAGAAATTAAATATTACCATGTTTATTCATCTAAGATATGTTTTTTTAGAATGGTTTTCCACAGAATAAACAGATAATCTAAAGTAGGAAGGAACTGAGAGGATGATATATTTATAAATATGCAATCTATAATGGTGGTAATTGGAACCGAAGAGTTTATAACAGTAACGGATTAGTTTAAGTAAGATATAAATAGTGTTGGAATCCATTAAATAGAACAACCATAGATACCACAAAGAAACGTGATGATAGAAGAACATTTTATGAGGCAACACCCTTCTGGTTTCAGTGGATATTATAACCCAGTGGAGGATTAAGGATGTATTAAATCCCTTGAAAATATATTCGATGATATAGGGTGTTTATACAATCAAAAGTCTAGTCTTTCCATTTATCATTTTAAAGGTGAAGGTGATCAGTTGTGGTCAATGGTCAAGAATGTCAGGAATAATTAGGAGATTTATTCCTTTGAATGGGATGAATTTAAAAATATTTTTCTTGAAAAATATTTTCCTAAGGTGGTTCAACTTAGGATTGAAAATAAATTCCTTGAATTAAATCAAAAGGAGGAAGATTTGGTGTCCAAGTATGAATTAAATATCACTTGAGTGGAAAGGTGTGCTCTAAATATTATTCAAGATCTTGATAGAAAAATCAAGTGTTTTTAATCAGGATTGAAGCCAATATACTGAAGGGAATTATCCTATTTAGATTTCAAAAGTTATGATAAATGTGTCCAATTTTCTGAGGTAGTAGAAATGGAGTTTTTTGATGATCACGTGAACTTCGAAAAAAAGACAAATAAGAGGTCCAGATGGAAATTTATGGGTAAGAATCAATTAAAGAAATATGAAGGTAAGAAAGTATAGTATCCAATTTGTGAAAATTGTGGTAAAAGAACCTTTTATAATGTCTTACCAAAACTGGGAAGTGTTTTCGATGTGGTAAGTTTGGACATATGGCCCGAGATTCTAATGAAAATGATCCTAAGATTAATCCTGATAAGAAAACTATAAAGTGTTTCAAATGTGGTGAGATGGGTCATTATGAAAATACTTGTCCAAAAAAAGATCTGAATAATGGGATCAGCCATATTATAAGTAGAAAGGTGTGATGAGATCCTTTATGGAAACATCAGCAATTGTTGGGCCATCCAATGAAGTGGTATCATGTAGTTTTTTTGTTTAATTAGATTTTTCTAATGTCTTGTTTGACATGGGGTCTGCACATTCCTTTATTTCTATGGAATTTTCAAGTAAATTGGGAATTTCACATTGAGAAATGAGACTGGAACTTATAGTTAAAACACCATGTGGAAATATCATAAGAAAAAGGCATTATAAGAATCTTCCTGTTGTAATATATCAAAATAATTTACTTGTAAACCTTGTTTTTTTTCCTTAGTAGAGTTTGATGTCACTCTGGGTATGTATTGGTTCTCTATTTATCATGATAAGATTGATTATAGAGCTAAGAATTTTTTTTTCAGAAAGAGTTTCAGTTTGTATACAATAATGAACCCATATAATTGATAGCATATCAGGAAGCTAAGAAACTGTTAAAAGAGGGAAATAAAAGTTATCTTGCTCATATTATTAAAAACAAGATAACTATTCAAATTAATGATGGGTCAATGGTAAATGAATACCTTGATGTTTTTCTTGATGAGTTACCTAGTGTTATACCTGATCTGGAAGTTAAATTTACTATTGACTTGATTCCTGATGATAATCCAAATTCAAAACCCCCTTATTGAATAAATCAAGTGGAACTTATTAAATTGAAAAATAAGTTGTATGTGTTTCTAGATAAAGGATTCATTCATCTTATAACTTCACTATGGGATGATCCTAATTTCTTTATTAAAAATAAAGACAGTTCCATGAGACTCATTATTGATTATAGATATTTTAATAACATTACTATTAAGAATAAGTATCATTTTCCACATATTAATGACTTGTTTGATCAGATCTAGGGATCTCAGTATTTTAACAAGATTGACTTGAGATTTGGGTACCATCAGCTGAAGGTGGAGGAGGAAAACATCCTGAAACCATCTTTTCGTACTAGATATAGGCATTATGAGTTTCTTGTTATGCCATTTGGTTTGACAAATGCCCCAAATATATTCATAGACCTTATGAATATAATATTCCATGAATATTTTGATAAGTGTGTTTCTATTTTTATTTATGATGTTTTGGTCTTTTCAAAAAGTTATTAGGATCATAAAAAAATTAAGGATTGTCTTGAAAAAACTCAAAGAAAAAAATTATATGTAAAATTCAGAAAATGTGATTTTTGGTTCTAATAGATTTATTTTATTGGGAACATTGTAAATAAGGATGTAATAATATTTGATCTTATCATAAAAAAAGTTTTTGATGAATTTCCAAGACCTAAAAATGTTACAGAGGTTCATAGTTTTCTTGGATTAGTGGGTTATTATCGACGGTTTGTTAAAAACATTTCACAGTTATCTAGCCTACTAATTATGTTAACACAAAAAGGGTTTAAATTTATTTGGATAGAAGAATGTGATTTTTTTAGGAACTGAAGAAGAGATTGTTGAATTCTCTAGTTTTGGCATTGACTTTTAAAAATAGTAAATTTGTCATCTACAATGATGCTTTATTGAAGGGACTTGATTGTGTTCTGTTGCAGAATGATCAGTTAATTTCTTATGCTTCAAGACAACTAAAACCTCATGAGTTAAATTATCCCACACATGATTTGGAATTAGCAGTTGTGGTTTTTTCTTTGAATATTTGGAGGCATTGTTTATATAGAGAAAAATGTGAAATATATACTGACCATAAAATTTTGAAGTATATATTCACTCAGAAGAAATTAAACATGAGGTGTAGAATATGGCTTAAACTGATAAAGAATTATTACTACATGATCAATTATCATCCCAGAAAAGAAAACAAATTGGTGGATGAATTGTTTCAAAAACATCATGCATCATTAATCATGTTATGTTTAGAACATGACCCATTGATTAATGATTTGATGAGATTTGTATTGTAAGTTATTAGTGCAAGAAATTCATCTATTTTGTTTTATGTGTTAGTGTAGTCGTCTCTATCAGATATAATTAACCAAGCATAGAAGGAAGATAGTGAGTTCCATAAAATGGTATAATTGGTTAAAATTGTTAAGTTTCCAAAATTTAAATTTGATAGAGATTGTCTTTAGAGATTTGGAAAAATATTATGTGTGCCTTGTGATTCCTAGATAAATAAAGAATTGTTGTATGAAGATAATAGTTATCCATTTTTAGTTCATTCTGGAAATACTAAGATTTACAGAGACCTTTAAGAGTATTACTAGTGGGATGGAACGAAAAGAGATATTGCTGATTTGACAATGAAATATTTGATAAGTCAATAGGTTAATGCAAAGATACAACTAACAAAGGGGATACTTCATCATTTTATAGTGCTAGAGTGGAAATGGAAAAATATATCTATGGACTTCATGGTGGGATTACCAAATACTTCTCGAGGTAACATTGTGATTTGGGTTATTGTTGACTGACTGACTAAATAGTCGCATTTCCTTCCTATTCAAGATACTATGTATTTGGATTAGTTTTATCAATTGTACCTTAGAGATATTGTTAGGTTTCATAGAGTTCCTTTTTCCATTGTATTTGAGAAAGATCTAAGGTTAAATTATAACTTTTGAAAAAGGCCTTCAAAAGTCATTCTGTATATAATTAAATTTCAGAACTGCTTTTCATCCTCAATCTGAAGGATAGACCGAGCGAACAATTCAAACATTGGAGTATGTATTGTGAGCCTATTCAATGTATTACTAGGGAATTTGGTATCATCATATGAGCCTCATCCTAGTTTTTTAGGACTCTGAAAGTTTATCCAAGAGACCCAAGATCAAATCCGAGTGGAGACATATTTTCGAGTTATTGTAGTAGTATTGTAGCAAGTATTGTTCGGTACTATAGAAGTCAAAAATATTCATATATTTGGACTTTTGGGCCACTGTTTTGGTCCTAAAGTCCTTTAAGGACTTTGATACACCCATGTAATTTGGTCCAGTAAGGCTTACTGGCCACCTAAAGGCCTTCGGGCCACCTCAAGCCCTTTGGTCCACATGAAAATTTGTGCTTAAATAAACCAGGAAGACTCTACAAGGAATATGCTTCAGATGAGGATTCAGAGCATGTAAATTCACCAGATAAGAGCTAACATATTTGGAATAATGAGAGTGTATGGAAATTTATATCGAGACCAGCCTATGCATACATGGGAAGCCTAACCAAATAGCCATGTGAAAGTAGAGAGTTAACATCATGATATAAATTTTTGGGAGGGGCAGTTTCAAGTAGTTATAGTTTGGATTAATTACTCTAATACCTTTGGGTCATGTAATGTCACAAAGCCTATGAACCATGTAAGGTTTCCCCTTAAACCCTTAAAAAGGGGGGTTATCAAAAATAAATAAAAGAATTCCTTCGGGTTATTTCGGTAGGGAAGTTGGGATCATCATATTTTTTTAGTTGAGTTTTCTTGTAATAACAGTTTTCATCCTGGTATATAGATGTCACCTTTTGAGTAATTTTATGGGAATCAATGTCAAACTCCATCATTTTGGTATGAATTCATGGAAAGGAAGTTGATGGGAGGCGAATTAGTAGAGTAAGTGGTTGAAAAAGTGAAGATGATCCAGCAACACATGAGGGCAGCTCAAAGTAGGAAGAAAAGTTACACAGATGACAGGAGGAAAGAATTTTCTTTCAAGGTAGGTGATCATATTTTTCTTTGAATCTCACAATGGAAAATTGTTATATGTTTTAGTAAGAAATGAAATCTAATTCTATGATTCATTGGACCTTATGAAATCCTAGAGAAAGTTGGACCAATCGCCTACCGAGTATCTTTGCCTATGATTTTATCATAGTGACACGTGCCTATAATGGGGTGTGGAAAAAAATTATTTACTAAGTCAAAATATAGTATAGTGGTTAACCTAGGTTGTCTCTAGAGAGGAGCGCTCAACAATCACTTAGGTCACTTTAAATTTGATAATGAAATGGTGTTGTTTTTTATATTGTTTGGTTTTGAAAACAAAGTAACAAAACTAAATATAGAAATAAATTAAAATATTCAAAAAAAATTAACAAAACATGTAATTAAAAATATTGATAAGAATTGGGTGATCAGGTTAGGGTTGGTTCTCTATTTATAATTCCATCATTGTTTAATTTTAGTCAATCCTTTTCTACTAAGTTGATTTAAGTGATATTTTAAAATCGTTTCCTATCACTCTTTTGGTAAATGGTGATGGTGAGATTAAACCTTACTAATATCTCAGATCAGTCTACTATCCTTCCTATATGAGAAACAGATGTATCAAATACCCCTAATTGAGTTAGGAAATTCCCGATCAGGTCTTTTTTATCCTAAACAATTAAGAATATTCAATACCCCTTCCACAAATACTGATGATCGCTGAGTACTTCACCACTAAGACCTGATCTATTCCATAATATATAAACCAGAACCTAGCAGAGGGATATTATGATCATTTACCAAAGCTAAAATCAATAACCGAATCAAAAACCAAATACAATCGCACTTGACAATAAGAACCGCTAAATGATATTGAAAACCACATTGTAGAAAGAGAAAGAGTTTATATTCACTAAATTACAAGAACTCGTGCATTACATAAATATAAAACATAACCTTCCCCAATCACTAATAATATTTACCCCACCATGGTAAGGGTAATTGAGAATAAGGGGTGAGAATAAGTCATTATAAAACTAAGAAGAACAAAATAAAGAAAAGAAAGAATAGAAAGTTTCTCCTCCAGAATCTATCCACCAGAAAGATAGATTCGGTTTTCCCACCCTATATTCGAATCATGTAGATTTCCCTTCTTATATGATGTGAGGAATTTAGTTGGACATCTACTCATGAAGTTTCAAGTCATTTAGTGTAGTGTGGAATGAGTTGTGGCTGAATTAGTAGACCTGACTTTTTATGGCTGCCAATCACTATTCCACCAACTCTATTTTGAATGGTTGAAGGGCGGCCTTAATCACATAATTTCTCCATGAAATTTAAGGGGAATCTTTCTAGTCAAGTTTTCTTTATAACCCAACTAGAAGCACCCAATTTGGTGGTCAGTATCTAGATATATTCCTCATTTAATGAGTCATGATCCATTCTGTTGTCCAGAATAAATGTTCACATTGACCAATTATGTTTGGCATGTTGGAGTTCGAATTGGATATGGGTTCAGAAGACTTATTTGTATCCCACAAATCATGTCATAAAAAAAAGTAATTACATGCATTGGATGAATATTGTGGGAATTATTCTCAATATACAGAGTCAACATAAAATTGTTAAATGTCTATAATTAACCAATTTTCACACTTAAGTTCAAAACTCACCAAAAGTCATAAAATGATGATAATAAGATCAAATTGATTAATGGGAAGGGATTAAATAATTTATAAACATATGTATTAATATTAAAATATGATTTTGGTCAATTTCCCAAAACTTTTCACTTGGACTACTGGACAAGTAAACATCGATATCAGATCATAGAAAATTTAAAACACATATCCATGAGATCTAACAATTTTACACCAAGAAATAAAAGATATCATGCCTCATAAACAAACAATATTAAAAGTTCTCAATTTTGTTCATTAAATATATTTCCAATTAATTTATTCTCCCATGCACACAAAACACTTACCTAACATTCATTTTCTCTCATCACACAAATATCAACTTTCAATAATGTCTTTCTCATCCAATACTCATGCAAGGGTTATCATAGTCTTGATAAATTCTTACATATCAACTCAATGTGATTCAAGTACATATGTTTATCATGCGAAATTTATAGGTTAATTATGTGGATTTAGGTTGGTGGGATTTATATGTGAAAAATTCTAAGGTAGAATAAGGAGTGTTTGGCTCTTTTTGAAGAAAAATTTCATTATTCTAATTTTCACTTAAATACAGTCTCCTCCTCACTTCCCATAGCACTAAATCATCTCCACTAGTATGAAAAATCAGTGAAATTTCACACCATTCATCATTTAATTAGAAATAATTTAAATCATCTCAAACATTATTTTTCTTGAAAGCTCCAGATAGGCACAACTTTCTTATTTTTCATTGGAAGCTCCAGAAAGGCAAAACTTCTTTTACATGAAAGCTCCAGATAAGGAACAGCTTTCAATAGAATGTTTTCTTTTTCAGCAACAAGAACATATCTTCAAAGTTTTATTTTCCACCTAAAGTATCACCAAATGAGGTATCATAATACAAGTCAACATCCCCCCACACTTAAGTTCAACTAGATTATGTAATTTCACTTCAGGAGCAGGTTGGATAGGGAAAATTGGCTTGTAATGTGGCTAACATAATAGGTTGTTCATGGATTCTAAGGTCTATAAAGATTAAATGTTCATGGTAGGCCATAATTAAAAGGATTTTTATGAAATAGGGACTTTAAAACCAATGAAATGCCTCAATTATTTAAAATGTATATACCTCAAACCCTCAAGTTTTGACAGAAATAAATCAAATTTTGGTTAAAACAATCATGGTATGGTTCTCTAAATAATTGAGGTGAATAAAAATAATATAAAAAATAGTTTTAAAATCCACACAGTAAAGTGATTTCAAATATAAAGGCAGTGAATTGTCGTATGGGATTCAAAAATCAGAGTACTTTTCATGAATTTCCAAATATTTAAACTTGAAACAGAGTCATTCTCAACATTCATTTAAGCTTTGTTTCATGGAATAAAATGCCTCAATCATAGACATGGGTTTCAAAAATTACATTGATAATAATTTCATCTCAAAAGTTTTAAAAACACACAAAAATTTGAATAACATGCTTTTTTTGAAAAATATAAAATCAAACAATTGAAATTACTAAACTATAAAGGTTCCCTCCCCCAAACTTAAATGATGTAATGTCAAAATGCATGAAAATTGATTTAACATGTAATAATTTTTGAAATTTAATCACAGCAATCAAGAAAGTGATAAGGATATGTACAACCTAAATTTATTTTTAGTGCAACGTCGAGTTAAGATCCTAAGTGTTTCACACATAAAACCCTACAAACAAATGTAGATAATAAAACATAATAAATTTATTGAAATAAAATAAAATAGAATTAGATTGAGACTATAAGGATGGATCTTGGTTTGATCCCCCAAGTGGGCCCTGGGTTTTGACTGCCTCCAGCTGGTAATTTTCAGTTGGTTATACCCAATCTGATGGTGGGTTGCGTTTCTTTAATATGAACCACCAGAACATCTTCATTCCATCATGAACATATTATTTTATGTTGAGAAATTCATAGATATAGTACACTAAATCTACCCATATGAAAATGATATTAAACTTTCATGGTAAGGATAGGAAAAAGAATGAGTCCTCCTCTTTATTGGTTTCCAATTTCACAACTTCTTATTCATTCTCTAGCGTTTCCTTAAGGTATGATACATAAAAAGAATAATCAAATGGAAAATCAAAGTGTAATTCTATTTGAATAAAATTAAAACATGATAAATCAATATCAAACTCTTCTCTTTCAAAGGAAACATCTTCTATCTATTTTTTCTCAAGAAAGTCCACTTGGATCTCATCTTTAAATCCTTCCAATAAATGATCAACATGTTTAGGGAGTTTTAGGTGTTCCCTTTTAGGTGTATAATCTTCTTTTTCCTCATCCACCAAGGCAATAGATGTGTTGGATGAATCTGAAAATTTCATGCATGGGGAGGTGATACTCAATTCAGATTCTATATAATCATAATGAAAAGAGTTAAGAAAAATATTATCTCCCTTAAGTATCTTGAATTCAATTTCTTCTTCAGTATGAGGTTCCTCTTGTATTTGAATTTCACAAGACAGAGGTAGGTAGTCAGGCTCCTCCATATTTTCTTCAAATTCCACCACTTTGGTGGTGTCTTCCTTCGATGGTTCCAGATATTCTACTTTGTAAGGAATATGTAGATAAAGTAGTTCTTCACACTCATTCCATAATCTATCTAGATCTTTTTGATCTCCCACACATATCCCAATAGGTAATTCTTTCTTCTTGTCCTCCTCAGGTTCATTTATAGGTTTTGGTTTTTCCATCAATTCACGGACATATTCAAATGAAAGTTCTACTTTGTTCTCTAGTTTTGATATGTCATTTAAAAGTTCTTCCATATAAACTATATCATATCCAGCCTCATATAGTTATTCCAAATGTGGGTAGTTGTTATATTAATTAAAGAAATAATCATTTTAAAAAATCATGGAAAATTATTTTTTTATAATTTTTTTGAAAAGTGTCAAATATTTATAATGTGATTGTGGAACTACCTCCCTGGAAATGATGCCAATTTTTGACACGTTCTTGTCATGGGGTGTGTAAAAAATTATTTACTAAGTTAAAATATAGTATAGTTGTAACAGCCCGAGATTTTATGAAAAAATATTCTTTTTATTTTACTAATGTCTTGTGTTATACGCTACACCAAAAGGAGCTTGCACAACACGCATCCTTGACTTACCTTGCATTACACGCAATCGCAACCTTCCTCGATAGCGTGTGTGGTACGTAATCCTAAGTTTCACGAAACAATGATATGCTATTAAAATATTATTAAAACTAGCTGTTATGAATAGTAATAACCACTTTTTAAATTTTAGAAATTTTAACTCTCAAAATGGACTTCATTTTTGGATTCGGAGTATCGAATTTAGCCTAAGGTGAAATTTTGGTACTTTTCGGATAACTTTCATATTCTGATGAATAGTGAAAATTACCAAATTATAATTAAAAACAACTTTTTTAATCGAAATAATTAATAGTGATAAATCATTAATTTGAGTGGTTTTAAAGTATATTTAGAATATATTTTTACAATTTAATACAATGTTGGTCATTGGATGTAATTTCACATTTAAACTAGACATAAACAAGTGTCAATCTTTTGATAGATTTTGTTTCTTAAAAACACGCTATTTGTTTTAACAGCGGGATTTAATTATAAAATTAATTAATGCAACTTATATGTTGGGAATTTTGTAAAATAGAAATCATTTTTGAATTCGGAATATCAATTATAGCTTAGGGTGAAATTTTGGCATTTTTCTGAAAAACTTCAATTTTTGATGAATAGTGAAACCACTAAGTGGTAGGTTAAAAACTGAATTTTGCATAAAACTTAATTTTACCGCTTCTGTGAATGGAATTTCGAAAAATCCGAGAGACACGGTTAATATCAAGGACTAAAATGTGGTTCAATGAGATGAAAATAATTTTTGGTGAATAGTAACTTTTTACTTTTTTTTACCGCGGTTAATAGTAAATAGGGTAACTAAGGGTAAATATGATATTAATATTACCCTAACACATGTCCTAATTCTATTGGACAAGTGGAATTCGACCAAAAACAAACTTAGGAATAAAATATGACCATTTAGGCCCACTTGGATTAGATTAGGACTTTTATTATTAATTTATTTAAAGAAGGGTTAAAATAGTTAAAATCAAAGTTTAATAAGTAAATCATTTTTAATATGGGGTTATACATACGATAAATTCGACTATAAATATTCATTAGAAATCTAAAAAGATTTCCTACATTATGGTATTTTATTTGTAATTTTTAGACATCAAATAATTTAATTTATTTATGACACAACGATGATGCAGTAATTATCTTATTAATGAAATAATGACATAATTGATGTTAAAAACACCAAAATAAATGTAATTTGAGACTTTTTATGAATTACACTAATTTTATAGGTTACTATGATATATTAATGTTGATTTAATCAACTTGGTTCGAACATTTAATTCTGTTATGACTTTCACAAAAATCATATATCAAATAGTGTCAAAATTGACACAAAATAGTTTTTAAATCAAATATTATATTATTAATTGTTATTGTATTCCTAAAAATCTAAGGTTCGGCCAAATGACTTAGATAAGGATATATATATTAATAATAAACAATTTGGGGTTCGTTTGGCATGTTATAGTAAGTGTATTAACCATATAGTGTAAGAAAACAAAAAGACACGGTAAAAGTTAAATTATTTAACTTATAGTTAAATCTAATTGATAAGGTTAAAATAATACCCTAAACTTGTCTAAATCCTATTGGTTGATAGGATTTCGACCCATCCCCACTTTAGCTTCGAAATAAGACCCTTTGTAACCATTATAAACCGATTTTGACTTTAATATAAAATAATATTTTGAGATATTCCTAAGGTGCCCCTCTCCTCCCCTATAAAAGGACACCTCCTCCCCCTCCTCCTCACACCAATTTGAGCACTCAAGCTCGGCCAACCCCTGCCAATTTATCCTCTCCGTTTCCATAGAAACATCCTAGAGGTTCTGGTCTTCCTCAAAGACCAATTTTAGTACCCTAAGAGGAGGTCTCAAAGAGGCACTTCAAAGAAGAGGCAATTACCGTTACCAATTCTTTCATCTTTATTTCTTCTTCCACTTCTTCTTCTTAGGTTGTTTCATTATGAAGTAATAACATCAGTATCACTCATATACTGATATGTTATTATAAGTATGAAACAACCCTATTTCACCATCTATCCATCCTACGGAAAAAGAAATCACCGCGCGTGCGTACGTACGGAATACCGTCTCCACGCCGTGGTGTAATCTATTTTCCACCGCCACCTTACATGGATGGGTATAATGGTGTAAAGAATAACTATAAATAGTTATTACAACATCATATTGATTCTGATATATTGTATAATCCACTCCAATTCAATTCAATATTTATAGAAATGATATCATCGCTCGTGCGTACGTACGGACTACCGTCTCCACGACGCGATGAGATTCATTCTCCATGTTAACCATTTAAGAATGATTATAATGTATATATAAGAAATAATAATGAAATATATGACATTATAAAGCTACTGTATTTATGTATATATATACATATGTATGTCATCTACTTACTTCCATTTCAAGACAATAAGGAAAGGAAAACAACGTTCATGCGTACGTACAGACTACCGTCTCCATGAACGGTGTTTTTCATTTTATTTATCTACCTATTATATATATATATATACTGAATATATATGATATATAAATCATATTTTATATTATGGAAGTGAGTAAATCATGATATAAGTAATAATGATGTCAAGAACAACAAGTCAAAACACCTACGATAAATGAAACGATTTTACCCAAAACGCTCTTTAACATGGAATTTACAAAAGAACGGGTAAAATAAAGTCATAAGTGAACCATATATGATATCATAACAATTAGTATGATTCTGGAATAAGTCAATAACATGATTTAAATCATTATACAGGAGGTTCGGACACTTACAAAGCAAGTCGGACCTAAGGTAAGGGAAAATATCACAATCTCACTTTTATCCGAGATTGTTTTTACTTTGGTAATTACTGGGGTGTATTTTATCATCCACATCCATGTTCCCTCAATATGTAATATTATTTCCATCCTTCTACAATATTTTATATCCAATTTTACCCTTCGGTGAGTTTTTAGTAAAAGATACGAAAGGAATCTTTTGTCGTTTTTCGTACGAGGTACTTTTTGACTTTTCCGACAAAAGTACGAAGAATGTTTTTTTTAACTTATACGGCATGAATGGATTTTTAAAACATTATTTCCAAGAAGCTTCCTTTACAAGTTTTCAAGTTTATTTTTAATCAACTTCTTTTATTTTAAAGTTGTATGACTTGTTATGAAAGGAAAAATGTTTTTGACGAAGAAAGGATATTTTCCTCAAGAATGGAGTTCAAGTGTTTTATCAAAATTATTTTCCATCTAAGATAATAAAGGGTTCTGTTTTTATCCCTATTATTACATTGATTTGATCATGTTGTGATGGAATTATTTTTATGAATTCCTTTATCTTATATGAATTTATTTATGATGTCATGATGTTTCAAGAATCCCATTTTTGTTACATGTGTTATGTGATGATGTATGTTTTATGATTATGTGGCACACATAAGAAAGGATTCATTATAAGATGGGTGGGACCTATATCTCCCTCCAATGCATTGGGTAAAGATTTTATATCTCATGAGATAGACATGGCTGGAACGGAAGGTTATTTCGGTTCAGTGATACAGGACTGAAACGAGGAGTGAACTCGGTTCAGAAAGGGACTTTGTCCACTAAGATAGTCTTGGCAATGAGTCATGACTAACAAGAAATGATTTTCCATGATTATGTGTGCATGCCACAAAGTTTCAAGTTTCATGTTATGATTATGGGGATCTCATTTTCACTTATATGATTTATCCCATGTTATGATATTATGAGCTCTTTTGCAGGTTAAGATTTCCAAAATCTATGTTCTTATGTATATGATGTGATTGATATTTCTTTTGTTTACCCTTACTGAGCATTTGAGCTCACCCTTTTATGTTTTCTTTTCCCCAGGATATAAAGAAAGGTTTTTAGGTAAAAAAAAGGGAAGATATTTATGGGAGATATTGAAGATCTTTCACCACGATTAGAAGATTACGTTCCGAGTTTCCAAAGACACTAAACTATTACGATCCTTGTGTGTGTGTTTTTTTGTTATGTACTAAGTATTCCGCAAAAGTAATGTAATGTCCATGTACGATAAGATACGGGTCTCTACAGTTGGTATCAGAGGAAAGGTTTAGTCAACCTTTGGAAACTAGGATGCGAAAACGTTAGTGAGATCCCTAGAGATATTTCTAAGGTATGTCTAGGGATGTCCCTAGGGATAAGTATACGTAAAGGTTATAGTAATAGAATTACGCTAACGATCATAGAATTAAACCTAAGATGTTGGATATTGAAGGTACTCCCCCTTTATTATGTTGTTTTCCCTAGCATGATTTTTGCCTCTCACACTATTCTTTTTGGGTTTTAGACGATGGCTGGAACCCGAAGGAACCGTGTTGATCAATGCAATGGACAATGCAATGATTGCCCTCCTGAACAAACAAATGTTATGGGAGATGGAGTGCAAAATATTATTGCTATACTTACACAAGCTATGAATCATTCTGGACTTCCAAATGAGCAGAGAAGGGAACAATATTCTATTGAGTCCTTCATGAGGCAACGTCCACCTTCTTTCAGTGGGTCTTCTGATCCACTTGTGGCTGAACAATGGATCAGTACTACTGAAAAGATATTTTCAGTTCTTCAATGTTCTGAACATGATAAAGTCATCTTAGCAGTATATCGTTTGGAAGGTGAAGCTGATCAATGGTGGAATCTTATCAAGAATACGAGGCCAAGAGATGAAATTGAGTCCATGGAATGGGACGAGTTCAAGAACTTGTTTTTCAGTAAGTACTTCCCTCGTATTCTTCGAACAAAGATGGAGAAAGAGTTTCTTGAACTGAAGCAAAGGGACGATGAATCTGTTGGTACCTATGAAGCAAATTTTACAAGACTTGCAAGGTATGCTTCTGGAATTATCATCCAACCTGAAAGTAAAGTTGATCGATTTTTCAGTGGCTTAAAACCAAGTCTTCGAAGGGCATTAGCTATAAGAGACTTCAGTAGCTATGAAGAAATTGTGCGTTGTGCTATCAAGGTAGAAATGGAAGTTGGTGTTACATATCCATCTCATGGTTTTGACAAGAAACGAAAGATGGAGTTCAAGGAGAAATCTCAGAATAATGGTGAAAAGAAGATGAATGTTTCCTTATGCTCAAAGTGTGGAAAGAAGCATGGTGGAGATTGTCTTAAAGGGACTAGAAAATGTTTTAAGTGTGGAAAAGAAGGTCATCGAGTAGCTGAGTGTCGAAGTAATGGAAAAAGGGTTTCTAATGATAAAGCAAACACTGCAGAGAACGCACCGCCAACACTTCAATGCTTCAAGTGCAAGGAAATGGGGCATTATGCTAATAATTTCCCTAATCCAAGGGTTAGTGATGATCAACATGAGCAACCACTGAAGGCAAAGGACAAAGGGAAATCACATGCGATGACTATTGGCAATGTTGAATATGACAACGATGTGGTGGAATGATTAAGTGTTTATGTAATGGGATTCCAAAATAATGTTGTATCATTGAGTATTGCAATATTTATTGATGTGGTATTCAAAGTGATTGAGATATTTTTTTGGAAATAAGATGATATGCGCATAATGAAGACGAGAAAATGAAATGTTTAATAGTATTCATGAGCTCATGATTGATATAAGGACTAAGTGTTATCATGGTTTGAGTATATAGAATTTTGAGGATTTGGTATGTGGAAAGTGTTAACGTTTAACTGCATTCATGTTTTCAATAAGGTTCAATGGGTATTCAAGAGAATACATGATTAAGGCCTTTGAATGTTTAGAATGTGACCAACAAGACATATCTTATGATATATGGGGATCAACGATGGTATTAAATCTCTGGTAATCGTTTTCACTATATTATGAGAGTGGACTGCAGTATTATGGATAAGCCTAAAGATTAGAATGGATTATGTTGGACATAAGTTAGTATGGTTTAAGGATAGAAGATTTTCGATATTATTGATGGGATGTTATAGTAATATAGTTTTAGAAAAAGGACAACCTGCAGGACGAGCGACAGCCCGTCGCGTCGGACAAGGCTGTGGGAATCGAACCCACAACCGAAGTGCGACTGGCCTTTATCGCCTACCACTGACCTACAGGAAGTCCCTGTTTAGTAGAAACTAGTTTTATTATATTAAGCAGTATGATATATGAATTATAAGTCCATTTTAGAAACCATATGTGATTAATCTCACTATAGATCGACTTATGTATATAATTTTGCTAACCTTTTGTTTGAAACAGGTGGAATGACCCGTCATTCTATCACATGATCTGCTAGCACTTCACGAATAACAAATTCAACTTCATTTATTTAAGAGATGAAGTGGAAATTGTTAAAGGCACGAACAACAGTGAGATTGTACTGAAATAAAGTAAGTATTTATTCTAATTCAAATTCTTTAACTTTAGGGAAATGATCTTGAAAACCAAAAATGTTGTCCTAGTTCTCTTATACCTGATGAATCAGATGGTACCTTAGATCGTCACAAATTTATGGATTTGTGATTACTGGCTTTTCCATAGCCATGTTCTCTACCACTCTCCATCAGAACATGATGGTTAGATTTCTCTTCCATATCCATATTTTCACCTATGTGGAAACCCAGTGATTAGTTTATTTGGGTAATCGTTACATTTCATACTTTAGTTTTTAAAAGCCAAGTTTTGGTATTCCCTTTTACGATGTGGGTTTCTATTAAAGAAACTTTCAAATAGTAAACCATTTATAACCCCGACGAATTTCGAGGGCGAAATTCATTTTAAGGGGGGTAGAATGTAACAGCCCGAGATTTTATGAAAAAATATTCTTTTTATTTTACTAATGTCTTGTGTTATACGCTACACCAAAAGGAGCTTGCACAACACGCATCCTTGACTTACCTTGCATTACACGCAATCGCAACCTTCCTCGATAGCGTGTGTGGTACGTAATCCTGAGTTTCAGGAAACAATGATATGCTATTAAAATATTATTAAAACTAGCCGTTATGAATAGTAATAACCACTTTTTAAATTTTAGAAATTTTAACTCTCAAAATGGACTTCATTTTTGGATTCGGGGTATCGAATTTAGCCTAAGGTGAAATTTTGGTACTTTTCGGATAACTTTCATATTCTGATGAATAGTGAAAATTACCAAATTATAATTAAAAACAACTTTTTTAATCGAAATAATTAATAGTGATAAATCATTAATTTGAGTGGTTTTAAAGTATATTTAGAATATATTTTTACAATTTAATACAATGTTGGTCATTGGATGTAATTTCACATTTAAACTAGACATAAACAAGTGTCAATCTTTTGATAGATTTTGTTTCTTAAAAACACGCTATTTGTTTTAACAGCGGGATTTAATTATAAAATTAATTAATGCAACTTATATGTTGGGAATTTTGTAAAATAGAAATCATTTTTGAATTCGGAATATCAATTATAGCTTAGGGTGAAATTTTGGCATTTTTCTGAAAAACTTCAATTTTTGATGAATAGTGAAACCACTAAGTGGTAGGTTAAAAACTGAATTTTGCATAAAACTTAATTTTACCGCTTCTGTGAATGGAATTTCAAAAAATCTGAGAGACACGGTTAATATCAAGGACTAAAATGTGGTTCAATGAGATGAAAATAATTTTTGGTGAATAGTAACTTTTTACTTTTTTTTACCGCGGTTAATAGTAAATAGGGTAACTAAGGGTAAATATGATATTAATATTACCCTAACACGTGTCCTAATTCTATTGGACAAGTTTAATTCGACCAAAAACAAACTTAGGAATAAAATATGACCATTTAGGCCCACTTGGATTAGATTAGGACTTTTATTATTAATTTATTTAAAGAAGGGTTAAAATAGTTAAAATCAAAGTTTAATAAGTAAATAATTTTTAATATGGGGTTATAAATAAGATAAATTCGACTATAAATATTCATTAGAAATATAAAAAGATTTCCTACATTATGGTATTTTATTTGTAATTTTTAGACATCAAATAATTTAATTTATTTATGACACAACGATGATGCAGTAATTATCTTATTAATGAAATATTGACATAATTGATGTTATAAACACCAAAATAAATGTAATTTGAGACTTTTTATGAATTCCACTAATTTTATAGGTTACTATAATATATTAATGTTGATTTAATCAACTTGGTTCGAACATTTAATTCTGTTATGACTTTCACAAAAATCATATATCAAATAGTGTCAAAATTGACACAAAATAGTTTTTAAATCAAATATTATATTATTAATTGTTATTGTATTCCTAAAAATCTAAGGTTCGGCCAAATGACTTAGATAAGGATATATATATTAATAATAAACAATTTGGGGTTCGTTTGGCATGTTATAGTAAGTGTATTAACCATATAGTGTAAGAAAACAAAAAGACACGGTAAAAGTTAAATTATTTAACTTATAGTTAAATCTTATTGATAAGGTTAAAATAATACCCTAAACTTGTCTAAATCCTATTGGTTGATAGGATTTCGACCCATCCCCACTTTAGCTTCGAAATAAGACCCTTTGGAACCATTATAAACCGATTTTGACTTTAATATAAAATAATATTTTGAGATATTCCTAAGGTGCCCCTCTCCTCCCCTATAAAAGGACACCTCCTCCCCCTCCTCCTCACACCAATTTGAGCACTCAAGCTCGGCCAACCCCTGCCAATTTATCCTCTCCATTTCCCTAGCAACATCCTAGAGGTTCTGGTCTTCCTCAAAGACCAATTTTAGTACCCTAAGAGGAGGTCTCAAAGAGGCACTTCAAAGAAGAGGTAATTACCGTTACCAATTCTTTCATCTTTATTTCTTCTTCCACTTCTTCTTCTTAGGTTGTTTCATTATGAAGTAATAACATCAGTATCACTCATATACGGATATGTTATTATAAGTATGAAACAACCCTATTTCACCATCTATCCATCCTACGGAAAAAGAAATCACCGCGCGTGCGTACGTACGGAATACCGTCTCCACGCCGTGGTGTAATCTATTTTCCACCGCCACCTTACATGGATGGGTATAATGGTGTAAAGAATAACTATACATAGTTATTACAACATCATATTGATTCTGATATATTGTATAATCCACTCCAATTCAATTCAATATTTATAGAAATGATATCATCGCTCGTGCGTACGTACGGACTACCGTCTCCACGACGCGATGAGATTCATTCTCCATGTTAACCATTTAAGAATGATTATAATGTATATATAAGAAATAATAATGAAATATATGACATTATAAAGCTACTGGATTTATGTATATATATACATATGTATGTCATCTACTTACTTCCATTTCAAGACAATAAGGAAAGGAAAACAACGTTCATGCGTACGTACGGACTACCGTCTCCATGAACGGTGTTTTTCATTTTATTTATCTACCTATTATATATATATATATATACTGAATATATATGATATATAAATCATATTTTATATTATGGAAGTGAGTAAATCATGATATAAGTAATAATGATGTCAAGAACAACAAGTCAAAACACCTACGATAAATGAAACGATTTTACCCAAAACGCTCTTTAACATGGAATTTACAAAAGAACGGGTAAAATAAAGTCATAAGTGAACCATATATGATATCATAACAATTAGTATGATTCTGGAATAAGTCAATAACATGATTTAAATCATTATACAGGAGGTTCGGACACTTACAAAGCAAGTCGGACCTAAGGTAAGGGAAAATATCACAATCTCACTTTTATCCGAGATTGTTTTTACTTTGGTAATTACTGGGGTGTATTTTATCATCCACATCCATGTTCCCTCAATATGTAATATTATTTCCATCCTTCTACAATAGTTTATATCCAATTTTACCCTTCGGTGAGTTTTTAGTAAAAGATACGAAAGGAATCTTTTGTCGTTTTTCGTACGAGGTACTTTTTGACTTTTCCGACAAAAGTACGAAGAATGTTTTTTTTAACTTATACGGCATGAATGGATTTTTAGAACATTATTTCCAAGAAGCTTCCTTTACAAGTTTTCAAGTTTATTTTTAATCAACTTCTTTTATTTTAAAGTTGTATGACATGTTATGAAAGGAAAAATGTTTTTGACGAAGAAAGGATATTTTCCTCAAGAATGGAGTTCAAGTGTTTTATCAAAATTATTTTCCATCTAAGATAATAAAGGGTTCTGTTTTTATCCCTATTATTACATTGATTTGATCATGTTGTGATGGAATTATTTTTATGAATTCCTTTATCTTATATGAATTTATTTATGATGTCATGATGTTTCAAGAATCCCATTTTTGTTACATGTGTTATGTGATGATGTATGTTTTATGATTATGTGGCACACATAAGAAAGGATTCATTATAAGATGGGTGGGACCTATATCTCCCTCCAATGCATTGGGTAAAGATTTTATATCTCATGAGATAGACATGGCTGGAACGGAAGGTTATTTCGGTTCAGTGATACAGGACTGAAACGAGGAGTGAACTCGGTTCAGAAAGGGACTTTGTCCACTAAGATAGTCTTGGCAATGAGTCATGACTAACAAGAAATGATTTTCCATGATTATGTGTGCATGCCACAAAGTTTCAAGTTTCATTTTATGATTATGGGGATCTCATTTTCACTTCTATGATTTATCCCATGTTATGATATTATGAGCTCTTTTGCAGGTTAAGATTTCCAAAATCTATGTTCTTATGTATATGATGTGATTGATATTTCTTTTGTTTACCCTTACTGAGCATTTGAGCTCACCCTTTTATGTTTTCTTTTCCCCAGGATATAAAGAAAGGTTTTTAGGTAAAAAAAGGGAAGATCTTTATGGGAGATATTGAAGATCTTTCACCACGATTAGAAGATTACGTTCCGAGTTTCCAAAGACACTAAACTATTACGATCCTTGTGTGTGTGTTTTTTTGTTATGTACTAAGTATTACGCAAAAGTAATGTAATGTCCATGTACGATAAGATACGGGTCTCTACAATAGTGGTTAAACTAGGTTGTCTCTAGAGATGAGCACTCAACAATCACTTATGTCACTTTAAATTTCATAATGAAATGGTGTTGTTTTGTATATTGTTTGGTTTTGAAAACAAAGCAATGAAACTAAATATAGAAATAAATTAAAATATTTAAAAAAAATTAAAAAAACATGTAATTAAAAATATTGATAAGAATTGGGTGATCAGTTTGGGGTTGGTTTTCTCTTTACAATGCCATCATTGTTCCATTTTAGTCAACCCTTTTCTACTAAGTTGATTTAAGTGATATTTCAAAATCGCTTCCTATCACTCCTTTGGTAAATGGTGATGGTGAGAGTAAACCTTACCAATATCTCATCTCAGTCTACTATTTTTTTATGTGAGAAATAGATTTAGGGAATACCCCCAATTGAGTTAGGCAATTCCCGATCGGGTCTTGTTTATCCCAAACAATTAAGAATATTCAATACCCCTTCCACACGTACTGATGATCACTGAGTACTTAACCACTAAGACCTGATATATTCCATCGTATATAGACCAGAACCTAGTGGAGATAAATTATGATCATTTACAAAATCTAACATCAATAACGAAATCAAAAACCAAATACAATCACACTTCATAATAAGAACTGCTAAATGAAATTGAAAACCACATTGTCAAAAGAGAAAGAGTTTATATTCACTAAATTACAAGAAATCGTGCATTAAATAAATAGAAAATATAACTTTTCCCAATAATGCAGAATATTTAATCCACCATGTTAAGGTTAATTTACAAGAAGGGGGAAGAATAAGGCATTATAAAATTAAGAATAACAAAAGAAAGAAAAGAAAGAACAGAAAGTTTCTCCTCCAGAATCTATCCACCATAAATATATCTTCGGTTTTCCCACCCTCTAGCCGAATCATGCAGATTTACCTTCTTATAGGATGTGAGTAATGTAGTTTTCCATATAACCACAAAGTTTCAAGGCATTTTGTATAGTGTGGAATGCGTTGTGGCTGAATTAGTATACCTCACTTTTTCTAGTCATCAATCACTATTCCACCAACTCTATTTTGATTGTTTGAAGGGTGGCCTTAATCACATAATTTCTCCATTAAATAAAGAGGGAATATTACTAGTCGAGTTTTCTTTCAAACCCAGCTAGAAGCACCCAATTTTGTGGTCAGTATCCAGAGATATGCCTCATTGAATGAGTCATGGTCTATTCTGCCTTCTAGAATAAATGTTAACATTGACTAATTTTGTATAGCCTGTTGGAGTTCGAATTGGCTCTAGGTCAGAAGACTTATTTGTATCCCAAAAATCATTCCATCCTAAAAAAAAGTAATTACATGCATTGGATGAATATTGTGGGAGTTATGCTCGAAATATAGAGACAGCATAAAACAGTTAAATTTCCAGAATTAACCAATTTCCACACTTAAACTCAAAACTCACCAAAAGTCATAAAATTAAGCAAATAAGATCAAATTGATTAATTATAAGGGATTAAATAATTTAAAAACATATGTATAAATATGAAAATATAAGCTCTGTCACTTAGGTACACAATGTTTTTCATGTTTCGATATTGAGAAAGTAAGTGTCAGATTCCTCTCATATTTTGAGCCTATATATACTTCAGTTGGAAGATAACCTTTCTTATAAAGATAAACTTGTTCAGATTCTTAATCGAAGGGAGAAAGTATTGTTGAATAAGGTAATCTACTAGGTTAAGGTTTTATATAGAAACCACAGGGTTGAAGAAGAAATATGGGAATCTGGAAATTCTCTGAGGGAAAGGTATCCTCACTTTTTTAATATGTAAATAAAAATTTCCATGATGAAATTTCAAGAAAGTGGGGAGAATGTAACACCCCAGGGATTTACAAATAAATTTTAACATAGAATGAAATGAATGAAACATTGAGTCTCTAAGTAATGAAACTTTTTTAAGGATATTTTTATAACCTATTTGTTAAAATAAATTTTTCCACTTCTATGTTTTTAATTCCTAAAAACAGACATACACGGTTGTGATCAGTAAGTTATTTGGAGTCTGATAGGACCAACTTAATTTTTTGGTGAATAGTAAACTACCCTTATGAATAGTAATGTTACCCTTATGAATAGTAATATGACCCTTATGAATAGTAAATCATCCAAGTGAATATTAACATCACCTATGAATGTATAAATAAAATTTAGGCATCTTATAAGTGACAATATGATTATAGTATAAGTGTTGGTATTTTTGTAAGTCATAAATATTTAATTACAATTTTATGATTAATTTAATAGTTTTAATAAGAATTTATCTTCATAAAATGTAATCATAAATTATTATTATTTTTGTCTTATGTTCATAATATAATTTTATGATACCTTGATTAATTTTTCAAGGTGTTATAAAATTATTTATAGTTTTAAAATTGTTTTTTTTTAATAAATTAGGATTCTATTTAAAAATTAAATTTATCATATTTATAAAATTGTTTTGATAAAATAGAGCTCATTTTTAAATTCAAAACATCAAAGAAAAATGGGGGTGATTTTTTAGGATTTTTTTTGAAATACTTGAATTTTGTGAATAGTGAAATTCGATAATTTACAAAATATGCTAAATAAATGAATTTATACATCATTATTGAGTCATGGATGATTTAAAAGGACATTGCTCTGAACTAAAATGTACTTATTATTTTATTTAGTCATAATAACCAACACTATTTCTTGTCTTGTACAAAATAATAAAATTATGATTAAAATAATGGAAAAAACTCTCATATCCTCCACTATAAATATCACCCCTCACCCACTCTTCCTCACACACCTCTCAAGATTTGATAATTGTATAAACTCTTCCCAATACTCTTCCCAAGTCTATTTCCCATTTCCAAGACCTTCTGGTCTCACCAAAATTCCAAAACCAAAGTCTTTAAGGAGGATCTCAAGGAAAAAAGATCAAGATGTAAAAATCCCCTTTCATTTTCATTTAAATTCTTTTCAAATATTTTTATTTTCTTAAACTCTATTCACCTCCCCTTATACAAGAGGCATTAAATATATATTATAATATATATAATTTAATTTTATCATGTTTTTGGAAAAATTAATCATCATGCTTCTTCTCCTCTCCCTTTTTTTTTAAAATAAAAACATCATCTGTGATGTGTCGAAATACCGACATCATGGACGATGTGTTTTCAATTTTATAAAATTATCTAAAATATGGTTATAAAACCATTTTAATGGTTGAAATAGATTTTAAATGGTGTTATATAAACTCTTTCATGTTCTATAATTAACATATATACATAATATTAAATTATATAAAAAACTAGTTCATGATTATCGAAGAATTGCCAAAATGATCAAAATGAATATCATTAATACTTTATCTAATAATTCATCATAATATATGAAAAAAAAATATTTATGGTATTATTTAATATTATGGGAACATATTAATACCATTTACTTCAACTTATGATGTTTCTCTTTCATTCATCAAGAAAATCCATTACAAACCGACCATGGAAACCATGTGAAGCATGCACCCGAAACAATGGAAATAGAAAAATATTATAAATAAATGGGTAGAATAATGTTATAAAATGATCATATAAGGAGTTATAAATATGAATAAGTTTCTTTAAAATACTAATAACACTATTTTAATCATTATACTAGGGGTTTAAACACATTTGAAGTAAGAAAAAACCGAGGTAAAGGAATTCTTAACCCAATTTCCATTCTTTGGGTTAACCTTCTACTTCATTAATTATTTGTTACTAAGATTATTTTTGTAGAGAGTATTTTTGTTTATATTATATTTTATTATGTGTATTTATAGTTTATACACATATTCCATCCATTCTATTAATTCTCACTTCAATGATATGATATTTGTAAGGGGATTTTATTTAAAAATCATCTTTTAAAATTCTATTTTACAAAATTCAAAAGAAATGTTTTTATGGAATTATTAATGTTTTATTATTATATTATGGTTATTGGGAATTTTTTATAATGAATGGTGGTACCTATATCTCCCTCCAATTCATTGGTTATGTGTAAGTAGTAGGTCAGCCATATGGTAACTCTAAGTGTAACTACAAAGGTTACACCGTAAGGTAGCTGTGAGGGTTACATTGTAAGGTAGCTGTGAAAGTTAAAAATCATAAGGTAGCCTCAAGAGTTACAGTATTAAGTAAGTAATGACCCAAGATACCTTTATGGTTTTATTTATTTTTTATATGGAATTCTCATGTTTCACAAAGTAATTATATGTTACTGTATGGGTGAGAAGCATGTCATTGTAAAAATTATTTCAAAATATTATAGTATTCATGGACTAATAGTTTCTTTCCTTCTTTATATATCCCTTCATGAGATTTTGATTATCATCCCATGTTTTTAAATTTTTTCATAGTTTATAAGTATGTGTAAGATAAATAATAAATTCAAGTTAAATATTATGAAGATTTGTCAAAGAAATCATGTTATATTTTTAAAGTTTTATGTTTTGGAAGAAATGGATACTATTTTGGTGGTATACACTTTGTATGCCTGTGGGTTTATATGTATGAATTATGTCCTAAATTTATAAATATATAAAACAAAAATATTTTTGGGAATGTAAATAAGTGAATTATAAATTAATTTTTGACATTATGTAATGTTTAAGGTCGGGTCTTTATAGTTGATATCAGAGCACAGTTTAGATAAATTTAGGGGTTATGACGATGTTAATAGAATACAATAAATTAATTTTACCTTATATTTATGTTTAAATGAAATATAATTTAAATATTACCATGTTTCCTTATCTATGATATGTTTTTTCAGAATGGTTTTCCATAGAGGAAATATAGAAACTGAAGTAGGAAGGCTCTAAGAGGCTGATATCTTTCTGAATCTAAAACTTGGAATGGTGGGAATTGGAACCGAACTATTTTTGATAGTAATGAATCAGTAGAAGTAGGATATAAATTTTGGTTTAATCCATGCAAGATAACAACCAGAGCTACCACAAAAGAACATGATAATAGTGGAACATTTTATGAGGCAACACCCTCCTGCTTTTAGTGGATCTTCTGACCCAGTGGCGGATAAAGGATGAATTAAATCCCTTGAAAAGATATTTGATGTTATGTTGTGTTCAGACAATCAAAAGGTTAGCATTTCCATTTATCATGTTGAAGTTGAAGCTGTTCAGTGGTGGTCAATGTTCAATAATATTAGGGATAATGAGGAGATAAATGCCTTGGAATGGGATGAATTTAAAAATATTTTCCATGAAAAATATTTTTCGAAGGTGGTTCAACTTAGGATGGAAAATAAATTGCTTGAATTTAAGTAGGAGGAATATTTTATGCCTATGAATGAAGAAAAATTCACCTGACTAGCAAGGTATTCTCAATATCATATTTGGGATCTTTATAGCCAAATCAAGGATTGAATCCAGGATAATGAAGGGTATTAGCCTCCTGAAAATTCAAAATTTATGAGAAAATTGTTCGATTTTATGAGAGGGTAGAAATGGATTTTACTGGTGATCATGTGTTCTTTGAAAAAAATCATAATAAGTGGTCTATATGGAAAGTTATGGGTAGTAATTAATCAAATAAATATGAAGGTACGAAAGTGCAATATCCAGTTTGTGAAAAGTGTAGTAAGAAACACCATGGGGGATTTATTACCAAAACTAGGAAATTTTTTTGATGTGGTAAGTTTTCACATATGGCCCTATATTATAATGAAAATTATCCTAAGATTAATCCTTATAAAAAAACTATAAAGTGTTTCTAATGTGGTGAAATGGGTAATTATGAAAATACTTTCCCAAAGAAAGATCCCAATGATGAGAAGTAGCCATATTATAAGTAGAAAGGTACAGTGAGATCCTTTGTGACTACATCAATAGTTTTTGGGCTATCCAATGAAGTGTTATCATGTACTTTTTTGTTTTAATCATATTTTATATTGACTTTTTTGACATAGGTTCTACACATTCCTTTATTTCTGAGGAATTTTTTGGTAAATTGGGAATTTTACCTCAAGAAATGAGATAGAAACTTATGGTTAAAATACAATGGGGAAATATCATAAGAAAAAATAATTATAAGAATATTAATACTGTTATATATGGAAATAATTTACCTGCAAACCTTTTTGTTCTACCTTTAGTAGAGTTTGACGTCATTCTGGGTATGGATTGGATTTCTGTTTATCATTCTAAGATTGATTATAGAGATAAAAAAGTTGTTTTTCATAAAGAGTTTCAGTTTTTATAAAAGAATGAACCCATAAAATTGATAATATATCTGGAATATTAGAAACTGTTAAAAGAAAGAAATGAAATTTATCTTTATCATATTTTTGAAAAAAAGGGAACTATTCGGATTAATGATGTGCCAGTGGTAAATGAATACCTTGATGCTTTTTCTAATGAGTTACCTGATGTTATACCTAATCGGGAAGTTGAATATACTATTGACTTGGTTTGTGATGATAAGATAATTTTAAAACCCCCTTATTTAATGGCTCAAGTGGAACTTCTTGAATTGAAAAATTAGTTACAGGAGTTTCTTGATAAAGGATTCATTCATTCTAGCACTTTACCATGGGGTTCTTTTTTTGTTAAAAATAAAGATGGTTTCATGATACTATGTATTGATTATAGAGTTTTTAATAACATTAATGTTAATAATAAGTATCATTTTCCTCATATCGATGACTTTTTTTATCATATTTAGAGTGCTCATTATTTTTTCAAGATTGACTTGAGATCTGGGTGCCATCAATTGAAGGTGAAGTAGGATAACATCCCAAAAACATATCTTTGTACTAGATATGGGAATTATGAGTTTGTTGTTATAACCTTTGGTTTTACAAATTCCCCTAATGTATTTATGGACCTTATGAATATAATATTCTATTAATATTTTGATAAAAAAAAATTGTTTTTATTGATGATATTTTTTACTTTTCAAAAATTTATGAGAATCGTGATAAAAATTTAAGGATTGTCTTTAAAAATCTCAAAGAAAAGAAGTTATATGGAAAACTCAGCAAATGTAATTTTCGGTTGAAATGGATTTATTTTCTTGGTAAAATTGTAAATAAGGATTTAATAACATTTAATCTTTCCAAAAAAAGTTTTTTATAAATGTCCAAGACCTAAAATGTTATAGAGATTCGTAGTTTTCTTGGATTAGTAGGTTACTACCGATGGTTTTTTAAAAACTTTGCATGGTTATCTAGCCCTCTAACTAAGTTAACATGAAAACGATATTAAATTTTTTTGGATATAATAATGTGATGTTTTTTTTTAAATTGAATAATAGATTGGTGAATGCTCTAGTTTTGGACCTGTCTTCTAGAAATGGTAAAATTTTCATATACAATGATGCTTCATTAAAGGGACTTGGTTGTGTTCTGATGCAGAATAATCAGGTAATTGATTATGATTCAATACAACTAAAACATAATGAGTTAAATTATCCCATATATGATTTGAAATTAGAAGCTTTGGTTTTTCTTTGAAAATTTGGAGGCTTCATTTATATAGAGCCAAATGTGAAATATGTACTGACCATAAAAGTTTGAAGTATATATTCACTCAGAAGGAATTAAACATTAGGAAAAGAAGATGGATTTAACTGATAAAGGATTATTATTACACAATAAATTACCATCTAGGAAAAGCAAACTAAGTGATGGATGAATTGAGTCAAAAAAATCATGCATCATTAACCATGTTATGTTTGGAACATGACCCTTTGATTGATTATTTGATGAATTTTGGCTTGTAAGTTTTTGGTGCAAGAAATTCATCTATTTTTTTTAGGTGTCATTGCAGTCATCTCTATCATATAGAATTAACCAGGCATAGAAGGAAGGCAGTGAGTTATAGAAAAAGGAATAATTGGTTAAAATGCGTAAGTTTCCAAAATTTAACCTTGATAGAGATTGTTTTTTAAGATTTGAAAAAATATTATATGTACCTTGTGATTCCCATATGAATAAATAATTGTTGTGTGAGGCTCATAGTTCTCCATTTTCAGTTTATCCTGGAAATACTAATATGTATAGATACCTTCTGGAGTATTACTGGTGGGATGGAATGAAAATAGATATTGCTTATTTTACCATGAAATGTTTGACATGTCAATAGGTTAAAGCAGATCGACAACTAACAAAGGGGATGCTTCAGCCTTTCCTATTGCCAAAGTAGAAATGGGAAATATATCCATTGACTTTGTGGTGGGACTACCAAAGAATTATTTAAGTAACTATGTGATTTGGGTTATTTTTGACTGAGTGACTAATCTGCACATTACCTTTCTATTTGAGATACTATGTCTTTGGATCAACTTTCACAATTATACCTCAAAGAGATTGTTAGGTTACATAGATTTCCTCTTTCCATTGTATCTGACCAAGATCTTAGGTTCACTTATAACTTTTGCAAAGGCCTTCAAAAGTTTTTGGGTATAGAATTAAATTTCAGCACTGCTTTGCATTCTCAATCCAATGGACAGATTGAGCAAACAATTCAGAAATTGGAGGATATGCTTCAATCTTGTTCAATGGATTACCAGGGAATATGGGATCATCATCTTTATTTAGTTGAGTTTTTTTATAATAAAAATTTTCATTCTAGTATACATATGGAACCTTTTGCAGCATTATATGGGAAGCGGTTTCAAACTCCAACATTTTGGGATGAAGTCATGGAAAGGAAGATTATAACCATAATTAGTATTGGAAGTGGTTGATAAAGTGAATATGATCCAGCAAAACATGATAACGGCTTATAGTAGGCACAAAATTTATGCAGATGACAGGAGGAAAGAATTTTCCTTCGAGTTAGGTGATCATTTCTTTCTTAGAGTCTCACTATGGAAAAGTGTTATGTGTTTTGGTAAGAAAGGAAAGCTAATTCCACAGTTCATTGAACCTTATGAAATCCTTGATAAAGTTTTATTGATCTCCTAATGAGTAGATTTTCCTTTGAGTTTATCTCAGGTACCCAATTCTTTTCATGTTTCTAGGTTGAAAAGGTATGTGCCTAATTCATCTCATGTTTTGAGCCTAGATGTAGTTTAGCTGGAATAGAACCTTTCTTATGAAGAGAAAACTATTCAGATTATTGATCAAAGGGAGAAATTATTGCGTAATAAGTTAATCCACTAGGTTAAGGTTTTGGGGAGAACCCACATGGTTGAAAAAGCAACATGGGAATCTGAAAATTCTATGAGGGAAAGGAACCCTCACTTGTTTAATAAGTAAATAAAAATTTTGAGGATGCAATTTCCAAAAAGTGGGGAGAATTTAACACCCCAAGAATTTACAAATAAATTTTAATATATAATGAAATGAATGAAACACTAAGTCTCTTTATAATGGAACTTTTTTTAAAGAGATGGTTATAACCTAGCTGTTAAACTAAATTTTTTCGATTCTATGTTTTTAATTTCGAAAAACAGACATACATGCTTATGATCAATGAGTTATTTGGAATATGATAGGACCAAATTAATTTTTGGTGAATATTAACCTAACCTTATGAAAAGTAATGTTACCCTTATGAATGGTAATATGACCCTTGTGAATAGTAAATTGGCCAAGTGAATAGTAACCTCACCCATAAATGTATAAAAAAATTAGGCATCTTATAAGTGAAAATATGATCATAGTATAAGTGTTGGTATTTTTATAAGTCAAAAATATTTAATTAAAATTTTATGATTAATTTAATAATTTAAATAAAAAATTATTTTCATAAAATGTTATCATAAATTATTATTTTATTATCTTATGTTCATAATATAATTTTATGTGGCCTTGATTAATTTTTCAAGGTGTTATAAAATCAGTTATAGTTTTAAAATTGTTATTTTTTGAATAAATTATGATTTTATTTAATAATTAAATTTCTCATATTAAGAACAAAATTGATAAAAATGATTCCATTTTAAAATTCTAAACATCTAAAAATGGTTAGGGTGAATTTTTTGGATTTTTTTGAAATATTTGAATTTTTTGTGAATAGAGAAATTTGATAATTTTCGAAATATACTAAATAAATGAATTTCCACATCATGCTTGAGTCATGGATGATGTAAATGGACATTGGTTTTAACTCACATGAACTTATTATTTTATTTAGTCACAAGAACCAACATTATTGCTTGTCTTGTGCAAAATATTAAAATAATGATTAAAATAATGGAAAACCCCTCATCTCTTCCACTATAAATACCACCCCTCACCCCCTCTTCCTCACACACCTCTCATGATTTTAGAATTATCTAAATTCTGTACAATCCTATTCCCAAGGCTCTTCACCACGTCCAAGAACTCATATTATCACCAAAAGTCTAAAACCAAAGTCTTTAAGGAGGATCTCTAGGAGAAGAGATCAAGAGGTAAAAATCCTCTTTTATTTTCTTTTTAATTCTTTTCTATTATTTTTATTTTATTATATTATATTCACCTCCCCCTATCCAAGAGAAATTAAAGATCTAGTATCATATATATACTGGAATTTTATCATTTTTATGGAAAAATTAATCATCATACTTCTTCTCATCCCCCTTTTATTCTAAAAATAAAAACATCATCTGTGATGTGTCGAAATACCTACATCATGGATGATGTGTTTTAAATTTCCTTTAATTCTTTAAAATATGGTTATAAACCCATTTTAATGCTTTAAAAATATTTTAATGGTTATTACATAACCTCTTTCATGTTTTGTAATTAACATATATACACAATATTAAGTTATATAACAAAACAAGTTTGTGATTATCGAAGAACCTCCCAAATGATCAAAATGAATATCACTAATGTGTTATCTAATGATTAATCATCATATATGAAAAAAATAATTTATGGTATCATTTAATATTCTGGGAACATATTAATACCATTTCATTCAACTTCTAAATCTTTTCTTCTATTCAGAAAGAATATTCATTATGAACCGACCATGGAAACCATGTAAAGCACGCACCCCAAACAATGGAAATAGAAAAATATTATAAATAAATAGGTAGAATAATGTTATAAAATGATCGTATATGGTTCTATAAATATGAATATGTTAATGTAAAATATTAATAATTCTCTTTTAAAGATTATACAGGAGGTTTAAACATGTTTGAATTAAGAAAAAACCCAAGGTAAGGGAATTCTTAACCCAATTTCCATTATTTGGGTTAACCGTCTACTTCATTGATTATATGGTACTAAGAATATTTTTGTAATGAATATTTTTGTTTATATTTTGTTTTATTATGTTTATTTACAATTTATACACATATTCCATTCCTTATATTAATTCTCACTTCAATTATATGATATTTGTAAGGGACTTTTCATTAAAAATCCTCTTTTAAAATTCTATTTTACAAAATTCAAAAGTAATGTTTTATAGAATTATTAATGTTTTATGAATATGTTCTAGTTATTGGGAATTATTTATGATGAAGGGTGGGACCTATATCCCCTCTAATGTATTGGTTATGTGTAATTTGGAGGTTGGTCGTATGGTTACTCCAAGTGTAACTACGATGGTTACACCATAAGGTAGCCATGAGGGTTACATTGTAAGTTAGTTGTGAGGGTTACAAATCATAAGGTAGACACAAGGGTTACAATATTAATTAATTAATTCCCCAAGATACCTTTCTAGTTTTATTTATGTTTTCTATGTAATTATCATGTTTCAAAAGGTAAGTATATGTTACTTTATGGGTGAGGAGCATGTCATTTTGAAAATGATTTCATAATTTTACAAGTATTCCTGGACAAATGGTTTCTTTACTTCTTTTTATATCCTTTATTGAGATTTTGATGCTCATCCCATGTTTTTAAATGTTTTCATAGGTTATAAGGATGTGTTACTGAAATATTGAAGTCACGTTAAATGTTATGAAGATTTGTCAAAGAAATCATGTTATATTTTCAAATTTTTATGTTTTGGAAGAAATGGATATTATTTTGGTGGTACCCACTTTGTATGATTTTGGATTGATATGTATGAATTATGTCCTAAATTTATAAATATCTAAACCTAAGAGATATTTGGGAATGTAAAGAAGTGAATTCTAATGGAATTTCCTAGATTATGTATTGTTTAAGGTTGGGTCCTTAAACTTATTGAGTAGTGAACCTTGAAAAAACATTATGTGTTATACTTTACTAATTTCATATACTTTCATATGATAAGAAAAGTGTAATAGAAGAATAAAGATCCTAACAGTCCTAAGAGGTGGAGGGATAAAAATTTATAATTGGTAAAAAGTTCCTAATGTTAATTTACACCCCCCCTCAATATTGAGTATATACCAAAGTGGTCTTTCAAGTGTAATTGAGTCAGTCACAGACTATAGTGTCGTCCTTGATCCTTTATCACTACTTGAATGTGGAGGGTTCCTACAAAACCTATGACCAATATTTATATAATAATGACACTTCATTATAGGGAAAGGACACTGGAAGCACCTAAGGCTAGACATTCCACACTGAAATCACTAACCCAGGTCGTGGTCCTGAGGTAGTTTTCTACTCCTGTGGCTTCTCTTCCCACTACTACCCTAGTGGTTACTGTCATAACGACACTTCTTTCTATATAAAGAAGATCTCCCCAATCATCCCACTGAGATTGATTTCCCACTAATCAGGTCCTCCTTCAGATTTTCTTCCATGATGAGAGCTACTTTCATTATATGTGTGAACAATACCATATATCGAGGAAAGGGAAGCATCTACTTTTATCAATGCTAAGTAGAAATCACTGATAAAAGTATCACGTTTATCAGTGCTAGCTAAAAGAGATGATAAAGATCTTGTTTAGTAGTTCTAAAAAACACTAATAAAGGTGTATCCTTTATCAGCGCTTTTTTAGCACTACTAAAGGATAGCTTTATCAATGCGATTCTTAGTACTGATAAAAGTTTTTAAGAAAATATTATTAACATAAATAAAATATTATATTTATATTCAAAAATAATGTTTATTTATGTACATTAATTAAAAAACCATGTTTATAATTAATATAAATACGATGTATTAATATATATTTTTTAATAATTCAAATATATATATGTATAATGTTTTAAAAAAAATTATAAGATTATAAATATATATATATATATATATATTTAAATAATTATAAAATTATCATAAATTTTATTAAATAATAAATATATTTATTATATTTATAATTATATATTTATAATTATATATAAATACTTTTAAAATGTATTTATTTATAATTATAATTATAAATAAATATATGTCCACTGAATTTGGTCAATATATTTATATATATATATATATATATATATCATGAGACAATGATAATATTTGTGGACATGATTTTCGTTATTTATGTTCATATATTGATGTGTGAGTATAATTGAAGCTATATGATCATAAGTTTATTTATTGACATGATTATGGGTTGTTATGTTCCAAATGTTAAGATAACATATATTATGATGACACATGCATATGTTATGTATTCATCCTAAATGTTCATTTATATATTGACACCCTTATTATTCATGTTTTCTATATATGTGTGACTCATTTTTTATGGTCTATACTTTACTAGGTATATTATTCATTCATGTTATACCCATGAACTTATTATGTTCTAAGAAATACATATAAAATTACAATAAATATATTTAAATAATAAATATATTTACTATATTTATAATTATAAATTTTTAATTAAATATAAATAATTTCTAAATATATTTAGTTACATTTACAATTATAACTATATATATATATTAAATAATTTTAAAATTACAATAAATAAATTTATTATAATTTTAAAATTACAATAAATATATTTATTATAATTTTATAAATATATATATTTATATATTAATAAATATATATATACAAATATTTATAAATATATTTATTTTTAATTATAATTATAATTATATATATTTAAATGATTATAAAATATAATAAATATATTTGTTGTATTTATAATATTATAAATGTATATAAATATATAAATATATTTATAAATATATATATAAATATATTTATAAATATATATATAAATATATACAATTATTTATAATTATAATTATAAATAAATAAAAATATATTTAAATAATTATGAAATTATAATAAATCTATTTATTATATATAATTATAAAATTATAAATATAATAAATATATTTATTCTCATTTTATAATTATAAATAAAAATATATTTATTTATAGTTGTAATTATAAATAAATAAATAATATTTAAATAATTATACAGTAATAATAAATATATTTATTATTTTATTATTTTATAAATATATATAATTAATATATTTACTATATATAATTATAAAATTTTAAATATAATAAATATATTTATTATAATTTTATAATTATTTAAAGAAATATATATTTATATATAATTATAACTGTAAATATATATTTATTTATTTATAATTATAAAATTATAATAAATATATTTATTATATTTATAATTTTATAAATATATATAATTATAAAATTTTAAATATAATAAATATATTTATTATAATTTTATAATTTTATAATTTTTTAAATAAATATATATTTATTTATAATTATAACTATAATTAAATATATATTTATTTAAATAATTGTAAAATTATTATAAATATATTTATTATATTTAAAATTTTATAAATAAATATAATTAATGTATTTATTATAATTTTATAATTATTTAAATATATCTATATTGAGGATGGGTGTAGTGAGAGAAGCTCCTGATGGCGATTAGGGTTTCTGTGGCTCCTCTGCCTAGATGCCGCACGATCAATCCTATGTTGGGTGTCCACGCCACTGCTACCTCGATCAAGGTTGGATGAATCACCGCTGGTGATCCTCGTTGGTCAGCTCTGGCTCGAAATCTACTCCGTCTGTTGCATCTTTGCTGCCTCGAACTTGTCCGGTGACTTCTCACGCCACTTCTCTATCTCAGTTTCATTTGATCCAGATTGAGCTAGCTGTTGTTGTTTTCACTACCGATGTTTGTGTTACCTTTTCCTTGGTCAAGTCTAGTTGATTTCTACTAGTTGGTTGACTTTTTATCACTTTCAATGATGGCTTGTGATCTTTCTCTTGGATGTTTTTACTCCCATAAGTATTTGAGGGTTGGATTGAAGGATTGCAATCTTGCGCATGGGGAATCTGTGGCTGCCATTGACGTGTCTAGTGACCACAATAGGTATTTCTCTCTCTTCAAAGGTTTGATTGTTGGCATTCACTAGAAGGTAAACATTTCCCATGTTAAAGATGACCTGAATACGATCTCAGAATATCTAGAAATTCGAGTGCACTCTCCCATTGCATGCTTACTATCTCCCAGAGGATCTGCGCCATAGAAGGTGGATTATCTTATACAAAGGCTTTCAAATTTATGGGGATTCTCCAATTGGAAATGCATCTCCTTGGGATGTGGTTTTTTTATATTTTTTCCCCTCTAAAGCATTGAAGATGAGGGCATGGGGTTATGGCTGAATTTCCTTCAAGCCAGGAGCTTTGCACATTTGGGAATGGGACCACAAATTCAACCCCTTTGAAATTGGTAACTCTTCGGTCCAATCTTAGGTAAATGTTTTTGGTCTTAACTATATTTTTTTGAATCCCAAAATACTCTATGATATTACATGTTCTATTGGTGTTCCTATTAAAATGGATAAGGAAAATAAAGTCGTTAGGTACATGCACTATGCTCGTTTCTTGGTGGAAGTGGATTTATGTTCTACTTTGATTGAAAAATTATTCCTTTCCACTAAGTATGAAGAACTTGAGTTGAAAGTGGAATTTGAAAACTTGCCTCATTTCTGTCCAGATTGTAAGGTCATTGGTCATGATACTCTTAACTATCGATGATCTCTTGTTTGTAATTATTTCTCCATACAGGGACATGACAAAAGATCATGTTTCAAAAGGCCTAAAGAGAGGCACTCCACCTCTAGTGGGATTGATAAGGCTTCTCTGATATCACCTAAAAATGGGGAAATAAATAAGTATGTTCAAGGTATGAAGTAGGGATCGGCACATGATGTTAGACATGTAGACAATATTGTGACGTCCTCTGGAAATGGTGTAAAACTCAATGAGCAGCATAGCACTCGTTCATGGGCTGAAGTTGTTGAGCAGGGACAAGCTCCGAAAAAATATTCTGTTGTTAATTTTGATTCAAGTAAGGACACTATATCTGGAAATCAGGTTTCACCTAATTTGGATACCACAAAGGAGTAACCAGTCCCTCCATGTGCTATCCTAGCACATGAGCAGTGATCTGATGGGAATAAATGGTTGGACATTATTGCTGATACAGAGCTCAACGCTAGTGTGGAGTCTCTGAGATCAATTCAAAAGGTTAATATAGCTAGTGTCAGGGTCATGGATTCCTCTTATTTGTTAGAAAGGATGGAATTCATTGATAGGGAGGTTACTATACAGAGAAAAGGGAAGCAGATTGCTCCTGCCTCTGTTTATGATGATGTAAGTCATGCATCTATTGAAATTCCAACTGCAGAAAAGGGTAATCATGATGTGCCTATGTATCAACAGACTTGGATAAGGGTATGCACCCAAAGATTTTTGGTTGTGGATGTGTCTGGGAGGAGGTCTCTCAAGGGTATGGATGAGCTTCTAGGCTCACATCGGAGCAATTGGTTCTTAAGGACAAGTACACTCTGTTGTTCATCCAGAGGACCAAAAATTCAAATTGGGAATCTTTTGATGTTGAAGACTATAAACATGACTCAGATCATGATTATGGCAATGATTGATGTGTTATTCTTTTGATGTTTTGGGGATTTCCCTTGTTTTCTCTTATCCTCGTTTTATTGTACTGGTTATATTTTTTAATTTTAATAAATGGTCAGGAGCTTTGGATTCTGGTTAGACCTACTTTGTTAAATATATCTATATTTATTTATAATTATAAATATAAATAAATAAATATATTTATTATAATTTTATAATTATAAATAAATATTTATTTGATTATAATATTTACAATTTTATAATTATATATAAATATATATATAAATATATTTATTATATATATTATATAAATAATTTTATAATTATATATAATAATATAAATAAATTATTAAGATTATACCAATATTAATGTTTTTTTAGTGCTGATAAATGTCGGTTTTATCAGCGCTTTTTGGAAAGCACTCATAAAAGTCTTATGAGTTCTTCGAAATTAAACCCCAACAGAACCCTTCTGTTGCTCTCCCCTCAAGCTTTTATAGAATGAGAACTCTACCACTGCTACCACCATTCTACATTCTCAAGGAATCAATCTAATGTATGTATGTGTTTTTCTTTTTAGCACTTACAACACTTTTTTTATTCTCCACCCTTTTTGCATCGAAGCAGCACCATCCTCCATCCCTACTGACCAAATCTCTTTTGTTTTTGACCCACCATATTGAATACCATGACTTAGATACCCTCTTCATTTTATTTTATCCCTCGCTCTCCCCCTTAACCTCTCTTACATGTATGTTGTGAAAATCACAGACCACACACCTAATATCCAAGCCTACAACAAGTTGAACCCCTATGTAGTGTCAGTACTACTTTTCACACCATCCATCTTTGCATTTTCATCCACCTAGTGTGACCTCCTTTTTCATTCAGTAGTTTGTGTAGAGTTCTTAGTTATGTAAAGTTTTCTTTTTCATCTTGGAGATCAATGGGTGATTATTTTGTTCTTTAGATGAGAGTTTAAGGTCTTTAATAGGGGTTTACAGGACCATCTCCACTTTAGATCTAGTTTTGTTTGTCTTAAATTGGGTCCTACCCTTTTTTGTAAACTATGTCATATGGCGTATGAGAAGAAAATTTTCATTGAGATTGAATTTTATACTTGCATTTGAAAGAACAATCAATTTTCTGTTAAATTATTTTATATGCATTTAATAAGAAAAAACATTAATGATTATTCTATGAATCCTCTGTCAAATATTTAAAAAAATTATAGGTAGCACTAAAAATTTATGGTATGAAAATGTATTTTGACATATTAAAAGTGTTTCAAGGTTATAATTTTATAGTTTTATATGTTTTTAAATTTATATACTTCTATAAAATTTATAGTATATAGTGTTATAATAATATAATTTAATAATAATTTTTTATTATATATTTATAGTTTTATAGTTTTATTCATTTAAAAATTTATATACTTTTATAAATTTTATAGTATATAATATTATATATATACAGTTTAAATATAAAAATTTATTAATTATCTATACTTTTATAGATTTATAGATTTATAAATTAATATACAATTATAGTTTTATTCATTATAAATTATTATAATTTTTCACATTCATAAATTTTAGTTTTATATATTATAATTTTATACTTTTATAAATTTGTAAAACTATATAATTCTATAAATTATGTATACTTTTATAACATATATATACTTTTATATATTTTTATAAATTTATATACATTTATAAATTATGTATATTTATTTAAAATATATATAAATTTATAAATTATGTATATTTCTTCTCATCATGATCTCAAAAATGAATTATGAAATTTACTTATAACATTTTTTTATGAAAATGTTCAAAATGTTTTTTGAAAAAAAAATTATGATTTAAATTCAATGTTCCCCTCTATATAACGGATGTATCTCCTAAGGATTTTTGATTCATGATTTATCCATATAAATTATAATGTGATACAATTCTTCTAGGAAATTAGTTATAGTGATCGATAAACTATAAGAAATAGATTGTGTTTCTTGACCCACAATGGTATGATGGTATTCTTAGAAAAACTTGACATATACTATGATATTCTATGATTATGTATGTGCCTCATTTTCTGTAATGACAAAAAATTTTATTAATGAAGATTCTTATTGGTCTAATTAAATGTATTATTATGTAAAATAGTTATATAAAATATGTACTTACTTGGTTTTATGTTTTTGGATTTCAAAATAACATTAATAATTGTTACCCTTTCTAATATAGTTGTTGAATAGTGATCACATTATTAGTATAAATCTAGGGCTTTAACAAATCCAATTTACTCAGACAAAGGAAGCGATGGACTCAACCAGTAGAATTGCTCCATACGAAGCCCATTTATCAAATCTCGTAAAGGAGTTAGCATCACTGGGCTTCACTCTTGACCAATCCCAATCCAAGTTTCAAAACGTTAAGCTTGAAATAAACCGCCTACAAGAGAAGTGGAAGTTGATAAAGATTACCACCTGAGAAATGTTATCCGAGACACCCCAAGAGTCTATCACCATCACACACCTTACCCTTAGGACTTATGCGGGTGTTATAATGGGTCATGTAACAAGACTCTTGCACTATGATTATGTGCTTTATTTTTTGTATAAATAATATACATTCATTTCATTATTGTTACTTTGTAAATGGTTTTTAAATCACAAATAGAATTTTTAGTTAATATTCAATTAAGAAATATATTTTGATGAATTAATGGATTTTTATAATTAAATAATATTTTCATAAAATATTATTATTACTAAATTAATTTTTATTAAAAATAAATGAACGTAGAATTTTTATGAATACAATTGTAATTTTTATTAAGTTTTGAAAACTGTTTTTGTCAAAACCCATGAATTTTCAATAAATGCCAGTTTTATTTTAAAAGTGAAATTTGACATTTTAGAAAATTATTTAGATAAAATGAATATTATTTTGGGATTAGGATTTCGAAATTATCAAATGGTGAATTTTTCATAATTTTCTGAGAGTCAAATTTTTGGGTAAAAATTAAATACAGTTTAAATATATAATGTGTTTTATGACATCATAATGACCCAATAGTGATATAATAAAATACTATAAAGTATATGTTCGTAAAATATATGTTTTAACTTTAAAATAATGTCATTTTATATTTGTTTGATTAATTTTATGGTGCCTTAGTGGACCCCCCAAGACTTATAAAACATTTTAACTTTTTAAAATAATTTCCTTGAGAGTGTGACTCGCCTCCACATAAGCAAGAATAATATTTTAATAAGTTAGGAAATTGGCCTTATAAAATAATTTTCTACACTCTTCTTTGGAAAAAAAATTGGCAAAAACCATGGTATGTTTTGTGGTTTTTATTAGTTTAATGTGTAGTGTCCAAAACCAAAATAATAAAGAATTCCCTCCCTTTTCCTATATAAACCCACACAATCTCCCAATTATTTTCACTAAAAACCTTTGTATCTCTACCAACCCCTTCCATAATATCTATATAATCCACAAAAGGCACCCAAGCTCCCAATAATTCTCTCTTAGGCCACTCCCAAGCCTTTGGGATCACACTTCCAAGTAAGGGATTTCTTCCTTTCTCATTTTTATCCAAATTTCTTTATGTTATTATACCCTTTTATTTTCAATTTCAAATGTTGGGGTATGATTTATAACCTCTAAAATACTATCCTAATTATGTTTTAAATATTATAGACCTATTTCTCTCTCATTAATGCCTCCCATGTACACTTGGTACCATGCCAAAATTCTACAAGGGATTTATCTCTTCTCATTTACATTCAAGAAATTATTTTTGTTTTATGAATATAAATTTCATTACATATGTTGGTAAATGTATCTATATGACCCCATTACTGTAAAATTCATGTAAATTTTATGATACACCTCTTTCTCTCACATTAACCATTTTTATGAATTCTAGTGTCACACAGTTATACTGCCAAAATTGCACCGCAATTTTCAAAGCCAAAGTCATCGTGTAGTGAATACCATGCCCATTTCTCTATCAACGGTATTCACCATTATGAACATTTAATTATTGATTATATAGTTTCATTTATCAATTCAACATTTATTTATAATTGAATAAATTATGATGTTTAATGAATCCATTTTATATGATCCATGTGGCACACTTATGCATGAAATGAAATGATTAAGAAGGGTGTGCCCTAATAACATTCCAATGCATTGGGTAAAGAGTAGTATCATGATATGTAAAGTGAAATGAGGGTTTACCCATTCAAATTAAAGTTCAATAAGGTTTTACTCATGATCTATGTGAAATTATCTATGGATCATGCTAATATGATGTTAAATTTTGTTGCCACATTTCCGTGTTATGATAATCATGTTATATCATGTCTTAATGTTCGTGTTTCTCTTATGCTCCATTGATATATCTGTTTCATAACATGTACTATATTCTTCATTTTATGCCTTTTTTAATCCCTTGCATGGATTTATAGCTTAGCCTTTTCTTATGCATGTCCTCAGGTTATCCCATGCAATTCTAAGTACGAAGGAATGTTGTGGTCATGTAAAAGAAGTTTTCAATAAAGATATTGTGTTTTATGTTCTAAGTTGTTATGTAATGTTTCTAATTTTCCAATACACTAGACCTCTAGATCCTTATATTTGTATTAAGTTAAATTTTATGTAATTAATTATTTTTAAGTGTGTAATAAAGAGCATGGTTGTTATAGTTCTTATCAGATGATAGGTTTAGTTATTTTTGGGATTAGGATTAGATAACCCTAATTAAATCCTTAGGGATAAGACTAAGTATTATAAAAAACATACCTAAATTTTTTTGAGTAATGATTAAGTGGTTTATCAAAAAAATAAATCCATGTCTGGATATGAGCAGGTAGAGGCGGCTCTGGCATAGATGTATCTAGGGGTATACCCCAAAAACACCGCTTTGATCTAGACTCGAATGAGAACTGGTGCATGACAATGAGACTTGCTGCACTCTTGGGTGTGACACTCTCATGGATATGATTTGGTAAATTCATAATCTTAGTATGAACCATTATTAAGGGAATAAAAAAATTCTCCTAAGAATGTATGTTAGGAAGTAGATCATGGATAACATAGATTGAAGCCTATAAATTCATAAGTTAAGGAAATAAAAGTAATTTATAAGTCATCCATTTTTATCTTCGGATTCACCTTTATGTGTTACCCTTAAAATTACTTTTATTCCATACAATAGCCATTAATAAGAGTACTTGAGCTAACAACCAATGTGAAGATCAATGTGATGACTTTCCTAATGAGATGCCCAATCCAATGGGAGCAAGAATCAAAAACTTTGTCATGATACTCTCTCAATTAACTCCAATTTTCAATATAAACATGGTTCAAGAGGAACATTCACCCCCTCCCCCAAGAAAGAACAAGTAGAAATCTAGAGCTTCATGAGACAAAGGCCTCCTACTTTTAATGGATCATTTGATCCCTCAATTGTTGAACAATTAATCAACTCCATTGAAAAGATTTTATCCATCCTTCAATGTTCTAAACAAGAGAAGGTTATTCAGGATACTTATCTTATGGAGGGTGAAACTGATCAATGGTCAACGTTGATCAAAAATACTAAGCCTGAGGAGAAGATCAAGGTGTTGGAATAGAAGGATTTTTGGAAAATGTTTTTTGATAAATATTTTCCTCACACCCTCCAACTTATTATGGAAAGGGACTTCCTTTCCCTCAAGAAAAAATATGACAAATCCATCAGAGCGTATAAGGAAAACTTCACAAGGCTTGCACGATATACCTCTATCTTTGTCATTACCCCTTAATGAAATGTTTACCGCTTATTTGGTGGTATAAAACCTAGCCTATGGAAAGCCATGTAGATATGTGACTTCAAGAGCTATGAAGAAATTTTTTGATGTTCCCTCAAGGTTGAAATAGATATCTTTGAATCTCAGGGGTATCATGGGGATAAGAAGCGTAATATAGACTTTAATTTTGGCAGTCTGATGGATAAATCAAACGGTGCTAAGAAAATCTAGCACCCCACTTTCCAAAGGTGCAGAAAGAAGTGCCCCAAAATTTGCCTAAATGGGATGAGGAAATGCTTTAGGTGTGGAAGAGAAGGGAACCTATCCATTAACTACCGATAAGAAAAACATGCGGCTGCAATAGAGGAGAGGAATGATCCGTTTGAACCTCAATGCATTTTTCATTTCTTCAACTGCAAAGTACTAGGGCACTTTGCAAACCAGTTCCCTAAGCCAATGGTTTTCATAGGCAACCAACAACCTCCAAGGCAGTAAGGGTGAGATTTTTCCATCACTATTACCAAATTGAACCCTAAAAACAAAGTGGTGACAGGTAATCTAGTTATTCATTCAAGAATAGAGAATTAACTTTTTGATTCTAGTTATATGCATTATTTTATATCTTGAAATTTTAGTAAAACAATCCCAACACCACCACAAATCATGGAAGTAAAGATGTCGGTGAGAACATAAAATGGGGAAATCATTGCAACCCATAAATTTAACTTCTCTCCTATCACAATTTGTGGATTGAACTTCCCAAGAAACCTCATCATACATCCTCTGGTGTAATTTGATGCAATTATTGGCATGGATTGGATTTCTCTATATAAAGCCAACATAAATTGCCGTGAGAGGGAAATCACTCTCCATATGGTGAATCGACCCCTGATTTTGTACAAGTGAAAGGTGGAGGATGAATTTTCTTTAGCACCATCATCTCAAGCGTATATATTACTGCCCTATGAGCATGTATATCTTTCTCGGATGATTGAGCCTAAGGAAGTAACCATCCTTTAAGACATTTCTATTGTGAGTGAATTCGCTGAAGTGTTTCCGAAGGAATTTCCTGGTCTTCCCCCTAGAAGAGATGTTGAATTATTGATTGATCTTATACCTGGGTTATTTCCAATACCCAATACTCTATATATAATGGCTATTTTGGATCTTGAGAAGATGAAAAATCAACTACAATAGAATCAGGATAAAGGTTTTATATGCCCAAGTGCTTCACCATAGGGTGAACCAGTCCTTTTCGTCAAGAAGAAGGACGGGTTAATGCGTCTTTGAATTGATTATCTTGAGCTCAAAAAAATCACGATAAAGAACAAGTATCATATACCACAAATTGATGAATTGTTCGATCAGCTACATGGATCACAATACTTCTCCAAGCTGGATTTTTGGTTGGGGTATTACCAAGTAAGGGTGAATAAGGAGGATATCCTTAATAATACTTTTCGTATAAGGTATGGGCACTATGAATTCCTAGTAATTCCTTTTAGATTCACTAATGCTCCAGAAATCTTCATGGACTTGATGAATAGAGTCTTTAGAGATTACCTCAAAAAATTTGTGGTAGTATTTATAGATGATATGTAATGTCCCATAAATTCTGTATAATTTTTTTTAATTATATGGAATTATTTCGAGACTGAAAACTTGACGGCGCGCAATTCTGAGTCCCAGAGTGCCTGGAATGATCCATAGAATTTTTGTTAAGGTTTAATTAGCACACGTAAGCAGTTTTCCTAAAAAAGTGGAATAACTCTTCAATAATTACTCAGATCAATAATCTGAGGGAACCGTTATGCTTAGGATGGCGGGTTTATCCTAGGTGCGACTTAGGTTTAGTCAGCACAGGCCTCCTGTGAGAAAACCCAAAAATGGAATAACCGTAAATAAAATAATTAAATAAAGTTATTTTATTTTTCAAATGCTTATAACTCACAAATGGTAACTCGGATTAAAAATCTAAGACCACTGTTGAACTCGTGAGGGCATGCTTTCTTTAGGCAGATACTAACAGTGGTCGGCGCAAGCCACCAGTGAAAGTTAGTTTTGGCTGTAAATAAAATAATTAAGTGAAAATTATTTTATTGTAAAATTCATAACTTTTAAACGGTAAATCATATTGGAAATATGAGAGTACCATTGGGTTTTTTGGGGTGTGTTTCACTTGGGCAGAGCCTAACCTCGATCGGCGCGGGTCGAGGGTGACTGTTAATAATTTTTCCGAACTTTTTTTTGGGTACGTTCAATAAATGCATGAGAGGTGTTTTGTAACTTTTGAACCAGTGCTTGGAATTGAAATATGAGGGCATCGTTGAACTCATAGAATGGATATTCGCTTAAGGAGACCTTCACCTCGACCGTAGTAGGTCGAGGGTGGAAATTATTTTTCAGACTTTTGTGGGTGTGTTAAAAGAATAAAAATAAAATAAAACATCTTTATTTTATTTTTCTTTGTGAAACCTCCAATTTGAATTTAGTGGTGGGGACCACCAAACCCCTTGAACTCCCTCTTTAATGTGGGGTTAAACCTTGGACTCCTCCCAATTTATTGTGCCAACTTCAACATAATTAATGAGCCAACCTTTAATTGTTTAATTAATAAACTTAACATATTAAGTTGCCTCCTAATTTCCTATGGGGGAATTTGTGTTGGAAAAGGAGAGGAGTTTTGAGGAGAGATTTTAGAGGAACATATTCTTCAATGAAGAACACTCTCCAATGAAGAGAATCCTCCGGAATCAGAGAAGGAGGACGATGCTTGAGCCCGGATCGGAAACATCTTGCGGGAGCGACGAACGCCGACGTCACCATCTCATTGACTTCTTTTTCTTCTTCGCGACATCTCTTTCGGGAAAATGAGGTATGGGTTTGTTTTTAATATGATTGAATTTATTTATCAATTCTTCATATTCTGGTTTCACAACAATGATGGTCAAACTAACATGGACATCGTCCCACGCATATACCTTCCCTCTTATCTTTTGATTCTCCATATGTTTTTCGTGTGTTCTTCAACGCCAAATATTTAATAATGCTATAAATACAATATTTTGTTGAGTGGACATATGGACGCGGATCCCTCGACCCAAGGGTCGTGAATATGCAATCGTCTTATTTTTCAGGCTTGGAACGAAGCCGCAATGGCTCACGGAAGAAGAAGGCGGCCGGCATCCGGCCGCCGCGAGGAAGGAAGGGCGGCATGCGTCCACGCTGCCGGATGATGAAGAAGCCACGGCCCATTGGACACGATGGGGTAGGGTGGCGGCTGGAATCCATTTTCATAGTGGAGCGACAGCACGCGTCTGCACCGCCGGTCGAGCAGGAGCCCACGGTCGCTTGGTCGTGGTGAAGGTCGGAGCACCGTCCGGCCGTTGCTGGATGGCGGGACCTTCTCGGGTCTCACGGGTGACATGTAAGCACCCTAAGGCACTATCCTTTGGCATCCTGAATGGAAGGGGGGCTGCTCCCCCTTCGGTGCCAGCTCGGGCAGGCCACGCCAGCGGGACGCACAACCGGGCCGCGCCAGTGGGACGCACAACCGGGTCGTTCCAGCGGGATGCGCCAGCAGGCCACCACCCATGGCCGTACCCATCGGGCCATTCCAGGTGGAACCCTATGTGGTCCAGGCCCACTGAGGTACAGGCCATCTGGGTCGGACCCAGGTCGGGCCGGTTCGGTCCCACTGGGTCGGACCGGACCTGGATTCACCTTTTTGGAAGTAACTTGGTAACCGGGTGTCTGTTTGATGAACCATCTAATGCACCAAAATCCTTGGATTAAGATAGTCCTTTTGGGATACTCCACTTGAGTTTTGGATAATGTTGGAGTATGGTCGGGTTAGATCGAACCCTAAATCCAACCGGGCCCTTGGAGCGGAAACGCTGATAACTTACAGACTGGGCGTCTGATTGACGCGTCGTTTGTTGCATTGGGTCCCTTATGACGTGATGAACCTTTTGGATACTTCTTCATGGAACTTCATGGTGTATGAGGTATGACTGATGGCTTGAGTAGCGGTTCTCCCAAACGTGTTATTAACGGGAATCCAGTGGCTGGAAGTGAGGCGGAGGTTGGAGACAGATCATACGGAGGTTAGTACCAAGCGATCATGTGTGGGTCAAAACTGATCCTATGTGGGTTAGAACTCAGCAATCCTGTGTGGGTCGGAGCATAATGATCCTTTGTGGGTCAGATCCAGTGTGGGTCAGTGCTCAACGATCCTGTTTGGGTCAGCGCATACCGATCATGTGTGGGTCAGTTCATGTGTGGGTCATAGTGGGGGTTAGTACCTATCAACTCTAGGTGTTTTAGATCTTGTGTGGGTCTTTGTGTGGGTTATTACCTATCAATCTTGTGTGGGTCAAACTCCGTATAATCATCAGGAGTACCTCTTGACAAAATAAGATGATCTAGCTTCAAGACTAATCATATGTACTTTTATACTCCACTGAAAACCTGGTTTGAGCTGAGACTCTTTTTGAACTAAGTATTTTACTTGTGTGGTACTTTTACCTTCATGGTACTATATTCATGGTAATACCTGTGTGGTACTTTTACCTTTGTGGTACTATCTTCGTGGTGATACCTGTGTGGTAATTTTACCTTCATGGTATTATCTTCGTGGTGATACCTCTATGGTACTTTTACCTTCATGGTACTATCTTCATGGTGATACATGTGTGTTACTTTTTACCTTCATGGTATTGTCATCGTGGTGATACATATGTGGTACTTTTACCTTCGTGGTACTATCTTCGTGGTGATACCAGTGTGGTAATTTTACCTTTTTGGTACTATCTTCATGGTGTTACATGTGTGGTACTTCTAACTTCGTAGTGTTACCTATGTGGTGTCCTTCCCTCATGTATGAGATGAGTATATCTTGATAACTTAGGTATATGTATGGGCATATACCTAAGTAGAGTTGATTTCTTGCTTATTGGTTTTTATTTTATGGAACTCTAGGAGACCTATAGGGGTCTTGGGGTCCCTATTGAGTATTGTTGTACTCACCCCTGCACAGGATTCTCCCACACCTTGTTGTGTTTGGTGTAGATGACGTACAGCGTTGATCGAAGTTGAGGGAACTTGGACTGGACAGTGCTCGAAGGTGGACCATTCGGCGTAACGTGATGCGGAGGAGACTGACGGACGTGGAATGTTTTAGAGGTGATATGTACCTACCCTTCTGGTAGGATCTGCAGTGGATGAGCCAAGAGTTTTTTTTCACCTTTCAGATGTTTTGTACTTTTCATTTGTACTTGTACTTTTCTATTTGGGCTTGTATTCCAGCCCCTTTAATTTTAGTACACTTTTACTATAGCAGTATACTTCACAGTTACTTCTTATTGTGTTCTTTGATCATTTGTTTGTACAGGTTAAAAGAAATGCCTTCCTGTTTTAGGAAATATGCCTTTTGGTGCTAGTCTCCAGCCCCTGGCCTATGGAAGGTGGTTTTGGGGTAGTCACGGCACGGGCCCTGAGGGACGGGTCATGGCAAAGTGGTATCAGAGGAGTTCTGTTCTACCGAAGAACTAGGACTCTGATCTTTTCTGTGAAACAATAGTGTTAAGTGTTATGAGTGTGGTTTTCAGTTCAAGGAGTCCAGTGTTGGTGCGGTGGTTGACATATCCATACACTAGGACCCTGAATTCTGATTTCCGACTCAGCGCACAAAAACACTGATTGTGTGTGTTTTTTTTTTGAAAAGTTTTTCTTTTGATTTCATTGGAGTCAGCTCACCAGGTGTAACTTAATTAATGTGGTGCATCTATTCCTTATCAAGATTTCGTTGCATAGACATCCATCTAGGATTCCATAGAGAGTACACGATGACGACCCATCGAGCGACTAGGCCTCGGTGCAGGGCCCTCTTACGGCATTAGCACCATCGGGTGGTGTACCAGCAGCACAACTACCCGTTGGACGAGCGTTGCCACTTGCTCTACCAGTAGAGGATGCATGACGAATGAGCATGTTGCATGAGTTCTAGTGGAAGAAGGCTCTAAGGTTTCGAGGTGAGACATATTCCCAGGCAGCTGAGGACTGGTTGGAGGTTGTGGCAAGAGTTTTCCGCCTAGTTGAGACATCGGTAGAGAAGATGGTGGTCTTAGCTTATATTCTTTTCCAGTGAGAGACCATGAGGATGGTCCTCATAGTGATGAGGCTTCGGTACGTGGACCATTTCCTGAGATAGTATCTTCAGGTAGTGTGACAGCTATATCACTACCCGTTGGGTAGAAGATACAACTGGTAGTACCGGTAGAGGACACATGTAGGCTTAGTGCCTTACACGTGTTTTAGTATCAAATACCCCTCAGGTTCTGAGGTGATACCAACTCACAGGGAGCTAATGACTGGCTTGAAAAGGTGGCTGAGAGTTCTCTAGAGCTTCTACAGCTTCGGTAGGAAGACCTGTCGGTAGCTGAGTATTCATCGAGGCATACCGACCATTCCTGGTACTCAATGAATATGATACGATCAGTTCTTTAGAGCTCAGACTTCCGAGCGAGGTGTCTTTAGGGACATCTGAGTCAGAACTATTCCTTTATACATTCCTACCTATGTTAGGGTGCTAGAGATAACCTTTGCGATTAAATGTTCTTTGGATGAGTGGATATAGTCGGTGAATGTTAGTAGCGGGAAAGCAAGAAACTGACACCAGTCTCAGAGACCTGGGTGTGTAAAATTTTTTGGGAAGAGGAATTGTTAAGGAAAAAATGAATCTAAAGGGTTGCAAATGTGGAAGCAGAGCTAGTAGAGCAGCATGAGGTGGTGTACATTTCGTCATGTTACAACCACCACCCCTTTGTGGTCCCCACTAGGCTCAAGGAGCTGGAGTAAAGGGGAAGGTAGTATCTTCATATGGTCAAGGAGTGAGGCCCAAGGGCTCTAGGAATGATTCGAGGTACACTATATGTCTACTACTAGCTTCCGTATTAATAGACATAGGTACCAATCATTCCTTCCTTCCATGAATCTTGTCCAAGACCTAGAGTTTTTAGTTAAGATATTGACTTGACCCTCACATATGGAGATACCTTTGGGAGGAGACTCGATAATCACACTTATTCCAACTGTGTGATCTGACCCTTGAGGTGAGAGTTTCGGTTGGAACCTCTTTTTGATAGCGTTGAGGCCTTACGACATTATTTTGGGTATGACTGGACATCCATGGTTCATACTCAGATTGACTGTATTAGGAAAAAAGGTTGTGGTTTATCTACAACATTGGAATGAGATTTTCCTTGGTCAGCAAAAAAGGAAACCCAGGCAGCACTGCATAAACTTATGGATAGGAGGGTGCGGCCGATCACTCATGAGTTAGCCAGCCTTACCCTCGTGGTAGTAGAAGTTTTGAGTTTTCATTTCCCTATAAGAGTGGCAAGAGTTCCTCCAATAATATGACTTTCAGATAGTCTATACTCCTAGGAAGGGTAATGTGGTAGCAGACGCACTCAGCAGGAGGTCTGGTCAACAGTTGTTGAGTGAGGCGTCAGGGTAGCTAGTCGCACTACAGATATCCTTTGTGGATAGAGATAAATCTGGTTAACTCTATTCTATGATAGTCACACCCCCACTCTTTCAGCGAGATAGGGAGGCGCAGCTTGGGGACACTAAATGTGAGGCTATATGTGCTTAGATATCCTTAGGTCAGGCACCTGATGGATTTTCTGAAGTTGGGGAGCATATCATCCTATTCAGAGGATGTACCATAGTACCAGTGGCGATTTGGGAGGATGTGTTGAGGGAGTTCCATACGTACCCTCTAGCAGTACATCTTGGTGTGGTGAAGATGTACTAGGACCTCCGACGTTAGTACTGGTGGCTAGGGATGAAGAAAGTAGTGGAAGAATATGTATCACGATGTCTCACTTGTCAACAAGTGAAGACTGCACAGAGTTGGAAGAAGTTTTATACCGATAGGATAAGGAGACCCTTGGAGTTCTAGGAGGGGGGCCATGTATTCTTGCAAGTCTCTCCTAGATGGGGACTATAGAGATTTAGACGAGGTGGAAAGTTATCACTGAGGTTTATCAGTCCTTTTCTGATTCTTCGGAGGATAGGCGAGGTAGCATACTGCTTGGCTCTTCCGTCATAGTTGGAGATACGTGCATGACCCATATCACATCATCGACCACGATGAGATGGACTTCGATGATGGGGTGATGTTTATAGAAGTTCTAGTGGATATTGAGGATCAATAGGTTTGGGTACGTCATGTGCGGTCGATACCTCTGATGCGCATACACTGGTAGCACGAAAACCTCTAGGAGAGAACATGGAAGCAAGAGGTGCTCAGTACCCTCTTTTGATTGTTTTGACTTTGTTTTGGATTTCGAGGACGTAAATCCCTAAGGTGGGGGGAATGTAATATACCAGAAATTCGGTATAATTTTTTTTTAATTATATGGAATTATTTTGAGGCTGTGAAATCTGACGGCGTGTGATTCTGAGGCCCAGAGTGCCCGAAATGATCTGTCGAAGTTTTTTTAAGGTTTAATTAGCACGCGTAAGCAGTTTTCCTGAAAAAGTAGAATAACTCTTAAACGGTTACCCGAATCAGAAATCTGAGGGCATTGTTTCACTTAGGATGGTGGTTTTACCCTAGGTGCGACTTAAGTTTAGTCGGCGTGAGCCTCTTGTGAGAAAACCAAAAAATGACATAATCGTAAATAAAATAATTGAATAAAGTTATTTTATTTTTCAAATGCTTATAACTCACAAATGGTAACTTGGATTAAAAATATGAGACCACCACTGAACATTTGAGGGTATTCTTTCTTTAGGAAGATACTAACACTGGACGGCGCAAGCCACAAGTGAAAGTTAGTTTTTGGCCGTAAATAAAATAATTAAGTGAAAATTATTTTATTGTAAAATTAATAACTTTTAAATGGTAACTTGGATTGAAAATATGAGAGTATTGTTGGGTTTGTAAGGGCGTGTTTCACTTGGTTAGAGCCTAACCTCTACAGGCGCAGGATGAGGGTGACTGTTAATAATTTTTAATAGAACTTTTTTTCGGGTACGTTAAGTAAACGCATGAGTGGCATTTTGTAACTGTTGAATCGTTGCTCGAAATTGAAATCTGAGGGAACCGTTGAACTCACAGCTCCGATATTCTCTTAAGGAGACCTTCACATTGACCACAGTAGGTCAAGGGTGGAAATTAGTTTTTAGACTTTTCGTGGGTGTGTTAAAAGAATAAAAATAAAATAAAACATCTTTATTTTATTTTTCTTTGAGAAATCTCCCATTTGAATTTAGTGGTGGGGACCACCTAGCCCCTTGAAATCTCTCTTTAATGTGGATTTAACCTTTGGGAACCTCCCAATTTATTGTTCCAACTTCAACTTAATTAATGAGCCAACCTTTAATTGTTTAATTAATAAACTTAACATATTAAGTTGCCTCCACATTTCCTATGGGGGAATTTGTGTTGGAAAAGAAGAAGAGTTTTGGGAGGAGAATTTGGAGGAACATATTCTTCAATGAAGAACACTCTCCAAAAAAGATCATCCTCCGAAATCAGAGAACAAGGATGATGCTTGAGCCCGGATCGGAAACATATTGCGGGAGCGAAGAACGCCGACGTCACCATCTCATCGACTTCGTCTTCTTCCTCGTGACATCTCTTTCGGGTGAATGAGGTAGGTGTTTGTTTTTAATATGTTTGAATTTATTTATCGATTCTTCCTATTCTGGTTTCACAACGAAGATGGCCAAACTAACATGGCCATCATCCCGCACATATACCTTTCCTCTTATCTTTTGATTCTATGTGCGTTTTTCGTGCGTTCTTCAATGACAAATATTTAATGACACTGGAAACATGATATTTTATTGAGCGCGACATATGGACACGAAGACCTCGACTCAAGGATTATGAATATTCAATCGTCTTATTTGTTGGGCTTGGAAAGAAGCCGTAATGGCTCGCGGAAGAAGGTGGTGGTTGGCACTCGATCGGCCACAAGGAAGGAATAGCGGCGCACATCCGTGCCGCCGGATGATGAGGAAGTCGTGACTCGTCGGTCGCGGCAGGTCAGGGTGGCGGCTTGCATCTGGTTGGCCGCATAGCAGAGTGGCGGTGCATGTCCACGCCGCCGGTGGAGTAGGAGGTCGCAGCCGCTTGGTCGCAGCGAAAGCCAGAGCACCGGTCGCCCGTTGCGGGATAGCAGGACCTGCTTGGGTCCTGCAGGTGATGTGACAGTGCCCTAAGGTGCTACCCTTTGGCATCCTAACTGGAAGGGGGTCGCTCCCCCTTCGGCGCCAACTCGAGCAGACCACGCCACCGGGCCACGCCAGCGGGTCGCGCCACCGGGCCGCACCAGCAGGCCGGGCCAGGCCACCCCATACACGGGCTGGGCCAAACACGGGTCGAGCCAGGTAGACCTAAACCGGATCGGGTTGGCCCCGGACCGGATGGGGCCGAGTAGGTCAGACTGGGTCGGACCGGACCCAGGCCCATCCGGACCCCGATTCACCTTTTTTTCCGTAACTTAAGAACCGGGTGTCCATTTGATGAACTTTCTAGAACACTAGAATCCTTGGATAGATACGGTCCTTTTGGTATACTCTAATTGAGTTTTGGATAATGTTGGAGTATGGATGGTTTGGATCGAACCCTGAATCCAACCGAGTCCTCGGAGCAAAAATGCTAATAACTTACAAATCGGGCATCCTATTGACGCACTGCCTGTTGCATTAGGTCCCTTATAATGTGGCAGTCCTTTGGGATACTTCTTCGTGGAACTTCTTGGAAGTGAGGTATGACTGATTTCTTGAGGAGCGGTTCTCCCAAACGTGCTATTAGTGGGAATCCAGTGGCTGGTAGTGAGGCGGAGGTTGGAGACATATCATACAGAGGTTAGTACCGAGCGATCCTGTGTAGGTCAGCACTGATCCTGTGTGGGTCAGATCCTATGTGGGTCAGCGCTCAGCGATCCTATGTGGGTCAGTGCATACCATTCCTGTGTGGGTCAGATCATGTGAGGTTCATATTGGGGGTTCATACCTATCGACTCCGGGCGGATCAGATCATGTGTGGGTCCTTACGGGGTTTAGTACCTATCGATCCTATGTGGGTCAGACTCCATATAATCAGCATCATTACCTCTTGATAGAATAAGATGATCTAGCTTTGTGACTAATCATCTGTACTTCTATACTTCACTGAAAACCAAGTTTGAGCTGAGACTCTGTTTGAACTAAGTCTTTTACCTGTGTGGTACTTTTACCTTCCTGGTACTATCTTCGTGGTGATACATGTGTGGTACTATTACCTTTGTGGTACTATCTTTGTGGTGATACCTTTGTGGTAATTTTACCTTCGTGATACTATATTTGCGGTGATACCTATGTAGTACTTTTACATTCATGGTACTATCTTCGTGGTGATACCTGTGTGGTAATTTTACCTTCGTGGTATTATCTTCATAGTGATACCTATGTGGTAATTTTTACCTTCGTGGTATTATCTTCGTGGGGATACCTGTGTGGTACTTTAACCTTCATGGTACTATCTTCATGGCGATACTTGTGTGGTACTTTTACCTTCGTGGTATTATCTTCATAGTGTTACCTATGTGGTACTTCTACCTTCATGGTGTTACCTATGTGGTGTCCTTCCATCATGTATGAGATGAGTATATCTTGATAACTTAGGTATATGTATGGGCATATACCTAATTAGAGTTGATGTCTTGCTTTGTGATTTTTCATTTTTGGAACTCTAGGAGACCTACGGGGGTCTTGGGGTCCCTACTGAGTATTGTTATACTCACCCCTGCACGGTATTTGCCCTCACCTTGTTGTGTCTGGTGCAGATAATGTACAGTGTTGATCGAAGCTGAGGGATCTTGGACTGGATAGTGCTCGGAGGTGGACCATTCGGCATGACGTGACACGGAGGATACTGATAGACGTGGAGTGTTGTGAAGGCGATATGTACCTCGCCTTCAGGTATGATCTATGGTGGAAGATCCAGGATCTTCTTTTCACCTTTCAGTTGTTTTGTACTTTTCATTTGTACTTGTACTTTTCTAGTTGGTCTTGTATTTCGGCCCCTTTACTTTTAGTACAATTTTACTACAGCATTATACATCACAGTTGCTTCTTGTTGTGTTCTTGGACTGTGTGTTTGTACAGTTTAAAGGCAATGCCTTCCCGTTTTAGGGAATACACCTTTCGGTGCTAGTCGCTTTCCCCTGGCCTATGGAAGGCAGGATTGGGGTAGTCATGGCATGGGCCCTGGGGGACGGGTTGTGACACGATATTCAAATATACTCCAAAACCAAGGAAGATCATGAGGATCATCTAAGAACTATACAAGAGACCTTGAAAAAGGATAATCCCTATGAAAAGTACATCAAGTGTGAGTTTTGGTTGAATTATGTCTCATTCTTGGGTCATATCATCAAAAGAAATGGGATATCTATGGATCCCTCCAAGATAGCTGCAATTGAGGGATGGCTGAGGCCAACATCAGTAATGGATATTCGTAGCTTCCTGGGGTTATCTGGATATTATCGTCGATTTGTGAGAAATTTATCATGATTGTCAAGCCCTCTTACCAAGATAACTTGGAAGGGAGTCAAGTTTTCTTTGAGTGATGAATGTGAAGAGATATTCAATAAGTTGAAAAGGAGGCTTATCACTGTGCTCATTATCACATTACCCACAAGTGGAGAACTTTTTTGTGGTATTTAGTGATGCTTCTAAGAAGGTTCTGGGTTGTGTGTTGATGAAAAATGGAAAATTCATTGAATATGCTTCAAAGAAATTGAAAGTTCATGAGAAAAACTATCCAACACATGATCTGGAGTTGGATGTAGTAATATTCACTTTAAAAATCTGGAGACATTACCTATTTGAGGAGAAATTTGAAATATACATGGATCAAAAAATCCTCAAGTACATATTCACACAGAAAGAGTTTAATATGACCCAACGAAGATGGCTAGAGATAATTAATGAGTATGAATTATCAATCCATTACTACCCTAGGAAAGAAAATAATGTTGCGGATACTCTAAGTATAAAGGACCTAGCGATTCTATCATTAATGAGAATTGAAAAGGATCTAATTTCTTATATTTGATGAATATGGAAATGGGAACCATAAAGAAGGGAACATCATCAATCCTTTCACAAATGATTTCTCAACCATCTCTTTTTCAAAGGTTAAAACATGATCAAAAGGATGATGTGGGAATTCAGAAGAAAGCGGAAACTATCAGAAAAGGGAAATCCTTGGAGTTCAATGTTAATGAAGAATGAATTGTGAGATTTGGGAAAATACTATGTGTTCCCTAAAATCCAAAGTTAAAGAATGAACTTTTGGATGATGCACATAGATCAAATTTATCCATTAACCTAGGAAACACAAATATGTATCGAGATCTATGAGAGAATTAACGGTGGGATAAAATGAAGAAGGATATCATTTTATATACATCAAAGTGTATGGTATGTCAGTAAGTAAAGGCTGAGAGGCATAAGTCTAAGGGGATGATGCAACCATTACCCATACCAACATGGAAATGGGAGAACAACACCATGGACTTTGTCACTGGAATTCTAAAGACATCTAAAGGAAATATTGATATCTGGGTTATTATAAATTGTCTTATAGAGACTGCACACTTCATTGAAATTTAATAGGATTTCTCATTGGATCAACTGGAATGGATATACACCAGAGATATGGTAAGGTTGCATAGAGTAACACTATCGATTATATCTGATCGATATCCAAGATTCACCTCTAAGTTCTGGAAGAATATTCAACATGCTTTGAATACTGAGCTAAACTTCAGTACAGATTATCATCCTCAAACTGGTGGCCAATCTGATCAGACTATCCAAACACTTGAGGACATGTTGAGATCATGCTCAATGGACTTCAAAGGAGGATGGGATTAACATATCCCTCTATCTGAGTTCTCTTACAACAACAATATCCACTCAAGCATCCAAATGGCTCATTATAAATCCCTTTATGGGAATAGGTTTAGAACACTGGCATGTTGGGATGAATTTGGGGATCGAAAACTCCTAGATCTAGAAATGGTCGAAGAAATGGTGGAGATGGTTAGGACCATCCAACAGCACATTAAATATAATCAAAGTCAACAAAAGAGTTATGCTGATAATCATCGATGAGACCTAGAGTTTGATGTCAGAGATATGGTATTCTTCCACATATCACTGTGGAAGAGAGTTATGAGATTTGGGAAGAAGGGAAAGCTTAGTCCAAGGTACATCAGCCCTTTTGAGATCCTTGATCGCATTAGAGAAGTGGCCTATTGACTAGCACTCCCACCAAAACTATCTCAAGTACATGATGTATTCCATGTATCAATCTTGAGGAAGTAAATATCTGACCCATTTCATGTACTCAATCCAGAGGTGGTACCATTATATAATGACCTCTCCTATGAAGAGAAGCTGGTGAAGATCTTAGATCATAGGGAAAAATTTCTATGAAATAATACAATGCCCCTCGTCATGGTTTTGTGGAGAAACCATAAGTTTGAAGAAGCAATATAGGAATCAGAGGAAGTGATGAAGTATAGTTACCCACATCTGTTTTAGTGTGGGAAAAGTAAATTTCGAGGGCAAAATTTCTTTAGGGGGAAAGATTGTAATGACCCAAACTTTTATTAAGGAAGATTCCTCTTGATCTAATTAAATATCTTATTATGTAAAATGCTTATATAAAATATGTACTTACTTGGTTTTATGTTTTTGGATTTTAAAATACCATTAAGAATTGTTATCATTGCTAATATAGTTGTTTAATAGTGATCACATGATTTGTATAAATATAGGGCTTTAACAAATCCAATTTACTCAGACAAAGGAAACGATGGCTTTATCCAGTAGAATTTCTCCATATGAAGCCCTTTTTTGGAGCTCAGGAATGAGGTATCATCACTGGTCTTTTCTCTTGACCAATCCCAATCCAAGATTAAATACTTTAAGCTTTAACGGAACCTCATACAGGAGAAGTATAATTTGATAGAGATTACCACCTGAGTGATGTTATTTGAGCCACCCCAAGAGTCCATCACCATAGCACACCTAACCCTTAGGTATTATGTGGTTGTTATAAGGGGTTATATAACAATACCCTATCACTATTATTATGTTCTTTATTTTTTGTATAAATAATATACATTTATTTCTTTATTGTTACTTTGTAAATGGTTTTTAAAGCACAAATAGTATTTTTAATTAATATTCAATTAAGAAATGTATTTTTAATGAATTAATGGATTTTTGGAGTTAAATAATATTTTAATAAAATATAATTTTTACTAAATTAATTTTTATTAAATATAAATGATTGTATAATTTTTATGAATATAATTGTAATTTTTACTAAGGTTTGAAAACTGTTTTTTGTAAAAACCTATGAATTTTCATTAAATATCAGTTTTTATTTTAAAAGTGAAAATTCACATATTTAGATAATTATTTAGATAAAATGAATATTATTTTTGGAATAAGGACGTTGAAATTTTCCAATAGTGAATTTTTCATATTTTTCTGAGACAGCCGATTTTTTTGGGTAAAAATTAAATATTGTTTAAACATATAATGTGTTTTATGACATAATAATGACACAATAGTGATGTAATAAAATACTATAAAATATATTTTCTTCAAATATATGTTTTAAATTTAAAATAATGTGATTTTATGTTTGTTTGATTAATTTTATGGTGCCTTAGTGGACCCTCTAAGAGTTATAAAACATTTTAACTTTTTAAAATGATTTCCTTGAGAGTGTAACTCACCTGCACATAAGAAAACCTAATATTTTAATAAGTTAGGCCTTTTTAATTATAAAATAATTTTTTCCACTACTCTTTTGAAAAAGAATGGGAAAAAACCATGAGATGGTTTGTTCTTTTGATTAGTTTAATGTGTAGTGTCTAAAACCTAAATAATAAAGAATTCCCTCCCTTTTCCTTTATAAACCCACCCAATCTCCCACTTCTCTTCACTAAAAACCTTTTGATCTAGACCAAACCCTGAGATCCTCTCTCTATATCCTCCCAAGGTGCCCCAATATCCCAAGAATTCTCTCTCAATCCACTCCCAAGCCTTTGGGATCACACTTCCAAGTAAGGGATTTCTTCCTTTCTCATTTTTGTCCAAATTTCTTTTGTTTATTATACCCTTTTATTTTAAATTTAAAATGTTGAGGTTTGATTTATCACCTATACCATACTATACTCTATATTCTTGAATGATTATATACCTCTTTATTTTTCATTAATACCTCCCATGTACACCTGTTACCATGCCGAAATTCTATAAGGGATTTATCTCTCCTCATTTACATTCAAGCAATTATTTTGTTTTATGAATCTAAATTACATTACATATATTGGGACATGTATCTATATTACCCCCATAGTGTCCATTTCATTTAAATATGATGAGACACATCTTTATATCTCATCAACCATTTTTATGAATTCTTATGTCACGTCGTTATGCTGTCGAAATTGCACCGTGATTTTCCAAGCCAAAGTCATAGTGTAGTGAATACCATGCCCATTTCTCTATCATGGGTATTCACCTTTATTAAAATTTACTTATTTATTATAGATTTTAATTTATCAATTACACATTCCTTTATCTTGGAATAAATTATGATGTTTAATGGATCCCTGTTATTTGATCCATGTGGCACACTTATGCATGAAATGAAATGATTAAGAAGGGTGTGCCCTGATAGCGCTCCAATACATTGGGTAAAGAGTAGTATCATGATACATCAAGTGAAATGAATGTTTACTCGTTATAATTCAAGTGAAATAAGGTTTTACTCATTCTCCATGTGCAATTATCCTTGGGTCATGCTAATATTATGTTAAATATTGTTTCCACATTTCCATGTTATGATAATCATGCTATATCATGACATTATGTTCATTTTTCTCTTATGAACCATTAATATACCTATTTCCTAACATGTACTATATTATTCATGTTATTCCTTGTTTACTCCCTTACATGGATTTATATCTCACCATTTTCTTATGCATGTCCTCAGGTTATCCCATGCAATGCTAAGTACAAAGGAATGTTGTGGTCATGTAAAAGAAGTTTTCAATAAAGATGTTGTGTTTTATGTTCTAAGTTATTATGTAATGTTACTAATTTCCCAAGACACTAGAACTCCCGATCCTTAGAGTTGTCTTAAGTTAGATTTTATGTAATGAATTATGTTTAAGTGTTTAATAAAGAGCAGGGTTGTTATATTTTCTATGCCATATTTCTAAGTTATTCCACATGTTTATGTAATGCTCCAGGGATCATAATTAGTGTAATATGTATTTAAATTCTTATTTCATGGTATATTTTTGATATCTTTACATTATATATCCTTTAATTATTTATATAAATATATTATTCTTTCATCTTAATTTTAATATGATGTTTATTCCTTACTCTTTTTTCTCATTTGATCTTGATCTAACCACTTTATGAGACATTTATATTTCCTCCCTTTCTAAGAATTAGATATCCCTCCTACTTTTTACCCTATCCATAGGGAATCATATACAATATTATTTTTATAAATAACAATTATCTAGATACATATTTTTGAGATATTATTTTTTATTACACATGATTTATTCTTTTGGTTTTAGTCAGGGATGGATCGAGGAGGAACCAATATAACAATGGGTGTGATGGAAAATGAGATGAATTACCCAATATGAAACCAAGTGGGAAGAGAGTTGGAGTGAAAAATATAATGATAATAATTACTCAAAACTCTCAAGAAATGAATAATGACATGAACACTTTCAAACTCCCAAACATGCTAAGGGTGAAATAACTCACCATGGATTCATTCATTTGGAAATTCCCTCTAATTGTGTGGGTTCCTCTAATCAACTAGCCTTTGAAGAAATGGATATCCATTTATAATTTGGAAGGTGAAGTAGATAGATGGTGGGTGATTATTGTGAATATGAGGGAAAATGAATAAGTTTATAGTATGAAATGTGAGGTGTTTAAGAAAATATTCTTCCCCAAATATTTTAACTGAACTACTCACAAAAAAATAGAGAGATATTTTTTTAAAAAAAATAGTTTTAATCCATTGGTACCTATAAATGAAACCTTATGATAATTTCAAGGTACACCTATATTTTTTCTATTAACCATAAAATCAAGATAAATATTTTAATCAATGGACTAAAATTGGATAATTTTATATTTTTATACTTTCATAAACCTTACTTTTATATATTATAATTTTATACTTTTATAAATTCTTAAAACTGTATACTTATATAAATTATGTATACTTTTATAACATATATGTACTTTTATATATTTTTATAAATTTTTATAAATTTATAAATTATGTATATTTATTTAAAATATATATTCTTTTATATACTTAAATAAATTTATATACTAATATAAATATATATACATTTTAAATTTATACTTTTATACCTATAAAATTTTTAAAATTTATCAATTGTTTAATACTTTTATACTTTCATAAATTCAATGTTGGTGTTGAAAATATTTTAAAACATGTAATAATTTCTTTTTAAATTTTTGAAACCATTGTTATATTCAATAGTTCTATTTTATATTATGAAAAGGGTATTCAAATAATATACATTTTATTGTTTTATATTTCCATTTTTAAATTCAATAACCATATTTCATCAGTTTTTTATAATGTAAATTTGATTTTATAATTCATTTATACTCATAAAAAAGTGTTTTGATCATTAAAAATTTTAAGTAAAAAATAGTTTTTAAAAGTGAAACCTCCTCAATTATATTTATAAATTTTCTTCAATAAGTTTTTATTTTTGATCATGTGGGGTGATAAACCATTTTTCAATATTTACATTCTCCTTCAAGAAATTCATGATATCCATATTCAATTGAACACCTTTTGTGTATTTATTTTGTTAAATATTAATATTTCTAAATCAAATAGGATGGATAGGAATAGAGAATTGATGGATGTCAATCATATGAAAAAATACTATGAATATGAGGTGAAAACTTCATCAAGTTTTCAAAAGATCGTGTATATGACCCTTCTCAAATCCTTTTTCCATGTTTATTTTGTTATTATTCAAAACTAATTAGTCTATAGGAGTTGGAAGAACACTTTATCTATCACATAATTGATTGAATTTATAAATGTTGTAATATACATGGGGAAAATAGAATATATCTATTAAATGAGATAGAACTGTGTTTTATGGATCATCTGATATGATTACAAGTATGGACAATAAATAAGATTGTATCGGGGATGTGATTACAGGTGTGAGTGATGATGATGATCGTATTGAGGAGATGATAATGACAGTTGAAGATGAATTTTTTGATTGTACAAAAAATTTTGAGAAAACAATAGTGGTGAAAAGACACCATTGTATGTTGGCTTCACTAAATATACAACATTTTTAGTCATACCTCAATTTGACACGCGGTGTGACTGGTATGACTCCAACTCTTTCTTTTTATTTTAAATTGACATTAATTTTAGAAAAAAAAACAATTGAAATACTCAGAACTAATCAAACACATTCATATTGTTTTTATAATTTATAAAAACAATCCATAAGTCATTTGTGATGTGTAATAATTAGTCGCACCTTAATCTGATACACTATGTGCATGGTATCACTCAAAGTGTCCGTTATTAGTTTAGAATTTACATTTTAATTCAAAAATTCACTCACTAAAAACCAATAAAATGTTCTTATATTGTCTTAATAATTTTTTAAAATGATTCATAAGTCATTTTTGATGTGTATGAATCAGTTTCATGTAAAACTAACACATGATGTGACTTGTATGACTCAAAGTGTATGTTTCCAGTTTAAAATGACATTTTCATAAAAAATAGAAGTGATGTAATAAAAATCGATCAAACACATTTGGATTGTTTTAATAATTTATTAAAATGATCCATAAGTCATTTTTGGCATGTAAGAATTAATTTCACCTCAATCTGATGCACGCTGTGAGCGATATGAATCCAAGTGTGTATTTTTATTTAAAATTGACATTAATTTTAGTAAAAAGAGAACAATGACATACTAAAAACCAATAAAACGCATTCATATTATTTTGATACTTTAAGAAAACAATAAATAATATATTTTTGACATTTATAAATCATCATTACCTCAATATGATACACGATGTGCCTAGTATAACTCCAAGTGTTCATTATCAGTTTAAAATTGACATTTTAGTTCAAAAAGTTTCACTCATTGAAACCTGGTAAAACATGCTTAGATTTTATTGATAATTTATTAAAATGATTCATAAGTAATTTTTTACATGTATAAAGTAGTCTCACATCAAACTGACACATGATGTGACCGATATGACTCAAAGTACGTATTTCTAGTTTCAAATGACATTTTAATAAAAAAACACAAGTGAAATACTCAAAACTAAGAAAAGTATTCAAATTGTTTTGATACTTTATGAAATAAATCCATAAGTCATTTTTTATGTGTATGAATTAGTCTCATCTCAATATAATTAATGGTGTAACAGATATAATTACAAGTGTGTCTATTTTTTTAAAACTGACATTAATCTTAGTAAAAAGAACAAGTGACATACTAAAAACTGAGAAAATGTATTCGAATTGTTTTGATAATTTATTTAAAAAATTAATAAGTTTTTTATAATGTATATAATCAAACCCACCTCAATCCAATGCATGGAATGACTGTTATAACTCTAAGTGTGTCTTTTTATTTAAAATTTACATTAATTTTAGTAAATGGAACAATTGACATACTAAAAACTGAGAAAATGCATTCAGATTGTTTTAATACTTTAGGAAAATGGTACAGAATTAATTTGGGATATATAGGAATTAGTATCACCTCAATTTGACACATGGTGTGAATGGTATTACTTCATTGCGTCTTTTTATTTAAAATTGCATTAATTTTAGTAAAAAGACAACGAACGTACTCACAACCAAAAAAATGCATTCATATTATTTTGATACTTTAATAAAATGATCAATAGGTCATTTTTCATGTGTAGGAATCCATCGTTCCTTAATCTGATACATGATGTGCCTGATATGACTCAAAGTGTTCGTTATGAATTTAAAATTGATGCTTTAGTTCAAAAAGAGTCACTCACTGAAAACAAAGAAAACACACTTAGATTTTCTTTATAATTTAGTAAAATGGTTCATAAGTTATTTTTGATGTGTAGAAAGTAGTATCACATCAAACCAACACACGATGTGACCAGTGTGAATCAAAGTGCGTATTTCTAGATTTAAATGAAATTTTAATAAAAAAAGCACAAGTGACATACTCAAAACCAAGATAATGAATTTGTATTATTTTTATACTTTATTAAAAATGATCTAAAAGTCATTTGTGATGTATAGGAATCATTCACACCTCAATATGACACACGGTGTGACCGATATAATTCCAAGTGTGGCAATTTTTTTAAAATTGAAATTAATTTTAGTAAAAAGAATAAGTGGAATACTAAAAACGGATAAAATGCATTTTGATTGTTTTCATAATTTATTAAAACAATTCATAAGTCATTTATGACGTCTATGAATCAACATTTCCTTAATCTGATGCATGGTGTAACTGGTATAACTCTAAGAGTGTCTTTTTATTTAAATTTGCATTAATTTTAGTAAAAAGAACAAGAGACATATTGAAAACTGATCAAATTCATTTGGATTGTTTTGATACTTTAGAAAAATGGTCCATAAGTCATTTGGGATGTGTATGAATCTGCCTCGCCCCAATATGAGGCATGTTGTAATCGGTATGACTTCAAGTGTGTCTTTTTATTTAAAATTGACATTAATTTTAGTATAAAATAAAAATGAAAAAAATAAAAACTAATAAAACACATTAGTATTTTTTTTACTTTATTAAAATAGTACATAATTAATTTTTGACATGTAGGAATCATCTGCACCTTAATCTGATACATGATGTGTCAGGTATGACCCAAAGTGTCCATTATCAATTTAAAATTGACATTTTAGTTCAAAAAGTATCATTAATTGAAAACCAATAATATGTGCTTAGATTGTCTTGATAATTTAGGATAATGATTTATAAGTAATTTTTGACTTTTAAAAAGTATATTCGCATCAAACTAACACATCATAAGACCAGTGTGACTCAAAGTTCAAGTTTCCTGTTTCCAATGACATTTTAATAAAAAAACAAATGTAATATACTCAAAACCAAGAAAATACATTAGGATTGATTTTATACTTTATTAAAATGTTCCATAAGTTATTTTTGACATGTGGTAATTATCTACACCTCAATTCAACCTACGGTGTGACTGGTATAATTCCAAGTGTGTCAATTTATTTAAAATTTACATTAATTTTAGTAAAAAGAACAAGTGACATACTGAAAACCAAAAAAACGCATTCATATTGTTTTGATACTTTAGGGAAATTATTATTAAGAAATTTATAAAATTTTCAAATCAACATAAACTAAATATTATGCATGGTGTGACTAGTATAACTCTTGATGTGTTTTTTATTTAAAATTGACATTAATTTTAGTAAAAAGAAAGTGCGACATTATAAAAACCAAGAAAATGAATTGGAATTGTTTTGATATTTTAGGAAAACAATAAATCAATCATTTTTTATGTTTAGGAATCAAACACACCCCAATATGATGCATGGTGTGACTGGTATAACTCAAAGTGTCTCTTTTTATTTAAAATTGACATTAATTTCAATTAAAAGAATAACTGACATACTAAAAACCAATAAAACGTATTCGGATTATTTTTTTAAATTTAGGAAAATGATCCATAATTCATTTTTGACATGTAGAAATCAATAAAACCTCAATAAAACACACATTGTGACTGATATGACTCTAATTGTGTCTTTTTATTTAAAATTGACATTAATTTTAGTAAAAAAAACTAACATACTGAAGAAAAAAAAACACATTTGGATTGTTTTGATACTTTAGTAAAAATCTCCATGAGTCATTTTTGATGTGTTTTAATCAATAACACTTCAATCTGACACACGTTGTAACTGGTATGACTCATAGTGTCCATTATCAGTTTTAAATTGTTATTTTAGCTCAAAACATGCATCACTCACTAAAAATCAAACAAATTCCCTCCTATTGACTTGATTGTCACACCCAGTTTTTTTTCTTTTCATGTCATGGTTTTGATATGGTTCATTGAAAATACCAATCCTTTTATTGGGTTTTTGGTGATATTAATTTTTATTTTTGAACTACCATATATTTTTAATCACCCTAATTTGGGTTCTCCATTTCTTGTTTAGGAGTTTTTGGAGAAAGGGTGGTTACTTCAATATTTGGGTCAACCTTGAGCCCATTTCCAGATTTAAAAACATATTTTGTTTCTTTTATAACTCATTCAATTTTTATCATTTTTGACTCATTAAACTTTCCACTTGTCCTACACTAATATAGTAAAACTACCATATCCTTTTTGACCCCTTAGAAATTCATAATCATGGTAAATTGGGGTTACTTATTTAGGTATTGGGTCAACCCATGGGCCCATTTCCAATTTTAAAAAAATAATTTTTTTCTTTTATATCTAATTCAATTTTTAAATTTTTTGGTGATTCCACCTTCCACTTGAATCCAATACCCCTATCATAACCCCCATTATTTATTTTACCCCTTTAGAGCTCATATGAGTCGTGGATTAGGGTAAACTTCTCGATGTCTCTCAAATCGTCTAGAATCGCAAAGGTAAATTATTTTATTCCTAAATCATTCCATTCATACTCTTTTTCCTACAGATAATCTTTACCTAGTTCATCCAGACCTTAGGAGAATATCCAGTAAGTTTCAATTCATTCCCTTTTCTCAAGGGTTCAGATCTAATGGAAGACAAAGAGTTTTCTAGTTGAAAAGGTGAGATTCCTTCTCCTTTCTCCTCCCTCTTCTTCCTCCTTTCATTATTTCTTGGTTTTATAATCTTTGATAGTCAATATCGACCTAGGTTTATACTATCCTATGATTTTTTATGGGGTTTTTGTTTGTTGGGGTCTGGTCATCATAGGTTTTGGGTTTGTAAACCCTCATATGGTGATATTGGGTGTGCGTTTCCATTACGCCAAGGATTTGAGGTAGGATATCCATTGCACATCACATTATCATTTAAGATTAATCATTTTATTATTGTTTTCATATTATATGTATGTTTATTATTATTTTTCATAATTTGGATAATTTTCTTGGTATGCAAAATGGTTGTTTAATCCTTGTTTTGTGAAAGGTAGTGTTGTTTTTTTTCACAAAAGTGCACACCAAGTGTTTGTTTAAATGTTCCACTATCTTTCAAAACTATTCTGTGAGGTTTAGAACCTGTTTTATGTTATTTTGAATATGTTACAGTATCTTGTATAAAATATGGCATGTAATTGGTGTTTTATTCTTTTTCATTTGCTTAAAATAAATTTTTTTTGTTTAAAAGGACATGTCATGTGTTCGATAAATTGCCTGGTTGGCTTTTATGTGTTATATTTGATTTACAAATTATTTGTTTGGATTTATAAATGAATTATAATAATGATAAATGGTATTTTGTGTCCTCATATGGATTTCTAATTTGTAATTGGTTTTACAAACAAATGGGTTTTGGTTTACAACATGTTTTGGCCCGAGTCGTCAGAAAATGGCCCGTTTCACATCCTTATTAAAATGGTTGTGTTTTAAATATGTAAACTGAATGTTTTAAGAGATTTATGAATGTGTTTTGATTATTTAAATGGTGTGTATACACATCCTTAATAAAATTAAAATTCATACCTTGGTCAAAAAATAATTTTGAGAAAGTCTTAAAGGCACGTTTGGCATTTGTGTTTTTTTGTAAAAATGGTTTCCATGTGTATTTCATGTTATGTCTTTTAGAGCAATTTTATGGTCCATGAAAATAATTTAGTAATTGGTTTTGGGGATTCAAAATATTTTTTTTATGTTATTTATGGGTTTTTGTCTATAAAAGATCATTTTTTAATGGATTTTATGTGCAAGGCCTCATTATACTCCTTGAAATGGTTTTACGAATCTTTTTAGTGGTTTATTGATTTGTGAAAGAAATGTGAAGCATTTTTGCAGTATGTTTGTCTATTTATGGTTTGGTAATGGAATTTTTATGTGTAAATTGTATTTCATAATATGTGTAACTTGATTGAGCACTAAATGGAATCCCAGGTTTTTAGGTGGGCAGACGTGTACTAGTATGCTTGTGATTCGATGGGGTTTGGCCCCTGTTTCACATAGCAAGTTTGACGATAACAACACTAACTAAACTATGATGATGATTTTGTTGGGGTACCACTTGATTATGGGTATGCTCCATACTATTTTATCGTTTTCATGAGAAAAGATATTTATTATGGTTACTTTCACTGAGATACGAGGTACCTGGGGCTCACAACTAACTAGTGCCTAGGGGTGTTCTCGTGACTTGTGCTCATTGGCTATTTTGTACTCACCATTGGCATATGGTGTGTTTGGTTGGTAAATTTAGTAGTTTGTTTGATTTATTTAAAAGTGTAAATTCTTTAAAGTAGCCCTCTTGAAAAATATTTTCATTTTGAAGTTGCACCTCTTTGAAAATTGTTACTAGTATTCTTGTTTATAGAACATGCAAGTTTTTGTCTGGTAATTTTTTTTATATAGAATGAGAACTCATTTAGAAAACATAACTTTATATCTTGTATTTAAAACTTTAAATTGATGTTTCTTTTATTTTAAAGGATATTCATTTGTAATAGAATATCAGGCTAACCTACTGAGTTTTAATACTCACACCTATAGTCTTCTTTTGTTTTTAGCCCTTGCGCAGGTTTCAGCTTGAGTTTGACTGCCTTGGGTGACATGTGATCATTATGTTGTAGAGTGACTAGAAGGGTCACATGGAGTTATTTGGTTATAGGTTTTGGTCATTTTAGTTGTTGGTTTAGTTGTACTTTCAGTTTCTTGTACAAATAATGTTCAGTTCAGTTTTTATATAAATGTTTTTTGGGCTGTCCATTTCTTTCTACTATTTGTTTTATTGTTTATATATGGGCCAAATTGTTCCCTTGTGTACTCTATTTATTCCCTTGGTGCTTGTATCCATACCGAGAGGACCGGGAATGCCTCTTGGGACTTGTCACTGGCTAGCCCTTGTGACCGGTTCAGGGTCGACTCGGGCTGGTTCGTGACAAAATGGTATTAGAGGAGGTCGGATCTTAGCAGAACATTCTTTTTAGAGTGCCCTTATTATTTGGGGGTATGTCAAGGTATATGGAGTAGAATTTTTGGGACTTTATGGGTAAGTGTTGGAAGAGAGTCGCGAACTCTTTCTCTTTCTGATCCTCGAGTTTCCACGGGATGTCCAGTTTTATTAGTTTCCTTTGTTCTTATTGATTGTTTATTGTTGGGATATGACAAGGGGAGTCTGAATAATGGACTCCGTGATCTCGCAGGGCCTGGAAAGCCATGTGGAGCAGGGGAATAGTCTTAATAAGTCTCTCTGTGTTGGTTTTGTGTTTGACATATGGCCACCAACAATATGGTCAAGTCACCCACCGACGCTAGTTCCATTTTGTGGGTTTCTTAGACCATTCTTGAATTCTAATTTTTTTTTTAAATACTTATGTGAGAATTATGGAAATGGGTTTTTAAAGGAATGATTGGATTTTGAAAATTGGAAAAGGGGTTTTCAAAAATTAAATATATTAATGGTTTTGGAAGGTTGTATTTTTTTTACAAATTTTTTTGGAGGACGTGGAAATGATTTAACAGGATTGAATTTTCCCTAATATAAACTTGTGGTTTGTTGAAATAAAATGTTTTGAAAGTGTGAATCATTTTAAGGTGATTCTGGATCTTTGTTTTAAATGGGGTGTTTTGGGATGTTGAAAAGTGTATGAATTTGATGAATTGGTTTTGGAAATTGGTTTTGAGAAGTTGGTGTTTTTCTAGAAAGGGTATTGGTCTCAATGACCATCATATTATGAAAAGATACCTTGATAAATTTTAGAAAATGGGAAGGAGTTGTTTGGGGTATCTTGGTTGTTTTAAAATTTGTTAAAATGAAAAGGGGTGGGTTTTTAAGAAAATGGTTCTTGATGAAGTGTGGTTTTTTTGTGAAATATGAAAAAGGTTTTTTGACATAGTGGTTGGTGTTCCTTTTGAAGGTAAATGATTTTAGGAATGATGTTGTTTTTTTTAGCCTTTGGGGTTTCCATGGGTGCTCACATGCATGGTTTTATTGATATCTGGAAGGATGGCCTATATGGCATGGTGTTTTGGTGCCTAGGGTGGCATGTAAATGTGCATGTGGGTGATACTTGATGAAACTCCATTGGTGAATGTGGAAACCCACCATGTTATTTTGTTTTTCAAAAGTGTTTTGAGCTGAAAAATTATGTCTTTTGTTTATAAACCAATGGTTATGTGGCTAGTTTTTTCTATGTCTTAGAAGATTTTTTTATTCAGTAAGCTTCCTTGTGATCTAGAAGTCATACTCTTGGTGTATCTTGAGATGAGATCTTGTTGGTGGCTTGGTTTTGGAGTAATGTTCTTTGGGTTTCTAAAGATGTGTTTGAGGTTGTGATGTAGCCATGAATAGTTCTCTGTTGGAAATATTTCCTATTGATCAACCTAAGGATTCATTTAAAATGTTAAATCCACCTCTTAGAATGATACCTCAACCCGTTTGTTGAAATAGAGAGATTTTTTGGCTCAATTTAAAGTGTCTTTCCTTTATGTTGATTCTCTCGGTTGTAGTAGTTGTGCTTAGTGATGTTTAGTGGGTGTTTTTGTGTGCCTTATTCATTCTTCTCCTCATTCAGAGTGAGAGAAAATAGTGTGTGTACCTCTATGTTCTTGTTTTGATAAAAATGTGTTGTTGAGGAAGAGAGTTTCATGGTGTCTTGTCACGACCCGTCCTCGGGGCCCGTGCCGTGACTACCCCAAGCCCGCCTTCCATAGGCCAGGGGCTGGCGACTAGCACCAAGGCGTAAATCCCAACAAAAAGGGAAGGCATTTCCTTTGAAAAGTAAACAAGCACCACAGAGTAAGCAAGCGGAAAAGTAAACACTAAGTAAAAACTGTACAAGCTGTGCTGAAAGTAAAAGGGGCCGGAAATACAAGCCCAACTGTAAAGTACAACTGAAAAGAAAAACAGCAACTGAAAGGAAAAACTGCAGCGTCGAGCCGTCCTCTGGAAGTCCCACCTGAAGGGTGGGTACAGATAACCTCCACTGCTCCTCGGGTCCACCTAACCGCTCCGAGTACGTCCCGCCCAGTGGTCCACCTCCAGGTACTGTCCTGCTCCGCACGCCTCCTCCACGATCAGCGCTGTCCGTCGTCTGCAACCAACACCACGAAGTGCGGGCATAGCCCGTGCAGGGGTGAGTATAAGCTACTTAGTAGGGACCCCGAGACCCCCGAAGGTCTCCCGAAATCCACAAAGGATAATCCACAAAGGAAAGATACAATCACGAAGTAACATCTGACACGGGTTAGGTATGTGCCCATACATATACCAAAGTCTTCAATTCCCATTCGGCTCTAACGTCCGAGCCCAAGCACAACCCAGTCCCCACAGGAAAGCAAAACGTATACCCACGCAGGATAGAGCAACACAATCCACAAAGGAGAGTAAACAGTAAATCCACACAGGATAGCTCTACACAATCCACAAAGGAGAGTAACACAAGATTTAGCTCACACAGGTATACTTCTTCGGATGACGATAAAGATGATCATTGAACCATCTAAGTCGTCGGACCCACGAAGGATCGATAGGTACTAACCTTGCAGTGACCCACACAGGATCGGGCCCACGCAGGACCTGTAGAAGTTGGGTCACACAGAACCGCTGAGAGATGACCCACACAGGATCGGACCCACACAGGATCGGGCCCACACAGGACTGGGCCCACACAGGACCTGTAGCACTGATCCACGTAGGATCGCTGAGTGCAGTAGTTGTCGCAGTCCGCTGAGGATCTCTGCACAGTCGTCGCCGCAGTCCACTGAGGATCTCTGCACGGTCGTCGTCGGAGTCCATGGAGGATCTCTGCACAGTCGTCGCCACAGTCCACTGAGGATCTCTGCACGGTCGTCGTCGGAGTCCACGGAGGATCTCTGCACAGTCGTCGCCACAGTCCACTGAGGATCTCTGCACGGTCGTCGCTGTCGAAGTAACAGTCGCAGCCAGCACTAGGGTTCCCGCACACAGCAAGCTCATTCAGGAAGGTCCGCTCCACGAGATGAGAGGCTGATACATCAACTGACACGAAGTCCGAAGTTGATGTATCCAAAAGTTCTGTATCGTCAACAGGAACTCAACGTCGCAGACGGCGCGTCAATCGGACGCCCGGTCTGAGAGATATTGGCATTTTCGTCCCAGGGGCCCGGTTGGTTTTTAAGGCAAAACCAACCCAACCACACTCCACCTGCGTCCAAACCTAGGGCGGAGTATGCCAAAAGATCCATCTCACTTAGAGGAATTCAACAAAGCTGACGGCACGTCAATCGGACGTCCGTAGCTCAAGATATGAGTGTTTCCGCTCCGAGGGCCCGGTTGGTCTCGTGTACGAACCAACCCGGCCGAACTCAAAGTATTCCTAAACCTTGAGTGCGATATACCGGAACGACCGTCTCGATCCAAGGATCGTGTTGCCGCTGACGGCGAGTCGTTTGGAGGCACGAAGCTCAAGATACGGGCATTTGAACGAAAACGTCCGAAGACGGGGGGGTACGGGCCCGGGCCGACCCGGCCCGACCCCCCCTGGGTCGGCCCGAACCGGGTCGACCCGACCCGGGTCCGACCCGGCTGGACCGGCCCGGCTGGCCCGGCCCGGCCCGGCCCGGCCCGGCCAGGGCCGGTCTGGCTCGGCCGGCTCGGCCGGCTCGGCTTGGCCGAGCCGCGCGGGTGGAAGCCGCGGGTGCCGACCCGCGGCCTGAGGAAGAACCGCGGCCCGCGTGCGGGCCGCGCTGGCGAACCGCGGACGCGGCTGAGCCGCGTCCGCCTGGACGAACCGGACCCGCCGCCGCGGCTGAAGCTGCGGCGGATCTCGTCCGGCGGCGCGCCGGGGCGCCGCGGCCTCCGGCCGCCGGCGTCGCTCCGGTGGCCCGTTTGCTTTCCCGACTGCGCCGTTGCTCCTCCCGGGATCCGTTCTTTACTACGGGATCGTCAAACGTCCGCTGCGGCTCGTTCTGTCGTCGACCGTCAAATCCGCACAAAACAAGAACGGCGGAGGGTTTTCGGGCCGTGTTCGTTTGGCCCGCACCCTCCGCGTTAGAAATAAACAACCGGGGGGAAAGAATGATCAACACATGATCCAACAATTTTAATTAAAATAAAATTGTTCATTGAAAACCGGCTTTTTAATTTTCAAGAACGTTCACGAGAAAATTAAAAAGGGGTAATTTTCCAAAAAGAATCCCTACCTTGATGATCGTCGGGCGCGGGCGTTCTTCGCGGAAGAGATCGTCGCGGAAGAGATCGATCGTCGCGTCGTCGCGGGGAGGCGTCGCGTCGTCGCGGATTCCGGCGTTGAGTCGGCGAGCTCAACGAATCAAGAACAACAGATTTAAATTATTAATATTTAAATCTGTGTTTCGTTTAAAACCCAAGAAAAGAACTTGAGAGGAAATCCGAAAGCACTCACCTCGAATGGTCGGTGATCGGAGATCGGAGATCGGAAGAGCGTCGCGGGCGAAGGCGTCGTCGATTTCCGGGTTCGGCGTTCTTCGCGTTCTTCGCGTTCTTCGCGTTCTTCGCGAGGGAGAAGAAGTTGCGAGGGTTCTCCCAAATCTTCTCAAGCGCAAATAACCAGAGGTTAAGCGTTGGTCTTATTTTATTATTACGCCAACGAATTTGAAAAACTGGTTAAGAAACGATCCATCAATTCGTTGAATTAATTCAACGAAAGAAATGACCCATTTAATTCACGAAGGAAACAGCCCATTTAATTCACGAAATAAACCGCCCAATTAAATGGTCTGTTAAGAATTTAGAAAACGCGTCGGTTGACTTTCATTAAGACGGGTTTTCACGGGTGCGTTTCTTAGCGGAAAGAAACGGCGGGGCTCGTGCGGGCCCCACCTCACAAATATCCTACCAAGGGGGTAGGATATTTCTGGATAGCATCCTATCCAGTTCAACTCAGTTCAAGCCTCCTTTAAGTGGCTTCAAGTGGCTTCCAAGTGGCTTAAGTGAAATAAAATAAAGTTGTCGCAAAATTATTTTATTTCTTATCTTTAAGCCCGAAAATTAAAAACCACACCCGAGCAAACGCAACTCCGGAAGAGGCGTTTCTAAGAGAATACCGGCGCTGCGATTTCATCGGTGCCCTCAGAATTCGATTCCGGGCACCGGTTCAAAAGTTAGAAAAACCCGCTCGTCCGTTCACTGAACGTACCCGAGCCAAACTTCAGAAAATGATTCCGGGCACACCGGGCCTCGGAATCAGGCGCCGTCAGAAACTGCGTTCTTGTAAAATTCCAAAGAAAATTAAGAAAAAAATTTCCTTGAAATTTACGGGTCTTTACATGTCTCTTGATCTATTGTTTCTTCATGGGAGTGTTATACGGTACTATGTGGAACTAAGGGATGGAGTACAAGTTGGGGATTATCAAAGCCTGACTATGAGTCAAGAGATGCTTCATCTATCAGATCTCCATCCATAGGTTTCAGAGTGAAGCTGGTGCATAGTCAGGAGTCCTAGGATTGTGGGTAGTATTACTAAGATCATACCTCTACCATTTCAGTTAGGTTGTTACTTTGTTTCTTTTCTGGTTTCAATGGCCCAATGATTGGGTCCCCTTCCCTCCCCTTTCTAATTGGTGGGGTTTTGGATCCTTTCAAAGAGTGTTGGAACAATTATTTCCGCCTCTATTCAAGAGTGGGTGGATTAAATTTTCATGTTTTGTTCATCTCAACTTTGGTTGGTAGGTTCTTTTAGGAGAGTTTTGGTGGGATTTTGTGAGTGAGGCCCAATTATATCTCATGTTGAATTGTTTTTTGTTCGTTGCAAGTTGGGTTCTAATGGTGGGGAGACCCACCACAGGTCTCGTTGATTTTTCCTCCTAAGAACTTATCTAGTGATAGTTATTTCTTAATGGTGGGGAGTACATTTTATAATCCACTGGAATCTTTGGTTTTCATGAGTTCTATTTGGTTTGGGTGATTTTTGGGTTCATTGGTAGAAGTCCCAAAAACTGGGTTCTTGGTTTGGTTGTGGAGGTAGTGACTCGATCTTTTGGTTGATTCTCAGGAAGTGGTTGAGAGTTGGTGTTTTGGTTGAGGTAAGAGGATTAAGTTCCAATAATGGTTGATGGTGTGTCATTGGATTAGTAGGATGGACCATATTGATAAATAATTATTAGGTGTTGATCAATTAGTTGGAATGTGTTATGTCTTTCTTGGGGAGGAAAGCTTTAATGGTGGGGAGAATTGTCACACCCAAATTTTTTTTCTTTTCATGTCATGGTTTTGATCTGGTTCATTGAAAATACCAATCCTTTTATTGGGTGTTGGGTGAGATTACTTTTGAGTTTTTAACTACCATATATTTCTAATCACCCTAATTTGGGTTCTCCATTACTTGCTTAGGAGTTTTTGGAGAAGGGGTGGTTACTTCATGATTTGGGCCAACTGTGAGCCCATTTCCAGATTTAAAAACATATTTTGTTTCTTTTATAACTCATTAATTTTTTATCATTTTTAACTCATTAAACTTTCCAATTGTCCTAAACTTATATATTAAAACTACCATATCCTTTTTTACCCATTATAAATTTATAATCATGGTGAATTGGGGTTACTTATTTAAGTATTGGGCCAGCCCATGGGCCCATTTCCAATTTTTAAAAAATAAATTTTTTCTTTTATACCTAATTCAATTTTTAATATTTTTCCATTATCCCACCTCCGAATAAAATCCCATACCCCTATACTCACCCCCATTATCTATTTTACCTCTTTTGAGCTCATATGAGTTGTGTATTAGGGAACACTTCTTAATGTCTCTCAAATCGTCCAAAATCAAAAATGTAAATTCATTCATCCATAAATCATTCCATTCGTACTCTTTTTCCTACAGATAATATTTTCCTGGTAATTACAGACCTTAGTAGACTCTAAAATAAGTTTCAATTCATTCCCTTTTCTCTAATGGTTCAGATCTAATGGAAGACAAAGAGTTTTCTAGTTGAAAAGGTGAGATTCCTTCTCCTTTCTCCTCCCTCTTCTACCTCCTTTCATTATTTCTTGGTTTTATAATATCTACTAGTCATGATATACCTATAGTTATGCTATCCTATGATTTTTCATGGGGTTTTTTTTCGTTTGGGTCTGGTCATCATAGGTTTAGGGTTTGTAAACCCTCAGATGGTGATATTGGGTGTGTGTTTCCATTACGCCAAGGATTTGAGGTAGGATATCTCTTGCACATGCCTTTATCATTTAAGATTAATCATTTTATTATTTTTTTCATCTGATATATATGTTTGTTATTATTTTTCAGAATTTGGATAATTTTCTTGGTGTGCAAAATGGTTGTTTAATCCTTATTTTTTGAAAGGTAGTTTTGTTTTGTTATAAAAGTGTAGACCAAGTGTTTGTTTAAATGTTACACTATCTTTCAAAACTATTTTTTGAGGTTTATAACCTGTTTTATGGTATTTTTAATATGTTACATTATCTTTTATAAAATATGGCATGTAATTGGTGTTTTATTCTTTGTCATGTGCTTAAAATAAATTGTTTTGTTTAAAAGGGCATGTCATGTGTTCAGTAAATTGCCCAGTTGGCTTTTATGTGTTATGTTTGATTTAAAAATAACTTTTTTGGATTTATAAAAGAATTGGGAGAATGATCAATGGTATTTTGGTTCCTCATATGGATTTTAAATTTGTATTTGGTTTTACAAACAAATGGGTTTTGGTTTACAACATGTTTTGGCCCGAGTTGTCGGAAAATGGTCTATTTCACATCCTTTTAAAAATGGTTGTGTTTTTAATATGTAACCTGAATGTTTTAAGGGGTTTATGAATGTGTTTTTCTGATATAAATGGTGTGTATACACCTCCTTAATAAAAGTTAAATGCATACCTTGGTCAAAAGATAGTTTTGATAAAGGCTTAAAGGCTCGTTTGGCATTTGTTTTTTTTTTGTAAAAATGGTTTCCATGTGTATTTAATATTCTATCTTGGGGGGAAATTTTATGGTCCATTAAAATAATTTATTAATTGGTTTTGGGGCTGCCAAATCTGGTTTGTTATGTTATTTACGGTTTTTTGGCCTTAAAAGATCATTTTTGAATGGATTTTATGTAACGCCCCAACCCCAGTTACCCAGAGTCGGTGCATTATTTTAATACATTAGCATGATCACAAGGAAATTATGTCTTGAAAGACCGGTCATTTTAGTATTATTAGAAACAAGATTAATACATAAGTTCAACTTTACAACTTGAAAAGAAATACAACAAGAATTTATTCCATTAGAAACATTCAATCCTCCTAGATTAAGACTGCAAGTCACTCATAAATAACTTCTTCATATCCTGGGAAAATGAAACATAAGAAAGGGGTGAGCTCAAACACTCAGTAAGGGTAAGAAATACAACAGAAGATAACATAAATAGTAAGCATGGTGAATAATTGAAACCACATGCCTTTACCAATAACAAACATGAATACTTTTATTGTAGGAATATGATCTCAGTAAATAATTCCATAATAAAACATAATCATGGGTATTCTACTAGTCGAATGACCACATGAACCATCAATATTATTTTCATAATGAGGGAATGTATAATGACAGACATTCTGAAACATTTTTTCAAGGCCTAAGCCAAGAAGTCTCAAAATGATTAAGGCCTCGGCCAAAACCATATATCAAATTGGGAAAGGTCTCGGTCAATTCCTCGTCTAGTTGTCTCATGAGACTTACCGATGCATCGAGGAGCTATAGCGGTCTCTACCCGTCATTTACTAAGTCCAATACATTCTTCATATGAAAAGGTTGAAATATAACATAAAAATTCATAATAAAACTAGCATATGAAATGTAAATACTTTAACCATAAACCATGAATGGTATAAAAATATCACATCCACATTCAAAAATATCACAAAACCTTTAATACAGTATGGAAGTTTTGTATCATAATAAATCAATTCAAATAAACTTAAAATCCATCAAAGGATGTCAACATAGATGAAAATGATTTGTAAAACTCTTTGAAATAAATATATCTTTCTCATGAAATCATTTAAAAGTCACACAATTTAAAAAGGAATACATTTAAATAAATTTTTTAATCAAAGTGTCCCATACCACTTTGAAACCTTTCAAAATAATTAACATTTTAAAAACTTTCATGTCCATATAAATAAATCCTTAAAACCCATTTTGAAAACATGGACATTAATGAGAACGATTTAGAAGAATAAATATTTAAAACATTTAAAATGATGTTTTAGTAAAAATTACCTTAAAAATAATCCCTTTCAAAACTCTTTTATTAAACATGGACATTGATAATAAATATGTCCCATTAAATACTTACACATAAACAATATCGGATAATAATGAGATTGAGGAATAAACCCTTACCTTGTACTTGTCCTTGGTCGAGGGTAGGTTAACCTCCTGTATAATGGAGAAATAATTTTTATTAAATTATTCAAGAACTATATACATTAATATGATATCATATATGATCTTTTAATATTGCTTTGTTAATAATATTTTAGTATTATTATCGTTTCAGGTGTTAACTGATTTGTTTTCCTTTATATGATTTGTTATGTAAGTAATGTTTGTTATGGATAGGATGTATCTTATTCATATTCATAATGATATTAAGTATTTAAACATTATTTTTAATCATTAAATGAAAATTATTATTGAATGGATACGATGGGGAATGAATCTCATTGTGTTCGTGGAGACGGTAATCCGTACGTACGCACTAGCGACAATTTGATTCTTCTGATATTAAAATAATATATAATTGGATGGTATATCGTATATAAAAAATCATTATCATGTTATATTTATTATTTAAATCAATTATACAACATTATTATACCCATCCAAATAATAATGTATTTAATAACAACTATACCACAACGTGGAGACGGTAAGCCGTACGTATGCACGTATGGTGACATGTCATTCAAAGGATGGATAGAATAATGAATATAGTTGTATCATATTTATAATAACATCACATTATATATAATATACTGGATTTATTATTTTATAATGGAAACAACAAAGAAATAGGAAGTGGAAGAAGAAAGGAACTTGAAAGAGGTGATGAAATATTTAACTCTTCTTCGGGTTCTTCCTTTTGATATGATCATAAGGGCTCCTTAGGTTGGCTTTCTGACTAAAGTAATGCCTCTAGGATGAAGTTAGGATAGTTGAGAGGGTATTTTTGTAGGGTTTGGCTGAGCCAAATGGATTTGAAGGTGTGAATTAGAGAGAAGGGGGAGTGCCCTTTTATAAGAGGGGTGAGGGGCACTTTAGGAAAAGCTAGAAATATTATTTTATAATAAAATAATTTTCGGTTTCTAATGGCTCAAAAATAGATTATTTAAAGGATAAATTATATATGGGTCTAAAATCTCTCAAAAAATAGGTTCTATACAGGTTTGGGTCACTATATTAACCTTATATTTTAGATTTAACTCTTAGTTAAATAGTTTGACATTTACCATGTCTCTTTGTATTTTTATATTATATGGTAAATAAACTTACTATAAACTTAAAATAGAACCCCAAGTGGTTAATTAATGATAATCCTATAATTATATAAGTATTTTTTCCGAACCATATATTTTTAGGAATAGAATATCAATTAATAATATAATATTTTTTTTTCAAATTAATTTATGTCAATTTTGACACTGTTAGGTATTTGGTTTTTGTGAAAGTCATCACAACTTTATTGATTCGAACAAGATACATTGAATCAACCCTAAAATGTCATATTCGCCTATAAAATTCATTTATGTTATAAAAACTTTGAAATTATATTTATTTTAATATTTATAATTCCATTTATTTGATTCTTTCATTAATAAGGTAATTACTGAATCATCATTGTGTCATAAATAAATTTAATTATTTAATGTCTAAAAATTATAAATAAAATACCATTATGTAGGAAATCATTTTATATTTCCAATTAATATTTATAGTTGTAAATATGACTTATATAACCCCATGTAAAAATTGATTTACTAAAAGATATTTGTTTATGTCATTTTTGTCTTTGCTTTAAGTTAATTAAAATAAAGTGTCATTATCTTGCATAAGTGGCTACATGGGGTCCCAAAATCGACCCAACAATGTTCATGGTCATCCATGACTCGTCCAATAAGGTTAGGACAAGTGTCAAGGTAATTTTTTATTATTATAATATTCTTTTTACTTTGAATTACACTATTTACCTTTAACCGCGGTAAATAAAAGTCAAAAGTTACGATTCACCAAAAATTATTTTCATCTTATTGAACCACATTTTACTTACTAATATCAACTTTGTTTCTCGGATTTTCGAAATTCAATTCACAGAAGCGGTAAAATTAAGTTTTATTCAAATTTACAAATACTCCTAGGAGGTGGGTAAAAGATGGTAAAAAGTTTGATAAAATTTATATATATATATAATTATTATAAACTGACTCCAATGTATTAAATTGAAATTATATAGGTAGTATGTATCTATTTTTACTTAAAATAAATTTAAATAAAATAAATAATTATTTAAATAAAAATTCGATTTTAAATAATAACTCAGTGTTTTTCACTATTCATCAAAAATTGAAAGTTTTTAGAAAAATACCAAAAATTCACCCCAAGCTAATTTTGATATTCTGAATTCACAAAATAATTCTATTTTACCAATTTCAAAACATTTAAGTTTAATTAATTAATTTAAATTTAATTCTCGTTGTCAAAACCAAAAGTTGTATTTTTAAGAAATAATAACTATCAAAATATTGACACTTGTTTATATCCAATTTCAAAGTGAAATTACTTAAAATGACCATCATTTGATTAAATGGTAAAAATATAATCTAATTATACTTCCAAACCATTAAAATTTATATAAATTATTTTGATTAAAAAATATCTTTTCAGTTAAAATATAGTATTTTTCACTATTCACCCAAATAAGAAAGTTATCAGAAAAACAGAAAAAATTTATTGAAACTAAATTTTTATGTTTTGATTCTAAAGAAGAAGTTTATTCTATCAAATTGAATATATAAAAGTATCAAATATTGGATTTAAAAAAGGTTCACCATTAAAAGGTGGTAAAATTGCATTTTTAAAAAAATACTTCTTTTTTTCTAAAAAATGAATTCTTTCTTACATTATGTCCAAGAAACTAATAATATGGATTCTAAAATTATAAGTATTATATAAAGTTAAAAATTCAGTTAATACTATTCATAACCACTTTTGAACGGTTAGTTTGGTAAGTCATGGTGCGCTTAAACTCAGTGTTATGTGTAGTGAAAGTTATTGAATTACTTTGAAGAAATAACGTATATGAAATCTTGAGGTGTTACATTATTCCCTCCTTCAATAAATTGCGTCCTCGCAATTTGAAATTGTTCATCGAAAATAAAAGGTTGAAAAGATAAAATACCTTTGTGGGAAAACCCACATCAGAAAATGGGTTAATAAAATTTAGTCTTAATAAGAGGAAAAGGGGAATTAAAAAGTCACCAAAAATTATGATCTCAATTAGGAGAAAATTGTTATAAATTAGATACACATAATTGGAGGAAAAATATAAATATTTATAGGGAGTGATTGAGGTCATCAGTCACAAACGATTGTATAATTGAGGGCCTCAAATCCATCAATCTATGATGATTTAAAATATCATCGTTTCAAAAAAAACATAAGGTATTAGGATGACACATTTTTAGTTTTAAGATACATTACCTAAAGTTTAAGAATTAATTTCTTCATATAATAAGAGAAGAAAATATATATATATATATATATATATATATACTTTACAAGTTTAGTTCCATCCTTTAACTAATTTATACCACAAACTCATCTTTCACTATAAAAGATAATTGAACTTTAAAAAATATTCTATTTCTCTTATTCGTATAGGGTTCCAAAAAAAAGAATTTATAATTCACCTATCAGAACCTTTAAAAAAATAAACTACATTATATGATCCAGGGACTTCATGTAGTTCTGTGGTAGGTGATAAACCCCAATCACACTTTGGTTGTGGGTTTGATTCCCACAGCTTTGTGTGACGCGACGAGTTGTCACAGATTCTGTGTGTTGTCCTTTTTATAAAAATCCAAAAATAACCTTAACAATAGTATCCAATTTCAAAGTTAATTCATTCCAACCCGTAGACTTATCCAAAATACTTCTATCCAAACTCAAAGTCCAAAATTTATAAGGAAGTTAAACACAATGAAGATTTTTTTTTCCACATAATAACATGTGAACACCTTCATTATGTATTATTTTAAAACATGGTAACACCATGAATTACCACAAAACCTTATTGATTACATTTATTATCCCTTTTCCTTTATATAATACTGGATATATTCCTTATATCAAAAATATTGAATATTCCAGTAATGATGAAATAAACAAACTATGAATCAGTTCCAAGGAATTCAAGAATATCCAATATAATTTATCCAAATCAACCATCTCTTATTCCAAAATCACTACCTCATTATCAGGACTATATTAAGGATTAAATTTCCTTCAACCATGTATTTTCCAAAAAGTGTAGGTTACTATTAAGTCACTTTTATTAGAACCATATAATCTCAAATACTCAATAAAATAGTAATGCAGTACAATCCTTATTTATCTCCATAATTCATATAACCAGTATATTATTGATACAACAATCAAATGATATAATTCTATAATAAAAACATAAGAATAGTAGTCATTCCTCTTCATATGAGGTAATATCATAACTTGATTATTATCCAATAGCATCATTTAAGGTATACTCTGATGACTGGGAAATTGTTTCGAATAGTGTCCCAACTCCTTGCAGATGAAGCATTGTACATTTGAAACTTTTTTTCTTACCCTTGCAATCACGTACTTGGTGTACTTTCATCCACACTTATAACAAACTCCCATTCCCTTCAAGAATTTACCAAGGTGATTCTTTCCACAGTTATCACATATGGGAAAATCCTTATTTTCTATCTTCTCGTTATCCATCTTTCTCTCTTCCATTCTTTTCTTCTATTGCTTCCCTTCAAATCCATAGAACTCAGATAATTCTTTACTTATCTTATTATAACACATGATATTATTTCTTTATATTTTGAGAATAAATGGGAGACTATTTCCCTTCTAAATGTTGGCTTAATACCATAAAAGATATGATTCTTCTTACTCTTTGGATCATACGTATTGCTGGAGTTCACATTCCTTCTACTGGGCGCCATTTCTATAAAATGGCATACACTAGGTCAGTTTATGAATTACAATGAATAATTCAAAACTTGTAAAATACCTAACGTAAATTGAATAGTTTATGGATATAATCCATAATCATAAAAAATGTTTTCTTTGAGTAAGTATATACTTATAAACCCTTCATAATTGTTTGTAAAGAAAATGATAATTATCCTAAGCATATCCCCCAGGAGTGTCGTAACTAAGAGTGTAGCAAGGCCCGTTGTCGTGCACCAGTTCCCGTTCGAGTCTAGCTCAAAGAGGTGTTTTTGGGTTTTACCACTAGGTACATATATGCTAGAGCCTCCTCTACCTGCTCGTATCCAGATAGGGATGTATTTCTTTGAAAACTCACAAAATCTCTATAATAAAAAAATTATAGGAAGTTCTTCTATACTAATCCTCAAAGTCTATCTTAGGGTTATGTTCTCTAATCAGAGTTTATCTAAATCTAGTTTCCAAGGTTTGTGCTAAACTTCCTCTGAAACCAACTGTAACGCCCTGACCCTAGTTACCCAGAGTCGGTGCATTATTTTAATACATTGGCATGATCACAAGGAAATCATGTCTTGAAAGACCGGTCAGTTTAGTATTATTGGAAACAAGATTAATACATAAGTTCAACTTTACAAATTGAAAATAAATACAACACGAATTTATTCCATTAGAAACATCCATGCCTCCTAGATTAATCCTGCAAGTCACTCATAACTAACTTCTTCATATCCTGGGAAAATGAAACATAAGAAAGGGGTGAGCTCAAATGCTTAGTAAGGGTAAGCAATACAGCAGAAGATAACATAAATATTAATCATGGTGAATAATTGAAACCACATGCCTTTACCAATAACAAACATGAATACTTTTATGGAAGGAATATGATCTGAGTAAATAATGTCATAATAAAACATAATCATGGGTATTCTACTAGTCGAATGACCATATGAACCATGAATATTATTTTCATAATGAGAGAATGTATAATGTCGGACATTCTGAAACATTATGTCAAGGCCTCAGCCAAGACGTCTAAAAATGATTAAGTCCTCGGCCAAAACCATATATCAAATTGGGAAAGGCCTCGGCCAATTCCACGTCTAGTTGTCTCATTAGACCTACCTATGCATTGACAAGCAATAGCGGGCTCCACTAATCACTTACTAATTCCAATACATTCCTCATATGAAAAGGTTGAAATATAACATAAACATTCGTAATAAAACTAGCATACGAAATGTAAATACTTTAACCATAAACCAAGAATGGTATAAAAATAGAACATCCACATTCAAACATATCACAAAACATTCAATACAATATGGAAGTTTTTTATCATAATAAATCAACTTCAAATAAGTATAAAATCCATCAAAGGATGTCAACATAGATGAAAATGATTTGTAAAACTCTTTGAGAGAAATATCTCTTTTTCATGAAAGCATTTAAACGTCACACAATTTAAAAAGGAATACATTTAAAGAAATTTTTTAATCAAAGTGTCCCATACCACTTTGAAACTTTTCAAAGTAATTAACATTTTAAAAACATTCATGTCCATATAAATAAATCCTTAAAAACCATTTTGAAAACATGGACATTAATGAGAACAATTTTGAAGAATAAATATTTAAAACATTTAAAATGATGTTTTAGTAAAAACTCCTTTAAAAATAATCCCTTTTAAAACTCTTTTATGAAAAATGGACATAGATAATAAATATGTCCCAATAAATACTTACACTTAAAAAATCTCGGATAATAATGAGATTGAGGAATTAACCCTTACCTTGTACTTTTCCTTGGTCGAGGGTAGGTTAAACTGTTGTATAATTGTTAAATAATTGTTATTAAGTTATTAAATAACTATATACATTAATATGATATCATATACGATCTTCTAATATTGCTTTGTTAATAATATTTTAGTATTATCATCATTTCGAGTGCTAACTGATTCGTTTTCCTTTATATGCTTTGTTATGTAAGTAATGATTTTTATGGATAGGATGTATCTTATTCATATTCAGAATGATATTAAGTCTTTAAACATTATTTTTAATCATCAAATGAAAATTATTCTTGAATGGATACGATGGGGAATGAATCTCATCGTGTCCGTGGAGACGGTAATCCGTACGTACGCACAAACGACAATTTCATTCTTCTGATATTAAAATAATATATAATTGGATGGTATACCATATATACAGAATCATTATCATGTTATATTTATTATTTACATCAATTATACATTATTATTATACCCATCCAAATAATAATGTATTGAATAACAACTATACCACAACGTGGAGACAGTAAGTCGTACGTACGCACGTATGGTGACATGTCATTCAAAGGATGGATAGAATAATGAATATGGTTGTAAAATATTTATAATAACATCATAGTATATATAAGATACTTTATTTATTATTTTAGAATGGAAACAACAAAGAAATAAGAAGTGGAAGAATAAAGGAACTTGAAAGAGGTGATGAAATATTTACCTCTTCTTCAGGTTCTTCCTTTTGATTTGATCAAAAGGGATCCTTAGGTTGGCTTTCTGACTAAATAAAGGCCTCTAGGATGAATGTAGGACATTTTAGAGGGTATTTTGGTAGGTTTTTTCCAAGCCAAATGGATTTGAAGGTGTAAATTATAGAGAAGGGGGAGTGCCCTTTTATAAGAGGGGTGAGGGGCACTTTCGGAAATGCTAGAAATATTATTTTATAATAAAATCATTTTTGGTTTCTAATGGATCCAAAATGGATTATTTAAATTATAAGGTAGATATGGGTCGAAAATCTCTCAACCAATAGGTTTTAGACAGGTTTGGTTCACTATATTAACCTTATATTTTAGATTTAACTCTTAGTTAAATAATTTGACATTTACCATGTCTCTTTGTATTTTTATATTATATGGTAAATAAACTTACTATAAACTTCCAAGAGAACCCCAGGTGGTTAATTAATGATACACCTATCATTATATAAGTATTTTGGCCAAACATTATATTTTTAGGAATATAATATTAATTAATAATATAAAATATTTTTTAAAATTAATTTATGTCAATTTTGACACTATTTGGTATTTGGTTTTTGTGAAAGTCATCACAACTTGATTGATTCTAAAAAGATACATTGAATAAAATCTAACATGTCATATTCACCTAGAAGATTCCTGGTTGTCATAAAAACTTTGAAATTATATTTATTTTAATATTTATAATTCCATTTATTTGATTCTTTCATTAATAAGGTAATTACTGAATCATCATTGTATCATAACTAAATTTAATTATTTAATGTCTAAAAAATATAAATAAAATACCATTATTTATGAAATATTTTTATATTTCCAATGAATATTTATAGTTGTAAATATTACTTATATAACTCAATGTAAAAATTGATTTACTAAAAGATATTTGTTTATGTCATTTTTTCATTTACTTTAAGTTAATTAAAATAAAGTGTCATTATCTTTCATAAGTGGATCCATGGGGTCCTCAAATCGACCCAAGGATTCCCATGGTCGTCCATGACTAATCCAATATGGTTAGAACAAGTTTCAAGGCAATTTTGTATTATTATTATATTCCTTTTACCTTGAATTACCCTATTTATCTTTAACCGCGGTAAATAAAAGTCAAAAGTTATTATTCACCAAAAATTATTTTCATCTTATTGAACCAAATTTTACTTACTGATATCAACCGTGTCTCTCGGATTTTTTAAATTCATTTCACATAAGTGGTAAAATTAAATTTTGTGCAAATTTGCAAATGATCCTAGAGGTGGGTAAAAGATGGTAAAAATTTCGATAATTTTTTTAGATATCTAAAATTATTATAAACTGAATCCAATGAATTACATTGAACTTATATATTTATTATTTATCTATTTTGACTTAAAATAAATTTAAATAAAATAAATAATTATTTAAATAAAAAGTCGGTTTTAAATAATAACTCAGTGTTTTTCACTATTCATCAAAAATTGAATGTTTTCAAAAAAATACCAAAAATTCACCCCAAGCTAATTCAGATATTCCAAATTCAAAAATTAATTCTATTTTAACAATTTCAAAACATATAATTTTCATTAATTAATTTAAATTTAGTTCTCGTTGTCAAAACCAAAAAGCGTATTTTTAAGAAATAATAACTATCAAAAGATTGACACTTGTTTATATCCAATTTCAAAGTGAAATTACTTACAAGGACCATCATTGTATTAAATGGTAAAAATATAATCTAATTATACTTCCAAACCATTAAAATTTATATAAATTGTTTTGATTAAAAAATTTGTTTTCAGTTAAAATAATGTATTTTTCAATATTCGCCCAAATATGAAAGTTATGAGAAAAACACCAAAAATTTATTGAAACTAAATTCTTATGTCCCTATTCTAAAGAATAAGTTTATTATATCAAATTTAATATATAAAAGTTGCAAATATTGTATTTAAAAGGGGTTTTCCATTAAAAGGCATTAAAATTGCATTTTTTGAAAAATACTTCTTTTATCTAAAAAAATGAATTTGTTCTTACATTATGTCCAAGAAACTCATAATATGGATTCTAAAATTATAAGGATTATATAAAGTTCAAAATTGAGTTAATACTATTCATAACCAATTTTGAACAGCTAGTTTGGTAAGTCGTGGTGTGCTTAAACTCAGTGTTGAGTGTCATGAAAGTTATTGAATTACTTTGAAGAAATAACGTACTATGAAATCTTGGGGTGTTACATTTTATGTGCAAGGCCTAGTTATACTCCTTGAAATGGTTATACAAATCTTTTTAGTGGTTTATTGATTCATGAAAGAAATGTGAAGCATGTTTGCAGGCTGTTTATGTGTTTATGGTTTGGTAATGGAATTTTGATGTGGAAAGTGTATTTGATAATATGTGTAACTTGATTGATCACTAAAGGGAATATCAGGTATCTAGGTGGGCGGACGTGTACTAGTATGCTAGTGATTCCATGGGGTTTGGCCCCTGTTTCACATAGCAAGTTTGACGATGACAACACTAACTAAATTATGATGATGATGTTTTGGGGGGACCACTAGGTTATGGGTATGCTCCCTACTAGTGGCTCATGTGCAGAGAACGGATATTTATTATGGTTAATTTCACCGAGATACGAGGTACCTGGGGCTCAAAACTAACTAGTACCTAGGGGTGTTTCCATAACTTGTGCTTATTGACAATTTTATACTCACCATCGGCATACGGTGTGTTTGGTTGGTAAATTTAGTAGTGTTTGTGATTTATTTAAAATTGTAAATTCTTTAAAGCATCCCTCTTGAAAACTATTTTCATTTTGAAGTTGCGCCTCTTTGAAAATTGTTACTAGCATTCTTGTTTATAAAACATGCATGTTTTTGTCTGGTAATTTTTTTTATATAGCATGAGAACTCATTTGAAAGACATACCTTTATATCTTGTATTTATAACTTGAAATTGATGTTTCTTTTATTTTATAGGATGTGCATTGGGAATAGAATATCATTCTAACCTACTGAGTTTTAATACCCACACTTATAGTTTTCTTCTATTTTTATCCCTTGTGCAGGTTTCATCTTGATTTTTATTACCTTGGGTGATGTGTGATCATTATGTTGTAGAGTGACCAAAAGGGTCACATTGAGTTATTTGGTTATTGGATTTTGTCAGTTGAGTTGTTGGTTTAGTTGTACTTTCAATTTCTTGTACAAATAATGTCCAGTTTAGTTTTTATATAAATGTATTTTGGGTTGTCCATTTCTTTCTGTTGTTTGTTCGATTGTTTATATATGGTCGAAATCATTCCCTTGTGTACTCTATTGATTCCCTTGGTGATTGTCTCCATCCCGAGAGGATCGGGAACACCTCTCGGGACTTGTCACGGCTGGCCCTTGTGACCGGTTCAGGGTCGACTCGGGCTGGTTCGTGACATTGATAATTTAGGAAAGAGATTCATAATTAATTTTTGATGTATAAGAAGTAGTCTCACATCAAACTGACACATGATGTGACAGTTATGACTCAAAGTATGTGTTTCTAGTTTGAAATGATATTCTAGTGAAAAACACTAGTGACATACTCAAAACTAATAAAATACATTCAGATTGTTTTGATAATTTAGGAAAATGATCCATAAGTAATTTTTGATGGGTAGGAATTAGTCTCACCTCAATCTAATGCATGATATGATAGTTATAACTCTAAGGGTTTCTTTATTAAAAATTGACATTAATTTTATTAAAAATAACAAGTGATTTACTCAAAACTAATAAAATTCATTAGGATTGTTTTGGAACTTTTAGAAAATGATCCATAAGTAATTTTTGACATGTAGGAACCAACCCACCTAAATAAAATGCATGGTGTGACCGGTATTACTCAAAGTGTGTCTTTTTATTTAAAATTGAAATTTTATTAATGTATTATTTCATATTAATGCTTTATTTATTTCTTTATAGTATTAATAACATAAGATTTGTTTTCTTATATAGGTGGATTCTTTTGCTCATGTAGAGGTGTTTGTTTCAGTAACTAATACCATGAGTGGAATTTTTTTAGAGGGGGTCAAGATCACCAAAGAAGATGAAACATTAATGTTTTTAAATGTTTGTGGATAATTTTAAATGTAATTATACAAAACATTATTTGAAATTTATATAGTAGTATTATTTTGTATTCATGATGTCAAATTTATTTCAATTAAATTATATATTTTTCATACAAAGGTTACATGTTTTTGCTACAATGTTCTATTATACAAACAACACATTGCATTGGTTTGGGCCTTTATCAATCCTATGTATAGTGTTGATAAATCCCCCCCTTTGTTGATGCCTTTTTAAAACTAATAAAGGGGACCCCCCCCCCCCTTTTAACGGTGCTAAGGACAATAGTGATTTTTTAGCACTATTAAAGGCCTTTTTGTGCACTGTTAAAGGGTATATTTGCAGTAGTGGAAGTTTCTCAGGTGAAATATGTTCACCTATGACTTGATCTCATTGAAAATACCATCCTAGAAGTAATTCATCCTTACTACCTCATATACTACCAAATATGGAGAAAAACATGCTCCCATGTGTTGTATGCATGAACTTCCAATCCCTCTCATCCCTCAGTGTCTCTGGATAAAAGTGTCTTAAGAACTTCACCTCAAAGTCCTTCTAGGGTAGCTCGTCTTACTGATCAACTTACTCCATGATGACCCACCAACACTTTTATGGTCCTCATATCATGAAATCAACACGCTTCATCCTCCTATGCGAGAGTATCTCAAAATACTTGAATATCATCTAGGAACACTTTATCTAGAACTTAACTTCCTTGTTTCATCCCTCCCTAGTGAATGTATATGGATGTTGTTGCTAGAACTCTCTATTAATATCAGGCATCAAAGGTATGGTGTGAACATTCTCCCTATCCATGGATCGCATGACCCATCAAAAACTGTCACAAAGTTGGTCATCCATATGGTTTTTTGGGGTCATAGGAAGTTTTGATTTAGCTACATTAGGTTTGTGTTAATTACCACTCTCTTGATTCTTAACTCAAAGAAAATATAGTGAAGTTTTCTCAATAAGGGTCAACACACTCTTTAGAACACATGATAAACAACAAGATCAAACTCAAAATGTGAAAACAACAACCAAGAACCATTGTCTCAAGGTTACTATATACTTTCCTTAACAAGTGAATTTTTATTACTTAATAGTTCCATTTATTCATTTTTATCAGATATGTCAATGGATTAAATTTAATAGTTTAGATAGTAAGATATGTTACATGAAATAAATATGTCCCTAGTTCGAACAATGTATGTCAACATATTTCCATATGTGCCTTCCATGATGCATGTATACTCATCTTGTTCCATACTTACCCTTGAGTAAAATCTCATAAAATAGTAACATCATACAAAAATTTAATTTCCAATGGTTAAATAACATCATAACTATAATAATGAGCATAATTAACAACAATCTCATCCCTGGGAACTTGGGGTTTCCCCCATGCATAGGTTAGCTACTCTCATACATGAGCTCAATACCAAGACTTGAAACATCCTATTCTCATATCTACCTTTCCTATATAGTAAAGAAACTAAAAATACCTAACCTATGATATCACTTTGTAACATCACCATCCTAGTTCTCCATCATATAACCAAGTCGGGTGGTTAAGTGTTCCTCCCCAAACATTAGAAGATATCAACTAGCAACAAGGGTGTAAGGAATGTAGTGGGGAGACTATACCCTTTGGAACAATGTTATAATATCAGTATAAATAAGATAAAAAAATAATACAATCAAACCAAAATGAATCCAAACACAACCAACAAACCAAATAATAATTGTAAATCTTGTCATGCCATAATTTATGCTAATATAAATGATGTGATGAAATTCATATAATTAAACTAAAAATAGATTCCAAAAACCCTAGTCTTGAACCCTATGCTTGGTCCCATCTCCATGATCCAATCCCATTCAATAATGTAATCAATAAAGTATAGGGTCCCTTTCACTTGTCCATAACTACATCCATGAAGTTTTCCTAGGTACCAAATGGTGCCTGAATAGGGTGTGAGTACAACTCAGTAGTCCGACACTATGGTGTCTAAAAAATCTAGTCTCGGAATATATAGTGCATGAAAAGTATGATAAAATGGGGGATAAATTTATAAATCAATGCATAACATCAAACAAACCCGCCACCCCTTGACCTCTAGGTTGACACCCAGGGTCAACCAAACCTTCTTTAGCACAATTTCAGATATCCCTATAAAGTGGTGAATCCTACTACTCATGATGGATCACACATGTCATTAGCAGATTATCCAACCTAGGATGAATCACAAATATCATGTCTTAAGTAACCATAAACCCTACCATTAGGAATAAATACTATGCTCTGTGTGAATTACTATGTTATAGTAACTTACACATACCCATGGGATATTACCCATGACAAGGGTGAAGTAACCAAAGATATTGGACTCCATGAGAATTCCCATGTTGGAGTTGCTTATGTGTTCCTAAGGCATAATACCATGTCAAGTGAAAATTAAATGATACGAGACTCTATGATAATTCTAATGTTGGAGCCACTTATGTCTTCCCATAGAACATTACCCATTCCAAGGGTGAACTAACCAATTATACGTGACTCTATGAGAATTCTCATGCTGGAGCCACTTACGTGTTTCTATGGTCCAAAACCATACCATGTAAAATATCTTAAGTAACCACACATCAATTACAGGTAATCCAAAATAATTCCAAAGCACTGATTATTCTAAACATGATAACATAATTCATATTGGTCAATTCACAAAATTACTAATTATCAATCCATCCATTCCTTTGTGTTATATTACAACTATCCCTTTAATTATAGCGAATTCAATTTCATATATTATTCAAGTTTAATTACCAATTATACCTTTATATCTTCATTATATTTAGATAATTTCCATTTCATACCACTTTTCTAATTAAAATATAGGTAATTGGTTATCCATACATTTACATCAGTTCTAGAGTTATGTCAATTTACATTGTTGATCTAATTTTTAATCAAATTTCTAATTTATAAAGGGCTCTAGGTTCATTACATACATATTCTACCTAATAGTTAAAGGTTTCCACACTACTTAGGTTCCCTCAAGTTTTGTATCAATTCAAACCAACCCAATGACTTCCAATAGAGGTCTATATATATAGATTTAATCAAATCAACAGGTTTTCATTTAGGTTGGGTCACACGCAGGGTGTGTTAGTGTGATTTCACACATTGAATATACTCAAAAAAAGAAACAAATGTTGGGATTTGTTCTAGACCAACCACCTCAAAATAAGATAAGATAAATAAAATCCTCAGTGACCAAGGTAGAATTGGGTTCATCATTCCTTCCCTTCAATGAATACCAAGAAATTGTTTTAGTATATGACATAAATCATTGATTCAGATTTCGTAGTTTTGAACCATGGTTCTCCCTGAGAGAAAAATGACAACAGAAATAAGGAGAAGAATAGTAACCAAGTGTCTTACCATCCATATCTCAGTCTAGAACACCGAGATCCAACTGAATCTACCTTTGGGTCAAATACGACTCTCAAAATCACCTAAAGGATGGAATTTAAGAGAAAAGAGAATGAAGATTAGGAGAAATGCAGGGCACATAAGTTAAAAAAACTAATGGACACAACCTCATTTATTATGTTAATTGAGGTTTCGCACAGTGAATATTCTAGTTTTCATATACATAAAAAAACATGCCACCTTAGCAAAAAATACCAAGAAATAGTACACGTCATGAATGATATTTCATTTCATGAACTGATCTTACCTAGAAAACCCTTTCACACCCTGAAATAATTTCATGGAATCTTCCCAAAACATTCTACATCATGAATACACATTTTTGGTATGAATTACTTCCTATATCTAGATTCCATTTCCCTTATCTTTTCTCCTCTAAACACCTCTATCAATTTGACTTGTCTAAGAATGAGGCTCATTGATAGAATTAAAAAGATTCAAATAAAAATTTAGATAGTAACATACCTAAAAAATATAGGGTATTATATCTTGGATGTGTCCTTGATGGTAAGATCATGAATTCCCAACATTATGCATTTACTTCAATTAGAATTCATTTATCATTACCCATGTCTTTACTTTCATCCATGGATTTATTTCATGATCAATTTATTGATTAAATTTCATATTTATTGATTATTTACTTTTTCATAGTGTTATGCCTTATCTACTCATGATATATTATGTTTTACTCTTTCCCTTACTCATCATTTGAGCTCACCCATTATTATGTTTCCTTTCCCTGAGATATGAAGATGGAATATTTGAATGATATTCAAAGTTTCAATATATTTTTTCATGATATGTTTTATTCTTCAAATGAAATATAGAAATTATGTATGTTTTTAGTCTCCCGGGACTGATAAACATACCAATCCATTATAGTGTGATCCCTTGTATCTTGTAATAATGTAATAAAGTAGACATTGGATCTGGGTTACTAGAGTTAGGGTTGTTATAGTTGGTATCAAAGGAAGTTTTTTTTTGGACTCTTGTGAAATAGATTTTAGAAGAACATAGTTAGAATGATAATTAAGATAACCCCCCTAAAATTTTAATAACTTTTAGGTATTTTTATTTTATGTCTCAATATTCATTATGTTACGAGATAATTATGTGTGTAACATTGTTTATAGATTGCACCAAGTAGAATAAAGGGAAATAATTTCAACACTCATAGTTAATTTAGGGATCTCCATTATAATAAATTCAATATAGTTATTATTGTAGATGAGTATATTATGTCCATATTGTGTAAACTAGCTCAATTTATAAAAAATAACCTCATTTGTACAGAGAAGCCTATTATTCCACAACATGGTGTTATTATTTTGGATCGATTTTTGTGGTAGAGGCCTCCATCCTTTAATACAATTACTAATTAATCAGCAGTCAAGAAATGTTTCAATTCCCTTGAAAAGATATTTCTAGCTTTGGGAAGTAAAGAAAATGAAAAGGTTATTCTAGTAGTATATTATTTAAAAGGAGATACAGATCAATAACGGTCATTGATTCAAAATACTAAGAAGGGGGGTTAGATAGAGTGAATAGAATAGAAAACCTTTAAAGTGATTTTCTTTGAGAAATATTTTCCTTGAGAAGAACAAGATGATATGGAAAGGAAATTCCTTGATTTAAGATAAAAGGAAGAGGAATTTTTTTATAAGTATGAGGAAAACTTTACAAGATTATCAAGGCATGCTAAAAACTATGTATGTAATCTAAAATATAATTTTTATCATTTATTTGATAGTCTTAAGTCGATACTTTGAAGGGTACTAGTCTCTTAAATTTTATTATCTTATAATGATATAGTATCAAGTTCCATTAGGATAGATAAATAATTCTTAAAATCATACATCTTCAAATGAAATCAATATAAGAGAAGGAAGTTTGAGTACCAAAAAAAAGAAATGCGGAAAAAGAGAATAAGGAGAGGATGGAACTTCTAACATGTGATAATTTTTTAAAGAAACAACCTGATTATTTCAAAAGGGAATGAAATATTGTTACAAGTGAGGAGATAAGGGATATATAGCTCATGAATTCAAGGGAAATAATAAAATCCATGATATTTAGTGTTTCAAATATAGGAAGATAGAGTAATATTCAATCCAATTATACAAGTGTAAAGTATTGACTTAATAATTTCATTATGTTATTAATTGATTTTATCTTGGTATATTATAAAAGAGGAAAAGAGGAAGATAATCGGTTGTAAATTATTCATGGGACTCCCATAGGAAATTATTTATTTTAGAAATTTATCATGTGTGAATAATGGCTTAAAAATATTTCTTTTCATGGAAATATTGTCTCCAAGGATGGAATATTTTGTGATTTTTCTAAGACAAGTAATACCATTACCATAATATATAACCTTTAGGGTTAATATGTGTTTTGAATTAATAGAAATTACAGTGAATTTATGTGACTATATGATTATAAGGTATTCAAATTTTGTTTAGTATATTATAAAGAGTTTTAGGGTTTAATGATTAATGTTGAACCTATAGTGTTATTATTTAGATTTTAGAGATTACTCCTTTATTTTATGGTTTTATTTATTTAATATTATTTTTACTTATTCTAACCATTTTTTATTTTAGTAAAAGGATATAAATGGGAGGAATAAAAAGTCATAAAATATTTCATACAATGTATAAAATTATCCTTTAATGAATCTAAAAATTTCTCAAATATTAATTTATTGCTTCGAGCATAAAAAATTAATCTTTTTCATTCATCATTTTGAATATAAGATGACTCAAAGGTATAAAAATGATCAAAGCTCAAGCAAAGAATGAAATCAAGTAATTCTATATTCTTATAATTTCTTAAAATTTGGAAGATAAATCTATTAGGTTTTATATAGAAATTATCACTTAACTATCAATTTACACATTAAGAAACAAATTCACAAGTAGAAGTGTTATAAAGTAACATATATTGTTCATGAAATATTTATTTATGAAACAATAATTTTCCATATCCTAACCTAGAAATTAAAATTCATAAAAAAATTATTATGGCATGATATGATCAAAATGAATTAAAATTGTGAGGCCAAAATTTCTATAAGGAGAGGAGAATGTAATGCCTCATGATTTTAGTTTATGAATATTATGTATGATGACTTATGATGCTCACAACACTAAACTTAAATGAACTATGAAATAATATTTAATTAATATTATTTAAATAAAACCATTATGACCAATCCATTGAATTGGTGGGCATGTATATGAGTATTAGAACTATGAGATATATTTTTTTCCTTTAATAAAAATTTAATTATTAATTTTTAAAAAATAATAACTCAATTTTGAATATGACCATATAAGATTAAAGGAGATATTTTTTAAAAAACAGACCAAACTTTTTTTATTAAAATAAATTAAGCTAATAACTTTAGATGGATAATTTTAATGAAATATATGAATCATGTATTTAAAAAAATAAATAAATAATTATCTAATGGTGGATACAAGATAAGGAATGAGTATAAATTCATTTTATACATTAAAAATACATTTTATTCAAAAATTATTGTTATTTCATTTTGTGTGCAGATATTATGATTAATTTCTATCAATTTTAGAAATTTTATTTGGTAAAATGGAAATAGTTTTCAAAATAATATTAATATAATTTTTTGGGATTTTTTTTAAAAGAATGTTTTTGGGTGAATAGTGGAAAATACTGATTTTACAAAAACTGTCATTTATTTTCTTTAAATAGAGTAATTTAAAAGTCCCGTTATATTTAATATTTATTTTAAAATAAAATAAGTTTAATTTTATTTAAAATAGTTCAAATAATTCCATGGTAATCAGCATTATACATCATTTTGGTATAAAATCATCTTTATGCTTAAAATAGGTATTTTTCTAAAAACTATTTTTCATAGCATTTCACGCACTTGTATTAAAATTAATTATTGACACTTATATATATTAAATCATAGAAATTATATTACATATTTTGAATCATCGTATTCAAATTATTTAATAAGTTCCATTTTATTTTTAGTTATAATGAATAATAATCATGATAAAAATTTATCACCACAGTAAAGGATAAAATTGTTTAATCGAGGTTGAAATTATGGGATAAGGCTTATAAATCTCTGAAAAACTTATTTTAATCTCAATGTATGTCTATATTTAATCCATAATCATAATAACTTAAAACATATGGCAATTGTTTTCCAATTTCTTATGATTATAACCATTATATTATTTTAAGTAAAGAGTAATTAAAAAATGTCACTCTCTCTCGCATATTATGTTTTCATGATGTAGATATTGATAAAAATGATATATGAGTGAATATAGACGAAAATATTTATTTATAATAAACTATATTTATTATAGTTATTTATTTTTAATTTTTATTGATGGTATAATTACCTAGAACATTTACGGAACACTATTACAATTCTTGTTCTAGCAGTAGAAAAATGAAGTAAATGATTCTAAAAAACATTAAAAGTAATACTTTTTAGGTGAATTATATTGTAATATTAATTTTATGGGTTATTATATTGTTTATTTGTTTTTTTAAGTTTTTATATTTAAATCATATTATTATCTTTATGGATTTGAAGTCAAATTTGGTGAATAGTACTAAAAATGACTTTAAATGGTATTTGATGTATAAAAATTATTTTTAAATAATTATAAAATAAAAAAAAACCCTATAGTAACTCGAATGAATGTGAAATTTTCTATTATATCATTAATTTTCCATTTATTTTTCTATTTTAATTTTTAAAATTACCTCCATGACCCTTTGAGATCGAAAAATTTGTTATCATGGTTAAGGTTAAAGGGGTAAATGAGGGGGAAAACTAAGAGATAAGGTTAAAAATTCTAAATAAACTTAGACAAATTATATTTTTTTAGTTTATTTAGACTTTATACGTGTTATATTTGAATATATGCCATTTGGATCAATTTTACATGAGTTTCATTCATATTATATGTTAATATTTTATGTATTTACAAGATTGTCACCCACATCACTTTTAAAATGGAACCTCCTCTACTCTCTTATCCACACTAATTTATCCTCTTAGATCAAAAAATATAAACCCAAATAACTTATCAAAATATCTATTCATATCCTATAGATAATTTTCTCACCAAAATACCACTTTAAGAAGGCTTGAGGTGTAAGCCAGAGGATGTGACCAAAATAAGAGGTATGTGTTCTTACCGAGATTTTTCAAGTTCATTTCTTATTAATATTCATCCAAATATTAAATAAAAATATTTAAATAATTACACCATTATATTAACCATAATTATATGTTTTTTTAATGTTAAATCCATTTTATATCTCTTTTTAATCCTATGGAAAATGAAAACATCATTCATGTTTACGTATGGCCTACCATCTCCATGTAGCGGTGTAATTCATTTTTCATCATCAATTTACTTGGATTGTTATAAAGTTGGAATTAATAAATATATATTATATTTATAAAATTATTATGATTCTATAAAAATAATATACCATCTATCTTTTTACCCTTAGATCTGTTAGAGAATGATAATTTCTTCTGTGTGTATGTGTGGACTACCATCTCTACAAAGTGATGTGATTCGTTTTTCTATTACCACCATGAATGGATGATTATAAAATTGTATATAATGAAGAAAAAAATATTACTTATATTATTATCATTATTTATATGATGGAAAAATTTCATAATACATTTAACCATTGTCAATATACCAAAGTAATTTTGAAGAAATTAATCAAACAGCCTTAAGTGGTCAGTGTAAGCAAGAACTATTCAATGAATAGATAAAAAATGTTATAAAAGGACCTTAACTAATTAAATATAGATAAAAATGGTTATTAATAAGTTATTTAATAAATTTAAATTCATTATTAAGGAGTATATAATTCATCCAAACAATCATGAATCCAAGGTAATGGTTTTTCATCTCAATTCCACTTCATTGAGACTTATGTTATATTATGCACCTTATTTATTTTATATGGTGTATATACTTCCAATTTGACATATTATATCATCAATTAATCTTTATCTATCATATTTTTAAGTTTCAATTTAATTTTTCTCTTTTAATTGGTTTTGGTTCAAAAATTATTAAACCCATAAAGGTTTATTTTATCTGGGATTTTTCATGTTTAAATTTAAATTGGAAGAATTATATTATATTTATACTATTAAACCCCATATATTTTATTATACTCTAGTTATTTATATGGTTCCCATTTTTTTCTACAAAATTTTCCTCTCTTTGGTACTCAAAGACTGAAAGAAAGTTTTCAAACAAAACTGAATTATTTCTATTATTTTTTCAGAAATATTTCTTTTCCATATACATATTCTTCAATTTTGTCACACCTGACTTTTAAATTTATTTTTATTTTTTTATTTATTCGCTATGGGTTCTCACGCTAATGTCTAGGCTAGGTCCCTATTTAAAATTTTTGTCATTTAACAATTTTACTAGGTTTCGGACCCATGCGCGATCACCGCGTGGTTGGCGGTAGTCGTGCAGTTGGATCAAGAGTCATGAAATTTCTCATTATTCTTCTTATTATTATTATTATTGTTTTTTATTGTTGTTATTATTATTGTATTATTAATATTCTTTATATTATTATTATTAGTACTACATTATAATAGAATGAAATATATATATATATATATAAAGAAACCCTAGCACTACCCCCCCCCCTCGTGCTTATCTCTAGCATAGTTGTCCTCCCCTGCCTCACCCCTTGCATGGCTGCACCCCCTCGCCATCTGTAGATGGCCACGTCCTCGACCCCCAGCGCTGACCATTATCCCTGCTCCATCCCTCTACGCCTTTGTCCAGCATCTGAATCTAGGCCTCACCCTCTCCCAGCAGCTGACTCCCAGCCTTGCCCTCTCCAAGCAGCCACTCCGACCAACTCCCGTCCACCCTCCAGGTACCCCATCCCTCCAGCCTCTGGCCTTCTGCACCTCTGGGCAGACTGCGCTCCGGCCTCCTTGCTCTGTCTAGTGGCGCATCTGACCCCATGTTTGGGAATCTACCTCTCCAGTGGGTACACTCCTCCTCCATATTGGTTTGCCAATAAATTTTTAGGGGTTTTCCTTTGATTTAGAAAACCCCCAACACCCGGGTTTTGATTCGCGTGTTTTTATCGTTGTTTAGGGTGCGTAGTTAGTCCGTGAGAGATTGTTCTACTTCCTATCAGAGTTTCATCACATTCGCACATATTTGAGATAGGTGGTTTCATGTGAAAATGTTATTTTATGAACTAATTTGCTTTTTTAATTAATTTATCATGTTTTTTAATTAATTTATTTGGTGAGAATTGTGTTTATTTAAAGAATTATTTTACCTGCGTAATTAATTTCGATTGTTCTGTGATTAATTAATTTGGTTAGAAATTATATTTTAAAGGAATTTAGTTTGTGTTTGATATTTGTAGCGTGTTTATGTAAAAAAATGTGTTTATGATAAAAACCCATCTTGTGATGTTTAATGGATTTTCATGAATTATGCAATTTGTTTATTCAACTATGCAAGTGGTGCGTATTGTTTTTTGGTGTGGAGTTTGTGTGCGTTTAATTCACAAAGGGGATTTTGAGTGGGTTTTATCATATAAATCCTTGTGATACCCTTTTGGAATTGTTTTATAAAATTTTTACATGGTTTATTAAATCATGTCAATGGTGTAAAATGTGTTTAGAGACTGTTTTGGTGTGCGTATTATTTCAAAATGAAATTGGTTTGGTGTGTGTGGTTTGGTGTGTATGGTTTAGTAATTTCATAGCCTGTATTTTGTTGTAAAATGTTTTGAAAGGATTTTATGGTTTTAAAAGGGGTTTTCCATGTTTTATAAATGATATGAAATGTTGGATTCATTTTTGAAGTAATCAGGGTTTATGTAGAAGTGATTTTAAGTTCTCTTTAGATGCTTTGTTGTGTCATTGCATGTTGGCACACCCATGAGTTCACTAAGTTCACACATGGGTGTTTTTTCAAATAAATATTGTTTTTTAATGGTTTTCTTTTAAAACCTTGGTCTCTTAAGTGGTTATTTGGTTTCTATGTAATTTTGGTCCCTCTATGTTAATTAATTAAAGCTTTGGTGGCTCCTTGGTGGTGCACACACGTACATACATAGGAATGTATGTATATGTGTATATATATCTTCCTTGCACATATTACCTCATGGTTTGGGGAATATGTACATTGTATTAAGGGTATATATATATATATGTATGAGAATGTATGTGTTTTCTAGTGTGGTTGATTTTTGTCAAAAGCTTCAAGAGCTGAAGTATCTCAGCTCGGTCCCTTCCTTTTGAGGTAGGTCCTCTATGCCTGCGCCTTTAATTTGAATTACATGATTGCTTAGTTTTTTTAAGTGTGTATACATATTCATGTGTTATTTATATATGTAGATATATATATATATGTTTTTGGTGAAATGGATTGCACCTCTTGGAGATTGGTTTCCCATTAGTTTGCATTACTTTTCAAAGCATGTTTACAAATTGTCTTAATTATAAAGGTGTCTTAAGTGTTTTAGGATAATTTAATAAAAGTTTCCTAGTTATGAAGTGTATTTTGTGAAACAAAAAAGCTTTGGTTAAATGTTTTGTTTAAAACCTAACTTTTTTGGCACCTTGAAGCGTGGTTTGACAATTTAATGACATGAAGGTCCGTTTAGAAATTTTTAAGTGTGTTGTGTGTTTTTAACCTAGAATTGGAAATGGATATGTGAAGTGAATTTGGTATGGAATATTTTTATGGTATATTATAATGATGATATTAAAGGCACGGTTGACAACTTAAAGTGCTTTGTGAAATGGTTTAAAAGTTTATGTGACATGATGGCCTGGTTGGCACATTGGTTGGTATGGCATGTATATGTTTATACATATATATATATATATAGTGGGAAACTCTATAAGATGGATATCCCTTTATGGTTTATCATATAGGGAGTTTGTGTTTGGGGTAGGCAAGTGCGGTGATGGAAGGTGAGTTGAGTCACGCGTGCGAGGGCCTCCTACTTACACAAAATTACTATTACCACCATGGGTTCATGGGTGTATTTTAGAGGGTCAAGTGACAGTTTCTGATCAACCTTGATTAGACAGGTTGGTACCCCTTGGATTTTCTGTTAGGCCAGGTGGTTTGTTCCAGTAGTGAGGCCAGGTTAGGTAAGCTAGTTGGTTATTGACATAGGGTCTTCACCATACGCTGGTAGTTGGTTCCAAACCAAGTACGTCTAGGGATCACACTAGGGGTGTCTAGAAAATTCCAATGGTTGCATACTTGTATGTTACATCCTTCTTTTATGGAACTTTTGGTTATTTTATCTCATGACACTTTTACTTTGTTTTTTTATAATAAAGAACCTGTTTTGGTACTAGTTTTATTTTAAAAGAATTCATTGTAATGACTTATATGCTTTGTTAATTTATTTATAAAAATTAAATAAAAAGGGGGGTTTTCTTAAAAGTATAATCTTGTTACCTATTTATTCAAAGGAGTGGAAAACCATACTTTCATATATCCTATGTGTTGGGAAAAAATCCCTCAAGGTAACATTGCAGTATTTTTGGGTTGATTGTGTTTGTTGACAAAGAAGGTTTCCATAGAGAATTGTTGAGTTCTCGAGAAGTTTTTGACAATCCATGTTGACAAAGAACGATGAAAAAGGAATGGACTATCTAGAGGCGGTACAAAAGAGCAGTAAAAGGAGGCGTCGTTTCCTAGTGTTTGCCAAATTTTTGGGGTCCAAAATTTGGAGGTTGAAGAGCATCGCGAAAAGAGGATATTCTTGAAGATCATATTTTTATATGGCAAAGGCATGAGTTTCGCGAAGATGGGATGCATGGATTGGATTTCGCAAAGACCAGAAAAATGGAGGCAGTGATACTTCGTGATTACGTCAACGCTTCACGAACGACAAAGTTGAAGCGCATCGCGGCGGTGAAGGGATTTGTGAGGGAGATTCATGACAAAGGTGCAAAGAAATGTTGATGGTGATGCTCTGTGATTACGAAGAGCTCCGCGATCAGAAAATTGTCGTGGTGATTCGCGATTTTGACAGAATTCTGGCGGAAAATTTGGAGCTTCGTGATTGGTGATGACGTGGAACTGACTTCGCCCCGAAGGGTCGAGGGTCGGTGGAATCACCTATAAATACAGGTCGACCCCCTCGAGAGAAAGAGAGTGAATTTTTCAGAGAAAATACTTTGCTCTCGGTTCGTGAAGGAAGTTCATGAAGGTAGTGTGCTTCGCGAAAGAGGAGCTACGTGGAGGCTATTCTAGCTCCGCGAAAGTCGTGTGCTCCGCATTGGCTCAGTGAGCTTCGCGAGGGAAGTTGCTTTGCGACAACTTGAGCTTCGTGACGTCCTAAGCATTGCGAAGGCTTGAGATTTTCGACGGTTCGAGCTCCGCGAAATTGTGAGCTTCACAAAAAGGAATGAGCTTCGCGAAGGCTTGTTTGAGCTTCGCGAAATTGGGAGCTTCACAAAGTAGGGTGCTTTGCGAAGGTACTTTCCAAAGGAATTGACCATTGTTCAGTGGCAAAGGGGTATTAATCAGTGGATGAAATTTGGAATTCATTAGAGCATCTACATACAGTGGAGGATACATTCATTAGTGATAATTAAGAGACCTATAGGTCTATAAACTGTGAGTGGATCCCTTCCAAGTGCAGTGAGCATAGGAAGAGGAAATAGGTGATCCTCTCCACCGGCAGTGAGCCAGAGAGAGAGAAACAGGGAGTGACCCTTGGGAAAGCAGTGAGCTGACCCTAAATATTTTAAAGGTAGTGAGCCTGGGACAGAGTGACTATAACCGAACTTTGTATCAACATCTAGTGACGAATAGTGGAATTTGGTACGACCGGCAACTTGTCGGCGTATGCTCCTTGGACGTAGCCCAGGGAGGGTGAACCAAGTAAAAATCTCAGTGTCTGTCTATTTGCTTCCCTACATTGCATTCAAAGCATCATCATTAGATAAAGAAGTAAAGAAGTGATCATACTTTACACACAAGAGAAAACAAAGTGACCCTTGTAATAAAGAGGTCAAGATCCAGTGGGGTAGGAAGAACATTGAAAAAGAATATCCATACCCTGATTCACCCCCCCTCTCAGGGTATATAGGCCCCTATTGGCCCTAACAATTGGTATCAGAGGGCTGGTTTCTTTTATCAGATTTGTTTGCTTCAACTTTTTGTAGTCGATCTATGTGGTTAAATAATCAGACTGCTCTTATTTTGGTGTGCCATGGAAAATGGAAAAACATCAAAGAAGAGTCAGAAGTCAGGCGGTATTCCTCGGTGTCGAAGTGTGTATGGAAAAAGTGTGATTCAATTAAAAGAATAAAATAACTTGCTGAAAGAAGTCCTGGATGAATTTGATAGGGAAAAGATTGATTCACTCAATCATGATGTTGGAATGAGTGAAGTACATGAGCATCGGAGTGATACTGAAACAGAAGAAGAAATTGAAGGAAGAATAGATATGCGAGCTGAGTTAGAGGCTTCTCTTGAGGAGATAGATGTTTGGATAGATAAAACAAAGAAATCTAATAAAGTTGTTCACGATGCCAAACTCTATATACAGCAGTAGGAAGAAGAGAAGTCTGAATTGATGGAATAAATTGAGAAACTCAAGTTATCAACATGAGAGAACTCAGAATCAGTTAGTGAGTATAAGCTTAAGATTGAAGAACAGAAAAGGGAGATCGATGGCTTGAATAGAAAAGTGAAAGATCAAGTCAAGTGTATCGAAGAACCTGATATTTCACGTGATGTTAGAAACACTGATGAAATTAAATCTAAAGATATTCAGATCCAAGCACTAGAAACTGAGATCAACAAGCTAAGAAGTTTGAATCAAAGGCTTATTGACGTAGCTATTGATCTGAGTGAGAAAAATGATTCTCAAGATGAAGAATTGTGACAGAGATCTGTAAAGGTAGAAAAATCAATAGCTGATGTCAAGGGGAAGAATCTGAACACAGACGAGATTCAAAACATGGAATCTAAAAATGATGATCTTGTGACACAACTTTCTGAATTAGTTTAGAAGAATCAAAGGCTACAAAAAGAGAATGCATGTTTCTCAGATTCTGTTGCTCAATAAAAATTGAAGGTAAAGGAGAAAAGTGAAGTGGTGGAAAATCTTACACGAGAATTGGAAGTTGAGATGAGTAGAGGAAAGTCTCTCAAGATAGAACTTGATGATCAACTTGAATCAAGTGAATTAGAGATTCAGAAGTTGAAAGAAGATCTAGAATCAGTGAAGAAGGAAATAGATAAATCCAATGCTAGAGGAAAGCCTAAAATGAAGGATGTCTTGCACTTACTATTTGATTATCCTTCGATAGGTGATGATGAAATGAAAAGCAAATTTTCTATTTCTGAAAATAGGCAAGAACAAATTCTCTTAGCTCAAAGACCATACAGTTTGGAAAAAACTAGTATTGGATTTGATGAATCACCTCCCATGCAGGATAGAAAGAGATCTGTGAATAGTTCCATATGTGAACAAAACCCTACAGGTGCTGGAGATAGGCCTAAGAGGATAGTTACAAAAAGAAGTGATGACATGTGCTTTTTCTGTGGGATTCATGGCCACACATCAAGCTTCTGTTCAGCATCTCTGGAATTCATTTCAGTTTGTGAAAACGGAAACATTAACAAATCTGAGAATAAGAAGAAGCATCATGAGAAATCAGAGAGAAGAGTCTCTTAGAGTAAAGCATCTGTTAGATGCTATTACTGTGGAAGAATGGGACACACCATGAGTATGTTTCAGGAAGCTCAAGATCCCCGTGTCAAAAGAATAACTCAAGGTGTATCAGCATCTCGACATAGAAATGACGAAACGATGTATGCCTTTGATGGAAAATGTTTTGTATGTTCCCATTATGGGAATTTGGAAAGACATTGCAGTAAGAAGAAAGTAGTAAAGTAAAAGGAGGCTATAAAGAGATTCTTGACTCCAGTGATGTATAAAGAGAAATCTAACATTGGGAGACAAAGTGGAAAGTTGGAGAATAAGCTTGGAGCCTCAGGGGAATCACATGGAGCTGAACGAAAGGTGTATCAGTCACCTCCTATGTCATACTCACAACCGCTCTCAAGGAGAGAATGTGAACAAACCTTGAAGATTAAGGGGATATTTACTCCAGCTATGATAAAGAAGAATGAATATTCAATGGAGGAATCATCACCAGTGAAAAAGAGTGTGGTGACTCAGACATCTGATAAAAGAAAGATGAACAAAGAATGTAATGAAAAATTCGCATGTCGTGTTCCACAGCGAAAAGTGGAGGAAGGTGCAAGATCCTTGCAATGGTGGAATAAGCAAGGGAAGATGGAAAGAAATGATATTCCTGCTCAGAGTATGAATCAAGGGAAATTGCATATTGGTAGTACATCAAAGAAAGAAGTGTGTACAAGTGGGTTTAAACCCCATATTGTGAAAAATGTCAGGCCTGCAGAATATTCATATCAGAAAAAGACTCAGCATGTGAGTAATGAATGCTTAGTCATATGGCCAGAGCAATTGAAGTTGGCAAGGCAGTTAGAAGAAGCAAAGAAAGATTGTGACGCTCTACAAGAAAGAATCAAAGGTTTGACCCATCAGGATCAACCACTATCCTCATCTTGAGGATTCCAGAAGTGCCCCTCTCCCTATGTATATAAATGATATTAACTGATGATTCAAGTGTTTCAGGTTTTATGGAGATACAATCCAAGGGAAAGTGGCATCTAAAGATGAAAAGTGGAGACGTGATATGATCCAGAGATTAAAGTGATTCAAATCAGGTACCAGAGTTGAAGAAGAAAGGGAGCATCAGAGCACAATAGGAATTGATTGTGTTATTAACTTTATCTCTTGTTTTCTACACTGAGTTCCAACTCAGTAGGCTTAGAGATTTTGTTAATGGCTCAATTCCAAGTGGAAGATGAGAATAGATGATGAAAGAGAATAAGAGTGGTTATGGGTCTATACAGTTGGGCCTAACCCTAGGAAGTGTTGCAGAACATAGGGGGAGAATTCAATAACAAAATCAGATGCAAGAGCCATCAATGAAATAAATGAATGACTCGACTCATGTGTCGTCTATGGAGGGAAGACATATTGCGGGGGAAGTAGCAATAATCAAGAATTTCATTCTTATTTATTTTTCTCTAACAATGTGGTATCAGCTGACTGTTTTTAGGATACCAAGAAGCTGTGAGAGAGTATCAACAATGTTTCAACAAAAATCTGACAAAAGAAGTTCAAATAAATGATGTCATTGAACAATGACACAGTGAAAAATTTTCTGTTAAAAGTGAGGAAGTGGTAAGAGACTCCGGGAGATTAGAAGTGGCTGAAGTTGATTCAGAAGAAGATACTGATGGTGAGTACGAGGATGTAAAATCCTTATCTGCACAGAAGCCAAAGAGTTGAGCTGAAATTGACAGGCATAACATCATCAATAATTTTTCAGCTCCAGTTCAGACAAGGAAAATGAAATCACTGCAGCAGGAATATTTTCTATCTCAGGTTGAGCCGAAATTCTTTGATGATGCAGTTGAAGATGATAACTAGGTTCATTCCATGAATTAAGAGATAAATCAGATTGAGAAGAATCAAACGTGGGAGATTGTTTCGAGGCCAGTAGATAATAGCATCATCGGGATTAAATGGGTCTTTCACAACAAGATGAATGAAGATGGCATAGTGATTTGAAACAAAGAACTACTGGTGTTCAAAAGATACTCCCAGATTGAGGGTAATAAAGTTGATGAGACATTTTCACTGATTGCAAGGATGGAGACAATCAGATTATTCATAGTCATTGCAGTGCAACGGAAATTCAAGGTCTTCCAGATGGATGTCAAATCTGCATTCATGAATTGGATTCTGGAGGAAGGAGTGTATGTCGAAAAATTATATGGTTTTCTCATTCATGAGGATGAGAACAAGGTTGTCGGCTGAAGAAGAAATTACATGGGCTGAAACAAGCACTGAGAGAATAGTATTCAATGCTAAATCAATATTTGCATAATCTTTGATTCAAATGAAGCATAGTGAAGGTGGTTTTAAGAAATATGAAGAGAAGGTTCTAATGAGATTTGGAATTGAAGATTATAAGGATACGAAGTCTACGGTTTCTACATGGATGAAATCATCAAAAGATGACAGTGGTAGGGTAGTTAATTTCACTGAAAACGGGAAGATTATCAGCAGTTTACTGTACTTGACCGCAACAAAGCCTGAAATTGTATTCGCCACATGCCAAGTAGTGAGATATTAGATTAATCCCAAGGAAAGTCACATGCTTGGAGTGAAAATAATACTTCGTTATATCAAGGGCATGGTGGATTTCGGCTTGACATATAATGGAAAATCTCAGTCGGAATTATTGGGATATACTGATGTAGATTGGGCCGATTCAGCGGATGACAGGAAGTCAACGTTAGGTGGTTCATTCTATCTTAGTGGATTGTGTATTTCTTGGCTTAGCAATAAGCAAGATTTCATTTCATTGAGCACCACGGAAGCTGAGTATATTGCGGTCACTCAAGCATGCACACAGTTATTGTGGATGAAGTAGCAGCTTGAAGATATGGGAGTTGAAGTGAAGTCTCCGATCGGAATCCAGTGTGATAACTCAAGTGCTATCAATCTTAGAAAAAATCCAGTTCATCACTCAAGGACAAAACACATTGAGATCAAATATCATTTCATCAAGGAGAAGGTGGAGCAAGGAATTGTGAAGTTGGAGTATGTGCCTATAGAGCTACAGGTTGCAGACATTCTGACAAAGGCCTTACCCAAGGAAGATTTTGAGAGGCATCAACTGGCACTGGGAGTTCAGTCGACTCCCCGCACTTAAAAGAGTGTGGATGTAGAACCCCCCCCCCCTCCCCGAGGTATGATGTGTTTTTCCCTAATGTGATTATATGTGTTCTCTACTATGTTACAGACTACAAAGGAGTGACCTTTGGGTTCGTTGACAAAGGGGGAGAAAATAGTGATTGTTCAAGGGGGAGATAGTGTGGCTATTTGAGAAATCATGATAGATATGGGGAGAAGATGACCAGTGGAGCAGCCATATAGGGGGGGAAATGAGCAAGGGGGAGATTTTTAAATCTGACGATGCTACAAGTGATCGATCAAAGACTAGATATCATGACAACTTAGGATCATGATAATAGAAGAACAGTGATGTTGGAATGGTGTGAGAAGTTGTCCAGCTATCACGAATTGGTATCAGTGTGGTTCAACAATTGGTATCAATTTAAGAATTGGTATCATGTTGGAATCGACAATTGGTGTCTGACATGAAGTGATTCATTGATGAACTTTTCGTACTACTCTTGTTTCTCATGCCGAGCATTGCTCATGTGGGATTAGAGTACGTGTTAAGTGAATCCTTGAACGCTATCAGAATCACAAGAGTTGAATGGTGGTAGTGGATAGAAGAAGACTCAGTGAGGTATCAAAGTGCAGAAAATATTTCTGAGAAGAGTTATGAAGAGTTATCAACAAACCCAAAGGGGGAGATTGTTGGGAAAAAATCCCTCAAGGTAACATTGTAGTATTTTTGGGTTGATTGTGTTTGTTGACAAAGCAGGTTTCCATGGAGAATTGTCGATTTCCCAAGAAGTTGTTGACAATCCATGTTGACAAATAATGATGACAAAGGAATGGACGATCTGGAGGTGGTACAAAAGAGCAGTACAAGATAGAGCTGTTTCCCAGTGTTTTCCAAATTTTTGGGGTCCAAAATTTGGAGGTTGAAGAGCATCACGAAAAGAGGATATTCTTAAAGATCATATTTTTATATGGAAAAGGCATGAGTTTCGCGAAGATGGGATGCATGGATTGGATTTCGCGAAGACCAGAAAAATGGAGGTGGTGATGCTTCGCGATTACGTCAACGCTTTGCGAATGGTAGAGTTGAAGCGCATCGCGGTGGTGAAGGGCTTTGCAAGGGAACTTTGCGGCGAAGGTGCGAAGAAATTTTGACGGTGATGCTCCGCGATTACGACGAGCTCCGCGATCGGAAAATTGTCGTGGTGCTTCACGATTTTGACATAATTCTGGTGGAAACTTCAGAGCTTTGCGATTGGCGATGACGTAGCGTTGACTTCACGCCGAAGGGTCGAGGGTCAGTGGAATCGCTTATAAATACAGGTCGACCCCCTCGAGAGAAAGAGAGAGAATTTTTCAAAGAAAATACTTTGCTCTCAGTTCGCGAAGGAATTTTACGAAGGCAGTGTGCTTCAAGAAAGACGAGCTTCGCGGCGGCTATTCTAGCTCCGCGAAAGTCATGTGCTCCACGTTGGCTCAGTGAGCTTCACGAGGGAATTTGCTTTGCGATGACTTGAGCTTCGCAATGGCCTAAGAATTGCGAACGCCTGAGCTTTGCGACGGTCCGAGCTCCGTGAAATTGTGAGCTTCACGAAAAGGAAGGAGCTTCGCAAAGGCTTGTTTGAGCTTCGCGAAATTGGGAGCTTTGCGAAGTAGGGTGCTTTGCGAAGGTAATTTCCAAAGGAATTTCCCATTGGTCAGTGGAAAATGGGTATTCATCAGTGGATGAAATTTGGACTTCATTAGAGCATTTATATACAGTGGAGGATGCATTCATTAGTGATAATTAAGAGACCTACGGGTCTATAAACTGTGAGTGGATCCCTTCCAAGTGCAGTGAGCATAAGAAGAGGAAAAAGGTGATCCTCTCCCCCGGCAGTGAGCCAGAGAGAGGGAAATAGGGAGTGACCCTTGGGAAAGCAGTGAGCTGACCCTAAATCTTGTAAAGGCAATGATCCAGGGACAGAATGACTGTACCCGAACTTTGTATCCACATCTAGTGATGAATAGTGGAATTTGGTATGACCGGCAACTTGTCGGCGTATGCTCCTTGGATGTAGCCCAGTGAGGGTGAACCAAGTAAAAATCTCTTTGTCTTCCTGTTTTCTTCTCTGCATTGCATTCAAAGCATCATCATTAGATAAAGAAGTAAAGAAGTGATCATACTTTACACACAAGAGAAAACAAAGTGACCCTTGTAATAAAGAGGTCAAGATCCAGTGGGGTAGGAAGAACTTTGAAAAATAATATCCATACCCTAATTCAACCCCCCTCTTAGGGTATATAGGCCCCTATTGGCCCTAACACTATGTTTAAATTAGTAAAAAATAATTTCATTTTAGAGGTGGGGCATTAGGCATAGTTTATTTTGGCATCCCTACTGAGCATTTTAATGATCACGCCTAATTTATCATTTCAGTTGCAGGTTCCCTTTACTCTGGTTCTCTTGGATGAGTTTCTCATCATTGGAGTAAGGTTGGTCTTTGGTTGGGTGGTTACCTAGAAGGTCACATGTAGGTATGTGCAGTTTCATTTTTTTCTTTTCTGCTGCTATTCTTTATTTTATTATAATTCTTTGTTATTTTATTGTGTTTTATATATGGGAAAAATCATTCCCACGTGTTTTTTTTTTGATACCCAGCACTAGTTTCCAACCTGTGGGGATTGGGAATTCCCCTTGGGCCATGTCGCAGACCGACTTGGGTGACCGGTTCATGGTCGACCCGGTTTGGTTCATGAAAAAATGATATCAGAGCAGGCCCTTGTTATTTGGGGTGTCCGGTAAATGGAGATTAGGACTACTAGGACTCAGGAGGTGGGTACGGGAAGGGCGTCATGAACCCTCTCTCGTTAAAAACCTCGAGTCTCCAGGGGTAGTCTGGGAATTTAGTCCTTGTCTCATTCTGGTTTGTTTTAGATTGGGGGATGACAACGGAGGCAAGCCAATGTTACATCATGATTTCACATGGAGTAGTGATCCATGTAGAGAATGAGTACATGGTTTAAGTTCCTCCTAGTTTTTGACGCTTACTTGGTCCATGGCCCACTACCATGTCTCCAGGTTAAGCATGTCTAATAGTCCCTCACTCTAGTAGTTTGATGCAATTTGAGTGTCATCTTGGTTCTGGTTGGTGTAAGTGTGATTTTGAAAATGAAAAATGGTTTTTGAAATGATAATTATTTCTTTTAAATGGACTTAAATTTTTGAAATGGGTTTTTAAAACTGAAAGTTCTTGGTCTAAAAATTTGGTGTTTGCTTGGACTTGGTAGAGAAATGGTTTGGGTGAAACCTCGGGTACTCTTTATTAACATTTTCACATGTGAGGGGATTCATGGAAAACACGTGTTGGTGCATATAGATGAAATTTAATGAGAATGTGTGCAATGGTTCATGGGATTACATGGGTATGTACTTGGAATTAAAATCTTGAACTTTCTTCTCTAAAGATAATTTAAAAGGGAAAATGATTTTGGAAATTGAATTTGGTTTTAAAAGTGGTTTTGGTATTTGTAAAGTTTCCTTGAAAGAAGGCTATTTCGAAATCTAAAATGAAAAGGGAATTTTGGGTAGTGTTTGTATTTGTTTGGTTTTTGAGCTGGTAATTTTGGATCAAGATGTTACTTTTAATTATACTTTGATTTGATATCGGTTTCAGCTTTGTGTTTTATATGTTGTTTAGAAAATTTTTCCCAGAAAGGTCCCTAAGGGTTCTGATAAGTCATGCCTAGTTTTTGGTCCTTCTCAGACATTGCTTATCCTTCATGATGATCAAGGTCCATTAGAAGTAGCAGAGTGGCTTGAAGGGGTTGATCAAATATTCAAGGTATTGGGAACTCCCGAAGCTATCATAGTGTGTTTTGTTTTGGGTCTGTTCAAAGTTCTAGCTCTAGATGAATGGGAGTTGTTCGCCCTGCCAACACTGCAAGTTGGAATGACGTGGGATGTCTTTAAATCCATATTCATCTAATGGTTTATACCTGAAGATGTTAATACAAATAAAAGGGAATATCTCACACGTATTCAACAAGGCTAATGGATGGTGAAAGCATATGTTGATCATTTCAAGGAACTTGTGTCCTTTAATTCAAAGGTAGTGTCATAGTATTTGATGAATACTTCTCTATTCATTGGGGTTCTTTGTCTAGAGATCAAGGAGAGGGTCCTCCCTTTTAAGGACAATTGTTTCTAGAAGATGGTAGATGAGGTGTTCCTAACAAGTTGGTCTTTGGAGCGTAGATGGTTGTAAATCTAGCGTATCCAATTTCTCGTGAAGGTTCCCCGTTAGGCGAGCAGAGTTTACCAGATGTACCTGTTTCTAAAGATTCCTCTATAGTGGTTTTGGATTCTAGTTCCTCAGACCGTTAAATGGTGTGCCATCAGTGTGGACATTTAGGGCACATGAAGCCATCATGTCACATCCCTCTGAAGATGTGCCATCGTTGCGGGTGTCTAGGTCATCTAGAGAAGTTTTGCAGGAAGTTTCACTTGAAGAATACACTATGATTGGAGGATTTCAGTGCCTAACTATGAGGTAGAAGATGCTTCATCTATCAAAACCTCATCCACAGGTCTTGGGGTGAAGCTCGCACGCAGTCAGGAGTTTCTGAGGGTGTGAATCCTTAGTTTGGATTTTGTGTTCCGTTTTGGCAGTAGAACATTTAAAGTCATTTCATTCTTTTTTTCATCTATTAATGTTTTTATGTTATTGTAATTTCATTTTTTTTTGTCATGAATTTATGATTGAATTATTCTATTATAATCCAAGAAGTCCTGGTTGGGTGGATGTGGTTTTCTAAATCATGAATTTTTCGTAAAAGTGTGTTTGGACCATGTATGGGTTGATCTTGGTTTAGCTATGTTTGTTTAGAGATGTAAGTACCTGTGGAAGAATCGATGTTTGTATTTATGATCGGGTTCACTTCTTGGGTTATGTTCTGCTTGGATTTTTTTTCTGGTGTTGGGTTTTTTTGGTCTCGGTCAAGAGTTCCAAGTTTTAGCAGAGTTGTTGTTTCGCTCGTGCTATAGAAGTTAGTCTGGATCGGTTGGGAGTTCCTGTTTCGACCCCCTTCCCGGGGTGGTATGTTTGAGTGTTAAATTTCTGCACTAGTTGAGTTCTTGTGGTGGGTAGAACCCTCTCGTGTTCTCCTGTTCTCTTATATTGTTGTTTCTTTCAGTTTCAATTGGGCATAAATTCTTTTTTTGTCTATTGTTCAACTGGGTGACTTTCTGGGGGTAGAAAGTGTATGTGCTTGGGATAATTGTCACACCTAACTTTTAAATTTATATTTATTTTATTATTTATTAGATTTGGGTTCTCGTTCCAAGGTCTGGTCTTGGTCTTGGTTTAATATTTTTGTCATTTAACAATTTTACTGGGTTTCAGACCCGTTCACGGTCATCGCATGGTTGGCGATAGCCGCATAGTCGTCCCAGGAGTTGTGTAATTTCTCATTATACTTATTATTATTATTATTATTATTATATTATTATTATTATTATTATTATTACATTATAATAGAATGAAAGAAAATATAAAGAATCCTTAGCGCTACCCCCCCCACCCACCCACCCACCCACCCTCTCGTGCTTCTCCCTAGTGCAGTCATCCTCCCCTACCTCACCCCTTGCGCAGACACACCCCCTTGTCGTCCACAACTAGTCTCACCCTCAACCCCCAGTGTCGGCCTTCATCCCCACTCTGGCCCTCCGTGCCTTCAGCCAGCAGCCGACTCCCAGCCTCGCCCTCTCCCAACAGCTGACTCCTGGCCTCGCCCTCTCCCAACAGCCGCTCCGGACGGCTCCCATGTGCCCTCCAGGTCCCCCAACCCATTTGGAACTTTTTAAGTGTGTTGTGTGTTTTTAACTAGGAACTGGAAATGTATTTTAAAAGTGAATTTGGTATGGAATATTTTTATGGTATATTGGAATGGTGATATTAAAGGCACAGTTGCAAACTTAAAGTGATTTGTGAAATGGTTTAAATGTTTATGTGACGTGATGACCTGATTGGAACCTTGGTTGATATGGCGTGTACATGTTTATATATACATATATATATATAGTGTAAAACTCTATAGGAGGGATATCACTTCGCGGGTTATCGTATAGGGTGTTCGTATTTGGGGTAGGCAAGTACGGTGATGGAAGGTGAGGTGAGTCATGCGTGCGAGGGCCTCCTACTTACACAACATTACTATTACCACCATGGGTTCTTGAGAATCTTTTAGAGGGTTGAGTGATGGTTGATGATCAACCCCAATTATATGGGTTGGTACCCCCCTAGAGTTTTTGTTAGGCCAGGTGGGTTGTGCCACTAGTGAGGTTGGGTTAGGGCAACTAGTTGGTTATTGACTTAGGGGCTTCACCATATGCTGGTAGGTGGTTCCGAATCGAGTACATCCAGGGATCAATCTAGGGATTTTTAGGAAATGCCCATAGTTTCATACTTGTATGTTCCTGCATTATTTTATGGGACTTTTGGTTATTTGATCTCATGAAACTTTTACTTTGTTTTTTTATAATAAAGAACTTGTTTTGGTACTAGTTGGATTTTAAAAGAATTCATTGCAATGACTTATATGCTTTAGTAATTGATTTATTAAAATGAAATGAAAAAATGGGGTTTTCATAAAAGTAAAATCTTTTTACCTATTTGTTCAAAGGAGTGGAAAACCATACTTTCATATATCCTATGTTCAAATTAGCAAGGAAGAATTTCATTTTAGAGGTGGGGCATCGGGCGTGGTTTATTTTGGAATCCCTACTGAGCATTTTAATGCTCACGCCTATTTTATCATTTCAGGTGCAGGTTCCCTTTACTCAGGTACTCTTGGCCAAGTTTCTCATTATTGGAGCATGGTTGGTCTTTGGTTGGGTGGGGACCTAGAAGGTCACATGGAGGTATGTGTGGTTTCCTTTTTTTCTTTTCCACTGCTAGTATTTATTTTATTGTTAATATTTTTTATTTTCTTGTGTTTTATTTATGGTCCAAATCATTCCCACATATTAATTTTGATGCCCGGAACTGATTTCTAGCCCGTGGGGATTGGGAACGCCACTCGGGCCATGTCACTGACTGGATCGGGTGACTGGTTCAGGGTCGACCTAGGTTGGTTCGTGACAAATTTGTTTTATGGAAGTTTTTATATTATTTTAAATGATTGTAAAATTTATTTTTCTAATACCTTTTACTTTTTTTACAATTTTTTAAATGAAATATTTTTAGAGCTTTCCGAACAAGTCGTTTTTTGATTATTATTATTTTTTTCAAAAGTCTGAAAGAAATTTTCTTTTTAATGTATACGGTGTGAATGTATTTTCCCACCTCTATGACCATTATTCACTATTTATATTCCTCTAAAATTTTCTATATTTTTTTTAAATAACATCAGTTTTCCATTTAGTGAATTTTTAGTTTTAATAATAAAATAAAAAAACATTATTTTCTTAAAGGGTGAAAATAATTTTAAAAATAATTTATAATTTTTTTTACAATAATGTCAAAAAAGTTTTAAGGAAATTTATTTTTAAAGTTCCAATCATATTTTACTCTCTAATTCCCCAAAGACTGTCCTTTATTTAAAACCATTATTTTTTATGAATTGATGTTCTTCTATCATCCTTACTGATTTATGCATTATACCTTATTTTGTGATCACTCACTTTTTTGTGATCATGTTCTCTATAACTCTTCATTATTAATTTGATATTATTTTTCTCCTTCTTGTCCATATTTTTAGTATCATGGATATATTTAGTATTTTATTGACTATATATCATTTCAATATATGGTTTTAATTAAATGAAGCTTATTTATTTCATTTACTGGGTAAATATTGATGTTCCATATTCTTGATTCAATATGTATATTTATCTACTAATAAGGAATATTTATTATGTATTATATTTTTTATTTAATATATGAGGAATACATTGGAAATATGTAACTAATGGGTGGGGATTAGTTATAGATAGCCCCTAAATTCATCTATAGGTCACATGATATAATTTAAGTTGCCATATTAGCTGGGTAATTAGTATATACCTACCCATACAATGAAATCATCTTGGACAAGGCCTTGACAGTAAAATTAATTATGTATTGTTTAAGGAATTGATGATAAGATCATGAATATATGACATTATGAATTTCCTTCAATAAATTTTTTTTATCATTATACATTTTTTTACTTTCATCCATGGATGTATTTCATGATCAAGTTATTTATTAAATGGAATATGTATTGATTATTCACCCAGATTCACCTTCTTAATGTCTCTCTCACAAAGACTATTACCAACAACAAATTAATTTTGACTTTTTTTTAGAAACTTAATCATTTGATTGTTGCTTTATGAAAAAATGTAAATATTTAAACATATTTTTTACTTAAATTTTTTCCCTTTAAAAAATTATTTTTCAAATGAATAATTATTGAAATAATTTTTTCAGTGATTATAGACCAGGGTAGTGAGATTCATCCAAACTCTTTATTACCACCCAAAAAATTATCTCATTATAATCTTCTAGGTTTTTATAGTTTGTTTCAATTTTATTATTACTTAAACAATTTTCATCCTCATATTCATTATTATTTATAAGAATATAATAAATAGATCATAATTTACTTTATTTTATAACTAAAATACACTCTATTAGGATGAATTTGTTCTATTTAAATTTAAAATTTTCTCTAAATTAAAATTTTACTTGGGGGTATAAATAGGACTCCAATAATCTATATAAGATGAAAAAAATAATCCATATAATATTTTTAAGAGAATGGATTCCTATAAAACTCAAATAAAAACCTATAATAAATTTTGACTGCTACTAAATATAAATAAATAAACTATTTTCCCCAATAAATTAATTATAATAGATACAATCAAGCAAGGTTTATCCTTGAACTCATGTTACATAAAAATTTATCATGATCGATGCAATGTTCTCTCACGCGATCAAACAAAATTATATTCAATGATACAGAAAATAGAATCTACTAATGTCAACAAGAGACTCCACTTTATTATGGATGAGTATCAACTCTTATTATCTTCTTCACACACTGATCTTGTTATCAAACAAAAAATTAACATAATCCTAAAAAAACACCTTATTTCACTTCTTCACTGATAATCTATGAACTTCAATAAAAAGGTGTCATCTCATAACATTACTATATACACCAAAGTAGTCCACTTCTTCTTTAATGGAATCCTCTATCTTCAAATCCTAGTATTTAAACTCCAAGATGTGAGTGGGTGAAGATATTCTAATATTCGTTTTTCTATTGGGTGTATTTTGCTTTATCCATTTCCTTTATCACACAATCCCTAATTTGTGCACCAATTTTTTCTCTGTCTCTTTTATATCTTGCACAACATACCCCATTCCTCTTTCATTTCAATTTCAATTTCAATTTCAATTTCCAAAACAACTTCCTCTTCCAAATTCTAAAAATTCAATTCAATCCATTAAATTAATTCAGAATTTCTATTCAGCCTTGATATATTTTAGGGATAAGATAAATTGAGTTAGATTTTCCTCTTAGACATCCAAAAATCCTCATCATCACAACACTTGAAAATTGACTTTTTATAAAAAAAACATGTCATGGACGTATCAATTTTGGTGTGACCATGACAATCATAGAATAATCATGGACTTTACTATATAATCATTCAGATACCAATATAGTTTCCTTACAATAACTCAATTAAACTTATACTTTGGTGACCTTGTTTTATGAAAATCTCCATTGTATCATGACTTGTAAAATTATTCACAAATATAGGAGTGTCAAATTTTAACAACATCGTAATTATAGAATTATATAAGACTCCACGACGCAATACACTACTTCATGGTTCAATTTACTTTCCCACATATAATATCAAGATCACAAAAAAACACAACCTGTTCATTGAAGTATAATCCTTGTGTAATTAAAAACCACCTCAAATATCTTCACATTTAGTATACAATAACATTATGAGATATATCCCTTGTAGTGTGATTGTTTTTTACTCATAAGATTTTCATATTTGATAAGAAAATCATGATGTGATTATTATTATTATAGCCTGATTTTTTATGTATTATGTCAACCATATCCAAACTCCAGTATTAAACTCCAAAAAAAAATTAATAAATTAAAAACTCTCAAATGAATTTAACCTCAACTAAATTATCCAAATCCACTTGAGTTTGAATATAATTATTATTCTGACCAAATCCACTTTACTTCACTTAAATAAACAATATCCTTCTTTAAAAAATATCCCCTTCATATAATAAACATTTTTTGGTGAATCTTCACTCTCAAATATCTTCCTAGACACAACATGGTATGTTCAAAAAAGAATTTTTTTGGTTGATGGAATTTAATGCAGTTAGTGTAGGTGGTTTTATTAGTGGGAGATTCTTTAGTTAGTACAAATATGAGTTTGTTCTATTTGAGTCTAGAATACTTTATTAACACATGGAGAGTCGATGGAGATTATAGAAACCCATAAGGATAATCTTATAATGATAATGGATTCAAAAGAAAGTAAATGTTTTGATTAAATAGTGATAAATGTGTGAGTTATAAGAGCAGGGTAAGTTGTGAGAAGAAAATAGAGACATATTCATACTTTAAAGGAATGAGTAGGACTCAAAAAGGAACACCACAGTGAGTGAATTGTCATGAAAAATTTAATTATCTACAAAATTAAATAATATGAAGGAATTGTAGTAATTATCAAAGTAACCTAGGAGAGTAATTAATAAAAATGGTGAATGTAAAGACCCGTAAATTTCAAGGAAATTTTTTTCTTAATTTTCTTTGGAATTTTACAAGAGCGCAGTTTCTGACGGCACCTGATTCCGAGGCCCGGTGTGCCCGGAATCATTTTCTGAAGTTTGGCTTGGGTACGTTCAGTGAACGGACGAGCGAGTTTTTCTAACTTTTGAACCGGTGCCCGGAATCGAATTCTGAGGGCACCGATGAAATTGCGGCGCCGGTATTCACCTAGAAACGCATCTTCCGGAGTTGCGTTTGCTCGGGTGTGGTTTTTAATTTTCGGGCTTAAGGTTAAGAAATAAAATAATTTTACGTCAACTTTATTTTATTTCACTTAAGCCACTTAAAGATGGATTAAACTGAGTTGATCTGGATAGGATGCTATCCAGAAATATCCTACCCTCTTGGTAAGATATTTGTGAGGTGGGGCCTGCACGAGCCCCGCCGTTTCTTTCCGCTAAGTAACGCACCCGCGAAAACCCATCATTATGAAAGTCAACTGACGCGTTTTCTTAACAGACCATTTAATTGGGCGGTTTATTTCGTAAATTAAATGAGTTGTTTCTTTCGTTGAATTAATTCAACGAATTGATGGGTCGTTTCTTACCCGTTTTCGTTTGTTGGCATAATAATAAAATAAGACCAACCTCTCTTTTTTGGAGGATTAGTCGTTGAGACAGAATCCTTGTATGTTCTTCCTCCTTCGCGAAGAACGCAAAGAACGCCGTCATCCGCGGAAATCGACGACGCTCCAATCCGAGATGTTCTTCCCCGCCCCGATCTCCGATCACCAACCGTTTGAGGTGAGTGATTTCGGGTTTCTTCTAAAAGTTATTTTGGGTTTAAAACGAAACACAGATTTAATTATTTATAATTTAAATCTGTTGTTCTTGGTTCGTTGAGTTCGCCGACTCAACGCCAGATTCCGCGACGACGCGACGCCTTCCCGCGACGACGCGACGATCCCCCTCTTCCGTGACGAGCAATTCCATGAAGAACGCTCACGCCCGAGGACTACGAGGTAGGGAATTATTTTGGAATTACCCCCTTTTTATTATTCCCGTAAATGTTTCTTTAAAAAGTTAAAGAACTGGCTTTGTGAACAATTTTAAATTTATTAAAATTGTTGTTTCCGTTCAAATGAGGAACCTGTTTTATGAAACAATTTTATTTCATTAAAAATTGTTTTGGATATGCGTTCATGTGTTGAACTTTAATTCCTCCCGTTGTTTATCTCTAACACGGAGGGTGCGGGCCAAACGAACACGGCCCGATGACCCTCCGTCGTTCTTTGTTTTTGTGAGGATTTGACGGGTGATGACGAAACGTGCCGCAACGGATGTTTGATGATCCCGCAGTAAAGAACGGATCCCGGGAGGAGCAACGGCGCAGACGGGAAGAAAATCGGGCCACCGGAGAGACTCCGGCGGCCCGCGGAAGCCGGCGGCGGTGGCGCCCGGCGCGCCGCCAGACGAGACCGCCGCGGCACCGGCCGCGGCGGCAGCGCTCGCGGGACGCGGTTGAAGCCGCGTCCGGCGCCAAGGAGACACCCCGCGGGTGTCCCGCGGGTGTCACGCGGGGGCGGCGGCTCCCCCCCGCGTCACTCGGGATGCGGCTTCAGCCGCGTCCGGTTGTCTGGCCGACACCCCGCGGGTGCCGCGGGGGCGGCGGCTCCCCCCCGCGTCACTCGGGATGCGGCTTCAGCCGCGTCCGGTTGTCTGGCCGACACCCCGCGGGTGCCGCGGGGGTGTCACGCGGGGGTGGCGGCTCCCCCCCGCGCCGCGCGGCCGAGCCGAGCCGAGCTGGCCGAGCCAGGCCGGTCCGACCGGCCGGGCCGCGCCCTGGTCGGCCCGGACCGGGTCCGACCGGGTTGACCCGGTTCGGCCGACCCAGGGGGGGGGGGGTCAGGCCGGGTCGGCCCGAGCCCGGACCCCCCGTCTTCAGACGGTTTTCGTTCAAATGGATGTATCTTGAGCTAAGGGCCTCCAAACGACTCGCCGTCAGCTGAAACGCGATCCTTGGATCGAGACAACCGTTTCGGTATATTGCACTCAAGGTTTCGGAATACTTTGGGTTCGGCCGGGTTGGTTCGTACACGAAACCAACCGGGCCCTCGGACCGGAAACGCTCATATCTTGAGCCACGGACGTCCGATTGACGCGCCGTCAGCTTTGTTGTTTTCCTCTATGTGAGACGGATCTTTTGGCACACTCCGCTCGAGGTTTGGACGCAGGTGGAGTACGGTCGGGTTGGTTTTGCCTTAAAAATCAATCGGGCCCCTGGGACGAAAAAGCCAATAACTCTCAGACCGGGCGTCCGATTGACGCGCCGTCTGCGACGTTGAGTTCCTGTTGACGATACGGAACTTTTGGATACATCAACTTTGGAATTTGTGTCAATTGATGTATGAGCCTCTCGGCTCGTGGAGCGGACCCTCCCGAACGAGCTTGCTGTGTGCGAGAACCCTAGAGCTGGCTGCGACTGCTTCTTCGACAGCGACGACTGTGCAGAGATCCTTAGTGGACTCCGACGACGACCATGCAGATATCCTCAGTGGACTACGGCGACGACTGTGCAGAGATCCTCAGTGGACTGCGACGACTACAGCACTCAGCGATCCTACGTGGATCAGTGCTACAGGTCCTATGTGGGCCCGATCCTGTGTGGGTCCGCGCTCAGCGGTTCTGTGTGAGCCAGCGCCTACAGGTCCTGTGTGGGCCTGATCCTGTGTGGGTCATTGCGGGGGTTAGTTACCTATCGATCCTTCGTGGGTCCGACGACTTAGATGGATCAGTGATCATCTTTATCGTCATCCGAAGAAGTATACCTGTGTGAGCTGAATCTTCTGTTACTCTCCTATGTGGATTTACTGTTTACTCTCCTTTGTGGATTGTGTTGAGATATCCTGTGTGGATTTACTGTTTACTCTCCTTTGTGGATTGTGTTGTGCTATCCTGTGTGGGTATACGTTTTTCTTTCCTGTGTGGACTGGGTTGTGCTCGGGCTCGGACGTTGGAGCCGAATGGGATTTGATGACTTAGGTATATGTATGGGCATATACCTAAGCCGTGTCAGATGTTACTTCGTGATTGTATCTTTACTTTGTGGATTATCCTTTGTGGATTTCGAGAGACCTTCGAGGGTCTCGGGGTCCCTACTGAGTAGCTTATACTCACCCCTGCATGGGCTATGCCCGCACTATGTTGTGTTGGTTGCAGACGACGGACAGCGCTGATCGTGGTGGAGGCGTGCGGAGCAGGACGGTACCTGGAGGTGGACCACTGGGCAGGATGTACTCGGAACGGTCAGGTGGACCCGAGGAGCAGTGGAGGCTATCTGTACCCACCCTTCAGGTGGGACTTCCAGAGGACGGCTCGACGCTGTAGTTTTTTCCTTTCAGTTGCAGTTTTTCCTTTCAGTTGTACTTTACAGTTGGGCTTGTATTTTCGACCCCTTCTACTTTCAGCACAGCTTGTACCGTTTTTACTTAGTGTTTACTTTTCCGCTTGCTTACTATGTGGTGTTTGTTTACTTTTCAAAGGCAATGTCTTCCCTTTTTGTTGGAATTTACGCCTTGGTGCTAGTCGCCAGCCCCTGGCCTATGGAAGGCGGGCTTGGGGTAGTCACGGCACGGGCCCCGAGGACGGGTCGTGACAAATTGGTATCAGAGGTGGTCGGTTCTACCGCAGACTCTGATCTTTCTTCTATGTGGAGCAATAGTGTTTAGCGTATTGAGTATGGTTATCAGTCCAGGGAGTCCAGTTTTGGTGCGGCGGCCGACGTATCCGTACACCAGGACCCTGACTTCTGATTTCCGACTTAATGCACGAAAACATTGATTGCATGTGTGTTTCAAGTTTTCTTTGTGATTACTTGTGTCAGCTCACCAGGTATACTGTTCTGACCGTGGCGCACTTGTTTCCTTTTAAGGATGGCCCGACGACAGCAGCCAGCTAGGGTTCCGAGAGTAGAGCGCGACGACATCCCGTCGAGCGACGAGGCCTCGGTGCAGGGCCCGTTGACAGCAGAGGCACCGGTGGTACCTTTACCCGCCGAGCCCCCGATGCTTCCAGCACTGGCAGCTGACGACGCACGACGCCTCGGAGCTCTGCACGAGTTCCAGTGCCAGCGACCACCCAGGTTCTGTGGGGAGACGGACCCCCAGGCAGCCGAGGACTAGCTGGAGGCGGTCGTCCAAGTTTTCAGGCTATTGAGGACACCAGCAGACCTCATGGTGATCCTCGCGGCGAGCCTGCTGCACGCAGCAGCAGGGCGATGGTGGAGTTTGATTCTCCAGGTACACGATGAGGCCTCCCTCATCTGGACGGTCTTTGAGAGCCTCTTCTGCTCAGATTTCGTCCCGGCCACCCTCCGAGCTGTGTGCATTCAGGAGCTTCTTCAGCTGCGGCAGGGCATCTTGACGGTCGCTCAGTACGCGGCGAGGTTCACCGATCTTTCTTGTTACTCGACCGACATGGTACGGAACCCCTTCTTCCGGGCCCGGACCTTCGAGCAGGGATTGAGACACGAGATCAGGGCATCGCTGATCTCCCTCAGCATCTCGACCCAGGCAGGAGTGCTGGAGAGAGCCCTTCTGATCGAGAGCTTCCTGGCTGAGTCCACATCGAGACCTACTGCAGGACGGCAGGTAGCAGAGTCTTCGACAGCTGGTAGCCAACGGATGACTCAGGGTTCCAGGTAGACCAGGCCTTCCGGCATACGACCTCGGGATAGTGGCTCAGCAGTGTGGGGCACACAGCGCGGAGCCAGCCTTCCGAGAGGCAGGCAGTGCTACTCGTGCGGCGGGCAGGGCCACATGGCTCATGACTGCCCGACCCGCAGTACCGAGGAGCAGCAGATGGTGGAGGGGCCACCCAGGCAGAGGCAGAGGGTCGACCGTGGCGGTCTGCAGGGAGGAGGCGGACGAGGCAGGGGAGCTGGCCGAGTAGCAGGTGGTGGGCGACGCTTTGAGGCTCTACCACCACCACCACTAGGAGGTCCGCCCCGACCACAGGGAGCTGGCGGGCAGAGACAGGCACAGCTCCAGGCAGTAGAGGCCTACGACCACGATGCACCAGATATGATTCGAGGTACGATCTGTGTCTATTCCACCCTTGCTGCAGTTCTTATAGACACAGGAGCGAGTCACTCTTTCATAGCCACTTCCCTTGTTCGGAGCTTGGATATTCTGACAGAGCCGTTGGCTCGATCCTTACGGCTAGAGACTCCTACGGGAGAAGACTCGATGATTACGCACTAGTGTCGGCAGTGTGAGCTTACTCTAGGAGGCGAGAGCTTCGGCTGGGATCTTCTTGTAGTGGCGTCGAGGCCTTACGACGTCATCTTGGGCATGGATTGGTTATCTACGGTCCATGCACAGATTGACTGCATTAGGCGCAAGGTGCGATGTGTGCGCACCGACGGGAGTAGGTTCACCTTCACCGGCGAGAAGGGATCCTTAGCAGCACAGGATGGACTCATGCAGAGGAGAGGGAAGCCCATCACTCATCAGTTGGCTAGCCTCATCCTTGGAGCAGTGGACGTGCGGAGTCCTAGTTTTCCTGCAGTGGTGGATTAGTATGCGGACGTCTTTCCCGACGACATTCCAGGCCTACCTCCTCACAGAGAGGTATACTTTTACATTGATCTGTACCCCGATACAGCCCCGATATCCACTCCAGCATATCGGATGGCCCCCGCCGAGCTTCGAGAGCTACAGGTACAGTTGGAGGACTTGCAGGGCAAGGGGTTCATCCGACCCAGTGTTTCACCCTGGGCTTCCCCGATTTTGTTCGCCAAGAAGGCGGATGGGATCTTGCGACTGTGTGTTGATTATCGTCGCCTGAACCAGGTGACAGTGAGGAACAAGTATCCACTACCAAGGATTGATTACCTCTTCGATCAGCTCAAGGGAGCACGGTGGTTCTCGAAGATAGACCTCAGGTCAGGCTATCATCAGCTCAGAGTTCGAGACGAGGATGTGCAGAAGACGGCCTTCAGATGTCGGTATGGCCACTATGAGTTCTTGGTTATGCCTTTCGGAGTAACCAACACTCCAGTAGTGTTCATGATCCTCATGAACAGGATCTTACAGCCATACCTCGATCGATTTGTCATGGTCTTCATTGACGACATTTTGGTGTACTCGACGGCGGAGGAGGAGCACGCCTACCACCTGCGGGTTGTACTAGACACACTCCGAGAGAACCAGCTTTATGGAAATCTCTCGAAGTTCCAGTTCTGGTTACGTGAGGTCCACTCCTTAGGGCACGTCATTTCTGAGGCGGGAGTTGCAGTGGATCCCGCGAATATCGAGGTAGTGCTAGCTTGGGAGCCACCCAAGAGCGTGACAGAGGTGCGGAGTTTCTTGGGCCTAGCCGGATACTATCGGAGATTTGTGCTGGACTTCTCCAGAGTTGCGGCCCCACTCTCAGCATTGACGAAGAAGGGGAAACCCTTTGTGTGGTCAGACAGATGTCAGCAGAGCTTCCAGGAGATGAGGCAGAGGTTGACCAGCGCACCTATCTTGAGGTTGCCTAAGGAGGGAGTTGGATACGTAGTCTACTACGATGCATCAGGGACAGGACTTGGGTGTGTCCTGATGCAGGAGAGGGCCGTGATTGCCTATGGATCACGTCAGTTGAGGCCGCATGAGAAGAACTATGCTACCCACGACCTGGAGTTAGCAGCAGTGGTCTTCGCTCTGAAGACTTGGCGGCACTATCTGATGGGCGAGCGCTTTACAGTCTTTTCTGACCATCAGAGTCTCAGGTACATCTTCTCTCAGAAGGACCTGAACCTGAGACAGCGGCGATGGCTTGAGTTCCTCTAGGACTATGACTTTGAGATAGTCTATACTCCTGGGAAGGGGAACGTGGTAGCTGATTCCCTCAGCAGGAGGACGGGCATCCAACTACTTGAGGAGGTGATAGAGCAGCTAGTTGCCTTACAGATATCCTTCGTGGATAGAGACGGAGCAGCCTTCCTTCAGTCTCTCACAGTCTCTCCTCCACTTCTACAGTGGGTCAGAGAGGCTCAGCGTGGGGACACTGACTGTGAGACACGGCATGCACAGATATCCTCGGGACAGGCACCTGATGGTTTCTCCCTTGGAGCAGAGCACGTTGTCCTTTTCAGAGGACGTATCTTGGTGCCAGTCGCTTTACGAGAGGAGGTGCTGAGAGAGTTTCACACTTCTCCTTTGGCGGTACATCCTGGAGTGGCGAAGATGTACCAGGATCTCAGACGACAGCACTGGTGGCCGGGCATGAAGAAGGTTGTGGCAGAGTTCGTTTCACGGTGCCTCACCTGCCAGCAGGTGAAGGCAGAGCATCAGGTACCAGCAGGCTTGGTACAACCCTTGGAGGTCCCGGAGTGAAAGTGGGACGGGATATCTATGGACTTCATGACTGGACTTCCACGCACTTCCAGAGGTCACGACTCCATTTGGGTGATTGTTGACCGACTCACCAAGCCGGAACACTTCTTACCCATCCGAGAGCAGGTCTGAGTAGAGAGCTTGGGGCGTCTCTACGTCGAGGAGATTGTACGGCTTCACGGTGTGCCATCGACTATCGTCTCCGATCGGGATGCTCGCTTTACATCCCGGCTTTGGAAGGGGTTGCAGGAGGCGTTCGGGGCGCGGCTATGTCTGAGCACTGCCTTTCACCCTCAGACGGATGGTCAGACGGAGAGGACCATTCAGACTCTCGAGGACATGCTCCGCACATGTGTCCTCGACTTTGGTCGCAGCTGGGTGGACCACCTACCCTTAGTGGAGTTCACGTACAACAACAGCTACCACTCCACCATCAGGATGGCACCATACGAGGCGTTGTACGGCAGGCCATGCAGATCTCCTTTGTGCTGGACAGACCCTGGGGAGTCAGCACTTGTGGGACCAGAGATGGTCCGGGCCACGACAGAGAAGGTCCAGGTCATCCAGGAGCGGATGAGGACAGCACAGAGCCGGCAGAAGTCATATGCTGACAGGAGGCGGAGGCCACTAGAGTTCGAGGATGGCGACCACGTCTTCTTGCGGGTCTCGCCTCGACGTGGTTTGCGGAGATTTGGCCAAGGCGGCAAGTTGTCTCCACGCTTCATCGGGCCTTTCCAGGTCCTCTGCAGGGTTGGTGAGGTGGCTTATCGCCTGGCTCTGCCACCTCAGTTGCACTGGGTGCACGACGTCTTCCACGTATCCCAGCTGAGGAGATACGTGCATGACCCAACACACATCATTGACTATGGGGAGCTAGACGTGGATGATGGGGCGACTTTTGCGGAGGTCCCGGTGGAGATAGAGGATCGACAGGAGCGGGTCCTACGTGAGCGATCGATTCCTCTTGTGCGCATCAGATGGCAGCACGGGAACCTCCAGGAGAGCACATGGGAGCGGGAGGCTCAGATGCTTGCTCAGTACCCACATTTGTTTCCCTAGTTTTGATGTATCTTTAAGGGGACGTAAAGCCCTGAGGTGGGAGTAATGTAAAGACCCGTAAATTTCAAGGAAATTTTTTTCTTAATTTTCTTTGTAATTTTACAAGAGCGCAGTTTCTGACGGCACCTGATTCCGAGGCCCGGTGTGCCCGGAATCATTTTCCGTATTTTGGCTCAGGTACGTTCAGTGAACGGACGAGCGGGTTTTTCTAACTTTTGAACCGGTGCCCGGAATCGAATTCTGAGGGCACTGATGAAATCGTGGTGCCGGTATTCGCCTAGAAACGCCTCTTCCGGAGTTGCGTTTGCTTGGGTGTGGTTTTTAATTTTCGGGATTAAGGTTAAGAAATAAAATAATTTTACGTCAACTTTATTTTATTTCACTTAAGCCACTTGAAGCCACTTAAATATGGCTTAAACTGAGTTGATCTGGATAAGATGCTATCCAGAAATATCCTACCCTCTTGGTAGGATATTTGTGAGGTGGGGCCCGCACGAGCCCCGCCGTTTCTTTCTGCTAAGTAACGTACCCGCGAAAACCCGTCATTATGAAAGTCAACTGACGCGTTTTCTTAACAGACCATTTAATTGGGCGGTTTATTTCGTAAATTAAATGAGTTGTTTCTTTCGTTGAATTAATTCAACGAATTGATGGGTCGTTTCTTACCCGTTTTCGTTTGTTGGCATAATAATAAAATAATACCAACCTCTCTTTTTTGGAGGATTACTCGTTGAGACAGAATCCTTGTATCTTCTTCCTCCTTCGCGAAGAACGCGAAGAACGCGAAGAACGCAAAGAACGCCGTCATCCGCGGAAATCGACGATGCTCCAATCCGAGACGTTCTTCCCCGCCCCGATCTCTGATCACCAACCGTTTGAGGTGAGTGATTTCGGGTTTCTTATAAAAGTTATTTTTGGTTTAAAACGAAACACAGATTTAATTATTTATAATTTAAAGCTGTTGTTCTTGGTCCGTTGAGTTCGCCGACTCAACGCCGGATTCCGCGACGACGCGACGCCTTCCCGCGACGACGCGACGATCCCCCTCTTCTGCGACGAGCAATTCCGCGAAGAACGCTCACGCCCGACGACTACAAGGTAGGGAATTATTTTGGAATTACCCCCTTTTTATTATTCCCGTAAATGTTTCTTTAAAAAGTTAAAGAACTGGCTTTGTGAACAATTTTAAATTTATTAAAATTGTTGTTTCCGTTCAAATGAGGAACCCATTTTATGAAACAATTTTATTTCATTAAAAATTGTTTCAGATATGCGTTCATGTGTTGAACTTTAATTCCTCCCGTTGTTTATCTCTAACGCGGAGGGTGCGGGCCAAACGAACACGGCCCGACGACCCTCCGCCGTTCTTCGTTTTTGTGCGGATTTGACGGGCGACGACGAAACGTGCCGCAACGGATGTTTGATGATCCCGCAGTAAAGAACGGATCTTGGGAGGAGAAACGGGGCAGACGGGAAGAAAATCGGGCCACCGGAGTGACTCCGGCGGCCCGTGGAAGCCGGCGGTGGCGCGGGTCGCTGGCACGGCGGCGCCCGGCGCGCCGCCAGACGAGACCGCCGCGACACCGGCCGCGGCGGCAGCGCTCGCGGGACGCGGCTGAAGCCGCGTCCGGCGCCAGGGAGACACCCCGCGGGTGTCCCGCGGGGACGGAAGCTCCCCCCCCGCGTCACTCGGGACGCGGCTTCAGCCGCGTCCGGTTGTCTGGCCGACACCCCGCGGGTGCCGCGGGGGTGTCACGCAGGGGTGGCGGCTCACCCCCGCGCCGCTCGGCCGAGCCGAGCCGGGCTGGCCGAGCCAGGCCGGTCCGACCGGTCGGGTCGTGCCCTAGCCGGCCCGGACCGGGTTGACCCGGTTCGGCCGACCCAGGGGGGGGGGGGGGGGTCGGGCCGGGTCAGCCCGGGCCCGGACCCCCCGTCATCGGACGGTTTTCGTTCAAATGGCCGTATCTTGAGCTACGGGCCTCCAAACGACTCACTGTCAGCGGCAACGCGATACTTGGATCGAGACGGTCGTTTCGGTATATCGCACTCAAGGTTTAGGAATACTTTGGGTTCGACCGGGTTGGTTCGTACACGAAACCAACCGGGCCCTCGGAGCGGAAACGCTCATATCTTGAGCCACGGACGTTCGATTGACGCGCCGTCAGCTTTGTTGTTTTTCTCTATGTGAGACGGATCTTTTGGAACACTCCGCCCGAGGTTTGGACGCAGGTGGAGTACAGTTGGGTTGGTTTTCCTTAAAAACAAACCGGGCCCCTGGGACGAAAAAGCCAATAACTCTCAGACCGGGCGTCCGATTGACGCACCGTCTGCGACGTTGAGTTCATGTTGACGATACGGAACTTATGGATACATCAACTTAGGAATTTGTGTCAGTTGATGTATCAGCCTCTCGGCTCATGTAGCGGACCCTCCCGAACGAGCTTGCTGTGTGCGGGAACCCTAGAGCTGGCTGCGACTGCTTCTTCGACAGCGACGACTGTGCAGAGATCCTCAGTGGACTCCGACGACGACCATGTAGAGATCCTCAGTGGACTACGGCGACGACTGTGCAGAGATCCTCAGTGGACTGCGACGACTACAGCACTCAGCGATCCTACGTGGATCAGTGCTACAGGTCCTGTGTGGGCCCGATCCTGTGTGGGTCCAATCCTGTGTGGGTCCGTGCTCAGTGGTTCTGTGTGAGCCAGTGCCTACAGGTCCTGTATGGGCCCGATCCTGTGTGGGTCATTGCGGGGGTTAGTTACCTATCGATCCTTCGTGGGTCCGACGACTTAGATGGATCGGTGATCATCTTTATCGTCATCCGAAGAAGTATACCTGTGTGAGCTGAATCTTATGTTACTCTCCTGTGTGGATTTACTATTTACTCTCCTTTGTGGATTGTGTTGAGCTATCCTGTGTGGATTTACTGTTTACTCTCTTTTGTGGATTGTGTTGTGCTATCCTGTGTGGGTATACGTTTTTCTTTCCTGTGTGGACTGGGTTGTGCTCAGGCTCGGACGTTGGAGCCGAATGGGAATTGATGACTTAGGTATATGTATGGGCATATACCTAAGTCGTGTCAGATGTTACTTTGTGATTGTATCTTTCCTTTGTGGATTATCCTTTGTGGATTTCGGGAGACCTTCGGGGGTCTCGGGGTCCCTACTGAGTAGCTTATACTCACCCCTGCACGGGTTATGCCTGCACTACGTTGTGTTGGTTGTAGACGACGGACAGTGCTGATCGTGGTGGAGGCGTGCGGAGCAGGACGGTACCTGGAGGTGGACCACTGGGCAGGACGTACTCGGAGCGGTCAGGTGGACCCGAGGAGCAGTGGAGGCTATCTGTACCCACCCTTCAGGTGGGACTTCCAGAGGACGGCTCGACGCTGCAGTTTTTTCCTTTCAGTTGTTGTTTTTCCTTTCAGTTGTACTTTACAGTTGGGCTTGTATTTCCGGCCCCTTCTACTTTTAGCACAACTTGTACCGTTTTTACTTAGTGTTTACTTTTCCGCTTGCTTACTTTGTGGTGCTTGTTTACTTTTCAAAGGCAATGCCTTCCCTTTTTGTTGGAATTTACGCCTTGGTGCTAGTCGCCAGCCCCTGGCCTATGGAAGGAGGGCTTGGGGAAGTCACGGCACGGGCCCCGAGGACGGGTCGTGACAGTGAAGGCATGCCTTTAATGACATAAAATTACATAAAGTATTTTCATTAAATAAATATTCTATTAATAGCTTATTTTACACGCAACACCAAAACAAAAAACCACATAACATTAAATATCCATTATAATGTAGCCATTAAGTTGAAGGGTACATAGGTAACCACTTTTCAAAATATATTTAAAAATAAAGGTCATTATTTTTAGTGTACCTATATAACAAATAAGATCACCTACAATCAAAAAAGTTTTTTTCTAAAATTATATTTTTATGTGGTTTATTTTAAAAGAATAAAAAAGGTATATTATTGATATGAATAATATATATTTTTATTTGAATAATACATTTACACTAAATTTATTATTAATTGATATAAAATAATAATAGTAATGGTTAATACTTTGAAAAATTATTTTCCTGTAAAAATAAATTTTCATTATATTTTATAATTTTTATTAAAAGTTAAATTCTAAAATTTTAAAATAAATGAATTTGAAAAAATTAACTTCATTTTTGAATATATATAATATCAACATTGTTTTAAGATTATTTTCTCGGATTTTTTAGAAATAGTTAATTTTTAGGTGAATACTAAAAAATACTGATTTTTCTAAAACCATCACTTTTATGACATTATTATAATACAAGAATGAAATAAATGTTTTTGATATGTTTTTTATATAAAATATAAATATATAGAATTAAATTAATCATTTAAAAATAGTATATTGTATTTATAAATCCCATTTTTACCATTTTTGAAACTTAAGTAATATTTCACTCTAAAAATCGTTTAATTCACCTATGTTAAAAATTAGTTCTCATCACTTGTATAAATTAAATATAAAAAATGAATTTCATATTTTATATCAACATGATAATATTATATAATATTTTCAATTTTTATTTTGGGCATAAAATAATGATTACTAAGATTTTAGTTAATTAAAATGATAATGGTGAAACTATTATTTTTAAAGAATTGTTTTACTAATATTGTGTAATTTTTATCTAATAAATTAAATTAAAATATTTTAAATTATGAATCTAATGTTATTTTTAAAAAAATGTTTAATTATATTAACATGAATTTAATTTGTAACCAATGATACATAAGACTAAGAACACATACTATTTAAAGCACTTTTTTTATACAAAAAACTATTTTTCGATATATAAGTTGTTTCAATTTAAAAGTTAATTTTTCCCTTATTTATAAATTTAATTAGATTAATTGTATATTAATTTTTTTAATAAAATAAACATTTTTAAATATAGGTTACCTTATATTTTTTAAAATAGAATATAAATTTCTTAGGTAAAAACAAGTTACGAATGTAAAAATCAAAATGTTAAAATGTATAAAACCGATGGTAAAAGACTTGAAACATGTTTAAAATGTGTATGGAAAGTAAATGTTGAGAATTTATCAACCCAAATTTACCCCACACTCCATTATTATGAAATTTTGGATTCATTGACTAGTGAATAGTGTAATAATATTATGAAGGGTAAATGGTATTACCAAAAGTTCCCTTTTATTCACTTCTAAAAGAGGATCACTTATACCCTTTCAATTATACTCTTATCATTATAATTTCCCTTGAACATATAAAAAACTAAATCTCCTAGAATTACTTTTATCATCCTTATGACCCTGATCACTAGAATTTATCCTAAGGCCTTTATTTCTAAGGAGATCTCTAAGAAAATATTGAGTCTCAAATGTGAGTATTAACTTCTTTATAACATTTTTTCCTTAATATTACTCATAAAATATCTCATATACATAACAATATAAAAGTGTATCTATTGTATTTCTTGAACTACCACCTCAACAAAATGAAATCTTCTATTTTTTAAAACCGCCTATAATGGTTGGTTTTAATGATATGACTAATGAATAAAAATGATATATATAATATAACTATTTTTATAAAATTTCAATATATAATATTCTTTATTTCCCTCTCATTCATTGAGAAATATAAACATTAATTGTGTGTATATGAAAACAACCACCTCCACATGCAATGAGTTTCATTTTTCATCACCACCCATAATGGATATATTTAAAAATATATTTAATATAAAAAAATTATTTCCATAATACTATTAATATTATGGATACTATGAAACTATTTTATGATATTGTCTATGATAGTCAACATAAATAAGGAGTTGCAAAAAAAATGACCAAACAACCTCAAGTATCTGGCATAGGTAAGAAAACTATATAATAAATAAATAAAATTTGATAATAAATATTCCATATTAAAATAAATATATAATAATAAGGTTACTAATAAGCTATCTAATAAACTTAATTTGATTATTGAGGAATTTAGGTGCATGCACAGAATGAATCTGGACCAAGACCCTTCATTGAGGCATGCTTTGATATTATGCATCAATCTTCATTTTCATGGTGTAACTACAACCCTATTTACTTAAAATATAATAAATAATTATTGAACTTGGAAAATTCACTTAAATTAATTCTTTTCCTTATCATGTACTATGATTGATGTCTTCTCTAAAATATTAAGTTATTTTATAACTCAATGTGATTTCTTCAGTTATAATGTTTCTCCTTGACTTGTACCTTTTATTTTATATATTATACCCTATTTATATCTTGGGAGAATCAATTTTTTTTAAAATAACCCTTATTTATGAGTTTTATTCCTTCTTAAAAATGAAACTATGTTCAGAATAATTCTCATTTTCTTAAATGGTGGTTTCCCATCCTTTTCCATAATATCCCTTCAAAATAATGTTCTTCTTTTTAATTAGAATCCTAATTCTATGTTTTCTCATGTGAACTTCATATTTACCTTATAATATTTTCAAAATAAAGTTTTATTGTATTTTTTATGATGTTTTATTTCAACAAAGGTCTTTTAAAACATAGTAAGGGATCTTCCACACCACCCTCATTACCTTTGAGTTACACATTCTCTAACTTTTTCTATATTTTTAGGCATTCATATTCTCATGAACTTCTTATATTATTAAATATTTGTCCCTTACATATATATACAAATATACTTTTCATTTTTGTGGTTATAAATTGTTTTAGTTCCCTTCTAAATTCCCATTTTTAAGTAAATCCAATTTAAGGGAAATTTCCTATTTTTTATCACATGTCAATAATCACCCCCATAAAATGTATTTAAACCATGAATAACTTATAAAAACCATCATTATTTTATGTATAACCCTATTTTTTCAATCATTGTTTTATTTAAAATAATAATCTCTTCCCTTCTTTAAAAATATCCTTTACTTATTCCATAAAGTACCAACCAAGCAGTTCGTTTTTATTCATTTTTCTCCATGATCTTTCTAATGAACTTTCAATATTGGAACTCCATATTCAAGACCTATATACCTTTTTAAATTATGAAAGTATAAATTAATTTAATTACTTATTCTATTTTGAATCCTTGTGAATTAGTCTTTGATTATGCCTTGAATCAAAAATAATGAAACCTACTTTCTTCTTATGGGTTTGATCATGCTTATTATTTATGTATGTTTTATTTTCCACATGTGGCATAAATATATATGATTTTTATGATGTGATTAGTGGTATCAGAATTATATATCCCTCTAATGCATTGTTTAAAGCTTTATATCTCATGATATGTTATGTATGGGATTAAGGAGTGAACCAAATCCACTATGAGACTTTTTTACTATGTATGTTTCACTGGTGGTTAACCTAATCATGCTATGTTATGTGACAGGTGGGTTCAAATTATATATCTCTTTAATGCATTGAGTAAATATTTATATCTAAATAGATGTTATGTATGAGATTAGGGAGTGAACCTAATCCACCCTGGGACTTTTTCCACTATGTTTATGAGACTGAGTGAACCTAATCCACCATGAAACATTTTCTACTATGTTTATAAGAATGGGGAGTTAACCCATTCCACTATGGGACTTTATCCACTATTTTTATGGGAACATGGATTAAACTAAATACACCATGGTACTTTTTCCACTATGATAGACTTGGAAGTGATCGTCGACTTATTCTTATGAATACATGTTTTACATTATTTCCACATGTTTATAATTACATGGTATTATGATATCATTTCCTTGTACTATGTTTCCATGATTATACCACACTCTTAATTCATGGTATATTTTTTTTATTTTGAGCTTAAATGTCCTTACTTCATGATTTATGTACAAATATTATTTTTCTAAGTTATTTTAATAATAAATTTCTCTATGGTATTTTTTTAATATGATTATGATCTAAACCTTGATCTGTTGATAAGTTTTCCCTTAATGGGTTTTTGACCTCACCTCTTTCTTATGTTTTACTTCCCCAAGTTACAAAGATAAATTTAACTTGTGATAATTATAGAAGTTGGTTTATAAGAGTTTGATTATGGAGAAATGTTCACAAGTTTTATAAAATAAATTTTCTATGTAACTAGTCCTGAAAGACACTAAACCAAAATTTTCTTTAATAAATGTGATATTATTGTGAGATGTAATGTTTAAATCATGGAAATGATGTAAAAAATATATATTTTTAGATCTAATCATCATAGTTGGTATTATAGGAGTTCTTGATTATTTTTTAGGATTAATCTAGTTATTTTGGGGATTATGATTAGATAAATTTAGTGAAAACACTAGGTATTCGTTCAATGGATAATCCTTAGTATAGGATAACATCCTGAAATTTTGTAAAAGTTTTGAGTATGCGGTTTTCCCATCAATTACCTCCCTATCTAGATACTAGCAAGTGGATACGGTCATGGCACAAATTCACCTAAGGGTAATCACCCTAAAAGGGGTTGGTTGAGAAATTACTTGATCATCACTCTAATTCATGATGAGTAAGCCTAAGATTTCACACCTAGATAGACACTATCAAGGGATATTCTTTGGTTTATCATATGAGATTTAAAAACTACTTTGAAGGATTGATTTCTTAGTTACTTTGAGGGACTTGGTTGAGAAATATAAGAGAACCCAACTTAAGGTAAACTAAGATGAATCGTTAATGATATAGGTTGAACCAAGGATGATATAAGTTTATCTAAGAAAGATATAGGTTGAACTTTAAATGATATATGTTAAAAAAAATAGTGATATAACATGAACTAAAAGAATTATAGGCTAACATGGTGGTATTATAAATTGAGAAATCTTCAGGTTAAATTTTACTTTTATATCTAGGATAATTATCTTATGATGATAATTGTTCATCACTCATATTAACCCCTTTTTTATTAATGGATAGAACCAAAAGGAACTAAGTTAGTGATATGTGTGAGGGAAAATGAAGTGGTGGTATAAATGATCAACCCATTGAAGTGGGAGATGGATTAAGAAATATGTGTATTATTTCAAACCAACTATCATGAAATATGATTGAGTTTGTGAGTTTATTTGAAATCATGAACCCAATAAAGAAGAGAAGAATGGAATTTCATGGGAACTTGGGTGATGAAGATGGTTAGGGAAAGGATATTCAATATTCCACATATCAATAATGTAGGAATAATCACCAACGTAATTTCCTCAAGGGGACTGGAATATTCTTTACTTATGGTATAGGAGGGAACTTAATGATAATTTTTCAATGGAAAAGGAAGAAAACAAGGAAGCAAGAAATTTTTCTTCCTAAGAATCAATTAACGATTTGATGTTTTAGATGTTAAGAGTTTGGGCATTATGCAACCCAATGCACCAATCCAAGGGTTAAACTGGGAAACCAACACCAACCACGTCCTAAATCATAGGAATAAAGAGAAACTTATGTAATGACTATTTTTGAGGCAGATAGTGACTTTTCACTATATATTTTTCAATTTATTAGGTCATGTAAGATTACACTAATTAGGTATTGTAGTACCCTTGATTTCTAGTATGTAACCCTTTATTTGTGTTTTTATGGATATAATGTATAAGAGGTAAAGTTGAAAGAGTTTGGTGATATTTCACTAAGTTTTGGGGACAAAAGGAGTGGCACGCAGTCTACGCATGATTTATCCAAACCATGTGGAAATCCTAGTAGAAACTGTTCACAATAGCATATTCGAGGCAGAGAGATTTGGCACAGTGTGTGCACAGTTAGGGAGACCGTGTGAGGAGGTCATGCGAGGGTTTTCCTAGGAAGTAGCTATTGCACATTTAGTGCACAGTTTGTCTAACTATGTGCATGGTTTAAATAATATCCTTAAAAAGTGGATCTCACATGTTTTTTCCTCTAACACTACCAAAAAAGCGGGTTTTCGCAGCGCAACCCCTTTATCAGTGCTAAAAAAACACGCTAATAAAGAAGGTACCCTTTATTAGCACTGATAAAGGGTACCTTTAACAATTCTAAAAAAAGTGTTGTTAAAAGTACCCTTTTATCATTGCTTTTTTTAGTGTTGTTAAAGGGGGGTTTTATCAGTGCTTTTAAAAAAGCGCTGATAAAGACCCCCCGCACTTTATCAGTGCTTTTTTTACTAGCACTGATAAAGGGTATATTTTAAAAAAAAATAATTAAAAGTATTATATTAATATATTAATATGTTAATATATAAATATATTTATATTGATATAAATATAATATATTTTTTAAAAATGTATTTTAGATAAGGATAAATAGAAATTTAAACGTAATATATAATATATTTGGTAAAAAATATTATGAAATAATTTAAAAAATATTTTTAATGTATAATTTTGTTATTTTTATCAAATAATAGTCATTTAATAACAATTTTAATATAAAATAAATAAATAAAAGATCAAAAATAAGTTGAAAAAACAATTCAAACTTCAAATGGACATAACTTTTGATCTGGATGTCTGTTTGAGCTCTACCACATATCAAATCAAAGATTGTGATGAGATCTATGATGTTATGACTTGGGAAACCATGGTAAAGGTTTTTTAGAGGCTAAAAAAGGCTCAAAAGTCCTCTAAAACTGAGTTTTTAATCGGCGTACCCCGATTTTTTAACATTTGATGGGTTTTAGGCTCATTTATAGGGGTCTTTTTTCCCTTTTCTGGTAGGTACTAAATTTATTCACAGGTATTACAATAATATTGATATAATGGTACTGAAATTTTATCATTTTTCACAATGTATTGTTATTTATTATAAAATATATAATAATATATACATATTTTTTATATATTCACACTTAAAAAATTAATTTTATAAATAATTAATTAGACATATTTACATATAAAATATATTTATTAATATATAAGACTTACCTAAATAAAAAATAATACACATTTTATTTAAAATAAAAAATATGAATATGTATATACCTATATTGTGTGTGTGTACATATATTAGTGTGTGTGTGTGTGTGTTTTAGAAAACTGATATATATTATCTATATGTTCTAACATATAAATAGATATATTAATATATAATAATGTAAATATATATAAATATGTATAAATATGTATAATTATACTTATAGATACACATATATATAATATATATACATGTGTATCTATGTTGTATATATGTCTGTATATATTTATTTATTTATTTATAAACACACACAAAAAACATATTTTATTAATTTATTTAAAACTAATCTTAAAAATATATATTAATATATGAATAAATATATAACATAATATATATTAATATATGAATTAATATACAGATAAAAAATATAACTATATATATACATAAATTAATAGATATTAATATAAGAATAAATATATATATATATATATATTAATATAAATATATTTTAATATATGAAAAAATATAAATCTATATATATATATCATTAAATGGATAGAAAAGAAACATAGAGGAGTGGTAAAGTGTCCAGGCGCGCAGGGAAGAGGTTTGGAGTTCGAATCCTAGGATAGGAAGGTGCACACGCAGGTGAAGACCGGGGGGGGTAGCATTGTTAAAGGCAGACAGGGTGGGCCGGGCGCGAGTGGGGGCTTCCAAAGTGGTGAGCATTATTGAAAGGGGGTGGCATGCACTGTTAAAAGGAGTGGTCTCCAATTTTTTTTAAAAATTACATTTTTTTACTTTTATCACCGCTAAAAAAAGCACTGATAAAGGTCCCTTTTATTAGCGACTCGATTAATAGTGCTGTTAAAGGAGGGTTTCTAGCACTGATAAAAGCGTTATTTATGGTAGTGTAAGTTTCTCATTTTTACTCATAAGTGGCCATAACTCGGGATTTCTCTTCCTTGATGGTATAATAACCTCTCCAAATTTATTTAGAGTCAATTAGAAGTCTCCCCTTAGTGTTTTAAACCCATTTTTTTGAGGTATGCGATCGTTCTTCAACATTTTTGATCGGTTTCTTAGATATAATTAGATATACTTCTCCTATATTCTTGTTTTCTCAGATCTACACCTGTTATGGTTATATCTATGAGCTTGGATTCCAAATAAGTTGATATTTGGTCTTGATATTTCTAGTAGAATAGATCTAAGGAGGTTCTGTGAAGAATCGACCCGGTTTTCTTAAGAGTTCTTTGTCTGTTGTCAAGTTTCATCAAAACCTTTGAGGTGGGTGGCTTCCCTCTCAACTCCACTTAGTAGAACAGATGTTCATGCTTTAAAACTAAATATATTTTGTTTAATTGGTTCTAATTTGGATGTTTAGAAATCATTGGAAACTCTTTTGTGTGACGTCTTTTCAAATTGGGGAAAATTGGAAAATTTGGGTGTTTGAATAAAGTGCTTGTGTTCTTAATTTTAAAATAGATATTTCAAAATGGTAATTTTCTGGAATGGTGGAATGTGAATTTTATTTGAGTTTTTCAATAAAAGGGGATGTTTTATTGAAATGAAATGACTGTTTGAAATTGGTTTTCCCTTTTGGTTTTCAATAAAAGTACATTTTTATTGAAATGGTTTGAATTGGTGATTTGAAATGGTTTGGAATACATGGGGTTGTGTGAGTTCATGATCGACATTCCCCTGAATAAGCGATGTGTACCATTAGAGAACAAGGTGTGTGACCCTAGATCGAGGGTGTGTTTCATTGGGACACAAGGTAATTGGATGAGAGACCTCTCATGAGTATGGAGCTGTCGAACAAAGCATGCATGTGTGGGTGTGTTGTGAAATATAGAATGGGTATGACAAAATGATAATAAGAATTGGTTTTTAAGATTTGATTAGTTATTTTTTGGAAAAATAACTTGTTGGAAATTGGTTTCATTTAGTTTTGTTTTCACTTGGTTGTAAATGGTTTTTGGAACTTTTTTATATTTCGTTATAAGATGTTTAAAGAATTCTTTTATATAAACGGTTTTATATAAATATTTCTAACCTTTCCATACTAGTGGCATGAGAAGGTAATTCATTGGGAAAACATATTGAGTTATATACCCATCCCTGCTTTATAAATTTGGTGCTTTTGCAGATGCTACCTTTAAGGACATGGGAAAAGGTAAAGTATCACACTTTTTTAGCACCATGTCATGATACTTTGGACTAATTAGTGATGTTGGAGCATAGATCTTGTGGATCATGGAGTCTTGTTATCATCTTGGAGTTTATTCATTATCTTTCCGTTGTTTACTTTGATGTTGGTTTGTCTTATGTTGTAGCATACCTTGGTTGGTTGTTTTAAATAGAATGAGTTAAAATGTCTTAGTTTATTTCTTGCATCATATAGTGAGTTTTTTGTGAATGGTTTGTCGAGTTATTGTTTTTGGACATGAAAGGGTAAATCATCCCCCACTTTCCTTGAAACCCTTAGGAATTTATTTCTAGCCTTTGTAATCTTGGGGATGTCACTTAAGACTCAGTAATGAATCGTTGTACTCTCAAGCCAATGGGAATTAATAGGTCATTACAAATGGAATCAACTTGTTTGGTCCTTGCCTAATAAGTATTCATCAGTGTTCTTGGTCTTGGATTTGAAATTCCTTATTGTCTATTACTTGGGGTGGAATCTCATAAAGGAGTAGGAGTGTCTTAAATTTAAATGTATAGCATAAAAGGACATAGTTGACCCTTTTATGTTGAACTTCAAGTTACCAGGGAGTTGGGTATATAAGTGTTTAAAGACACTTCTAGGATTTTGAAAACTCATTCTCATGGGTTTAGCCAATGAGATGAGCATGAAATGCATTGTAGAGGAATGAATTCCCACTAGGAGTGCATACATCATTTCTATTAATGATTCATGTTGTGAAAAAGTGTTTTTTTTAAGTATGAAACTATTTTCAAATGAAAGACTTTGAAAAAGCATAGTTGATATATTTTGAAAATGGTTTGATTTTTAAAAATAGGACTATTTTTTTCAAAAATGATGGAAATGGAAAAAGGTTGTTTTTAGAAAATAATGTTATGATAGTTTATGTGATAGAATTTGAAATTCTATGCCATCAGTTTCTGGAGAGTGAGATTGACAGAGTTTGTTGTTGGTTTAGAAAATGGAACCCATTAAGCGTCATTGAAACCAACCTAAAGATGTTGTGGAGAATGTGGTTTCCCCTGAACCATAGGTGAACCAAGATCTAGTTTATAGTATTGTCCAAGATTTTCAAGTTGTGGATACGGGGAATTGGGAGAATGAGCCAATGCTTGTGGATCATACCATCCAGTTCATAAAGCAGAATCCACCCATATTTAGGGGTGATTATAAAACTGAAAAGGAAGAGGTGTGGCTAAGTAGGATAAATCGTATCTTCGATTTCATCATCACACCATTGGAGATCAAAGTCAATCTGAAAACTTGTATGCTTGAGGATATTGCACGCTAGTGGTGGGATTTGGCGGTGCAGGAAAAATTGGATGAAGGCCTTACATGAGAGTATTTTGAGGACTTGTTCAACAAAAAATTCTATCCTCATACGTTCAAAATCCAGAAAACTACAGACTTATTTAGCCTAAAGTAGGATAATATCTCAGTCACAGAATATGAATCTAAATTCATGAATTTAGTGTGTTTTGCACCAGAAGTTGTGGAAAGTGCATCTTTAAAGGAATGCATCTTTGGATTGGGGATAAGGTAGGAGATTCAATCTAAGATTGTGATGCTTTGTATTATTGACTATACAGAGATGGTGAATAGAGAGATAGTTGCCAAATGTGACATCTCAAGATCTATGGGAGGAGGTATGATGATACCTATAGGAAATGGTGGGAACTAAAACACTGGGAGAAAGTGGAAAAGGGACACCTATTTCCAAGGTGGAAGTGGAAATCAGAATCAGATGGATGGATTAGTGAACCTTCCCCCATAACCCAAGAGAAAATCCAGTTGTTTTCAATGTGGTTCATTTGACCACATAAAGAGAGCATGTACATAACAACATAGAGAATTTCATAACTACAAGCAGATGGGGCATCTTTAGCGCTATTATCGCAGTGCTCCAAGGTCATGTGCTCGAGACACTTCTCAGGCGTCGCAAGCATTGTATGCTTTGACAGGGCGAGGACAACAAAATCAGTCTCATCAGTAGAGCAGAGCTATCCATGGTGATTCTAGAAATACCATGACTCCTCAACCAGGTAAATATCAGTAAAGCAATAAGGAGAATAGTGCAATGAAGAAGCAATTGTATGGATCTAAGAAAATTATTTTCGATGTTCAGGTTGGACCATCTATGGTGAAAGGTACAATTCTTTTTAATTATACCCTTATGAAAGTTCTCTTTAATACTGGTGTGTCACAATATTTCGTTGATTCTCATTCTGTTGATTTACTATGTTTAAATTTGGAAATGATGCCTTCTGTTTTAAAACTGCAAACTCCTATCGGGGGAAGAGAATGTCAAGCCTTTGTGTGTAGAGCATGTGTTATAACTATTGATGGAGCAGAGCTAAAAAGGGACTTCTTATTCTTGGACATGGATGTCTATGATGTAATCATGGGTATAGATTAGTTGATAATGTTCAAGGCTCACATCAACTGTTATAGGAGAATAGTTAGTTTCATGACTGAAAATGGCATCGAGCATCTCTTTAGAGGACATAGGATGGAAAAGAAAACTTAAAATAGCTTGTTTGCATCAACAGTGGGAATGATATCTTACTAGTTAGTGGTGTTGTATTTAGAATCCATGGAAGAGATCAATGATGTCATTTTTCCAGCAGTTGTGGATCAATTTTAAGATGTCTTTCCCAAAAGTTTCTCAGGGTTACCACCTATAAGGGAAGTGGAATTTACAATTGATATCCTTCTAGGGACCAGTCCTATTTTCCTTCCATCTTATAGGATAGAACCAATAGAGTTATAAGAATTGAAAGTGCAGTTGTAGGATCTATAAAGCAATGGTTTCCTTTTTCCAAGTATGTCTATGTGGGTAGCCCCAATATTGTTTGTAAAGAAAGCAGATGGAACTCTTCGGTTGTGTGTTGATTATCGTAAGATAAACCAAGTTACAATAAATAACAGGTACCCAATTCCATGCATTTATGATCTATTCGATCAATTAAGGGGAGTTCAGTGGTTCTCCAAGATTGACTTGCGATTAGTATATCATCAAATGCAAGTTTGGAAGGAAGATATTCCAAAGAAAGATTTTAGAAGTAGATATAACCACTATGAATATGTATTCATGCCTTTCAGTATAATGAATGCACCAGCGGACATCATGGATTTGATGAATCTTATATTTCAGTGATATCTAGACTCTTTTTTTGTGGTGTTTGTGGACAACATCTTGGTGTATTAAAAGACAAGGGCTAACCATGAGGAACACCTGGAAATAGTGTTACAAATCCTGAGAGGTCACTGTTTGTATGCCAAATTATCAAAGTTTGATTTTTGGATATAGGAAGTATGTTTTCTTGGCCATTTCATTTCTGAGAAAGGTTCATCTACTAATCATAAAAATATAGAAGTTTTTATCTTGTGGAAACCACTGAATAATTTCTTTGAGATACGATGTTTTCTTGGTCTAATGGCTACTACAGACGCTTTTTTCCTGATTTCTCATGACTAGCTTCTCCAATGATAGCTCTGACAAAGAAGATAACTCCATTGTAATGGATAGAGGGATTCCAAAATTCTTTTCAAGAACTAAAAGTTCATCTTACATCAGCACCTATCTTTATTTTTCTAGAATCAAGACAAGGGTATGTGGTGTACTGTGATGCTTCGGGATCAGGGTTGGGTTTTGTTCTCATGCAAGGAGACCATTTCGTGGCTTATGGTTCAAGGTAGTTGAGGGTAGATGAGAATAATTACCCAACATATGATTTGGAGTTAGCTTCAGTCATCCATGCTTTAAAGACATGGCATCATTATCTCTTTGGTGAGAAATTTATTGTGTTCATGGACCACAAAATATTGAAACCCATCTTCTCATAGTGAGATTTGAATCTGAGGAAAAGGAGATGGATGGAGTATCTCCAGATGTTTGAATTTGACTTGATGTATACACCAATAAAAGGGAATTCAGTGGTGGATGCATTGAGTAGAAATTCATATGCTCAGTTGGAGAAAGAAGATTCATATGAATGGTAGTTGATGTCGGTCCTAGCCAACATGCATGTGGAATGTGAAACTGAGGTGATGTTGTGGTTTTTTTTCATCTATTCTTGTTCGTGATTTGGTAAATATGGTCAAATAGGTACAAACATCTGATGCAGAATGTCTGGTTATGAGTTCAAAACACAATGGTAGGGAGACCATTGAGGGATGGAAAATTGATGGGAGTTCAGTTTTTTGTTTTGGAGATCAGATAGTTGTACCTATAACTTGTTAGGAACAACTCCTTCAGGATTACCACCATTTGAAATGTGTTTTACATCCAGGTACATAGAAGATGTATAAGGCATTGAAGGCGTAGTTTTGGTGGAGTGGAATGAAAAGGAAGGTGGTCAAGTTTGTCTCACGATGCTTAATTTGTCAGCAGGTTAAAGCTGGGAATCCAATACTTGTAGGTATGTTGCAGTTTTTACTTATTCTAGTGTGGAAATGGAAGAAGATAGCGATGGATTTTGTTACAGGTCTTCCAAGAATGGTTTAGAAACAAGATTTCATTTGGATGATAGTGGATCGGCTTACCAAGTCGGCCCATTTCATCCCTATTTTTTAAACTCATACTGCTGAGGATCTTTACAAAATTTATATCCAAGAAGTGGTAAAGAGACATGGCATACTAGTTTCAATTGTGTCTGATAGAGTTTCAAGGTTTACATCTCGTTTCTAGAAATCCATACAAAAATCCCTTGGGACTTAGTTGACTATGAGCATGACATATCATCCTCAAACAGATGGAAAGTCTGAGTGAACGATACAAACATTGGAAGACATGTTGTGGGCTTGTGTAATGGATTTTGTTGGCTCAAGGGAGGATCACTTACCCTTAGTGGAGTTCTCATATAATAATATCTATCAGGCCTCGATACATATGGATCTGTTTAAAGCATTGTATGGGCATCCATGTCATTCTCTATTATGTTGGGTGGAAATGGGTGAGATTTCACTAGTTGGGCTGAGACTTGTCCAAGAAACAACGGAGAGGATACAGTTGATTAGAAAGAAGATGAAGATTCTTCGGATTCATCATAAATATTATGTGGATCGTCATCGAAGTTCGTTGTCATTTTCCATGAATGCTCATGTGTTATTGAGGATCTCTCTAAGACTTTGACATCATTATTTCGGGAATTAGGGAAAGTTATATACTCGATACATAGGCCATTTATAGATTCTAGAACTATTCAAATAGGTGTAATATCAGTTGGCATTACCACCATGGTTCAGTTTGGTGCATAATGTATTCCACATATCTCAGTTGAAAAAGTATCAGCCTGGTCCTAACCATGTGATCAGATGGGATCATGTTGACCTAGATCTGGATGCTTTGTTGAAGGCTTCCCTTGGTGTTTCGAACCCAGATTCTTGAGGTATGTGATCATTCTTCATTGTTCGTGATTGGTTTCTTATATAAACATCTCCTCTCTTCTTGGTTTCTCATATCTATACCCATTATGGGTAGATCTATGATTTTGGATTCCAAATAAGTTGATATTTGGTCTTGATCTTGCTTGGAGAAAAGATCTAAGGAGGTCTCGTGAAGAATCGACCCAATTTTATTAAGCATTCTTCGTCTGTTGTCAAGTTTCGTCAAAACCTTTGAGGTAGGTGGATTCTATCTCGACTCCACTTAGTATAACTAATGGTAATGATTTTAAATTGAACATATTTTGTTTAATTTTTTGTGATTTGGGTGTTTAGTAATCGTTATAAACTCTTCTTTTTTACAGTTTAGCAAATTGGGGAAATATGGAAAATTTGGGTGTTTGAATAAAGTGCTTGTCTTCTTAATTTTAAAATAGTGATTTTAAAATGGGGATTTTATATAATGGTGTAAAATGAATTTTATTTAATGTTTTCAATAAAATTGGATGTTTTATTGAAATGAAATGGTTGTTTGAAATTGGTTTTCCCTTTTGTTTTTCAAAAAAAGTACAGTTTTATTGAAATGGTTTGAAGTGGTGATTTGAAATGGTTTGGAATACATGGGGTTGTGTAAGTTCATGATCGACATGACCCTAAATAAGGGACATGTACCATTGGATTATAAGGTGTGCGACCCTAGATCGATGGCGTGTGTCATTGGAACACAAGGTAATTGGACAAGAGACTGCTCATGAGTATGGAACTATCGAACAAAGCATGCTTGGGTGGGTGTATTGTGAACTATGGAATAGGTATTAGAAAATGATAATAAGAATTAGTTTTTAAGATTTTATTAGTTATTTTCTGGAAAAATAACCTATAGGAAATTGGTTTCATTTATTTTTGTTTTCACTTGGTTGTAAATGGTTTTTGGAACTTGTTTATATTTCATTATAATCTATTTGCAAAATTGTTTTATATAAATTATTTTATATAAATTTTGATAACCTTTCCATACTAGTGGCGTGAGAAGGGAATTAATTTTGAAAACCTACTGATTTATATACTCACCCCTACTTTGGAACTTTAGTTCTTTTATAGATTCAACCTTTCGGTACTTGGGAAAAGGTAAAGTATGACACTTATTTAGAACCATGTCGTGATACTTTGGACTACTTGGTGATGTTGAAGCATGGAGTATTATTGTCATCTTGGATTTTATTCATTGTCTTTCCGATATTTAATTTGATGTTGGTTTTTCTTCTGTTGTATCATACCTTGGTTGGTTGTTTTAAAGAGAATGATTTAAAATTTCTTAGTTTATTTCATGCATCATATAGTGAGCTGTTTGTGAATGGTTTGTTGGGTTGTTGTTTTTAAACATTAAAGGTTAAATCATCCCCCAATTTTCTTGAAATAATTTGGCATTTATTTCTAGCCTTTGGTATCTTGGGGATGTATTTTAAGTCCAGGTAATAACTCATTGTACTCTCAATCCAATGGGAATTATCGGGTCATTACAAATGGTATCATCTTGTTCGGTCCTTTCCTAACAAGTAGTCATCAGTGTTCTTGGTCTTGGAGTTGAAATTCCTTCTTGTCTATTTCTTGGGGTGGAATTTTAGAAAGTAGTAGGATTTTAAGAACTTGAAATGTATATCATAAAAGGACATAGCTAACCCTTTTATTTTTAACTTCAAGTTACCAAGGAGTTGGGTATATAAGTGTTTGGAGACACTTCTAGGATTTTGAAACCTCATTGTCATGGGTTTAGCCAATGAGACAAGCATGAAAAGCATTGTAGAGGAATGAATTCCCACTAGGAGTGCATACATAATTTTGAGGAATGATTCATGATGTGAAAAAGTGTTGTTTTTTGAAAAAGTATGAAACTGTTTTCAAATGAAAGACTTTGAAAAAGCATGTTTGATATACTTTGAAAATGGTTTGTTTTTCAAAAACAGGAATAAGATTTTTCAAAAATGGTGGAAATGGAAAATTGTTGTTTTTGGAAAACAATGTTATGATTGTTTATGTGATATAATTTGAAATGCTAATACATCAGTTTCTAGAGAGTGAGATTGGCAGAGTTTGTTATTGGTTTAGAAAATGGCACCCAGTATGTGTCATCAAAACCAACCCAAAGAAGCTGCGGAGAATGTGGTTTTACCTGAACCACAGGTGAACCAAGAGCGAGTTTAGAGTATTTTCCATGATTTTCAAGCTGTGGATATGGGGAACTAGAGAAATGATCCAAGGAATGTGGATTATACCATCCATTTCATGAAGTAGAATCCACCCGTCTTTAGGGGTGATTCTAAACTTGAAAAGAAAGAGGTGTGGCTAAGTAGGATGAATCGTATCTTCGATTTCATCAACACACCATCGGAGCTCAAAGTCAAGATGGAAACTTATATGCTCGAGGATCTTGCACGTCAGTGTTAAGATTTAGTGGTGTAGGAAAAATTGGATGAAGGCCTTACATGGGAGGATTTTGAGGACTTGTTCAAAAAAAATTCTATCCTCATAAGTTCAAAATCCAAAAAATTAGAGACTTCATTATCTTGAAGCAGGATAATCTCTCAATCATGGAATATGCGACTAAATTCATGAATTTAGTGTGTTTTTCACCAGAAGTTGTGGCAAGTGAATCTTTAATGGAGCACGTCTTTGAATTGGGAATAAGGCAGGATATTCTATTAAAGATTGCAGTGCTCTATAAAATTGACTATACAGAGATGGTGAATAGAGAGACAGTTGCTAAATGTGACATCCCGAGATCTATAGGAGGAGGTATGATAATACCTATAGGAAATGGAGGGAACTCAAACACTTGGATAAAGTGGAAAAGGGACACCTATTTCCAAGGTGGAAGTGGAAATCAGAATCAGATAGCTGGATCAGTGAACCTTCCCCCACGACCCAAGAGCAAAGATGGTTATTTTCAATGTGGTTCATTTGAACATATAAAGTGAGCGTGTACGGAACAACCTAGATCATGCCATAATGGAAAGCTGATGGGGAATATTCAATGCTATTGTCACAGTTCTCCAAGGTCAGGTTCTCAAGATACTTCTCAGGCATCACAAGAATCGTATGCTTCGATAGAGAAAGGATAGCAAAATAAGTCTCATCGGCAGTGCAGAGCTAGCCATGGTGATTCAAGAAATACCATGACTCCTCAACCAGGGAAATCTCAGTAGGGTGACAATTAAAATAGTCTAGCAATAAAGAAATTGTACAGAGCTAAGAAGATGATTATTTATGATCAGGCAGGACTATCTATGGTGATAGGTATGATTCTTTTGAATTATACCTTTGTGAAAGTGCTCTTTGATACTGGTGAATCACATTCTTTCATTTCTTATCTTTCTATTTATTTACTATATTTAAATTTGGAAATGATTCCTTTTCTTTTAAAACTACAAACTCATGTCGATGAAAGAGAATGTCAGGCATTCATGTGTAGACCATGTGCTATAACTATTGATGGAGATGGTCTAAAATGGGACTTCTCATTATTGGACATGGATGTTTATGATGTAATCATGAGTATAGATTGGTTGAAAACATTCAAGGATCACATCGACTGTTATAAGAGAAAATTCAGTTTCATGACTGAGGATAGCATCGAGCATCTCTTTAGAGGAGAGAGGATGGTAAAAAAGATGAAAAGAGATTGTTCGCATCAATGGTGGGAATGATGTCTTACTAGTTGGTGGAATTTTATTTGGAATCCATGGAATAGATTGAGGATGTTAGTTTTCCAGCAGTTGTGGATCAATTTCAAGATGTCTTTCCCAAAAACTTCTCAGGGTTACTGCCTATAAGGGAAGTGGAGTTTATGATTGATATCCTTCTGGGGACTAGTCCTATTTCCCTTCCATCTTATAGGATGACACCAAAAAGGTTACGAAAATTGAAATTTCAGTTGGAGGATATGTAAATCAAGGGTTTCGTTTGGCCAAGTACATCTCTATGGGTAGCACCGGTCTTGTTCGTGAAGAAAGCAGATGGAACTCTTTGGTTGTTTGTTGATTATCATAAGCTGAACTAAGTTACGATAAAGAACATGTACCCACTTCCATGCATTAATGATCTATTTGATCAATTAAGGGGAGTTCAGTGGTTCTCCAAGTTTGAATTGCGATCAGGATATCACCTGTTGAGAGTTTAGAAGGAATATATTCCAAAGATAGCTTTTAGAAGCATATATGGACACTATGAATATATAGTCATGCCTTTTGGTCTAATGAATTCACCAGCGGTCTTCATGGATTTGATTAATCGGATATTTCAGCGATATCTATACTATTTTGTAGTGGTGTTTGTGGATGACATCTTGGTGTATTCAAAGACAAGGGCTAACCATGAGGAACACCTAGAAACAGTGTTACAAATCCTGAGAGGTCACCACTTGTATGCCAAATTATCAAAGTGTAATTTTTTGATATAGGAAGTATGTTTTCATGGCCATGTCATTTCTGAGAAAGGTGCTTTTTTTTATCCTAAAATGATAGAAGTTTTTATCTTGTGGAAAACACCAAATAATTTCTTCAAGATATGAATTTTTCTTGGTCTAGATGGCTACTACCAATGCTTTGTGCGTGATTTCTCACGACTATATTCTCCAATGACAGATCTGGAAAAGAAGAGCTCTCCATTCTAATGGAAAAAGGGATTCCATAAGTCTTTCCAAGAACTAAAATTTCATCTTACATCAGTAGCTATCTTGATTTTTCTAGAATCAGGATAGGGGTATGTGGTGTATTGTGATGCTTCTGGATCAGGGTTGGGATGTGTTCTCATGAAAGGAGACTATGTCATGGATTATGATTCAAGTCAGTTGAGGGTGAATGAGAAGAATTACCCAACATAAGATTTATAGTTAACTGCAATCATCCATTCCTTGAAGATGTGGTGTCATTATCTCTTTGGTGAGAAATTTACTGTGTTCATGGACCACAAAAGCTTGAAACACATCTTCTCACAGTGATATTTGAATCTGAGGAAAAGGAGATGGATGGAGTATCTCTAGATGTTTGACTTTGACTTGATGTATACATCAGGAAAAGGGAATTCAATGGTGGATGAATTGAGTATAAATTCGTATGCTCAGTTGGTGAAAGAATCTTCAGATGAATGGTAGTTGATGTCAGTCCTAGCCGATATGCATGTGGAATGTGAAGACCAAGGTGATGTTGCTATTTTCTTTTCATCTATTATTATTCTTGATTTGGTAAATATAGTCAAAGAGGCATAAACATATGATGTATAATGTATGGTTATGAGTTCAAAACTCAATGGTGGGGAGACCATTGAGGGCTGGAAACAGGATGGGAGTTCAGTTTTGTGTTTTAGAGATTGGATGTTTGTACCTATGACTTGTCAGGAACAACTCCTTCATGCTTACCACCATTTGAAATGGTCTGTACATCCAGGTACCCAGAAGATGTATAAGGCATTGAAGGCACAGTTTTGGTGGAGCAGCATGAAAAATAAGGTGTTCGAGTTTGTCTCACGATGCTTAACTTGTCAGCAGGTTAAAGTCGGGAATCATAGACATGTAGGTATATTGCATTATTTACCTATTAGAGTGTGGAAATGGGAGAAGATAGCAATGGATTTTTCTATAGGTCTTCCAAGAATGGTTCGGAAACACATTTTCATTTGGTTGATAGTGGATTGGCTTACTAAGTTGTCCCATTTAATCCCTATTCATGAAACTCATATAATTGAGGATCTATCTAAATTTATATCCAAGAAGTGGTAAAGAGACATGGTGTACCAGTTTCAATCATGTCAGATAGAGATTCAAGGTTTATATATCATTTCTAGAAATCCTTATAGAAATCCCTTGGGTCTCAGTTGACTATGAGCATGGCATATCATCCTTAGATAGATGGCAAGTCTGAGCGGATGATACAAACATTGGAAGACATGTTGCAGGCTTGTGTAATGGATTTTGGTGGATCGTGAGAGGATAAATTACCCTTAGTGGAGTTCTAATATAATAATAGCTATCAGGACTCGATAAATATGGCTCTATTTGAATAATTGTATGGGCGTCCTTGTCATTATTCACTATGTTGGGTGGAAACAGGTGAGGCTACACTAGTTTGGATGAGCCATGTCCAAGAAACAATGGAGAGAATCCAGTTGATTATAAATAGGAAGGATACGGCTCAGAGTCGTCGGAAATATTATGTGGATCATCATAGAAGGTCGTTGTCATTTTTCATGAATGATCATGTGTTCTTGAGGATCTCTCCAAGACTTGGACATCGTCATTTCAGGAAGTAAGGAAAGTTATCTCCTCGATACATAGGCCCTTTTGAGATACTAGAATGGGTCAGAGAGGTGGAATATCGGTTGGCATTACCACCATGGTTTATTTCATTGCATAATGTGTTCCACATATCTCAGTTAAAAAATCATCAACCTGATACTGACCATGTGATCAGATGGGATCACATTGACCTAGATTCGGATTCTTCATTGATACATATCACAATATGGATTTTGGACAGGCAAGAGAAAGTCCTATGTGGAAAAATCATCGATCTGGTGTGGGTTTTATGACAGCATGGTCATATTCAGGAAGAGACTTTGGAACATGAGAAGGAAATAAAATAGCAACAGCTAGAACTCTTTCAGAGCAGTAATGGTTTTATACCTTCTAAGTACGGAAAGACAGATGGTGGGGAGAATGTTGTACCCCCTTTTCTGGTATATAACCCTTTATTTGTGTTTTTATGGAAATAAATTATAAGAGGTAAATTTGAGATATTTTGGTGATATTAAACTAAGTTTTGGGGACAAAAGGAGAAGCGCACGGGATGCGCACGGTTTATCCAAACAATGTGGAAATCCTAGTAGAAACTGTGCGCAAGAACATATTTTAGTAAGAGATATTTGGTGTGGTGTGTGCATGGTTAGGGATACCATGTGAGGATTTCATGCGAGGGTCTTCCTAGGTAGTAGCTAACGTGTGGTTAGCACACAGTTTGTCTAATCGTGCGAACTAACTGAGCACATGGTTTAAATGAGGTCCTAAAAAGTGGATCTCACACATTTTTGCATCTAAGTTTTTCATTTTTTCTCCTAATCATCCATAACTTGAGATTTATCTTCCTTGAGCATATAAGAACCTCTCCTAAGAAATTTGGATTCAATCTGAAGGCTTCCCTTGGTGTTTCGAACCCGGATTTTTGTGGTATGTAATCATTATTCATCGTTCTTGATTGGTTTTTTAGATCTACTTAGATCTAATTCTCCTCTCTTTTTAGTTTCTCAGATCTACACCCATTATGGGTAGATCTATGAGTGTGGATTATAAATAATTTTATATTTGGTCTTGATCTTGATAGTAGAAGAGATCTAAGGAGGTTCCATGAAGAATTGACTCGGTTTTCTTAAGCATTCTTCATCTATTATCAAGTTTTGTCAAAACCTTTGAGGTAGGTGTCTTCTCTCTCGACTCCACTTAGTATAACTAATGGTAATGATTTCAAATTTAATATCTTGTGTTTAATTGGTTGTGATTTTTCTGTTTAACAATCGTTGAAAACTCTTCTTTGTGATGGTTTGTAAAATTGGGGAAATCTGAAAAAATTGGGTGTTTGAATAAAGTGCTTGTGTTCTTAATTTTAAAATAGAGATTTTAAAATGGGGATTTTCTAGAATGGTGGCACATGAATTTTATTTGATGCTTTCAATAAAACGTTATGTTTTATTGAAATGAAATGGTTTTTTGAAATTATTTTTCCCTTTTGGTTTTTAATAAAAGTACAGTTTTATTGAAATGGTTTGAAGTGGTGATTTGAAATAGTTTTTCATACATAGAGTTATGTGAGTTAATGATCAATATTCCCCTAAATAAGGGACATGTACCATTGGGTTACAAGATGCATGACCCTAGATTGGGGACGTGTGTCATTGGGACATAAGGTAATTGGATGAGAGACCTCTCATGAGTATGGAACTGTCAAATGAATCATGCGTGTGTGGGTGTATTGTGAACTATGGAATGGGTATGCCAAAATGATAATAATAATTGGTTTTTAAGATTTTATAAGTTATTTTTGGGAAATATAACTTTCTAGAAATTGGTTTCCTTTAGTTTTTTTTTCACTTGGTTGTAAATGGTTTTTGAAACTTGTTTATATTTCGTTATAAGTTGTTTGCAGAATTATTTTATATAAACAATTTTATATAAATGTTTCTAACATTTCCATACAAGTGGCGTAAGAAGGGAAGTCATTGGTAAAACCTACTAAGTTATATAATCACCCCTTCATTGGAAATTTGGTGCTTTTTCAGATGAAACCTTCCGGGACTTGGGCAAAGGTAAAGTATCACACTTCTTTAGCACCATGTTGTGATACTTTGGACTACTTGGTGATGTTAGAGCATGGAGTCTTATTGTCATCTTGGAGTTTATTTTCTATCTTTCCACTGTTTACTTTGATGTTGGTTTTTCTTCCATTGTAGCATACCTTGGTAGGTTATTTTAATGAGAATGAGTTAAAATGTCTTAGTTTATTTCATGCATCATATATTGAGCTTTTTGTGAATGGTTTATCGGGTTGTTGTTTTTAGATATTGAAGTGTAAATCATCCCCCACTTTCCTTGAAACCCTTCAACCTTTATTTCTAGCCTTTGGTGTCTTGGGGATGTCACTTAAGTCCTATTAATGACTCATTGTACTCTCAAGCCAATGGGAATTAGTGAGTCATTACAGGTATTGATCTATAAATAAAAAATTGTATTATAATTATTATATCAATGGTATATGAAATTTTATTAAGGTTTGAGGGATGTTTCACATTATGTATTGATCTCCACTTAACTTACAAGGATTATATTAATAATGGATTAGCTCTCTCTACCAATAGTCATATCAAATTGTGTATTGGTAGATATCACTTTATATCCTAAATAAACTCATGATCAACTACTAGTTTATGGTTAATTAGGAGATCCTTATAGAAATTACTATCATCGTATGAGTTTCAAAATTGTGAGGATGAAATTTATTTAAAGGTGGAGAATGTGACAACCCAAAATTCCACAAATTATTTTCCTTAAAATATATTATGTTAATAACTTGTTCTATATGCAACATTGAACCAAAACAAACCACAGAACATTATATAACCATTATAATGCAGTCATTAAGTATGAGGGTATAAATAGTGGTAACCACTTTATTAAATATATGAATAAATAAATATCATTATTTTTAGTGTAGCTAGATAACTAATAAGATCTACATATGGTTAAAATTTTATTTTTTTCTATAATTATTTTTTATGTGATTTATTTTAAGAAACTAAAAAATGTATATTATTGATATGAATAATATATATTTTAATATGAATAATAAATTAGAACTAATTTTATTAGTAATTGATATAAAATAAGAATATTAATGGTTAATACTTCGAAAATTTGTTTTCTTATAAAAACATTTTTTTCATTATATTTTATAATTTTATTTAAAAGTTAAATTCTGAAATTTTATAATTTTAATTTGACATAATTAACTTCATTTTTGTATTTATCATATAAATATTATCTTAAGATGAATTTTTGGTTTTTTTAAAATGATTTATTTTTAGGTTAATAGTGAAAAATACTAATTTTTCTTAAACCATCAATTTTATGACATTATTATAATACAAGAATGACTTGAATGTTTTTAAACCTTTTTTATAAAATATATATATATATATATATATATATATATATTAATAGAGTAAAATAAATCATTTAAAAATACTATATTGTGTTTATAAAACTCATGGTTACCATATTGGAAACTTAAATATTATTCCACTCGAAAAACATTCAATTTTGGGAATAAAATTGTGATTACTAATATTAGAGTTAATGACCATGATAATTGTAAATATTTTATTTTCAAATAATTGTTTTATTAATATTGAAAAAAAAATATCTAATAAATTAAATTAATATATTTTAAATGATTACTCTAATATAATTTTTAAACAAATATATAATTATATTAACACAAATTTATTTGGTAACTAATGTTAAATAATATTAAGAACACAAAATGGTTAAAACACCATTTTTCTAAAAAAAATATTTTTCTATATATATATTATTTTAATTTAAAAAGTTACTTTTATATTATTTATAAATTGAGTTAGATTAAATATATATTAAATTTAGGTTAAAAACATAAAAATTTGGTAATAGGGGTTACCTTATATTTTAAATAAAATATATATTTCTTAGTTAAAAACTAGTTACCAATGTAAAAATCAAAATGTTAAAATGTAGAAACCTATTGTAAAAGACTTGATTTTTTTAAACATGTGTGAAAATTCATGGTTGAGGAATTATTTACTAAAGCTCACCCCCACACTAATATTATGAACTTTTTGAGTCATTTAAAAAGAAATAGTGTAATTTTATCCTTATGGGTAAGGGGTATTCTCAAAAGTGTCATCTTCTTCACTTATAAAAGGGGATCAATTCCACCCTTTCAATGATACTCTTCCCATTATAATTTCCCTTGAAAATATACCCAAAATATATCTCCTATAATCCCTTTTATCATATTTAATCCCTTAATCTCTACAAGTTATCTTAAGGCCTTTATTTTCAATGAGGTCCCTAAGAGAAGATTGAATCTCCAGCCTATGTCTTACCTTATTCGTAACCATTTTTTCCTTAATATTCCTCTTCCAATATCTCATATCCATAATAATATAATTAAATAAATATCATTTTTATACTTATATGTTATTATATTTATGGAATAACCATTATTTATTCATCTTTATCTTCCAAGAAAAACAAAAGTGTCGTTTGGGTGGTTCGTAGACTACCACCTTCACGAAGCGACACCTTTGGTTTTTCATAGCTTTCTCCCATGGTTGGTTTTAATGATGATATTTATAAATAAATATAATATATATAATATAGCTATTATTATGTAATTACAAATTATTATATAATTTATTTCCCTCTCATTCATTGAGAAATGGTAACATTGATAATGTGTATGTGCGGACGACCACCTCCATGATAAATGAGTTGCATTTTTCATCACCACCCATCATGGATGAATTTAAAAATATATTTAATATAAAAAAATTATTTCCATAATAATATTAATATTATTGAAACTATGAAACCATTTTATGATTCTTTCTACCATGGTCAACATACATAAGGACTTACAGAAAACAAATGATCGAACAACCTCAAGTAAACGGCGTAAGCAAGAAAAATATGTAATAAATAAATATAATATAATAATAAATAGGTTATATTAAATAAAATATAGAATAATATTTTTCATAAGAAGATATCTAATAAACTTGATTTGATTATTCGGAAATTTAGGTTCATGCGCAAAATGAATCTGGAACAAGGTAAGGGTTTCCATCTCAATCACCCTTCATTGAGGCATGCTTTGATATTATACACCAATATTCATTTGTATAGTGTAAATACAACATATTTGACTTATAATATCTTAAATAATTTTGTAAATTTTAAATTTCACTTCCATTCAATCTCTTCCTTACTGTAGGATATGATTGATGTCTTCCCTAAAATATAAAGTCCATTTATAACTCAATCTGCTTTCTTGGGTTATAATGTTTCTCATTGTGTTTCATTTTTCATTCCATATGGTATAACCTATTTCTATCTTGGGATAATCAATTTTTATTTAAATAATAATTATTAATGTGTTCTATTACTTCTGAAAATGAAACTATGTTATGAATAATTCTCATCCTCTTAAATGAAGGTTTCCCCTCCTTGTCCATAATTTCCTTACCCAGAAATGTTTTCTTTTTTAATTAGAAGAAAATTTATGTTTTATCGCATGTGAATTTAATATTTCTATTCTAATATTTTCAAAAGAAATTTTTATTATCCTTTTTATTATGTGTCTTTTCCAAAAAGGTATTTTAAAACATAGTAAGGGATCTTTTCTACCACTCTTGTTACCTTTGAGTTACACGTTCTATTTATTTTTCTCCCTTTTTATGCAATATTATTCTCATGAAATTATTATATTTTTGTATATATTTACCTTAAATATATACCTAATTAAATATCATTTTCATTTCTAGGGTTATACGTGTTTTTAGTTCCCTTTAAAATTCCCACTTTTAAGTAAACCTGATTGAAGGAAACTTTCATATTTCTTATCTCATGTCAGGAATCACCCCCATAAAATGTTTTTAAACCATAAATGGCTTCTAAAAACATAATTATATTATATATAACCCTCATGTATCAATTTTAGTTTTATATAAATCCATAATCTCTTTCCTTCTTTAAAAACATCCTTTACTTATTTCACAATGAACCACCCAAGTGGTTTGCTTTTATTCTTTCTTCACCTAGATTCTTCTCATGAATATTATACATTTTAACTCCATGTTCAAGAACTATGTACCTTTTCAATTATGAAAGTACAAAACAATTTAATTATTTCTTTCCTTGTGAATCCTTATGATTTATCCTTCAATTATTCCATGAATCAAAATTATGAAACTCACTTCCTTCTCATGGGTTTGATTATGCTTATGATTTATGTATGGTTTCTTTTCCATATGTGGCATGCTTATGTATGATTTTCATTATTTTATGGGTGGTCCTAGAATTATAAATTTATCCAATGCATTGGGTAAATATTTATATCTCATGAGATGTTATTTATGATATTAGGGAGTGAAATTAGTCCGCTATGGGACTTTTTCCACTGTGTATGGTGCACAGGTGGTTATCCTAAGAACGCTATGTTATATAATGGGTGGTTATAGAATTATATAGTCCTTCAATGAATTGGGTAAAGCTTTATATCTCATGAGATGATATGTATGAGATTAAGGGGTTAATATAATCTATCATGGGACATTGTCCACTATGTTTATGGGAATGGGGAGTGAACACAATCCACCATAGGACATTTTCCACTATATTTATATGAATGGGGAGTGAAGTCAATATACCATGAGACTTTTTCCACTATGTTCTTGTGAATGGAGAGTGAACTCAATCCACCATGGGACTCTCTTTGTTCACTATGATGGTCTTGGTAGTGAGCCTTAACTTACACTTATGATGACATGTTTTATGTTGTTTCCACATATTTATGATTTCATAATATTATAATATCATTTCCATATACAATGTTTCCATGATTATATCACACTCTTATATCATTGTACATTTTTATTCTATTGAGATTATATGTCCTTCCTTTATGATTTATGGAAAACTCTTATTTTTATATGTTCTTTTAATAAGAAATGTATTCATGCTATTGTTTTCTCATATGATTGTGATATGGTCATTGATGATATATTGATAATTTTTCTCTTAATAAAAACTTGATCTCACCCATTTTTTATATTTCCCTTACCAAAATTAGAAAGATAAGTATAACTTGTAAGAAGTTTGGAAAGGGATCTAGAAGAGTTTGATTATAGATAAATTTTCACAAGTTTTGTAAAATAAGTTGCCTATATGAACAGTCCTTAAAGACACTTAATAAAAATGTTCTTTGATCTATATGAGGTTATTGTGAAATATCACATGAGACTTATCCCAGTTGGTGAGGACTCATTAAGTGCATCCAGAAGACTCGGGATCAAATTCAGGTGGAGGCTAATTTTTGGGGTACTGTAGCAGTATTGTAGTAGTACTGTAATAGTATTGTAGCAGGAACTGTGCAGAACTGTAGCGTAGTAGGGCACTATTTGTCACTGTAACAGCCGGAAATATTCCCCTGTTTGGGCCTTCGGGCCACCAATTTGGTCCCCGGGTCCTTTAAGGCCTTCGGGCCACCCAGGCCTTCGGGTTAGTAAGGCATTTGGGAAACCTTAAGTGAAGATGAAAACCAGAAAACCTACAAGGAACAAAATTCAGAAAGATGAGGATCAAAGAGCTTTCACCATAGTAGAAGCTAAACGGATTACAAGAATGAGAGGGTATGGCACCTGCCATTGGGACAATCCTGTGTATGCACAGGAAAGCATAGCCGAACAGCCATGCGAAGGTGGAGAGCTGATTTCACAATGAAGATTCTAGGGAGGAGAAATTCCAAGTAGTTAGTCTGGGTTGTATGTAATGTTTAAAGCCTATGGGCAATGAATTCCTCTAAGGCTTACAATCCATGTAATACTTATGCCTACGGGCCTTGTAAGGGTTCCACCTCACCCCTTGAAAGGTGGATTATCAAAATCAATAAAAAATGAAGGTCTTCGGGCCATTGGAGGAGGAGATTATTGTGAAATATAATGTTTAAATTATGGAAATTATGTAAAATAATAATATGATTATCTTGGGTTTTCATTATACACAAAATAAGAGTTATTATTCAGTGGATCTATAAAGGAGAATTTATTCAAGGATACACATTTCTCATACTCATTCCTATATTTTTATGATGATGATAGGTGGTAAGAAATCTGTTATATATACTATATAGCATACCTCAAAGACCACGTGTCACCAAATCCTTCATCCACATCCACATTTCACCTTATCAATCCTCCTCACACCTCATTTATCATCATTGATACACAACTTCCTATCATATTTTTATCTCTCCACAACCTTGTATCGCCATATCCACCTCCCATATCCAAGGTCCCACCTCCCCACCTCCCCATGTCCTCACTTCCACCTCCCTTATTCCCTAAAACCATGATACCTCCATAATCCAATTATGGATCCAAATTCATATTCTATCATATCTCTCTTCAACCACGTCTCTCTGTAACCGAGCCTCCATGATACCTCCATAATCCAACTATGGATCCAAATTCATTATTTATTAGGATTTTAGTATAATCACATATGCCAACCTATTCCGATTCACCCCATAAGGAGGTCAAAAAAACCTAGATATGGTCATGGTGCTCAGAACTACCAAACTCTGGATCTTGATCTAAAACAACATTTCCAATAATTTCCCTCTTCATCTATTTAAGGAATTTATACATTATTTTAACCCTTTTGAATTTCATTACCTTCATATTCATTAATGTTTTTTATACCATATTTTTACTTTGAAGTCATAAATTTGTTTAAAGCGGAATCACCTAATCTCAATTCCTTGGACTACAGGTACCTTTTCTTTCTAAATTTCATCTCATCACCTAATCTAAGACAATGGTTATTTTAATTTCCCCCTTCACCTATTTAAGGATTTTATACTTTATTTTAACCCTTTTTAATTTCATTACTACATTCATATTATTTTTTTTATACCAAATTTTTGACTTCAAGGGTATCAGGTTGTTCAAAGTGGCATCACCTAATCTTGGATCCTCCAACTTAGGTACCCTTTCTTCCTAAATTTTATTACATCACTTAATTTAGAATATTTGACTTATTTAAAGTCCCTATAAATTAAAAAAACATTCTCTTTTGTTCATTTTATTTTAACAACTTTAAATTTCCTTACTTATACTCACATTAGGGTTTTTCAAATCTGATTTTGACTTCAAAGGTATCAAGTTGTTCAAACAGGAATCATCTAAACTCATATCCTCAGACATCAAGTACCATTTTTATAAATTTCATCACATCACTTTGTCCCTAAGATTCATGTTATGTACAATCCCTAGAAAGGAACAAAAATCCATTTCATGTCATTCAATTGATTATCACTGCTTTGAAGTTATTTTTTAATGATTTTTAGCACCAAATAAGTACACGTCCTTTCTTAATAACATAATATTCTTAGGTATTTAACCTCTTAACATTAATTATTAAATATAAATCCTTTTAATGATGATGATAATTTTTTCTACTGAAATTTTATAATTTTGTGACAGAAACAAAGCAACATATTTATCATTAAATTGTATCTATTTTTTACCTCAAAACCTGATTATCTCAAAATAAGTGACAAAAATTAAAAACTAATTATCAAATATATTTCTTTGTTTATTCTAATTTTTTCCATGAAATAATTATTCTTTTATATTAAAATATATTTTTTTATATCAAAATATATTTTATTCTAAAATAAAATGTGATTACATAATATATATTTTGATTTGTCAAGTCAAACTCATAATATACATATTCAGAATATATTCTTATATATATATATATATATTCTGAATATATATTAGAATATCATAATTACATAGTATAAAAATATATTGTGACATGATAATTATTTACTTTCTAATTTTTTATTATTTATTTTGAATTTTTTTTACTTGATATATTTGATAGATTTGGATCTCTGATGTATAGGGTATGATATTCAGGTACTACATAAATTTAGGAATGCGATCCATAAGCTGTTTAAAATTCTATTTCTAATACCATGCACAAATCAAGTTTTTTGTGCACTATTCATAACTAAATTTTGGCTATGCATTGGAATGTTATTTAATTACTATAGATGTTACAAGAATTTCAATTTTGTAATTACTACATTATTGGTTTTAAGATTTTCTATTGTAATTGGTTATTTATTATTTACTGTGACATGATAAGTGTTTTCTTTCTAATTTTTTAATCAATGTATTGAATTGTTTAATTAGTATTATTCTAAGATTTGGATCACTAATGTATAAGGAATGATATTCAAATATTATTCTTGGATTTGGATCTTTATTGTATCACTTTACACTCTCCTCATATGACCACAAACAAGGCACAACTGTATACCAATCAATTGCAGGTTTGGACTAAATTAATTTCTTATATCATTTAATTTTTTTCAAATTCAATTATTTTTTATATTTTTCGTTTACTTATATGCTCATTTAAATTCCCTCCCATATTGCAGGTTTATCTATTGGATTCAGCTTATATTAACCAAAAACCCAATGTTGATGACATGAATCCAATGTCTTGCAGTGAAAATAACTTACAAAGTCCAAATTAGATTCCATTATCAAAATTTACGGTAAATGGTTTGGTTAATTCTCTCTTTTATCCTTTGTTTTTAACGCAGTTACAGTTTAAAAAAATTTCAGTTTCTATACATGTATAATGTAATTTTAGTTTAATGCAGTTTTAATTTATAGGAACATAAGATCCTACAGTCTATTAAATCGACTCTTCAATAGATTCAATATTCACCAAGCCCATTAAACAACAACATTTGTACTTCACGATCAGCCTATTAAGATAAGTTACATTTCATCACTAAATTGGTAATCATCCCATCTGGGCATAATCTATATGCATTTCCTTTATGATCATATTGTATACACACTAATGGATTCAATATTCATCGATCTCATTTCTATCATAATTATATATTCCATATCTTATAGTCTCTTCAATCGACTCTTCAATGGATTAAATATTCAATGATCCCATTAAAAAATGAAATTTTTACTTCACAATTGGCTTACTAGGATAAGTTCCCTTTTATCACTAGACTGGTAACTATCTCATTTTTGTATAATCTATATGAATTTTCTCTATAATCATATTTTATACACATTGATCATAATATCCCATTTACTTTGTGTATAATTTGTATGCATTTCCTATACAATCATATTGTATACATAGTTATCATATTATACAACAATATTTGATTTCAAAATTTTGGAAAGCATATGTTCCCATTTTAAATTTGAATATCATCCATGATGCGAGTTTTAATTCATTACATTCATCCATATTTTATCATTTTAAGTTGCAGAAATCTAATCTTTTATTAATTTCATTCAATTCTCATTTTTTTGTTTTAGATGTATTTAAATAAATGGTAATTCTGATTGGTTAAAAATAGGAAATATGATGGTGTATAACATTTTTGATATTTTTTGTCATTATGTTTACCTATTTTATCCCTTATAGGTTAACATCATGCTTCATACAAAATTTACCATTAAATTATTTTTCTTCTTGAGATGCATCCAATGTGTGTTTGCAACAAAGATCTTCCTGATGCTCTAGTCCTTAATAAGGATGTCCCGGATTAATTTATTCTTGAAATATGAAAGCATTACATTTTAGACAAGTACTCAATAATATTTACTAATTTTTTGAAGCATGTTGCCTTTATTTCCTAACACATTTCCAAACATAGAGACCTTCCTTCATATATTGTTACTCTCATTTCAAAACCTTCATTTCATTTTCACAACTATGTTAATTAATGTTATACAGGTATGTGGGATTTTATTGAGGATACATGATTACAATAGCTATGGATAAATTCACATATTATATATGTGATCTGTGATTTTGTCTATATTTCATTTATTAATGGTCTAATTACTAGAATGAAAATGGTGTATATTTTTATTCTTCATGCTACTATTTTATTTGAATTTTATCATATTAGTTTTATCAATGTGTTTGTCTCTTATCATCATTATTATTATGTTTAAATATTTACAAGTAGTAACAATGGAAAACTATGACTTAAGCTTAACTGTTTAAGGGTGGTTATAGGGTACTCTTACTAAAAATTTGTTTAAAGTTGGTTGCAATGTGATCTTACTAAAAAATTTGTTATGTTGATATAGGTTTTTATGTTACAAGTTTCTCTTTGATAAAACTTATTACTTCAAAGTGTTTTTATCCTCTCACAAATTTCTTTTTAGAAGTAGACTACTATTATCATTTTTTCATTAATTTTATTATTTTTAAATGCATATTTAGTATATCCAATATTGAATTGTCTTCTTATCCACCCATCTTAATAGGATTTGAATATATTTTGAAGATCGATATGTATGATTGATACCAATTTCCTATAGTCCCGGATGAATCTATTGTGGTTGAATCTATTATAGTTTAATCCTTATAGAAATATTCCCTTAAACTCCTAAGACTTTAAAGCTACTTGTGGAGGCCATTATCCATGGTTTTTTTATATGGAAGGGAACTTTCAAACTTATAAAGAGCTCATCTGGAAGGGAGTATCGATGATATGATATTATATATATATATATATATGTGTGTGTGTGTGAATTCGCATTTCATCTTTCACATCTATCATATTTAAAATTAATAATTTTAACACTAAGAACCCATTTTTATGAGGGAAAATTGTTGTTGATTTTTTTCTATATTTGAATGTTCTTTTGATATGAAAACTCTATTTTTGAGTAACAATTGGTTTTTTTATATTAAATTTCTTTTGATTGAGTCACATCACATGTTTGGAACTGTAGATGTAGGGTCTAGAAAGACACATGCCTTTGGATTTCCTGTTATATAATTCCTTATATACATAAAAGTGAAAACAAAACAATGTATGTTTTAGGAGACCTTTTCTGATATCATATTATTACTTCAACAGGGAGCTTGTAATTCAGATATAAGTTTTTTCATGTTCAGATACAATTATAGTTTAAGGTCTTTATGGTTATTTCCAAGAATATATGATACTTTATGGTTTTATGTTCTTCCTGGATTTGAAAATTCATAGATATACTGCTTAACTCACTATGTATTTTCACTCGCTCACTTTCTCTCCCTTTATTTCTATTTATTTTTATCTTCCCTTCATGTTACTAACAATCTCATGTTGGTATCCATAGTTATCCATATTATAGTTGTTTTTATTGTTGGTGTTGTGTTAACGCTTGCTATTGAAATCCATCTTACTGAGGTTTCTATCAAAACATGATATAGCCTATTTTAGGTTTTATAATTTTTTATTTAATGAAAGGATGGAAAAAATAATGGTTTAGGTGGGTCTAATTGATAGGTTTATAAGTAGTATGTTCCTTGGACTCCATATATTCCCCCGAGCTCTATGGGAGTGTTATATTACAAGATTGGAAAGCTCTGATGGAAGTTTCATTCTTTTTTTATCATATGTTTTTTTAGCCTTTTCACCCATATGGTTGTTTATTCTCAATTAGTATTTATAGAACCACTGAGTAATCTAGGTTTTACCTTTTCCTTTATCTCCATTGATGGCTTCATCTTCATCATCCTCCACAGAACCGTGAAGTCGCTCATCATTCCTATCTTCGGCCTCCCCCTCTATCCTAATAGATCAACAATGAGGTATTCCTTGATCTTTATTCTCTTTAATCGCCTCCCATCCACCACAATTGATAGTGGGGTGGAGATATTTGATCTAGAAAATGAACATTTTGGTCTAAATATGCATAATGTTATCTTCAAAGTATCAGATATACCCAAGTCACTAGACCCCACAGACACTATCCTAAAGGTATTGACTTCAGGAAAAAAAATGAGACTTCCTATTGAATTTTTATTTCCATCATAATTACATCATATTCAACATCATTCTGATCACCTTTTATATTTTTTATATTGAATGCCTTCTAATTTAGATTTAGATCTTTCATTTTCCTATTTAATTTCTAAATTGAGTTCATCAACTATAACTTCTCAATAGCATTTGAATCTATTTATTTCTTAACATGAAGCCTTATTTATTTCTTATCTCACTCTTATTTTTTTTATTGTTAACATGAATTTTGAATTTTGATTAAGAAAGCATGAGTTCCATTTTTTTACTGGATTTTTTTGGTGAATTTTTTTGTATCATAACATAAAAAATATGTATCAAGGTTAAATAATTTACACATTGATAGGTTTTCTAAAAATATGGGGAAATAATTTTACAAGATATTATAAATTTTTTTGAAAACAATTAATCGATAGAAGGTATCAACTTTCAAAAAAATGATATTCTTCATGTTTAATTTTTGTTCCCATCATTATTAGATTATATTTATCATCGTTCTGGTCACCTTTGATGTTTTTGTATATGGAATATCTTCTGATTTAGATGTAGATCATACGTTTTTCTCTAAAATTTCTTAATTGAGTTCATCTGCTATAACTGCTCAACAATAGTTGAATCTATTTATTTTTTAACGTGATGCCCTATTTAATTCTTAGCATACCCTTACTATAATTTTATTTTTATAGCCAAGACTTTTTCTAGAGGTTTTTATTTTTTTATTGTTATAGGAAATACTTTTTTCATAGGTTTTTAATAATATTTGAATCTATTTATTTTTCTTGTTATATCCAAGACTTTTTTCAGAGTTCATTTTCCAAGACTTTTACTAAAGGTTTTTAATTTTTAGAAAAATATTTTCTATTTCTATCACCATTAATTAGATGTGCTTATTTTTATCATATACACAATTGTTATATTATTTCATTATATACAAAATAACTTTTGTAATTATAGTTTTTTTTAAATCAACCTCACTTGTGCTTAATAGTTTATGTAATTAACATTTATTGGAACTACTGGTAGGTTTTCAAGAACAATTTTGGAAGTAGTGGAAAAATAAAAAGCTTTGGTTCAATATGTTGGAAATGAGATGAACACAAATAATTCACAACAACATATTCCATCAAGAAGTTTTTTATTAAACCAAAAACTGAAAATTTCATCGTAGTAACTATGCACAAGGCACGTTACTTCGCCATGGATTTATATTTCATTAAATTAATGAAAATTGATCTTTCCTTCCCATTTTCATTTTATTAAATTCTAGTCAATCATATTTGAATTTTAATCTAACTAATTGTGAAACTATTGAATGGAAGTTTGATATATTATACTCTTCTAAGATATCTAGATGCATCAAAAATTTCTTTCCTCAAGCATTCATATCATTATTATTTTACAAATATATATTTATTTGTGTCTTGTAAAATTTCATGGGGGAAACACTGACTAATTATTTTGTTTTTATAGGCGATCATCTATATTGTATAACAACAAGACTCAGTACTACCTTGCCTAATCGAAGGTGTGTTTACATTACGCACCATGTACCTTTTGAAATAATGTTATTTATATTATTTTTAATATTTGAACTGTATTCTTTTTTGAAATGTGTAACTTTTCATATCCATTATCTATACTAAAGGATGTGCCTCCCAAGACATGTGTCCCCACCATAGCCTTTGCCACCTATGTTTCATGTCCTCTACAGCTAAACAATTGCATTTTCATTTTCTTCCCTCCTGTCACCCCTAATTATCCCTACCCTCCATTGCCACATCACATTCATGACTCCTCTCGACATCCCCTACTCTGGCTCGTCATCCATGCCTCCATCTCCTACTCCCCATCACCTCTGCCTTCCTGTCTTCACCTCCTCACCTACGACTCCTCACTGTGATTATTGTCACCTCTTCTTTCACCCTCCTTCACTTCCATCGCAACCTTAACCCCTCCCCATCCGCTACAGTTTCTATCACCACTTATCCATCTCTACAGTTGTTTCATCCCCCTTCCAATCAATCTCTCCCTCCACGCACCGAACAATCCAGTCTTACAAAACCCTACCATGATTCCGACCAATATTTATTCCCCATGGACTTTTATTCCATCATGTCGATGCATAGTAGAGTTTGCATCACCATAACCTAGCACAAATTCATCATCCATTCAAATATGTGACCATATACATCACCATATATCCTTAGGTATGGATATTTTGTACTCCATATTATGTTTCATATTTTTCGCATGGAATGAGTTTCTCGTGGGGACTCAAACAAGTTAGGAGGTGGGCCAATAACAGTTGGGTGGTCCCTGAATCATGGCTTCAAGGGTCCGTGTGGATCTGTAGGTGGACGGCTCACAGAGGAGATTTTTATTATACTTGGAGGATGCCTAATTTTGTACTGAGGGATTTGGGAATCACTGCAACGAATTCCAATGGATTCGGGTGTTGTCAGTAGCAACTTGGAAGGTGTCGAGACATCATTATGTTGGGTCACTATAATTTCTCGTCTATGTTGCATGTTTAGGAGGTCATTTTTTGGAAGCGAGTCCAGCTATGGCTTAATTCTTGCTTCCCCTAGGTTCATGTTTTCTGTTAGAATCACAAGTAGATGTTGCAATAGGGGCACTATTGTTCACACTATATGGATGCCATGGTTTGGACGCCACTACTACCTGGCGGATTGGGTGCTCTTTTATGGAGGTTTAGGGTGTCGTTGATGCTGGTAATGAAATGATATCTGAAACCAGAGGTGATATTATTGCTTGACTACATGATGGTGGGAGCTCACTAAGGGTCACATTACTACCATGGATAGTCCAGATCAGGGCTATTCAAAGGAAGTTTGTGATGTTATAGATTGCATGGACTCCTTGATTTTCATTACTGTATGGGTTTGCCATTCACTGCGGGTTGCTTCAAAGTTGATGAATTTAGATTGGTGTCGTGATTCATCACGTTGGTCATCACACCCAACTAGTTTTATGCAATTACAAGGAGTCCGGTTGAGGCTACCAAGTTGGTTCACTGTAGTTGAAGTGGTCCAAGACACTGCTGTCATGCAAGGAAATCCGAGTTTGTGGATAGATTGCTTCCCTGTTTCTGTTGTTGAGATGGTGGCTTGGGTTCAATGATCATCTATTCAAGTAAGGGAGATGTATGTGAGTTTGATCCTACTTGAAGGATACCTGAGGCTTGATCGTGTGATGAAGCGAGGAAACATAGTTTCATATGCCATTATTGCATGTGAACCCAAGGACAACTCACCATTAGAACATAATTCTTTAAAAGTTGTCTTTATAATAGATAATGCAAAATAAATCATAAATTTTGAGAACTCTTCAAATGAACTCAAAAGTATGTCCTTGATACCTCTTTCACACAACATATGCAATTATTGATTTATCAATCTGACTTCTTTACTGTTCATTTCCTTATAGGTTGTGCCTTATGATGAAACCTTTTATCAAACCGTATCAAGTTCTACAACAATGTCATTTTTATATCCAATGGTATGTAATAATTTATTTTCTGTATGTTTAACTTCACATTTACATAGAATCCCTTCGCTATGTATTTATGTTTTTACAAGTACTTTCAATGCATTATAATACTGTTAATTTAAACTATTTTTTAAAACAATATGTGTATATTATTTAATACAATATGAAGATTACATTCAAACTGCTCATTACATTTTGACCCTCAACATTTTTCAAATGAAAACATAGGCACAAAACATCAATAATTTATATAAACAAAGGGAGATATCTCATGTCCTTTTTTAAAATAAGTGCTTCAATGATCATTGTATTAGATAAAGTATAATAAGCTACCATAAAACTAATGTCGTTATCTCCTTGAACAAACTACCCAGGTCTCATGTCATGATGGCCATAATGACTTGAAAAGCAATAAAAATAATTAGAATATAGAAGAGTGGAACTTGTCACGACCAATGTATGATAGTGAAATAACATATAGGTGGATAAAATCTAGAATCTCAACCTCGGGTCTTTGTGACATGTCATCCCTAACCACGTAGTGAAGACAATTTGAGAAATACACTGAAACTCCCTAGGTCACCCTTGCTCCATGAACCAACCTCAACGCTTTGGCTTCCAAATATTGAAAAATATATATACTACTAACAGCCTCTTACATACCATGACCAAAACCATTCATTCCATAACCATTAAATTAGTAATGGAAAAAAACAAATGTTTAAATATTATTTATGTAAGGGTTATAAACAAGATGTATGTCTATCCCTTTTCCAAAATACTCACTTTGAACCTCGCGCGCTACGACACACCCATACACATTGTGAGGCCTCATCAATACACCACCATTCCAACACCAGCCAACCCTCTACTATGTAACTCAAAGAAACCCATCATGACCTGCCAGATTATAGAACTGTCACTCTTGTCATCGAACACATCATGGTGTGACACCCAGGACCATATCATGACCTAACTCTATATGTATTTGTTTCAATAGCTCCACTCTACCTCTATACACCCCTGACATCGAAAGAAAGAAATGTAAGCCTATTTAGCATATCAAATATTCAATTACAATAGGGGTGCAGGTGAAACATTTCACTATACAAGCATTTTTCTAATAGCAGTGTCCCCGTCAAGGCTTAAAAAACCTTTTTTTTTGGAATTTTGGGGTTGCATTTTCCCCAAAACGCAATTCATATTCATTTACATTGAAACAATATCTTTTTGCATGCAAATGCATTTCAATGAATTTTAATTAAATATGTATAATATCCTATTTCTGTATGAAAGATTACATATTTTATGTATCAAAAATTTAAATAATTGTCACCATAAATTCATGGGTGGTGCATGCATTAATGGTATTTAAATGTTTTTTGAAAACTTTGTATACAAGCATATTTTAGTGAATTTTAATTAAATCTGTATAATATCCTATTTCTATATAAAAGATTACATATTTTATGTATCTAAAATTTAAATAATTGACACCATAAATTCATGGGTGGTGCATGCATTAATGGTATTTAAATGTTTTTTGAAAACTTTGTATACAAGCATATTTCAGATTTAGGATACAACTGCCTTTTGGTATTAATGTCTATTACAGTGTGAAATAATGAATATACACAAATTGTTCTCCTTTTAAAGTATGTATATTGTATGCAAATATTCTACACTGCTATACAGATTCTACACTGATATACAGTTACAATATAGGATTGTTACGTGCATAATACAACTTTTTATGCGAATGCATTTTGTTATGAATTTCAGTTCTTTCAAATGAAATTTGTCATAGAATTATGCAAAATGATTTATGGATATGAATTAAGCTTTGTAAACTTTATGTAATTAACTTATGCTTACAATTCGAATTCATCACCTTTTATGTTATGTATATTGTATGCATATGTTTTATATTGCTTTGCAATTACATTATGGGTGTATGCTGACTAAGTCCATATGCCCCTCGATCGATATTGTACATCAACATAAAGACTTCACTTAGATCACATTGGTCAACTTTTGCAACTTTATCTCATTTTAGTGTGTGAACTTTTACTAACATGTTACTTAACACATTATTTACATAAACATTTAGAACATTATTTCGATCAAGAAAGATTCAATGTCGTAGACGAAGTCAATGCTAATTTCACAAGAGATTGTTCAACTTCATAGGATCTTAGAAAGCAGTTCAAAAGAAAAATTGAATAGACCGAACTACTGGCATTTAATATGTTCAAATGTTTCCTTGAAATGTAATGGATCGCTATTTAATGATATGATTCTATTTTGTTTTATGTATTAAATACTATTTACTCTTCCATTTCTTTCTCTTCCAATATTGCATCACTCCATAGGTTTTATTAGTTAAATATAAGTTTTCATTGATATGCACTATGATCATTCAAACTATTCAGCATAGATGTTCAATTTCAGAGGATCTTAAAAAACAGTTCAATGAGCATCAATGCAAGATGAAAATAAAAATTGAATAGATCGATCAAAAGTCAATTATTATGCTCAACTATTTATTTTTTATTCGGTTTTATTTTATGTATCAACTATCATTTACTCTTATGGTTCTTTCTCTACTTATATTTCATCTATCTAGGTTTTTATAACTTCAAATTATGAGTGTATGTATGTGAATTTGCAACTAAATGATTATTACGTGCAAATGCATGAATTAGATACTAGTTTATTGTAAGTGAGAGCACCCCATAGTGGTAGTAAATCACATTAATGAGCAACTCGTAAAAGGTATCAGTAAAACTATATTACTAAAAGTGCACTAGTAAACCATATTGGATGTACAAAACATTGTCCATGTGTCTTAGACATACCACACATTGGATGCACCATGTAAATATTATATCCATGTGGGTGAACAAACGAGTAATTTAATGATGAATTTAAGTCAAGCAATCATAACAAAATCTTCTCTGATGGTTATATTAACATGGAAACAAGATCCACAATGATTCAGAAGGAATTTAAAATAGAAAAAAAAATCATCATCATGATTCACTCCACTCCATTAGGATGTCCCTCATAAAGCATGTTAACTTTACCTTTTTTAAGTCTCATATGGATTATTATACTAGATCGGTTACAACCGTCACTAGAAAACACAACGCAAGGAAGAAAATTGTAATAAATTGCAGGCTTAAGAACTTGACCTCGCAACCTACCCCTTATTATATTATTGTTTTATGTAAAGATAAATATTGAAGCACATTTTTTTAGAGTATTTTCTTTTAAACAATTCTTCACATGAACAACTATCGAAACAATCCGCATCCCCAACATTCTATATAAGAATATATGAGTATCAATCCAAATTTATTTTATAATTGGAAAACCCATTGTTAAGGTGAATTTGTTCTTTTTGAAAATAAAATTTTCTCTAAATTCAAATTAACTAGGCTTCGAGCAGAAAGATAGCACCAATCATCCATAAAATATTTTCAAGTGATTGGTTCCCTAGAAATTCGAATTAAAAAAAAAAACTCTAAAAACGTTTGGGCACCACAAAAAAAAAAAAAAAATCCCCGATAAAAATGCATCTAATATTTTTCGCCTGTTGCTAAATTAAAATGAAATAAAATAAAATCCTTTTATGCATTTATAAATATTAAATTAATGAAAAAAACCTATTAACTCTAAAAATACTAAATTATAAGTCAATTTAATATAAAAAAAAAAAATCCCCCCACCCTGCCCCATCAGTTGCACATACAGCCCCAATCAGGTCCAGGAGACCTGCCATTCTGGCCCAACGGACCTGGTCAAGCTGGATCCGGTAGTGCCCAATCAAGGCACAGGCAGCCCAGGGGGGGCCTGATGAGGATTTTAGTTTTTTATCAAAAAAATAAATAAATGTTTGATTTTTAAATATAAGTAGTTTTTAAAATAAAAATATCTTGGTCAAGCCAACCCAACCAGGCCATTAGGCCCCAGCCCTGGCCCATGATCGGGCCAGGGCATGGCCCAGCCGTTAACTGGGCCATGCCAACCCATACCGACCATCAGGCCCAGCCCCGACTGTCTGGCAATGCAAGAATCTGTTTATGCATGCACTACGCCTGGGCCAGCACACACAGCTCATGCCCAACTTATGTTTAATCCATCCTTGGCCTTGAAGCATCAAAAGGAAAAATTTCAGTATCTGACCAATATAATCATAAATTTCTGATAAATGGACAAGCCACGGCCCTTACACCCTTACACAAATGCCATCCATACAAGGAAGAAGAAACAGAACCAATAATACTGATAATAATAATAATAACAACCATTACAGGGAACAGGCGAATCCTGCTAGCAAGATAGGTAGCATCTTTACAATATCAGTCTTCCTGTAGTTCTGATGTTATCCAAGATCAAAAATCATAGATAAGCCAGAATTCAAGCACAAAAAGATGCCTCAAATGCAACAAAAAAATGTTACCTTCTATATTCACTTCTAACAAACTTGTAGCAGCATCTTGCCTCCAAGTTGTCATCTTCCTTCTCCCGAAGACTAAGCACTGCAACTGCCCGCACCTTCTGACCAGCAGCTATACATAACTGTCTGCTGCATTGAGAAAGACGGCCACAAGTTATTGCACATGCATATAAAGAAGATGAATCGGCGCATTTGAAACATGTCAGTGCCAAGTATATTTTACTGTTCAGAATGCTAAAGAACATAGCTTCAGAAAACCAGCAGATAATGGCAAAACAAGGTGGAGGGATGCAAGAGATGAAAAGGGAGTCGCCAACACTGAAGAAGGAAATGATGAATTTACTCGAACAAGTTAGTGAAACATTAGAAGTCAAGTGGAGACACAACAAAGTATATCCAAGAAGCAGATAGTTTCAACAAGATAAAGAATCATCGTGAAAAATTGATCCACAGGCAAGCAAATGGCAACTTTTCAAGTACCCGTGTCTATGAATGTATCATTTCTTAGTTTCATCTCATCATTAGCACGTTAACATGGATCCCTAAGCTACACAGCTACCAACAAAGATACAAACGCCATGAGAAGCTATTTGGGTCCTCGCGTTGAGAATCACAAGCTGCAGCCTTTGAGATGATAACGCTACAAACACAATGAGCTCGCGTATGGGCTAGCTAGCAATCCAAATTTCATAAAACAGGAAGACTGGATTTGGGGAAAGAAACTCACCAGCTCTAGCCGATGGCTTCGAGCGCTTGATTTTTTGGAGTTCAATCTGGGTATCCACATAAACTTGCATCCATCGGAACTCCAAATCCTTGGCAAACACCATCCTCTCTTTCTCCAACTCGGCCATTTGCCTCTGCTTCGCCTCCTCCACCCTTTCATATATCTCCCCAAACCTCTCTATGGCCCGCGACAAGCCCCGGCAACCCTCCTTCTGCCAATCCTTCTCAACGATCTTATCTTGCCCCCAATTTTTCCAACTCGACCTGGAAGATTCGGAACCGGAGCCCTCGGCCTTGGCCGCCTCCATTGCGGCAGCGGCAGCTGCAACTGCAGACATTCTCCGGCGGGAAAACGCATCCTCCACCTGCGCAGAGCGTTTAGACCGTGGGCCGACCGGAACTGACGACGGAGGCGGAAAAGGGTGAAACAGCGACGCGCGCCGGTTCACCGGCGGGGAGGTTTTCTTGGCTGGGACGGAGGATCCAATGAGGGCGTCGAGGGCGGAGAAGAAGGGCCACGGGCTGGATAGGGTTCCGTCGGCTTCCATAACCCTAGCTTTCTCGATCTTGTACTTCTTCTTAAGCGTATCGATGCGGTTTTTGCACTGGATATCAGAGCGGCGGGCCTTCTTGACGTGACCGTGGCGCGCATTAACTTCTTCGGCGACCTCCTGCCAGTGTTTCTGGCGCAGGTTGCCTCGGTTGAGATCGAGATAGCGATCGCCCCAGGCGTCGATGAGGGTGCGGGTTGCTTCCTCGCTCCAGCAGTCTTCGCGGACGGGGAGTGGATTAGGCTGGCGGGACGGCGGCGGCGGGGGTAACGCCGGAGGAGTCCCGATACCGTCGTCCATGGAGGGTGTCGGTACGGCGGAGCAGGCGCGGCTAGGGTGGTTCTTCTGGGGGTTTGAAGGATATTGGGGAGAGAATGCGTCGGCGGTGACGCCGGCCGGAGCAGTGCCGCCGTTTGCTTTATCGTGGGATCGTGCGTCTTTAAAAAAAATCAAAAATGAAAAGTAAAAAATCTTAAATTGGGCCTCGTTTGTAAGATGGGCTAATGGGCCCTTCCATAGGACGACGTCGTTACCATGGAAGAAATGTCGTATGGCCTTTAGAGTTTTTTTTTCCCTATCTTTTACGGGAAAAAAATTAAATGTGTTTAGGTTTTTTTTTTGAAAGGCAAGGTGGAAAGGCGGCAAAGACCCTACCGTATTTGCTTGAAATTGAAAGGCGGCATAACCAATGTCGCATTCGCATGTCATCAACGCAGATTAATGACATGACAAATGCGGCATGAGAGTGGTCGTCTTTCATCTAAGCTAAAGCGAAATGTGGTTTCCAGTAAGTCGTCTTACGCGTAAATAATGGCAAGAGACGGTAGGGGGTGTCGCCTTTCCTTAAACTGCTTATAATAGGGCACCCCCCCTCCTCACTTCAATTTTCATTCATCTCTCTTACTTCCACTCACTCTCTCTCTACAAAAGCACGGTGGTTCTTCCTTTGTGCCTGGTGGTTTCAGATACTTAAAAGGAATGCCGATTTTTTTAAGCATCTTTTAGATGTACTTTTTCTTTTTTATTTTAAAGTTATTTATTTATTTAATTGAATTCTTTTTAATTAGTTCTAAATATGTTATTTATTTACTAGTTTAGTTAAATATAATTTAGAAATAATAATTAATATTGGTAATGATTAAGTATAGATTCACTAATGAATAACTTAGGATTAAAGAATGATTAGATAACGATTAGCTAATAATAATTAACTAATGAATCCCATATGATTGACTAATGATTAAGGTATAATTAATTAAGGATTAAGTCGTAATTAAACATCACTATAAAATTAAGGATTAAGTAATGTTTAACTAATTATTAGCTAATGAATAAAGAATGAATAACAAGTGATTAAAGATTGATTAACTAATAATTAAGAAATGATTAAAGAATGATTAACTAATGATTAAATATTAATCAAGTAATGATTAACTAATGAGTCACTAATGAATAACTAATGATTAAATAATGATTAAACAATGATTAAAGAATGAATAAAGAATGATTAACTAATGATTAAAGAATGATTAAATAATAATTAAAGAATGATGAACTAATGATTAAATAATGATTAATTAATGACTAACTACTGGTTAAAGAATGATTAAGCAATGATTAAACAATGACTAACTAATGATTAAAGAATGATTAACTAATGATTAACTAATGATTAATTAATGATTAACAAATGATTAAAGAATGATTAAGTAATGATTAAATAACGATTAATTAATGAATAAAGAATGATTAACTAATGATTAAATATTGATCAACTAATGATTAATTAATGAATAACTAAAGATTAAAGATTGATTAACTAATGATTAAAGATTGATTAACTAAGGATTTAAGATTGATTAATTAATGATTAAATATTGATTAACTAATGATGAAATAATGATTAAAGACTGATTAAAGAATGAATAACTAATGAATAACTAATGATTAACTAATGATTAAATAATGATTAAAGAATGACTAACTAATGATTGACATATGATTAAAGAATGTTTAAAGAATGATTAACTAGTGATTAACTAATGATTAAAGAATGATTAACTAATCATTAAATATTGATTAACTAATGATTAAATAATGATTAACTAATGATTAACTAATGATTAAACAAATGATTAACTAATGAATAAAGAATGATTAACTAATGATGAAAGATTTATTAACTAATGATTAAAGAATAATTAACCAATGATTAACTGATGATTAACTGATGATTAACTGATGATTAACTAATGCTTAACTCATGCTTAACTAATGATTAACTAATGATTAACTATTGATTAAATAATAATTGACTATTGATTAACTAATGATTAACTAATGATTAAATATTGATTAACTAATGATTAAATATTGATTAATTAATTATTAACTAATGAATTACTAATGATTAACTAATGGTTAACTAATGAGTAACTAATGATTAAATATTGATTAACTAATGATTAAATATAGATTAAGTAATGATTAATTAATGATTAGCTATTGATTAACTTTGGATTCACATAGAATAAAAATAGTATGAAAGATGAAAAACTGGATGACAAAGAGGCTTAACTGTATACATGATTTGTTACTCTCATGATTTAGATGATTCATACCTTATTGCATGTCTGGTTTGTTACTCTTGATTGATATGCTTTAAATGAATCACATTCTCTTTATAAACGATTGAACATACTTGTAGGAAAGTTAAAAATTGTACTATAAAACATAAGTTTCATCTTTTAGGATATAAAGAAAATGTTCTAAAATTCTGGCATCATAAAGATTATGTGGTTATCTAAGCAATTAAATCTCTGTCTAAATACTACAAGTGGATGTGACTCTGGAACAAATGCACCAAGGGGTAAAACCCGAAAACACCGTATTGAGCTAGACTCGATCGGGAACTAGTGCACAACAACATGCCTTACTGCACACATGGTTTGACATTCCTAGGGGATATACTTTAGATGATTCAAATTTTATTTATAAACTACTGAACATACCTTTAGGAAGATTAAAAATTATACTACGAAACATTAGTGTCATATTTTAGGATATAAAAAGACGTTCTAAAATTTCAGTATAATAAATATTACATGGTCAAACCTCACTATAAATAGTATTTATGTAAGAACCCGGATCTTATTTTCAGGTATGTATTTCTTTTCTGGTTGTTTTTGAGAAAAAGATGAGTTTTTGGAAATTTCAGAAGTAAATGTTGTGTACTCATAAGTACACGTCGTGTACCTTGTTGCCATGGGTAGCTGTGTGCTAGCCGTGTAACGGCTGAGCACATGGCCATGTGGGGTGACCTGGAGGCCACCTAAAGTGGAGAGCAGTTAAGGTAAGTACACGCCATGTACTTTTAAAGAATACACTGTGTACTTTTTTTTATTTCATTAAATGGACTGGGGTCGTGTCTAATCGATAGAACACCCTTCTTCTCAACCTGTCCCGTCTAGGAGCATCCGTAGCCGGTGATTCTTCTATGAGACCCCGACTCGCCATCCGTTCTCCGAATCGACCGCCGTTGATTGTGTTGGAATCGCCACGGAAAGCACTTCCTTATTCTAGAGCCTCGTTTCCTAATTTCTCCTCTTTCGTGAGATATCATCGGCTGAACGTTTTTAGCATTTTTGTAGATCTACGGAATTCTAGGGCGATTCAAGGCCCGAGGTTCACATATATCGATCGTACTACACCGAGGTAGGTGGTTTGTGCCTTTCCGTAGTTAGTCTTTAAGTTATATATACAAAATTTCCCAGTACCCTCATTTGGGGTATTGCGTGTTAATGCCTACTATGCCTTTTATGTTTGAATAGAAGTTATTTGATTGTGAATAGGGTTAATTTCCATGCTAGTGATGTGTTTGCCCATGCTTGTTTTTTTGACCGTTTGGTCTAGCTTTGCCAGTTAGGATATTTGTTTTCCATTCCTAGTGATGTTAGGATGGAGGGATTATTTATCTGATATGTTGTGTCATGCCTTATAGATATTTAGCCAAGTAGTACTTTGAGGTTTACTTCGGCTGCTAATTATCGTTTGTGTATGATTGCTTTACACAGGGCTGCGGGAACTTGGTGTAGTGAGACCATAAGGGAAATTGACATTGAGGGCTTTCCCAGAGTGTCTATAATATTTATCACGCTGCGAGACCATAGGGGGGATTGATGTTGAGTGCTCCATCAGAGTGTCTATATATACGTTACGAGACCACAAGAGAAATTGACGTTGATTGCTTCCTCAGAGTGTCTGTAGTTTATCATTAAAAGGCTATAGGGGGAATTGATGGTGAGTGCTTCCCCAGAGAGTCTTTGATTACACAAGACTATAAGGGGAATTGACGGTGAGTTCTTCCTCAGAGAGTCTTTGTTATATCCTTCTTGTAAATTGAACCAGAGGGGTTAGGCCGTGAGAACTACCCAAAGTGTTACTCAAGATTGTTGGCTAAACTACAGGGGATAGGCTATGGGAACTTTTCCAGTGGGTTGCTTGTTTTTGTATTTGGTTGATTAAATTGTTAAATGTAAATGATGTAATGGAAACTGTATGATTATTTACTTTTGATTACTTTCCATGTTTACTGCTTTTTTTGCTTATTTCCTACCATATACATATATTCACTGACTGTTAGGCAAAGATCTTAGGGTGGTTGCCAACTGGGACTTGTCTCATATCCTGTTTGTGTCATGCTTTTGGGCCCAAACAGATTATATTGCTGCAAGTATATATAAAGACAAGCGCTCTTCTACTTCAGGTACTTGATTTTTGTGAAGCTGGAGAGCATGAGACCAAGCTAATGCTTGCGATGCTGCTGGAGTTATTTATCTTCTTTGTACTTTGTTTTATTACTGTATTCTAGCATTGTGACTTGTTTGGCTGTTCTCTTAGACATGCGTATCATGCATCATTTATATATGTGCTCCAGTTGTTTATTTCTTTAGTCTTATGTTGTTTATTATTGTATGGTATTATTATTACTTCCGCTATTATTATCTGTTTATTTCCACTACGTTACTCTTCCATTGAGGGCATAGTTTCCCCACTATCACACCCAAGGCCCTTGCTGGTAGTCGGCAGCCTCTGACATTTGTGGAAATGCACTTGATGCCATGTGACCAACCGGGTACGGGGCACCTCTGGGTGGATTCTAGAACCAGGATGTTACAAAGTGGTATCAGATGAATTATTTTCTTCTTAATTTACTATTTGGACTCTATATCCAGGGATATGAAGGAATAGGTACTTGGTAATAAGTTGTTCCTGGGAGTAGCTAACCCGTGTACAGGGAAAAGCTAATCTACCTCGATTATTACAATTTTGTTGGTTTTGCAATTTTTAAAGTTGATTTGATTTCACCATTGGGTGATTCACATATTTTGTGATGTTATTGTTTATATTATTGAGGTTCTATTTCTATTGCAACCTGATGAGACAAGGGTATGCCATCTCATGCATGATATAGGAACTTACTAGAGATCACATGTCATTCATCCTTTCCATGCCATTTAGGGTGCATTACTAATTGCATGTTGTTGTGATAGATGTTATTCTAGATATGCATGTTGTTGTGATATATTCCTTGATAGAATACATGCTGTTTGATAGGGTATTTCTAATGTTTGAGGCTTCGTTTGAATGAATGCCAAACTTTGGTTCCTGAGGTGTTATGTGCCCTTATGGACCAGAATTTTGTGGATAATTGCTTTGTTATACTTGTATATGACATGTTTAAGATTCCAAAATTTGATTCGCGGAGAGTATGGGCCCTCACAGATCAAAATTTGGCACTTTAATGTTCGTTTCAGTGTTTTCTGGGCTGCAGAGTAGTTTCTGAGGCTTACTATCTGGAAAAACCCTGAATACACGGCGTGTAATGATAAATACATGCCATGTGTCCTTTTATTTGGGAAGGAACTGTCTTTCTTAAGTACATTCCATGTACTGTATGTACACGTTGTTTAGTCTCTAACTGTGTCACTGGTTATGTGGGCTGAGACATGGTGTTGGGAAATCATTGGTGGGACACGTCATGTACCAGATGTACATGCTGTGTTGTATAGACCATGTGTCCACCTATGTGACTAATGACATGGATGGATAAAACTTAGGTTATACACACTGTGTCAAGCTTGAACATGTTGTGTAGTATAGCCCTTGTATCCGTCCATGTAACAAACAACACAGGGTGGTGGAATCCTCCTAGTACACGTCGTGTCTGGCATAAACATGCCATGTAGAGTTAGCTGTATGTCTACCTGTGTGACTAACAACACGGGCAGTTGAAACCCAAGTGGTACATGCCATGTATAGAAAAAACACACCGTGTAGTCCTGTCCTAGTAGAATCATGTGGGTTAGTTGTATAGAAGAACTCGGGCAGGGGAAATGAATCAAGTACACTCTGTGTCTTGGGAGAACACGCTAGGTGTATAGGGTGTTACACAACCAGTTTTGGTAGAAGTACATGCCCATGTGAAGGCTCAAAGGAACATGCCGTTTAAGGTTTATACATTCCATGTATCCATTTTTTAAAAAACTTGAATGCTTCTCTTATTCCGTTCCTTTATCACACTTTTAAGTTTCAGTCCCTAATAAATCTTGATCCTAAGGTGTGCGGTTGACCTTACAGATTCATGCCATCAAGACATACTCCGATTGTACGCCAGATACAAGATAGTGATTAGACACCAGACATATATGATTAGGGACTACCAGCGGATCCTCCTATAATGCCAGTCTTGGCATCAAACATCATTTTGGACACAGGTGCTGACACACAGTTTTGAGAGGGCTTTATGAGATTCATGCAGACCTTCCAAGGAGCATCGCATCCTGCCCCATCAATGGAAGAATTAACATGGATTTTCTAGCAGTAGCATCCTCCTACCTTCATAGGGGATGTAGGATCTTAGGCTGCAGATTCATGGTTAGAATCCATGCTATCTATCTTCGAGCATCTGGAGACACCTCCAGAGAGGAGGGTGAAGCTCGCTATGTATATGCTTTGGGACTCTACCAAGAGATGGTGGGATGTGATATCACAGGCGGGACACCAACAGGTCATAGCTTGGTATGAGTTCCATCATTCCTTCTATGGATACTTTTACTTGGAGACTTTGAGGGCCGATCGAGCCTGAGAGTTCATGAGTCTGGAGCAGGGTACTCTTTCAGTTATGGAGTATTCTTCCCACTTCACAGAGCTGCAGCACTTCACACCCATTCCAGGAGGAGACGAGTTATTCATGGTGAGGAAGTTTGAGGATGGTCTCAGGCACGACATCCGATATCAGGTGAACATCTTCAGGTTGACTTACATAACTTCTATAGTCAACCAGACGCTGATCACAGAGCGCAATCTGAGGGATTATGGAGCTGTGATCTAGGGCGGTTCAGTATCCAGAGTTGGTACCCCTCATACTGATAGTAGGAAGCTCCATAGGGAGTCTACACATGGAGATTGTAGTAGGCAAGATACTCCTTCTGGTAGCTAGGCGGTGTGCTACCAGTGCATGAAGAGTGGGCATATGAGACCATAGTGTCTGAGAGACCCAGTGGAGTGTCGATCTTACGGCAAGATGGGTCATCTTCAGTGGTTCTGTCAGTTTTTCTCACCAGAAGCTGGTGATAGGGGTTCTGTTTAGACTCCTCATACTAGATCAGGACCACCATTTTCTCATCAGTCTAGGAACTGGAGTCATTCAGGCTGTTCAGGCTGAGGTGGAGGTCATAGTCGTGGTAGCCAGTCGGTAGGGTGGATCATCTCAGGGTGGTCAGGCAGGGTCACAGGGTCGTGGTACATGCCTGACTTTTTCAGTGGAGCAGACCCAACAAGAGTAGGATCTTGGACCCTCTACAGTTTGAGGTACGATCCTAGTTGCCTCAGTTTTAGATTCCACACTTTATGATACAAGGGATTCCCATAGTTTCATATCTATTTCTGTTGTGGAGAGATTTGGACTCTGTATCTTTTCTTCTGCTGATGTCTTGACACTGAAAGGGGATAAGAATGACTAGTGCATGATAGTGTAAGGAGTTCCCTATAAAGGTTGGTGGGTGTCACTTCTTATGGGACCTCTATGTCTTAGAGATGATGGGATATGATGTCATTCTCAGAATGGACTGGTTAGTTCCCTTCCAGGTAGTCGTCTACTAATATCGCCGTAGGGTGAGTTTCACATCACTAGAGGGTAGTTTGTTTTTATACAAAGGCAAATGGGATGTCCAAGCGAGTAGAGCAGGACCCGAGCATCATGGGTTGGGAGGAGTTACAACCCAGATTTCTAGTCTATATCTGGATGACCAGGGACTTCACAAATGAACTTTCTTCCAATGGTCGATCATTTCAGGGATGTCTTTCAAGAGGACTTTTCAAGTTTTCCTATAGAGAGATAGGTAGAATTTTCTATTGAGATTGTGCCAGGTGTGGCACTGGTGTTCATTCCTCCCTATAGGATGTCTACACCAGAGTTATAGGAGTTTAAGAAGCAGTTTGAGGAGTTACAGGATAAGGGTTTCATTTGACCCAGTACTTCTCTTTAGGATTCACCCGTCCTTTTTGCAAATAAGGTGGACGGTACCCTCATAATTTGTGTGGATTATCAAAAGTTGAACCAGTTGATAGTCAAGAACCGATATCCCTTACCAAGGATTGATGTTCTCTTTGATCAACTTTGAGGAGCCCGAGTGTTCTCAAAGATTGGCTTGAGATCCAGTTATCATCAGTTTCATGTTAGACCATATGATATACCTCTTACATCCTTTCAGAGTAGGTATGGTCTACATGAGTACATGGTTATGTTGTTTGGTCACATAAACGTACCTACAGTTTTCATGATGTCGACGAACCGAGTGTTCCATCCATACTTGGATTCTTTCATGGTAGTCTTTGTGGATGATATCTTGGTGTACTCTCACACTCGACATGACCATGCCACACATCTTGAGATTTTTTTGAGTACACTGAGAGAGCACCAATTATATTCTAACCTCTCAAAATTCCACTTTTGGATGGATCAGATTCACTTCTTGGGTCATGTTATCTCAGAGACAGGAGTATCAGTAGATCCAGAAAAAGTGAGAGCTGTATTTTCCTAGGAGCAGCCGAAAAACATCTTTGAGGTTAGGAGTTTTCTAGGACTGGATGGTTACTAAAAATGTTTCATACATGACTTATCACACTTAACAGCACCACTGACGGGCCTGACTAAGAAGGGTGCAAAGTACGTGTTGTCAGATTCTTGTGAGTCAGCCTTTCAGAAGCTGAAAGGGAGGTTGACTTCAACACCGATACTAGTTTTTTCAGAGCTAGGAAAGAGCTATACTGTTTAATGTGATGCTTCAGGTATCAGGCTGGGAGTAGTGCTTATACAGGGGGAAGGAGTCATTGCATATGGGTCTCAGCAGTTGATGCTATATGAGAGGAACTACTTAACGCATGATCTCGAGTTGGCTGCAGTTGTTGATGCCTTACACTGTTGGAGAAATTATCTGTTGGGAGAGAATTTTGTGGTTTTCACCGACCAAAAAAGTCTCAAATATATCTTCACTCAGCTCGATCTAAATCTGAGACAGCGAAGGTGGGTTGAGTATGTTTAGTCCTTTGACTTTGAGCTTGCCTATATGCCCGGGAAAGGCAACGCAGTAGCTGATGCATTGAGCATGAGGACTCAAATACAGACAATTAAGGAGGCCAATAGTGAGTGGTATCTTATGGATCTTTTCTCTGAGATGAATTTGGAGGTGCATGACAGATAGGGGTAGACTTTCCTTTATTATATAGTTATTACCTCTACTCTACTTGATCGAGTGTGAATGAATCAGCTATCATATGCTGAAGGCCTAGTTATATAGAAGAGTGTGTCAGGAGAGGACCCTATTCCTGGATGGATAGTAGACAAGGATGAGATCTTGCATTTTCATGGATGTGTATGGGTGTCAGCATACATGCGCGAGGAGTTGATGCGGGAATTTCATTCCTCATTTTGGGCAGTTCATCCTGGTGTCACCAAGATGTATCAAGATCTGCACCATCAGTAATGGTGGCCAGGTATGAAGAGAGATGTTTCTGGTTCTGTCATGAGGTGTTCCACCTGTCAGTAGGTGAAGGTGGAGTATCAGCGACCAAAAAGTCTTTTGCATCAATTACCCATTCCCAAGTGGAAGTGGAATGGTGTCGCGATGGACTTTGTGATAGGGTTTCTAAGGTTGCCTCAAAGGAATGATGTAGTTTGGGTTTTCATTGACAGCCTCACGAAGGTTTCTCACTTCTTACCGATCAAGGAGACCTTTAGTTTTGATGAGTTGGGAAGGTTGTACATCTGGGATATTGTATATTTACATGGGGTTCCACACTCCATTGTTTTAGACAGGGACACACATTTTACTTCTCGGGTCTAGCAGGGACTACAGAAGGCTTTTGATACATAGTTACTTCTGAGTACAACTTACCACCCCCAAACAGATGGCCAATTCGAGCGTACAATTCAGGTGCTGGAGGACATGCTTCAAGCATGCATCCTAGATTTTATAGGTTCTTAGGAGAAACACATACCTCTTGTAGAGTTTTCCTACAATAATAGTTTTTAAGAAACTATTCAGATGTCACCTTATGAGGATTTGTATGGTAGGTCATTCTGATCACCCCTATGTTGGCTGGAGGCAGGAGAGGCAGCTATGATGAGACCTTGTCTTGTTCAAGAGACCACAGGCAGATAGAGTTAATTCAGAAGAGGATGGATACTACACAGTCATGTTAGAAGTCTTATGCTAATCGTCGGAGATGACCTTTGGAGTTCGAGGTCAGAGATCATGTTTTCTTACGTGTCACACCGAGGTTGGGACACATGAGGATTAAGAGATAGGGTAAGCTTTCGCTGAGATATGTTGGACCATTTGAGGTTTTGGAGAGAGTCGGGCCAGTTGCCTATCGTTTGCATTTACCTCAGAGGTATCGGGCTATGCATGATGTTTTCCATGTTTCTCAGTTGCAACATTACTTCTTAGACCCGTCTTATGTCCTTCAACCTGAGGAGGTTGAGTTGGAGGTGGATGCATCATTTGAGGAGCATCCTATCCAAATTGTTGATCACGGTTCAAAGGTTCTTCGTGGCCAGTCTATTCCTCTAGTATGAGTACTATGACAACACGAGCAGGTATAGGATGAGACTTGGAAGAGGGAGGCTGATGTATGATCACAGTGGCCAGAGCTGTTCAAGGATTCTTCTTCTACGCCGCCTTCTTAGGGAAATTCAGGGGAAAATTTCTTTAAGGGGGATGTTTGTAAGAACCCTAATCTTCTTTTTAGGTATGTCTTTCATTTTTTGGTTGTTTTTGAGAAAAATAGGAGTATCTAGAAATTTCAAGAGTACACACCGTGTACTCATAAGTACACACCGTGTACCTAATTGTTGCGGGTAGTCGTGTGCTGTCCATGTAACGGCTGAGCACAGGGCCGTGTGGGGTGACCTAGAGGCCGCCTAAAGCGGAGGCCGGTTAAGGAAAGTACATGTCATGTACTTTTAAAGAACATGTCATGTACTTTATTTTTATTTCATTAAATGTATTGGGGTTACATCTAATCGACAGAACACCCTTCTTCTTGACTTGTCCCATCTAGGAGCGTCCGTAGCCAATGATTCTTCCCCGAGCCCCTGAGTCACCATCCTTTCTCCGAATCTACCACTGTTGATTGCATTGGAATCGCCACGATTATCTATTCCTTCTTCTAGAGCCTCATTTCCTGATTTATCTTCTTTCTTGAGATATCCTCGGTTGAACGTTTTTAGAATTTTTATAGATCTACGACATTCTAGGCCGATTCAAGGCCCGAGGATCATGTATATCGATCATACTATACCGAGGTAGGTGGTTTGTGCCTTTCTGTAGTTAGTCTTTGAGTTATATGTGCAAAAGTGCCCAATACCCTCATTTGGGGTATTGCATGTTTAGGGATTTTAACCCTGTTAATGCCTGCTATTCCTTTTATGTTTGAATAGAAGTTGTTTGATTGTGAATAAGGTTAATTTCCATGCTATGGATGTGTTTTCCCATGCTCGTTTTTTTTGACCATTTGGTCTAGATTTTCTAGTTAGGCTATTTGTTTTCCATTCCTAGTGTTGTTAGGATAGAGTGATTATTTATCTGATATGTTGTTCCATGACTTGTAGCTATTTATCCAAGTAGTACTTTGAGGTTTACTTTGGCTACCAATTATCTTTTGTGTATGATTTCTTTACACGGGGCTGCAGGAACCTGGTGTAGTGAGACCATAGGGGAAATTGACGTTGAGGGATTTCTTAGAGTGTCAGTAATATTTATCATGCTGTGAGACCATAGGAGGGATTGAAGTTGAGTGATCCCTTAGAGTGTATATATATACGTTATGAGACCATAGAAGGAATTGACATTTAGTGCTTCCTCAAAGTGTTTGTAGTTTACCGTTAAAAGGATATAGGGGTAATTGAAGGTGAGTGCTTCCCCAAAGAGTCTTTTATTACAAAAGATTATAACGGGAATTGACTATGAGTGCTTCCTCAGAGAGTCTTCATTATATCCTTCTTGTAAATTGAACCAGAGGGGTTAGGACGTGAGAACTACCCAAAGGGTTACTAGAGATTATTGGCTGAACCAGAGGGGATAGGCCGTGAGAACTTTTGAAAAGGGTTGCTTGTTTTTGTGTTTGGTTGATTAAATTGTTAAATGCAAATGATATAATGGAAACTGTAGGATTGTTTAATTTTGAGTACTTCCTTGTTTAATGATTCATTTTTCTTATTGCCTGCCATATATATATTCATTGACTCTTAGGCACAAATCTTTGGGCGGTTGCCTACTGGGATTTGCCTCACACCATATTTGGGTTATGATTTTGGGCCCAAAAAAATTATATTGTTGCAAGTATAGATTAGGGAAAGCGCCCTTCTACTTCAGGTACATGATTGATGTGGAGCTAGAGAGCATGGGACCAAGCTGAGGCTTGCGATGCTGTTAGAGTTATTTTCCTTATTTGTACTTTATTTTAGTACTGTATTCTAGCATTGTGAATTGTTTGGCTGTTCTCCTAGACATACATATCATGAATCATTTATATATATGCTCCAATTGTTTATTTCTTCAGTCTTATGCTGTTTATTGTTGTATGATATTATTACTGCTTCCACTATTGTTATCTATTTATTTCCACTGCGTTACTCTACCAATGAGGGCATAGTTTCCCCACTATCACACCCAAGGACCTCATTTCTAGTCGGTATCCTCTGGAGTTTGGAAAAATGAACTTGAGGCCATGTGACCAACCAGGTATGGCACACCTCTGGGCGGCTTTTGGAATCAGGAATTTACAATTTACATGATCAAAATCTTTATCAAAAAACATTTTTCACGCATAGAATCATGTTTTCCTGTGTCTACTACTATGAGGAGGTAATTTAAACCAAGAAAAAAAAATATTCTTATAGGATGCAACCAACAATAATGGTTAGGATATATGATTGTGTAACCCTAAGAGAACTTCAACAAAGAATTTGTGGTTGCTTAAATTTGGGACCTAATAAAGAGATCAAGTCTATTAACTATAGAAATTTGAAATTCTCGGCTACACTATGACATCTAGCTTGTCCATTGGCTATTGATGAGTACTGGGTCCAAGCAATAAATTTATTTTCCCAGCGGTCATATGGTTCTGTGATAGAGTTATATGTTGAGGATTCTACTATACAACAAAAACTTCCAATTATATAAAGATGTAAAATTACAAGAGTGGTTAAAGAAGTTCCATACCAAGAGATTCAGACTATTTAGTATGACAGAGAAGAGGAAAACCTAGCTGATATCCTAGATATACATATAAATACAACTTCAGATGAGGAATTTTCTAATGATGGAACAGACATAGACAACAATGCTGATGAGGAGGGAGCATCAAAATTTGGGGATGACGTTTCTAGAAATGCAGTAGTTGTACAATATCCTCAATCCACAATAAATCATTCACCACTCTTCGCATCTTGGTCAGAAGAAATGAAACATTTTTCTGAATTTGACTATAATGTTCTCACACATGAAACTGGGTTTCTTGGAGTTGTATTAGATAGGTTTAGTGAGCTGGATAATACATTATATGGTTGAAGAGATTTTCTAAGTAAAGATACAATGAAAAACATACTAAAAAGATTTAATATTGAGAGGTACTATAGATATTTAGTTTAGGAATCAAGTCATAAAAAATACATCACACGAAATGATAAATATGAGTATGATTGTAGATTCCTCTTGAGGGTGATTCCAGACATTGCATTTGGAGTTTGGAGAATTTCAAAGATTGAGGCACCTCATACTTGCATTCAACCAAACCTAACACAAGATCACACTTCATTGGATGTTGAATTTTTGTAATCTATTATCATTGAGATGATTAGGACCTACCAATATGTTCTTGTATCCCTTGTTCAAGATAGGATACAACAAACTTTTGCTTATAAGATTTCCTATAATAAAGCATGGATGGAGAAACATATTGTAATTGTGAAGGTCTATGAAGGTTGATATGACTTTTATTGGGTGTTGCCACAATTTCTATCCATAATAAGACACAATGGCCAAGTTGTCTCCCATATTCATGTGAATGAACATGTGTCTCAAGATAACAGACTTGATCCATCTTGTTTTCAATTTCATCAGTTGTTCTGGGCATTCATCCCCTATATTTCTACATTTCTTTTCAGTAAGAAGTTCATATAGGTTTATGGAACATTTCTAAATAAAAAATTCAAGGGTGTATTATTGATTAAGACAACCCAAGATTGTGACATCCCAGGTGAATAAAGAATATGTAATTTTCATATTTATTAATATTTGTGAATTAAATATTAATTTTACTTTAAAGTGGATTCCATGTTCGATGGCGTACCCGATACGCAACAATGAGTTTATTTGAAATATTATGTTACACACAACGTTAAGTTATACCAAAAAATAATATAATAATATTATTATTTTAAATGGTAGTTAATGCATTGACATTTTATTGGAGAGAAGGAACAAGACTAACTACAATATGATTATACATGTTTGTTAAATGTTTTTACATTTATCCAATAAAAGTCAGATGACTAATTCCAGGGGATTCTGAAACTAGAGGAGCTGATGCTAGAAAGGGAGGATCCCCTTTCCCCCAGACAACAACGTGCAACAGGGTCTTTAGTCGGCCTACAGATCTTGCAAGAGATGGAGTTGGATTCTCAGATGAAACTACTCATGCACTATGGCAAAGAAATGAAGGAGGATGTCTTGGTGATCAAGGCAACAAGGGAAGACATCGATCAAATGATGGGAAGATTGATCAAAGAGGAAGTTACTAGGGATAAAACTGAATGGATTGACAAGAAAGATCATATACTGGTTTGAGGATTCAATATAGAGAATATTAGCAAAGCAGAATATATGCAGGCTTAGGAGTATCAAGCAAGGCACTATGAAGAGAACATAGGGGAAGATCTAAGATGCTAGGTAAATTCCATCCTCTAGAAATTTTTTAGGGAAGGAGACTCCAATTTCCTGAGACTTGTGTATAATTAATCAGTTGTAACCTTTTACGCTTGACCTACTTTTCTGTAGGGTTCTCACTTCCACCTTAAAAGTGTTATAAAATAAAAAAGATAATTTGGATTGTGGTAAATAAGTGTAACAAAATAATATTATAATAATATTAAATTACCCTAACACGTGTTCTAATACTATTTTCTGATACATGTACAACCATGGGAATCCTTGGATCAATTTTGGGACCCCATGGAGCCACTTAAGAGTGATAATGACACTTTATATTAATTAATTTAAAGTAAAGGAAAAAATTACATAAACATATATCTTTTAGTAAATAAATTTTTACATGGGGTTATATAGGTTATATATTTAACTATAAATATTAATTTGAAAGATAAAAATATTTCCTATATCATGTTATTTTATTTATAATTTTTATACATCAAATATATAAAATTATTTATGACACAATGATGATGCAATGATTACCTTATTCATAAATTATTTAAATAAATGGTATTATAAAACTTAAAAAACTATCCAAAACCTATATAATTATTATTTAATGATTTTATTTAGAACAATAGTCATATTATCTTAAAATTTAATGAGTTTTGGACCTTTTTAAACCTAAAATTAGTTTATAATAAAATAATGTTTTCAAACATTCCTAAAGAGCCCCTCCTCCCCCTTATAAAAATCCATCACCTCTAACCCATTACTCACACCTATAAAGCCCCTTGTATCATCCAAAATCAACCCAATTAATATCCCTACACACCTATATTCCTCCTAGAAGCATTCCTTGAGGTAGAAGGCAATTAAAGTAAACCTTTTGGTTCAAACATAAGGGAGATACCCTATTTAAAGGTAACATCTTCTCTTAAGTTATTTTCTTTTGTTTTACTTCTCCAACCCCCTAAAATCTATTTATTCATTTATTTTATAACAACAGTATCCTCAATATACTAGGTTTTTTTATGAGAAGTATTCTAACTACACTTACACACACCTCCATCTAATGGATTTAGAACATATAGTTTCTGTGGACAGCGAACTACTGCCTCACCAAATGATGATTATTCAAACTTCTCCTACCACCAATTATAGTGGCCATTATGATGGAACTATATTTATATGTGATATATATTATATTTACATCTCCTTTATTCTTATGTATTTTTCATTTATATCATACCTTTATGGTTTCCATAATGGGTAAACATGATAATTTCATTTGAGGAAGTGCAGACTACCGCCCCCTCAAAGTGATATGACTCATTCATGCCATACGTGGAATGTATAAAGGATGGAATTTATGAAATTATGTAACATATATAACATATATATTACAATTTAATTATTATATACCTATTTATCATTTAGTTTTCATTCCTTTAAAAAAGAAAAAAGAAATTAAAGTAGTGTTCATGTGTACATACGATTTAACGTCTTCATGAACGGTGCATTTCATTTATTATATCTAAATGTTATGTACTTGTTATAAATACATATATATAATAGATATATATGATATATATGATATCTAAATAATTAATATCATTTTGGAGATAATGGAATCTTGACCATATGGACAACATGTAATTATAAGAAGTTCATTTTTGACTCAAGTACCAAATATCGATAAACCGACTGTTATTAACTTAAATGATTATGTAATGTTTATAATTTAGTAATAATTAATATAAAAGGAATAATAAAATTGAAAAATGTTATGAAGCAATTATAAATTAAATTTAGTTTATTATTCAGAAGATTAAATAATGAACGAGTCAAGTCGGACACGAGGTAAGGGGTTTTTATCTCACTTTTTATTCCCGTGAGATTCATGCTATATTTGCCACTATTTCATTTTGTGTGGTGTATGTACTGAACATGATTGTATTATTTGTGTAATATAATTTAATTTATGGGTGTTTACATCTTCATTGTATGATCCTTCTTTAATGGGGTGTATGTTTCGTAAGTTACCAAATCAGTAAGGGAACTTCTTAACCCGATTTCCATTATTTGGGTTAAACTTTTACTACTTGATTATGTCATGCTATGAATATGTGTGAATTAACTATGATTGTTTTACACTTAATATACAATTATATTGGGTGTATTATTATTTGTCACACATAATTATGTCATTTATTTGTCCTTAATCTAAGGATATGATCTTTGCAAGGGACTTCATCTCAATTTACATTCTATTGAGACTTATTTGTTGTTATACACCAATTCACTTTTATATGGTGTATATACTGCCCTTTGACACATTATATCATTAATCTCCTTATTATCATGATATTATAAGCTTTGATTAATTTTATTCCTCAATTATTTTTATTCAATCATCTCTCATTTGGTTAGGAACTCTTTAACTAAAATATCATTTTAAATTTTTTAAAGATTTATTCTTCTAAATAATTCTCATTAATGTACATGTTTTAAAAATGGGTTTAAGGATTTATTTATATGGAAACAAATGTTTTGAAATTAAAATTTCTTTCAAAAGCTTCAAAGTGGTATGGGACACTTTGATTCAAAAATATCTTTATTAAATATTTTAGATGATTTTGAAAATGGTTTTGATAATGGATTTGTTATCTCAATAAATTTTAATGATATATTGTGATTGAAATGTGGAAATGTTATCTTTACTTTATGTTTGTTTTATGTGTTGTGAATATGTTATGGTTCTTGGGAATTGTTTATGTATATGGGTGGTTCCATGATAAACCTAGGGCGGGTGAACACGAGATAGCTCTCTAATGCATTGGGTAACGTGATAGAGGTAAACGTTAATGTTTCTCCTAAGAGATTTAGAGAATATACTATGATGGGTATTCCAAACATAACTCCCTATGTAGATGTGAAAACTACAATGTAAGTATGTTATGTATTCCATAAGTTACATTTATGATTTATGATTTCTATGTGTTATTAATAAATATTATGATTTCATAAGGTATGTTATGATTGGAAATTATGGTTTCATTATTTTGTATTTATTGATAGGATAATGTTTTCATTCCTTATTTTATAACCCTTACCGAGTTTTTTATGCTCATCACAAGTTTTGAAATGTTTTTCACAGGTCTTAAAGATGAATAGGGTCAATGATGGGATCAAGGAAAAGTCATGCTGTCTAAAACATGGAACTAGACATATTTCTTTTTTTTTAAAGTTTTTATTTTATGAAAAAAAGGATACTGAGTAGAAGTGTATACTTTGTAATTTTTGAGATGTAATCTAATTGTTATGATCTATTTCTCTAAAACTCTAAACCTGAAAAGATACTCAATGTGAATTCTTGACTTAACTCAAGATTAAGTAATGTTTAAGGCTAGGTCTTTATAAAGATGGTAATCGTTCACCTATTCCACTTTCATTTTTCATTGTGGAGAAGAAAAATATGAATCATGGAGTTGGTTTTTGGCATGTATCAGCAACCATTTTACCCACATTCGAGGTTTCTATTTGATATCTAATCGGCATTGGGAAATAAATGAGATAATCAATGCAGATCCTAATACATGGAGACCCCCAAATAGACATCATCAGTACTGCATTAGACACATTTCTATAAAAGTGTGAAAACATTCCATAATGAACCTATGAATAAGGAAATCACAGGGCTTTATTTACAATGTCTTTATTATTTTTTACTATTTCAATGTAAAGTTAAAATTTATTTATGTTAAATATGATCACTTTTGTGTAGCATATGAGTCAGATCAACAGAGTTTTGAATAATTTTTCGAACAAATCCACAAGTCTAATAAAAAAGTGTATGATTATATGATGTGAATTCCAAAAGAAAAATGTAAATTGGCATATGATGGGGGGGGGGAGAGGTAAAAAAACATGAACACAAACATTATGGAGCACATCAATGGTGTCTTCAAGGGGATTTGCAAGTTACCTATAACCACCCTAGTTTAGGAGTCATTTTATTCTTGTGTGAAATACTTTGTTGATAGATAAAAAATAGCCTCAGACGACATTCGATAGGGTCTAAGGTATTAAAGACACTTTAAAAGAGATATTGCAAAGAAAATTGAAGAATATTCTGGTTATCGAGTGTGCCTTTTCTATCAAGAAGACTCTCTATTTGAAGTTCAAGAGAGTTCGGACCCCAATGCAAATAGTAGTGGTAAAAAATGGGGGTATTACTGGAAGTGAGGCAATGTCAATGTGGAAACTTCCAAGAATTATAGTTTCCTTGTGCACACTCCATCGAAACATGTGCCTCTGTGAATATGTCATGGGAATCATATGTTGATCCAGTGTATTGGCTCTACACCATTTCAAACTATTATGCTGCACCATGGACACCTATTAGGGAGTTTTGATATTTCCCAATGCTCAAATACTAGCCAATATTGATACTTGAAAGAAATAGGCTGTGTCAATGAGGGAGACCAAAGTCCATTAGAATGTGGAATGAGATGGAATGGCCTTAATAACAAGGAAAACATTTGAGATGCAACATATGTTATAAATAAGGTTATAACCAGAAACGATTCCATAACATTGTTGGATAGAGTTCACACTCTCAGCCATAATAATGTATTACCCCCAATTTCATCTTTTCATATTAATAATTACATCATGTTAATATAAAATCCTTTATTTTTTAGAATTTTATAAATTTTCTGAATAATTTTACTATCAAATAACAATAAGACTTTCATATTCACATTACAAGAAATATGATAAGTACATGTGAGGTGACACGAAATCATAATCAAACTATCTATGGATAAACCATAAAGAAATCATGTAAGAAAATAATCATGAAACATATAATCATGTGAGAAATCATACATAAATTAAAAATCACACTATTTTAGATCTAACTTATTAGTTAAAGTCAAAATAAGGTTGTGTTGTGTTATAAAAACATTTTGTCTTCATTATCTAAAAGTTTATTAGAAAATAAGTCACATATTTTTTTGGAAAGTGAGGTAAAAATAATAGAAAACATCAAATAAATTTATTTTTCCATGATAAAATGGAAATTATGATCATATAAAGTGAATCTGAAAACAAAAAATCCATTAAATAACAAATTAATTCTTTAAAACAGACATGAAGTACCTTGGAATTTTTCAACAAAATAATGTTTGGATGAGATGATCATGACTTTAGAAGTGAAGTAAAATCAAACTAAATTTATTGTGGTAGATTAATAAAATCTTCTAGAGGGATGTACTTAACTTTTGAATTTTCAAAAGATTTTAGTCTTCTAATGACATACCTCCCCATATGGTGAAGTTGTAATTGAAAGGCCAAATGATTTTGAAAATTCAAATGTTAAGTACATCCCTTTGGAATATGTTATTGAGCTACCACTAGAAAATAAGATAGATTTTACTTCACTTTCAAATTTATGCTAATCTTATCCAAACTTTGTTCTGTTGAAAAATTACAAGGTATTTCATGTCTGTTGTAAAGTATTCATGTGTTATTTATTTATTTTTTAGTTATCCATTTAACTTTATATGATCATAATTTTTATTTTATCATTGGTAAATAAATTTATTTGATTTTTTCTATTCTTTTTACCTCACTTTCCAAAACATTTTGTGACTTATTTTCTAATAAAAATTTAGATAACAAAAACAAAATGTTTATATATATAAATATATAAAACCATATCCTACAAATTTCATGTATTACATTATATTAGTCATAAGATTATGCTAACTATAATGTTATATTTACATTTTACACTTAATACTTATTTCATTATATATATATATATATATATATATGGAGGACACTATGCTAATGACTGAGAAATATAGGCATGTTTCGTGTGATGTGCTAGCGAGCCACGAGGTTCGACAAATCATATGTCAAGAACACCATTATCATCACATTCCTCCTCCAGCCACCATTATACCATACCTATTATGTGATGGATTCTATGACATTTTAGTATCAGATTTTACATTCATTTACTATCACCTCCTTTTACCCTCATCGAGATATGGAGACCAGATACACACACATTCCACTTACCGAAGGGAGATATGACCATCACCTTTGAGGATTTGACAGTCCTACTCGGTCTTCTTCTCCAGGGGGATGCATTTATAGTACCCACACATGGATACTAGCATGATCTTGTATAGATATTTCTAGGCATCAATATTTTGGCTGATAATGATGCTATAAATGGAGGGTCAATATCCATGAGGTGGATTGAGATGCACTTTACACAGTTACCTAATGACGATGATGAGTATATTATCATGAATCATGCCTGTGCATATATCTTATGGATCGTTAGATGGAAATTATGCACAAATCACTCAAGTATGAATGCACACATGATGTATCTAGGCCTACTTAAGAATTGTGATTAGATTGGGAGATACAGTTTGGGATCGACATGCCTAGTATACACATACAGAGCCTTATGCACAATATGTTGTTCTGATCACACTGATCTCAGGGGATGCTTCATCATTCTTTAGATGTGGGAATGTAAGAGCATCCCTCACCTCTTTAATATTGTTACTAGTTTAGAACTACATATAGATATTCTACATAAAGCTTTGCTTGGATGATGGTATGATCACCCATCTCTATTGGGTCCTGTTTATAGTAGGATTTTTTGAATTTAATTTCTTATCATTTACCACTTTAAATGTTGCGTTTTATAGGTGGATCCAGGAACACCACTTCATCAGTGATTCAAGACAAAATTTGGGTGCATACCATCTCATGTTAGACAATCTACTACCCACTGACGTAAGTATATAAAATCTTTCATTGACTAACAAATTTCATAATATCATCATTTTTGGTTTTTAGTAACAGTTCTTTTTTGATAAATCTCACATGTCATTTTTGATTACATAGATTCTATACTAGGATTTATTTGACTGGTTGCTTGCATACTTCATTTATGGACTTCATGATGTGATGTTTGTAGTTCCACTCATTCACTTTCATATTATTGAGTGGAACCAGCCTGATCGAGTCATGCACCAGTTTGGTTGTGTTCAACATATCCCATTTCCACTGAAACAGTCACCAAAACTTCATTCTATGAAGCTAATAGGGAGGTAGGATGTCGACTGGCACCAACGAAATGTTGAGTATCTCAACCTATGGGATAAACGAGCATCATTTCATATCAAGGGTGTGCATACAATGCGATTCCATCTATCAAAATAGCTTGAGTATGAGCCATGGTATAGAATAAAGTCTATACTGTATCTTAATCTACATGGAAGAGGGCTTTAGGATCTGGTAGGTTAATAAATTTCCATTAGTTTTTATTGTACTATTATATAATTCATTTCAAATCTCTTTAAAACATATTCGACTATAGAAGATTATCTGCATGTATGATCTAGATGAGGAGGAGGTTGCTATCCCTATAGTAATCCATCTTGTAGTGGAGGGGATGATGTCATCTTATCATGTGGTTTATAACATTATCTTCGATATTTCAACCTAGGGAGATGACTTTCCTTCCCATGGAGTGGATGTTTCTGCTCAGGAACCTCCTTTAATAGTTGCTGATGTCAAGGAGCCACGATGATAATGATGTAGGTTGGGTCATGCTGCACGTGAGGCCCCACCTATTCCACAGGTAGAGGTTGGCCCTATAACAGTCCATCCTTAGCTGATTGGGTATGTGAATTAAGAGGCATGGGATCCATTTGTGTTGTCAAGATATCCACAGTTTTCTTTGGATACAACTCATCTAAGCTCCCATCGAGGGTTATTTCCCATGCCTCCAATTTTCATGCTTGAGCATTTAAAGGCTCTATGGTTCCCCCAAGTGATGATGAAGGTTCCTTCTACTCACTTAGTGGGAGAAGGATCAGTTGCGCACGATGACATCCAGTTGAATATTCCTCCCATTGAGACATAAGCAGAGCATCCAACAGTCGAGGTTCCAACACCCAAGGATTATCCCTCTCCAGGGCATCATACTCCACCCCTACACAAAAGCCAGTGATCTTGATATGGGAATCCTATCCATACACTAGAATGTGAGACAAGACCTCACTATAGAGAGTGATTGTACTCATTAATGTATATGATTTCTTTTGACTTAAAAGATTTGAAACAAAAATGCATTATTTCCTCTATTTGATTGTTTGTTTATTAAAATGATGAAATTATTTTTACTATCAACAATTTTTATAGGTTTGAACACTATTTCAATTTTCATTTATATTTTAGTTATAGTTTACATTTTATAAGATTTCAAAGTCGACTACTTAAAACATTGAAAAAATTATTAAATTTCAAGTAGTAACTTTAAAATATTATAAAATATAAATTATAAAAACAATCTAAATAAAACTTAAAACATATCCTAAGAATCTAAAAAGTTGTTGAAAATAAAAATAATTTCATAAATATGACAAATAATTGAAAATGAAAAGAATATAAAAATAGATTATAAATAAAATTATAATGGTTTAAAACAATAATATATTGTTCCACTAAAATTACTTTTCATTAACTTTTTTATGAAATGATTATTATTTTGAAATACTTTTTATATGTCCAGTAAGTATGTCATATTTCATTTAGATTTTATTTCTACTTTATTATTTATAAACTTTCAAAGCCACCAACTTTAAACATTTTTATGTTTCATATAGGTGACTCTGAAAGCATATAACTTATAAAAAAATTACAATATAAAAGATATTTGAAAAAGTGACTCAATATATAAAACATAATTGAAAATAAAAAATAAAAAAAAATATAATTATTATAAGCTAATTTACATGTCACAAAATTTATTGCTTAAAAACATAACATTTTTACTTTCAAATATCAATGGACATAATTTTAAACAAAATAAAATAAAAACAATATATATATCAAAATATAAAGATATATATATTTTTAAATATAAAAACATATATATTTAAAATAAGTTTTTCCTGAGAGGAGGCATCGCCGATGCCACCTTTCTACGTTAATTTTAAAAAAAATTATAACTTAGATTTTTTTTCAAAAAACTTATAAAAAACTCCATGGCCTCCTCAAAGTATTTTACACTAATTTATGTGAAGTTTCAATTTAGATAAACTATTTATCGATAATTTCAAAAAAATTATTTATCCAAAATTCTAATGCAGAACGGTCAAGTATTTTTTATTATTGAAAATGTCACTTGCATTGTTAATTGTAAAACTTGGTATTTAATATAAATATTCATAAAACATTTATATTTAAGTTTTTCAATTGTTATGTATAACTATGAATATTTCAAATGTTCTATGTTCACCGAATATGCGTACACACATATTTTGTAAACATAAAACATTTGAAATATTTCACACACACATATATGTTCACATAAAATATATATTCAAGTTGATATTTGTGAATATATCTTCACAATTTTTTTTAATTCACCACAAAACATATGGTTTATGAGATCTGTTCATTTCGGTATACTTATTATTCAATATTATATGTTTTTTTCAAGTTCAATGTTAGGTTTATTTTATGTATATATTTTATAATCAAGGTTTTGTTTTATATTTTTTATTTCATGAACTTCTAAAATGGATTAATCTGATTTATTAAAGAATATAAGTTATATATTAGCAGTTGGGGGCTTTCCAAAGTGGTAATGGATCCACATATTTCTGTATCAGACTCAGGTTCAAATCTGGGTGGGTGAAGGTACTATTACAATACTACGCATGTCGTGACACATACGATGACGTAGGCAGATGATGATGTAAACATGATGATGGAAGATGGTGACACATGCTTGACCCATGCCTAGTAATGTAGGCAAGATGATGCCGACATGACACTGCATTGAGATTTTGGTTCATGTTATGGGCTTCACGTCCACTAGGCCTATGGGCCATATATTAAATAAATAAGGCTTGATTAGTGGGCTATCACCTGGGGGGGCTATGGCCTGCCTTTCTAGTCTACGTGTGTAGTGTGCGTGTATTTGAATGTAATTATACCCCAATCACCTAATATATATGTTATGTATTATCCAAAAAATTTGTATCTTAAATATTTGATTTCATGTGATTTAATTTTCATAATTTTTTTTTATTTTTTGTTTTATGTTATGTATATTTTTATAAGACCTGCGATTTTTAGTATGAAACTAAATAAATATATAGAATGAATGAATTTAATTAACTAGAATAAAAATCAAACACATTTATTTTTCATCATAATACAATAAAAATTATAGAGTTACATTAAAACTAAATATAAAAAACAAAGATAAATGAATGAATCACTAGAGGATAAAACTTCCCAAGATTAGTCTCAAACAAATAGAAAGACTATAAGAAATGTAACTATCATAAGGACATTAAGTCATGGAATAAATATTTTATAGAAATAAAAAGAATGAGAAGTGTGATTTTGGAAATTGGAATGAGTTGAATTTATAATAAATAATGGAATAAATATAATCACTAATATTATTGTTATCTAACCTTGGGATGATGGTTATTTGAAAATTACTTGAAAATTACTTGTCTATTAAGAATAACCATCATGCATACACAAAAAATACCCAATGAAAATTAAAAATAGTATATTCATTATATATAAACAGGAATTACTAATCTATGAATAATAAGGGAGTAATATTCATAATCATAAAAAATACACATTTCATTCTCTTTGAACATGCAAATTTTAATACCCTTGATATTTTTTATTTAATAATTAAATTTATCAAAAATAGAGATTTATTTTAACAAAATAGACATGAAATATTAAATCAATATGTTAAAATTATATAACCATTAATTTTAAAAAATTTCTTAAATACTCGAATTTTGAAGTGAATAGTAAAATATAGTATGTGTATACACTATCATTTAAGATCTCATTTTGATGTAAATGATATAATATTTTAAATAATGATTTATAACACTTAAAAATTATTTCATTAAATAAATAATATATTTAAAATATTAAAATCAATTTATAACCATAAGAAGTGATTTCCAAAGTTTGAAATATATTTTACCATTATTAAAACCAATTATTTAATCAAAATGATTTTTTCAATAGTAAAAATGAAATTTCATTATCCTTAAAACTCATAAAACATGATCTATATGTCATTAAATACGATACTAATCCATGTGTGAGTTATTTTAAATGAACTTTACATAAGCTAGTTTTCCCAAACATAAATTAGAATATTATTAAACAAATTCTCAAACTTTATTATAAATTTGCACCTATCCACCCAATTTCCCTTAACTCTAAGGATCTTGAGAAAATCATCTCACTTTTTATATCTATCATATACCACTTCAATAATCTCTCAAGATATTAGGACCCCTCCCTCCAAAGGCACCCCTCCCAAGACGATAATGGAGAAAGATAGAAAATGATGCTCAAAGACCACCCCCAATAGGCCACAGGTTAACGACAAGCACTAAGGGTATATCACACACAAGATAGGAATTACCCTCATAAATATTTGAGAAGAAATAGATAATATGAGAAAAACAAACAAACAACTTCTTCTCATAATAAAAGAAGAAGCGATCCCAAAACATGATGTGATTTCGTACATAACCAGATACAACTAAAAAGTAAATGAAAAAGATATAAATCCTTGGTAGAGACCACAAAGCTCAAACAACTTAGGAACAACTTCTTAAATTAGAAATGTCTAGATCAATCACCAACCAACTCATGCTGAACTTAAAAACAATTTATATATATATATATAGGGTAAGCATAATATGTATACTTAGTAGGATCCTCCCTGAAACCTCTTGTGAAAAAATGTGAAAACAACACACTGATGCCCCATGAATAAATAAATAAAACAAACTTGTAACTTAAATAGGTATACTATTATTTTCTCATCATCACTTCCCCCCCATATATATATATATATATATATATAAGTGGGTACCCCATAACCAATTTCTCATTATATTTCCACTCTCATGCCATAATGTTACACGTGATAAGCTCTCACCCATTCTATAAATCAAGTCATCCCTGATGTGAGTTGGTCCTCATACCTACCTAATTAAATCCCACATAGGGCCCAACATCATGTGTTGGAATTAGTCCACATGGGGAGTGAAGGTGCACATGAGAGAGGGGAGGCCAGAGGGAGCACATGATAGGGGTAGTCATCCATTCATATCCTTATCAACTTGGATATTGGGGAAAACACCCCAATAACCTCTATTTTTTAGTTTCCCTTTCGACATGTGTGGGGTGTCTATAAAATAAAAAAACATATAGAATAGATATAACTCATAATTACATAAAGGAAAATTACCTAAACTTAGATTCATCTACCTTTACTATCACACACATTATACAAAATTCACTATTTAATAGTGGTTTATTAGAGGTAGTTTAAGAAACCACCACTAAAATAAAATAAAAAAATAAGAAGCATTTTTTTAAAAACCATAACTAATTTTTTTCCATTTCTTAAAAAAATACACTTCTCCCCCGAGCCCTCATCGCTACTCCCCTCCCCCCCTCACTACTGCTCCTCGACTGAGCTCACTGCCACTCCCTAAGGCCACACCACAACTGCTCCCTAACTCCCCCTTCTCCCCTGATCCCTCACCGCTGCTCCCTTTACCCCCTCATTGTCACTCCCCAATTGAGCTCATCACCGCTCCCCGATTGAGCTTGTCGCTGCTACCCTTTCCCCCTTGTTTCCACTCCTGATTGAGCCCTCACTACTACTCCCCGATCCCTCACCACTATTTCTCCCCGATCCATCATTCCCCAAGCCCCCAAGCTCTCGTCATGCCCTCCCTAATCCATTGTTGCCACTCTCTGATCCCTCACCACTTCTCCCCTTTCCCATTTATCATTTCTTCTTAGCCACCGAGCCATCACTGCCAAGCCAATGAGTCCTCACCGCCACTCTTGAGCCCTTTTAATCAACCTCATGATCTCCCTTTCTCCCCTTTCCCCCTTTTCAAACTTCATCCCCTACCAGCGCCCACTTCGTCAACCCTCTTTTTCATCGATCATAGATTATTTTCATAATCTCTCCATTTTGGTTTAATAGATTTTTTACTTTCAATGTGTTTTGTGTGCCTTTATTCTCTAATTTTAATTCCTTATTTAAAACTATAATGACGGGCTATTTTGACCATTTTTAATAGTATGGAATAATTTATAAAAATTTAAGGTTGGTTTTATCCAAATCTCGCTTGATTTTATAATCATACTTGACTGTGGATTGTAAGGTTATTGATTTATTTGAATTTTTGTAACATCATACTATCACTTCCATTTTAAATTTTCAATTAATTAAACATACTTATAGAAAATATTTAATTTTGTGATGGATTAGGTACTTTAGAATTAAAATCTAAGAAAAATGATGTTGTTAAAAAATGTAATCAGATTAATCTGCATAAATATTTTTTTTTATATTTTTGATTTTTAATAAATTAGTAATTGTATTTTAAAAGACATAATATTTATTATGTGTTTTAATTTTATTTAATTAAGTATATTCACTTTTGTTATATATGGATAAAAGATGGATCTTATTACCGAGGAACACACCTTAGTATACTAAGGGTTTGGAGGAGTTTTTATATTTTTCATTTTCTAATTGATCCATTAAGGAGAGAAAAAGACTTCCATGACCTAAATTTAATTTTAGAATATGGTCTAAGAGACATGAATTTTATGAACATTTGATATTGAAGAAATTATCTGCTCAATATTTATGTTGGATTTGGCATAAATAATCAAACATTATATAAATTTTGAGCACTGATGTCAGTCAATAGAATGAGTTCCCAACTTCATCAACAATGTAAAATAAAATGAAAAACCTTATAAATGACGCTTTTAGTATTTCAAGGAAATAAGATCAACATCAAAACATATTTGAACAACCAGTTAAGGATACTGCAAATAGTAACTTGAAAAATGATGTTTCCAGGACTATAGGAAAACCATATCAAGATCATAACATATCATGGGATCCTCCTCTTAATGACATAGAGACTAATATAATATAGAACTTATATGATTAGACAAAGGATTTTAATGATTTATTTGATGATGGAAATCAATATTTGTATGGTGGATGTCTGAAATATTCAAAATTTTCTTTTCTACTAAAGTTTTACCATATCAAATACCTATGTGGAATTAAAGGAGATGCCCATGATACTATAATTGTTGCGTGATTCATTCACTAAAGCTTTATATACCTAAATATTTTTATTATATAAAAGAAGTTTTTAACAATATTGATCTGAATTATACAAAAATACATGCTCATCCTAATGATTTTATGCTTTATTTGGGAGAGGATTCAAGTAGATGTGATTGAAAAAAAAGTTCATATTCTAAATGAAAGTCAATGGGTGACTTTGGAAGTCTAAATAAACATATTAATATGAAGAAGAATAAAAAGGAACACACATGTAAATATTTTTTGTTACTACCCTTTAAAACCTCAATGGAAAAGATTATTCATGTCATCGAAAACTGTCAAACACATGAAGTGACATTCTATATATAATAAAAATGATGGATTAATGTGACATCCAAGAGATTAAAAATCATGGAAGACATTTGATTCAATACATCTAGATTTCTTATCTGATCCTAGGAATGTGCAATTGGGATTGGCTACTAATGGATTCGACCCATTTGGGACTCTAACTACTAGTTATAGAATTTGGAAGGTTATTTTGATCCCTTATAATATACCTCTGGGGATGGGTATGAATCAAACATATTTTATCATTTTTATGATTGTTATTGGAAAAAAATTCCTATAAATGATATTGATGTATACTTATAGCCTCTAATTGAATAATTATATAAGTTATTGAGTAAAGGTGTTGAGACATATGATGCATCTTCTAGAAAAATGTTCAAAATGTATACTGCTCTAATGTGGACTATTAGTGACTTCCCTATACATGAGAACAAATCTGGTTGTAACATTTACATGAGTTTGTATTTTCCTATTTTTAAATTTTATTTTGATCCCAAACAACTACCTTATAGTAAAAAATGGTTCTTTTGGTGCCATCGCAAATTTCTTGATGCATCTCATAGATTTTGGTTGAAAAAGTCAAAATTCAATGGGTCTATTGATCATAGAGAACCTCCAAAGTTGTTGATAGGTTCCAAAATATTGGAACAACTAATAAATTTTAAAATATAATTTGGGAAGGTCTATCATTTGAATTATAGTGGGGAATGAGTTCAAATTTCATTATCAGTTGAAATCAAAATGCAACAATGGAAGAAAAAAATATATTCTTCAATCTATCGTATTGGGAATTTAATTATTTCACCATAATCTTGAGGTTATACATACTAAGAATAATTTTTGTGAGAATTTTATTTCACATTACTTAATGATCATGGAAAATCAAAGGGCCATATCAATGCTCAAAAGGACTTACAAACAATGAATATAAAGTGTAATCTATGGCCATATGAGAATGTAAATTAGGATTTGGTAATTTTTTCAATGAAAAATAGGGACAAAGATACATTCCTTTGAATTTTAAAATATGTGAAAGTATTTTATGGGTATTCAAGTAACACCTCATAGTTCATTATATTATAGTATCATAGGTTATATTGATTTAAAAGTCATGATTCACATATTTTTTTATAATAGTTACTACCATTGGAACTGTTTACACTGTTACATGAAAAAGTTAATGTAGTTGTACTCCAATTTTTCAAATTATTAAGAAAACCATATGAGAAAAATATATAACTAGATGAGATTGAAATCCTTTAGGATATATTTTTACTAATTTTTTTTTCAATGGATACGATATTTCCTTTGTCATTTTTTACTATCATGATGCATTCAACTATGCATTTGGTCGAGGAAACTAAATTTAGAGGTCCCATAAATTATTGATGGATGTATCCAATTGAGTGGTAATTTATTTATATATTTTTTATCTTAAGTAAAAAATTATTGTCACTTTATTAAATACATAATTATGTTTTATTTATTTTATTTAACAGCCACTTTGCTCATTTAAAATCATATGTAAAAAATAAAGCTCAACCTGGAGGCTTTATTTCTGAAGGTTATTTAGTAGAGGAGTGTTTATATTTTGTTCAAGATACTTAGATGATATTGATACAATATTCAATTGAGTTGGATACATTGACGACATATCAAATCAATCTCAGCTATATGGGAAATCAAAAATCTTTTATACTATTGGAAGATTAGTTGGGAGGATCTCAAATATTACACTAATAGAAATGGAATTATTATAGGCACATAGATATGTGCTATTGAATAATGAAATTTCAGATACATTTATTGAATATATTAGGATAAAAACAAAGATATGGATAAAAATCTAAACATGAAATTAGAAATATATAACAAAAGATGTAACACCCCAAGGATTTGCAAATAAATTTAATATATAATGTAATGCACACAACACTGAGACTCTACAAAACAACACTCTGTTATTATAATTATTTAAATATGATATTTATAACCTAGCCATTAAACATAATTTTTCCGCTTCTGTGATTTGAATTTCAAAAAACAGTCATACACAGTTGTGATCAGTAAAATATTTAGAGTCTGATATGATCAACTTAATTTTTTGGTGAATAGTAACTTGACCCTTTTGAATAGTAATGTTACCCTTATGAATAGTAATATGACCCTTATGAATAGTAAACCAACCAAATGAATATAAAACTTAACCATGAAAGTATAAATAAAATTTAGGCATCTTATAAATTAAAATATGATATAATTATATCATTCTATAAGTAAATGAATATTTTAAAAATTAATATTTAATTGTTGGTATTATTGCGATTCAAAAAAATTTAATTACAATTCTAAAAATAATAAAATTATTTAAAAGAAAATTAATTTTTATAAAATTTATTCAAAAATAAATATTTTATTGTCATATGATTTTAGGATATTTTTATGAGAGCTTAGTTAAATTTTCAGAGTGTTATAAAATCTGTTATAAATTTAAAATCTGTATTTTTGAAGTAAATGAAGTTTTTAATTAAAAATTAAATTTCTAATATTTAGATTTCTTTTTCATAAAATGGAGTTCATTTTTTAATTCTACACATCAAAAAATGGTTAGGGTGAAATTTTTAGATTTTTCTAAAATACTTGAATTTTTCATGAATAGTAAAATATGATAATCTACGATAAATATTAAATACATGATTTTTTGAGTCATTTTTTATGTAAGGATGAGGTAAGAACCGTTAGTTCTAACTAAAATTCAAAATTTACTGTATTTAGTCATAAGAATCAACACTATTTCTTTTCTTGAGAAAAATAATAAAATAATGAATAAAATAATGCGAAATCACCCCTCTCCTCAACTATAAAAACCACCCCCTCTTATCCTCACTCCTCTAAGACTTAAAGCTTATAAAATTTCTTAAAAAATAATCTTCCCTTGTATCTCCTCACATCCAAGATTTCTTTTTCTTACCAAAATACCAAAACCCTTTTCCTTAAGGTAGTTCTCAAGGAGGAGTATTCTAGAGGTAGAATCCACTTCCTTTTCCTTTCATTTTATTTTCAAGTTCTTTATTCTATTATAATCTCCTAATATCCTTGGTACAAATGATAATGATAAATACAATATAATCTATATAATATAATGATATCATGTTAATATAATACCCATCATCAATCTCCTTACTCTCTTTTATTTTAAAAATGAAATCATTGTACAGGAGGTGCCGATTTACAACCTTCATGGATGATGAACTTTCGTTCTTCAATTTATTATTCAAGGATGGTCATGATACCATTTTTATGTATAAACGAGAATAAAATATGTGTATTATATCCTATTTAATGTTCTAAAACTAGTATACATACATAGTACTAATTCATATAACAAAACTAGTTTGTGATGATAAAAAATCACCAAAATAATCTAAACGATTATCACTAATGTTTTATCTAATAACTCATCATCATAACATATAAAAAATAAATTATATAACCATTTAATATTATTTATGTCCATTAGTATCATATAAAATCAATTCTGTATAATTATATCCATTCCACATGAACTCCATTACTTATAAACAAGCGAACCGATCATGAAAACCAAGAAAATGAATGCTCTGAAATAATGAAATTAAACTATATAACTCATCAATAAGGCCATAAATGAACTTAATAATACTATATTGATTATAATAAACATATAAAAGGTTATTAATTAATTAATAAATGGATTTAATTTTATTATTCAGGACATTAAGGTCAAGGGCAGAATACATTCAGACATAAAGTAAGAGTTTTCTCATCTCACTTCCATTTTTGTTAGATATTCCCTAGTCACCATAATTTCTTGTGTATGGTGTATGTATACTGCCTATTGATATATCATATCATGAATATATTTATTTTCATGGTATTCAATATATCATTTTTTATTATTAATCTTGGATCATACGATTCAATTGATTACAAACTGGTAAGCGATTCTACCCGAACCCCCGTTTTCCTTACCATTACTCTTTCACTACCTTTACTCAAATTTAATGCTTCATTATTTTTGTATATTTATTCAAAATTATATTTATATGTTCCAAAATAATATATACAGATCATATCATCCTTCTTTGATCGATATATACATGTTTTAAAATGGTTCCCTTCTCAATTCTTCCCGATAAACAAGCCTGATTAAATGAAACTTCTTGAATTATTACACATTTTCAAGTGCACTGTATAATTTTTTTTAAGACATAAATATTTTTATAAAATCCCAAATTTTATCATAAAAAATATCTTGGTTTATTTTGGTTTTTATGAAAAAATATGCCTTTTATCTTTAAAATCTCTAATATTTTCCTTAAACCGCACTAAAATGTTTTATTTCTAAAGTTTCTTAATAACTATTTTTGCATGATTTAAATTTAGTGAGGTATAATTTATGACTAAAATATAATTTTAACTTAATTACCTTTTATTTTCTTGGATATAATTTTTTAAATTTTTTTAGGACAAATACAAATGATTTTAAAAAAGAACTCATCTTTCCAAAGTAAAACATGATTTTTCTTGTCTCAATTTTACTTCTGCGAGATATATGCCTTGTTCACCACTTATTTATTACATGTTTGGTGTATGTACTTCTCTGTGATATATCATATAAAGAGTCTCCTTATTCTCATGATATTATAAGGGATTATGATTTGAATGTTTCAAAGTGGTATGTGACACTTTGGAATGTTTAAAGATTATTTCCTCAAGATTTTTTCAATGGTATATCCATTTATATTGACTTACTTTCTTGAATATTATACTTTATTGAGGTTTATATCTTACTTTTATCATCCAAAATATTTTATTAAATGGTTTATAATCATTTTGACTGTGTATGTGCTATCTTGATACCATTCACCATACTACTCAGAATGATTAGTGATTATGTTTATAAATTGGGGAAACTTATTTACGTTTCATGTGTATATGTTGTTTATGTTTATCCACATTTATATGAGGAATTAATTGTACTTAGTAAGTGATTTGTGGGGCCCACTATATCCCCTTGATGCATTGGTAGGTATCATGAGACAAACTAGTTTGGGTTTTTACCCATTTATGTACTGTCTTAGAACGAGGCCTTGACATCATGATTATGATGTCCCACATTATGAATTCCATAATTATGAAACTAGTAAATAATAGTACATGTGATTATTTGACTAATATAATATTCTTGGTTATGTTTTATTATGATATTATTTTTTAAGATTTTATTCCTTCTATATTATGCTCACGATTCTATTTTAATGAAACGTGTTCTTTAGTTATTCACCATGCCTTATTACTTATGTTTCTACTATATTACTTACCCTTAATGAGAATCTGAGCACTTACCTTTCTTATGTTTCCTTTCCCAAGGTTATGAAGAAGAAAACATTTAGTAAGCTATCAAGGTTACAGTTTATTTCATTTTATATTGTGTCATTTTTTATTTACTTTTCCCAAAGTAATATGGGTATCAAGAATGTAATCTGGTCTTCAAAGGCTGCCAAACTAATTAGTCCCTTGGGACTTGATTCCTTGTAATAAAAAAATGCACCACTTCCCAGATTTTGGGGTCGGGGCATTACATTTGTTATTAAAGGAAGTTTAGCAGAAATCTTGGAAACGAGATTTAGAAAATTAGAGAACGTAACTCTAAGATAGAATTTGAGGATAAGTATAAAAGAACATCATAGAATTTTGGTAAGGTAGAGATTATGTGGATATTCATGAAAACACATCTATTTCTGGATACTATAAGCAGACGTGGTTCTAGAACAGATGTACCTAGGGGTAATAACTCTGACAAGGTGTCTTAGGCCTGACACAGGGTAACCCGGTACATGACAATGAGCTTAATTGTGCTTATGGTTTGAAACTCCTGTGGGATATGCTTAGGATAATTCACATTAACTTCATAACCCATTATTAAGTATTTGAATATATAATTACATTGAATAACCTAGGTTAAACATAAGGTGTTCTAGGTTGAAAATAAGGTGTTATGATATTCTATAAATTATTATACATATTTCTCACTATGGATATTGTTACTCACACTATGATTTCTCGGTTTAGTTAATAGATAGAACCCAAAGAAGTCATGTTAACATTGAACATAATAGAAAAGGTAGCGGTGATGATCAACCCAATGAGATGTTGATAGAAGTGAAAGATTTTTTTTTCATGCCAAATTAGTTTTCCCAAAATATTATTAACAACATATACCTTAAACAACTCATAAACTCACCAAATAAGAGAAGAATGTAGTTTTCTAAGAGCTCTAGTGATGGAGATCACAGATAAAAGAAGGATCGATTTCCAACATTAAAGAAATGTGGTAGGAGACACCCAAGAAGTTTATCAAAGGAAAAAATAAATGATTTATGTGTGGGAAAAAAGGAAATAAAGAAAATAATTTCCAAGGAAAAATTAAGGGTAAAATGGAAGGAAATAAAACTGATCCTAAGAATCCATTTGTAGTTATTTTCCTTAAATATAAGGGACCTGGTAATTACCCAAGTCAATGCCCTATTATATAGGATAACCTCTAGACCAAAGAAGGACCCATGTGGAAATAAATGTATGGAGTATTTATGTATTGAGGTTGTATTGAAAATCCTAGTTAAAGGATGTTTAGTGATTGAACTTATTTTAAATACATACATTATATTTATTTTGGAAGTTATATGGTTTTAAAAAAAGGAAATACCACAAGCCAGGTGACAACCCACCACGTTCGGAAAGGCTACAGAGTTTGAACCCACAAACGAAGGGCGATAAGGGTGTAATGCCTATCACTAGCCTATGTGAAGTCCTAGTTATCATGAATTTTTTAGTTAAAACATATAATGAATATATATTATTTTTATTTTAGGGACATTTTGTTTTATCAAATAGATAACTTTGGGATTGGAAAATTATTTGGTGATTAAGTAATTAATGTTATTTTGGAAGACATTCACAATTTTTGGAATCCTATAATATTTTGTTAAATAAAATATTTTTAAGAATAAATATCGACTTTTATTTTGGAGTCAAATATGCTTTTATTGTCTACTTGTGGTGATCCAGGTTATTTATGGAAATGGATAGAATAACTTGGATACTATGTGATAGGGGTAATTAAATTTTTGGTATAAGACATTAAGAGTTATCGATGTCATTTAGAAGACTATATGAACAAATCCTTTTGATTTTGGGGTCATATTCTAGAATATTTTTTTTGAAGAATGATAATAATTTGAAAAATGATCTATGTTGAACTTTGAGTTTTACATTTGAATTTTGGAGATTAAAGTTGTTTTTCATCATATAAAGGTTTATTATTTTGGGAGAATTATATTATTTTATCCCAAAATTTTTGGATTTGGTTAATCTATAAAGATAAGAGGAATATATAATTATATTTTTGTGGGATCTATAATCTGTTGAAGTTGAATCAAATTCTCCAGGTGTGAAAAATTCATCTTGAACATTCCTTTCCAAGTATAAGGAATGAAGTGAAAATAGATATAAGCACAACAAAAAGATGATATTATTCTTATGAAATAGAAAATAATCAAGTAAGTTTAATTCCTCATGTGATTATCTAGATTGTAAAGGAATACCTAAATTCCAGGTAAAAGATTTTGTAAAAAAATTGTTATCCACATAGTTTTATTTATGAGAAATCAAGGGTCTTTTAACTGATCACATGATTTACGACTTTATAATGGTTAAAATTCTAATAACCATGTCCTCTATCACTCCCCATCATAACTTGATGGTTAGATCGTTCTTCAATGTACATATTTTCACTTCACACTAATGTTATCCTATTTGAATGCGTAGTTTTGTAGTAACCTATTCATTTCCCTTTCCCTCTTATTATGCAGATATTTTATTAACTCTGTTTCCGATGTGGGTTTCCCATAATGAAATTTTCAAGTATCAACCATTAACATTTGAAGTGTAATTTCAAATTGCGAGGACACAATTTATTGAAGGAGGGGAGAATGTAACACCCCAAGGATTTACAAATAAATTTAATATATAATGTAATACAAACAACACCGAGTATCTGCAAAACAACACTTTTTTTATTATAATTATTTAAACAAGATAATTATAACCTAGAAATTAAACATAATATTTATGCTTCTATGATTTGAATTTCAAAAAATTTATATTCACAGTTGCAATCAGTAAGATATTTAGAGTCCGATAGAATCAACTTACTTTTTAGTGAATAGTAACTTGACCCTTTTGAATAGTAATGTTACCCTTATGAATAGGAATATGACCCTTATGAATAGTAAACCAACCAAATGAATAGTAACCTCTCACATGAAAGTATAAATAAAATTTAGGCATATTATAAATGAAAGTAGGATATAATTATATCATTGTATAAGTAAATGAATATTTAACAAATTAATATTTAAGTGTTGGTATTATTGTGAGTCATAAATATTTAATTTCAATTTTATAATTAATAAAATGATTTAAAATAAAATTAATTTTTATAAAATTCATTCATAAATCAATATTTTATTGTCATATGATTTTTAGGATAATTTTATGAGTGCTTAGTTAATTTTTCAGAGTGTTATAAAATTCGTTATAAATTTAAAATATGTATTTTTCGAGTAAATGAAGCTTTTAATTAAAAATTAAATTTATCATATTTTTAAAATTATTTTCATAAAATGGAGATCATTTTTGAATTCTACACATCAAAAAATGGTTATGGTGAAATTTTTATATTTTTCTAAAATACGTGATTTTTTTGTGAATAGTAAAATATGATATTGTTTGATAAATGTTAAATACATGATTTTTTGAGTCATTGTTGATGTAAGGATGAGGTTAGAACCATTATTTAGAATTAAAATTCATAATTTACTACATTTAGTCACAATAATCAACACTATTGATTTTCTTGAGAAAAATAATAAAATAATGAATAAAATAATGGGAAATCACCCCTCTCTTCCACTATAAAAACCACCCTCACCCCCTCTTCTCATAAATACTCTAAGACTTGAATATTTTCTGAAAACATCCTCTTACCTAGTATCTCCCCATATCCATGAGCTCTTGGTATTACCAAAATACCAAAACCCCTTTCTTTAAGGAGGTTCTCAAGGAGGATTATTCAAGAGGTAAAATCCCCTTCCTTTTCCTGTTATTTTTTTTCAAGTTATTTCTTTTATTATACTCTCCTCACATGAACATGAGCCTTAGACCAGTTGGTAAGGACTCCATAAGTGCATCCGAGAGACCCGGGATCAAATCCAGGCAGAGACATTATTTCTGGGGTACTGTAGCACCACTGTAGCGGGAACTGTACAGTACTGTAGCAGGTTGTAGTGAGAAATGTAGTAGGTAGTATTTGGAACTGTAGTAGCTGGGAATATGCCCCCGTTTGGGCCTTCGTGCCACTGATTTGGTCCCCGAGTCCTTTAAGGCCTTCGGGCCACCCAGACCTTTGGGTCAGTAAGGCCTTCGGGCCACCTCAAGGCCTTCGGGCCACCTTAAGTATAGATGCAAACCAGGCAACCTATGAGGAACAAGATCTACAAGGAGGATGGGCAAGAAGCTTTAACCACATCAGAATCTAAATGGATTGCAAGAATGAGAGGGTATGACACTTGCCATCGGGATAAACCTGTGCATGCATGGGAATGCCTAGCCGAATAACCATGCGAAGGTGGAGAGCTGATTTCACGATGAAGATGCTGGGGAGGAGCAGTTCCAAGTAGTTAGTCTGGGTTGTATGTAATGTTTGAAGCCTAAAAGAAAATGAATTCCTCTAAGGCCTACGATCCATGTAATACTTAATCCTACGGGCCTTTTAAGGGTTCCACCTCACCCCTTGAAAAGTGGATTATCAAAAATCAATAAAAAATGAAGGCCTTCAGGCCATTGGATGGACTCTCCTCACATCCTTTGTCCAAATGAACATAATAAATCAAGTATCATCTATATAATGGAATTATATCATGTTAATGTAATACCCATCATCAATATCCATAATCTATCTCTTTTATTTTAAAAATGAAATCACCGTTCGGGAGGTGTCGATTTACAACCTTCATGGACGATGAACTTTCTTCCTTCAATTTATTCTTCAAGTCTGGACATGATACCATTTTTTGGGTTAAAAAAGAATATAATATTTGTATTATAACCTATTTAATATTATATAACCTGTATATATACACAGTACTAATTTTTACAACAAAACTATTTCGAGATGATCAAAAACCGCCAAAATAATCTAAATGATTATCACTAATGTTTTATCTAATAACTCATCCTCATACCATATAAAAAAATGAATTATGTAACCATTTAATCTTATGTATGTTCATTATTATCAAATAAAATCAATTCTGGAGAATTATATCCATTCCACACTAACTCTATTACTTATAAACCAACGAACCGACTATGAAAACCACGAAAATGAATGCTTCAGAACGATGAAATTAAACTTTAAAACTAATCAATAAGGACATAAATTAACTTAATAAAACTATATTTATTATAATACATGTGTAAAGGGTTATTCATTAATTAATTAATGGATTTAATTTTATTATCCAGGACATTAAGGTCAAGTACAAAACATATTCGAACATAAGGTAAGAGTTTTCTCATCTCAGTTCCATTTTTCTGAGATATCCTTGTTCACCACTATTTATTATGCATGGTGTATGTATAATTACCATTTATGTATCATATCATGAATATATTTATCTTTATGGTATTAAATGTATCATTTTATGTGTATTAATCTTGGGGCATATGATTCTATTGATTACAAACTGGTAAGGGATTCTACCCGAACTTCCGTTTTTCCTTCGGGTTACTATTTATCTACCTTTAATCAAATGTAATGATTAATTATTTTTATATATTTATTATAAATTATGTTTGTATGTTCCAAAATCATATATCCAGATCATATCCTCCTTATTTTATGGGGATACACATGTTTTAAAATGGTTTCCTTCTTAATTCTTCTCGATAAACAAGCTCGATTAAAGGGAACTTCCTAAATTCTTATCCATTTTAAAGTTCACTATATAATATGTTTTAAACCATAATTATTTTTATAAAATCACAAATTTTATCATAATAAAATATCTTGGTTCATTTCTGGTTTTATGAAAACAAATATTCCTTTTCGCTTTAAAATATCTTTAATATTTTCCTTAAACAACACTAAAGTGGTTTATTTCTAAAGTTTCATAAAAATTGTTTTTACATAATTTCAATTTAGTGGGACATTATTTATGCATAAAATATAATTTCAATGTCCTTCCCTTTTCTTTTTTGGGATATACATTTTTACAATCTTATTTTATGACAAATACAAATTATTTTTAAAAAGAACTCTTCTTTCCAAAGTAAAAAGGATTTTTAGTGTCTTACTTTTAATTCTATGAGATATATTCCTTGTTCAAAACTTACTCATTGTGTGTGTGGTGGATGTACTGACCTTTGATATATCATATCAATAGTTTCCTTATTCTTGTGATTTTCTAATGGATTATGATTTGAATGTTTCAAAGTGTAATGGTACAATTTGGAATGTTTAAAGATTATTTCCTCAAGAAATTTTCAATGGTATCTATATCTATGTCCACTTGCATTGTTGAATATTGTACTTCATTAAGGTTTATCTCTTATGTTTATCATACAATATATTTTATTAAATGGTTTATGATCAGTTTAACTATAGATGTGCTATCTTGATACCATTCACTATACTACTCAGAATAGTCTGTGATTATGTTTATAAATTGGGGAAAGTTATTTAAATTTCATGTGTATATGTTGTTTATGTTCATCCACATTCATATGAGGAATGAATTGGACTTAGTAAGTGATGGATGAGGCCTGCTATATCCCCTAGATGCATCAGTAGGTCTCATGAGACAAACTAGTTTGGGTTTTTACCCATTTATGTATGGTCTATGAATAAGGCCTTGACAGTATAGTTATGATGTCCCACATTATGAATTACCTCATTATAAAACTATAAATTGGTAGTCCATGTGATAAATTGACTAGTAGAATATCCATGGTTATGTTTTATTCTGGCATTATTTATTCATCTTTTATTCCTTCCATATTATGATCAAGATTATGTTTTAATGGTATGCGTTCTTTTGTTATTCACCACACCTTATTACTTATGCTTCCACTATATTAATTACCATTACTGAGAATCTATTCTCACCCCTTTCTTAAATTTACTTTACCCAGGTTATGAATAAGAAAACATTGAATAAGATTTCAACGATGCAGTTTGCTTTATTTTATACCGTATTATGTTTTATTTACTTTTCCCAAAGTAATATGGGTATCAAGAATGTAATCTTGTATTATAAGACTACTAAAATAATATGTACTTTGGGATTTGATTCCTTGTAATTATACCAACGTAATAAGGCAATTCACTGACTCTAGGCTTCTGGGGTTAGGGTGTTACAAAAGATGTTAATAAAGATCTTGTAGAATGGTTTTCATGTCGTATAAGTTCATATTTATTATAATAAATACCGTTATTAGGTTGACACATATATTTTGTAAATATAATAATGTATATTACTTTTTTAGATCATCAATACTAATACTTGGGTTGATTTTTCAGAAGATTTGAAGTTTTTGGTTTGAGGTCCTTTAAAATAGGCTAAAAATTTCGATGCCTATAATGTGAGTGACTTAAAATTTCCTATATTCGATCAGGAAGAGGGTTTAAAGACACATAATGATGGATGTTGGTGATCTTGAATTGCATGATCCATATATATTCTCATCATAATAGAAAATGGTATATTATTTGGAAGATATCATGGATGAAGGGTGAAGTGTAGCTATTCAGTTAAAACAAGGAGACTTGTATGATATGGGTGATGAAGTGGAAGATTTGACCTCTGACATTGAATCCCATCAATAGTAAGAAACTAACTTACTTTTCCATCATGGTATTGAAAATATTAGTCTCTAAAGTGTGGATGAAGTAGATGAAGTAATTGTGGAGCCAGATAATGGCATGATTAAAGAAAAAAAATGATTTCATGTGTAATCATCCATTAACTTATCATTCACCTATGTTATATACTATTCATTTCCATTAATTTGGATCTATTATCATATTTAAATTTATTTTGATGCATGAGATTTTTAATTTTGAAAAGTAAATGTTACATTTGTTTTTATGTGTAGTCATTCATTATCATACCAACTTATATTATGTTTATCAGTACGGTGCATCTGTTATAATTTCTAAATTTCATTTTCTGCATTATTTTTTCACAATATATTCTTTGAAGTTATTTTTACTTGTTTAAATGATAGTAATGCAAAGGAATAAGAATTTCAATCATCCCAGTTAACTCCCATTTTATGTTCCCCCAGCCACACAGACACCTGATGATCCATCGAGCTCCCTCCATATAGCATTCAGGTTACCCTCTGTATCCCCCCATCAGTATTTTCCACACCCCCATCTTCCTCTTATCAATATCTAGGACACCCTCCTTCTTCATCCCATAAACATCTAGCACATCGCCTATTGATTCAGAAGGTTTATCATGAATCGACTCTATAGTGAGGGAACAAGTGATCATTCCAGTTTCTTTATGAGGATATTAGAGGGTGACAGTTTAGGTACAAATTTTAACATGAATAAATTTAATACACTTTTATTATACCAATAACTTTTTTTTTCATAAAATATGGGAAAAAATGTTACTATTAAGACAAATATTAATAGTTCATATTTTTGGAATCCAAATAGATTGAATATAGTTGTTCCCTTTGATTATTATGGGGTCTATTCATACGATGTTCTGGGATTATTTGTCCAGATTCTAGGCTAACTAGTGGCTGATTCAGTTACCCTTATGATTACATATTCTGATTGGAGGCATATGACTCAATCATGGAAGAATAAAGTATTAGATTCCCAGATAAAGTTAATTTTGATACATTATGGATCAATTTAATACCATTATTTAATTAAATTATAATATTTTAAAAATCAATCTCTTTGTATAGATGTTATTCCACTTTACTGTTGCTAATATTTTCGCAAAAAAGTGTACAATAAAAATTTTGGGTAAGAAATGGAAAGATTTTAAATGGATATTATTGAATGAATTGAACAATACATCATTGACCACTCAACATCATTATGATAAGGTACCTAAAGGGGTACCTAGATAGCAGTGGAAGGTGTATATTGACAGCTATCACCATGTGAAGCACATGGAATTGAAAAATATATTATTATATTAATATCATTTTATATATAGACATGTATATGATAAGGATGTGATATTGAATACATTACTATTAAATTATATGTTATTTTTTTAGGATGTTTCAAGAAAAAATATATCAAGTTGAGCCAAACAAATCACCCCCCACACCATTGGTTCAAAGAGTTTTTCAAGAAATAGATTGACTATGGTAATATTTTCATTAGTTTAAAAATTTATAAGCTAACATTATCTATTTAATATATTAAAATTTTGATTTACCTTTGTTTAATGTGGTTAAAGAATTTAGGGCACCAAGTCTCCTGGATGGAATTTTGGTTAGATGTTTATATGAAATCTAATGGGAGTTATGTGAATGATCATGCTAAAGAAGTTGGGGTATAAATTCCTTTTTCAATTTAATAACTTATTTTTTGTTGTCACATTGTTAATATTTATTGCTTTTAATATGATTAATATTTTATTTATAGGTAAAAATAAAATAATTATGGGATGACAATCCCATAGAGTCCTTTTCGGTCTCCCAAGATGTTCCTGTTGGTCAAGTCCTTAGGAAGGAGCATCCTGGTCGCATGCATGGGATGGGTTCAAAACCACTACCATCTAAAGAATTTGACAAGTCACCGTGGATTGCAGTAAAAACTACTCATGGTTTTAGTTACTCCCTAATTACAGATACTATGACGCGGTTTATTACAATGCAAAGCACAATTCAATAATAGGGGATCACAATCCAACAATAGGGGGATTATATAAAGATATAAGATTTTAATTTTTTCACTTTGTAGAAAGCATTAATTGTATTATATCAAAAGATGAATGGATATGTCCCCAGTGATATTTCATATATTGATGGTTTGAGTGAGTAGGAAAATCACATAACTTCATAATCATGTAGTACACAAAATTTTGTTGGTTTTAAGTTTAAATTTAAATATACAACACTATTTATTTTTCAAGAAAGTTTTCATATAGGTTTCGGTATGAGGGAGTGTAGATAGAAATAGAGATGGTGTTGATCTTAGTTCATCAGGTAGTGATGAGGGATGAATTTCAATTTGGTGATGGTGATGTGTAGCTAAACTCATGACAGACTAACACAATGACATGGTGATTGAGAAACCATGTTGTGGTTTGAGGTAGGGAATATATGTATTTCTCTTAAATTTCATAAAATATATATTCTTGGTTGATTTTTATGTTTTTTTATGAATTTTCCCTTATAATCATCATTCTTAGGCTCTTTTGGTGTATTTTTTTAAATGATTCCATGTAAAGTATTCCATTATAGTTTGATGAATTTATTCCTTTGTTTAAATGTTATATTAGAGTTAGAATGGGTAGCATATGATTAATGTTATGAAAGAAGGTATTTTAATAGGCTCATTTTATGAGGGAGAGTCAGGCTGACCCATATAATGAGGAGGATATAAGTAAGTCATGGGTGTATAAGTTTTGGGTTTTATCCATTATTTCTTATGTTATCATTGTTTTGATTGTTGGCTTGGGGGTGTTATGTGTTTTCCAGAATGAAAGTGGGGTTTTTGGCTTGGGAGTGTTGTGTTGTTTCTAGAATGAAAGTGGAAGCCTTGTTATGGGGAAATTTATATAGTAATTTATTTCATGTTATTTTTTGAATTTGTGGTGTGCTGGAAGATGTTTGGTGATGATGTGGTAATAATTTATGAGGATGTGTGGTGGAAATGTACAAGAGGTGTGCAATGGATATATAGAGGTAGTGATATTGTGAAATAAAGTATGGGGTTTTATATATATAGTGAAGTTATGTGATTATGTGGAGGTATGCAGTGATGGGGTAATATTATCTAATGTGGTTATATTTAATCATGGATGGAGTGGAAACATGACGAGGTTGTTGTGTTTTGATTTTATAGGAACTTTTTTTTATTGTTTTTAGTGGTTTATTTTGGTGTTATAATATGGTCTTTCATTCATTATTATTTGATCTTACTTTATGATATTTCTAATCCACTGATTTTAGATTTTATTAATAAACTTATAATTGTTGAACGTTGCTTATATTTTGATGTATCTTTATTTGATTTAGGTTTATATCTTTATAAACCTAAGTTTTTGTGTACTGATATCATAAACTTAGTTAAGCCTATATTAACACTCTTTATGTTGTTATTATTGATTCTCACTTCCTATTATAAGTCTTTATATATAATAATTCATTATCAATTTTAGAAATGTATATATTTGAATTTGGAATTAATTTTTCTCATGTTTTGATTATGTTTTAATTAAAACTATATTTATAGTTAGTCTGTTATGGTATTTAGAGTATTAATATGATTCTATTTTGTTTTCATGTATTAACTGCTACCTTCATGATTTGTTTATGGTTGTTTCAATCATTTATACTTCTTGGTTTTTTAATTTTATTATAAGAATAATGTTTCTTATTTTTTTTATGTTATTTTCTTAGTTTTCCATCTATTTTGTATACTTTTTATGGGGCTGCAGTTTTTGCAGCATTTATTTTTTTAACGTCAATATATAATGGCGGTTTAAACCACTGTTATATACGGTAGAAAAAATTTTAGATGTAGTTTAAACTACCACTATATATTATAAAATATAGTAGTGGTTTAAACCACCACAAAATCCTTATAATTTTTGCGAGGTGAAAACACCACTAAAAAATGAAATAACCACTGCTAAAAATCATTCCGCGACACTTCATAGAAACCACCACTAAATGGGTGAAACTGATGCAAGTTGAATGTCAACGCAAACTTTGGTGGTGATTTTTTAAAAACCATTACAAAACCATTTGGGGGTGTTTTAAACTACCACTAATATATAAAAATACCCCCACTAGTCCCCTCTTTTATTGTAGTGAAAGGACACTCGAATGCCACCGCTAAGGTATAGATATCAAAAAACCATATAATCATCAAGTTCAATATTAATTAATTCATTAACCATTAATTAATATTATTATATTTTCATTTCCATGATTTATATTTTAATCTTACAAGTGAATTACTGACAACACTATAAATTCTTTTCTTATATTCTCAGGTTTGTTATCATCATAAGTAAGAATCAATAACCAAACCTATTCTTTCATTAATTTATTTATAATTTCATAAACATTCAGATACTCTAGGACACAACCTATGCTACTACATAAAATATGTAGTCATAGCGCATAACATCAAACTGCATCCTGTAGTTGGAAATTGGTTATATAAATAACATCCAACCATCATCCATTAAGTAAGCATCAAGATAGAAATAAGAAATGACGAGAATCCTTGCTTTAAACTTGTCCTGGACACCCTAGTTTCCCACACTATTATGTATAAAATCAAATTTGGCATCTCATTCCAACACCATTATCATAACCGGCACCCCATTCCACTATCATTAACCTCGAGTATCCCCACCCATTACTCATCAAGTATTCCAACCACATAAGGTTATCAATCAATCACACAAAGGAACTAAATATATAGAGAATAAATACATATTAAATATATTTTCCACATGTAATTTTAAAGGCAACTACAACCAAATCAATCAAGGAATTATATTCTTTATCAAACAACAATGGGATCACTTAGCCAAAAAATGTTTTAAGCAATCATTAAATTCTCATCTCTATCATTAATTATCTAACTAATAATGCATAAATCCAAGTAGCACTAGCCATATAAATTTACAGGGCTAAATATTTTTTTTATTCTGGAATTCCACCTTAATATTCTATTTTATATATCAATAATCTCAATGATAATTATTTCTACATGCTTCTTTTATTATAATCAAAGCATTACTTGCTTAAAATTTTTATTTAATTTCCAATCATATCAACCATCATTAACAAATATAACATTATATAACACACTATTTAGTAAATATCAAGGGGAAATAATAAACACATTTTATCATAAAGTCCCAACCAAAAAATTAATTCACGCAACATAAAATATTATTTATCATTATCATGCAATAATTCCCATTTAAATTTTCAAATATTCAAAATTATAAAATAATTCTGATCATAATTTAGTAATTAGTTTAACATTACATCATTATATTATTTGATAAAAAATAATAATTATAAAATGGCATGAAATTATCAATTTCTCTATCTTGGATAATTTTCAGAATAATCACAATTATTCAACAACTTGTAATTATTTATTTTCACTTTCTCCTAAAAATATTATAGATTATTAAATAATAATAACGAATGCATGTGATAAATTATTAATTACTTTCTTTAAATCATTATCATCAATATTAAATGTATATATATATACATTTCAACATGTATTTTCCAGATTCCAAGATAAAAATAATTATCCATGGTGTGTAGTATTATTATTAATTCAATACTGAAAAATAATAATAAGTTATTATTTCCGAAGCTTTCGTCGGGGTGCGCACATCCGTCTGTAGAGGACACATAGTTTTTGCCCCACATTCCCACTTTCCAAAGGCGAGCGACATCTGTTCCTTATTTAGGGATGTTTTCCCCTTGATCAAAACGAGATGATGGGATGTCAGTTCTTCCTTCCACGGATTCCTCCTTGGAACTCATTACCTCATCTGGGTCTCCCTTAAATATTAAGTCATGGTTTGTGAATCTCATTCCCAATGCCATATCTTTGTGGATGCCAGTTAATTACACCACTTCTGTCAGGACATTACATGGGGTCTTGACATGGTAGCAACCTTCGGTCGGAGTAGACAGTAACATCAGGCATGTCAGGGCATCTCTAGATGCATGGACATTAGGGAACCTGTATTCTTCCTCATAAGAGGGAATATCAAGGGTGCAGAACCCAAGTCATCCCATGTCAGTCATGGGGTATCATATGCCAAAGGCATGTCTCTGAGGTTTTCCTTAGCTTCCCATGTTTATCACGGGGTATGTCACAAGTTTAACATCTTGCAGAGACGATTACACCAAATGTGTGTCTTCTGAGGTTTTCCTCAGGCATCTCATGTTTAACACGAGGTAGGCCACGAGTTTAACATCTTGTAGAGATGAAATGAGGGTGATCAGAATTTCCCATAGAGACGAATCAGATTGGTATTTCCCAAGGAGGGAGCTCTAGGAGTGTTTACTTGGCAGATGGGTCAGAACACTCAATAATAGAAGACCCAGGATGTTGTGTCCCATAAAGGGAACATGTCAAACCTTGAATGCTGATCTAGACACCACTAAGGGCAGATCAGGGAAAGTGCACCCTAGAATGGGGGAACACCAAGGTTTACCATTGGTTGGGATTGAACCTCGTGGAGGTTTCCTATATACCTTGTGTAGACGATAGGGATCAAAAACCACGTAGTTTGAAGGGGTGATGAATTAGGGTGTACACAGAGGACAACAACCCTAATACATGCTGGGACTTATGCTTGGATAACATCCCATCATGATAGGGATACTCTTGGGTGGATGGTTATGGATTGAGTGGGGCTTATGCATGGTTAGCTTCCCGGGTGCCATAAGAAGCGGCGCTGGGATGAATGTGAGGATCACACCAGGATGTGGCGGCCTAGGTGAGAATCAGGATGGATGATGTAGAGTTAAATGAAGTGGAAGGTGAATGAGATGGAACCGCCGTGAATGTGACATTAGTTTTGGGATTGAGCCTCGAAGAGACTTCCTACATAACCCCATGGAAGGGAATCAAAGTACTCATAGTTTGGTGAGACGATGGGAAACCTGAGGAGGCGGGCCGTGAGAATGGATGCATGGATTGGACCCATAGGAAGTGGAACCTTCAGGTTGGGGCATGACCTTCCTGAAATACATAGGCTCAAGGGAGATATTAGGATGAGACATGAGTGATGGGATTGAACCTCAGGGAGGCTTACTACATATCTTTGTGGCAGGGAATCAAAGTCCACGTAGTTTATCTGAAGACGACTTACCGTCGATTGGGGACTTCAACGACTTACCACTGGATGGTGTCACAATGGATTACCACTGGATGGGGTCACAACAGCTTACCGCTATATGGGGTCACAATGGATTACCGCTGGATGGGATCACCACAGCTTACCGCTATATGGTGGATGCAGTTTAACATTGTGCAGGACGAAAAGGGGGTATACAGTTTAATGTTATGCGAGATGAAGGTGGTCCGACGTAAAGGGGGTTGGAACCAATAGGGCATTGGGCTTGAACCTCAGGGAGGCATCCTATATACCTTTCCTTGAAAAGGATCAAAGTCCACATAGTTCAGGTGGGTGTTTTGTGGACCGATGTGAAGGGGGTCATAACCAATGGGTATTGGGTTTGAACCTTAGGGAGGTTTCTTACATACCTTTCCTTGGTAAGTATCAAAGTCCACATAGTTCAAGAGGGTGTTTGGTGAAACGATGTGAAGATGGTTGGGACTGATAAGTGTTGGGATTGAAACTTGGGGAGGCTTCCTACGTACCTTACCACAGTAAGGATCAAAGTCCACATAGTTTTGGAGAGTGGGAACTGATGTGAAGGGGCTTAGAACCAATGGGGTGTTGGGTTTGAACCTCAGGGTGGATTCCTACATACCTTGCCTTGGCAAGGATCAAAGACCTCGTAGTTTAGGTTGGTGTGGGGCTTACACTCTTGGTTGCCCAGAGAGGATGTAATGGTCGATGCTTACTACTCTAATCCCACGTGAGTCGTGATTGGTGTGAGAAACAATAGGAAGCAAGGACCTGACAATCATAACGTAAAGGTGCGTCCATGAATGGTGGCAAGTGGGGCTTACGCAAGGAAGTTTCCTAGGTGCCGCTAAGGAGCGACAATGGTGAATGGGGATTATGCAAGGAAGCTGCCTGGGTGATGCTATGGAGCGACAATGGTGAATGGGGCTTACATAAGGAATCTGCCCGGGTGCCGCTATGGAGCGGCAATGGTGAATGGGGCTTACACATGGAAGCTGCCCGTGTGCCACTATGGAGAAACAATGGTGAATAAGGATTACGTGTGGAAGCTTCCCAGGTGCCACTATGGAGTGATAATGGTGGATGTGGGGAAGCTGCCCAGGTGCCGCTATAGGGAGACAATGGTGAATGGGGCTTACACAAGGAAGATGCCCAGGTGCCACTATGGAGCAGCAATGGTGGATGGGGCTTACGCAAGGAAGCTTCTCGTGTGCCTCTATGGAGCGTTAATGGTGAATGGGGATTACATAAGGAAGCTGCCCAGGTGCCTTCCTCATGTTTGGACATGAGGGAATCCCAACCCATTGGTGGGTTGAGGCCTTCACCTTTGCGCTAGTGCATAAGATGGATAATGCCAAGGGCGTTGGAATTAGTCCGAACAATGGGAGATGAAAAGTGTGAATCACATGCTCGACATTCGGAATGCGGTGAGGGTGGCATGGCAATGAAGGATAACGATTCACTGTGTTCAAAACATAGCATCCATAGCACGTTAGCTTGAAATGGGGACAAACAAATGAGGGTTGACTATTGACCCTGTTCAAAACACAAGACCTGACTCAAAGTGTGGTCCAAAGTCTTCCGGGGCATTGGCCAAGGACGGTAAGTGAGCTGAGGCGGCATGGGACCTGGCCGTTAGGGGGTCCCTTCAGACATGGAAGTGGATGAAGATCCGAATGAAGGACACACAATGCATGAGGTGGAGTGATGGAATGTTTGAATGGATTCCAACTCTCTTGAAATTATTCCACTGTAATCATGGCATTAGGCATCTTTTGCTTAAAGCATAAGGCATCTCTTGTTTGGATCAAGAGGCATCCTATGATTGTCACATAGGGAGTACTACAGTTTATAATCATGTAGAGAGGGCTATTATGCATAAGGTGCCTATCAATGGTTAGCATTGGGACTTGCGCAAGGGTGACCCTTTCTAGTTCAACCTGGCATAGGAGTCAGGTGATGGGGTTCAGATGAGTTGATTGAGGAATGGTTCAACTCAAGGTACTCTGGGGGAATTGATGATGAGAATCTCAACTCATGACATAGGAAATGAACCAAGAGGAATATGCTGACTCAAGGTGTTTCATGGTGTGTAGAGGAGTATCTCAAATCATGGTATCCCATAGGTGGAAGGTGGCTGCGCATAAGGGCGCAATGAAGATTGCTGATTTCCCTGCCCAAAAACTTCACGGTGCGACTCTCCATTTTTCATGAGAGTCAATGACGGTAGCGAATGGACCAGCCTGAAGCTAGCCCCCACTGTATGGACCAGTGGGCACAGGCTTGGGCACTGTTGCACGTAAGATGTCCTATGCACAGGATGGGCTACGTGCAAGATTGGATTGGGCGGCAAGATGGAAGATCTGCACGCAAGATGGAAGGATTACGCGCAAGAGGGAAGGTCTGTGTGCAAGATGGAAGGGTTGTGCGCAAGAGGGCATGGTTGCACGCAAAATGATAGGGTTGCTTGCAAGATTGGATTGGGCGGCATAGGTGCGCGCAAGATTCATCACCTTGGTACTGTTGCGCGCAAGATTGAAGTCTTGTGCGCAAGTAGGGAATCTTGCGCGCAAGATTGGAAGTTTTGTGCACATGTGCGGAATCTTGTGCACACTAGAATTAGGCAGAAACTATTCCAGGTGAGGATTAAACCACTTTGGGCCCACGTGAAAGCGGACCCATATGGGACCTTTCACGAAAGATCTCACAAGGAGGGTTCCATTCTTCTACGCGGGTGTGAAAGAGGCGGTCTTACGTGCAGCAGAGCGGAGACCAACCTCCCGAGAGCTCTCTCAGGGGGTGGGCGCTACCCTTGTATTTATCAGAAAACAAAAGAGTAGTTGTTTGTAAGATTTTGGGTGCAGAAGTGATCTTACATGCACCCTGCGGTGGGTGTGTGCACAAAGGGCCATGGCGCGCAAAGCTGCGATTGATGCCGCCTTGGGCACAGAAAGGGGGTCGGGCACTCAAACGCCCGTTTAACATCACCTTGGGTGCTTAAAGGGGGTCGGGCATGAAAACGACCATTTTATGTCACCTTGGTCATGTAAGAATCTTATGCGTTCCTCTCAAAACTTGCGCGCAACTTCCTTAGATGTTTTTCGGGCAGCCTGGACGGAAAATGACATCTCATTGGTCGCATAAAAGGTTTGCGCGACATATTGTGCGTAAGATTTTTACTGTTGTGCACAAGATTCCATTCTTGCACGCAAGATTTCACTTCTTGTGTGCAAAACATTCATTCTTGCGTGTAAGATTTCACTTCTTGCATGCAAAACCGTACTTTTCCCCAAAACCGTCCTGAATGGCCATTTCGAGTAGCCTGACTTCGAACAACCATAACTTTTGTTCCACAACTCCATTCGGGATCCACGATTAGTCAAATCGAAGCTTTAAGAACAAGATATGCTCCATGATCATTCATGGAAGCATTAGGTAAATTACATGGACGCATTTTCTAGTTCCAACAGTTATCCATGATCTATATGCAGTAAACATCTATTTAATTTCTTGAAATTGTAATAACACATTAATAATATTACACTAAAAGAAACTTAGGATTATTAAAGATAATAATATTTATCTAAGATATGTCATTACCGCATTATTTTAAATTTTAAAACCATGGAAGAAATATTTTAACATGTGATAATTTTTTATCTTTTAATGCTAATTACGGGTTTTTATCCAATAACAATGATTTTATTGAGATACTATATTCTACATCTTCTGATAATTTCTAGAACATGAAAAATAATAGTTTATAGATTTATAAGAGTTTAAAGATTTAATCCATAACATGTGAAATAATTATAGAAAATAAAAAAAAAACAATAGCATGTGATAAACCATTTATCTCTCCTAGATAATTTCAAGGATTAAATAAAAGATTATCACCTAACCTATACAACATGTGATAAAACCATATTTAAATTCAAGAATTAATAGTATTCCATTGTCAATATTACACCACACTCATTTAATATTAATTCTTGAAATTTTTGGACTATCATTTAATATTACACCATAAAAATATTTTCTAAACTTTTATATGATTATGGCCAATCACATCCATTGAAACAAAGAAGATAAAGGATGTAAAAATCACACTAACACAGAATAAAAATATAAAGAAGTAACAAATACCCTACATGAAATTTTGTATGTCATGTTACAACAAAAAAAGATAGAGGAGGTGTTTCTTAAACTTTGAAATTGTAGTTTTGGTGTGTAAGGAAGAAACACAAATCAATTTTAGAAGGATCATAAGACTCAAGAGAAAGCTTTGAGATGACCCAGACTCGATAAAATGTGTAACATCCCAGGTAATTATAGAATAATTATTTTTCATATTTATTAATGTTTATGAATTAGATAATAATTTTACTTTAAATGGGATTTTATGTTTGATAGTGTACCCAATACTCAATAATGAGTTTCTTCGAAATTATATGTTGCATGCAAGACAATATTATACCAAAAAAATAATACAATGTTAATATTATTATTTTAAGTGGAAGTTATCACATAGTTGTTAAATCTAAAGGAATGGATATAATTTAATATATTATGTTTAAATAATTTTATTAAATGTTTTTACATTCATCCAATAAATTTTATAGGTTTAAAATCCAATTTAAACATAAAACACTAATATTTTTAAAAGGCAGTTCTGCCACCTTTTAATGGTGCACCCATTTTAAATTTAGTTTTTGACACTTTTATAAGTTATATTTGAAAAAATAAACTTATTATTTGAAATTAGGATATAAAAATTTACTTTGGTTGAATTTTTGGTATTTTTCTGATAAATTTCATATTTTAATGAATAGTGAAAAATACTGCATTTTAATTCAAAATTGCTTTTTCGTATAATTTATTTATATTGTTAGATTATAATTTTAATTGGTTTTTAAGTCTAATTAGATTAATTTTTTATAATTTAATACAAGTTAAGTCACTGTAGTCAATTTTACATTGAAATTGGATATAAAAAATATGAGAACTTTTGAACATTTTACTTTAAAAATTTGTTTTCTTATTCCATCAACAGGATTAATTTTTAATTAAAAACTATCAATTGTTTATTATGAATTTATAAAAATGAATTCCATATTTGTAATCATAATATCCAAATTATGTAAATAGGTCCCTTTTATTTTTTATAATTATGAATAGTGACTTTAGTAATAAATTTTATTACCACGGTTAATGGTAAATCCAGTAATTAAAGATAAAAAATTATATTCTAAAAATATAAAGTTACCCTAAAACTTATCTTAATTTAATTGGATGAGTATATTTCTACCAATAACATCCTTGGGTAGATTTTAGGACCACTTTTAGCTACATGGACGACTTTAATTGATTTATATTATTACATTCAATGAAAAGTCATTTTTGTTACACTTTTCTTTTTAACAAGTAATGTATTTTTAATATGGGGTTATACATGGTATCTATTTGACTATAAATATTATTTTTAAATATAAAATGATAACATAAATCATGGTAACTTATTTATAATTTTTATTAAATAAATAATTAAATTAAATGGTTACACAATGATGATGTAGTACCTGCTTAATTATTGAATGAACCAAATACATGATATTATAAATATTAAAATAAATATAATTTGAAATAATTTATGATATAAAATAATTTTATATATGAATTTATCATTTTATATGTGTTAAAATAGTTGGGTTGACTATATCTTTATGTTATGATATTTTTAAAAGTCAATAAATGAATAATTTTAAAATTGACACTAATGCTATTTTAAAATATAAAATATATTATTAAATGTTATAATTTTTTTAAAAATATAATATTTGGCCAAAAAGTTTATATAAGTGTAAAAATTTCATTAATTACTTATTCATTGGTCTTTTGGCATGTTATAGTAATTATTTTAACCCTAGAATTATAAATTACTAGATAAAATGGTAAGAGTTATAAGGCTTAAAAAAAGATAAGGATTAAAAAAATATTCAAACCTGTAAAATTTTTACTGGATGATTATATTATGACCCATAATCATCCTAAATTATAACTAAATAATTTTGGACCCATTTTTAATATAAAATTAATTTATATTAATTTATACTTTTAAAAATTCTAAGAGCACCCCTTCCCTCTCCTATAAAAGGGCACTCATTAATCTCTATTTTTTACACTTAAAAAATAATTTAGTTTAGAAAATATCAACCAAAAAACATTCATATAATAACTACACACATCCTATAGGACTTATTTTAGGCATAACACCCTTCTAATATGTGTTAAGGTGTTAATAAAGGCGATCATTTGAAGGAAAGATAATGTTTTTTATTTAAGTGTTTCTATTTTATTTCTTCTTACACTTCCCTCAAATATTATTCATCCATGATGAAATAATAATTCCAGTATCCACAATATAATTAGATGTTATTATGTTAATATAACCTCTTAAATCTACCTGCACTTCCATTAAATGGGAAAATAATTAATCGTTTGTGCGTACATGTGAACTATCACCTCTATGAACCGATATAATTTGTTTTCCATTACCGTATCCCAATACTGGTTATAATGATGGAATTAAAATTTATATATGATATTAATAAAATATTTATCATTATAATATAATAATATATCAATTATTTTCTTAATTTTCATACACATAAAAATGATAACGTCGTTCGTGCGTATGTGTGAACTATTACCTTCATGAAACGTTGTGATTCATTTTTAATCACCACATCACTTGGATAATATATATAAGTATATTTAAATGATAAATAAGATATTAATTATGTTATTATAATTATTTAAATATAAAATAATACTTACCTACTTTCCAAAATGATAATTGAAAAGTGGAAATGTTACTCATGCGTACGTACGACTTGCCATCTCCATGATTGTAACGTTGTTCCTTTTTCATATCCATATTTAATAAATGAATTTAAAATTATAATTGATATAAAAAATTTATTATCATTTCATGAATATTATTCCTTATATTATGTAATTACAACCACATGGACTATTTACATCACATGAAGTTAATTTTTGACTCAAGTACTGAAAATCGACAAAACGTACGATATGAACTTAAATAATTATGTAATTGTTATACCATGGTAATAAGTGATATAAAATAAATAATAAAAATGAAAAAGTTCTCAATAAATTAAATAATTAACCTAAGTTTATTATTCATGAAGATAAAAAACATACGTGAGGAATTAGACTCGAGGTAAGGGACTTCGTATCAATCTCCTTTCATTGAGGAATATTTTGATATTATACACTACCTTATTTTATGAGGTGTATAAACAACCCATTTTACTTTTAATATCATTAAAAGGCTTCCAAAAGGAATATTTCTATATAAAATGTTTTAATTTATTCACTAATGACAAACGGAATGTTTTTTTAAAGTATACAGTGACAACGAATTCTCTATCGCCGTGACCATTATTTTATATTTAGATTCCTCTACAAGCCTAAATGTTTTTAAAAGAAACATAAATCAATTATTACATTTTTTTGGTATTTTTTTATTGAAAATGGTTTTGGAAATGAATTTATTATTTCAATACCTTGAAATGATTTCTTGTGATTGCAAATGATTTTTTTTGAGTGAAATGTTAGAAATTGTAATCTTTTATGTGTTATGATTATAATGGTACTTGGAAATTTGATGGGTGGTTACATTATAAACCAAATATGGGAGGTTCTTTGATAAACAAAGGAATATTAGTAAAATTATAACTTCCAATTCATTGGGTATGGAAGTCTTCCGTATGGATATTCCATTTTATAAGAGTGATATGTATGGAATTTAACCTTATGGTCATTCCATTGAAGTATGATTATGTCCCAAGTAACATTTATATGTTATATGTGATTTATATGGGTTTTATGATAATTGTTTTATTAAAAAAAGTAATCAATGAACTTATATTCAAAATAATGTATTTAGTACTTCTTAAGAGTGAAAGGTTTTACTTTATTATTAAAAATCCATGGGTTTTCATGCTTTCACAAGACAAATAGTTTTTCTTCTTTGTGAACCCCTTACTGAGATTTTTATGTTCATCTCATGTTTTGAAATGTTTTTAATAGTATTTAAGAGATAATAGAGTCAAGTATGGGATCATGGAAATGTTATGATGATTAAACATGAAAAGAAACCATGTTTATTTTTAAAAGTTTTGGTTTTATAAAAAGAAATGGATATTGTTGGAAGTGTCCAATTTGTATTTCTATGGTTTTGTTATGGACTAATTATTAAGATCTATAAACTTGAAAATATCCTCAATGTTAAATAAATTAAAATTCTTGACTTAACACAAGATTATGTAATGTTTAAGACTGGGTCCTTATAGTTGGCATCAGAGGTCGATTTAGATAACTTTAGAGGTTAGGATGTTATATGGGTATAGGTCAAAGATCCTTTCTAACCAAGAAAGTTATTATCATATGGAAAATTTTGGGGGATTATGATAATTTTGGTAGATTGGATAAAAACCCAAATCAACTGAGATATAAGGAGGTTGATGGATTAGAGTATCATAAAATTTTTATGTTATTAACTTTACCTTATAAAGTTTTCTTCTTTTAATAACTGCTTTCTGGTTTAAGTGATGTTATTTTTAGTAGATTAAGGATCATTTTTCAACATGTAAGGAAAGAGGTCTTGAAAAACCTTTTTATCCGTCCCTGATTATTTGATCATCACTATTATCACAAAAGCATGTTCAAATGATTTTGAAAGCTTCTTGAGCATTAAAATCACCTGTAAGATTTTTTTTGAGTTATCCAACACCCACCTATTTATAAAATAATTTTAAGGATCATGTTATCTTTTTCATACAATTTAAAGATCTATACTCATCCAAATATTTAGAAAGGTGAAATACCAGAAGTGGTGTGAATGTTTACTTTTTGAGAGTAGGACAACATGCTAAAAGAGAAAAGAAACATCAAGAAGATCTTGAAACCTAGATTCAAGGTATGAATTATCTTCTTATCTATAAAGTATGAAATATGATCTGATTAATGTTTAGGAATCATGAGGATATAATTTATATATTTTATTTTAAGGAATGAATTATTAAGAAATAAGGTGGTAATGCATAGTTAATGGATGACGAGGAACATTGAAATATTAAGATGTCTACATATAAAGAATTTAATAGTTATGGTATATGTAAGGATGTTGGAATGATTAAAATTATTAATAAACTTTTGATAATGGGGGTACTTTTTAAGACTTTATTATTTGTGTGATATGTAACCCTAAAGTTTTTATGCGAAAATGTTTTTTGAGGAAGAATTCTATTTTATAGACATAATTATAAAGTTACGGATAACCTTTAGGGTTTATATGATCTTTGATTTGAGGTAATTATGGGTTATTATATTTTTGGATTCAAAATGAAAGGTATGAGATAAAAATTTATAATAAAACATGCTATGATTATTTTTGAGGACTTATATCATATTTTGGGAACGTTATAAAAATTTTATAGTATTAGAAAAAGAATAACCCATAGGATGGGTGAAAACCTGTCACGTCTGGAAAGACCATGAGAATCAAACCCACAACTTAAGGGAAACAAGGGTGAATTAACTAAATCTATACCATGTGATGTCTTGGTTAGTATGACTTTTTATTTTTAGTTAAATAATTTTATGATTAAGCGATTAATGTTATTTTGGAAGATGTTTTCTATTTTGGGAATCTTATATGATCAAGGTTATTAGAATACTATGATATTTTATTTTAGGAATAAGGGTTGAATTATATTTTGGAAGAATCTATGACAGACTTAGGGTGATTTAGGTTAGAATATCTTGAATATTATTAGGAAAATTACTTTTTGGTGTGAGTCTTCAAAAGTAATTGATGCTATTTAGAGATAAATGTTAGAACTTATCTTGGAAGATTATGTGATTAAATCCATATTATTTTTGGATTTTAATCTTAGTTATAATATTTTTTTATAATTTTAAAGATAATTATTTTTGAATGGTTTATGATAAACTTTGGGTAACACTATTGAATTTTAGAGATTAAAGTAGTTTTTCATCATATAAAGGTTTATTCGTTTTGGGGAATTATCTTATCTTGTACGATTTTTTTTATTTTGGTTAATGTATATAGAAAGGATAAATATATATTGAATCTTTTATTGATAATGAGATTCTCTAGAAGTTTATTCTAGTGCTTTAGGTGTAAAAATTTCATCTTGGAAACTCATTGTTTAGAGAAAAAGATGAGTTTATGGTAGAAATTTACTAAAGGATGCAACTCTACTCATCAAGTAAGTATATTTCCTTATGATCTTAGTCCATTTAGTAATATATTTCCTCAAATATATGAAAAGGATCTTAAAACAAAAACATTTTCCATTTACTTTTTCTACTATGAAATCAATGATCATTTAACCCATCACAAATTTATGGTTTTTTGATTAAAAACTTTCTCATGAAAATGTTTTATATTACTCTCCATCAGAACTTGATGGTTAGTTTTCTCTTTCGTATCCATGTTTTCCTAAATAGAACCCTAGTAGTTATTATATCAGGTGATCTTAGTACTTACCTTTCTTTACTTTCAAGTGGTAGTTTTAATAATCCTTTTTCCGATGTGGTATTGCAATAAAGTTATTTTTAAAAGTCATACCTTAGTTACTGACCCTGAATTCAAATTACGAGGATGTAATTTTCAAAAGGGGGATAAATATAACATCCCAGGTAATTATAGAATTAGAATTTTTCATATTTATTAATGTTTATGAATTAGATATTAATTTTACATTAAATGTGGTGTTATGTTCGATAGTGTACCCAACATGCAATAATGAGTTTCTCTGAAATCATATGTTGCATGCAAGACTATATTATACCAAAAAACTAATACAATATTAATATTATTATTTCAAGTGGAAGTTATAAACTAGAAATTGAATTAGATATAATGTATATAATTAAATATATTATGTTTACATATGTTTATTAAATGGTTTTACATTCATCCAATAAATTTTATAGGTTTAAAATCCAATTTTAAGCATAAAACGCTCTAATATTTTTAAAAGGCAGTTTTTCACCTTTTGATGGTGCACCCATTTTAAATATAATTTTTGACACTTTTATAAGTTATATTTTAAAAATAAACTTCTTATTTATAACCGGGACATAAAAATTTACTTTGGTTTATTTTTTTAGTGTTTTTTTGATAAATTTCATATTTGAATGAATTGTGAAAAATATTGAATTTTGATTAAAAATTGATTTTCATTTAATTTATTTACTTTTTATATTATCATTTTATTTGGTTTTAAAGTATAATTATATTTATTTTTTATCAGTTAATCCAATTTAATTCATTTGAATCAATTTCACACTAAAATTGGATATAAAACTATGTGAACTTTTGAACATTTTACTTTAAAAACCCATTTTCTTATTCCATTAATGAGATTAATTTTTAATTAATAGAAATAATTTGTTTTGAATTTGTAAAAATGGATTCAATATTTGGAATCATAAGGTCCAAAATTTTCAAATAGGTCCCTTTTATTTTTAGAGATTATAAATAGTAACTTTAGTAATAAATTTTATTACCACGATTAAGAGTAAATCGAGTAATTAATGGTAAAAATTTATATTATAAAAATATAAAATTACCCTAAAACTTGTACTAATTTATTTTTATGAGTGTATTCTGATCAATAGAATTATTGGGTCGATTTTAGGACCACTTGGAGCCACTTAGTTGACTTTAACACATTTATAATATTATATTAAATGAAAAGTCATTTTTGTTACAATTTGTTTTTAACAAGTATTTTATTTTTAATATGGGATTATATAGGGGATATATATGACTATAAATATAACTTAGAAATATAAAATGTTAAAATACATCATGGTAATTTATTTTTAATTTTTATTAAATAAATAATTAAATTAAAGGGTTACACAATGATGATGCATTAATTTCTTAATTAATGAAGGAATCAAATAAATGATTTTTAAATATTAAAATAAATATAATATAACATAAATTTTTCCATAAAAAATTCTTTTGGATGACTTCTACATGTTGGTGATTTGTTAAAATAGTTTGTTTGACTATATCTTAAAGTTATGATATTTTTAAAATTCAGGAAATTAATAGTTTTAAAACTGATACTAATGGTATTTTAAAATATAAAATACTTTATTAAATGTTATAAAATTTATAAAAATCTAAGATTTAGAAAAAATATGATATAATCATAAACATATCTTTTATGACTTATTCATTGTTCGTTTGGCATGTTATGGAAATTATTTTAACCCTCAAAGTGTAAATTACTAGATAAAATGATTAGAGTTAAAAGGGGTTAAAATAAAAAGATAAGGATTAAAAAAATATTCAAAATTGCCTAATTTTCATTATATGATTATATTTTGAACCATAATTATTTTATTTGTGAAAAAAAAATCAATTTGGACCCATTTAGAATAGAGAATGAATTTATATTAATTTAATACTTTTAATAATTCCAAGATTTCCCCTCCCCTCTCCTATAAAGGGTGCCCATTCATCTCTATTCATTACAATTCAAAAACCATTTTATTCAGCCAAGATCTTACCAAAATCCATGCTATAATCCCTCCACACATTATATAGGCCTTAGTTTAGTCAGAAAACCCTCCTGTTAGGTTTTAAGGTTTTAAGAAAGTTGATCATCTGAAGGAAATGTAGTGTTTTTATTTTATTTCTTCTTCCACTTCCTTTAAATATTATTCATATATGTTGAAAAAATAACTATAATATACTCAATATACTGATATTTTATTATTTTAATATAATTATCCAAATCCACATCCACTTCCATTAAATTGGAAAAGAATTAGTCGGTTGTGCGTATTTGTGAACTATCACCTTGACGAACCAATATAATTCGTTTTCCATTATCCTCTCTCAAGACTAGATATAATGATGGAATTAATGTTTATATATGATATTAATTACATATTTATCATTATAATATAATAATATATCAATTATTTTCTTACTTTCCATGCACATAAAAATGATAACGTCATTCGTGCGTACGTTTGAACAATCACCTCCATGAAGCGATGTGATTTGTTTTTAATCACCACATCAATTGGATTCTAAAACCCCAAGGTTTTACAAATAAATTTAATATATAATTTAATGCATGAAATTTTGAGTCTCTACGAAACAACACTTTATTATTATAACCTAGCCATTAAACATACTTTTTCCACCTCTGTGTTTTGAATTTTGAAAAACGGGAAAACATGGTTGTGATCAGTAAGAAACTTAGAGTCTGATAGGATCAACTTAATTTTTCAGTGAATATTAACTTGGCCCTTATGAATATTAATTTACCCTTATGAATAGTAATATTACCCTTATGAATAGTAACCACACCCACGAAAGTATAAATAAAATTTAGGCACCTTATAAATAAGAGTGAATATTTTAAAAAGTAATAACTAAGTGTTAGTATTTTAGTGATTAATAAATATTTCATTATAATTTTAAATTAAAAAATTAATTTAAAATAAAATTAGTTTTCATAAAATGTATTTCTAAATAAATATTTTATTTTCCTATGATTTTAGGATAATTTTATGAGACTTTAGTTAATTTTTGAAAGTATTATAAAATCAGTTTTAAATTTAAAATCTATATTTTTCAAGAAAATAATGATTTTATTTAATAATTAAATTTAAAATATTTAGAAAATTATTTTCATAAAATAGAGTCCTTTTTTTAATTATACATACAGAAAAATTTTTAGGGTGAATTTTTGGGATTTTTATGAAACATTTGATTTTTTGGAGAATAATGAAATTTGATAATTTACAAAATATGCTAAATAAATGAATTTATGCATCATGCTTGAGTAATGGCTGATGTAAATGTCCATTGGTTCAAAATCAAATACAATTATTAATATTTTAGGTCACAAGAATCAAGCATATTTATATTCTTGATCCAAAATAATAAAATAATGATTAAAATAATAGAAAAACCATCCTCTTCTCCACTATAAATACTACCCCTCACCCCTCTTCCTATTGAACCTATCAAGATTTGAGACATACCTAGGTTCTGAAAAATACTCATTCAAAGACCCTACTCCACTTCCACGACCTCATGGTCTCACCAAAAGTCCAAAACCCCTCCCCTTAAGGAGGTTCTCAAGGAGAATATTTCAAGTGGTAAACCCTCTTCCTTTTTCTTTTAATTTTATTTTGAATTAATTTTATTTTCTTATCTTATCCTCACATACTATATTAAAATTATCATGATAAATCCAGTATCATTTATATACTAGAATTATGTTATATTAATATAATATACTTCCTCAAACCACCATCTCTCTCCCTTTTATTTTATAAAGGAAATCATCATTTGAGTGGTGCCAATTTACAACCTTAATGGAGGAAAAAGTTTCATTCTTCAAATTATTTTTCATGTATATTAATGAAACCATTTTAATGGTTTACATAGATTGTAAAATGTATAATATAAACCTTTTTAAGTCCAGTAATTAAAATATTTACATAATACTAAACAATAAAACAAAATGAGTTCATTATGATCAATAACCGCCGTAATAATCTAAACGATTATCACTAAATATATTATCTAATGATTAATCCTAATAATATATAACCAAATGATATATATATACATTTAAAATTATTTATTTTAATTAATAAAATTTAATTCCAATTCTGGATAATTATATCCATTCCACATGAATTACATTACCTATAATCAAGCGAACCGATCATGAAAACAAAGAGCGAATATTATGGAAAGACGAAATTCAATCTTATAACTCATAAATAAGGAAATAAATGAACTTAATAAAATTAAAATAGATCAAATAAATGTATATAAGGTTATTAATTAGTTAATTAATGGATTCAATTTTATTATCCATGATGTTAAGGTTGAGTGTAGAACACATTCAGATATAAGGTAAGAGTTTTCTACCCAAACCTCCATTTTCTTTCGGGTTACTATTTGTCTCTATTAATCAAAATTAAATTCTTAATTATTCTTATGTACTACTCATAATTTTTGTGATAATTTTTTATATATTTTTACCAATAATAATCTTTCTTTACTTTATGGGAGTTAAATGTTTTATAAATATCCTTATAGATTTTTCCCGGTAAACATGCCCGATTCAAGGGAACTTCTAAAATTCTTATCTATATTCAAGTAAAATCTATAATATGTTTTAAGCCACCATTATTTTTCTAAAAACACTCATTTCATCATGGAAAAACCACCTTATTTAATTTCTGGTTATATGTAAAGATTTTTTCCCCAAAAGAACTTTTCTTTTCAAAGTAAAAGTGTATTTCTCTCCAGAAATTTCTCAATGATTTTATTAGAGAATTTTTGTCTATTTCCAAAACTATATAGAATTTTATGTCTTATTGAGGTTAATATATTATGTTCATCATCTAATATATTTTATTAAATTTTTTATGATCATTTTGACTATGGATGTGCTATCTTGACACCATTCACCATACTACTCAGAATGGTTAGTGTTTATGTGAACAAATTGTGGAAAGTTATTCAAGTTGTTTATTGTTATCCCCTTTCATATAAGGAATGAATTGAAATTAAAAAGTGAAATGTGGGTCCCTCTATATCCCCTCTATTAATAGATAGGCATCATAAGACAAAATATAATTAGGTTTTGGCCTAGGCCTTACCCTAGTATTTTTAGACGTCTTGGATGAGGCCTTGACAATATGTTTCAGATGTCCAACATTATGTATTCCCTCATTATGGTATTAGTAATTGATAAATAACATTATTATTATACTAGTATAATATCAATGGTTATGTTTCATTATCTTATTATCATTTATATGACCTTATTTAATCAGCTTTCATTCCTTCCATATTATGCTCAGTTATATTTTTAAAGGATTGTGTTTTTAGTTGTTCACCATGCCTAATGTTTATTCATGATAACTTACACTGTAATACTTTCCCTTACCGAGCATATGATCTCACCCATTTCTTATGTTTTATTTTCCCTAGGTTGTGAAGATGAATATTAGGAATGAATTAAAGGGATAATCTAGGTGTCATAGATGTTTCCAATGGAATTATTATTATGAATTTCATTTCAAGATGTAATGTTAAACCTATGTTTTTATGTTGTTTTCCAAAACTACTAAAATACTTGGTCCTTCAGGATTTAACTTTATTGTAATAATGTAAATGTAATAAAATAATTCACTGGATCCGTTCAACTGAGGTCAGGGCATTACAATTGGTATTAGAGGAAGTTTAGTAGAAAATATGGAAACTAGATATAGAAAATGTAGATCAGGGAATAAATCCCTAAGATAGAATTTAAGGATAAGTATACAAGAACATCCTATAATTTTGATAAGGTAGAGATTATGTTGATATTCCTAGAAATAAATCCATATCTGGATATTACAAGTGGACATGGTTCTGGAATATATGTACCTAAGAGTAAAAACTCCAACAAGGTGTTTTGGGCTTGACTCAGGGTAACCTGGTACACGACAATGGGCCTTACTGCGCACCTGGTTTGACACTCCTGGGGGATATGACTAGGATAATTCACATCTTCTTTACAATACATGATGAATGATTTAAATGAAAATATTTCCTCAAAGTAACCATGATATGATTATGAGATTATATATGCATAAAATTTCAATTTATGTTAAGTGTTTTTCTAGTTTGACATCATATATTATGATTCATAACCTAATTTAGTGTATTCAATTATTTATAAATGGTGACTAGTGGAAGGAATAGAAACTTCATGAATTCATGAATCCTATGTATATATTTCTCACCTATGAAAAATAATGATGCTGGTTCTGAAGCTACGACTATTGAGGAACAACTTATAACTATACTGGGATAGCTGACTCAGGTTATGAATAATAAAATTACTCATATGGAGAATCCAAATCCACAACATGGAGGAGAAATGTTAGACTTCTTTATGCGACAACAACCTCTATCATTCAATGGGACTACAAACCCATTCATAGTGGAGTAGTGTATAAGTTCCTTAGAGAAGATATTTCTCACTTTGGGATGTAACAAAAGGGAGAAGGTTATCATGATAGTTTATCTTCTATTAGGAGATGCAGATTAGTGGTGGTCATTAATTCAAAACACAAAGGAAGAGGAAGAAATATAATAAATGAAATAGAGGGACTTTAAGGAAATATTATTAGAAAAATATTTTCCTTGAGAACAACAAGCAGATATGGAGAGGTAATTATTAAGTTTGAAATAGAAAGAGGATGAAAATGTTGGGAAGTATGAATCCAATTTTACAAGGCTAGTAAGGTTTGTTGTGGAATACATATGTAATCCAAGGAGAAAGATTGATGGATTATTTGATGGTTTAAAACCATTCCTCTAAAGGGAATTGGTTTCCCAAACTTTCTCATTATATGAAAATATGGTCTCATGTGCAATGAAGACAAAGAAATAATTCTCTAATTATTATGACTTTAAAGGAAAGCAAGAGAAGAAGAAGGTGGTGGAGTAAATAATGGGTAAAGGGAAGAATAAAAAGTGGAGTTTTCCTACATGTGATACTTGTGGAATGAAACACCCCATATCCTTCTTAAAAGGAAAATGAGTCTGTTACAAATGTGAAGAAAGAGGATAATAATCTCATGATTGAAAGGAAAATAAATAAGCTACCAATGTTCAATGCTACAATTGTAAAAAGATGGGACATTATTCCAATGATTTTCTTAAGTGTCAAGGAAAAATTATCCATAGAAGGACAAGGGAGCAAGCCCATGCTTATGCGATCACAACTGTTGAGGTTGAAGTTCCTAATGATGTGGTAGTAGGTACTTTAATCATTTCCTCAAACTTAGCCAATGCTTTATTTGATTCTGGATCATCACATTCTTTTATATCTTCTTAGTTTTATAAGAAAATTAGACATTTACAATTTGATTTAATAAAGGAGTTGTCAGTAAAAACTCCAAATGGAAGTATCATTGCAACAAATATGTATCGATCGATCCCCCTTATGACTCATAAATGTGCTTTAGTTTCTTACCTTATCATCATACCCATGATTTAATTTTATATAATTATTGTTATTAATTGGATATCAAGTTATGATGTGAAAATATATTGTAAGAAAGAGGAAGTTACAATATTTTAGAATGATGTATATTCCTTTATCTTTAGATCAAAAACCTCTTTATTTGATTCTCATCTAGATCCACCCCCAGTAACTCTATTGAATAAAATTCTTGGGGAGGAAGATAAAATATTATATATGGGTGAGGAATGAAATATTAAAATTGAGGAGGTACCTATTGTAAAAGAATACATTGATGTATTTCCAGAGTATTTACATGGACATACTTTAGAGTGGGAAATCTAGTTTTCTATTGATTAATTCCTATTGTAAGGCCTATATTAAAGACCCCTTATAGAATGGCCATTGTGTAATTATTATAACTGAAGAAAAAATTATAGGATTTTAGTGATAAAGGATTTATCTTCCCTATTATTTCTCCATGTAGAGATTATATTATTTTCATTAAGAAGAAAAAGATGGATCTATGAGGTTGTGAATTAACTATAGAGAGATCAATACTCTTACGATAAAGAACAAGTATCATATTCCTTGAATTAGTGATTTATTTTACCAACTTCATAGAGATTAATATTTTTCGAAGATTGACCTTCGATATGGATATCATCAATTGCATGTGAGAAAGGAAGATATTCTAAAGATAGCATTTTGAACCAAGTATGGGAATTATGAGTTTACAGTAATGCCTTTTGGGATGACTAATTCACCCTCTATTTTCATGGATCTAATGAATAGAGTTTTCAAGGAATATCTTAATGAATTTGTTGTGGTATTTATTGATGATATATTGGTATAATCCAAAATCTATGAAGAACATGAGAATCACTTGCACATTATTCTGAAGACTCTTAGAAGAAATGAGTTATATGGGAAGTTTAGTAAGTGTGAATTCTGGATTTAAACAGTTTCTTTTCTTAGATATATTTTCTCTAAGGATGGAATCTTAGTTGATCCTATAAATATAAAGGCAGTTCAAGAATGTCCTACTCTAATGAACATAACCGAGGAATGCATTTTTATTGGTTTAGTAGGTTATTATCAATGTTTCATTCATAAATTCACTCGATTAGCTAACCCGTTAACCACACTTACTCATAAAGGGGTTAAGTTAGTATGGAAAAAATAATGTGATTTTTTTGAATAATTGAATAAGATGTTAGTGAATTATCTAATGTATAATTTACCATCGAGAAATGGTGGATTTGTGATTTATAGTGATGAATCAAAGAAAGGACTTGGCTATTTTCTTATATAGAATGATAGAGTTATTGCCTATGAATCAAGGCAGTTAAAAATTTATGAACAAAACTATCCAACTCATGATCTTGAGTTAGAAACTATAATATTTTCTCTAAAGATATGGATACACTATCTCTATGGAGAAAGATGAGAGATATATACTGATCACAAGAGTTTAAAATATATATTTTCACAGAAAGAAATCAACATGAGGCAAAGGCAATGAATTAATCTATTTAAGGACTATTATTATTCCATACACTACAATCTAGGGAAGACGAATAAGGTAGCTGATGCATTGAGAAGGAAGGATCATGGAGTTCTAAACAAAATGATAATTGAGAAGGATCCTATTTTCATAGATCTAGTAAATATGGATATGATAATTATCAAATAATGTGAAACATCATTACTTTTTCAATTAGTTACCCAACCATCGTTATTAGAAAGGATTAAAACTTCTCAGTTTGATGATGAGAATATTTAAAAGAAAATTAAAGGTGTGAATGATGAGAAGTTGGATAACTTAGTGTGTGAGGATGCAATTCTGAAATTTGGGAAAAGGATATGTGTTCCCTCTATACCCAAGCTAAAAAGGGAGTTATTAGATGATTCCCATATCTCTAATTTCTTTATACACCCTAGTATCACTAAGATGTGTAGATTTTTGAAAGAACATTTCTGGTGGGACAACATGAAGCAAGAAATTGCTGATTATGTATCATGATGTTTAGTATGTCAAAAAGTGAAGGAAGAATGAAAAAATCCTAGAGTATTCATGAAAACTCTACTTATTCCTACATGGAAATGGGATGAAATCACTATGGATTTTATCATTGGATTACCCAAAAATCCAAGAATTAATGATGCAATATGGTTATTTTTTTATTGACTTACAAAATCTGCACATTTCCTTGCTATAAGGGATGATTTTTCACTAGAGGACCTTGCACAACTCTATATCAATGAATCTGTGAGTCTTCATGAAGCTCCTTTCTTAATTGTGTTTGATCATGATCCATAATTCACATCAAAATTCTAGAAAAGTCTTTAAAAATATTTGGATATTGAACTTCATTTGAGTACTACTTATCACTCTCAAATTGGTGAGAAATCAGAAAGTAAAATCCAAACATGAAAAGACATGTTGAGATCATGTTCACTTAACTTTCAAGTTATGTTGGATCAGTATTTAACTTTAGTGGAGTTTTCCTACAATAATAGTTTTCATTCAAGTATTCAAATGGAACTATATGTAGCATTATATATAAAGAGATTTTGTACACCAACATGTTGGGATGAAGATGGTGAAAGGAATATTGTGGGCCCATAGCTTGTGTAGGAAACAACATCAAAGGTAAAGACTATTCAAACCCATATCAAAGTAGATCAAAGTAGGAAAAAGATCTATGCTGATAATCGAAGGAAGGATTTCGAATTTAAAGTGAGAGATTGTGTTTTTTTAAAAGTGTCTCTATGGAAGGATGTTATAAGATTTGGGAAGAAAGGTAAACTCATCCCCAGGTATATTGGTTATTTTGAAATTCTAGAGAGAATTGGAGTTGTGTATTATCATTTGGAAATGCCGCTTAGAATTTCTAAGGTACACAATGTGTTCCATGTCTCATTTTTGAGAAAGTACATTCTATACCCAATACCTGTAATCACTTATGAAATTATAGAATTGGAACCTAAATTATCTTAATATAAAGAGCCTATCCGGATTCTAGACACTAAAGAACATGTATTGAGGAATTAGATGACTTGGATGGTAAAGGTAATTTGAAAAAATCATAAAAATGAAGAGGCAACGTTGGAGCCTGAGGAACTTATGATGAATACCTACCCAAATCTTTTATGAGGTAACATTTTGGAAATTTTGAGGATGAAATATTTGTAAGGAGGGAAGACTATAACACCCCAAGGTTTTACAAATAAATTTAATATAGAATGTAATGCATGAAACACTGAGTCTCTATGAAACAAAACTTTTTTATTATAACCTAGCCATTAAACATAATTTTTCTACCTCTGTGTTTTGAATTTCGAAAAACATACATACACAGTTGTGATCAGTAAGATACTTAGAGTCTGATAAGATCAATTTACTTTTTTAGGGAATAATAACTTGACCCTTATGAATAGTAATGTACCCTTATTAATAGTAGTATAACCATTATTAATAGTAACCCCACCCATGTAAGTATATATAAAATTTAGGCACCTTATAAATGAGAGTGAATATTTTAAAAATCAATAACTAAGTGTTGGTATTTTTTTGATTAAGAAATATTTAATCACAATTTTAAATTAATAAATTGATTTAAAATAAAATTAATATTCATAAAATGTAATCCTAAATAAATATTTTGTTGGCCTATTATTTTAGGATAATTTTATGAGATCTCAGTTAATTTTTGAAAGTATTATAAAATCAGTTTTAAATTTAAAATTTGTATTTTTTAAGTAAATAATGATTTTATTTAAAAAATTAATTTCAAATATTTAAAAAATTATTTTTGTTAAATGGAGTCTATTTTTTAATTAAACACATCAAAAAATGGTTAGGGTTAATTTTTGATATTTTTCTAAAACAGTTGAATTTTTGGTGAATAATGAAATTCAATAATTTAAAAATATGCTAAATAAATGAATTTATGCATCATCCTTGAGTCATGGATGCTGTAAATGGCCATTAGTTTGAAATAAAATGAACTTATTATTATTTTAGGTCACAATAATCAAGAATATTCATAGTCTTGAGTGAAAATAATAAAACAGTGATTAAAATAATGGAAAAACCATCATCTCCTCCACTATAAATACCACCCCTCACCCCCTCTTCCTCTCACAACTCTCAAGATTTGATCCTTTCCTAAGTTTTGCCAAATAATATTAACAATAACCTACCCCACATCTAATACCTACTGGTATCACCAAAATTCAAAAACCCCTTCCCTTATGAAGGTTCTCAAAGAGGATATTTCAAGATGTAAACCCTCTTCCGTTTTCTTTTAATTTCATTTTGAATTTATTTTATTTTCTTATCTTATCCTCACCTCTTATATCCAAATGACCATGATAAATAAAATATAATTTATATACTGAAATTATATTATGTTAATGGAATATCATTCCTCAAACTACCATCTCTCTCTCTCTCTCTCTTTTATTTTATAAATGAAATCATCGTCCGAGAGGTGCTGATTTATAGCCTCTATGGATGACGACATTTCATTCTTCAAATTATTCTCCAAGGATATTCATGAAACCATTTTAATGGTTAATAAATATTGTAAAATTTATAGTATAACACTTTTTTATGTTCTATAAGTAACATATTTACATAATACTAAATGATAAATCAAAATGAGTTCATTATGATCAATAACCGTCGTAATAATCTAAACGATTATAACTAAATGTATTAACAAATGATCAATCCTAATAATATATAACCAAATGATATATATATATATATGTATATCCATTTACACTTATCTATTTTAATTAATAATATTTAATTCCAATTTTGGAGAATTATATCAATTCCACATGAATTCCATTACTTATAATCAAGCGAACCGATCATGAAAACAAAGAACACTCCAGAATGACAAAATTAAATATTATAAATCATAAATAAGGAAATAAATGATCTTAATAAAATTATAATAGATAAAATACATGTATATAAGGTTCTTAATTAGCTAATTAATGTATTTAATTTGATTATCTAGGATGTTAAGGTGAAGTGCAGAACACATTCAGACATAAGGTACGAGTTTTCTTCCCAAACCTCCATTTTCTTTTGGGTTAATCTTTGTCTCTATTAATCCAAATTAAAATATTAATTATTCTTATTTACTCCTTATAAATTCTTCTAGAATGTTCTATATATTATTACCAATCATAATCCTTATTTATTTTATGTGGAGTTAAATGTTTTATAAATATTTTTCTCAATTCTTCCCGATAAACAAGCCCGATTAAGGGGAACTTCTCAAATTATTATATATTTTCAAGTAAACTCTAAAATATGTTTTAATACACCATTATTTTTATAAAAACACTAATTTAATCCTGGAAAATTCACCTTAGTTCATTTATGTTTTTATGCAAATATATTTTCCAAATAAACTCTTCTTTTCAAAATAAAAGTGTATTTCTCTCAAAAAATTCCTCAATGATTTTATTAGGGAATTTTTGTCTATTTGAACATCTATATTAAATTTTATGTCTTATTTAGGTTAAAATATTATGTTAATCATCTACCATATTGAATTAAATGGTTTATGATCAGTTTTACTATGGATGTGCTATCTTGATAGCATTCACCATACTGCTCAAAATGGTTAGTGTTTATGTGTACAGATTGGGGAAAGTTATTCATGTTATTTATGTTTATCCCCTTTCATATAAGGAATGCACTGGACTTAAAAAGTGGTGAGTGGGGACTGCTATTTCCCCTCACTACATCAGTAGGTCTCATGAGACAAAACGAAATTGGGTTTTGGCCGAGGCCTTACCCTAGTATTTTTAGACATCTCGGCTGAGGCCTTGACAATATGTTTCAGATGTCTGACATTATGCATCCCCTCATTATGGTATTAGTAATTGATAAACCATGTGATTATTATACTATTAGAATATCAATGGTTATGTTTCATTCTCTTATGATCATTTATATGTCCTTATTTAACCATCTTTCATTCATACCATATTATGCTCAGGTATATTTTTAAAGGCATGTGTTTTTATTTTTTCACCATGTCTAGTGTTTATTTTCAGGATAACTTCTATTTTATTACTTAACCTTACTGAGTATCTAAGCTCACCCCTTTCTTATCTTTTATTTTACCTAGGATGTGAAGATGAATATTATGAATGACTTATAGGGATAATCTAGGATTCATAGATTTTTCCAATGGAATTTCTATTACATATTTAATTTCAAGTTTTATTATTGAAATTATGTTTTTATCTTATTTTACAAAAATACTAAACTACTTGGACCTTCGGGACATGACTTTCTTGTAATCATGCCAATGTAATACAATAATGCACCAGCTCCGGGAAACTGGGGTTAGGGAATTATATGTATAATATAAAAAATTATATTTAAATAATTAATATGACATTAATGATGTTATTATCATCATGGAAACATAAAATAATACTTACCTTATTTCCAAAATGATCATTGAAAAATGGAAATGTTACTCACGCGTACATACAACTTACCATATCTATGATTGTAACATTGTTCATTTTTCATATCCATATTTAATGAAAGGATTTAAAAGTATAATTGATTTATAAAGTGATTATTATTTTATTAATATTATTCTATAGATGATGAACTTTTGACCACATAGACTATTGACATCATACCAAGTTCATTTTTGACTCAAGTACCAAATATTGAGAAAACATCCGATATGAACTTAAATAATTATGTAATTTTTATAACATGGTAATAAGTGATTTAAAATTAATAATTAACATGGAAATGGTTATCAAGAAAGTAAATAATTAACCTAAGTTTATTATTTAGGAAGATAAAGAACATACATGATGAATTAGACTTGAGGTAAGGAACTTCATCTAAATATCCTTTCTTTGAGGCATATTTTGATATTATAAACCACCTTATTTTATGAGGTTTATAAACATACCATTTAAATTTTAATATCATTTAAAGGTTTTAAAAAGGAATATTTCTATATAAAATGTTTTACTTTATTCAAAAATGACAAAAGTAATGTTTTTTAACGTATATGGTGGCAATGACCTCTCTTCCGCCCTGACCGTTATTTGATATTTAGATTCCTCTATAAGAATTAATGTTTTTAAAAGAAAAAGAAGTTAATTATTCCATTTTACAGGTATTTTGGTATTGAAAATGGTTTTGGAAATGAATTTATTATTTTAATACCTTGAAATTATTTCTTGTGATTGCAAAAAAAAAATTATGAGTGAAATGTTGGAAATTACAATCTTTTATGTGTTATGATTATATAATGGTACTTAGAAATTTGATAGGTGGTTACATGATAATCCAAATATGGGTGGTTTCATGATAAAATAGGGATGAGTGGTTACGTTATAACCACCAATTCCTTGGGTATAGAAGTTAGTCGTATGGATATTCCATTTTGTAAGAATGATATGTATGGAAGTCGACCATATGGTTATTTTATTGAAGTATGATTATGTACTAAGTTACCTTTATATGTTATATTTCCTTTATATGGGTTTTATGGTAATATTTTGATTTAAAAAACGTAATAAATGATCTTATATTCAAAATAAATTATTTACTACTTCTTAAGGGTGAAAGGTATTACATTATGATTAAGTATCCATGGGTTTTCATGCTTTCACAAGACTAACAATTTTCCTTCTTTGTAAACCCATTAATGATATTTTTTATGCTCATAAAAAGTTTTTAAATGTATTTCAAATGATTTAAGAGATAATAGAGTCAAGTTTTTGATAAAATAAAATTTATGGTGATTAAACATGGAAAAAAACCATGTTTCTCTTTAAAATTGTTTTCCTTATAAAAGAAACGGATACCACTGGAAGTGTCTATTTTTTATTTATATGGTTTTTTATGTATGAGTTATTAGCTAATTCTAAAAAGATCTAAACTTGAAAAGATCCTCAATGTGAAATAAAATAAAATTCATGACTTAACTCAAGATTATGTAATGTTTACTACTGAGTCCTTATAGTTGGTATCATAGGTCAGTTTCGATAAATTTAGAGGTTAGGATGTTATATAGGTGTAGGTTAAAGATAATTTCTAACCAGGAGGGTTATTTTCATATTGAAAATTTTAGAGTATTATGGTAATTTAGGTAAATTAGATAAAAACCCAAATCAACTGATATATAAGGAGGTTGATGGATTAGAGTATTATAAAAATTTTATGTTTTTAACTTTACCATATAGAGTTTTATTCTTTTAATAATTCATTTCTTATTTAAGTGATGTTATTTTAAGTAGATTAAGGATCATTTTTCAATATGGAAGGAAATAAGTCTTTCAAAAAATTATTATCCCTCCCTGATGATTTGATAATCACTATTATCTCAAAACCTTGTTTGAATGATTTTGAAAACTTCTTGAGCATTCAAATCACCTGAAAGAAATTGTTTGAGTTATCCAACACCTACTCATTTCCAAAAAAATTTTATGGGTCATGATATCTTTTTCATATGATTTCATTATCTCAACTCATCCAAATCTCTTTAAAGATGAAATAACAAAAGTGTTGAGAATGTTTACTTTTTGAAAGTAGGAGAACATACCGAAAGAGAAAAAGAACATCAAGAAGATCCTAAAATATAGATTCAATGTATGAATTATCTTATTATCCATAAAGTATGAAACATTATATGATTATTGATTATTAATCCTAAGGATATAATTCATATCTTTGATTTGTAGGAATGAAGTATTAAGAACTAAGGTGGAAATACATAGTTAATGGATGATGAAGAACATTGAAATATTAAGATGTCTACATATAAAGGATTTAATAGTTATGCTATACATAAGGATGTTGAAATATTTAAAAGTATTAATACTCTTTTGATGATGGGGGTAATTTTGAAGACTTTTTTAGTTGTGTAATATGTAACCCTAAAGTTTTTACTTGAAAATGTTATTTGACGAAGAATTGTCCTTTGTGTACATAATTATAAAGTTATGGATAACCTTTAGGGTTCATATGATCTTTTATTTGAGGTAATTATGAATTATTACATTTTGGGATTCAAAATAAAAGGTTTGAGGTAAAAATTTAGGATAAAACATGTTATGGTTATTTTTTAAGACTTTATCATATTTTGGAAATGTTATAATAATTGTATAATATTAGAAAAATAAAAACTCGTAGGATGGGTGACAACCCATCACGTCCGATAAGGCCATGAGAATCGAACCCACAACCGAAGGGAAATGAGGGTGTATCACCTACCACTAGACTATGTGATGTGTTGGTTAATATTAATTTCTATTTTTAGTTAAATAATTTGATGATTAAGTGATTAATGTTATTTTGGAAGATGTTTTCTATTTTGGCAATATTATATGATCAAGGTTAATAGAATACTATGGTATTTTATTTGAGGAATAAGGGTTGAATTATATTTTGGAAGAATCTAAGTTGGAATTATGGTGATTCAGGTTCCAGTATATTGAATATTATTAGGGAAGTTACTTTTTGGTGTGATTCTTCCAGAGTAATTGATGTTATTTGGAGATAAATTCTAGAACTTATCTTGTAAGATTATATGATTAGAACCATTTGATTTTTTGGGTTTTAATCTTAATTATAATATTTTTGTGGAATTTAAGGATATTTATTTGTTGAATGGTTTACACTGAACTTTGGGAAACACTATTAAATTTTTGATATTAAAGTAGTTTATCATCACATTAAGGTTTATTCGTTTTGGGGAATTTTCTTATCTTGTACTAATAATTTTTTTTCCGGTTAATGTCTATAGATAGGAGAAATATATAGTAAATATTTTGTGGATGATGTGATTATATATAATTTTATTTAAGTGCTTCAGGAGTGAAAAATTCATCATAGAAACTCATTGTTTGGAGAAAAATACGAGTTTATGGTAGAAATTGACTAAAGGATGCAACTCTACTTTTCAAGTAAGTATATTTCATTATGTTCTTAGTCTAGGTAGTAATAGATTTCTTCAAATATATGAAAATTATATTAAAATAAAAACATTTTCTGTTTAATTTTTATAATAAGAAATCAAATAATTTTAACCCATCACAAATTTATGATATTCTGATTATTTACTTTCTCATAAAAGTGTTTTATATTACTCTCTATTAGAACTTTATGGTTAGTTTTATCTTCTATATCCATGTTTTTTCTATACATAACCCTATTAGTTGTTATATTAGGTGATATTTATACTTCCATTTCTTTCTTTTCAAGTGGTATTTTTATTAATCCTTTTTCTGATGTGGGATTTCAATAAAGGTATTTTGAAAAGTCATACCTTAGTTACTGACCTTGAATTCAAATTACGAGAATGCAATTTCCAAGGGGGGGATGTAACATCATCGATAATTATAGAATAATAATTTTTCATATTTATAAATGTTTATTAATTATATAGGACTTTTACTTTAAAGGTGGTTATATGTTTGATTATGTACCCAATATGAAACAATGAGTTTCTCTGAACTCATACATTGCATGTAAGATTGTATTATACTAAAAAATAACACAATGGTAATATTATTATTTTAAGTGGAAGTTATCACCTAGAAATTAAATCAGAAAGAATGTATAGAATTAGATATATCATTTTTACACATTTTTATTAAATATATTCACATTCATACAATAAATTTTATTGGTTTAAAATCCAATTTTATGCATAAAACACTCTATATTTTTAAAAGGTAGTTTTACCACCTTTTGATGGAACACCTATTTTAAATCTAGTTTTTGAAAATTTTATAAGTTTTATTTGATAAAATAAACTTTTTATTTGGAATTGTAACATAAAAATTTACTTTGGTTTATTTTTTGGTACTTTTGTGATAAATTTCATATTTTAATGATTGTGAAAAATATTGTATTTTAATTCAAAACTGCTTTTTCATCTAATTTATTTATATTGTTATATTAAAATTTTAATTTTTTAAAGTATTATTAGATTAAGTTTTTATTATTTAATACAATTTAATTCATTGGAATCAATTTCACATTTAAATTGGATATAAAAACTATGTGAACTTTTGAACGTTTTACTTTTAAAACCCGTTTTCTTATTCCGTCAACATGATTAAATTTTAATTAATTTTTCCAATTATTTGTTTTGAATTTAGAAAAATTGATTCCATATTTGGAATAATAATATCCAGATTATGTATATAGGTACCTTTTATTTTTAGACATTATGAATAGTAACTTTATTAATAAATTTTATTACCATGGTTAAGGGTAAATCAGGTAATTAAAGGTAGACAATTTCTATTATAAAAATATAAAATTACCCTAAAACTTGTCCTAATTTAATTTTTTGAGTGTATTCAAACCAATATAATCCTTTTTTCTATTTTAGGATCACTTAGAGCCACTTGGATAACTTTAATGCATTTATAATATCATATTCAATGAAAAGTCATTTTTGTTACACTTTTGTTTTTAACAAGTAATGTATTTTTAATATGGGGTTATAAAGAGTATATATTTGACTATAAATATTATTTAGAAATATAAAATCATAAAATAAATCATGGTAAGTTATTTATAATTTTTAGGAAATAAATAATTAAATTAAATGGTTACACAATGATGATGTAGTAATTGCTTAATTAATGAAAGAATCAAATAAATAATATTATAAATATTAAAATAAATATAATTTCACATAATTGTTTCCATCCACGAATGTTATGGATTACTTTGACATGTTGGTGATGTTTTAATATAGTAGTTTTTATTATATATTGAATTTATGATATTTTTAAAAGTCAATAAATGAATAGTGTCAAAATTGGCACTAATGGTGTTTTGAAATATAAAATATTTTATTAAATGTTATAAAATTTATAAAAATATAATATTCATAAAATATTTGACATAATTCTAAAAATTTTATTAATGACTCATTAATTGGTTGTTTGGCATGTTATGACAGTTATTTTAACCCTCAAAGTGTAAATTACTAGATAAAATAGTAAGAGTTAAAAGGGGTTAAAACAAAAAGATAAGGGTTAAAAAAATATTTAAACTTATAAAATTTTCATTTTATGATTATAATTTGACACATAATAATCCTATATTTTAATCAAATCAATTTGGACCCATTTGGAATAGAAAAGTAATTTATATTAATTTAAGACTTTTAATAATTCTAAGAGTGCCCTGCCCCTCTCCTCTAAAAGGGCACCCATTCATCTCTATAACTTACAATTAAAAAACTATTTGGTTTTGAAAATTTCTACCAAAAACCCTTTATATAATCCATACCCACATTATAGAGTCTTTATTTTAGGCATAAAACCATCTTTGTAGGTGTTAAGGTGTTAAGAAATGTGATCATCTAAAGGAATGATAATGTTTTTATTTAAGTGTTTCTATTTTATTTCTTCTTCCACTTCCTTAAAATATTCTTAATACATGATGAAATAAAAACTCTAGTATACTCAATATACTAATATTTTATTATGTTAATATCATCACCTAAATTCACCTACACTTCTATTAAATGGTAAAAGAATTAATTGTTCGTGTGTACGTGTGGACTATCACCTCCACAAACCGATATAATTTGTTTTCCATCACCGTATCTCAAGAATGGTTATAATGATGGGATTAATTTTTATATATGATATTAATAACATATTTATAATTATAATATAATAATATATCAATTATTTCTTACTTTCCATGCACATAAAATGACAACGCCGTTCATGCGTATGTGTGAACTATCACCTCCATGAAGCGATGCGATTCGTTTTTAATCACCACATCACTTGGATAATATATATAATTATATTTAAATGATTAATATGATATTAAGTATTTTATTATAATTATATAAAGATAAAATAATACTTAACTTCTTTCCAAAATGATCATTGAAAAATGGAAACATTACTCATGCTTACGTACAACTTACCATCTCCATGATTATAACATTGTTCATTTTTCATATCCATATTTAATGAATGAAATTAGAAGTATAATTGATATATAAAAGTGATTATTATGTCATTAATATTTTTCTATATATTATGGACCTATGACCAAATGGACCATTGACATCATACCAAGTTCATTTTCAACTCAAGTACCGAATATCGACAACACATCCAATATGAACTTAAATAATTATATAATTGTCATAACATGGTTATAAGTGATATAAAATGAATAATAAACATGAAAAAGGTTCAAGAAATTAAATAATCAACCTATGTTTATTATGTAGTAATATAAAGTACATACGTGACAAATTATACTCGAGGTAATGGGCATCATCTAAATGTCCTTCCATTGAGGCATATTTTGATATTATACAACACCTTCTTTTATGAGGCTTATAAACAACCCCTTTTACTTTTAATATAATTAAAATGTTTTAAAAATGAATATTTCTGTATTAAATGTTTGAATTTCTTCACAAATAACAGAATGAATTTTTTTAATGTATATGGTGACAACGACTTCTCCACCACCGTGACCATTATTTTATATTTGGCTTCCTCTAAAAGCCTTAATGGTTTTAAAAGGAAAAGAAACTACTTGTTACATTTTATGGGTATTTTGGTATTGAAAATGGTTTTGGAAATGAATTTATTATTTCAATACCTTGAAATTATTTATTTTTATTGAAAATGAAATTTTATGACTGAAATGTTGGAAATTGAAATCTTTTATATGTTATGATTATATAATGGTACTTTGAAATTTGAAAAGTGGTTACATGATAATCCAAATATGGGTGGATCCATGATAAACCAAGGACAGGTGGTTATGTTATAACCTCAAATTAATTGGGTATGGAAGTCGGTCATATGACTATTGAATTTTGTAAGAGTGATATGTATAGAATTCGACCATATGGTTATTCCATTGAAGTATGATTATGTCACAAGTTACCTTTATATGTTATATGTGATTTATATTGATTTTATGGTAACATTTTGATTACAAAAAAATTAATCAATGAGATTATATTCAAAAGAAAGTATTTAATACTTCTTAAGGGTGAAAGGTATTAATTTATGATTAACTATCCATGGGGTTTTATGATTTCAGAAGACTAACAGTTTTACTTATTTGGGAACCCCTTATTGATATTTTTATGCTCATCCCAGGTTTTGAAAAAAATTTCATAGGATTTAAGGGAGAATAGAGTCAAGGATGGGATAAAAAAAATTTATTATGAATAAACATGAAAAACATGTTTATTTTTTAAAATTTTTGTTTTATGAAAGAAATGGATACTATTTGAAGTGTTCACTTTGTATTTCTATGGTTTTTCATATATGAGTTATGAATTAATTCTATAAATCTCTAAACTTGAAAAGATAATCAATGTGAAACAAAGTAAATTTCTTGACTTAACTCAATATTATGTAATGTTTAAGGCTAGGTACTTATAAAATAAATAAGGACTCAAAAAAATAATATCGTATTTCAATACATAGATATAGGTTCTAAATGGATATTTAATTTAGATTTAATTTGTTACCATTTAATTCCCTGCACAACCCATTCATAACTTCTAAAATCAAGAAGAGCCAAAATATAACCTTTAAAATTCTTAATCAAAACAAAAACTATAAATTTCTACATTAATTTATTTTATTTATATTAAAATGTGTCACAACGGGGTATAGGAAGTGATAAATGGGATTTTAAGGAGAAAATACTACCTAACCACAACACCCTAGTGCTATAAAGGGTAATATGGTTTTACCCTCACACAACTGATTACATTTACATAGGCTTAAGAAATCTTACATTACCTTAATGTGAGCTTTTGAATCATGTGTCTACCTTTATGAAACAAAGGAAAATGTGGGCTGATCCTTATGCATATAATATGTTACATTTATGTGACTAAGGTATTACCCTTATGTGAGTTGGGAAGGACCTTTACGCAGCATATAGAAACACCTACTTACCCTTATGATTTTTTTTCAAAATCTAGGATACCCTTTTGTAACTAGTTCAAAACACAATATACCTTTACATAAGTTTATAAAAATTTCCAATAGCCTTACGAAAGGTATAGATTATTGTTACACAAATATAAAAACCACTATCTACCCTTATATAGACTCAAAATTTATCCCTTACATAAAGGTAAAAATATTTACCTTTACACAAGGATAATTTCTTACATAAGGGTAAGTATTTTTAAAAATATTATATTTTTAATTAAAAAAACTTATAAATAATAAATTAAAATTTTATTAATAATTTAAATAATTTCAAAACTCCTCATAAATTAATTAAATAACTTTAAAAAGTAAAAAAAACACTTCTAAAAAGTAGGATCACTTTTAAAACATCCAAATTAATTTAAAACTAAACATTTAAATATTTGAAAGTATGTATATAATTTTCAAGACCATTCTAAATAAATAAATTTTTAAAACCACTTTATAAATTACTAAAGAATTTTAAAATGACTTCTATTTTTTTGAAACCACTCCTAAACCACCAGACCTTCCAAAATGAAAAAGGGCATGAGAAAATATCGAACCTTATATTAGACACATCCCAAGTGATTATCACCCCAAGGATTAAAACAAAACTGTAAAATAGAGGAAAAGGTAAGAGAAAAAAATTTAACCACCCCATGAGATACCACTCAAGGATCCCACTATAGTTAAAAAACAGCAACCACACTATAGGAACAAAGTGCATAACTGCGCAACATCCATAAAATGACCAGAAAACAATTTGCTGGGGAAGATACCAATCAAAAAGGGACAAGACCATTAATAAAACATTATATCAAAGATGGAAATTAATCTCATACATCAACATGAGATCATATACTTCATCCTAAAAAAATCAAGCATTAAATAACTTGGAATATTGATCACACATCCCTGACTATAATTTCTAAGTAAGATCACATAAACTCATCAAAGGCCCCTCAAATAGCCAAAAACCAACACATATTGAATATCTAATAAAAAAAAATTATATAGAGAAACACCACAGAAGGAAACAACTTCAGAAATGATCACTTCACATTTATTTAAACCAAAATGCATAGAAATCTATTTGGAAGAAAATATCATTATATCCAACAATTCAACAACTTTACTTAGGAAATCCATCATATTAAGATAAATTCATGATTTATTTACATTTATCTTGGTCAAAAACTTGATTTATAAAACTCATAAATTATAATACCTAACATATCATGAACAAAGTATATTAACATGCTTGCATAATATATTTTTTAATAATCTTAGACATAATACTTAAAATATTTCATTATTTCTTATAGGTTAAGGAGTAAAAAACTTAAACATGATTTTAAAATGATTCTTTACTTTATATACATGTATCACAACATTTCATATTAAAAAATTTTAAATTTTAAAATCATTATGATAAAAACTTTTCACCAGGTAACTTGTATTTAAAATATGGTATGTTAGAAAATTTTTAAATGAAAACCCTTTTATACTTATTCATAACAAGGTATTTATCAAGCCATATTTGAAAAAACACTTTAAATTCATTTTTTAAAACTTTTTTTAAAATTAATTAAAGTTTAATTAAATAACCATTGTATTTTATTTAAGAAAATTTGTTTCCAAAAAATTAATTTTTCTAAGTGGGTCTCACTAAATATTATTATATGGAATGAAGAAAACTTCCAAATATGATGTACTCAAAGTAAAATTTTCTTTTACAAAAACATTTAATTACCAACAAACCAAACTAATCAATAAATTTCTTAATTAAATTTATTTTTCAATATAAAATTTCATTAATCCACTCATTAATATAATTAAAACTTAACATGTTTCATGTTAAACCAACATATAATTATAATAAATTTCACATGGTTTCACCAAATTTTTTAATCAACTTACCCAGTTTTACCATACTCTTTACCAAGTTAATATCAATACATATAGAATCAAAATTAGAGAACCCAATTTAATAAATGACATGCATTATAAAAAAATGAGATTGGGACATCCCAATTCATCTAGTTTTAAAAGTTTTTACATGTTTGTTAAAATGAATTTATTTACCCAGAGAACACTCTTGTAAAATATACATTAGATTTAAAATTCCATTCACCATTTACTAAAAGTGCATGTAATTAATTTCAAGGGTTTTAAATTAACAAAAATAACATTCCTTAACTAACACAGTCACTTACATAAACATAAACAGGACTACCATATGCATACAAGGACACAATCACATCATAAACAAATTCACATATACAACCCAAAATATACAAGTATTTAATTAATAACATTGAGATAAATTAATCTAACATGTGGAAGGAATGAAATTAGAGACAAATATATAATATTTTATTTCCCCAAACTATGTCCCATATCACCTGGACCTAGTGAAGAGTATATTGATTATAATAAATGAAGAAATAAAATAACCCCTTCCCCTAGACCAGATCACCAATACACCAAGCCTGAGATAAGATTATATGATTCATATGTTGATAAACCCCCAAGGAAATATCTTCACATTATTAACCATATCATAACCTCTAAAATTATCTAAAATTTCTCTAATACCAACTATAAAGACCTGAACTTAAATATCACATATTATAGTGACTTTAAACTAAAATTAACTTTATAAAATTCCCAAATATCTTTTAGGGATAGAGTTTTAGAGAGTTAGGTCATAAATTTTACATAAAAAAAATATTTATATAAAGTGGACACTTCTAATCAGTATCAAATTTTCCCATAATATAAAAAATTTAAAATAAGACACATATTATTTTCATGAAAACTATTTATGAATTTCAACTTGAATACTTTTTTCCCTTACCCATCCTTAAGCATGGTAAAAAATATTTTAAAAAATAACATGAGAAGAAAAAAATCAATAAGGGACATAGAAATATAGAAAAAACCATTATTCCAGAATACTTATAAAAAATTTCCTTTTTAAAAATAATATTTGGTCTCAAAATATACCCTTTTCTTACCCAGGAAATAATATTCACTACACAACAGTTTTCATAAAAAATTTCCTTAGAAATATTTTAGGAAAATAAACTCAAATTTTTTTCATTGAAAATTTTAAAATCACATGAAAACTTTTACAAAATTATACTTTTCACTCTTATATATGGAATAATCATCACGATTAAATTTGAAATAACCATCAAAACTACTCATAAAAGAACATTATAGTTAACTTATGACCATTATATTAGAGTAACAAAAAAAATATAATCATAGGTTAACCACACAAATTAATCTTGGAATAACAATCACAGTATATTACCATTATCTTTTAGGAGAAACGTCTTTTTAAATAGTCTAGGGGTCAATCCCCCATTATAGGAAAAGAAAAAGATAACTCTTTTGACAAATGGAAAAATAAGTAAACCATTACAAATTCAGAGGAAAATCACTTAATAAAATAAAAAAACCAAAGGACATAAAGGTCAAAAGTGTCCAATGGGTGACAAACATCAAAATAAGAAATAGAAGAGTTCTCATTTCCCCCCTTCTAGACTATGCAATAGTGAATTCCCTCACAGATAATGCATCACCCCTGATAAAAAGTTACACCATGATGAACCAAAAAAAGGTAAAGAACCCCTCATATCCACATGAAAAAATATAGTGAGGAATAAAAGATAAGTTCCAACACACCTATATCTCTTTCGAGCTACCCACTCGACAATGCTTGTGAAAAAATCATTGCATTATCAACTTGATGAAATGTAAAAACTGGAAAGAAAACATCGTGAAAAATAAATTGAAAGGAAACCATAAATCTAATTATAAGATTAAATATGTATGGATTATGTGTGTTATCACACCCAAATATTAATTGAGGCCTCCCACCCAGTGATAACTGTAAGTTGCATCACCGCACCAATGAAACGAGGAAAAATCCACAGATTATAAAAATATCTAATAAAAAATCAAACAAATAAACCTAGAAAAAATATAGACCCCAATAGTACCATGAATGAAATTAGTGAATTTGAACTAGACACATAGAAAACTCTAATAAACCCAAACCAATACCCTCCACTAACTAGAAGCCACTGACATCCCCGTTCCACAACCCACATCTATCCGAACCACCATAGAAATCATGAAGCTCTCCATGAAAAGACTTTCACCCAACTGTCACCTAAAATAAATCCATCACCTAACCACCAAAATCACCTCCTTAAGACAACCTAGCCACCACATAAAACAATTCCACCTAGGAAATTCACCAACTAACAAAACCACACCACATCCAATGATAGAAACTTGGAAATACCATATCTTTACTAGATTCTGGGACGAAGCTAATTAGAGAGGAATAAAATCAAGAGCAGACTAAATGACTCACATGAATGATCTAATGTATAATAAGGAAGTTATCGATAATTTATAGAACATTATAAAATGAAACTGCCTCCAGATCCGCCAAAGAAGAACATGAGTATGGCGACGCTATCAAAACAACCACCCTTGAAATGAGAGGCGGAACTTGATAATAAAATGGAAATAAAGAAAACCATATAGAGGGGATTAACATCTCATTGAGAGTAAGGATCCATCCTAACAATCTCAGGATAATCATAATTGGATAATTCCAACCCATATTTGGAATAACCATATGGCTGACTTTTATACCCATTACATTGGAGGGCTATCACAGACCCATAAATATTTGGTTTATAATGGAACTACCATTATATTTTTTTTTTCCAATAAATATAGCATGATACATAAATTATTTCATCATAAATTTTTTTCGGGGATAATAACTTTTCCATTTTAAAATAAAATATTTAAAAATATGTGCAATTATAAAGGAAAATATTTTCTTTGAAAAGTGACTTGTAAACCTATAAAGGAATATTCAAAGAAAATATTATAAATGATGGTGATAAAATATTATTGTGTTATATAAGTTAAATAAAACATTACTTAAATACTTTTTTTTATAAAATTCATAAGGTATCTTGTTTAGAAAACAACAAAAAGATTCCTTTCAGACGGTTTTGTAAAAAGTCAAACATGGATAAAAATATATTTGGATAAATCGTTGTAGAAGTGTAAAAAAATTATTGAAAATATCTATATAAAAGAAAAATATATATGATCAAAATAGAAATAAGTTATATTTTTCTTTTAAACTTTTATTTTCTTTATTCAAGTTCCAAATAGAGGAAAAGTTGGAAGAAAATATGGAAACTCTTTAACAGAGTAAACTTAAAATTAACTTTAATCATCATGAATAAATAGTTATTCATGTTAATTACCTCAAAGAGGAATTATACAAACCACATAATATAAAAATGTTTATATTTTCAAATATGTATCATTAGAGTGGAAATTGAAACAAAATACCTTACCCTGAGTTCGACCTGTCATGTATGTTCTTTATCTTCCTCTTCTTTGAAAAGTATCATTTGACTAACACCTTAAATAATATAAGGTTAATATTATTCAAAAACCAAGACCTATAAAATGAAGTTATGAATTATATTAAGGTATATGGTAAGGTATTGGCTAAACCAATGGGGTTTTATGTGTGAAGGAATGATAAGAAGATATAACCTTTTATAAGAGAGGGGAGGTGTACTACTATAATTTTTCAAAATAATAAATTAATATACATTATTTTTTAATTAAAAATGAAAAAAACTACTTTATTTAAAATATAGGATGAGTATGAGTCAAATTACTCTTTTATAATATTTTTTTTGACAAGTTTGGGTCACATTTTTACCCTTATAATTTAGTTTTAACCCCTCGTTAACCCTTTTTACACTTACCCCAACGACAAGGATTTTTACTCTTTGAGGTTTAATATTTTTACTATAAATATAAAAATTCCCATAACTGGATCATGATTTATATTATCAAACATATCCTTATCACTTGGTAGAATATAATATTTTTTAGGAATTTAATGTCATTTAATAAAATATTTTTTATTATAAGATATCATTAATATTAATTTTTAGAACTATTCATTAATTTGGTTTTAATAACATCGAGATAACAAGTAAAATTAGAACAAAATATTTTATTATATCCATAACATTTCATGTTAGTCTATAAAATTCATATATCACATTATTTATATTAAATTATATTACTTTTAATCTTTTTAATGTCATTTATTTGATTTTCCATTAATTGAATAATTATCACGTCATCATTGTGTAAGGATTTAACGTAATTATCTCTTCACTAAAAATTGAAAATAAACTATTATAATGATGTTACATATTTTAAATTTTAAAATAATACATATATGCGAACATATACTTTAGTAATATCTATGTTAATAATATTCTATTTATTAAAAACAAGAGTGTGGTATTTTTGACTTTTCTTTAAATAAAATATAATAAAGTTCAGAATTACATAAGAATGGTAAAAAGGTAATATAAAAAAATATTAGATATTTATGGATGAAATTATAAGATAAAAATAATTGAAGTAATGTTTTAGCATCATTTAATATTCTTTATCATTTTATTTTTAACTTCAATTACCCGATTTACCGTTTATTATGGTAACAGAAATTACTAAGGTTACTATTCACATTGAAAAAAAATAAAAGGGACATATTTAAAAAATTTAGACCCACTAATTATAAATATGGAATCCATTTTTCAAAATTTTAAAAACATATAAGTGTAATAATTTAACTGGAAAAATATAATGAAAAATGGTTTTTTAGAAAACTTCCCTTCTAAGTATAAAATATTTTTTACTAAATTCAAGAATAAAAATTATTTAAAATCCATAAATGTATTATTTTAAATAAAATTTAACTAAATAAATTTTAAAACTAAATTAAAATTTAATTTTACTTTATAAATACATTAAAATAAAATACAGTTTTCAAATAAAATTCGTATATTTCACTATTCATTGAAAAATCAAACTTTTTTGAAAATTCTCAAAACCTCATCTAAAGATAATTTTGACCTGATTAAATCAGAAATTAAGTTCATTTTTTTAAAATTAAAATTCAATAATTTTATAATCAATTTTTTCAATAAAACCATATAATACATAAAAATCCAATTTGGTTAGAAGTAAAACCTTTTCATTTTAACTAAAAAATTGTCTAATATTTTTATAATAAATATAACTCTGTAAAATATAAATAATGAATATATAAATTGTTTTTATTAAAATTACCTAGTATGTTACAAATAACCTTGAAAAATTTTAGATGATTATTAACTCAATCTTCACCCACTACCCGACAAGTGGGCCTAATTCCACACCTGGTTTGACACTCCCAAATGATATGCTCTAGTTGATTACCATTTTATTTAAAAAACATTATGTGTGATTTAAATTAAATTGGGTGATGAAATATATATCTAGTTAATTCATAAAACCTAATAATAATATGACCATATATAACCAATATTGAAACCTATAAATTCTTAAGTTAGGATACATATGTAATTTATGATTTATTTCATTTAAATTAATAATTTTAATTTTTATAAGGTTATTGAATTAAGTATTCCCATTATTAAATTTCCTATATTTTAATAAATTGATGGATATATAAGGAACCATGTTAATAATGGGTGTGAAGGGCAATGAAATTATTTTCCCAATGATAAACCTAACATGATGTGAGATGGAGTTCAAAAGATCATAGAAATGCCACCCAATTCACCCAAGCAATAAATAGTAATGAAAACCATGTTGAGATCCAAAATTAATAAAGGAAAGAGATTATTGATACCGAGTCTTTCATTCAATAATTTCCACCCTCCTTTAGTAGGCCTTTAAGCCCGCTAATTATTGAGAAATAAATCAGTGCTATAGAGAATATATTTCCCATTTTCTAGTTCTCAGACCATGAGAAGGATGTTATAGCTATATATAATTTTGAGGGTGAGTATAAACAATGGTGTTTCCTAAATAATAATAAATTAAAGAAAATATTTGACTCTATGGGATGTGAGGAGTTTATAAAAATATTCTTTCATGAATATTTTTAACACACTATTTACATGAAAATGGAGCGAGAATTACTAGAGGTGAAACAAAAAGAGTATAAAGACCTTGAAACTTATGGGGATAAATTAATTAGACTCATAATATATGAATATGGTTTTATTATTTATACTAAAATTAAGATTAATTGATTCTTTAGTTGCCTAAATCCAAGTCTTCGAAGGGAATTAACCATAAGTGACTTTGATAGCTATGAGTAAATTGTTAAATGTGCACTTAAGGTGTAAATATAAAATAGCGACTCTCTTAATTCCCATGTATATGAAGATAAGAAAAGAAAAATGGATTTTCACAGAGTCTTGGATGAAAAATTTCATAAAGTAAAGAAAAATCACCCACAAACATGTCAAAAATAAAGGGAAAAGCGCTATGGAAATTTATTTAAAGGGACTGGAAAGTCATTCAAGTGTTGGGAGGTTAGCCACCAGACTCATGATTATAGAAGTGTGTTTAATAAGATAGTAAATATAATTGAAGATAATATGGTACCAACTAATTCATAAATGCTTCAAATTAATAGAGTTTTGGAATTAGGAAAATAGATTCTCCAATCCAAGGGATAACAAGGAAAATAGGCCTCAAAAACCTCCTATACCAAGGGAATCAGAAATAGCCTATGTAATCGCAACCACTAAATTAAACCATGAAAACTAAGTGGTTAATGATACTCTTATTATACACCTTATAATTATAAATTCCTTATATGATTTTGGTCCTTCATTTTCTTTAATATCATTTAAATATGCTATAAATGTTGATTCATCACCTCAAACCTTGGATATAGAATTATCAGTGAGAACACCTAGTGGTGTGATGATTTTATACAAATTATACTAATATTATCCAATCACAATTTTTGGGATTATACTTCCTATATATTTATTTATTCTTCCCTTGGTATACTTTTATGAGATATTGGGAAAGGATTGGACCTCGCTACATAATGCTAAATATCAATTATCAAGATAATGAGATCTAATTTCATATAAAATATCATCATATTATCAAATATGAGTTCAAATATTATTATGATATCCATTTGGAATAAAATTATATAATATGAGTCTTGATATCCAATAAAGAGGGAATCTTGGATTAAATGGATGGGGATGAAGTCAACATTGAATACATTCTTATTATAAAAGAATATGTTAATATTTTCCTAAATAATTTCCAAGACTTCCCCAAAAATATAAGGTTTAGTTTTCAATTGAACTCATTCCATGTTGCACACCTTAATCAAACATTCTTTAGTGAATAACACATGTTTAATTGGAATAACTAAATAATCATCTTTAGGATAATCTAAAAAAGGGATTTATATGCCCATGTACTTACCTGTGGGCTGCACCAATCCTCTTTGTCAAAAATAAGGATGGATTATTTAATCTTGAGATTAACTAGAACACAATAAATAATATGTATCATTTACAATATATTTATAATTTTTTGATCAAAATAGAGGATCCCTATACTTCATGAGTGTGGATATTCGATCTGGATACTATCAACTAAGGGTACCTTATAATTTTTTTTCACAAGGTATGAACACTAAAAAATTCATATTTGTTCCATTTGGAATTAAAAATTCCCTTACTATATTTATGTATTGGATGAATATAATCTTTATATATTTCCTTAAAAAATTTATAGTAACCACTATTAATAATATTATCATATATTCTAAGAGTAAGGAAAAACTGGAATATAATTTGAGGATTTTACTACAAAATCTAAAAAGGTAAAAATTATATGGAATATTTATAAACTGTGAATTTTGGATAAAAAAGTATCCTTCTTGGTTCTTATAATCACAAGAGAGGGTGTATCTCTAGATCCATCAAAGATAGAAGATATTGAAGAATAGTCAAGACCAAACAATGTGATAAAAATAATTTTTTTTCATAGATTAGAAGGATACCACTAATTATTTGAGATAAATTTATTATGACTATCCAATCCTCTAACCATGTTAACATAAAAGGGATTTAAGTTCCTCTGGATATAATAATATGAGGAAAAATTTAAAGAGTATAAGAAAAGTTTTTTCATTACACCTATGGTTACATTAACCTATAACAAAGAAGGGTTTGTAATATACATTGTTGCCTCATTAAATGATTTGGAATGCATCCTAGTAAAAAATGATAATGTAATATATTATGTTTCACATCAATTTAGTGATCATGAGAAAAAATACCCAACACATGATTTGGATATTGTGATAATTGTATTTATATTAAAAATTTTGTGGCATTTTCTATATAGTGAAAAGTGTAATATCTATAGTAGGAACACGTGCATAAATTACATATTAACACAAAATGAGCTAAAAATGTAACAAAGGATATTATTGTAACTAATATAAGACTATGATTTATTAATAAATTACCACCTTGATAAGGAAAGAAAGGTGATTTATTCTCTGAGCAAGAAGGATTATCCTAATTTTTCCACGATGAGGACTAAAAAGAACACAATACTCATGAATTTACAAAATATGAACTTTAAAATCATAATTTTAGGGGATAGATCCTATATTTCCCAAGTAAATGTTCAACCATCCATCTATGTAATGATCATGGAGGAACAAAATGTGGCTATGGAGCTATTGAAGGATGGGGAATATTTTGGAGTTAAATTTGAAAATGATGGAATTATAAGATCTGATAAATAGATATAGGTTCGATCAATAATAGAATTGAATTAAGTGATGCTATATATTTTATATATTTCATCTTTATCTATCCATACTAGAATAATAAAAAGGATAGATATCTCAATGATAATTTTTTGTGGGATAAAATAAAGAGGGAGATTATAGAATATGTATCTTGATGCTTGTTATGCCATGAATTTAAGGTTGAATTATAGAATTATATGGGTATGATGAAACTATTACCCATACTAGCTTAGAAATGGGATAAAATAACCATATATTTCATTGAAATACTCCCTAAAATGTATAAAGGCGATATTAAAATTTGAGTTGTAGTCGATTACCTTATGAATTCAGTGCATTTTATTACCATCAAAGAAGATTTCTCTTTTGACCAACCTGCCCTGATATAAATAAGAGAAGTGGTAAGGCTACACAGTGTATCAATTTAAATTATATCATACAGGGATTTAAGGTTCACCTTGAAGTTTTATAGAATTCTTCAATAAACATTGGATACAAATTTATGCTTTAGTACCACATATCGTCCTCAGACTGAGGTAAATCTAAAAGGACCGTTCAAACTATGAAGGATATGTGGGGATCATGTTATATGAATTTAAAAGGAGGGAAGGATCAAAATATTTCTCTATTATAGTTCTCATACAACCACAATTTCCATTTTAGCATTTAAATGTCACCATATGAGGTAATTCTGGGAAAAATTATAGAACTCCAACATATTTGGAAGAAGTAGGGGAGAATAAGTTAATGGGAAAAAACATTTCTTAAGAGATGAAAGTGAATATCAAAACTACTCAACAAAACATTATATTATTGAAAAGTCTATAAAATAGTTATGATGATAAACATTAATTATATTTGGAGTTTGAAGTTAGAGATGATGCATTCCTTTAAATATCACCATGGAATAAAGTTAAGAGATTTAGAAAGAAGGGGAAGTTAATCCCTATATACATTAGTCCATTTGAAATCCTAAAACATGTGGGGATGGTATATTATCATATTTCAATTCTTATGAACCAATATAATTTATATTATTTGTTCCATGAATAAATTTTCATGAAGTACATACCCAATCCATCATATGTACTGAACTCAAAAGAAATACAATTGGAACCCCAATTCTCTTATGAGAAAAAAATGGTAGAAATTTTTGATTATAATGATAAAGTACTATGAAATAAGACTAATCATATGGTAAAAGTACTATGGAGTATTAATAAGTTCAAGGAAGTGATATGGGAACCAAAAGAGGTAACGAGTTAGAAGCAACCTTATATATTTCCATTAGAGTAATAAATTTTATAAACAAAATTATTTTAAGGCGGTATAGTGTACCAACCCCATGATTTTACATTATATTTTATTTTAATTGATTCTATGTTTAAAAACTTTTTTTTAATGAAACACCATACTAAAACAAACCATGATATATTTTTTTAGGATAAAATATTACAATATAAGATAAAAATTAATATATTATGAGAATGCAATAATGAAACAAAACAATACTTTTTAATTGTGATATATTATTATAAAAATATATTTTTATGTGTCAAATATTATTTTCTTATGATGTATTTATAATATTTGAATAAATATTTTAATATCAAGGGATTATTAAAAATAAAATTTTAGAATATAAATAAATAATTTTAATGATATTTGGTGAAGGTTATTTAATATAAAAGTAACAATTTTCAAAGAACTTTTTAAAAAGTACTATGTATTTTTAATTAATCTTAACTAATGAAAGATTTTAATGAAATTTATTTATATTATTTATATACAATAAATTATCATTCATACAATAGTTATTATAAGGCAAGTAATAAGAAAAAAATTCATTTTATGCTTAAAAATGTATTTAATAAAAATTTCCTTTTATGCGTTATGAATTTTTATTTCAAGAAAATAAATATATTATTATTAAATGATGATAAATTATATTATTTATATGAATAATATTTTAACACTAATTTGATTTTTAATTTATAGGAAATAAGAATAAAAATATCTAGCATTTGAAAAAGTCATTTTTCTATAAAAACTGTTTTTCAATATATTTTATATTCATAAGTTAAATTCTAAAGTTTATAATATTAATTTAAAAAAATGAACTTAATTTTTATTCATATCATGATAATATTATATTAGGATATTTTTTTAAATTTATCTAAAAATTTTATTTTTAGGCCAAATGTAAAAAATTCCATTTTTAAAAATACCGAGACTTTTATGACATCATTAAGATATAATCGGAACACAAAAATTTATGAAACCTTTTTAAGAACCAAATATATATTTATTAATTAAAATTATAAATATAATTTTTTTTATAAATTAGAAACCTATTTTTTATATTTGGTAACCTAAGTTATTTTTTTTCTAAAACTATTTTTTGGAGTTATATTTTTTTTTAAAATTATTTTTTATCAATTTTAAAAATTTATATTATAAAATGGATTCAATTTTTTTAATCACAATTTAAAAATTATTTAATATGATAAATTTATTTTTAGGCATATAAATAAGTTATAATTGTTAAAAAATGAATTCATGGGGTAAAATTAAATTATGGTAAAAGGTTAAACAAAATAAAAAAGGTATAAAATATCTAAAACCTTTTCCCTTATTTGTGTTGATAAGTGGTTGATCGACCAAAACTCTTACCCACTCCATTATTTTACTTTTTTGTGCCATTTTCCATTAAAAGTTATATTCCTTTAATATAAAGTTATGAGTAAATACAAAAGTGTCACCCATATCACTTATAAAAGGATCCCTTCACCACCCTACATATACCAATAAAAAAGAATTTTTACTCAAAAAAATTATACCCAAATCTTTACTCAACTCTCTCTCTAAAGTTTTAATGGTTTTTATTTCATTGAAAGGCCATTCTAAAAAGGATCTTAGAGTTGGGATGAGGAGTAATTTTATTCTCTTATTTCTATTTCTATATCCTTTGAATATATTATACACATGATAAAATAATTTCATCAATATAAAAAGTACACTAAAATGTTATTATGTTGATATAATAAGCATTTTATACCTTCCTCCTAACCGTTTTCAAAATGAAAATTCCGCTTGTGTTACGTGAGGACTACCGCCTCCATGAACAACATATTTCAATTTTCACCACCACCTGACATGAATGGTTATAAGATATATTTGATGAATATATATGATATTAAAGATTAATATATTTCCTAAATATGTTTTATAAAGGATGTCACTAAAAATAAATATCACTATAAGGTAATATGTTAATATTAATAAATTACATAAATAAGCTCACCATGGATCCCATTATCACTGACTATACCCATAGTTTCCATCAAATTAAACTAGGGATATATAAATCATTGAAAAAATAATTTAAATATCTATTATAATATTTTAATTATGAAATTGGTATCAAATAATGGTGTTCAACACCACCATTATGAAACATATGAAAAACAATTGAAATTACTAACATCCGATGATAAAAATAAATGATAAGTAAAAAATTAATGTATAATGAAAGATTATTAATAAAGAGTAAAAATATTTATAAATAAGAATAAGGTTTTGAAATTTGTTACTAATATGGTTATGTTTATTATAGAAGAGGTTAACGAGATTTCATGGAAGTTAGGAGTTAAAAGGTAGTGGTTTTTCTTTCCAATCTCATTTTTGATTCTTGATTGATATGATTAAATTACCGTATAAAGAAAATGTGTGATATTTCTCTCTAAAACCAATTTTATTTTATTATCTTCAAGTTATTCATGAGATTTAAATTTCTCTCTTAACATGTCACACCCCATTTGGTTTATAATTCACTTTAAGTAATTATTATAAGAAAAACCAACCACACAACTTCTTGTTAGTGGATAACTTTATCCTCAATGTCCATATTTTTTGTTCCCACCACTGTTTTCAATTATTATTTTGAAATAAAGTATTTATTATTTCTTGTTATATTTTTTTTAACTGTACCTATTAAAACATGAAACTTTATCACTATTTTAATGATGTTGGTTTTAATAAATATATTTTTAAATATTACTCATATTCATATCGTTTATCTTCTACTCCAAATTTATGGACCTATCCTTTGTTTCTTTCCAAGGAAACATTATTGTTAGTTCCCCTTGAAAATAATTTATTGAAATTTATTCTTGTCATATCCATGGAAATTTTATTTGAAAGTGACTTTTTAATGCTTTTTTTATTAAATTTTAATTTCATTACAATAGTGAGAAATGAATCTATTTTTAACATTTTATGCAATAGAATATTTTCTCATAGCCATTGTAGAATCTATTTAAGAAACCTCATCTCCAAATTTTGATGTTTTACATAGCAATTTCTATTCAATTTATTTTATATTTTTTTTTCAAAAGAGATAAAAAATATAAAGAGTATTTCTTATTCTTTATCAAGTAAATTTTAAATCTCTTATTAAATATATTTTTTATCTATGCTAATATCATTTAATGTTTATAATACATTAATGAAAATTTTCTCTAAATATAATATCTTTTTTATTTCTATGTATGGATTATGATTATGACTTGTGGATGTTTTCATGAAAACTATTTCTTTTACATGGTTTAATCATTCCATGGTGAATTAAGAATTTTTTTAAGTTATTATGGAAGTAATCTATATAATTTATAGTTATGTGATGGTTAGGACCTATATATACCTCCAATAAAATGGTTAAATCATTATATATCTTGAAATTACTTGAATATGGGAATGAGAGTGAACCCAATACACTTTGGGACTCTATCCACCTTGTTTAAAGGAATAAGAGTTAACCCAATCCCTTGTGGGATTCTATCCACTATACGATGAATGTCTTGGAAATGAGCCTTAACACAAGAAATTATTTTTAGGATTATGTATGTGCCAAAATTTTATGGCTCATTATTATTCCATTTTAGGTTTTCATAGATCATGGATATTTTCTCACGTTTTTACACTGTTTTTACTTCTGTTTTATGCTATGCCCGAAGCCTTATACCATGACTAATTTTTTATGATATATGATTTATTAGGTAAGATTATATAATGATATTTAATACAACTTGATTTTTTTCTCATAAACTTATTCTAATCATATGATAACTTATTACCTTCGATTGATGACTCTTATGTTTACCTTTATTGAGGATCTAAGATCACCTTTTCTTATGTTCTCATTCCCTAGGTTATAAAGGATATTATTACATTTCATGTGTAAAATAGGGTATCAAGTGAGAAGAATATTTCTGGGAGTTGATGAAAATTTTATAAAATAAGTTATTTATGTATCTATTACCCAAAGACATTAAACCTTTAGGTTCTAGGGTATGATTTATTATGACATGAAATGAATATTCATGAAAAATAATTTAATAAATATGAATGAAATTTTTAGGTCACTTTAGGTGAACTAGAAATATATGATTAGGTATGCATGTTCTCTACCATGTGTCCCATTTTAAGAATTTCCTACCTTGAGTTCCCTTCCTTGCATAACTTTCTTTACATGCCCTTTTATGTGCACCCTTCTAGTAATCTCCCAAGTCTTTGCATGCCCATTCACACATACCTTGCCTTGTATTCCCTTATGTGGGTTACCTACCATGAAAAACCTTATATACACACCCTAACTTGAATTACCTTCCTTTTGTAACCTACATTTCATTACCTTATCTATGAAACATACATTTAATTCCATTTTATGAACCCATTTATATGCATTCCCTTATGGATCACATGGGTGCCCGAGTAGTTATCACCCATGATTGGGAAACTTGATTGAGGGTTGACTATAAAAGGTTCCCCAAACCTTTTATTTTGGAAGAAGAGGATAAAGCACCAAGAAAAAAGTGTAGACCAAGTGAAGACCTAATCTCCAAGTAAACTTGAGTATCGAAACACTTGACTATAAAAGAACCCCACTTCAGTTTATTTTTGAAAGAAAATTAATGAGAAGGGATAACAAGGTTCACACCCATGCCCTCCTAATTGTAATCATTCCATGGGAACTAAACCACTTGAGTTCAATCACTTATGCACTAAATCTATTGGGTTCCCAATTACCTAGGCACCACTTCACCCAGGTCTCTTAATTAGGTTCCTACTTCAACCATGCCTCTAGCTTGGACACCCACTTCACCCAGACTGACTACCTAGGAACCTATTCTCCCAGGAACCTTACTTGGGAGCCCAATTAGTCTAATATTCCTACTAGAGTGGTAATTATCAAAAAATTTCTACCTAGGAATATGGATCACCGAGAATGAATACATCGGTGTCCACTTCACCCAACCCAACTAATTGAGCATCTATCATCCATGACTCTTGACTGGGTGCCCACTTCACCTAGGCCACCTACCTAGGAACCTAACTTGATCAGGTCACCTACTCGGGAACTCATTGGTCTATAATATAGGGTATCATCCCCCACACCCCCAATTAGAATCTATAAAGGGGCGTATTCTCAAACCTTTAACCCAATATATATTCTTCTATCATTGAACCCTAAAAGAAATTTAGAGTCACACTATGAACTTTTTAGGTTGGGTAAAACATAATTTGGAATGCAATACGTAAAACCCACACCTTAATCCTTATAATACATTGAGTTGAGAGAATCCTATTGGTACTAAAAATCAATTTACCCCATTCACATGCTAGGTTAAACTCGAAAGTTCCTATTTTTAATAAGTCCCATGCCTACTATTTCCAGGCACTATTCACCTAGTAGTCTAGTCCACCTAACATTAATTTTTTTGGAAGTGGTCATGGTTTCATTAAATTAAAAGGAATCAATATGGTCCTTGTCACATGAACCTAAATGGCATAGTGTGTATCTTTAAGTGTCACTAAATTACATTGGGTTTGATTCCTCTCTTAGGGATATATAGGAATTCCATTTCATGGTCCCAATCTCAAATCTAAAACACATCCAACTAACTTTCACTAGAGTCTAATGCCTATATGTATAGAAATAAATTTTAGAGTTCTTATATAAACATAATAAACTATAGAGTAAAAAAATACTTTGATAATATGAGAGAAAATATAATTCCCATATACATTTTCCTATTAATTTAGTGTCTTCATTCAAACAATTTCACTAAAAAGATAACTGTAATTTTTACTAGGAAGGATTTAATTAACTTGTCTTAAATATATAAGAGATTCCCATGATAGGAAACATAAACTCTTATGGGATGATTGAACCTCCCATCCTATCATTGGAAAAGGATCATTCATCACTATAAGAGGTGTTTGAGTAGCCTTTAAACTTTTGAAAGTGGGAGATCCATGTGAGTATCGAAGAAATCGAAATAGGACCACAATGAGTAGAATCCATAAAAAATAATGGTAAAACCAATACTAATACTTACATAGAGATGCAGTTTATTCACTATGTATTATTATTAGAATTATGAGATTATTTTTATTCTTTATAATCTAAATGGTATTTTTGAGGAACATATCATAAGGATTTAGGAATTTCATCCAACCTGAGGGAAATCGTACACTAGAATGAGTTTCAATGAACCACCACTTGATGAAATCTTTATCCAATACAACTTTTTTTACTAAATCTACCATAATTCAGTAGAATCAATGCACACCATCACTTACCCAGACCTTACAGTTCTAGATGTAGAATATAATGGTGCAAGGTTACTTATATGAAAGGATAATTGCAACCTTGGTAAATAGACCGTGCTATTATAGAGGGACTAAATACAAGAAGTCCAACACTATATAACTGAATAATTAGGGGAAGAATCCCCCATCTAAAAAACAAACTACTTTTGGAATCTCTCCCAAGAGAAAGGCAATGCTTACATTTCTTATCATAGGGTGGTGGAAGAGGATGTCCACTTTGTCTAGGTGACGACCTAGGAGATACCTAGAAGGGATCCTATTCACTATAGTAAACATAACCATTGTGTAACCCCAATTATAGACTCAGTTTTTCAGAAAAGGGACCCCAAAAGGAGAGCCTACCTAGGGAATCCAACCACTAAAACTAAACAGCAAGTCCATGTCCCACCGACTACTAATGTCTCTTGGGACTGTATGCATATCCTGACAGTGGATTAGGGAAAATTTTAGATCAATAATAGATAAAATATTTCTAAATATTCAAATATAGTATTGGTGTTTATTTCAACAGATCTATCACTAATTAGGGATAATATTTACTAGTATGTAGGTCCTTTAAGTAGTGTCCCTCCACATTAGTCACTCAAAATAATATCAATATGAGAATCAAGTAAAGGCATAGTTTCAACTAAAGTATCCCAAGGTAAAACCCAACCCACAAGGTAGGGGAATTTTTATCTCCATAGTCATGTATAGTATCATCCATTGGGAATAAATATACCCTAATTAAGGATATACCTTATATAAGGAAATCCATTTTTCCTACTGTATGATTCACCTTAGAAAATGTCATAACTCTTGACCCAAATAATGTTGAAAACCATGATATATAGAGAATGAAATGAACACACTATTATGTGAGGAAGGAGTATATACCCATTATTAAATTAAATCCCATCATTTTGGATTATCTATTAATATTCCACTACCAACACTCAGTGGGATTTTTACAATGAAAAAGGAAATGGTGCGGCCACTTCCATAGCCAACCCACCACTTGATGACTGTGAATCCAACTTGGTATAAGATTATAATACACAATTATAGGATATATTATATGAACTTGATATAATGAGTATAGAAGTTTTTAGGGGAAGCATACCTATAGAGTATAATCATCAGGAAAAATCTTTCATGCTTCCTTCATCTGACCCTATTTAATAATAAAAGATTTGATGACCCATAAAGGTATTGTAACAACCCGAGATTTTATGAGAATTATTCTTTTTAATTTCATTGATTTCTTATGTTGTACGCTACACCAAAATTATCTTGTGCTATATGCATCACCGTATTAGCTTGTAGTATACGCAACACTATTCTTGGCTCATGTTACACACAATTTCAAGTTCACTTTGTAGAAATTATTCTACACAACATTAGGTATAGATTTTGTTTAATGTATAAATTAAATAAGTTTTGATTATGTTATACGCAACAAAAAAGGGAGCTTTCACTACACGCAACCTTGACTTGGCTTTCATTACATGCAATCACAACCTTCCTCAATAGCGTGTGTAGTACGCAATACCAGGTTTCACTAAACAACGATATATTGTTATAATATTATTATGAACTAGTATTTATGAATATTTGTATCTACATTTTGAATTTTATTACATTATAATTCATCTTACACATTTTATATAACATGGTATGAGAACAAAATAATTTTTTTCGGGTAAAATAAGTATTTTTCAAAAAATGCAGTTTTGCCGCCTTTTGATGGCGCACCCACATTAAATTTAGTTTTTGACATGTTTATAAGTTCAATTTGAAAAAATAAAATTTTTCTTTGGAATAAGGATATAAAAATTTACTTTGGATAAAAATTTCATATTATTCTGATAACTTTCATATTTTAATGAATAGTAAAAACACTCTATATTTTAATTAAAAACAACTTTTTTCATCACAATAATTTATATGGTTAAATTATAATATTTAATTGTTTTAAAGTATAAATAGAATATATTTTTACCATTTAATATAACGTATGCCACTAGCATTGATTTTACATTGAATTCATAGGTAAAATCATTTCAATCTTTTGCAATGTTTTAACTTTTAAAACTCATTTTCTTAACAATGGGATTAATTTTAAATTAATTTCTGAAACTTATGTGATTTGAATTATTAAAAATGGATTCCATATTTGGAATCAGTATGTCCAAATTATTTTAATAGGATACTTTTTATTTTTGGGCACTATGAATAGTAACTACGGTAAATTTTATTTACCATAGTAGAAGGTAAATCGGGTAATTGAGGGTAAATATAATATTATAAAATTACCCTAACACTTGTCTTAATATAATTGGATGATTATATTTCGTCCTATGTCATATTTTGGTCGAAATGGAATCCATTTGAACCCACTTGGATGTGATTAAGACCTTTAATTTATTTTATTTAAAAGAAAGTGAAATATGTCTCACTCAAACTTTAATAATTAAACTATTTTTAATATAAGGTTATAGAGAATATAAATTAGGTTATAAATACTCATTTTAAATCTAAAATGTTTTTCTTTATCATGGTAATTTATTTTTAATTTTTAATAATCATTTATTTACCTTATTAGCTTATACATTAATGATGCAGAAATTATTTATTTAGTGAAAAATCAATAATATAGTTTTTATTGAAATAATAATACACCTAAAAAGGCCCAAAAACCTGAACAATACTTATTGGTAGTGTATATATAAACCCTAATCATCCAATGGCCGAATTGGTGACCATTTGGATCCTTATAAAGAAGGTTATGACACTTATATTATTTTATTTTAAATGATTCCAAAGTTGTCACCTTCATAATTTAATAAATATAACAATTTACATGTTGTGCTTTTAACATGATAAATTAGAGTAAAATTATTATTATAAAATATATGAGATTTATCTTCATAATAGGATTTTATTTTTAATTTTTATGCAACATATAAGTATATTAAATAATTATACAAAAATGTTGTAATAATTATTTTATTAAGAGATATACCAAATAAATGGTTTTAAAAATATTAAAATAAATATTATATGAACTATTTAATGTGATCCAAGAATTTTCTAGAAAATTTTTAAATGTTAGTAATCTATTAAATATTTTGGTTAGAATATATCCTCTGTGTGGATTTTATTTAAATTAAAATAAATGAATAATGTCAAAATTGACACTATTGATATTTTATAAAAATAACATATTATAAAATTGTTTAAAAATCACAAAAAAATTTAAAAATTATAAATTTAAATTTATATGGTCTAAAATGTAATAAATTATCCAATTATGGACAATTAACAACACATAAGTAATTATTTATAACAATTTAAAAATTATAATCTTATTACCACAAATAAAATTAAATAGATTAAATAAGGATAAATCAAGTTGATAATGTTTAAAATAAATACCCAACATGTCTAAATTTTATTTTTTGATGAGATTTCAACCCTATCTCATCTAATATTCTGATTTTAGTCATTTTTTGAGGTTTTTAAGTGAGTTTGAATTTATTATAAATTAATATTTCTTATGTTACCAAAGGTGCCCCTCTCCTCCCTTATAAAAAGGGCACCCCTTACCTATTCTCTTCACACCCTTCTGAGCCTTTATGCTCTGCCAAACCCTGAAAATTACTCTTCTCAACCTATCTAGTTATATCATATAGGTTCTTTCCTACTAAAAATACCAACTCTAGTGCCCTAAGAAGAAGTTTAGAGGAGGTGTGTCGAGGAAGAGGTAATCTCTTCTACCGCCTCTTTCAAGTTTCTTTCTTCTTCTACTTACTCTTCTTTAGTTGTTTCATTATAAAGTAATAACATCAGTATTAATTGTATACTGATATGTTATTATAAATATGAAACAACTCTATTTCACCTTCTATCCATCGTATGGAAAATGAAATCACCGCGCGTGCGTACGTACGGAATACCATCTCCACGCTGTGGTGTAATCTGTTTTCCACCACCACCTTACTTGGATGGGTATAATGGTGTAAAGAATAACTATATATGATTATTATAACATCATACTAATTCTAAGATATTATATCATCCACTCCAATTCTATTTAATAAATATGGGAACGATATCATCGCTCGTGCGTACGTACGGATTACCATCTCCACGACGCGATGAGATTCATTTTCCATGTTAACAATTCAAGAATGATTATAAAGTATATATAATATGTAATCATGAAATATATGAAATATTAATGATACTAGATTTATGTATATGTTATTTACTTACATCTATTAAATTTAATAAGGAAACGAAAACAGCGTTCATGCGTACGTACGACCTACCGTCTCCATGAATGGTGTATTTATTTCCATTTATTGATCTATTATATATATGTATATTCTGAATATATATTATATATAAATAATGTTTTATATTCTGTAAGTAAGTAATCATGATCTAAGTAATCATATGAATAATTACAAGTCAAAACACGGATGATAAATGAAACGATTTTACCCAAAATGCTGCTTTAACATGGAATTGACAAATGAACGGATAATATAAAGTCGTAAGTGAATCATATATGATATCATAAATATTATTATGGTTCTGTTAAAAGTTAATAATATGTTTAAACCCACTATACAGGAGTCTTAGACACATATGGAAGAAATTAGACAAAAGGTTAGGGATAATTATTCCAATATCGTTCTTATCCGAGATTATTTATTTGTAAGTATTTACTGGGGTTATATTTTTCATCCATGACCATAAAAATGTTTTCATAAAGTGTTTAATATTCTTATATTTATTTTTAAAGTCATTTTTACCCCTCTTTTACTTTTACTTTGTGCTATGGAATAAATCTTTCTTTTGTTTACTATACGTGGTACTTTTTGACTTTTCCAAAAAAAGTATGAGGAGAATGTTTTTTAACTTATATCGCATGAATGGATTTTTACGGTTTCATAACGCCTAATTTTGATGAATATTCCTCTACAATATTTTATTATTATTTTCAATAAAATACTTTTCTTTTAAAATTTAATGGCATTTTTTGAAAAGAAAATGATTTTGAAGAAGAAAGGATATTTTCCTCAAGAATTCATTTCAAGTGTTTTATCAAAACCATTTTCCATATAAGATGAAATTATTTCATATGGGTATGTTTCAAGTATAATGTCTCTATGATTTACATAGTTTCAATTTTCTTATGATGAAATGATATCCATTTGTTTTATATGGATTATGTTATGATGGAATGATATTTATGAAACCCATTTTACTCTTTGGGTTATGATGAATGATTTATGTTTATTTTGTGGCATAAGTAAGAATGATTTCATTATGAGATGAGTGGGAACTATATCTCCCTCCAATGCATTGGGTAAAGATTTATATCTCATGATGTAGACATGGCTGGAACAGTAAGTTAATCTGGTTCAGTGTTACAGGACTGGAACGAGGAGTGAACTCGATTCAGAAAGGGACTTTGTCCACTAAGATGGTATTGGAAGCAATTCCTTGGCTACTATGGAAATAATATCATGTAATTAATGGTTTTCCAAAATTACATGATTTATTCCCAAGCTATTTTATGATTATTTATGTTCCATTATGATCTATGCCTTACGTACTGCCATGTTTTATGTCATTGCTCAAGATTTTGATGTTTAAACATTATGTTCATGTTTTTAAGTTCAAATGTATATGGTTTGTTTTATTTTCTCCATGGTAACCCTTACTGAGAATTTGAGCTCACCCTTTATATGTTTTCTTTTCCCCAGGATATAAAGAAAGGTTTTAGGTAAGAAAAAATGGGAAGATATTTATGGGAGATATTGAAGATCTTTCACCATGATTATAAGATTATGTTCCGAGTGTTCAAAGACACAAAACTATTATGGTCCTTGAGTGTTGTTTTTTTTATGTATTAATCATTCCGAAAAAGTAATGTAATGTCCATGTACGTCAAGTTTGGGGTCTCTACAGTTGTTATCAGAGGAAATGTTTAGTAAACCTTTGGAAACTAGGATCTGAAAACTTTAGTGAGATCCCTAGAGATACTTCTAAGGTATGTCTAAGGATGTACCTAAGGTTTAGTATAACTATATGTTACAGTCCTAGAATTATTTTGACAACCTAGGGTGAACCTAAGATGTCATGTATTAAAGAATGTGTGATAAGTTATACATCCCATAAGTGACTTTTTATGATTATGTGGTTCCTAATTATCTTAACTATTTCTTACACAGTGGTTTTTGATTTTAGTCAATGGAGGGAACCAGAAGGAATTAGGTCAACATTGAATCTAATGGAAAAATTAGTGACTATGATCAATGAAATTGCGTAATGCCTAGAAAAAAAATACATTGTGATTATGCCAAATCAATCATCGACATATATGATTAACAAGGTGAACTTTAGTGGTATTCCTAATTCATAAAATAAGAGGAAGATGGACTTTTATGCATGTTCACATGGTGAGGAGCATAGAGAAAGGAAGATTGAGATTTCTAAAGAAGGGAAGAAGAACCTTGATGAATACATCAAATGGAGGGGAAGATGTTATCTGTGTGGTGATAAGGGTCATAGAGTGACAGACTATTACGGATTTTAATGTCTTATCTATGGGGAACATGGGAATTACCCAACTTAATGCCCTGACCTAAGAGTTACTTCTAAATCAAGGAAGGACTTATTCCGTGACAATCATTGAAGATGATGAATTGAAGTGTTTATGTATTGGTATTCAAGAATAATGTTGTTGAGGTACTTTTATGGTATATTGGAATATATATGTATTGATCCATTGTGGTTTTCCATAAGAATATGGTACCGGTAGCCATGAAAAGTGATTGAAATATTATTGTAAAGAAGATGATATGCGCATAATGAAGGGATAAAGAGAAAATGAAATGAGCTCATGACTGATATAAGGACAAAGTTATATCATGGGTTGAGTATATAGAAATTTTGGGATTTTGGTATGTGGAAAGAGTTAACTTTTGACAGAATTCATGTTTTACTAAAGTTCAATGGGTATTCATTATTCAAGAGAATATATGATTAAGTTATTCAAAAGTTTTGAATGTGACCAACAAGATAAATCGTATGATATATGGGGGATAAATGGTGGTATTCACATGCTTGTTATATGACCTTTCTGGTAATTTTTTTCTTTTTTACTATGAGATTGGACAAAAGTATTTTGGATAAGCTTAAAGATTGGAATGGATTAAGTTACAAATCAGATAGTATTATTTAAGGCTTGATATTTTTTCGATATTATTGCAGGAATGTTATAATAATGTAGTTTTAGAAAAAGGGAAAACCTGCAGGACAGGTGACAACCCGTCGCGTCGGACAATGCTGTGGGAATCGAGACCACAACCGAAGTGTGATAGGCCCTTATCGCCTACCACTGGCCTAAAGGAAATCTCTAGTTAGTAGAAACTAGTTTTATTTAATTAAGCGGTGTAATAGATTAAGTATAAGTCAATTTTTGGAATCATATATGATTAACCTCACTATAGATGGACTTATGTATATTTGACAACTTTTTCTAACCTTTTGTTTGAGATAGATGGAATGACCCATCATTCTATGTAACACCCCAAGATTTCATAGTGTGTTATTTCTTCAAAATAATTCAATAACTTTCACTACATGCAACACCATGTTCAAGCACACCATGACTTACCAAACAAGCCGTTCAAAAGAGGTTATGAATAGTATTAGATAAATTTTAATGTTTATATAATCCTTATAATTTTAGAATCCATATTATGAGTTTCTTAGATATAATGCAAGAACAAATTCATTTTCAGTATCGCACTTTTATCAACTTTAATAGTGAACCCTTTTTAAATACTATATTTTAAACTTTTTGACTAAATGGGGACATCAAAAATTTAAAATGAAACATCCCAAGCTTCCACGGTACGCTTTCTTTGAATAATACAGTAGCGTGTGTTGTACGCAACCTTGAGTTTTAACACACACCACAACCAATCAAACTAGCCGTTATGAATAGTAATACCTAATTTTTGAAATTATATATATTTTATATTTAAAAATGGACTTCATTTTTGGATTCGGAATATCAAAATTATCCTAGGGTGAAATTTTGGTACTTTTCGGATAACTTTTATATTTTGATGAATAGTGAAAATTACTAAATTTTAATTAAAAACAACTTTTTTAATCAAAATAATTAATAGTGATAAATTATGAATTTGAGTGGTTTTAAAGTATATTTAGAATATATTTTTACCATTTAATATAATGTTGGTCATTGGACATAATTTTACAATTAAACCGAACATAAACGAGTGTCAATCTTTTGATAGTTATTATCTCTTAAAAACACGCTTTTTGTTTTGACAGCGGGATTTAATTTTAAATTAATTTCTGCCACTTCTGTGTTTTGAATTTAGGAAAATGGATTCCATATTTGGAATCAGGATGTTAAAATTGTGTAAATAGGTAACTTTTATTTTTAGACATTTTGAATAATTACTGCGGTAAATATTTTATTTACCATGGTTAAGGGTAAATCCGGTAAATAAGGGTTAAAAAAAATAATATTATAATAATACTAAATTACCCTAAAACGTGTCTTAACCCTATTGGTTGATACATGGTCGACCATGGGAATCTTTGGGTCTATTTTGGGACCCCATGGATCCACTTGTAAGTGATAATGACACTTTATTTTAATTTAGTTAAAATGAATACAAAAATGACACAAGCATATATCTTTTAGAACAACAATTGTTACATAGGGTTATATATGTTGGATTTTAGATTATAAATATTCATTAGAAAGCTAAAAAGATTTTCTACATAATGATATTTTATTTATAATTTTTAGACATTAAATAATTTATTTTATTTATGACACAATGATGATGCAGTAATTACTATAATAGTGAAAAATTAAAATAATTGATATTATAAATACCCAAATAAATATAATATGAAACTTTTAATGAATTAAACTAATTTTATAGGATAATATGATATATTAGGATTGATTTAATTGACTTTGTTCGAAGTAATCAATCTGTTATGAGTTTCACAAAAATCAACTATTGAATAGTGTCAAAATTGACATAAAAGAGTTCTTAAAACAAATATTATATTATTAATTGATATTAAATTCCTAAAAATCTAAGGTTCGGCCAAGAGACTTATATTATGATAGGTTAATCATTAATGGACCACTTGGGGGTCGCTTGGATGTATATAGTAAGTTTATTAACCATATTATATAAAAATACAAAGAGACATTGTAAAAGTGAAACTAATTAACTTAGAGTTAATACTTAAAGATAAGGTTAATATAAGTACCCAAACCTGTCTAAATTCTATTGGATGAGTTGTTTTCGACCTATCCCCACCTCATCCTTTGAATAGTCAACTTTGGAGCCTTTGGAAACCGAATATGAATTTATTATAAATTAATATTTCTAGCTTTTCCAAAGGTGCCCCTCACCCCTCTTATAAAAGGGCACTCCTCCTTCTCATTTCCTCACACCTCTCAAGCCACTTGGCTCGTCCAAACTCTGCCCAACTAAGCTCCCCACATCCCTCTCCTCCTCCTTGAAGCTTCCCCTTAGGCAGAAAGCATTTCAAGAAGTCCTTTGGTTCCAACCAAAGTGAGTTACCTAAATTAAAGGTAACAATTTTCTCTTAAAGTATTTTCATTTATTTTGCTTCTCCAACCCCCAAAATCTTTTTATTTCCTCTCTTTTGTAACAACACCAGTATCCTCAATATACTAGGATGTTGTTATAAGAAGGATTCAAACTACACATTCACACAACTCCATCTAATGGATGATGAACATAATGTTTCTGTGGATGGCAAACTAACGCCTCACGAAACGATGATTGTCCAAATACATCTTACCGCCTCTCATGGTGGCCATTAGGATGGCACTGTAATTAAATATGATATTAATGATATATATTTTATATATAAGCTTCTGTAATTCCATTTTATTTCATACCATTATTCTTTTCATGTTGTATATACATACGATAATTTCATTTGAGGAAGTGCGGACTACCGCCCCCTTAAAATGATATGACTCGTTCATACCACACATGAAACGTATAAAGGATGGTGTAAATGAACTTAAGTAACATATATAAAATATTATATTATACTGGAATAGTAATATACCTATGTATAATTTGGATTCGATTCTTTTAAAATAAAAATTAAATGGAAGTAGCGTTCGTGCGTACGTACGGACTACCGTCTCCACGAACGCGATGAGATTCATTCTCCATCGTATAATTTGATGATTTAAAAATGATGTATAAGAACTTGATACCATTCTGGATATGAATAATATACATCCCATTAATAACGAATATGTCTCACATAACAAAGAATATAAAGTAAAATGAACCCGTTAACACTCGAAATGACGATAATTCTAAAATATTATTAACAAATCAATGATAAAAGATCATATATGATATCATATTAAAGTAAATGATTCTTTTATTATTCAATAACAATTATTTCACCATTATACAGGAGGTAAACCTACCATCGACTAAGGAAAAAGTACAATGTAAGGGTTTTCTTATCTCACTTTTAATTCCGTGAGAATTCCATTGATCGCCACTTAATTATTGCATGTGGTGTATGTGTACTGCCCATGATCGTATTCATTGTGTAATATACTTTAATTTATGGGTATTTACATCATCATGGTATGATACTTCTTTCATGGGTGTATGTTTCGTAAGTTACCTAATCGATAAGGGAATTTGAGATTTCAATTTCCACTCATTTGGCTTTACACATATTTCATTGATTATATTACCCCAAGATTATGTGTGGAATCACTATTCATTTGATTATGTCATAATTTCCACTCCCCTTCCTGTGGATAGAAGTTTGATACACATAATCACTCCATTGGTAATTCTCAAGTCATTGATATGAATTTGATAAGAGTAATTTTAACTCATTCTCCATTTGTTGAGTTAAACATCCAATTCGTTGGTATTGTTTTTACAAGAATATGTGTGAATGTCCTTTGATTGTTTTACACTGAATATCCAATCATATTTAGTGTATTTATATTTTTCACACATAATTATGTCATTAATTTATCCTTAACCTAAGGATACAACCTTTTCGAGAAATTTCATCTCAATTTACATTCCATTGAGACTTCTTTGATGATATACACCAAATCACTTCTATGTGGTGTATATAATGTACTTTGACATAGTATATCATGAATTCCTTTATTCTCATGATATTACAATGTTTTGATTACCTCAATTATTTGTATTCAAGTGTCTCTCTTTTGGTTAGAAACTCTAACCAAAATACCATTTTAAAATGTTTTAAAGAATTATTCTTCTAAATCATGCTCATTAATGTCCATATTTTAAAAATGGTTTTAAGGATTTATTTATATGGACATTAAAGTTTTAAAATTAAAACTCCTTTTAAAAGTTTCAAAGTGGTATGGGACACTTTGATTCAAAAATATACTTTTAAACGGCTTCTTGACAAATAGTGCGACTTTTAAATGTTTTCAAGAAAAGGGGGATATTTCTCTCAAATAGTTTTGATGATTATTTTCATCTATGTCAACATCCTTCATTATTATTGATTGAGGTTAATGTGATACAATACAATCTTCCATATTGTATCGAATGAATTATGTTTGACTGTGGATGTGCTATTTTTATACCATTCATGGTTTGTGGTGAAAGTATTGACATTTCGTATGCTAGTTTAATACGAATGTTTACGTTATGTTTAAACCTTTTCATATGGGAATGCATTGGACTTAATAAGTGACGGGTGGAGCCCGCTATAGCTCCTTGATGCATCGGTAGGTCTCATGAGACAAACTAGTGTCTTGGCACAAGGCCTTGGCAAAATCTTATTTGTAGTCTTGGCACGAGGCCTTGGCTATGTGGTTATGATAGTCTGGCATTATGCATTCCATCATTATGAAAGTGGTTATTGATATTGCATGTGATCATTCGACTAGTAGAATATCCATGTGAGTAAGTAAATGGCATTATTTCATTTTACCTTTGCCATTTTATGCTGAAGTTCAAGCTTAAAAGGCTTTTGTTTTAGTTATAAATTGCCTTAAGTGTTTATGCTTATTTATGAAAGCTTCTGCTATAATGTTATCCTTACTGAGCATCCGAGCTCACCCCTTTCAATGTTTTATTTTTTTTTCCCAGGATTATGAAGAAGTAATTTATGAATGACCTGCAGGGATAGTATGAGGGGATATAAAGACAAGATGTTTTTTTTATGATGTAATGTAAAAATCTATGGATGTATCTAGTTATTCCAAGGCTACTAAACTAATCGGTCTTTCGAGACTTGATCTTTCTCGTGATCATGCCAATGTTATGTAATTAATGCACCGACTCTGGGTAGCTGGGGTCGGGGCGTTACAGTTGGTATCAGAGGAAGTTTAGTACAATCCTTGGAAGCTAGATTTAGATAAACTCTGATTAGAGCACATAGACCTAAGATGAAATTTGAGGATTAGTATAAAAGAACTTCCTAGAATTTTGGTATTGTAGAGATTTTGTGAGTTTTCCGAGCAATACATCCCTGTCTGGATACGAGCAGGTAGAGGCGGCTCTGGCACAGATGTACCTAGGGGTAAAACCTGAAAACACCGCTTTGAGCTAGACTCGAACGGGAACTGGTGCACGACAACGGGCCTTGCTGCACTCTTGGTTACGACACTCCCGGGGGATATGCTTAGGATAATTTACATTTTCTTTACAAACCAATTTAAGTAATATATACATAAGATGAGAGTAAATGACCTTGGTTAATCCTAATATGTTTCAAATTGAGAATATGGTGACATTTTAATCTCTAAATGATTTTACAACTACTATTACTCACACAATGCTTTCTGGTTTTAGTCAATGGCTGGATTCCAAGGAAGTCATAGTGACTTTGAGAATGATGTACAAGGTGGGAACGATGGTGGCAATGAGCAACAAAATGGAATGTTGATAGGCGTAAAAGATATCGTCTTTATGCCAAATCAGTTTTCAAAAAATATGATCAACAACATATATATTAACCAACTCCCAGACTCAACAAGGAAGAGAAAGGTGATAAATGATAAGAGCTCCAGCAATGGAGACCATGGAGAAAAGAAACCTCAATTTTCATCATGCAGGAATTGTGGAAAGAGACACCCAGGAAAGTGTCTCAATGGGACAACGAAATGTTTTACGTGCGGGAAGGAAGGACATAAAGTGAAGAATTGCCGAAGAAAAATGAAGAGTACTATGGAAGAAGATAAAAATGGTCCCAAGAGTCCATTTACAGTCATTTGTCGTAAATGTAGGGGACCTGGCCATTACCCGAGTGAATGTCCTATTTTATAGGATATTTTCTTGGTCAAAGAAGAAGCTATGTGGAAATAAATGGCTGGAGAAAAATTTAAAAAGTATTAGCACTCCTTGTTGATGGGTTTGCTTTGGAATAATTTTCTCTTGTATTTGTAACCCCACAGTTTGCCATGTGAGAATGATATTTGAGGAAGAATTGTCTCTTCTCTTGTGGATATAGGTATAAATAACCATTTGGTTTTATATGATCATTGGGGTTTGAGAAAATGATAAGTTATTATAATTTGGGATGAAAATGCAAAGTATGATATAACATTTGTGGTTAAATTATGTTATTTTGAGGAATTTATCTCATTTTGGTAATATTATAAAATATAGTTTTTGAAAAAGGACAACACGTGGACCGTGTGACAACCCATCGCGTCGGACAAAGCCGTGGGAATCGAACCCACAACCAAAGTGCGATTGGGATTTATCGCCTACCACTGGACTACGTGAAGTCCCTGGTTAGTGTGACTATTTTTTTTTGTTAAATGATTTTATTGATCAATAATAAGATGATTTGGGTTCTTATGTCTTATCAAATGAATACCCTTGGTATAGGAAAATGATTTGGTGATTAAGTGATAAATGTTATTTTGGAAGATGTTCGTTTTGTTAGGAACACTATATGCCCAAGGAAAATAGAATACAATGAGGTCTCATTTATAGAGTAATGGTGGATTTTTATCTACATTTTTTTTGTTTATTTATAGTGATTTGGGTTATTTATGGAAATGATTAACCTATAACAGAGAATATGTGATGATTACTTTTAAGTATGTGACTTTAAGAGTATTTGATGTAATTTGGAGATAAAATGTAACATGGGAGACTACATAATCAAATTCTTCTATGTTTTGGGTTTCAATATTAGTTTGGATTATATTAAAGGATTTTAAGGACAATTGGTTATTGAATGGTATCTATTTAACTTTGGGGTATTGTTGGTTTAATTTTAGAAATTAAGATTAGTGCATATTTATCTCAATGAATATCCTTTTGGGGGATCATTAGATCATTCACTAACCATTTTGGTTTTGATTAATATATGGTTTATCCTGCATGGATCATGTGATTCTATAGAAGTTTATTCTAGCTCTTCCAGTGTGACCAAGTTTTCTTGAATACTCATCGTTTAAAAAAAAAATTGAGTTAGTGGTGGAAATTTATTAAAGAATGAAAATCTACTTAAAATTTAAGTATATCTCATAATGTTCTTAGCCAATCTCATAAATAAATTCCCCAACATTAATAAAAGAAACATAGAACAAAAATGTTGTCCTAGATGGTACCTTAAATCATCACAAATTTATGGCTTTGGGATTTTTGGCCTTTTCATAGCCATGTTCTCTACCACTCTCCATCAGATAATTGATGGTTAGATTTCTCCTCCATATCCATATTTTCCTTCATGGAACCCTAGTATGTGTTATTTTCGGTAATCTTCATACTTTCGACTCTTTATTTTAAATAGAGGCCTCATTAATTCATTTTTCGATGTGGGATTTCAACTAAGATATTTTGAAACGTCAAAAATTGTGTTATCCTAATACCCTATGTTTTGTTGAACCGATGGTATTTCAAATCATCATAGATTGATGATTATAAGGACCTCAATTTTACACTTGTTTGTGATTGATGACCTCAATCACCACCTATAAATATTTACGTTTTTCCTCCAATTATATGTCTCTAGTTGCCACCAATGTTCTCCTAATCGAGATCATAATTTGGTGGTGACCCTTTGATTTCTCTTTTTCTCATATTAAGACTAAATTTTAGTAACCCAATTTCCGATGTGGGTTTTCCCACAAATATATTATCTATTTTCAACCTTTTATTTTCGAAGAACAATTTCAAATTGCGAGGACGCAATTTATTGAAGGAGGGGAGAATGTAACACCCCAAGATTTCATAGTGTGTTATTTCTTCAAAATAATTCAATAACTTTCACTACATGCAACACCATGTTCAAGCACACCATGACTTACCAAACAAGACGTTCAAAAGAGGTTATGAATAGTATTAGATAAATTTTAATGTTTATATAATCCTTATAATTTTAGAATCCATATTATGAGTTTCTTAGATATAATGCAAGAACAAATTCATTTTCAGTATCACACTTTTATCAACTTTAATAGTGAACCCTTTTTAAATACTATATTTTAAACTTTTTGACTAAATGGGGAAATCAAAAATTTAAAATGAAACATCCCAAGCTTCCACGGTACGCTTTCTTTGAATAATACAGTAGCGTGTGTTGTACGCAACCTTGAGTTTTAACACACACCACAACCAATCAAACTAGCCGTTATGAATAGTAATACCTAATTTTTGAAATTATATATATTTTATATTTAAAAATGGACTTCATTTTTGGATTCGGAATATCGAAATTATCCTAGGGTGAAATTTTGGTACTTTTCGGATAACTTTTATATTTTGATGAATAGTGAAAATTACTAAATTTTAATTAAAAACAACTTTTTTAATCAAAATAATTAATAGTGATAAATTCTGAATTTGAGTGGTTTTAAAGTATATTTAGAATATATTTTTACCATTTAATATAATGTTGGTCATTGGACATAATTTTACAATTAAACCGAACATAAACGAGTGTCAATCTTTTGATAGTTATTATCTCTTAAAAACACGATTTTTGTTTTGACAGCGGGATTTAATTTTAAATTAATTTCTGCCACTTCTGTGTTTTGAATTTAGGAAAATGGATTCCATATTTGGAATCAGGATGTTAAAATTGTGTAAATAGGTAACTTTTATTTTTAGACATTTTGAATAATTACTGCGGTAAATATTTTATTTACCATGGTTAAGGGTAAATCCGGTAAATAAGGGTTAAAAAAAATAATATTATAATAATACTAAATTACCCTAAAACGTGTCTTAACCCTATTGGTTGATACATGGTCGACCATGGGAATCTTTGGGTCTATTTTGGGACCCCATGGATCCACTTGTAAGTGATAATGACACTTTATTTTAATTTAGTTAAAATGAATACAAAAATGACACAAGCATATATCTTTTAGAACAACAATTGTTACATAGGGTTATATATGTTGGATTTTAGATTATAAATATTCATTAGAAAGATAAAAAGATTTTCTACATAATGATATTTTATTTATAATTTTTAGACATTAAATAATTTATTTTATTTATGACACAATGATGATGCAGTAATTACTATAATAGTGAAAAATTAAAATAATTGATATTATAAATACCCAAATAAATATAATATGAAACTTTTAATGAATTAAACTAATTTTCTAGGATAATATGATATATTAGTATTGATTTAATTGACTTTTTTCGAAGTAATCAATCTGTTATGAGTTTCACAAAAATCAACTATTGAATAGTGTCAAAATTGACATAAAAGAGTTCTTAAAACAAATATTATATTATTAATTGATATTAAATTCCTAAAAATCTAAGGTTCGGCCAAGAGACTTATATTATGATAGGTTAATCATTAATGGACCACTTGGGGGTCGCTTGGATGTATATAGTATGTTTATTAACCATATTATATAAAAATACAAAGAGACATTGTAAAAGTGAAACTAATTAACTTAGAGTTAATACTTAAAGATAAGGTTAATATAAGTACCCAAACCTGTCTAAATTCTATTGGATGAGTTGTTTTCGACCTATCCCCACCTCATCCTTTGAATATTCAACTTTGGAGCCTTTGGAAACCGAATATGAATTTATTATAAATTAATATTTCTAGCTTTTCCAAAGGTGCCCCTCACCCCTCTTATAAAAGGGCACTCCTCCTTCTCATTTCCTCACACCTCTCAAGCCACTTGGCTCGTCCAAACTCTGCCCAACTAAGCTCCCCACATCCCTCTCCTCCTCCTTGAAGCTTCCCCTTAGGCAGAAAGCATTTCAAGAAGTCCTTTGGTTCCAACCAAAGTGAGTTACCTAAATTAAAGGTAACAATTTTCTTTTAAAGTATTTTCATTTATTTTGCTTCTCCAACCCCCAAAATCTTTTTATTTCCTCTCTTTTGTAACAACACCAGTATCCTCAATATACTAGGATGTTGTTATAAGAAGGATTCAAACTACACATTCACACAACTCCATCTAATGGATGATGAACATAATGTTTCTGTGGATGGCAAACTAACGCCTCACGAAACGATGATTGTTCAAATACATCTTACCGCCTCTCATGGTGGCCATTAGGATGGCACTGTAATTAAATATGATATTAATGATATATATTTTATATATAAGCTTCTGTAATTCCATTTTATTTCATACCATTATTCTTTTCATGTTGTATATACATACGATAATTTCATTTGAGGAAGTGCGGACTACCGCCCCCTTAAAATGATATGACTCGTTCATACCACACATGAAACGTATAAAGGATGGTGTAAATGAACTTAAGTAACATATATAAAATATTATATTATACTGGAATAGTAATATACCTATGTATAATTTGGATTCGATTCTTTTAAAATAAAAATTAAATGGAAGTAGCGTTCGTGCGTACGTACGGACTACCGTCTCCACGAACGCGATGAGATTCATTCTCCATCGTATAATTTTATGATTTAAAAATGATGTATAAGAACTTGATACCATTCTGGATATGAATAATATACATCCCATTAATAACGAATATGTCTCACATAACAAAGAATATAAAGTAAAATGAACCCGTTAACACTCGAAATGACGATAATTCTAAAATATTATTAACAAATCAATGATAAAAGATCATATATGATATCATATTAAAGTAAATGATTCTTTTATTATTCAATAACAATTATTTCACCATTATACAGGAGGTAAACCTACCATCGACTAAGGAAAAAGTACAATGTAAGGGTTTTCTTATCTCACTTTTAATTCCGTGAGAATTCCATTGATCGCCACTTAATTATTGCATGTGGTGTATGTGTACTGCCCATGATCGTATTCATTGTGTAATATACTTTAATTTATGGGTATTTACATCATCATGGTATGATACTTCTTTCATGGGTGTATGTTTCGTAAGTTACCTAATCGATAAGGGAATTTGAGATTTCAATTTCCACTCATTTGGCTTTACACATATTTCATTGATTATATTACCCCAAGATTATGTGTGAAATCACTATTCATTTGATTATGTCATAATTTCCACTCCCCTTCCTGTGGATGGAAGTTTGATACACATAATCACTCCATTGGTAATTCTCAAGTCATTGATATGAATTTGATAAGAGTAATTTTAACTCATTCTCCATTTGTTGAGTTAAACATCCAATTCGTTGGTATTGTTTTTACAAGAATATGTGTGAATGTCCTTTGATTGTTTTACACTGAATATCCAATCATATTTAGTGTATTTATATTTGTCACACATAATTATGTCATTAATTTATCCTTAACCTAAGGATACAACCTTTTCGAGAAATTTCATCTCAATTTACATTCCATTGAGACTTCTTTGATGATATACACCAAATCACTTCTATGTGGTGTATATAATGTACTTTGACATAGTATATCATGAATTCCTTTATTCTCATGATATTACAATGTTTTGATTACCTCAATTATTTGTATTCAAGTGTCTCTCTTTTGGTTAGAAACTCTAACCAAAATACCATTTTAAAATGTTTTAAAGAATTATTCTTCTAAATCATGCTCATTAATTTCCATATTTTAAAAATGGTTTTAAGGATTTATTTATATGGACATTAAAGTTTTAAAATTAAAACTCCTTTTAAAAGTTTCAAAGTGGTATGGGACACTTTGATTCAAAAATATACTTTTAAACGGCTTCTTGACAAATAGTGCGACTTTTAAATGTTTTCAAGAAAAGGGGGATATTTCTCTCAAATAGTTTTGATGATTATTTTCATCTATGTCAACATCCTTCATTATTATTGATTGAGGTTAATGTGATACAATACAATCTTCCATATTGTATCGAATGAATTATGTTTGACTGTGGATGTGCTATTTTTATACCATTCATGGTTTGTGGTGAAAGTATTGACATTTCGTATGCTAGTTTAATACGAATGTTTACGTTATGTTTAAACCTTTTCATATGGGAATGCATTGGACTTAATAAGTGACGGGTGGAGCCCGCTATAGCTCCTCGATGCATCGGTAGGTCTCATGAGACAAACTAGTGTCTTGGCACAAGGCCTTGGCAAAATCTTATTTGTAGTCTTGGCACGAGGCCTTGGCTATGTGGTTATGATAGTCTGGCATTATGCATTCCATCATTATGAAAGTGGTTATTGATATTGCATGTGATCATTCGACTAGTAGAATATCCATGTGAGTAAGTAAATGGCATTATTTCATTTTACCTTTGCCATTTTATGCTGAAGTTCAAGCTTAAAAGGCTTTTGTTTTAGTTATAAATTGCCTTAAGTGTTTATGCTTATTTATGAAAGCTTCTGCTATAATGTTATCCTTACTGAGCATCCGAGCTCACCCCTTTCAATGTTTTATTTTTTTTCCCAGGATTATGAAGAAGTAATTTATGAATGACCTGCAGGGATAGTATGAGGGGATATAAATACAAGATGTTTTTTTTTATGATGTAATGTAAAAATCTATGGATGTATCTAGTTATTCCAAGGCTACTAAACTAATCGGTCTTTCGAGACTTGATCTTTCTCGTGATCATGCCAATGTTATGTAATTAATGCACCGACTCTGGGTAGCTGGGGTCGGGGCGTTACATTCTATCCCATGATCTGCTAACACTTCAAGAATGAAAAATTCAACTTCATTTCTTTAAGAGATGAAGTGGAAATTGTTCAAGGCATAAACAACAGTGAGATTGTACCAAAATCAAGTATGTATTTCTTCTAATTAAGAATTTTCAACTTTAGGGAAAGGATATTGAAAACTAAAAATGTTGTCCTAGTTCTATTATATCTGATGAATCAGATGGTACCTTAGATCATCACAAATTTATGGCTTTGTGATTGATGGCTTTTTCATAGCCATGTTCTCTACCACTCTCCATAAGAACTTAATGGTTAGATTTCTCCTCCATATCCATATTTTCACCTATGATCTCTTATGTGGAAACCCAGTGATGAGTTAATTTGGTTAACCATTATGTTTCATACTTCACTTTTTAAAATTAATTTTTAGTATTCCTTTTTACGATGTGGGTTTCTATGAAAGAAACTTTAAAGTAGTAAACTATTTATAACCCTGACGAATTTTGAGGGAGAAATTCATTTTAAGGGGGTTAGAAAGTAACAACCTGAGATTTTATGAGAATTATTCTTTTTAATTTCATTTATGTATTGTGTTGTATGCTACACCAAAATTAGCTTGTGCTATACGCAACGCCGTATTAGCTTGCAGTATACGCAACACTATTCTTGGCTCGTGTTACACACAATTTCAAGTTCGTTTTGTAGAAATTATTCTATGCAACATTATGAATAGATTTTGTTTAATGTATAAATGAAATAAGTTTTGATTATGTTATACGCAACAACAAAGAGATATTTCACTACACACAACCTTGACTTGGATTGCATTACACGCAATCGCGACCTTCCTCGATAGGGTGTGTAGTACGCAATACCGGGTTTCACTAAACAACGATATATTGTTATAATATTATTATGAACTAGACGTTATGAGTATTAGTATCTCCATTTTTAATTTTATAACATTATAATTCATCTTACACATTTTTTATAACATGGTATGAGAACAAAATAAAATTTTCGGGTAAAATAAGTATTTTTCAAAAAATGAAGTTTTTCCGCCTTTTGATGGAGCACCCACATTAAATTTAGTTTTTGACATGTTTATAAGTTCAATTTTACAAAATAAAATTCTTCTTTGGAATCAGGATATAAAAATTTACTTTGGATAACTTTTTCATATTATTCTGATAACTTTCATATTTTAATGAAAAGTAAAAACACGCTATATTTTAATTAAAAACAAATTTTTTCATCGCAATAATTTATATGGTTAAATTATAATATTGAATGGGTTTAAAGTATAAATAGAATATATTTTCACCATTTAATATAACTTATGTCATTATCATTGATTTTACATTAAATTCACATGTAAACTCATTTCAATCTTTTGCAATGTTTTAACTTTTAAAACTCATTTTCTTAACAACGAGATTAATTTTAAATTAATTTCTGAAACTTCTGTGATTTTAATTAGGAAAAATGGATTCCATATTTGGAATCAGTAGGTCCAAATTATGTTAATAGACTACTTTTTTATTTTTGGGCACTATGAATAGTAACTACGGTAAATTTTATTTACCATAGTTAAAGGTAAATTAGGTAATTGAGGGTAAATATAATATTATAAAATTACTCTAACACTTGTCTTAATATAATTGGATGATTATATTTCGTTCTATGGCATATTTTTGGAAAAATGGAATCCATTGGAACCCACAAGGATGTGATTAAGAACTTTAATTTATTTTATTTAAAAGAAAGTGAAATATGTCTCACTCAAACTTTAATAATTAAACTATTTTTAATTTAAGGTTATACAGAATATAAATATAGTTATAAATAATCATTTGAAATTTAAAATGTTTTTATTTATCATGGTAATTTATTTGTAATTTTTAAGAATTATTTATTTATCTTATTATCTTATACATTAATGATGCAGAAATTATTTATTTAGTGAAAAATCAATAATATAGTTTTTATTGAAATAATAATACACCTACAAAGGCCAAAAAACCTGACCAATACTTATTGGTAGTGTATATATAAACCCTAAGTATCAAATTTCCTAATTGGTGACCATTTGGAACCTTATAAAGAATATTATGACACTTATATTATTTTATTTTAAATGATTCCAAAGTTGTCACCTTCATAATTTAATAAATATAACAATTTACATGTTGTGATTTTAAGATGATAAATTCGAGTTAAAGTATTATTATAAAATATATGATATTTATCTTCATCATAGGATTTTATTTTTAATTTTTATGCAACATATAAGTATATTAAATAATTATACAAACATGTTGTACTAATTATTTTATTAAGAGATATACCCAATAAATGGTTTTAAAAATATTAAAATAAATATTATATGAACTATTTAATATGCTCCACGAATTTTCTAGACAAATTTGACATGTTAGGAATCAATTAAATATTTTTTTATAATATATCCTATGTTTGGTTTTTATTTAAATTAAAATAAACGAATAATGTCAACATTGACATTATTGATATTTTATAAAAATAACATATTATAAAATTGTTTAAAAATCAAAAAAATATTTAAAAATTATAAATTGAAATTTATATGGTCCAAAATGTCATAAAATATCCAATTATGGACAATTCACAACACATAAGTAATTATTTATAACAATTGAAAAATTAGAATCTTATTACCACAAATAAAATTAAATAGATTAAATAAGAATAAATCAAGTTGATAATGTTTAAAATAAATTACCAACATGTATAAATTTTATTGGTTGATAATATTTCAACCCTATATCATCTAATATTCGGATTTGAGTCATTTTTGGTGGTTTTTAATTGAGGTTGAATTTATTATAAATTAATATTTCTTATGTTACCAAAGGTGGACCTCTCCTCCCTTATAAAAAGGGAACCCCTTCCCTCTTCTCTTGACACCCTTTTGAGCCTTTAAGCTCTTCCAAACCCTACCAATTCATCTTATAAACCTCTATAGTTATATCATAGATGTTCTGGTCTCCTCAAAAGACCAACTCTAGAGCCCTAAGAAGAAGTTTAAAGGAGGTGCATTGAGGAAGAGGTAATCTCTTCTACCGACTCTTTCAAGTTTCTTTCTTCTTATTCTTCCTCTTCTTTATTTGTTTCATTATAAAGTAATAAAATCAGTATTACTTATATACTGATATTTTATTATAAATATTAAACAACCCTATTTCATCTTCTATCCATCCTATGGAAAATGAAATCACCACGCGTGCGTACGTACAGAATACCGTCTCCACGCTGTGGTGTAATCTGTTTTCCACCACCTCCTTACTTGGATGGGTATAATGGTGTAAAGAATAACTATATAAGATTATTATAAAATCATATTGATTCTAAGATATTATATCATCCACTACAATTCCATTCAATAAATATGGGAACGATATCATCGCTCGTGCGTACGTACAGATTACCATCTCCACGACGCGATGAGATTCATTTTCCATGTAAAAAATTAAAGAATGATTATAAAGTATATATAATAAGTAATAATGAAATATATCACATATTAATGATACTTTATTTATTTATATTTTATTTAATTACATCTATTAAATTTAATAAGGAAACTAAAACAACGTTCATGCGTACGTACGACCTACCGTCTCCATGATGGATGTATTTCTTTCCATTTATCAATCTATTATATATATGTATATTCTGAATATATATTATATATAAATCATGTTTTATATTATGGAATTAATTAATCATGATCTAAGTAATCATATGAATAATTACAAGTCAAAACACGAACGATAAATGAAACGATTTTACCCAAAACACTGCTTTAACATGGAATTGACAAATGAACGGATAATATAAAGTCGTAAGTGAATAATATATGATATCATAAATATTATTATGGTTATGTTACAAGTTAATAATATGTTTAAACCCACTATACATGAGTCTCGGACACATATGGAAGAAATTGGACAAAAGGTAAGGGATAATTATTCCAATCTCATTCTTCTCCAAGATTGTTTATTCGTAAGTATTTACTAGGGTTATATTTTTCATCCATGACCATAAAAATGTTTTCATAAAGTGTTTAATATTATTACATTTATTTTTAAAGTCATTTTTACCCCTCTTTCACTTTTAATTTGTGTTATGGAAGGAATCTTTATTTTGTTCACCATACGTGGTACTTTTTGACTTTTCCGACAAAAGTACGAGGAGAATGTTTTTTTAACTTATACCGCATGAACGAATTTTTATAGTTTCATAATACCTAATTTTCATGAAGATTACTATACAATATTTCATGATTATTTTCAAAAAAATACTTTTCTTTTAAAAATGAATGGAATTTTGTGAAAAGAAAATGATTTTTAAGAAGAAAGGATATTTTCCTCAAGAATTCATTTTAAGTGTTTTATCAAAACCATTTTCCATCTAAGATGAAATTATTTCATATGTGTATGTTTAAAGTATAATTTATCTATGATTTACATGGTTTCACTTTTCTTATGATGAAATGATATCCATTTGTTTTATATGGATTATGTTATAATGGGATGATGTTTATGAAACCCATTTTACTCTTTGGGTTATGATGAATGATTTATGTTTATTTTGTGGAACAAGTAAGAATTATTTAATTATGAGATGGGTGGGACCTATATCTCCCTCCAATGCATTGGGTAAAGATTTATATCTCATGAGATATACATGGCTGGAATGGTAAGTTAATCCGGTTCAGTGTTACAGGACTGGAATGAGGAGTGAACTCGATTCAGAAAGGGACTTTGTCCACTAAGATGGTATTGGAAGCAATGCCTTGGCTACTATGGAAATCATATCATGTGATTAGTGGTTTTACACAATTACATGATTTATTACCATGCTATTTTATGATGATTGATGTTCCATTATGATCTATACCTTATGTACTACCATATTTTATGTCATTGCTCAAGATTTTGATGTTTAAACATTATGTTCTTGTTTTTAAGTTCAAATGTATATGGTTTGTTTTATTTTCTCCATGCTTACCCTTACTGAGCATTTGAGCTCACCCTTTATGTGTTTTCTTTTCCCCAGGATATAAAGAAAGGTTTTAGGTAAGAAAACCAAAGGGGAAGATCTTTATGGGAGATTTTGAAGATCTTTCACCATGATTAGAAGATTATGTTCCGAGTTTCCAAAGACACTAAACTATTACGGTCCTTGAGTGTTGGTTTTTGTTATGTATTAAGTATTATGCAAAAGTAATGTAATGTCCATGTACGTCAAGTTTGGGGTCTCTATAGGTATAATTGAGAAACCTCATCAACTTTTATTTGACTAGAAAAATGATTTATTATGAATATTTCCCTCCACTTGGGAAACAAGAACCACTAGTTTAAGAAATCTAACTAAAGCCAACACAGACAGTGGTACACTAGGAATTACTAGATTCTCTTACAACTCAAATGGATGATATGAAAGATCTATGTCCACTAGTACAACTAAATAGTGAACTATATCCTAATTGGGTGGACTTTAATCCTTATCTTTCCAAAACATTGAGAATCCAAATTTATTAATATTAAATGAAATGGGCGATATAGAGAAACATCACACTGATTTTTCTTCCTTATGTGGCCCAACATTGGGAAACTCTAAAAAAAGTGAATGATAAACATATATAATACATTAAAACCTTAAAAGTTCTTACATTTGATTGGTATAATATCCTTGATAGTGGTTTTATTTCAATATTGAATTATATTCATCTAAAATTACTCTACCAATTCAGAACTATTCTAAGGAAAAAAACTATCCATGGCCACTCCAACTAGAATCAGCAAGAGAATGATATGGTCATGGATTTAATTACAAGATGGAAGGGTTTAGAATACTTATTATAAATACATATTATATAGGAATAATTAATTGAAATTTATGTGGATAACCTATAGGATGAGTTATCAAATACACTCATCCACATGATTTAAAATGGGTAGTTATGAGAGTTTATGACTGTAACAAAATGTTTAGAGTATTTTATTTCCATAAGAAATTAAAGAGTTCACTAATAATCCCTATTATAGAAAAATGAAGTTGAGAAAATAAGAAATAATTTTTTTACCCTCATTCTAATATGTTTGATGAAACATGACAGTGAAATAAGACATGATAGAAATTATTCCTTTTATAATGATTATGTTATATGGTAATCTATCTCTTCCATATAGAGGAAATTGATTATATTTATTAAAATTAAGAAACTAGGTGATTTGTAAAGAATGATCACTTGAATTGTATCTATTACCATTTTATATTGGGTCACATGGTCTATGAATTCGTTGTCTTTAAGTATATACTGAAAAAAAAGTTAATGATGTTCAAGTACAATTAGAGAGACCCATATCACATGTGACATGTATATCATCAATTCTCCCTGAATGTGTAGAAGAATGGAAAAAAATCCCAGTATCGTAATACTAAAATGTTTGATTAGAAAATGATCTATAATATAGTGAATCATACATAATTAATCATCATGTCATGGATAAATAAACTAGTCATGACCCAAATTCACTCCACAACACTGTCTGTAGAACCTTTTACTTCACAGTCACCAATGATCTGATGAAACCAACATAGGAGAGAAAAATATAAATAAGGTTCCTCAAGGATTATAAAACTACTATAAAATCTCATGGAATTTATTCCCCCTTCATCAGAAGAATGTAAACCACCCCACCGAACTAGACCATGGACATAATCTCACCAAATGAGACCATGAGAATAATCCCAACAAACATGACCATGGGCACTATCCTTCCAAATGATACAATGGTAACCATCCCACCAAAAAGATCATGGGAACCATCCCACCAAACAATACTATGTGGATCATCCTAGAAAATATAACCATGGTCACCATACCACAAAATGAGACCATGGGAACCATCCCCCCAAATAAGACTATGGGAACTATCCCATTAAATTCTACCATGGGGGATACCCCATCAAATGAGACACTCTTCTAATCATAAAAACTAATTTTCCTTAGTTAATGTTTTTTGAGTGATGTATAAGAATACTTAGGAAGAATATTTTTATAAATTGGGATCCTCACTTTAAACCAATAAGGTATTCACCAGGTCATAATAATTTCCACCTTATCCCAATGTGTATACTTTTTATAGACACAATCAATCAATAATACAATAATTTGAGGATCAATAGGATTAACATCCTATAATCATAGAATTGGTAAAGAATAGTTGAGTGATACCCCATCATCCTCTTGAGAAGAAATATTTAATCCTATTGATTCATGAGAGTGAAATGTTTGTAGATCATGTGCGCAATGTTAAAGGTTAATCTAGTCACTAGGGAACCCATTTGGGATTCCACCACCAACCGAGTATTATGAAATAGTGATTGGTAAGAGCATTTTAATTTATTCTTCTATTCAACGACATAAAGATATCATGGTTTTCTACAATGAGGATCATATCTCCCAATTATAGTGAGAAAATAAAAAATATATGGAACATAATTATAGTGTTTCCTCTAGGATTTTTCCCCATGAGGAAATTCTAGCATCTTTTTATAGTATTCTTTCTTATAGTGAATTACCCTAGACCACAGAGAAATGGAATTTTTATATTATTTACCCCCTCATTAGGAGCATTCTGAACATAGTTTGAACTCAGTAATCACTATAAAATACCTAAGACATTTATAATTTTCCTATGTAGGGGTGGAACCATCAATGTCATAGTTATGAATTAATTCTATATATACCACCAAATTTCATGAGATTAAGGCACCACTACCCAGATTTCAAATTAGGAAATATTCTCATATTGATCAAATCATATATGAAATGCATTGGAAACCATGTTTTCAATTTAGCAAGGGTAGATAAATAAAATTATATTCCTTTAAACCGGATAATTTTTTTTGAGTAATTCACCCATATCTTAGACAATAATTTTATTGATCTCCCATGTATCGAGATAACCAAGGAGGGATATTTGAAAGATCATTCTAATTATTATCCTAACCATCAATAGTTTGGGCATATAATTGAGAGTCACTTCATCTTCAAGGATTAGATTTAAAAGTAGATAAATGATGGGATAATGGAGTTAGAAACATACAAATCTATACTTCAACCTTGTGAACATCATGATAAGAATACATAAAGTGTACCAAAGAATTAGTTCCATCCATATATCAATGGAATATGAAACAAGGAATATTATTTTATCCTTGAAAAAGTGTCTTCATACTTCATTTATTCATTAGAGAATAATTTTCTTAAGCTACTAGGAATAAACTGAATGAAGGAAGATGTTATAATAGATTAACTTAATTATTATTCCTACCACCAGATTTTGGGATATATAGTTATTTAGTTTTTTCTTTAAATATTCTCTCTATAAGTATATAAACAAAGGATTGATCAAGTATGAGGATCTAGAGTCTCATATGACATGTATGTGTGTTATTCTAATTCCATAAAAAGCCTCATGCCTGATGATCCATGTCAAATGAACAATGTTCTTACTGTATGAATCTAAACTATATAAAAAAAGGCCATCATTAGAAGATCCTAAACTGTATGACATATATTATTCATGATATTAATTTAAGCTATATGGTGAATAATCTATCTTATATGAACTTAAATTATTTTGAGTATCATGTAGTAAATGACCTCAAAATTCATGCCCCATCCTTTGTTCAAGGGATAATTCTCCATAGGATCCTCCCATTTTCTTCAGAAGTGTTGAAATCCATGTTGAAATCTATTTTTATCTCATATTTTAAAGATTTTATATTACCAATGGCCAAGATGTACCCCATTATATATTGATATCTCACTCTATTTCTTATGAGGTTTAATTTACCCTCATCTTACATTATGGTATATTCATTTTTCCCAAATAAACATATCAACACATGATGGTATAACTATAGTGTATTCCATACACTTTTGTACATATCCTCTTCCTCCACACCTACTTCATTAATCTGATTTAATAATCACTATCAACCAAATGCATTGATTTGGGATACTCCTATTTTAAGCCTAAATTCCTTGAGTCAAGGTACTCCTCTTGTAAACCCATAAAAATGAGTTGACATTATCCTATTAATTTAATATCTCATATAAATTTATAACGAGATAATAAAATCATCTAAATTCACCTTCTTAGAGTAAATAGTGAACAACATAGTTTCCTTTGAGCCACTAAGTAACCACAAGGGCTTGTTTTTGGTCATGAAGGAATGTTACCCAAAATCCATGTGCTACTTCCTAATAAGTGGTTGTGGTTCTCTATTACTAAAATTTTAACTAGTTCAACCATTCAACAATAAATTATCTTTGATTTAGAAATTATAAGATAATATTTAGTGCAACCTTATCCTCAATGTCCTATAAGATTTGAAATTTCTCAAAGTTGTATGCCTTTATAGATTACAGATACTACCGAAGAGGCTCCAAGTCACATGAGCATAAACTATGTGTAATTTTGGTCAAATATTTGTGAACTTAATCTAAAAGTATCACAAGTACTTAATATATAAATATAAAGAACATAACATAATTCCATTACTATATGAATTAAACCACATAACACCAGGTCCTTAACATAAGACATTAAATAGTATGACATGAGGTCTTTACCTATTGACCATGAACTATATAGTAAATAATACATTCCAAATTACTTTAATCTATCTGGAGTGGTCTATCACACATTAAATTAAATTTCATAGAGTAATATATTCAATGTGACCTCAAATTGAGAAATCATCCACTTATGATAGAGACCAATCCATGTAATAATTCTCTTTCATAGAAGATTTGATGACTATGGTAACAACTTCCTGACTTGATGGATTAGTTCACCTAACCAATGATAAAAATGAAAATTTTATAAAAATACATGTTTATTTATTCCCATTAACATATAATGCATAGAAAAATCTAGATATATCATCATACTCCTAGCCAAAAATTTGATTTCAAGGTCTAATTCTATCCCAATGATGAGACCATTACCAATTCATACTGGTTTTCATTATTTATAACCTCAATAGGGAACCCATACATTTATCCCATTATCTCCTATATATGAGCTACATCTTTGAAAATTACCCCTTAATAGAACTATGTGTGTCTTGTTTCATATTACTATATGATACAAAATGATGCATATATTTCCCATTATAGGACCAATTATAAATTTTATCATTCTTAAACCCCCACTAAATGTATGTTCCCTATATTCACACAAATTCAATTTCTTCCCTATCATCGGATATGTCACCACATATTTTTTCAATTCTATATACCTTAAAATTCATACACTATTAATCAAAGCTATGTGACCATGATATTTAGTCACTAATGGTCAAAGTTGTATGACCATAAACTTCAAATACTATTTTTGAAAAGCCGTATAAACAGAAACTTAATCCCCATGCGGTCTAAATTTCAAGAAATTAAAATATAAATGAAATATATATAAAGTATTATTAGTTTTAAAACATGTAAAGAGATATATAGTAAAATTCAAGCCTCCACCCATTAGTCCATTCCTTTTTATATATTAGAAAAAATTTAGAGCATACAAAACATAAAAAGAAGAAGAAAGGCTTGTTTGGTTGAAAACTCATAATGGGTGTCATGATAAAAAGAAAGTACCTTATCATTAATCCATTAAATTTTATATATTAATAAATATTTAGAGAATAAGAAATATCAAAAGCAAAAGAAATAATTTTTAGATAGAAAACCTGTAAAGGGTGGACTAAGAAAAAATCATTTCTTCACTCATTTAGCCTCCTAATTTTATAGAAAAAATACAGATCTAAAATGGAAAAGACATAAAACTTTTAGAGACCAAAACTTGGCCTTCAAAAAATTAAATATATAGCTATTATACCTAGTGTTCAGAGAAAAAGTTAGAGAAATTCTCATTTTCCACCCACACAAGAGCTAAAATTGTGACATAGGTACATTTTTTATTATGATAAAGATACCTCTTAATATGAAACATATGATACCATTAAGGTGATCAAATACTCAAACTAGGCTTTTTAATATAACTTCAACCTAAGAATTCGTTCAATACATAGTGGTATAACCTTTAAGGTTGTTGAACCCTTACTGAATAACATTTTATCCAAAAATACAACTTCTTAACTTTGATTTCTAAATCACTACCAACCAATATTTGTTGAGTCAATATTCTTCTCTTGGAATCCCAATACCTTGAGTGTATCATATTGGTTCCCCATTTCATTTTAATTGGTATTGAGTGTACATGATTCTAAAAATGACTCATATACTTTTTAATTATATCTTTTCCAGATATCCAACATACCAATCAAAGACATGTTTTCATCCCAAGGAGAAGACCTTATAACCCAATGTGTATTTCTTAATGGTAGAGTGGTAGTTTTCCATTACCACTGGATAAATTATTCCCATGTTTATTTATTTCTCATATACTTAGAAATTATTATGTTACAATTTACACATTTTATAACCCAACTGTTTAGGTATATTCAAATACCCTTATTGTTACACATTCAGAAATTATACCTATTTTTAATAAAATAGTAGGATATCCTACTTTTGTACCCTTCCATATCTAGGCATATATTTTTTATTAAGAATAAAATCCCATGAATCAAGATACTCCTCTGGTAATCCAAAATGACTTGAGTTGAGATACACCACTTAGTTTCCTAAATTCCTCGATTTTAGATACTCGTCTTGGAAACCCTATTGTCCTCTTAATAAATTCTAATTAGGTACTGAGTTCCTCATCACATGACCTTAAACTACATGACTCAATGTTCTATCTTACATGACCTTATACTAAATAGAGTGATTTATTCTCTATGACATGATTCCCTTAAATATGATCAATATTTTCATAAGAGTTTCTAGTTTATGGGTTTACTAGTTCACATCAGGTTTTGAAAAACAAGCCTAAACTAGGATGAAATATTTTTATTATATCTTATGCACGAGTCTATTCATCATAGATACTTTGTTCCAAGAATTATATATAACTTGGTTCATATTATTACAAGATATAGAGTGATATTTAGAGAACTTATCCTAGAACAAGTTGAAAATGTAACTCATAGTGTATGGTCTCCTTGTTCATGTTTCGTTATTGACAATTACCATACAATAGGGAACCTTATATAGAACCCTAGATCTCATATATAAGGTATAAACATAAAGGTTCCTCTGGTTATGATCCCATATAAGAATGAAATTACCCTATCATGAACTACATGTGTCTTGATTCCTATTCTCACAAGATATGCTATGATGTTGATATCTCCTATATTAGATCTAGATAAAAATTACACTTTCATTCCATTACCCTTACCATAATAGTATTTTGGAATACCAGTCAAGGTATATTATTCCTTTATTAACCCTTTACTAGGGTTTAAAAATACATGAGTTTATATTCTCCCAATGAAAATTAAAAATCATTAATTCAAGATTCTCTTATAGGCAATACAAATTCTTTGGGCTAAAGATCATCCTCTTCGTGACCCATACATTTTGAGTCAAGATTCTTTTCTTGGTGATAATAATTCTTGAGTTGAGATCCTTCTCTTGGTGAAAATCCTCTCATTGGTGATTCACATCAAGAAGCCTACATGATGTGAAGGTAATATGCTGAAGTGCCCTATATTATCACATTGTCATATTATTTGTATTCCAAATGAACCAAATTGGGGGGGGGGGGGTATTTTTTTAGAATAAAAAAATGTTTTCTATGAACTTTTCTAAGGAAAATCTATAGATATTTTAACTTATAATGAGTTTCCAAATTTTGGTCTCATTCCCAATAGAAATTCATGCCAGTTCCTAGGTTAACACTCACCCTACCTTATATACTATTTTAAGGATACCCTACCTTGTATTCCCTTATTTATGTGCCCCTCCTTTCATGCCCTTTTATATGTGCCCTACCACAAGCATCCTTATGGATAACCTAGGTGCTCGTGTGATTATATCTCATGGATGAGAACCTAGAACCTAACTAACTAGGCACCGATAACTTGGGAATTGTAGAAACAGAGAATTCGATTACCTTCATGCCACTTTGTCCAGGCCTCCACCACAACCACCCACATTATCCATGAATCCTTCTTGGTTGGAATATTTTTCAAGGTTGAGTACCTAAGAACATATTCACTCAGGAATCCTACCTCAGTGCTCACTTCTGTAACACCCCAAGATTTCATAGTGTGTTATTTCTTCAAAATAATTCAATAACTTTCACTACATGCAACACCATGTTCAAGCACACCATGACTTACCAAACAAGCCGTTCAAAAGAGGTTATGAATAGTATTAGATAAATTTTAATGTTTATATAATCCTTATAATTTTAGAATCCATATTATGAGTTTCTTAGATATAATGCAAGAACAAATTCATTTTCAGTATCGCACTTTTATCAACTTTAATAGTGAACCCTTTTTAAATACTATATTTTAAACTTTTTGACTAAATGGGGACATCAAAAATTTAAAATGAAACATCCCAAGCTTCCACGGTACGCTTTCTTTGAATAATACAGTAGCGTGTGTTGTACGCAACCTTGAGTTTTAACACACACCACAACCAATCGAACTAGCCGTTATGAATAGTAATACCTAATTTTTGAAATTATATATATTTTATATTTAAAAATGGACTTCATTTTTGGATTCGGAATATCGAAATTATCCTAGGGTGAAATTTTGGTACTTTTCGGATAACTTTTATATTTTGATGAATAGTGAAAATTACTAAATTTTAATTAAAAACAACTTTTTTAATCAAAATAATTAATAGTGATAAATTATGAATTTGAGTGGTTTTAAAGTATATTTAGAATATATTTTTACCATTTAATATAATGTTGGTCATTGGACATAATTTTACAATTAAACCGAACATAAACGAGTGTCAATCTTTTGATAGTTATTATCTCTTAAAAACACGCTTTTTGTTTTGACAGCGGGATTTAATTTTAAATTAATTTCTGCCACTTCTGTGTTTTGAATTTAGGAAAATGGATTCCATATTTGGAATCAGGATGTTAAAATTGTGTAAATAGGTAACTTTTATTTTTAGACATTTTGAATAATTACTGCGGTAAATATTTTATTTACCATGGTTAAGGGTAAATCCGGTAAATAAGGGTTAAAAAAAATAATATTATAATAATACTAAATTACCCTAAAACGTGTATTAACCCTATTGGTTGATACATGGTCGACCATGGGAATCTTTGGGTCTATTTTGGGACCCCATGGATCCACTTGTAAGTGATAATGACACTTTATTTTAATTTAGTTAAAATGAATACAAAAATGACACAAGCATATATCTTTTAGAACAACAATTGTTACATAGGGTTATATATGTTGGATTTTAGATTATAAATATTCATTAGAAAGCTAAAAAGATTTTCTACATAATGATATTTTATTTATAATTTTTAGACATTAAATAATTTATTTTATTTATGACACAATGATGATGCAGTAATTACTATAATAGTGAAAAATTAAAATAATTGATATTATAAATACCCAAATAAATATAATATGAAACTTTTAATGAATTAAACTAATTTTCTAGGATAATATGATATATTAGGATTGATTTAATTGACTTTGTTCGAAGTAATCAATCTGTTATGAGTTTCACAAAAATCAACTATTGAATAGTGTCAAAATTGACATAAAAGAGTTCTTAAAACAAATATTATATTATTAATTGATATTAAATTCCTAAAAATCTAAGGTTCGGCCAAGAGACTTATATTATGATAGGTTAATCATTAATGGACCACTTGGGGGTCGCTTGGATGTATATAGTAAGTTTATTAACCATATTATATAAAAATACAAAGAGACATTGTAAAAGTGAAACTAATTAACTTAGAGTTAATACTTAAAGATAAGGTTAATATAAGTAACCAAACCTGTCTAAATTCTATTGGATGAGTTTTTTTCGACCTATCCCCACCTCATCCTTTGAATAGTCAACTTTGGAGCCTTTGGAAACCGAATATGAATTTATTATAAATTAATATTTCTAGCTTTTCCAAAGGTGCCCCTCACCCCTCTTATAAAAGGGCACTCCTCCTTCTCATTTCCTCACACCTCTCAAGCCACTTGGCTCGTCCAAACTCTGCCCAACTAAGCTCCCCACATCCCTCTCCTCCTCCATGAAGCTTCCCCTTAGGCAGAAAGCATTTCAAGAAGTCCTTTGGTTCCAACCAAAGTGAGTTACCTAAATTAAAGGTAACAATTTTCTCTTAAAGTATTTTCATTTATTTTGCTTCTCCAACCCCCAAAATCTTTTTATTTCCTCTCTTTTGTAACAAAACCAGTATCCTCAATATACTAGGATGTTGTTATAAGAAGGATTCAAACTACACATTCACACAACTCCATCTAATGGATGATGAACATAATGTTTCTGTGGATGGCAAACTAACGCCTCACGAAACGATGATTGTTCAAATACATCTTACCGCCTCTCATGGTGGCCATTAGGATGGCACTGTAATTAAATATGATATTAATGATATATATTTTATATATAAGCTTCTGTAATTCCATTTTATTTCATACCATTATTCTTTTCATGTTGTATATACATACGATAATTTCATTTGAGGAAGTGCGGACTACCGCCCCCTTAAAATGATATGACTCGTTCATACCACACATGAAACGTATAAAGGATGGTGTAAATGAACTTAAGTAACATATAAAAAATATTATATTATACTGGAATAGTAATATACCTATGTATAATTTGGATTCGATTCTTTTAAAATAAAAATTAAATGGAAGTAGCGTTCGTGCGTACGTACGGACTACCGTCTCCACGAACGCGATGAGATTCATTCTCCATCGTATAATTTGATGATTTAAAAATGATGTATAAGAACTTGATACCATTCTGGATATGAATAATATACATCCCATTAATAACGAATATGTCTCACATAACAAAGAATATAAAGTAAAATGAACCCGTTAACACTCGAAATGACGATAATTCTAAAATATTATTAACAAATCAATGATAAAAGATCATATATGATATCATATTAAAGTAAATGATTCTTTTATTATTCAATAACAATTATTTCACCATTATACAGGAGGTAAACCTACCATCGACTAAGGAAAAAGTACAATGTAAGGGTTTTCTTATCTCACTTTTAATTCCGTGAGAATTCCATTGATCGCCACTTAATTATTGCATGTGGTGTATGTGTACTGCCCATGATCGTATTCATTGTGTAATATACTTTAATTTATGGGTATTTACATCATCATGGTATGATACTTCTTTCATGGGTGTATGTTTCGTAAGTTACCTAATCGATAAGGGAATTTGAGATTTCAATTTCCACTCATTTGGCTTTACACATATTTCATTGATTATATTACCCCAAGATTATGTGTGGAATCACTATTCATTTGATTATGTCATAATTTCCACTCCCCTTCCTGTGGATAGAAGTTTGATACACATAATCACTCCATTGGTAATTCTCAAGTCATTGATATGAATTTGATAAGAGTAATTTTAACTCATTCTCCATTTGTTGAGTTAAACATCCAATTCGTTGGTATTGTTTTTACAAGAATATGTGTGAATGTCCTTTGATTGTTTTACACTGAATATACAATCATATTTAGTGTATTTATATTTGTCACACATAATTATGTCATTAATTTATCCTTAACCTAAGGATACAACCTTTTCGAGAAATTTCATCTCAATTTACATTCCATTGAGACTTCTTTGATGATATACACCAAATCACTTCTATGTGGTGTATATAATGTACTTTGACATAGTATATCATGAATTCCTTTATTCTCATGATATTACAATGTTTTGATTACCTCAATTATTTGTATTCAAGTGTCTCTCTTTTGGTTAGAAACTCTAACCAAAATACCATTTTAAAATGTTTTAAAGAATTATTCTTCTAAATCATGCTCATTAATGTCCATATTTTAAAAATGGTTTTAAGGATTTATTTATATGGACATTAAAGTTTTAAAATTAAAACTCCTTTTAAAAGTTTCAAAGTGGTATGGGACACTTTGATTCAAAAATATACTTTTAAACGGCTTCTTGAAAAATAGTGCGACTTTTAAATGTTTTCAAGAAAAGGGGGATATTTCTCTCAAATAGTTTTGATGATTATTTTCATCTATGTCAACATCCTTCATTATTATTGATTGAGGTTAATGTGATACAATACAATCTTCCATATTGTATCGAATGAATTATGTTTGACTGTGGATGTGCTATTTTTATACCATTCATGGTTTGTGGTGAAAGTATTGACATTTCGTATGCTAGTTTAATACGAATGTTTACGTTATGTTTAAACCTTTTCATATGGGAATGCATTGGACTTAATAAGTGACGGGTGGAGCCCGCTATAGATCCTCGATGCATCGGTAGGTCTCATGAGACAAACTAGTGTCTTGGCACAAGGCCTTGGCAAAATCTTATTTGTAGTCTTGGCACGAGGCCTTGGCTATGTGGTTATGATAGTCTGGCATTATGCATTCCATCATTATGAAAGTGGTTATTGATATTGCATGTGATCATTCGACTAGTAGAATATCCATGTGAGTAAGTAAATGGAATTATTTCATTTTACCTTTGCCATTTTATGCTGAAGTTCAAGCTTAAAAGGCTTTTGTTTTAGTTATAAATTGCCTTAAGTGTTTATGCTTATTTATGAAAGCTTCTGCTATAATGTTATCCTTACTGAGCATCCGAGCTCACCCCTTTCAATGTTTTATTTTTTTTCCCAGGATTATGAAGAAGTAATTTATGAATGACCTGCAGGGATAGTATGAGGGGATATAAAGACAAGATGTTTTTTTTTATGATGTAATGTAAAAATCTATGGATGTATCTAGTTATTCCAAGGCTACTAAACTAATCGGTCTTTCGAGACTTGATCTTTCTCGTGATCATGCCAATGTTATGTAATTAATGCACCGACTCTGGGTAGCTGGGGTCGGGGCGTTACAACTTCACTCAAGACTCTTACTTGATTACTACTTCTCCTAGGATAACTACTTAGGTTATCACTTCACCTAGGATCCCACTTCACCCAAGTCACCTACTCAATAACACACCTTTCCTAGGTTACCTAACCAGGTTCCCATTGGTCCATACTATAAGGGCTCTAATGCTACAACCTCGATTAGGATAAGAGAAAAATATGGTCTTAGGTCTCCATCATAATACCTCAAATTAATTTACTAACCCCTATAAAACATTGAGTGTCACACTATAAACATTTCTAGATGGTTCAAATAAGATATGGGTTTCAATACATATGAACCCTAATTATCACTATAATAAATTGAATCGAGATACTTCTATTGGTTCCCAATATTCATTGACATAACACACATGTCATGTTAAAACTAAAAGAGCCAATTCAAAGTAAGTCCTACAATAACCATTTATAGGCATGTTTTATATAGTAGTCCACTATTCATAAATTTAAATTACTTAGAAGCAGTAATGGAAGAATTATCTTAATAGGAACCACCATGGGGATTATCATGTAAGAAACCATGATTTTACCATGTATTTTCCTTCAAATAAAACACTGTGTTGAATATCTTACTTTACACACAACACCAAACTAAAATGAGTTGTTATATATTTTATTACAATATAAGAAAAAAATTAATACATTATTAAGATATAATAACAAACTCCAATAAGAAAACCACATGTGTAATAAATAAAAAATTATAAGAAATACACAAAACATATAATCTTTATCCTCATGGTTTTTCTTAAAGATCATAACAACAATCACAAATACTTATAGAAGGCTAAGAAATATAAGTATAATATGAATTTTGGGAGAGAAATAAATAAATATGATAGCACGAATGGCCAGAAGACCTTCATTTTTATTGATTTTTGAAACCCCCATTTCAAGGGATGAGGGGGAACCCTTACAAGGCCCATAGGCTCAGAGATTACAAGGCCCATAGGCTTAGGAGATTACATGACCCGAAGGTCTTAGGGAATTCAACCAGACTATCTACAAGGAACTGCCCCTCCATAGAAATTTATATTTATATATAGGATTTTTTTACCATTATTATAACAAACCAATATTTTCTTATGTAAATATATCATTGTTTTAATATAAAAAACATAATTGTAATACATTCAAGAATTTAAAGATTTAGCATCTTCGAGAAATTAGGCCCATACAACACTTTCACATAATAAAACATAAAGATTATTTTAAAACTTATTCTTTATCCTCCTAAAATATCTCATGTTATCATTAGTACATGAAATCATATGAAGATATAAATCAAAGAAAGGGTCAATCTAAAAGCCTAGTAAGAGGAGGATGAATGGGCATGAGTAAATAATATATGGGTGATAATTATATGATTCAAAAAATCATAAGAATGGGATCACCATCATAATAATGAGGGAAAATATTTAGAGGAATGAAATGTTTCATATGAATAATATTGAAACATCATAAAATAATGGCCAAATAACACATATAGTTGGGAACAAAGTTAGAATCATGTTCACGCATAGCATATGTTCATAAATCATAACATCATAATTGTGAACAAAGTGAGTATAATGTTCACACATAGTATGAATAATCTCATGAGATTTATCAAATTAAAAAATGAATTTTAGGGATATATAATTTCATTCCCACCTTCTACATCATAAAATTCCAATAATTATGCATGCCACATAGAATGTATAACAATCATAGTCATGAAATAAACCCATATAAAAAAATATGTTTCATAAAGGTTTCATAAAAAATAATCTTATGAATAACCATTGGGGTTCCAAAATGAATAAGGTAAATCATATTCTGGAATAAAACATCATCATTATTGAGTAGAGAAGAAACAAATCAAGAGGAGTCATAGATTTGTTTAGGATAAATAAAGTCTTTTTGAAAATTCATTGGAATTGGTTTAGAAATTATTTTGATAGGGTAAGAACATGTATACCCCAGAAATAAAATGGAAAGGATAGTAAAATAAAACTTTAAGGATATTGCAGGAATATACATACTGAAAATAATGTGAAAGGGGAGATAACCCAAAAAGAAGGAGTTAGGTTCAAGAATCACCATACCTTAAATCTCACTTTATTTCATCAATTTTACACCTACTAAATTATAAATATATATTTATTAAAACATATAACCAAAAGTGAATTATGTTGTTTTATGTTATTATTTTTGTATTATAATTACTTTATTCCAATTGATAATATTATTTGTTATAGGTGCAATATTTTGATATTATATTTTCCTTAAAAATAACCCATTTTTTTCGATTTCACTATTTTTAATCAAGGTCATTTATACATAAGTAAAATTAATTCTTAGGGTTTAGAATACATGTAATTAACCATTTATATATTTTATATGATTCATTATAATTATCCATTAGTTTGGTGATAATAAAAGAATCGGTAACATCCTCATTGGCGGTTAACTGACCGTTGATGGGACATTATCAAAAACGTAGGAAGAGAATTATGAAATATAACTAAATTGTAAATAAGATCATTTTTGTAGGTTTAAATAATTAATATAATTATAAAATACTTCTTAATTAATCTTATAATATTTTGGTTTGAAATGAATTGGTAAAATAATGAAGATTATAGGAAAATAAGAGAAGAGTTGATGAAAACCTACTCTTTTCTCAATGTTGCTTCTTTTGTAAGACATTAAAAACCATTTATGTTTAGATTTTGATTACTCAAAAATGTACCTAAGGATTATAAGGGGATCAATAAAGAGTATTTGGGTAGATTTTTTGATTTGGTATGTTAGGGAGGAGTGTTTTTTCAAGGGAGGGGTGAGGGTTATTTATACTTGGGTAGGGGTATTTTTGAGTTAAAATATTGAATAAAATACTTTATCTAAGGTAAAATTTTTAATAGTGAAATTTTTGTCATTATGTATCACATTTTAATTACATAACACTATTTTATGTCTTAAAAACACTTTATAATATGAATTTATCAGTTTAATCAAAAGGAAAGGTAGAAAAATAAAAAATATTATTTCAATGGAATAATTTAGACTTTAGATTTGGAAAATACTTTCTAGGTTTGAAATTAAGTTTATTATTATTAAATGAACCATTTATCTTATTAAATTTATTTTGGGATAATATAAAAAATTTATAATTTATTAAGTTACTATTTCATGATCATCATGTCATAAAATGTAAAAACCCATAAATTTCAAGGAAATTTTTTTCTTAAATTCTTTGGGATTTTACGAGTACACAGTTTCTGACGACACCTGATTCCGAGGCCCGGTGTGCTCGAAATCAATTTCCGAAGTTTAGCTCGGGTATGTTCAGTGAACGAACAAGTGTGTTTTTCTATCTTTTGAACCGGTGCTCGGAATTGAAATCTAAGGGCACCGATGAAACTGCAGCACCAGTAATTGCTTAAGAGGACCTTTTCCGAAGATGCGTTTGCTCGGGAGGAGATGTTAAAAAATGTGGATTAAATGAAAAGTGAATAAATTTGTGGTACAAAATTTATTTCTTTTTCTAAAGTGGTTTTATCCTACATGGGGGAGTAAGGGTGGGACCCACTAGCATTCTAACTACCCATGTGAGGATAAATGTAAGGTGGGGCCCACACAAGCCCCAACCTTTTTCACTTTCCATAACCCCTTAACCCCCTTGGAATTAAATATGCAACCCTTCCACCTTCTCTCTCTCTCCCTCTTAACTCTTGCCAACACACATTAAAAAATTAATTGAATCACTTTAATTAGTTAATGAGTGTTTTGAATTCTTAAATTTTGAAATGCATGGCATAAACAATTAAAATAAGGGGTGACCTTATTTTAATTTTGTTGGCTTGTTGTGTGGGAATTTGGGAAGAGAGCCTTGTGTGAAGGAAGAATGAAGCTCCTCTAACATCGAAGAACGTCATCCTCTCCGTGAAGAATGAAACCTCTTCGACGTAGAGCACCGAATCCATGAAGATCAACAACGCGCAATCCTCTTCTTCTCTCCGTGACAAAAATAGGAGATGCCACTTCCTCCTCGGGCGCACTTCGACGTCACCTTCCGACGACAACGAACGACACCGCCTCTCCGCAGATCACATCATGAGGTAGGGGTTATTATCGATCAAGTTTTAATCATCGTTGTTCGTTGCTTAAGTATTGGCCGCTTGATATCGTCATAACAGGAGGAGATCAGACCACACAAACACGACCGATTCTAATCCCCTTTTTCCTTGATTGATCATCATTGATGTTTGAGGAAAAGGCAGTGCAGTGCCGTTACACCGCGCAGGGACGTAGAGGACCGCGGCCGGAGTGGGCGGTGGCGGTGGTGTGCGGTGCCGTCGCGCTGCGCCGGTGAGGCCCAAGAAGGCCACCGCCAGGAGCGGGCCGCAAAGGAGGGGCTCAACACCGTCGCGCCGCGCTGGTGAGATGAGCCACAACCTTAGGCCATGGCAGACTAGTAGGGGTGACCAGCTGAGCTGGCCCCCGACGTCTCCAGGAGACGGGACCCCATCTGGGTCCCGCGACGGCTCACAACCGGCCGGCCATAAAGGCCGGACGTTACCCGGAAAACGGGGGGGGGGGGGGGGGGTGTAACCCCCCCGAACTGTTTCTAGGGAGGACCCAACCGGGTCCGCCGTTTTTTGAAACAGGGGGCCGCGCCGCCTTGATATCCCGCTCGGCCAGCGGCCGAGCCACGCCCGGCTTTCGAGCCGGGCCAGCAGCAGGCCACGCGGGCCGGGCAAGACGCAGGCCACGCGGGCCGGGCCGGGCCGCGCCCAGATGGTCCGGGCCACACCCTACCAGTCCGGAACCAAACTCGGGTTGGGTCGACCCAGTTCGGGCTGAGCCAGGGGGGTTGGGCCGGGTCGGGCCGGGCCCAGACCCCCCACTTCGAACCATTTTCGGTCGTTTGCTCATAACATGAGCTAAGAACCTCTGATTGACACACCGTCAGTTGCGTAGGAATCCTTGGAATGAGAAGGTTGTTTAGGTATATTATACTTGAGGTTTAGACGAAGTTTGGGTATGGCCGGGTTGGTTCAAACCTGAAACCAACCGGGCCCTTGGAGCAGAAATGCTTATAACTTAAGGACCGGACGTCCGAATGACGCGCCATCAATTACGTTGAAATACTATTAGTGAGATGGATATTTTAGCTTACTAAAATTGAGGTTTGGACACAGATGGAGTATGTTTGGGTTGGTTTTAGCTTAAAAATCAACTGAGCCCCTCGGACAGAAAAGCCAATATCTCTCAGATCGGGCGTCCGATTGATGCACCGTATGTCACGTTGAGTTACTATTGATGAGACAAGAATTTTGTGATAAATAAACTATGTAATTCCTGAAAGTTGATGTATCGACCCCCTTGGCTCGTGGAGCGGACCCTCCCGGAATCGAGCGTGCTGTGTGTGGGAACCCTAGAGCTGGCAGCGACTGCGACAACGATGACGACTGTACTTGGATCCTACGTGGGTTCAGAAATTATGGTTATTGTACTAGGATACTACGTGGGTTCGACAATGATGACTTTTGTACTTGGATCCTACATGGATTTGGCAGGGGAGACGATTCAGAGGCTACATCTATCATCTCCACCCCTCTTCGTGAGTAGTATACCTATGTGAGCTGAGTCTTGACTTTCAATCATTAAAATAAATATGATTGACTTGATTTCCTATGTGGATTGGGTTGTGCTTTTCTATGTGGACTGGGTTGTACTTGGGCTCGTGAGTTGGATCCGAACTGGAATTGATGACTTAGGTATATGTATGGGCATATACCTAAGTAGAGTTGGTTGATACTTTGTGTTTGTATCTTTCCTTTGTGGTTTATCCTTTCTGGATTCTAGGAGACCTTCGGGGGTCTCTAGGTCCCTACTGAGTATCATATACTCACCCCTGCATGGGCTATTCCCGCACTACGTTGTGTTGGATGCAGACAACAGACAACACTGATCGAGGTAAAGTCTTGTGGAGCAGGACGGTACCTGGAGGTGGACCACCTGGCGGGACGTACATGGAGCGGACGGACAGACCTGAGGTACCAACGAGACGATCTGTACCCACCCTTCAGGTGGGATTTCTAGAGGATGACTCGGTGGTTGCTTTTTACTTTTCAGCTGTTGTATTGTACCTTCATTTGGGTTTGTATACTGGCCCATTTACTTTTTAGAACTTACTTTTGTACTCAATTTACTTAGTGTTTATTTCATCTTGCATACTCTGTTGTGTTGTTTACTTATATAAAGGTAATTCCTTCCCTTTTAACAGGATTTACACCTTTTGTGCTAGTCGCCAGCCCCTGGCCTATGGTAGGTGGGCTTGGGGTAGTCACGACATGGGCCCCGAGGATGGGTCGTGACAAATTGGTATCAGAGGAGTCGGTTCTACCGCAGAACTCAGGACTCAGATAATTTCTTCCTATGAAAAAATAGTGTTAAGGGTATTGAGTGTGGTTATCAGTCTAGGGAGTCCAGTGTTGGTGCGGCGGCTGACGTATCCATACACCTGGACCCTGACTTCTGATTTCCGACCCAGTGCACAAAAACATTAATTGCATGTGTGTTTAAAAAGTTTTCTTTGTGATTAATTTGTGTCAGCTCACCAGGTATACTGTACTAATCATTGCATACCAGTTACTTTTAGGATGGCCCCATGTAGGCAGCCATCTAGTGTTCTGAGCTTTGTGTAAGATGACAGCCCACCGAGCGACGAGGCTTCGGTGTAGGGCCCAATTACAGCGGAGGCACCCGTGGTACCTCTACCCGCTGGGCCACCGATATCACCAGCCCCGACAACGGATAGTGCACGTCGCTTGAGTGCACCGCATGAGTTTCAGCATCAGAGGCCGCCCATTTTCCGTAGAGAGACGGACCCTCAGGCAGTCGAGGATTGGCTGGAGTCTATCATCCGAGTCTTTAGATTGGTAGAGACACTAGCAGATCTTGTGGTGATCCTTGCTGCAATTCTCTTGCACACAACAACAGGTAGATGGTGGAGCCTGATGCTCCAGGTGCACGATGAGGCATCTCTACTTTGGACGGACTTCGAGAGCCTCTTTTGCTCGGAGTTCGTTCCAACCACCCTCCATGCGGTGCACATCCAGGAGTTACTACAGCTGTGGCAGGGCAACATGACATTAGCCTAGTACTCGATGAGATTTACCGACCTCTCGCGTTACTCCACAGACATGGTACGAGACCCATTCTTCCAGGCCCAGACCTTCAAGCACGGACTGAGGCATGAGATCCGGGCTTAGATGATCTCCCTCAGCATTCCGACATAGGCAAGAGTACCGGAGCGAGCCCTTCTTGTGAATAGCTTCCTTGCTGAGCCTACGCCAGCAACAAGGCCTACCGTAGGGCGACACGTAGCAGAGTATTCTGCAGCCGGCAGTAGACAGATATCCCAGAGGTCCAAGTGGACCAGGCCATCAGGTGGGCGACCTTAGGATACTGGTTCGGATGTGCAGGGCACACACAATAGAGCCAATCATACGAGAGGCAGGAAGTTCTATGCATGCGGTGGACAGGGCCACATGGCTCGTGACTGCCTGACCCACCATGCAGAGGAGCAACAGACGATTGAGAGACCACCCAGGCAGAGGTAGAGGTTCGACCGTGGCGGTCCGTAGGGTGTAGGAGGATGAGGCAGATGAGCTGGCCGAGCAGTGGGTGGTGGGCGACGCTTTGAGGCTCTACCACCACCACCACTAGGAGGTGCACCCCGACCAAAGGGAGCTGGCAGACAGAGGCAGGATCAACTTCAGGCAGTGGAGGCTTACAACCACTGCACACCTAAGATGATTCGAGGTACTATCTATGTCTAATCCAACCTTGCTGCAGTTCTTATAGAAACAAAAGTGAGTTATTCTTTTATTGCCGCTGCCCTTTTTCGGAGCTCGGAGATTCCGATGGAGCCGTTGGCTTGATCCTTATGGCTAGAGACTCTTACGGGAGCAGACTCGACGATTACTCTAGGAGGTGAGAGCTTCGACTGAGATCTTCTTGTAGCGGCATCGAGACCTTACGACGTCATCTTGGGCATGGATTGGTTATCTACAGTCTATGCTCAGATCGACTGTATTAGGCGCAAAGTGCAGTGTGTCTGCACAGATGGGAATATGTTCACCTTCACTGGTGAGAAGGGAGCCTTTGCAGCACAGGATAGACTCACGTAGAGGAGAGGAAAGTCGATCACCCATCAATTGGGTAGTCTCATCCTAGGAGCAGTTGATGTGAGGAGTCTGAGTTTTCCTGTTGTGGTGGATCAGTATGTGGATGTTTTTTCCTGACGAAGTTCCAGGACTACCTCATCGCAGAGAGGTAGACTTCTATATTGACCTATACCCCAAGATGACCCTGATATCTACCCCAACATATCGGATGGCTCCCGTTGAGCTTCGTGAGCTGCGGGTACAGCTGGAGGACTTGCAGGGCAAGGGATTCATCCGACCTATTGTTTCACCCTGGGCTTCTCCAATTTTGTTCGCTAAGAAGGAGGAATGGAGCTTGCGACTGTGTGTCGACTACCATCACCTGAACCAGGTGACCTTGAAGAACAAGTATCCACTTCCGAGGATTGAAAACCTCTTCGATCAGCTTAAGGGAGCCCGATGGTTCTCGAAGATAGACTTCAGGTCAGGCTATCATCAACTCAGAGTTCGAGATGAGGATGTGCAGAAGACAACCTTCAGGTGTCGGTATGGCCACTATGAGTTCTTGGTTATGCCTTTTGGTGTAACCAACACTCCAGCAGTGTTCATGAGTCTCATGAACATGATCTTCCAGCCTTACCTCGATCGATTTGTCGTAGTCTTCATCAACGACATACTGATTTACTCGACCACTGAGGAGGATATTGCCTACCACTTGCGGGTTGTACTGAACACACTCCGAGAGAACCATCTTTATGGTAAGCTATCGAAGTATCAGTTCTGGATTTGAGAGGTCCACTTCTTAGGGAACATCATCTCTGAGGTGGGAGTTGTGGTGGATCCTATGAAGATCGAGGTGGTACTAGCTTGGGATCCACCCAGGAGCATGACGAAGGTGAGAAATTTCCTAGGTCTGGCTGGGTACTATCGGAGATTTGTGCCAGACTTCTCCAGAGTTTCATCACCGCTTTAAGCTTTGATGAAGAAGGGGAAACCCTTCATGTGGTCAGATAGATATCAGCAGAGCTTCCAAGAGTTGAGACAGAGATTGACCAGTGCACCCATCTTGAGGCTGCCAGAGGAGGGCGTGGGGTATGTAGTTTACTGCGATGCATCATGGACTAGACTCAGGTGTGTCCTGATGTAGGAGAGGGAAGTGATTTCCTATGGTTCATGACAGTTGAGGTAGCATGAGCAGAACTACGATATCCATGACCTGGAGTTAGCAGCAGTGGTCTTCGCCTTGAAGATGTGGCGGCACTATCTGATGGGCGAGTGCTTTACAGTCTACTATGACCACCAGAGTCTCAGGTACATCTTCTCGCAGAAGGACCTGAACCTGAGACAACAGCGATGGCTCGAGTTCCTCCAGGACTATGACTTTGAGATAGTCTATACTCCTGGGAAGGGGAACATAGTAGCTGATGCTCTCAGCAGGAGTTCGGGCATTCAACTACTTGGATAGGAGACAAAGTAGTTAGCCCCTTTGCAGATATCCTTCATGGATAGATATGGGGAAGCCTTCTTATAGTCCCTCACAGTCACTCCTCCACTTATTCAGCGGTTCAGAGAGGCACATCGTGGGGATGTTGACTGTGAGATGCTACGTACTAAGATTTCCATAGGGCGGGCGCCCGATGGATTTTCTGAAGGAGAAGAGCATGTCATCATCTTCAGGGGACGTACCATGGTACCCGTTTCATTACAAGATGAGGTGCTGAGGGAGTTTCACACTCCCCCTTTGGTGGTACATCCAGGAGTAGCGAAGATGTACCAGGATCTCAGACGACAGCACTGGTGGCCGGGTATAAAGAAGGCTGTGGCAGAGTTTGTTTCACGATGCCTCACCTACCAACAGGTGAAGGTGGAGCACCAGGTACCGACAGGCTTGGTACAACCCTTAGAGGTCCCAGAGTGGAAGTGGGATGGGATATCCATGGATTTCGTGACAGGACATCCACGTACTTTTAGAGGACACGACTCCATCTGGATGATTGTCGACTGACTCACCAAGTCGGCCCACTTCCTACCTATCAGAGAGTAGGGATCAGTGGAGAGATTGGGACGACTCTACATTCAGAAGATCGTACAGATTCATGGTGTTCCATCGTCTATCACCTCCGATCGAGATGCTCTCTTTACTTCCCGGCTTTGGAAGGGGTTGCAGGAGGCATTTAGGACGCATCTACGCCTAAGCACCGCCTTTCATCCTCAGATGGATGGCCAGATGGAGAGGACCATTCAGACACTCGAGGACATGCTCCGTGCATGCTTCATTAACTTTGGTTGTAGCTGGGAGGATCACCTACCCTTGGTAGAGTTTGCGTACAACAACAGCTACCACTCTACCATCGGGATGGCACCATACGAGGCACTGTATGGCCGACCATGCAGAACACCTATGTGCTGGACAAACCCTGGGGAGTCAGCACTTGTAGGACTAGAGATGGTCCAGGCCACGAAGGAGAAGGTACATATCATCCAGGAGCGGATTAGGACTGCACAGAGCAGACAGAAGTCCTATGCTAATAGGAGGCGAAGACCACTGGAGTTCGAGGATGGAGACCACATTTTCTTACGAGTCTCACCTCAACGTGGATTACGGAGATTTGGTCGGGGAGGCAAGTTATCTCCGTGCTTCATCGGATAATTCTAGGTTCTCAGCAGGATATGTGAGGTGGCTTATCGCCTGGCCCTTCCACCTCAGTTGTACCGGGTGCACGACGTCTTCCATGTATCTCAGCTGAGGAGATATGTGCACGACCCGATGCATATCATTGATCATGGGGATCTGGACATCGATGACAGGGCAAATTTTGTGGAGGTACCAGTGGAGATCGAGGATCGACAGGAGCAGGTCCTACATGGACGGTCGATTCCTCTGGTGCGCATTCGTTGGCAGCACCAGAACCTCTAGGAGAGCACATGAGAGCGGGAGGATCAGATGCGTGCACAATACCCTCATTTGTTTCCCTAGTTTATGATGTAGCTTTACGGGGACGTAAATCCCTGAGGTGGGAGTAATGTAAAAACCTATAAATTTTAGGGAAATTTGTTTCTTAAATTCTTTGAGATTTTACGAGTTTGCAGTTTTGGACGACACTTGATTCTAAGGCCCGGTGTGGCCGGAATCAATTTCAGAAGTTTATCTCGGGTACGTTCAGTGAATGAATGAGAGAGTTTTTCTATCTTTTGAACCGATGCTCAAAATTGAAATCCGATGGCACCAATGAAACCACAACGCCAGTAATTGCTTAAGAGGACCTTTACCGAAGAGGCGTTTTCTCAAGAGGAGATGTTAAATTTTTTTGATTAAATGAAAAGTGAATAAATTTGTGGTATAAATTTTATTTCTTTTTCTAAGATGGTTTTATCCTACATGGGGAAGTTAGGGTGGGACCCATTAGCATTCTAACTACCCATGTGAGGATAAATATAAGGTGGGACCCACATGAGCCCCAACCTTTTCACTTTCCATAACCCCATAACCTCCTTGGAATTAAATGTGTAACCCTTCCACCTTCTCTCTCTCTCCCTCTTAACTCTTTCCAACACACATTAAACAACTAATTGAACCACTTCAATTAGTTAATGAGTATTTTGAATTCTTAAATTTTGAAATGCATGGAATAAACAATTAAAATAAGGTGTGACCTTATTTTAATTTTATTGCCTTGTTTTGTGGGAATTTGGGAAGATAGCCTTGTGTGAAGGAAGAAGGAAGCTCCTATATCGTTGGAGAACGTCATCCTCTCCGCGAAGAACGACACCTCTTCGACGTAGAGCACTGAATCCACAAAGATCAACGACGCGCAATCCTCTTCTTCTCTCCGTGACAAAAAGAGGAGGCACCACTTCCTCATCGGGCACACTTTGACGTCACCTTCCAATGACAACGAACGACGCCACCTCTCCGCAGATCACATCACAAGGTTGGGGTTATTATTGATCAAGTTTTAATCATCGTTCTTCATTGCTTAAGTATTGACCGCTTGATATCGTCATAACGGGAGGAGATCGGACCACACAAACACGGCCGATTATCCTCCCCTTTTTCCTTGATTGATCATCATTGATGTTTGAGGCTAAGGCGGCGCGATGCCATTACACCGCGCTGGGATGAAGAGGACCGTGACCGGAGCGGGCCGCGTCGGTGGTGTGCGGCCCTGTCGCGTCGTGTCGGTGAGACCAAAGAAGGCCGCGACCAAAAGCGGGCCATGGCGGAGGGGCGCAACGCCGTCGCGCCGTGCCAGTGAGATGATCCGCGGCCTTAGGCCGCGGTAGACTAGTAGGGGCGGCCGACTGAGCCGGCCGCCGACGTCTTCAAGAGGTGGGACCCCATCTGGGTCTCGCGGTGACTCCCAACCAGCCGGCTATAAAGGCCGGCCGTTACCCAGAAAACTGGGGGGGGGGTGTAACCTCCCCGAACTGTTTCTAGGGTGGACCCCACTAGGTCCACCATTTCCAGAAACAGGGGGCCACGCCCCCTTGATGTCCCGCTCGGCCTACGGCCGAGCCGCTACCGGCTTCCGAGCTGGGCCGCGGGCCACGCGGGCCGGGCCAGCCGTAGGCCACGTGGGCCGGGCGATCCGCAGGCCACACGGACCGGGCCGGGCTACGCCCTACCTAGCCAGACCCGGACCCGGGTCGGGTCGACCCGATTCGGGCTGACCCTGGGGGGGTTGGGCCGGGTCATGCCGGGCCCAGACCCCCCACTTCGGACCATTTTTGATCTTTTACTCATAATTTGAACTACAAACCTCCGATCGACTCACCGTTAGTTGTGTAGTAATATTTGGAACGAGATGGTCGTTTCGGTATATTACACTCGAGGTTTCAGCAAAGTTTGGGTACGACTGGGTTGGTTCGAACCCGAAACCAACTGGGCCCTTGGAGTGGAAACACTTATAACTTAAAGACCGAACGTCCGAATGACGTGCCGTCAATTACGTTGAATTCCTGTTAGTGAGACGGTTCTTTTGGATTACTCCACTTGAGGTTTGGATGCAGCTGTAGTATGGTTGGGTTGGTTTTAGCTTAAAAACCAACTGGGCCCCTGGGACAGAAAAGCCAATATCTCTCAGACCGGGCGTCCGATTAACGCGCCACCTGTCTTGTTGAGTTCCTATTGAGGAGACAAAAATTTGTGATACATCAACTCTGGACTTCGTGAAAGTTGATGTATCAACCCCCTTGGCTCGTGGAGCGGACCCTCCCAGAATCGAGCGTGCTCTGTGCGGGAACCCTAGAGCTGGCTGCGACTGCGACAGCGATGACGACTGTACTTGGATCCTATGTGGGTTCGGTAGTGAGGACGACTGTACTTGGATCCTACGTGGGTTCAACAGTGATGGTTACTGTACTAGGATCCTACGTGGGTTCGGCAGTGATGACTTCTGTACTTGGATCCTACGTGGGTTCGGGAGGGGAGATGATTCAGAGGCTACATCTATCATCTCAACCCCTCTTCGTGATTAGTATACCTGTGTGAGCTGAGTCTTGAATTTCAATCATTAATATCGATATGATTGACTTTCTTTCCTGTGTGGACTGGGTTGTGATTTCCTGTGTGGACTGGGTTGTACTTGGGCTTGTGAGTTGGAGCCGAACTTGAACTGATGACTTAGGTATATGTATGGGCATATAACTAAGTAGAGTTGGTTGATACTTTGTGTTTGTATCTTTCCTTTGTGGTTTATCATTTGTGGATTTTGGGAGACCTTCGGGGGTCTCGGGGTCCCTACTGAGTATCGTATACTCACCCCTGCATGGGATATGTCCGCACTACATTGTGTTGGATACAGACGACAGATAACGCTGATCGAGGTAGAGTCTTGTGGAGAGGGACGGTACCTGGAGGTGGACCACCTGGCGGGATGTACACGGAGTGGACAGACAGACTCTAGGTACCGACGAGACTATCCGTACCCACACTTCAGGAGGGATTTCCGGAGGACGACTCAGTGGTTTCTGTTTACTTTTTAGCTATTGTACTGTACGTTCAGTTGGGTTTGTATACTTGCCCATTTACTTTCCAGCACTTACTTTTGTACTCGGTTTACTTACTGTTTACTTCATCTTGCGTACTCTGTTGTGTTGTTTACTTATATAAAGGCAATGCCTTTCCTTTTATCCAGATTTATGCCTTTGGTGCTTTTCGCCAGCCCCTGGCCTATGGGAGGTGGGCTTGGGGTAGTCACGACACTAGCCCTGAGGACGGGTCATGACATAAAACATTCGATATTTGAAAAACAATATTTTTACTATTCACTAAAAATTTTTTGTATTCCAAAAAATAACTAAAATATCACCCTTATAAAATTTCAACATTATAATTTTGAAAATGAAATTCATTTTATAAAAATAATTTTCTAACATAGGTAAATATACTTTTTAATATAAAAAATATCATTTTTATAAAATATATTAAAATATACTTTATTAAAAATATAATTTTATTTTATTTGAATTTTTAATCTTGATATTTATTTTATGGTATTATAATATTTATATTTTTCTTAAATTAATCATGATAATTATTTTTTTTAAATTTTAAGTGAAATTACTATTCTAACTGTCAGTTTACTATTTCTAAAAGTCATATTACTATTATAATGGTCAGATTACTATTTCAATGGTCATATTAACTCCTGTAAATACTAATTAATTATTTTATTCAAAATTGACATTAATTCCACTATAAGTTTTATATTTTCCTTTTCTAAAATGTTGAATTTTTTACTGCTATTCTATTTTCCTTCTTTAGTGTTGTTCGTGCAAGCGATGATTCTAGAATATTAGGCTTATCCAATTTTTTCCCATTATACATTTCCAATTTTCTATTTTTGTCCCATTTTAATATTTAACATTTTCTTTGGTTTAGTTATTGACTAATGTAACAATTTATATTAATTAAATAAAGTGTTTTTGGTTTCTCTATGTGTTGTGTGTGTATAAAAATATACAATATTATGAAACACATTTATTAAAGAAAAAAATTTCACTAATAAAGTATGGTTGGTTACATTCTCCCCCCTTTAGAAAATTAATCCCCAAAATTTCATCTCATATTCTTGATTGAGAATAGATAAGGCTATTTCTGTTTCATCATTTTCTGAAGTTCCCACATCGCCTCTTCATATTTAAGGTTCTTCAACAACACTTTGACAAGGTGAGTTGCCTTTTTGGCATAGAACTTTGTCTCTATGGTCCAAGATCTTTACTGAATTCTACTCATTAGAGCGCCCGTACTCTAATTGTACCACATCTAGATTTAGTACATGTGAGGGATTGGTTATGTGCTTCCTCAAGAGATATATATGGAACACATCATGAACTTGATCTAGTTTTGGTTAAAGTTCTAGTTGATTAACCATTATTTCAATGAGATTATAGACATCAAAGGGGACAATATACCTAGGTATTAGCTCCCACTTATTTAAAAAAAGCATGAATCTATTTCATGATGATATTCAATGGAGAACATTATCTATAACTTTAAACTCCTAGCCTCTTCACTAGTTTTCAGCATAGAGTTTCTACCAAATCTAAGAATATTTCAAATTATATTAGATGGATTGAACCTTTTATATCATTTCTTACATAATATCTGGTCTATTAATATTCCATTCATTAATTTCATCTCAAAAAGTAGTATTTCTATATATTTTCCAATATAAATCTTCACATGGAGATATTTGAATACTTGAGTGGAATCTGTTGTTGTAGGAGAACTAAAATAATGAGGTATTTTGATCCCATACTCCTTTAAATTATATTAAGAAAGCTCATAGAATTTCTTTGAGTGTCTAAATGGTCTTTTAATATTGGCTATCTGTTTAGGGGTAATATGATATAATGAAATTCAATTCATTACGCTCATGTTAAATAATTATCCAGAATTTGAAAGTGAACCTTAGATCATGACTATAGACAATAGAAAGTTGTTCCCATGTAGTCTCAACACTTCTTTTACATATATATTAACTAGTTGCTCAATTGGAAAATCTTCCTAAATAGAAATGAAGCTGGAGGTCTTTATGAGTCAATCCACCACAACCCATATCGCATTGCTTCCTTTGGATATATTTAGGAGACCAATAATAAAATCCATGGTGATGTTTTCAGATTTCCATGTGGGTATGAGAAATGGTTTCATCAACCCTTTAGGATTTTTTCACATTGCTTTAACATGATGAAATTCCAAGAAATTTGTGGTGTACTCAATAATTTCCTTCCTCATTTTGTACTAGTAAAATCTCTACTAAAGATCATGGTACATCATGGTAGTTCTAGGATTCATTGTAACAACCCAAGATTTTATGAAAAATATTCTTTTTAAATTCTTTAATGTCTTGTGTTGTACACTAAACCAAGATTACCTGGTGTTATAAGCAACACCATATTAGCTCGCAGTATACGCAACACTACTCTTGGATTGTGTTGCGCACAATTTCATGTTCTTTTGATAGAATTCATTTCACGCAACACTGAGTATGGATTTTTGTTCAATGTATAAATCAACTAATCTTGGATTATGTTATACACAAAACCAAAGTAAGCTTTCACTACACGCAACACTGAATTGGCTTGTGTTACACGCAAGAGCGACCTTCCTCGATAGCTTGCGTTGTATGAAATACCGAGTTTCACTAAACAATGATATATTATTATAATATTATTATGAACTAGCCGTTAAGAATAATATTAACTTCATTTTTAATTTTATAATATTATCATTCATCTTACACATTTTCTATAACATGGTATGAGAAAAAAATCAATTTTTCGGATAAAAGAAGTATTTTTCAAAAAATACGGTTTTGCCGCCTTTTGATGACGCACCCATTTTAAATATAATTTTTGACAAATTTATAAGTCCAATTTAACAAAATAAACTTCTTATTTTGAATCAGGATATAAAAATTTACGTTGGATAATTTTTTTGATATTTTTCTGATAAGTTTCATATTTTGATGAATAGTAAAAATATACTAAATTTTATTTAAAAACAACTTTTTTCATCGAGATAATTTATATGGTTAAATTATAGTATTGAATGTTTTTAAAGTATAAATAGAATATATTTTTACCATTTAATATAATTTATATAATTATCATTAATTTTACATTGAATTCATAGGTAAAACCATTTCAATCTTTTGCAATGTTTTAACTTTTAAAACCCATTTTCCCAACAATGGGATTAATTTTAAATTAATTACTAAAAATTCTATGTTTTGAATTTGTAAAAATGGATTCCATATTTGGAATCAGGAGGTCTAAATTGTGTAAATAGGTTACTTTAATTTTTATACATTATGAATAGTAACTACGGTAAATTTTATTTACCATAGTTAAAGGTAAATCAGGTAATTAAGGGTAAAAATAATATTATAAAATTACTCTAACACTTGTCTTAATATAACTTGATGATTATATTTCATCTTAAAATATACTTTGGTCGAAATGGTATCTATTGGAACCCACTTTGATGAGATTGATACATTTAATTTATTTTAAAGGAAAGTGAAATATGTCTCACTCAAACTTTAATAATTAAAGTATTTTTTAATATAAGATTATACAGAATATAAATTCGATTATAAATACTTATTTTAAATCTAAAATGTTTTTATTTATCATGGTAATTTATTTTTAATTTTTATGAAATATATAATTATATTAATAGCTTATAAATTAATGATGCAAAAACTATTTATTTAGTGAAAAATCAATAATATAGTTTTTATTAAAATAATAATACCCATCAAAAGGAACAAACACTTGACCAAAAATTATTGTTAGAGTATATATATACCATAAGAATCCAAGGGTCAACTTGGGTGTAACGACCAGAACCCGAATAGCCACCCGAACAGTGCTAAACGGGTCGGGTGTTACTACCTTAGGCACACCTCCCCGAATGCCAAAGGTTGCCGACTAGCAGCGAGGGTCTTATAGGTATAGTGGGGAGTATATAACCTATCAGAGTATAATAATGGTACTAGTCTTATTATAAAAATAAAAATGAAGCGGAATAAATGACTCAACAGACTCGAACTAGACCCGTAGGGAGGAATCACATTCAATATCGATAAACAGCGGAAACAATAAATATAAACAAAAACAGCGGAAATAAACACGATAGAATGATGATCACTTGCAACTAATACTGAATGAAAAAACATGCATCCAAAGAAAGTCATACATATCCATTTTTAAAAGAACCCCTGGCTAACCAACTGTAGCTACAAAACAAGAAAGCATGCTGATACAGGAAAGCAAGCAAAACAAAGTAACTCCAGCTAGGCAAGACCTCAAGGTCCATACCATCTCCATGAAACAACTAATGTAGCCCAGCTCCTGAAGCTGGCCTCTTTCCTACACGTAAATCCATAAAGTTTGCACGTATCCCGAAGGGCCCGTGTAGGGTGTGAGATGAATCTCAGTAGGATACCACCCAATGGTGCGTACCTAATATAAGTGTTTAAGCAAACATGCATTTATAAGAGAAACAGTAAACAATACGATGCACAGATAAACACAATCTCCACTGCTGCTCAGCAGCCACCATGGAATATCACCTGCTTCAGCCAATGCTGAAATCTCTGTCATGTAACCTGGAACCATGTTCCCCCTGACACTGTGTGTCTCAAGTACCGACGTCCCGAAGGCACGACCAAGAAATAGTAACCCGAAGGAACAAAGATGCCTGTCCTCAAATAAGTAACCGGAGGGATAATGATGTCCGCCCTCAAATAAAGTAACCGGAGGGATAACCATGTCTGCCGTCAAAACAAAAGAACCAGAGGGACAACGATGTCTTCCCTAAAAACACGGTGAGCCTCTGCCCCAACCCGATAGCCTCAATGATATCCCCTGAAGGCTACTCACCTTCCATGTGGCTTCCTACGACAAACACCCCTAAACAAATAGTACCTAAACCATGACTAACAGGGGCCTCTACCCACATGAGTGGTCAAAACTAAATCATCATGGAATCTCTCTGTGTGCACACTACTCAAAGTTCCAGGTGAGCGGTAATCACCAAAATAGTACCCAATCCACAACACCTCTAACACCTCGTGTCCCTGTGACCATGCCGCTCAAGTCTGATGGCCTTGCCATCCTAGTAACCTGGGCCATGCCCAACCTAACAGTCATCCTGCCTCAAACTGACGCCCATGATGCCCAATCCTATGGTCAGAACCACCCAACGTAACCCAGGCTAAGCCCAACCTGTGATCAGCATCACTCAAGAATATTCGGCCCATGACCAACACAACCAAAAGGGTTTCCAACATATGAAATTCAGCAATTAAATATATACACATTAAAAAAACACAAAAATAGGAAAAACCATCTAAATAGTTGAAAAGAACTAAGAAAGTGTTGTTCCATACCAGAACTGAGGTTTCTAAGGTCTCCAACAATTCATATCAGGTTCAATAAACCATACTCAACCGTTTAAACAATACAAAACAATTTTAACCATTTTGGAAGTCCCCAGCCAAAATGCCCTGGTGAGCAACGACCACTCACCCGAACCCAATCAATAAAAATATTTAACATGACATACCCAAAGGCACCCCATAGGTCATATAACAATTAAACAAGAAATAACAGGTAAATTAGGGTCTCGCTCAAAATACCCAAAAACTCACCATAGGCCGCACCACCCAAAAGTCTGCGAAAACACAAAAAAGTTATGCACCACCTACCTGAGACTCATATGATGAAACTCCTCTGATAACAACCTCCAATTAGGTCTAAAACACGATATATCTACAAAATAATCAAAACTTATCAAACCTCTATAACTCATTATAAAACATAAATCAAGAAAAACAGCTCAAGGGGAATCAAGGCGTTACTGATGGGGTTCCAATGGATTAAACGATGTTTGAATCCGACCTCGGAAGAAGGAACATAAGGGATTTGAAGTCTCGACTGGATCTCCCCACTCAAACCTATCGAGGGTTTGCGGATCTGTCTCAATACGAGGCTACTACTCGTTTTAAAGGGAAAAAGAAAATACACGACATGTACTTTAAGCACACGACATGTATCATTTTACTATTCACATGACGGCTAAAATTCCACCGTAGACTTGCCGACTGACTACACGGCGTGTACTAGGTAGCACATGGCGTGTACTTATTTTTTATTCACTTTCTCGCCGACTTACCCACACGCCATGTATCTCCCTCGTACATGGCTAGACTACACGACATGTCCAAGGAGGACACGACGTGTGCTTGGTTAAACTATTCTACCTAGCCAACACACCCACACGCCATGTATGGCCTCCACATGGTCAAGGGTACATGATGTGTCGAGTAACACTACAAGTCGTGTAGTAGAAAATTCCTACATGATTATCACATGGCATGTACTCGGTGGAACACGATCGGTGCTCACCCAACCTATACACAGCGCGTACTCTAGAGTACACAATGTGTAGTCTGGAAAATTCTAGAATATCCCATATTTTCCCAGTTTTCTCAGGAACTAGTAAAAAATTAAAACAGGTTCGGGATTTGGACCCATTCTAGAAACCCGGGTTCTTACATTGGGGACCATTTGGAGTCTTATTAAAAGATATCATGACCTATATATTATTTTATTTTAAATGATTTCAAAGTTGTAACCTTCATAATTTAAGAAAGATAAAATTATAAAAGTTGGGTATTTTAGAAGATAAATTTGACTAAAAGTATTATTATGAAAGATGTTATATTTATATTCATCATAGTATTTTATTTTTAATTTTTATTCAACTAATAAGTATATTAAATAATTATACAACTATGTTGTAGTAATTAATTTATTAAGAGAAAGATTAAATAAATAGTTTTAAAAATATTAAAATAAATATTATATGAACTAATTAATGTGATACAAGAATTTTATATATGAATATGACATGTTAGAAATATATTAAATATTTTGGTTAGAACATATCTTATGTGTGGGTTTTATTTAAATTCAAATAAGTGAATAGTTTCAAAATTGACACTATTGATATTTTATAAAAATAACATATTATTAAATTGTTTAAAAATCACAAAAATATTTAAAAATTACAAATTTAAAATTATATGTTCTCCAATTTTATAAATTATCCAATTAGGTATAATTAATAACATGTAAGTAAGTATTTAGAACCATTTAAAATTTAGAATATTATTACCATAAATAAAATTAAATAGATTAAATAAGGATAAATAAAAATGATAAGGTTTAAAATAAATTCCCAACATGTCTAAATTTTATTGGTTGATGCGATTACAAACTTATATCACCTCATCTTTGAAGTTTAGTCATTTTTGAGGTTTTTAAGTGGGGTTTGTTTTTATTATTGATTAATATTTTTGAAGTTTCCAAAAGTGCCCCTGTCCTCTCTTATAAAAGGGAACCACCTACCTCTCCCCTTAACTCAATTTTGAGCTTTCAAACTCAGAAAAATACTATCAATTTCCATTATCAACTTCCCTATAAACATTCTAGAGGTCCTGGTATTCTCCAAAGACCAAATTTAGTGCCCTAATAGGGGGTTTAGAAGAGACACGTCGAAGAAGAGGTAATATCCTTTACCAATTCTTTCAAATTTATTTCTTCTTCTACTTATTCTATATGAGTTGTTTCATTATTAATTAATAACTTTAGTATCACTTGTATAATGATATTATATTATGAATATGAAACAACCATATTTCATCTTCTATCCATCCTATGAAAAATGAAATCACCACGCGTGCGTACGTACAACCTACCGTCTCCACGCTGTGGTGTAATATGTTTTTCATCACCAACATGCTTGGATGCATATAATGATAGAATAAAGAACTATATATTATTATAATAAAATGATATTGATTATGAAATATTATACACCATACACTTAAATACAATTCCACAATCATGGGAACGATATCGTCGCTCGTACGTACGTACGACTTACCGTTTCCAAGACACGATGAGATTCATTATCCATGTTAACCATTAAAAAATGATTATAAAGTATATATAATAAATTATAATGAAATATATTACATAATAATGATAATTTATTTATGTATATGTCATTTACTTACTTCTATTCAATTTAATAAAGAAACAAAAACAACGTTCATGCGTACATACGACTTACCGTCTCCATGAACGGTGTATTTCATTCCATTTATCGATCTATTATATATATTTATATACTTAATATATATGATATATAAATAATTTTTTACATTTTTTAAGTAAGTAATCATTATCCAAGTAATCATATGAATAATTATAATTCAAAACATGTACGATAAATGAAATGATTTTAACCAAAACACTGCTTTAACATGGAATTGTCAAATGAACGAGTAATATAAAGTCATAAGTGAAAAATATATGATATCATAAGTATTATTATGGTTCTGTTACAAGTAAATAATATGTTTAAACCCACTATATATGAATTTTGGACATATATAGAAGAAATTGGACCTAATGTAAGGGATAATTTTGCAAACTCATTTTTATCTAAGATTGTTTATTCATAAGTATTTCCCGGGGATATATTTATTATCCATGTCCATTTTTTATAAAAATGTTTTCATAAAGTGTTTAATATTCTTCCATGTATTTTCAAATTCATGTTTACCACTTTTTTACGTTTTCTATGTAGTATGGAAGGAATCTTTCTTTTGTTTACCATACGAGGTACTTTTTGACTTTTCTAGAAAAAGTACGATGAATGTTTTTTTAAACTTATACAACATGTTAATATTTTTATGGTTTCATAACGCCTTATTTCATTGAAGATTAATCTACAAGATTTCATTATTATTTTCAACAAAATTATTTTCTTTTAAAATTGAATGACATTTTGAGAAAATAAGATGATTTTGAAGAAGAAAAGATATTTTCCTCAAGAATTCATTTCAAGTGTTTTATCAAAACTATTTTCCATCTAAGATGACATTATTTAATATGGGTATGTGTCAAGTATAATGTCACTATTATTTACATGTTTTTATTTTGTTTATGATGAAATGATATCCATTTATTTTATATGGATTATGTTATGATGGGATGCTGTTTATGAAACCCATTTTACTCGTGGGGTTATGATTAATGATTTATGTTTATTTTGTGGAACACATAATAATGGTTTCATTATGAGATGGGTGGGACCTATATCTCCCTCAAATTCATTGAGTAAAGATTTATATCTCATGAGATAGACATGGCTGGAATGACAAGTAAATCCGGTTCAGTAATACAGGCCTGGAACGGCAAGTAAACCTAGTTTAGTAATGGACTTCGCCTACTATGATGGCCTTGGAAGAAATTCCTTGGCTACTATGGAAATAATAATACGTGATTATTATTTTTCCACAATTACATGTTTTATTCCAATGCTATTCTTTCATGGTTAATGTTCCTTTATGATCCATGCCTTACGTACTGCCAAGTTTTATGCCATTGCTCAAGATTTTGATGTTTAAAATTTTATGTTCATGTTTTTACGTTCAAATGTTTATGGTTTGTTTTATGTTCTCCATGTTTAACCTTGCTGAGCATTTGATCTCACCATTTCTATGTTTTCTTTTCCCTAGGATATAAAGAAAGGTTTTAGGTAAGAAAATAAAATGGGAAGATCTTTATGGGAGATGTTGAAGATATTTCACCATGATTAGAATATTATGTTCCGAGTTTCCAAAGACACTAAACTATTATAGCCCTTGGGTGTCTATTTTTATTATGTATTAAGTATTATGAAAAAGTAATGTAATGTCCATGTACGTCAATCTTGGGTATCTATAGTTGGTATTAGAGGAAAGGTTTAGTCAACCTTTGGAAACTAGGATGCGAAAACTTTAGTGAGATCCCTAGAGATATTTCTATGGTATGTCTAGGGATGTACCTAAGGTTAAGTATAAGTATAGGTTACAATACTAAAATTATGATAACGATCATGAATAACCTAGTATTAAACCTTAGACGTTAGAGATTGAAAGTACTCCCACTTGATTATGTTGTTTTCTTAGTATGATTTTTGCATCTCACACTATTCTTTTTGGGTTTTAGAAAATGGTTGGAAACATGAAGATTCATGTTAATGGAGAATATGATGGACAATGGAATGATATTATTCATGATAAAGCAAATGAAACGAGAATTGGAAGGTGAAACATCGTTATTATACCTAATCAGCAATCTCATAATATGATCAATAATATCAACTTTGGTAATATTTCTGACTCAACTAATAAGAGAAAAATGGATTTTCATGATGATCATAGAGGAAAGAAATTTCAATTTACCTCATGTAAATCATGTGGGAAGAGGAATAAAAAATAATGTTTCAAAGGAACTAGAAGATGCTTTGTGTGTGGAAAAGAAGGACACAAAGCTAGTAATTGTAAAGGAAAAGGTCCAGTTAACAGAATGGACAAGGATAATGGTATTCCTAATAAATCAACAACAGTTAAATGTTTTAAATGTGGAATGTACGGGCATTATGAAAACCAATTCCCTAAGGGAAAATATCATGAAGAGAATCAGCATGGTCATATGGGTAGTATTTATGTTGATGATGATGAATAGACTACACATGATATATGATATGAAAGAAGTGTCGAGTAATAAAATGATGAAGCTCGGTCAATAGTTTAAGAAGATAGTGTAATTATTGCATGTTTGTCAAGAATAATGTGTGGTACTATGGAATAAAGAAAAATCTAAGGACTGTTACTCTTTTGTTTTTCCTTGAGTATTTGAAAGTATATGTTGAATGGTACCAGTAACTATAAAAAGTGATTGAAAAGGTTTTGGAAAGTAGATTATATGTGCATAATGAATGCATAAGGAGAAAATAATATGATTGATAGTATTAATGAGCTCATGACTGATAAATGGAAAAAGTGATATCATGGTTTGAGTATATAGATTTTTTTTGGTATTTTTGGTGAGTGGAAAGAGTTAACTTTTGACATAATTCATGTTTTCAATAAGATTATATAGTAATTCAAGTTTCAAGAGAACACATGATTAATGTATTCACATGTTTGGAATGTGACCAAAAAGATATATATTGTAATATATGAGGGATAAATAATGGTATTCACATGTTTGTTATATGACCATTCTGGTAATTATTTTCGTCGTACTGTGAGATTAGACAGAAGTATTTTGGATAAGCCTAAAATTTGGAATGGATTAAGTTGGACATCAGATTGTATTGTTTAAGGATAAAACTTTATTATTATTATTATTATTATTATTATTATTATTATTATTTCTTTAATGTTATAATAGTGGAGTTTTAGAAAAAAGGACAACCTACAGGACGGGCGACAACCTATCGCATTGGAAAAGGCTACGAGAATCGAACCCACAACCAAAGTGCGATAGGCCTTTATCGCCTATCACTAGACTACAGGATGTCCCGGGTTAGTATAAATTAGTTTTATTTTATTAAGAGGTATGATAGATGAAGTATAAGTCCATTGTTGGAACCATATACGATTAACCTCACCACAGATTGACTTATGTATATTTAAAATCTTATGCTAACATTGTTGTGATAGAGACAGATAGAATAACCAATCATTCTATCACATGATCTGCAACCACTTCAATAATTAGAAATTTAACTTCATTTCTTTAAATAAGATATGAAGTGGATATTGTTCATGGAATGACCAAAAATGATATTACACTGAAATCAAGTAAGTATTTCTCCTTATGCAAAAAATTCATCAACTCTAGGGAAATGATCTTGAAAACCAAAAATGTTGTCCTAGTACCCTCATATCCAATGAATTAGATGGTACCTTATATCATCACAAATTTATGTCTTTGTGATTGTTGGCCTTTTCATAGCTATGTTCTTTGTCACTCTTCATCAGAACTTGATGGTTAGATTTCTATTCCATATCCATGTTTTCACCTATGATCTCCTATTTGGAAACCCAATGATGAGTTAATTTGGTAACTATTATGTTTCTTACTTTACATTTTAAAATTAAGTTTTAGTGTTCCTTTTAACGATGTGGGTTTATGTGAAAGTAATTTTCAAGTAGTAAACTATTTATAACCCCAACGAATTTCGAGGGTGAAATTAATTTTAAAGAGGGTAGAATGTAACACCCCAAGATTTTATAATAAAGATGATTTTTAATCTCTTTGATGTCTTGTGTTGTACGCTACCCCAATATTAGCTTGCACTATACGCAACACTGTATTAGCTTGCAGTATACACAACACTACTCCTGGATTGTGTTTCACACAATTTCAAGTTCCTTTGATAGAATTCATTTCACACAACACTAATTATAGATTTTTGTTCAATGTATAAATGAACTAAGTTTGGATTATATTATACACAAAACCAAAGGAAGCTTTCACTACATGTAACACCGACTTGGCTTGTGTTACACGCAAGAGAGACCTTGCTCGATAACTTGTGTTATATGCAATAATGAGTTTCACTAAAAAATGATATATTATTATAATATTATTATGAACTAGCCGTTATTAATATTATTAACTGAATTTTTAATTTTATAATATTATCATTCATCTTACACATTTTATAGAACATGGTATGTGAAAAAAATCAATTTTTCAGATTAAAGAAGTATTTTTCAAAAAATGTAGTTTTGTCGCCTTTTGATGGCGCACCCATTTTAAATATAATTTTTGAAGAATTCATAAGTCCATTTTGAAAAAATAAACTTCTTCTTTTGAATTAGGATATAAAAATTTACGTTGGATAAATATTTGATATTTTTCTGATAACTTTCATATTTTGATAAATAGTAAAAATGTGCTAAATTTTATTTAAAACCAACTTTTTCATCGAGATAATTTATATGGTTAAATTATAGTATTGAATGTTTTTAAAGTATAAATATAATATATTTTTACCATTTAATATAATGTATGTAATTATCATTAATTTTACAATGAATCCATAGGTAAAATAATTTCAATCTTTTGCAATGTTTTAACTTTTAAAACCCATTTTCTAGACAACATGATTAATTTTAAATTAATTACTACAACTTATGTGTTTCGAATTTTGAAAAATGGATTCCATATTTGGAATCATGAGGTCCAAATTGTGTAAATAGGTAACTTTTTTTAGACATTATGAATAGTAACTATGGTAAATTTTTTTTACCATAGTTAACGGTAAATCAGGTAATTAAGGGTAAAAATAATATTATAAAATTTCCCTAACACTTGTCTTAATATAATTGGACGATTATATTTTGTCCTAAAATATATTTGGTTTGAAATGGTATCTATTGTAACCCACTTGGATGAGATTGAGACATTTAATTTATTTTATTTAAAGGAAAGTAAAATATGTCTCACTCAAACTTTAATAATTAAAGTATTTTTTAATATAGTTTTTATTAAAAATACTAATACCCATATAAAAGTTAAAACATTGCAAAATATTGAAATTATATATAATTACCTTAATAGCTTATACATTAATGATGCCGAAATTATTTATTTAGTGAAAAATCAATAATACAGTTTTTATTAAAATACTAATACCCATAAAAAGGAGAAAAAACTTGACCAAACCTTATTTGTAGAGTATATCTATACCATAATCATTCAAGGGTTGACTTGGGGACTATTTTGAGCCTTATAGAAGAGATTACGACATTTATATTATTTTATTTTAAATGATGTCAAAGTTGTCACCTTCATAATTTAATAAATATAAAATTTTAAAATTTTGATGTTTTAGAAGATAAATTATACTAAAAGTATTATTATGAAATATGTTAGATTTATATTCATCATATTATTTTATTTTTAATTTTTATACAAAAAATAAGTATATTAAATAATTCTATAACAATGTTGTAGTAATTATTTTATTAAGAAAAATATCAAATAAATGGGTTTAAAAATATTAAAATAAATATTATATGAACTAATTAACGTGATAAATGAATTTTATATATGAATATGACATGTTAGGAATCTATTAAATATTTTGGTTCGAATATATCTTTAGTGTGGATTTTAATTAAATTCAAATAACTGAGTAGTGTCAAAATTGACACTATTGATATTTTATAAAAATTACATATTATTAAATTGTTTAAAAATCACAAAAATATTTAAAAATTACAAATTGAAAACTATATGATCTCTAATGTCATAAATTATCCAATTATGGATAATTAATAATATATAAGTAAGTATTTATAACTGTTTAAAATTTAGAATATTGTTACAACAAATAAAATTAAATATATTAAATAAGGATAAATCAAAATGATAAGTTTTAAAATAAATTCCAAACATAACTAAATTTTATTGGTTGATGATATTAAAACCCTATGTCATATCATCTTCTAATTTGAGTCATATTGGAGGTTTTTATGTGGGGTTTGGTTTTATTATAAATTAATATTTTTGATGTTTCAAAAAGTTCCCTTCTCCTCTCTTATAAAAGGGAACCTCATCCCTCTCCCCTTTTCTCCATTTTGAGCTTTAAAACTTGGAAAAAACCTTCCCATTTACCTTATAAAATTACCTAGAAACATTATAGAGGTCCTGGTATTCTTCAAAGACCAAATTTAGTGCCCTAAGAGGAGGTTTAGAAGAGGCACGTCGAAGAAGAGGTAATATCCTTTACCGATTTTTTCAAACTTATTTCTTCTTCTAATTCTTATATATGAGTTGTTTAATTATTAATTAATAACTACAATATAACTTGTATACTGATATGTTATTATGAATATGAAACAACCACATTCCTTCTTCTATCCATCCTATGAAAAATGAAATCACCACGCGTGCGTATGTACGACTTACCGTCTCCACGCCGTGGTGTAATATGTTTTTCATCACCAACATGATTGGATGGGTATAATGATGTAAGAAAAAACTATATATGATTATTTTAAAATGATATTTATTCTGAAATATTATACACCATACACTTAAATACAATTCTACAATCATGGGAATGATATCATCGCTCGTGCGTACGTACGACTTACCGTCTCCACGACGCGATGAGATTCATTCTCCATGTTAACCATTCAAAAATGATTATAAAGTATATATAATAAATAATAATAAAATATATGACATAATAATGATACCGTATTTATTTATATGTCATTTACTTACTTCCATTCAGTTTAATAAGGAAATGAAAACAACATTCATGCGTACGTACGACCTACCGTCTCCATGAACGGTGTATTTCATTCCATTTATCAATCTATTATATATATTTATATACTTAATATATATGATATATAAATCATTTTTTACATTTTGTAAGTAAGTAATCATGATCCAAGTAATCATATAAAGAATTACAAGTCAAAACACATACGATAAATGAAACGATTTTACCCAAAACACTGCATTAACATGGAATTGACAAATGAATGGGTAATATAAAGATGTAAGTGAATAATATATGACATCATAAATATTATTATGGTTTTTTACATGTTAATAATATGTTTAAACCCACTATACAGGATTTCAGACATATAAGGAATAAATTGGACCTAAGGTAAGGGATAATTTTGCAGTCTCATTTTTATTTGAGATTGTTTATTCGTAAGTATTTCATGGGGATATATTTATATTATATTTCCAGGTTTTATAATTTTTTTTCATAAAGTGTTTACTATTATTCCATGTATGTTTAAATTCATGTTTACCCCCTTTTGACTTTTACTATGTTGTATGGAAGAAATCTTTCTTTTGTTTACCATACGGGGTACTTTTCGACTTTTATGGAAAAAGTATGAAGAATGTTTTTTAAACGTATATGGAATGAACATATTTTTGCGGTTTCATAATGCCTTGTTTCCATGAATATTACTCTACAATATTTAATTATTATTTTCAACAAAATTATTTTCTTATAAAATTGCACAACATTTTGAGAAAAGAAGTTGATTTTGAAGAATAAAAGATATTTTCCTCAAGAAATCATTTCAAGTGTTTTATCAAAACTATTTTCCATATAAGATGACATTCATTAATATGGTTATTTTTAAATTATAATATCACTATTATTTACATTTTTTTGATTTTTTTTATGATTAAATGATACCCATTTATTTTATATGGATTATGTTATGATGGGATGATGTTTATGAAACCTATTTTATTCGTTGGGTTATGATGAATGATTTATTTTTATTTTTTGGCACACATAAGAATCGTTTCATTATGAGATGCGTGAGACTTATATCTTCCTCAAATGCATTGGGTAAAGATTTAAATCTCGTGAGATAGACAAGGCTGGAACTGAACGTAAATCCAGTTCAGTAATACAATGATGGAACAGTTAGTAAACCCGATTCAGTAATGGACTTCATCCACTATGATGGTCTTAGAAGAAATGCCTTGGATACTATGGAAAACATAATATGTGATTAATAGTTTTCCACAATTACATGATTTATTCCAATGCTATTATTTCATGGTTAATGTTCCATTATGATTCATGCCTTACGTATTGCTAAGTTTTAAGTTATTGCTCTAGATTTTGATGTTTAAAATTTTATGTTTATGTTTTTACGTTAAAATGTTTATGGTTTGTTTTATGTTCTCCATGTTTACTATTGCTAAGAATTTGAGATCACCCTTTCTATGTTTTCCTTTCCCTAGGATATAAATAAAGGTTTTAGGTAAGAATTCAAAATGGGGAGATCTTTATGGGAGATGTTGAAGACCTTTCACAATAATTAGAATATTATGTTCTGAGTTTCCAAAGAAACTAAACTATTATGGTCCTTGGGTGTCTGTTTTTGTTATGTATTAAGTATTATGAAAAAGTAATGTAATATCCATGTACATCAAGCTTGGGTCTCTACAGTTGGTATTATAGGAAAGTTTTAGTTAAGCTTTGAAAACTAGGATGCGAAAACCTTAGTGAGATCCCTAGAGATATTTCTAAGGCATGTCTAGGGATATCCCTAAGGTTAAGTATAAATATAGGTTACATTCCTAGAATTATGATAACGATCATGAATAACCTAGTATTAAACCTAAGATGTTAGAGATTGAAAGTACTCCCCATTGATTATGTTGTTTTCCTAGTATGATTTTTGCCTCACACTATTATGTTTGGGTTTTAGAAAATGGCTAGAAAAAGGAAGATTCATGTTAATGGAGAATATGATAGACAATGGAATGATTTTATTCCTGAGAAAGAAAATGAAACAATATTTAGAAGGCGAAACATCATTATTAATCCTAATCATCAATCTCATAATATGATCAATAATTTCAACTTTGGTAAGTTTCCCGACTCAGCTAATAAGAGAAAGATGGAGTTTAATGATGATCATAGAGGAAAGAAATTTAAACTTCCCTCATGTAAATCATGTAGGAAGAGGCATCAAGAAGAATGTTTCAAAGTAACTGGATGATGCTTGGGGTGTGGAAAAGAAGGATACAAAGCTAGTAATTGCAAAGGAAAAGGTCCAGTTAACATAATGGACTAGGATAATGGTATTTCAAAGACATCAAAAACAGTTAAATGTTTTAAATGTGGAATGTACGAGCATTATGAAAACCAATTCTATCACGAACTGAACCTACCAGTCTTGAGCCACAACTACCCCAAGCCCACCTCATAGGCCAGGGGATGGAGACAAGCATAGAAGGCGTAACAATCTCGAGGAGGCCTTTGCCTAAGTACCTGTACACACACACACAGATCACTCAATGCATAAGTGCAGAGTAAAAAGGAAACCGAAGTACAAACAACTATAACCCAACCACAATCATGCATCAACTTCTAAATAGTTCAAGTAAAGTGATGAAAAGTATTGAACAGAAAAAGGTTCAAAACACGCACCCAACTAGAAAGGTACCACAACCCGACAATAGGTAAACGAAAGTAACAAACTGGTGAGTATCACACCTGAAAAACCTAATACGACCACTGAATGCCGCCCATGCTCCTGTGTCCTCTACGTTCCTCCATAGTCTCGATCGACCTGTCCGTCGTCTACAAGGGCACACCAAGTGCGGGCAAAGCCCAAGCATGGGTGAGTATAAATATACTCAGTAGGATTCCCCGAAATCTCAAGGGAGAAACAAAGGAGGTACTAAAACGGTGAGCAGTAGATAGAAAAAAGAACAGTGTAAGAGTACAATAGAGAGAGTGTAGCTCAACCTAATGAAAGAAAGGAAGTAGACTCGTCCAATCCAAGAGGATCTAGACACAGAAAGCACGTGACATACCTGACGCGTCTTCACCCCTCCTAGAAGGAGAGTAACCGAACCCAAGGAGTGGGAACAAAAGTAGGGTGTATATATATATATATAGTCAACAAGAAACCTAAACGAGTGTATAAGGGGGGTATCTGTATCCATGCTCAGTCTAGGAAAAGTCACCAATAGTTCTAAAGATATCCACCATTGATGCCCAAAAGTCCCGCATGACAAAGCTGTCTCATCGCTGAACCGTACAACCAAGGGTCCCACTCTGGTAACCATGGAGAAAAGTCACTGGCTTGCCTCATAAAAAGGGATGAGTCTGAAAGAAGTCATCGGGTAACCCACTGCCCATCCCACCCGGAGGGTAAACCCCAAGAGGTTGTCGGGTAACCCACTGCCCAGCCCCAATAGAGGGTAAACACTAAATTCAATGGTTAACCCACTACCTAGTCCTGCTGGAGGGTAAACCCTAATGTCAATGGGTAACCCACTACCCAGCCCCGCTAGAGGGTAAACCCTAAGGTCAAAGGGTAACCCACTATCGAGCCCTGCTGGAGGGTAAACCCTAAGGTCAACGGGTAACCCACTACCCAGCCCCGCTGGAGGGTAAGCCCTAAGTTCAACGGGTAACCCACTACCCAGCTCCGTTAGAGGGTAAGATCTAAGGTAAATGGGTAACCAACTACCCAGCCCCACTGGAGGGTAAACTCGGAACTAGTCTGATAACTCCGCATTGCCCGTGCCGTCACTGGGTGTCACTAACACCACTACTATGCGTAGGTTCGAAGTGCGTCAAAGGAACCTCCAACCAACGCCCTTTCTTGTTTCAACATTTAATGAGATCTTGAAAGAGGCTTTGCACGCCCAAAAAGATTACACTGTTGTAATCCTCATGGAAAAACACGTGAGATAGACTATTTACTTTCTGGAAACATGCTCCTGATGAAAAAGTTATTCAACACCGTTTTATGCCCATACGGCGTCTCATGGGACCCACACCTCGATCCCGAAAGAGGTTGGGCAAACTACGCCATCCCGATGATCTCGAAAAAACACGCCAAAACAACTATTCATACACCCCAAACGGACGTCTGATGAAAAAGTCGTAGTACGCTGCACATAGCTTAAAAGACGGCCAATGAAGACCACACCTCAACTCCAGCTTCAACACATGAAACCACCTTGGTCAAATTCATCTCGATGCCAGGGTCACAATGCTGCTGACAATGCCTAAAACAAACTCCGGATGAAGATTCTGAAACTCCCCGCGTTATATGCAAACGGGGCCCTGTGGGGCCACACTTCGATCCCGAAACACGGCTCACAGATCATACCATTGCGTTCCTTGGAGATAACCACGAGGCATAGGCTATTCATTTTCCCTAAATGGAATTATGAAGCATAAGTTTTAAAAACGCAACATACGTCCAAAACCTGCCTCATGGGGCCCACGCCTCAGGCCTATATTTTGATGGTTGGATTACGCCATCGCAATCCCCTTGGAAGGACACTCAGAAACGAGTACTCAAATACCCCAAATGGAAGTCGGGTGAAAAAGTGGCATTTCACCGTAAAACATGTGAACTAGGCTCTTTGGGGCCTGCACCTTGTCTCCAACCCGAACGCCTCAGAAAGCATCTCAAAAAGTCTGCACGAGGACTGGGGTCATGCTGCCACTGATGGCGTGTCAATCAGACATCCCAAACAGAGGTTAGGTCTGACGCAAGAATAATTAATTAATTAAGTAATTAATTAGTTATTCACATTAAGCATTCTATGCCACCGAGCAATGAAACCAAACTGAAAAGGTTCCAAACCATCTTTGGAAGGACTATCTCAACTCCAGGGCCACAGCGCCTCTGACGGCATGTCAAACAGATGTCTGGCTCGTGAAGCACTTCCATCGCAAGCTTTAATAAAAATTTAATATTATTAAATTAAAGTGTTTTGGGTCACCCATATTCAGGTGCAGAACCCAAAAACCCCGAAAACCAAATTAAAAAGTCCTTCTTGAAGAGACGAACCCATAGCCGCAGACGACCTGTCAAACGGACTCACCGTTTAGGAGCTACGGTCCCTTGAACACAAGGGGCCCAATTGGGCCGGTTCACACCAGCTAGCCCGGTCCAGAACACCGGCCCGTGGCCCAACCGTGGGTCCGGACTGACTCGCCGCGGCCCGCTGGCCACAGTGCGCTGGAGCAACACTGGACCCCTCGGGTCTGGTTCTTCAAAGCAGACCGGCCAAAGGGCCAGTCTTCATCCGCGTCGCACTTGCAAGACCCGCGCTTTGCGGGTCCTTATCCGCGGTGCCCCCGAGGTCAGCGCCTCGGGGATCCTCCTGAGCACGATAGGCTGAGAGTGACACCTCCACCCCACCAGTTGAAAGTACCACCATGTCAGGACGCCGGCACCATGGCCTCCTAGCCTCCCCGCTCCGCCGCCAGGACAATCGGATCCTCTGGTCCCCGCTACACCACGTCGACAGCCGCCTTCGCCCAGCCCTATTCGACCGACGCCCAGAGCCCCGCCTTGTCCTGCTCGGCTCCTCCGCCAGATTCCGTCTGCCGGCACTACACCACCCAAAGCCCCAGATTGCTCCTCGCCTGATCCTCGAGCACCCGGTCCTAGAATACTCTGCGTTTCGGCCTCCTCATGCTGCCTGCTGGGGCCCCGCGCTACCGCTGCTAGCTGCTACTGCCGATGGTGATTCGGTGGTCCATTATGCGGACCACCGGGACTCCTCCGGTTACCCAAATGTTATTCCGAGCCCATTCCTGCGATCCCTGCAATGATATCATCTCTTTTCCTTCCTCTGATTGACAAATCTTTGAAGATTTGATGCGCTTAATTGTAAGCGTCTGAGAACCCGAAGGACGGTTGAAGATTACGATGAAGAAAAATTGATTTTCCACATGGGTTGATAGCCGTGTTCATACGTCCATCAACGATATTAACCCAAATAAATAAACAAGGGTAAACAAGGGATTTTCAAATTAAAACTTGAATTGGAACTCAAAAATAGAAGAATTCCTACCTCAATCCGCTCGTTTGTCGTTGGCGACGCGTCCACGACACTCCCGCTTCGATCCGCCAAGGTTTCGGTGAATATCATTCCACAATCCGGTAAAGAGAAACAAAGAAAGATGAAGAACAGTTGAGAGAGAGGGGAAGAGAGAGAGTGAGAGAGAGAGGGAGAGAAGAGAGAAGGTAAAACCCTAACTCTAAACTCCTATTTTTTCTATTTATAGAAAAATATTCTTAGCGCGGAATCCGAAACTATCGCGCCCTCTCATTTTATATCACTCCTAGGCAAAACACCCCATTTTGAACTCAACGGAAGTCTCAGATTTCTATTCTGAGGCTTTGTTCAAAATTTATTTGAAATGAAATCTAGTGATAAAAATCACTAAGTCATTATTTCAAAATGACGATTTTTCCCCAGGGTGACATCTCTCACAGCAGGCCCGCGCCCGCAACTTTTACACCCCACCTAGGGTAAACGACACGCTCCGGACGCAACCATTCCCTTTGATTTTCGATCTGAGCTACCGTTTAAGAGGAAATTCAACCCCTCCATGTGCATAGTATAAAAACACTTAAATTTTTTTATAAAATTTATTCCGGGCACACCGGGCCTCAGAATCGCACGCAGTCTCAGATCCTAGCTTTGGAAATATATGTAGAAATATTCCAAAGTCTTATAGGGAAAAAACTGGGTCTCTACATCATTACCTCCTTCAATATTTTTGTCCCTGAAAAGAAAAACTAGGAAAAATAACTCGGGATACAGAGCTCACACCTAGATCTCCCACTCCCAAGAAAACTTACACAACACCATGCTGGAACAACACACGAACCAAGGGATGGTTCGTACTCATAAGGTCTTCTACTTTCGATGAAATGTGTAGGAACACGCACATACCTCATCAGTTGTGACATGTGGAAGATGCCGTGCGCCCACTCATACTATTGGGAGGGTATGGAAAGATGGTAGGAAACCTCTCAGTCCCTTACACAATTCCCAAATGGCCCAAAGAATATCGGGGGACTTATCGGGCTAAACCTCTACTTTCCTTGTAGCGACCAAAATCATGGTATGTTCCTGGAACATGGTCTCGTGATTCTCTCCTTCAGAATACCCATCTGGTGAAACAACCAAGGATATCCAGTCACACAAGTTTTCATAGTCGGTGCATCACAACCGAGACTCTCTCACATGCTCAGAAAGTGGATGAGTCAACACTATTGACTGAAGAAAAGTTTCACCCTCCTGGTCCAATAGGGTCGACTGTAGGGAATCTAACTACCACAAAACTTCCCGCACCAGATGAGTCTGGGACTTTCTACTAAGGGAACCTGCTACAACACTGTCATTTTTCTGAAACATCGACTACCTTGACATCATAGTCCTGCAGAAATTTCAACTAGCACCGTCATCTCAGGTTCAAGTCTCTCTGGGTGAGGTCGTACCTGAGACACTGGTGGTATGAGAAAACCACAAAGCGCTCTCCCAAAAGATAGCATCTCCACATTCTCAGCGCAAGGACCACCACCACTAGCACCACATAGTGAAACACGTAGTTCTGTTTATGGGGTGTCCATCACCTCGACCTATGCTTGATAACGGTATCAAGATTAATGTTGAGCACGCAAGGTACCAACGAACAGAGCAGGTGAGCAAACTCATATAACCATCAGAGGATAGACAAAGAAAGCACATGGCATACCCCACATGCATTTGACACTCTTGGAAGGAGAGTAATCCCCAAAATAGGCACTCTACCAAACCCACTAGTGGCACCTCAAGCAAAGGGAGGTCAAGCAGAAAAGCCCCACTAGAAAATCCAGAACCTGCTCTGACACTCCACTGCACAACCCTTCCATGAATGCACATGTCAGAGGGACTCATCCACTGCACATCAATACTATCCTCTTTGTGTGGTACTGACTCTCCCTTATGATTTTGATCACATCACAAAAATGTGCCTCAGTGGGGGAAGAACCCCTCTTTATCGTGCATTCAAAGCTACATTGGAAAACACCAACACAGGGTTACACTGACGCCCTATGTCACCCTCAGTAACCCCTCAAACAAGGATTAGGACTAAAAGAGTACCTCATGCAATGTCTAACAAGTTCTACTGAGAAAAGTAGAAAAAGACACAGAGTGTACCTCTTATCATCTCATGCGTTGTAGGATTGTAGACATCCATAGCACACAACCTTTCGCAGCCCCGTCCGTCAGCTCCCTGAGCCTAACATGGGCCGCCTAGTGGTGGTGGAAGGACCTCAAACGTCGTCTGCCAACCACAATTCTTCCCGCTTTTCTTCCAAAACTGCCTCCCTGGGGACCACCCTCTCCTCACCTGGGAGTTCTCTGATCATGACACTGCCTCTGTCGTGGCGGTGTATCTACCAATTATCTGGAAAACTCAGCACATTTGGTCGAGTAGTCTCATGCCACGTGACCTCACACATCACAATCATAGAACTAGTCCTCCCAAGGCTGTCTTGGTGCTCTATTCTGTCCCCGACCATGTGCTTGAGTCTCATCAAGGGGAGAACTCCGGCGCCGAGGCCCTGCCAATTGACGTCCCTCTGACAGAAATTTCTCTGTCACTAGTGACCACTCTAACACCCTGAGATGGGTGGGGATGCACAAGGGCACTACTTTGGCACAAATATTCTCTACAGAGACCTCCCTCACACTTCTGTGCTTGGAAGTTTCCCTCATAGACCCCATCCAAAGAGTACTGAGTAAGGTTTGCGAACCTAGTCGCGTACTCAGCCACTGCCATCACTCCCTACTGAAGATCCAGTAGCTCTCAAAAATGTAAAAATCATAAGTAAGAGGGGCAGTACTCCTCACAAAATAGATGCTATGAGTCATCCCATGATAGTACCAACTCATCATGGATCTGAGTAACACTGGCTCTACTAACGCCAAACTGCTTGGTGGAAAAAGATTGGCTGTCAAAGTCACCATCTAACCTGTTAGTGTCCGAACATGCCTGAAGAGGTGAACCACCAACACTAGCCAACCCTTCACTGTTTGAGGGTATGACTCACCATGGAACCTCAGTGGTCTCTAATGATGGAACTCACATAGCGCGTCCAGCCTATGCTCGTCATCGACCTTCACTTCCTGTACTATCTGATACTCTACAGGTGGAGGTGCTACTACCTGTCCTCTTGGAGAAAGGGTAATCATATGATGAATCTTGAACTAAGACCCCGTCGCTCATGGATTCGTCATCACGAACTGAAGCTAGTATCCTGGCTGGCTATCATCATGGAGACATTCTGAATCCGATCAAGGAGTACCGCTGTCAAATGAGCATATATATACCAACAACGATGGAGAGCTGACTCAAGAAGGGAAATCAAAGACTCAATCCTATATGATGCACAAACCATATTCCCTGCAACAAGTGTCTCAGTGTGCTGAGTCGACAAGTGAGTTATCAGGGTACTGTTGAATGGATACGTCGACCACCACACCATCACTGGGCTCCCTGGCCTGAGAGCCGCTCTCGAGACATGTTGACACTATTTACCGAAAACTCAACCAATTCCTTTTTAGGGATGTTCGAACAACACCCTAAGGAATGAACCACCTCTGATACCACTTTGTCACGACCCGACCGTACCGGTCTCGAGCCTCAACTACCCCAATCTCGCCTCCATAGGCCAGGGGCTGGTGACAAGCACAGAAGGCGTAACAATCTCGGGGAGGCCTTTGCCTAAGTACCTGTACACACATACACACAGCCCACTCAATGCAGAAGTGCAGAGTAAAAAGGAAACCGAAGTAAAAAAACTATAACCCAAACACAATCATGCATCAACTTCTAAATAGTACAAGTAAAGTGCTAAAAAGTACTGAACAGAAACATGGACAAACAACGCACCCAACTAGAAAGGTGACACAAACCGACAATAAGTAAATGAAAGTAAATAGCTGGTGAGTCTCACACCTGAAAAACCTACTACAAACACTGAACACAACCCAAGATCCTGTTTCCTCTACGCTCCTCCGTAGTCTCAATCGACCTATCCATCGTCTGCAAGGGAACACCAAGTGCGGGAAAAGCACAAGTAGGGGTGAGTATAAAGATACTTAGTAGGATGCCCCGAAATCTCAAGGGAGAAACAAAGGAGGTACTAAAACGGTGAGCATTGGATAGAACAAAGAATAGTGTAAGAGTAAAATAGAGAGAGTGCAGCTCAACCCAACAAAATAAAGGAAGTAGACTCATCCAATCCAAGAAAAGCTAGACAGAGAAAGCACATGGCATACCCCACACGTCTTTGCCCCTCCTAGGAGAGTAATCGAACCCAAGGAGTGGGAAGAAAATTAGGGTATATATATATATATATATATGCTCACCAAGAAACCCGAATGAGTATGTAAGGGGGTCCCTGTCTCCAAGCTCAGCCCAGGAAACGTTGCCAACAGTTCTAAGGATATCCACCATTGATGCCCAAAAGTCCTGTACGCCAAACCTGTCTCATCACTGAACTATACAACCAAGGGTATAACTCCAGTAACCATAGAGAAAAGTCACTGACTAGCCTCTTAGAAAGGGATGAGTCTGAAAGAAGTTGCCGGGTAACCCAATGCCTAGCCCATCTGGAGGGTAAACCCCAAGAGGTTATCGGGTAACCCACTACCCATCCCCGCTGGAGGGTAAACCCTGAAGTCAATGGGTAACCCACTGATCAACCCCACTAGAGGGTAAACCCTAAGGTCGACGGGTAACCCACTGCCCAGCCCCACAGGAGGGTAAACCCTAAGGTCAACGAGTAACCCACTGCCCAAACTCGCTGGAGGGTAAACCCTAAGGTCAACGGGTAACCCACTACCCAGCCCCACTAGAGGGTAAGTCCTAAGGTCAATGGGTAACCCACTACCCAGCCTCGCTGGAGGGTAATCCCTAAGGTCAATGGGTAACCCACTACCAAGCTCCACTAGAGGGTAAACCCGTAACTGGTCCGATAACTCCGCACTGCCCGTGCCATCACTGGGTGTCACTAACACCGCTAATGTGCGTAGGTTCAGAGTGCGTCAAAGGAACCTCAAACCAATTCCCTTTCATGTTTCCACATTTAATGAGATCTTAAAAGAGGCTCTGAAATCCCAAAAAGATTACACCGTTGTAATCCTCACAGAAAAACATGCGAGATAGACTATTTACTCACGGGAAACATGCTCCCAATGAAAAAGTTATTCAACACCACTTTATGACTATACAACATCTCGTGGGACCCACACCTCGGTCCCAAAAGAGGTCGAGTGAACTACTCCATCGCGATGCTCTCAGAAAAACATGCCAAAATTTCTATTCATACGCCCCAAATGGATGTCTGATGAAAAAGTCACAGTACGCTACACACAGCTTAAAAGGCGGCCTATGGGGCCCACACCTCAACTCTGGATTCAACGCCTAAAACCACCCTGGTCAACTTCATCTTGATTCTAGGGTCACAATTCCACTGACAGTGCCTAAAACGAACTCCAAATGCAGAAGCTGCAACTCCCCGCCTTTTATGAAAACTGGGCCCTATGGGGCCCACACCTCGATCCCGAAACATGTCTCACAGATCGTACCATTGCGTTCCTTGCAGATAACCATGAGGCATAGCCTATTCATTTTCCCTGAATGGACTTATGAAGTATAAGTCATAAAAATGCAGCATACGTTCGAAAGCTGCCTCATGGGGCCCACGCCTCGGGCCCGAATTTAGGCGGGCAGATTACGCCATCGCAATACTCTCTGAAGGACACTTAGAAAAGAGTACTCAAACACCCCAAATAGATGTCAGGTTAAAAAGTGGTGTTTCGCCGTAAAACGTGTGAACTAGGCCCACAACCGCATGGGTAGAAGAGGCACGTCGAAGAAGAGGTAATATCCATTACTGATTATTTTAAACTTATTTCTTCTTCTAATTCCTTTATATGAATTGTTTAATTATTAAGTAATAACTCCAGTATCACTTGTATACTGATATTTTCTTTTTAATATGAAACAACCATATTCCATCTTCTATCCATCCTATGAAAAATGAAATCACCACACATGCGTACGTATGGCCTACCGTCTCCATGCCGTGGTGTAATATGTTTTTCATCACCAACATGCTTGGATGGGTATAATGATGGAAGAAAGAACTATATATGATTATTGTAAAATGATATTGATTCTGAAATATTATACACCATACACTTAAGTACAATTCCATAATCATGGGAATGATATCATCGCTCGTGCGTACATAGGGCTTACCATCTCCACGATGCGATGAGATTCATTCTCCATGTTTACCATTAAAGAATGATTATAAAGTATATATAACAAATAATAATAAAATATATGACATAATAATGATACTGGATTTATTTGTATGTCTTTTACTTACTTCTATTCAATTTAATAAGGAAATGAAAACAACGTTCATGCGTACGTTCGACCTACCATCTCCATGAACGGTGTATTTCATTCCATTTATCGATCTATTATATATATTTATATACTTAATATACATGATATATAAATAATGTTTTACATTCTGTAAGTAAGTAATCATGATCCAAATAATCATATGAAGAATTACAAGTCAAAACACATACGATAAATGAAACGATTTTACCCAAAACACTGCTTTAACATGGAATTGAAAAATGAACAGGTAATATAAAGTCATAAGTGAATAATATATGATATAATAAATATTATTATGGTTCTATTACAAGTTAATAATATGTTTAAACCCACTATACATGATTTTTGGATACATACAAAATAAATTGGACCTATGGTAATGGATAATTTTGCAATCTCATTTTTATCTGAGATTGTTTATTTGTAAGTATTTCCTGGGGATATATTTATCATCCATGTATATGTTTTATAAAAATGTTTTCATAAAGTTTTTACTATTCTTACATGTATGTTTAAATTAATTTTTACCCCCTTAACTTTTACTATGTAGTATGAAAGGAATCTTTCTTTTTTTACCATACGAGGTAATTTTTGACTTTTCCAGAAAAAGTACGAAGACTGTTTTTTTAACTTATACGACATGATTTTTTTTACAGTTTCATAACGCCTTATTTAAATGAAGATTAATATACAATATTTCATTATTATTTTCAAAAAAATTATTTTCTTTTAAAATTTCACGACATTTGAGAAAAGAATAAGATTTTTAAGAAGAAAATATATTTTCCTCAAGAATTCATTTCAAGTGTTTTATCAAAACTATTTTCCATCTAAGATGAAATTATTTAATATGGGTATGTTTCAAGTATAATGTCACTATTATTTATATGTTTTAATTTTGTTTATGATGAAATGATATCCATTATTTTATATGGATTATGTTATGATGGGATGATGTTTATGAAACCCATTTTATTCGTTGGGTTATGATGAATGATTTATGTTTATTTTGTGGCACACATAAGAATTGATTCATTATGAGATGGGTGGTACCTATATATCCCTCCAATTCATTGTGTAAAGATTTAAATCTCATGAGATTGACATGGATGGAACGACAAGTAAATACGGTTCAGTAATATAGGGCTAGAACGACAAGTAAACCCGGTTTAGTAATGTACTTCATCCACTATGATGGTCTTGACAGAAATGCCTTGGTTACTATGGAAATCATAATATGTGCTTATTAGTTTTCTACATTTACATGCTTTATTACAATTATATTATTTCATGGTTAATGTTCCTTTATGATCCATGCCTTATGTACTGACAAGTTTTATGTCATTGCTCAAGATTTTGATGTTGAAAATTTTATGTTCATGTTTTTACGTTAAAATGTTTATGGTTTGTTTTATGTTCTATATGATTACCCTTACTGAGAATTTGCACTCAACCTTTCTATGTTTTCTTTTCCCATGGATATAAAGAAAGGTTTTAGGTAATAAAAAAAGGGAAGATCTTTATGGGAGATGTTGAAGATCTTTCACCATGATTAGAAGATTATGTTCCGAGTTTCCAAAGACAATAAACTATTATGGTCCTTGGGTGTCTATTTTTGTTATGTATTAAGTATTCTGCAAAAGTAATGTAATATCCATGTACGTCAAGCTAGGGTCTCTACATTCGTGGAGGAATATGAGCTATGTTCATTATCTAATTTCTATTTCTTTATCTATGTTGATGTTGAAACACAAATTATTATTCAAAATATAATGGAAACATATTAATTGATGTGTAATTATTGAATATCCTCCTCCTTTATTTCTTGCACCATCTTTTGATGCTTGAGATCATCCCTCTATGCCTCCTTGATCTTCTCTTGGATAGTTGGTTGGGTAATAATTTGGGAACGGTAGAATGTATTACCTATGATTATGATTTCAAGATCCATACCTTGCATATCCATGAAGATATGTTATTTCTCAATCAGTATCATGGATATAGTAGTAGGTTCTTTTCAGTTGATAGCTTCAACTACCTTATTTACCTTTATAGGATGGTACTGAATAGAGAAATAATAGTCCTTGATCATCTCTTACTAACTTTGTCGATGAATTTTGAGCAATTTTTGTGTGAATATTCACTTTAGAATCTTTTGAATTGTATGTATGTTACATCTCTAACCATAGGGGTAGTTCCACCCAATCATCAAGGTAAAGATGACAGCTACTGACTATCAATAATGTTTTGGGTAATTATACTCATGGATCTTTAACTACCCTAAGGTGCGGGATATCAATTTTTTATTTTTCATGATTATGTATCCCAATGCCTTACTTAAAGCATAAATATATATCACAAAGCCTTCTCTACTTGATGGTAGTGTGATTATAGGTGTATTGATCAGCCTCTTCATGAGATACTTAAATATTTCATCACATTCTTTTTTCTAGACATACTTTACTCCTTTCCATATTAACTTAGTTAACGGGCTATAAAATCATGAGATATTTCTCACAAAAAACCAGTAGTACCAAGATATGCCTTGAAAAATACATATTTTTTGTAAAAATTGAAGATATGGGATATTTATTAATTTAATTTTTCTTTGATCATTCCACAAAAATTACCTTACCTATGATATTGTACCCCAATAATGTGAATAACTACATCCAAAAGTCACACTTATTGAAATTAACATAAATTTTCATCTTTTTTAATTTCACCATAATAATGCTTCAATGCTCTTTATGTTCCTCCTTTCACTCAGAGTAAAAAATATTATCGTTGATAAAGACCACCCCAATTTTTTTGAGGTAGTCTCTAATAAAATATATGAAGATTATAGGGGAATTGGTAAGTTTTAAGAGAATTACTATGAACTCATAGTATCAATAACTTGTATATAAATCTATATTTTGAATATCTTCTTTCATTGCCTTCAATTGATGATATTTAGAATGAATATCCACATTAGATAAATACAGTGCTCCTCAAATTTGATCAAACAAGTCACCAATACTTGGTAGGATATAATTTTTCTTTGTGGTGATATTTTTGAGCTCCTAATAATCAAAACAAATCCATAATTATCAATCATTTTTCTTGACAGGGATCATTGGAACACCCCATGGTGATGTAAAAGGTAATATGAATACTTTTTCTAAATTATCTTGTAACTGATTATTTAATTCCTACAATTTGAATAGGGACATCCTATAGGGTAATTCAGAGATAAAAGTGGCTTTGAGTATAATATCTATTGATTACTCTACCTCAAAATCTAGGGGATGTCGAGTCAAATATGTAGAAAATACATCATTGTATTAAATTAAAATGGGAATTTACTCAATTTTGATACTTCACTTTAACTCAATCAGTTGTTTAAGGTATACTTATTTTCTAGGTATTGACACCCACACCATTGAGTAATTTCCCAAAGGTGAACCATTATCATATTTTAATTTGTATAGGAGCATGGTATAGTTTATAAAATAGACATATATTTATTTTTTTACAATAGTTGATTTAAGATCTATATAATAAAAGAAAATATATTCCTAGTATGACATCAACTTATAGCAAGGTAAGGATTATGATATTCTTTGGAATAATATTCCCATATAAACTAATAAGACAAGAGTCTAACACTTGGGTTGAATTGATCACAACACTAGTTGTTTTTATATATATCTATACTTTATGGTATCTAGTTTTTGATTTAATAGTTCTTAAGAACATACAAGATATAAAGAAATACATGATACCAAAATCAAATATTTTTTTATATTCTTGAGTTAATAAGAAGTGTATCTTGTAAAACTTCATTTTCATGTTCCACCTCAGTGGTAGTGATGACTAAACATTACCTTGTTAGTTTATCTTTAGTTATTGCTAACATTGATTACCCTTGTAAACTCATGGTTTATTGTAATAGCTTGCATAGTTCCCTTTGTCCCTATAGTTGAAGCATTGAAAAATGGGTGGTTCATAGGGAGGTTTCTTCCTTTACTAAATCACTCTAGTCAAATTCTTCATGTATATTCATTATTCATGAGTTTGGTATCCTTTCCTCCCATACTTTAGGAATTTCCCTATCCCTTTGAAGAAATTCTGATGACATTTGTCCTATATTTTTGTTATGTGGGTGGTTGGAACTTACTTAAACCTTTTCCATTTTATCTGCTATCTTGGAACTTCATCTTTTATTTCTTATCTCCATAAACATGATACCATTATAAAAAATCTATCTCTACTTTGAGAGAACATAAAACCACATTTTCATCACTTCCAAAATCCCAAGTTGCTAGGACCTTTTTAAGGTGTGGTTTTAAACAACTAAAGAAACTATTTATTTTGAAATTTTTGCTGATAACTAAACCTGAGGTGTATCTTGAAACCCCCATAAAATTTAACTTGTAAGTCATAATAGACCCACCCACCTTTTTATTATGCTATATGAATTATGTCTCTATATTTTTTTGAAGAATTTGAGGGAAATGAATGTAAAAAATAACTTTATAAAGTCTTCACACTCAATTTATTCCATTTCATCATTTATCTTAGTATTCTTTATCAATACCCACCATTGATATGACTCTTTATCTAAATGGTAAAATTCCAAGGTAACCTTATCCTTCTCAGAATAGTGGAGTATATACATGATCTTCTCCAATGAGAACACCCACCATTCCACGAAAAGTTGATCAGAATACCGACAAAATATATATGATCATTTCTACATGAAATACTCAATGGCTAGTTCTTCCCGGGTTAAGGTGGAAATTCCACATGCTTCAGGTTGTTGTTCATAGCCAAAGATAGCCGAGGAATAATCTTTATAAAGTTTTGAACTCCACCTCCAATGGCATTGGGGATATCATTAATAAAATTATTGTATTGTCCCTCACATGGATTGTTGGTATGGTTTCTCCTAGTTCCCACCATTTTCTAAAATATAAATGGTTTGAAAAAACATAAGTAAGAAGATCATGAATAAATAATTTATTCTTATGTGAAAAATAATTCTAAAGTCATATCTTATGGGATCCCTATGTTTAGCATTTTTCTCAAATTATTCTTCAAGTATCCTGTACTTTAATCCTTTTTAACATTAAAAAAAGAATTACTTTAGCTACATCTCATTTATAATGGTTTGTATAGAGTTTGTTATTTATAAAATATTATTCCCCAACTATGTCAAACTAGCAGTGTTGCAAGGCCCCTTTATCGTGCGCCAGGTGACAATCAATTCAATGCTTAATCCACCCTTTTTGGGGTCATTACCCTTAGATATAAATTTTCTAAATCCATATCCACTCGCAGTATCCATACATGTATTTCATTTCTCAAAAACCACATACTCATATAATTTTAAAAAACATAGGATTTTTACCTTTACTTAGACTTATCCTTATGGATTTCACTAATGTTTTCTATTCCTAATAAAAAATTGACTAAACTGTAGATATGGTACCAACTATAGTGAATTTTTTTATTATGTGAATATTACATGATTTTTAATATAAAAATATAATAATAATATCTTCAAGGTTTGAAAGTTTTAGTATCTTGGAAAAATTATGTCCATACATCACTTGTACATAACAAAAAATAAACATTATTTAAATAATTATATTTATCTATATAAAATATAACACATTATCCTTTATATATATAATATTCTGAGGAAATACATCAATGAAATGGGTGTGCTAAAATCCTAGTAAGGGGAGGAATAACATTGGATGAATAAGGGACATTAATCAATAGTACATGGGTGAGAATAATCAACATCATCATATCATAAGAATGTAATCATAATTATAATAATGAGGGAAACATTTGATAAAGGAATGTAATGCTGTATATTCATAATAATGAAAAATCAAAACATAGTGGCAAAATATCACACATTGTTATGAACAAATATGGCATCATGTTCACACATAACAGATGTGCATAAATCCAAACACCATAATTATGAAAAAAAATCAAGAATCATGTTTATGTATAACACATGTAATCTTGATTTATAATATAAAGGGTACATTTGTATCATCATTTACTATAGTTACCACATAACATATTCATATTTATGGTTCCACCAAAACACTTTGATAAGGCGAGTTTTATTTTTTTCACAGAAATTTGTCTCTATGGTAAAAAATATTAACTGAATTTTACTCATAAGAGTGGTCATGATCTAGTTATACCGCCTCTAGATATAGTACATGTGAGGGATTATTTATGTACTTCTTTATGAGTGATATGTGAACCATATTATAAACCTGAGAAATGTTTCGTGTATGCTCTAGATGATAGCCCGTTTCTCTAATTTGATCAAGGATCTCAAAGGGAAAAATATAACTATTGATAATCTTCCCTCTATTTTTACATGTCATTACTCTCTTCCTTGGTGATATTTGAAGGAAAATTTTGTCTCAAACTTAAAACTTCAAGACATTGGACATTTTTAAGCAAACATCTTCTCTCGACTCGAAGTATCTTTTATATAATGTGGTATGGCTTGATCATTTCTATCATTTCTTACACAAGATCAGGTCTAATAAGATTTCAATCACTAATTTAAACTCAAAAAGTAGTATTAATACATCTTTTCCTATATAAATCTTTATGTAAATCCATTTGAATACTCGAGTATAAGATGTTTTCATATGAGAACTCAATAAATGAGATATTTTAATCCAATCCTCCTTTAAATTCCATGGAGTAGTCTCCTAGAATTTACTCGAGTGTCTGAATGGTCCTTTAAAATTTGAAGGTCAGGTTGGGGGTGATATAACATATTAAAATTCAATTCATTACTCTGATCATGTTAAATACTTCTCTAGAATCTAAAAGTAAACCTTAGATCATGATCAGAGATTATCAAAAGTGGTGGCCCGACAGCCTCATGACTTCCATTATATATATATATCATATCTAGTTGTTCAATCAAAAAAAATTCTCAAATAATAGTGAAGTGTGAAGTATTGGTTAGTCGATCCAGTAAAACAAATATCACATTGCCTCCTTTGTATGTCTTCATGAGACTATTGATAAAGGCCATGGTGATATTATCCCATTTCCATGTGGACATGGGTAGTGGTTTCATTACCCCCTTGGAGTTTTTTCACTTTAATTTAACTTACTAACATACCAAGAACGTCGAGGTGTTCTCAGAATTATCCTTCTTTATTTTTTCCCACAAAAAAGTTCTCTCAAAGATCATGGTATATCTTTCCACTTCTAGGATAGATGGAAAAATATGAGTTTTATGCATTTTCCAATAGTTGTTTATTAATCTCAAGTGATGTAGTAACAAAAATTATATTTCTAAAAACAATTTCACCATCTTCATTGATGTGAAATTCATGAATATTCCCCCTTTACTACTTCCAACTTGTTTTGAATCTCCAGATCATCTTTTTTTACTTCCTTGATCTTTTATTGGATAGATAGTTAGGAAATAATTTGGGAAAGGTAGGATGTATTCTCAACTGTTAAGATTTCAATATCCATTATTTTTATATCCATAAAGATATGATATTTTCCAATACATATCATGTATTTTGTAGATGGTTGTTTTCAGCTAATATCATGAACTAACTTGTCTTCCTTTCCAATATGGTACTAAATAGAGTAATCATAGTCCTTGATTAACAGTAACTATCTTTATTGATTCATGTTGAGATATTTTTGTGTGAATTTATATTTTAGAGTCTTGGACCTATATATGTGTAACATATCTCATGATATAGGTAGTTACAAAAAAATCTTCAAGGAGAAGATTGTATCTTCTAACTACAAATCATGTGTTAGGTAGTTTTACTTATAGATATCTAACTTCTATGAGGCATAAGATAACATTTTTTTATTTTTCATGAGTATGAAGCAAAATAATTTACTTAATTTGTAATTTTATATCATAAAATCTTATCCCCTTGATGTTAGTGTGAGTACAGGTGTAGAGATTATCCTCTTCTTGAGATCCCTAATGATTTCCTCACATTATTTCATACAGATATACTTTACCACATTACATATTAACTTAGTAATAGGGTTATAAAATCCTAAGATATTTATTAAAAAACACCATTATTAACTAGCTAAGAAAAGAAATTTAAAAATTTTCATAACACTTGAGGATCTGGGTGATTTATAAATTTAATTTGTCTTTAACATGTCCACCAAAATTCCCTCAATTGTGATCATGTTCCCCAAGAATGTGACTAGACACATCCAAAAGTCACACATAATAAACATGTTATACATTTTATTCTATCTTAATGTCACTATCACAATTATTATATTCTATTTATATTTCACCTTTCACTTGGAGTAAATTATAATATCATCAATAAATAGTATCACAAATTTTTTAGGGTAGTCTCTAATCAAATATATGAAGATTTCATGGGAATTAATATGTTTTAGCGGAATCACTATGAATTCATAGTGTACACACATTTTATGTAAGTTTATCTTCTGAATATATCATTTTAATAAATTTATTTGATGATATATAAAATAAATATAACCCTTGAATAATTACCGTGTTCTTGAAAGTTGATCGAAGAAGTCATCAATCATTTTTAGGGGATACTTGTTATTTATGGAGATCTTATTAAGATTCTGATAATTGATACAAAGACACAATGATCCAACCTTTTTATTTACAAAGACAACCAGCATACCCCAAGGTGGTGTACTAGGGAATATGATTTTTTTCTTAATTCTCTTTCAACTAATTCTTTAAATCCTTCAGTTTTATTAGGGATATCCAATAGGAACTTTTAGAGATAAGAGTTCCTTTGAGTATAATATCTATTTAGAACATTAAATAATTATTTGGTAGTATTGGAGTGAACTATTTAGTAAATACATCTATGTTTTTCTTCAAAAGGGTAATTTACTCAAGGTTGATACTTTCTTTTGACTCAACCATTTGTAAAGGGTATAATTTTTCGCTAGGTATCAACACCAACACAATCAATGAATTTCCCCAAGGATATTCCTGATCATAATTTCATTTTTGCAGTATCATGTGATAGTTCAAAATATAGAAATATATTTTATTTTTTCAATAGTTGATGTGATATCTATATAATGAAGTCCAATCTGTTCCCAATATAGTTTCAAATTACACCAAGGGAAGGATTAAGATATTAAATGGAACAATATTTCTGGATAAAATAACAAAATAAGATTCCAACACTTTGGTTTCATTGATTTAACCACTAGTTATTTTTATAGATATCTATACTCCAAGGTATTAGGGTTTCAATTCAATATTTATTTTAAACATGTGGGATATAAATGAATCCATAGAATCAGAATCAATTAAATCGTTAAAATTCATGAGTAAAAAGGACGTGTAACTAGTAAAAATTCATTTTCATGTTCCACATCAGTGGTAGCGATGGAATAATCTTTCAGTTTCTCATTTGGATTTGGAAAATTTTGACATTTATTACACTCGATATCCTATGGTTTAGTACACTATATTGTATAGTTACATTTCTCCCTAAAGTTGAATCATTGAACCATGGGTGGTGTATTGGGTGGTGTATTGGGAGGTTTATTACATTCCTATATCACATTGGATGACTTATTTATATATCTTAGAAATTTATGAGCTTGGTGTCCTTCTCTTATATAATTTAGTAATTTTTCTATCCCTTTAAGGAAATTTACATGGCATTTCTTCCCAAATTTTTGATATGCAGGTGTTTGTATATTCTTTCCACCTTTGTTATTCAATCCTATAGTTTGAAACCATATATTTAATTTCTTATCTCCATAACCATGAGACCATTATATGAACTTCATATCTACTTTGAGATCAAATAGAACCACATATTCATAATTTTCAAAGTGTCCGGTTGTTAGGGCCTTTGAAGGTGTGGGTTTAAACTACAAAATAAACTATCTATTTTGATATCATTTTTGACAACTAATCACAAGACCTATCTTGAAAACATTATCAAAATTTCCTCAAAATTAATGATTGATTCACCTTATTTTGATTAAGTAATATGAATCACCCTTAAAACATTGTTTGATATTTTTTATGGAAATATTTTTTTAATTAACTCCTTATTGTATTCCTACTATATTTCCTCCATTTCATGCTTTATATTATATTCTTTATTAGTACTCACCATTAATCTACTTCTCTATATAAATAGTATACAACCAAGTAAACTTTTTCCTTCTTAGAATAGTAGAGTAAAAATACTATATTCTCCAATGAATTCCCCCACTGTTCCATGACAAGTGGATCTGATGAACCACTGAATGTTGGTGGTCATTTCTATATGAAGTACTTAATATCTTGTCTAATCTTATTGGGTGAAGTAAAACATTAAAAATGGTACAGGTTATTATTCATATCTTAAGAAAGTTGGTTAATCATCCCCATGATGTTTTAAAATCCACATACCATGGAATTGGGGATATCATCCAGATAATATTTTCATTACCCCTCACAAGGGTTTTTGGTTTGGTTTCTCCTAATTCCCACTATTTTTTAAAATTGAAATGGTTTGAACAAATATAAGTCAAAAAAGTATGAATAAATAATTTATTTTTATGTGAAAATTGATTATAAAGTAATATCTTATGGGATCCATATGTTTATCCTATTTCTTAAATGATTCTTTAAGTAACAAGTATTTTAATCCTTTTCTTACATTAAAAGAAATAACTAGTTTAGCTATAAATCCTTCATAATGGTTTGTATAGATTTTTTGATTATCCAAAGAATATATCACGAGGGTTTAAAACTAGGAGTATAATAAGGCCCCTTTTTCATACACTAGGTAATGATCCAGTCAACTCCCTACCTACCCTATTCGGGGTTATTACACTAATGGTTAACTGTGCTAGAGCCACATCCAATTTTTGTATCAATACAAGTATTTCATTGCTCATAAATAAAACACTATTATAATTTACCATAGCACTGGATGTTTACCTATACTTAGACTTATCCTTACAGTTTTCACAAATTTTTCCTAATATTAATTTCTAAAATTAACTTAACTATACCTATGACACCAATTATAGCATCCCATCCTTTTCTTGCATAACTATTACATTTTTTTTCAGATAAATAACATTATAACAATACATTAAAGGATTTAAAGGTTTAATATCATGGGGAAATTAGGATCATACATCACTTATACATAAAAATACATAAAAATTATTTAAATTCATCTTATTTATCCTCCTAAAATCTCTTACATTCTTCTTAGTGTATATAATCACCTAAGGAAATACATAAAAGAAAGGGGAGAACTAAAATCCCTATAAGGGGAGGAATATGAGGAATAAATAAATAGTACATGGGTAAAAATAATCAATATCATCATATCATAATAATAGGATCATCACTCTTATCATGAGGGAAATAATTGATAAAGCTATAGAATTTTTCATGTGCATAATAAAGAAACATGATAACACAGTGTTCAAATATCGTACATAGTTGTGAAAAAAGATAACATAAAGTTCTCACATAATATCTTGATATATATCACATTACCCAATACATTGGAGGGATATATAATTATGGTACAACCCATCACATCATAAAATTCTCATAATCATGCAAGCCACATAGAAAGTAAAACAATGATAGTTATGAAATAAACTCATAGAAAGGAATGGGTTCCATAAAGGTTTTGTAATGAATACATTAATAAATAGACATTGGGGTTATAAAATGAATAATATAAATAATATTTTATAAAAAAATAATCATTCTTGAGTGGAGATGAATCAACTCAAGGGGATTCAAAGTTTTGTTTCAGAGAAATATTTTTTTTTGAAAATTTGTTGGAATTGGATTAGAAATCATTTCGACAGGGTAAGAACATGTGTATCACAAAAAATAAAGGTAAAGGGTATTTAAAGGAAATTTTAAGTATATTGGAGGAATATACATAATAAAAAAATGTGAAAGATAAGATAACCCAAAAATAGGGAGCCAAGTTCAAGAATCCCCTACCATAAATCCTGCTTTATTTTGTCACTTTCTGCCCCTTGAATAATATTATTAGTATTATTAAAACATGTAACTAGAAGTTAATTATTTTCAATTATTTAAAAATAGATCCATTATAATAATTTTATTATATTTTATAATATTACTTTTTAAAGATGAAGTGTTTTGATATCATATTTTCCTTAAAATTATCTGGTTTTGTTTTGATTTTGCTATTTTTTGTTCAAATTAGTTTATACATAAGTAAAAATAATCCAGAAAGATCATATCACAAGTAATTAAATATTTATATATTTTATATTATTTATTATAATCATCTATAAGTTTGTTGATAATAAAAGTACTGGAAATTTCCTCGTTGTCGGTTAACCGACAGTTGAGGAGACATTTTCCAAAGAGTAGAAAGAGAATAATAAAATTTAAATACATTTTAAAAATGATAATTTAAGTTGGTTAAAATAATTAACATAATTATAAAATAATTATTAATTAATATTTGAAGAATTTTGTTTGATATTAAATGGAAAAAGTAGGATGAGAAGATAAAAATGAGAGAAGAGTTGATGAAAACCTAATGTTTGCTTGGTGTTTCTACATTTGTATGACACTAAACTCCCTTGATGCTTGGAGTTGGTTTAATATAAAATGTCGCTAAGTATTATAAGGGTATTAAGATAGTTTATTTGGTTATAGGTTTTTATTTGGTAATTTAGGTAGGATTGGTTTTCCAAGGGATGGGAGGGGGGTTATTTATACCTGAGGAGTGGTGTATTTTTGAGTTAAAACATTGAATAAAATACTATATCCAAGGTAAACATTGTAATAGTGATATTTTTGAAATTATGAATCATATTTTAATTAAATAACCTGATTTTAAGTCTTTAAATAACTTTATAATATGAATTTATTAGTTCAATCAAATGGAAAGGTGGAAAATGACAAAAATATTATTTTAATTGAATTCTTTGGACTTCAGATTTTGGAAAACAATTTTCATGTTTGGAAATTAATATTATTATTTTAAAATTAAATATTTATCTTATTAAATTTATTTTAACCAAAATAACCAACTTAATTTATTATAACATTATTTAATCATCATTATTCTATAAAATATGTAGTATTTTATTAATAAAATTTTTACAATCCATATAAAAATTAAATCATTTCAAAAAACTAAAAAAATTAACCTTGGAAAACTTATACATGATGATTCTAAAAATAAATTTCATTTTATATTAATAATTTTCTGTCATATTTAATTTTAAATTTGAATATAAAAATTATGATTTTTTATGAAATATATTAAAATAATTTTTAATAAAAATGTGTTTAAATTTTCTTTGAGTTTTTAATCTTGATATTTATTTTGTAGAATTATAATAATAATATTTTTATAAAATTAAACATGATAATTATTATTTAAAATACATTTTATTAGATTTAATTGGAATTACTATTCCAACTGTAAGGTTACTATTACTAATGACCAATTTACTATTCCAACAGTCACATTACTATTCCAATGATCATATTAACTCCTATAAACACCAATCCTTTATTTAAATTCCACCTCAATCCCTCTCAATGTTCTACATTTTACTTTTCTAAAATTTTGATTGGTTTACTATTAGTCTGTTTTATTTTTATAGTATTATTCGTGGGGGTGATGATTCTAGTAGATCGAGGTGAATAAAATTTTTTCATTCTACTTTTTCTATTTTATATTTTTCTCATCATATAATTGGGAATTTTCAGGGGTTTAGTTTCTGGATAATTCCAAAATTTTCATTATTTAAATAAATTGTTTTTGGTTTCTCTATGTGTTGTGTTTGTATAATACTATATAATAATATAAAATACATTTATTTAGGAAACAAATGTCAATAATAATATCTGGGTTGTTACAGTTATATATTACTTTTTGAAATATGGTTATTGGATATAAAAGTATACAAGAGGTTTATCGATATTCTTTAAATTGTTAAAGCGATTATGATTAAAAAATCAATTAATGAACCAACATTATAATATTTTATTAAAATATTTTATTTTAAATATTTTTATGCAATACGTATATTTTTTAAAGAATAATATAAGTTATTTATAAAATTAAAATAAATATTATAATATCAATGTATTAAAACTGTTAAATTTTTATATTATAAATAATTTGTTTCAATGGTATTTAGTTAATGTCATTTAATATAATATGTGTATTTTATAAAATAATTATTTTTCTAGAAGTATAGTGCATTTTTATCTTAAAAAATCAGTCACTAATTATGAATTTTTTTAATGATTTTTTTTTATAATATATACAATGAGTTAAATTAAAATTCTTCCAATATACATTACTAGTAAAGTAATCAAAATAAGTTTGTTTTGGTCTTTAAAATTGAATAATTTCTAATTTTTTTTATGTACAATGGAAATTTATACTAAAAATATATTTTTATCAAGTCTAGAAATTTATTCTAATAAAATGGTTTTCATATTTTTAATAATAATATAATTTTTTTAATATTTTCACTTTTTATTTTAACATGAAAAAGTAATAATTTATCAAAGTAAATATTAGTTACCATAGTAAAATATTTATTTTTTTAAGAATTGTTTTTATAAAAATTGTATAATTTTTATCTATTTATTTTAAATTTATCAAATTCAAATAGGTAATATAATATTATGTTTAAAAATTTATTAAATTATTTTTAATTATTTATTTATAGTAAATAAGAATAAAAAACACTTAATGTATAAAAAATACATTTTTCTACGAAAACTGGTTTTTTTCTACAACTTTTATTTTAATTTTTAAGTTAATTCACTCAAACTTAGAAATGAATTAGATTAAATTGATACAAAATTCAAATTCATCACATTGAATTTTTTTATAGGTTTCAAATTATAGTTTTAGTAAAAAATAATTACCACGGTAAATATTTAATGAAGGTTAATGTGGGTAAAAATTAGTAAATTCAAGTGGCTCAAAATTTGGAAAATTATAATGATATAAAACGCTTCTATAAGAATTTATTTATGTGTGGAATCCATAACTACATATCTCACCAACATTTATTTACCTAAATCTCCCAAGTCCCATGTGATTACATTCTTATGCTTTACCTAACTCAAAATTTAAATGGAATGTATATCATTTTACCTATAAAAGATATTGAATTCCACCCTTTAAAACAACCCTAATCTTTAAAATTATCTTAATAATATTTCCATTTTATTTCCCTAAATACCTATTACACATTTTTAAAACCATTTTTATAAGAAAGTGTCTTAAGTCCTCAATTTTTAAGAGGTGATTCAAAGGAAACATCAAGTCCTCAATGTGAGTATAACCATCTTCTTAGTATTTTCATATTTTTATTTCTCATCCATCCTCATACAAGAATATTTTAAACATAATAATATAATGAAATAAATATCAATAGTATATTAAAATGTAATTATATTTATAGAACAACCATTATCAATCTCCATCCCAACCACAGGAAAATGGAAACGTTGCCAATATTTTGTGCGAACTATCATCTTTATGAAGGAAATATTTCATTTTCAATCACCAAAATACATGTATGGTTCTAATAATTATTTTATTGAAAAAAATTATATTTATTTCTTTATTATAATTCATTATTGTTAATAATAATTTATAAAGTCATTAGTAAGAAACTACCTTTTTTTTGTTTATAGTTACCGAAAAAACTCATCATTGATTTCATCTTAATAATCAAAACTAAAAATATCATGGAATTAAATTATAAATTTATAAATCATTATGAAATAAATATTCTATTAAATTAAATAATATTGTAATTATGATCTTTTTATAAAAGTATGGGGACCCACATCAATATTACAAAATATTTGCAAAGCAATCAAAATCACTAACATGTGATGTTGAAAATAAATTATAACAAACTAATTTATATGGGATGAATGATTATTAACAAAGAGTATAAAATTTAATATATATTACTAAATTTATAAAATAAATAATTAATATGGTTATATTTATTATGAAAGAGGATAAAATTTCTCTCGTATAAGAATAAACTAAAGCTATGAGTTTCTTTCCAATCTCATTTTCAAATCAATATTGTCTTAAATGAATTTATATATAAGAAACAATTGTGTGTACATTATTAATTAATCCTCAATCAATTTTCTTCTTCAATGGACATTCCTGGGTTTTTTCATGTCCCCTTTCAATTTCATTTCCCTTGGTAAATAATTTTCCTTATGTGACGCTTATAAGTGAAACCAACCCCACATCTTCCATTTGGTCAAAAATATTCCTTCTTCATATCCAAATTCATTTGATGATTTTATGGATATTCTTATCCATTATTCAATAATTCATTAATATCATTTTTTACTATCTTGAATTTCTTTATAAAATTTGTAAAGGAATATTTTAACATTTTGTTAATGGTTTTTTGATAAAATTATGAAAAGGATATTTATTAATGTTTTCCCTGAGAACAAATTATTTTAGACCATTAATATTTATGAAACTTTATTTATATGTTTTAATTTTTTATAAATATAATTAATTCTTATTTTTTTAAACAGATTTTTTTTCAAAATAATTATTCTAGTAATCTTAAAAACACAGTTTTAATTTATTTCAATATCTTTAATGATTTTTATTTTACTTTAAAGATATGTTATTATTTCACTATCCTCCTTATTTATTTATATTACTTATGAAAATTTCCAAGAATTTTTTCTTGAAAATTATCTCTTTTCCATGGTTTAATTATGTGAAGTTTTAAATATGAATGTTTTTATGTTTTCTTAGCACACATATGTGTTATTTTCATTATGGGATGAATGGGAATATAATCATATAGCCATCCAATTCATTGCGTAATGTTTTAATCTCATGAGATAATTCTGTGAGGTAGAAAAGTGATTACTGATCTATTATGTGAATGGAGTTTGGGACATGATTCTTTATCCACCATGTTATATAAGATATGAACATGACCCCTAACCCACTATATTATAATTTCTATTATATTTTTTGGGTGACAATTGTATGTTTTGAAACATACTCATGTTATTGTGGATCATGTATTATATTACTTCTAATTACTTATGACTTGATTTATGATCCATTTTAATTTTTGTATGATCACCTAATATTATATTTGTATACCTTGATAATGTTCTCATACTAGTATTATATTCTTATACCCAATTATGATCTTCAATTTCAATATTTAATGTTTACCTTAACTAATTATATGAGATCACTAGTTCATATGATTAATTTACCTAGTTTATGAAGATATTATTATGTATGATGCGTCTAGAGGATATCATGTAAAAAACATTTTATGGGGGATGTTGAAGAAATTTTGGAATAAATTGATTTTGTTGCTAATATTCAAAGTCACTAGACCTTTTGGTTCTAGAGTGTTATTGATTTTGAGTTGGAATTAATATTTTGGTAAAATAATGTCATATTTATGAATATATATGTTATGGTTTCCTTAGTTGGTATTATATTAGGGTTTAGTAATTTTTGGGGATCAAGATGAAAAAACATTAGTGAAAACCCTTAGGATATGTCTAAGTATAGAGAAATATTATAATATTTTATTAAAGTAAAGAATGCATGGTTTCTAAGAAATTTAATATTTATCTAGATTTAAATAATTGGATATATGCTATTGAATATAGGAACATAAGAGAAATAATTCCAAAAAAAGTTTGGTTGGGTATTAACTCAATCTTCACTGGGTGAACAACAAGTAAGCCAAACTGGACAGCTGAGTTAACACTCCTAAGGGATATGATTTGGTTAATTCATATTCTATTTATGTACTATTATGAGGTATTTGAATATATTTGGGTTATATAAATAAATATAAAATTACCATGTATTATAGAGACCCTAAATTTTATTATATGAATATCACATTGTTTTAAAGATAAAAACATAATAGTTATGCATTCAAGGATTGAAAGGTTTAGTATCTTGGGAAAATTATGATCATACATCACTTATACATAATAAAACATAAATATTATTAAAATACTTCTTATTTATCCACTTAAAATATTGTTTTATCTTTATTAAATGTAATCACCAAGGATATACATCAATGAAAGGGGTGAAATAAAATCCCTGTAAGAAGAGGAATAAGGGACATGAATTAATATAATATAGGTGATAATAACAATCATAACCATTTAATAAGAATTGTATTATCATAATAATCACAATAGAAATATTTGATAAAGGCATGGAGTGAATCATATTAATAAAAATGCAACATCATGTCATAGTGTTCAAATACAACACATAATTTCGAACCAATCTAACATCATGTTCATGCATAACATATACGCATAAATCATAAAATCATAATTTTGTACAAATATAGAATAATTTTCATGCATATTGCACATATTATCTTGAGGTACATTACATTAATTGATGTATTTTAAGTCTATACAATTTTGGGCCCACTCGTCTCATCACAAATGCTCATAATCATGCATGATACATAGAATATATAACAATCATAGGCATGAAATTACCCATTGAAAGGAATGAGTTTTATAGGGATTTCATAATGCATACATTCATGAATAAAATTTGGGGTTCTCAAATGAATAAGGGAAAACATATTTGGTATAAAAATCATCATTATAAGTGAAGAATAAACAACTCAAGAGGAGTCAAAGATGTGTTTTTGAAAGAATAATATTTTCAAAAAATCCTTTTATTTGGATTAAAAATCATGGTGGAAACATGTATATCCCCAAAAACAAAAAGTAATAATAGTGAAATGATATTTCATAAAAATTAGATTAATATTTATACCAAATATGTCGTTAAAAAGGGATAACCCAAAGAAAATGAGTTGGGTTTGAGAACCCCCTTACCTTAAATCCCACCTAATTTTGTCACTGTTCCACATAATAAATAATAAACATAGTTTTATTAAAACATTGATCAATAAGCTAATTATTTTTATTTTTAAACTATTTTTCAATTATAATCATTTGATTATATTTCGTAATTTCCTTGGTTAAAGGGTATATATTTTGATATCTTATTTTCCTTAAAATTTTCCCATTTTTCTTTGATTTCACTATTTTGTTCAATATAATTTATATATTCATAAAATTAATTAAAAAATATTTAAATAAATATATCTATAAATATAAAAATTATAAATAATTTATTATAACTATACATAATGTTGGTGATATATAAGAAGTTGGAAATGTCATTGTTGGCAGTTAACCAACTGTAATCAAGAACATTGTCCAAAGGTGGAGAAAGCAAGGTATAAAATATAAATACATGAAAAATATATTTTTTATATTTGGTTAAAATAATTAATATAATGTTAAAATACTGTGTAATTAATATTATAATTTTTTTAAAAGGATAGATAAAGAGAGGAAGATAAGAGGAAACATCAAAGAAGAGTTGATGAAAATATACCTTATTCTTAGTGTTTCTTTCCTTACACATCACTATAACCCCTTTTTGACTGGAGTTGGATTACTACATAACATATATATTGATTTTTATAGGATTAATTGAGAGTATTTGTGTAGATATTTTCCTTTATTAAGTGTGTGAGGATTGGTTTTCCAAGGGGAGGGAGAGATGTTATTTATACTTGAGAAGAGTAATATTTTTGAGTTCAAATATTGAATAAAATAATACATCTCAAGAAAACCTTATTATAGTGATATTTATAACATTATAGACCTTATTTGAATTAAATAACATGATTTTATGACTTTTAATCAGTTTATAATTTGAATTCACTTATTATGTTAAAAATGAAAAATTATTTTTAAAGAAATAGTTTTTACATTAGGATTTGGAAAGTATTTTTTAGGTTTGTAAAACATGTTTATTTTATTTTAATATCTAATTTATGAAATTAAATATATTTTGGTTGAGCATAAAGTTATAAAAATTATTTTTTCATAATTAAATCAAGAATGTCATGATTTAAGATACACCTAAAAATTGATGTATTTAAGAATATTTTTAAAAAATAGACCTCAAAAAATTTTGACACGATGGTTCCAAAAATCACATTAATTTTATAAGAATAATTTTCTAAAATAGTTTATTTTAAATTTTAATGTTAAAATTATGATTTTTATGAAATACCTTAAAGTATAATTTAATAAAAATGTGCTTATATTTTATTTTAATTTTTTAGTGTGATATTTATTTTATAGAGTTATAATATTTTTATTTACATAAATTATTAATGATAAAAATTATTTATATCACATTTTATTATTTTGAGGTCAAACTTTTATTCCAATGGCTAGGTTATTATTCCTAACAATCAAGTTATTATTACCAACAGTTAGGTTGCTATGAAAATGGTCATATTACTATTAGAATGGTCACATTATCACCAATAAATACCTCTTAACTTATTTATTAATTTTTTTTAACTCAATTCTTATCAATGTTCTATAATGCGAGTTGGTTTTCTAATATTTTGTTTCTTTCTAAAGTTCTGTTGATGAGTGGAATGATTCTAGCCGATCTGAGTTTTCCAATTTTTCCCATTGTAGTTTTTCTATTTTATATTTCCCCCTTTTAATATTTAGAATTTTAATGGATTTAATTACTAACTAATGTAACAATATTAATTAATAAAATAATGTATTTTTGGTTTCTCTCTGTGTTTTTTGTGTATAATACTGTATAATATAATATAATATACATTTATTTTAAGAAAAAAATATCATTAAAAACTATGGGTTGTTACATTCTCCCTCCTTTAAGAAATTTATACCCCAAAATTTTAACACAAATTATCGGTTGAGAATAGTAGTTGGTACTTTTTTTAATTATTTTTTCTAGTTCCCATGTCGCCTATTCATACTTATGGTTCATCCACAACACTTTGACAATGTGATATGTATTGTTTATTAGAAAGTTTTCTATATGATACAATATTTTCACCAGATTATCCTTATATGAGAGGTTATTCTTCGATTGTATCACCTTCAAATTCAGTACATGTGAGGTATCATGCATGTACTTCCTCACGAGTGATATGTAGAACACATCATGAATTTGATCTATATTTGATAGAAGTGAAAGATAATTGACCACTTTTCTTATGTGATCAAGGATCTCAATGGGTCCAATGTACCTAGGGATAAGCTTCCCTTTCTTTCCAAATGTAATGACTATCTTCCATGGTGATATTTGAAATAAAAATTTATCTCTAACTTCAAACTCCAAGTACCTTTATTGGTTGTAACAATAGATATTTCACGAAATCTAAGTATATTTTATATGATATTGGATTTCTTAATCCTTCTATATCATCTCTTTCAAAAGGTCATGTCCAAGTATTTTTAATCTACAAACTTTATCCTAAAAAGTAGGATTTCTGCATCACTTCCCATATAGAGCTTTATATGGAACCATTTTAATACTTGAGTGGAAGCTATTGTTATGAGATAAAAATAATGGGATATGTTGATCCCATCCTCCATTAAATTCCATGGATTAAGATCTTAGCATGTCCTCGAGTGTTTGAATAGTCCTTTTAGATTTTTTATGAGTTTGGTGGTGATAGGAAATACTGAAATTCAATTCAATATTCAAAAAGTTAAACACTTCTCAAGAATTCATATGTGAACCTTGGATCATGATCATAAATGATTGAAATTGGAACCCCATTAAAATTCTCAACCTCATTTACAAATATATTGGAAAATTTTTCAAGAGATAAATATTTATAAAAAGTGATAAAGTGGGAAGTCTTGGTTAGTCGATCCACCACTACCCGTATCACATTATTTTCTATAGATTTATTTTAGATACTAGTGAAAAAGTACAAGGTGATGTTATCCCTTTTCCACATGGGTATAGAAAATAGTTGCATCATCCCCTTAGAAATATGTATCTCTAATTTAACTTACCGACTTACCTAGAATCTAGAGATACACCTACCAATCTCCTTCTTCATGTTGCCCCACCAGAAGTGTTCTCAAAGTTCGTGGTACATCTTGGTACTTATAGGATAGATGTAAAAAAGACGAGTTATGTGTAAAAAGATGATTTATGTGCATTATCCAATAGCTATTTTTTATCACATGTGATGTATGGAAAAAAATTCTAGTTCCAAATCGATTGAAACCATCATAATTGATGTGCAACACATGAAACTTCCCTTTCATTACTACTTTCACCTTATTTTGAAGCTCCAGATCATCCCTTTGTGCCTCCTTGATCTTATATTTCATATATGGTTGGAAAATCATTATGAAAGGTAGGATCTATTCCATGGAAATATTATTTACAGATCCGTACTTTTCTTATCCAAGAAGATATGGTCTTTTTCAATCTGAATCATAGATAGAGTAGCTAATTATTTTCTACTAATAGAATTTTATACCTTGTTTTAATTTCATAGATTATAGTGAATAAAGAAATTATATTCCCTTATTATCTTTAACTATCTTATTTGATGAATATTGAGCTTATTCTATATGAATATATACTTTTGACTCTTATGATCGGTATATATGTCACACATCTCACCATATAGATAGTGCCTCTAATTATTCAAGGTAAATATCATATCTACTAACTCTAGATCATATGTTGGGTAGTTATTCTCCAATAGATTTAATTTTCATGAGGCACAGGCTATCAGTTTATCATTATTCATGAGTATAAAACCCAATCCTTTCTTAGAAGAATCAATATATATCAAAAAACCTTCTTCACTATTTGTAGTGTTAGTAATGGTGCACTGATTTTCCTTTTCTTTATCTCCTTAAATATTTCTTTACATTATTACATCCATATATACTTTTAACCTTTCCATGTTAACTTAGTTAGAGAGATATAAAATAATGATAAATTTCTCACAAATCATCAATAATACCCTTCCAATTAAAGAAAACTATGGATTTATATAACACTATTGGGTCTGGGCCATTAATCAATTAACTTTTTCTATGAAGGGTCCATATACTTGTGATCATGTTACATAAGAATATGAATTTATATATCCAAAAGTAACACTTTATGAACATAAAATACATTTTATACCTTCTTAATTTCACCAGAAAAATCCTTAGATACTATTCATGTTCCTCTTTACACTTGGAGTAAATGTGAATATCATTAGTAAACTATACTATAAATTTTTCAAGGTAGCATCTAAATAATCTATTAATAAAATCCATAAATATTTTAGGGGAATTAGTAAGTCTGATGGGCATCACCATGAACTCAAAGTGACCATATCTTATACGGAAGGCTATCTTCTAAATATATTCCTTCTTCACCTTCAGATGATGATATCCATGATGAAGATCAAGCTTTGTGAAGTATTGATATCCTTGTAGTTTTTTGAAAAAATCATTTATATTTATAAGGAGATACTTTTTATTTATGGTGATCATGTTATGATCTCAATAAATAATATATATCCTCATTTATATATCTTTTTTCTTTAAAAATTGAAATGGAAAACCCCAAGGTTATGAACTAGGGAATATGAACCCTTTATCCAAATGATCTTTCAGTTATTACTTTAACTCCTGCAGTTCAATATGGTCCTTTCTATTAGAGAATATGGAGGTTAGAGTGGCTCTGGGAATATGTTCTATTTAGAACTCTACCTCATGATCTCGGTGATATCCAGGTAACTCCTTGAGAAATACATCAATGTATTCTCTAACAATGGAAACTTCCTTAAGGTTAATTCTTTCCATCATCAAAACTATTTGGGCTAGGTATGATTCTTCACTGGGTATCATCACCCACACCATAAAGGGATTCTAAAAATAAGATTCATGATATTCCTTTTATTTTTATTGGATAATTGTATGGTTCATAATATAGAAATATATTTCCTTTTGCGAACAGTTTATGTGTGTTCTATATGACGAGATCCAATCCATGTCTATTATAGTGACAAATTCCACTGGGGGAAGGATTACAAGATTCACTGGGAGAATATTCCCATAGACACTAATAGGTGAAGATTCCAGCACTTGGGATTCAATGATCACACTATTATATGTATTTACTAATATATCTACATTAAGGTATAGATGCTTCAATTAAATAGTTCTAAAAAACTTATAGGAAACTAATAAATGAATATAAATAGAATCTAATAAAACCTTTTACATTATTGAGTGAATGTGAAGTGTAATTTGTATGAATTAATTTTCTTCCTCTACTTCTGTAGTAATGATGAAAAAATATTTCCCTTTATCCTTTAGCTTTGGTGGTTATTGATGATGATTACCATCAAGGACCCATGGATTAGTGCACTAGATTGCATAGTAACCTTTCTCCCTATAGTTGAAGCATTGAACCATGGGTGGTGCATGAGGAGGTTCCTTCCATTCCTCTATCATGTTTGCTATATTATTCATTTCTCTCTGAAATTCATGAGATTTGTGGCCTTCTCTCCCACACTTGAAGCATTTCCCCATTACTTTTAGGAAATTTACATTATGATTATTCATAAATTTTTGACACATAGGTGGTTGGATCCTATTTTATCCCATTTAATTTGACCCACAAGCTTGAAACTATATTATTCTCTTCTTATCCTCATATCCAAAGGACCAATATTCAAAATTCATATCTACTTTGAGAGCACATCGATTCACTTCTTCATAACTCCCATAGTCTTGAATAACTATAGACTTTATAAGGTGTGGTTTTAATTCACTAAAGAATATATTTATTTTTATATTATTTTTGATAAAAAATCCTGATGTGTATCCTTCAAGACTTATGAATTTTTCCTCATAAGCTATGATAGATTCACCTTCTTTTTTCTTTATCTCTAATAATTCTATCTCCATATTTTTTGAAGATTTCTAGGGAAATCCTTATTAAGAAACATTTTATTAAATTATTTCCACTCCATCTCTTACATTTCATCCTTCAACTTGGTATTCTTTATCAACTCCAACCATTGATAAACTTCTCCATCTAAATGGTAGATGGATGGAGATACCTTCTCCTTTATAGAATTATAGAGCACAAAAAATAACTTATCTGTTGAGTTAAACTACCATTCCACAAGAAGTAGATTGGAAGATCCACTAAACCTCAGTGGTCATTTTATATTTAAGGAATCAATTTCCAATTGTTCCTTCTTGGGTGAAGATAGACGTTCCACATGGTTAAGGTTTTTATTTATATCCTATTATTTTTGGGTAGACATCACCATCAATTTTAGAAATCCAACTCCCATAGAATTGGGGATGTCATTATGATAATCATTGCACTATAACTCACATGGTTTATTGGCCCGGTTTATCCTAGTTCCCACTAAATTCTAAAATATAGGTTTGAAAAAATCATAAGTCAATAAATCATTAATATAATCTATTTCTATGTGAAAATCATGTCTAAAATGACATCTTATGGAATAAATTTGTTTAGAATTTTTATGAAACAAATATTATTGGATGTTTACCTATACTTAGACTTTACTAAGGGTTATCACCAATTTCGTCTAATCATAATTCCCAAATCAACTAAACCATACCTTTGATAACAACTATAGAAACCCTAATATTTCTTATATGATTATTACATCATTTTAAAGATAAACAATACAATTGTTCTACATTCAAGGATCGAAAAGTTTAGTATCTTAGAAAAAATAGGATCATACATCACTAATCCATAATAAAACATAAACATTATTAAAATCCTTGTTCTTTATCCACTTAAATCTTGAATTCTCGTTAGTACATGTAATCACACAAGGCTATACATCAATGAAAGGGGTGCACTAAAAACCCATTAAAAGGAGGAATACGTGATATGAATCAATATAACATGGGTGATAATAATCATTAACATTATATCATAATAATAGTATCATAATCATAATAATGAAAGAAACATTGGATAAAGACATGGAATGTGGCATATTCATAAAAATTAAACATCATGTTATAGTGGTAAAATACCACACATAGTTGAGAAAAAATCTAGAATCATGTTTATCCATATCATATGTGCATAAATCATAACATCATCATTTTAAAAAAATATAGAATCATGTTCATGAATAATGAATATAATCTCATGAGGTACATCACATTACCCAACAAAATGGAGTTTTATATAATTCTAAGCCCACCCATCAAATCATAAATTCTCATAATCATTCATGCAACAAACAATGTATAACAATCTTATTCATGAAATAACCAATAGAAAGGAATGGATTTCATAAGTATTTAATAAAGAATAATTTCATGAAAAAACTTTTGGGTTCTAAAATTAATAAAGAAAAATATATTTGGTATAAACATCATCATTCTGAGTGAATAAGAAACAACTCAATAGGTGTCAAAGATGTGTTTTGGAAATAATTTCTTTTTGAAAATATTTTTATTTGGATTAAAAATAAAGTTGGAAACATTTATATCATAAAAAAGGGAATCTAAGAATAGAGAAATGATATTTAAGGAACATTAGAGGAATATAGTTACTGAATATTTCATTAAAGAGGGATAACCTAAATAAAAGGATTTGGGTTCGATAATCCCCTTACCTTACACCCCTCTTTACTTCGTTGCTTTCCACCTTCTGAATAATAATCACAGGTTGATTAAATAATAGATCCATAAGTGAATTATTTTAATTATTAAAACTATTTATAAATTATAATCATTTGATTATATTTATTAATTTTCTTGGTTAAGGTAAGATATTTTGATATCTTATTTTCCTTAAATATTTCCTGTTTTGATTTGATTTCACTATTTTATTTAATGTAATTAATAAATTACTAGAATTAATACTAAAATATTGAAATAAATATAATTATAAATTTATATATTATAAATAATTTAGTATAACCATCCATACGGGTGGTTATATTAAATAATTTTGAGATGACCTTTTTGGTGGTTAAACGACCGTTATTGGAAACGATGTTAATGGAGGATGAAGAGAGGCATACAATGTAAATAAATAAAAAATATATTTTATAGTAGTTTAACATAATTAATATAATTTTAAAATAATATATAAATAATCTTAGAATACTTGGTTTTGAAAGGGATAGAGAAAGAGTGAAATAGAAGAGAAAAAATCAAAGAAGAGTTGATGAAAATTTACCATATTCTCGGTGTTTCTTCCATTGTATGACACTAGAATAATTTGATGATTAGAGATACATTAATATAAAACGTCCCTATGGATAAAAATTGTCTTAATATAGTTTATTAGTGAAGATATTTGGCTTTAGAAAGTGTTAGAGGATTGGTTTTCCCAAGGGGAGAGAGATGGGTTATATAGACTTGAGGAGAGGGGTATTTTTGACATATAATATTGAATAAAATACTATATCTAAGATAAATCTTATAGTAGTGATATTTTTGACATTATAAACCATATTTTAGTTAAATAAATTTATTTTAATACTTTTAAACACTTTATATATAATATCCCAGGACCCACACTCCTGAATCCTATGATGAAATCATAAACTTTACATTTCCAGCATTAATGCCGATAATTTTGACCCATTTTTTACTTCAAATATTATAAAATAAAATAAACAATTTGTATCACTTATAACCTCTATGACCTTTTATGTTTTTAGTTTTATAGAATTAGGAAAAACTACTATATAAACAATTTAAATGACTTTAAAAGCGCATTTCTCCTACTTAACCTAGATTTTTTTTGCATTAAGACATAATCATCGTCCATATTAAATACCTTCTAGAAATAACTTATCCAACCTAATTATTTATAACATATGTAAAAGGAAACATAATAAGGGTGATATAAGATGATCATTAAGTGTAAACATAAGAATTAAAAAATGAATTTCATAAGTGAGAATAAGAAGGGCATATGTTTATGATGAAATAATTAAAGTGCATGAGTATAACATAATAATATTTATACCCATCACTACATATATCATCAACCATTAAAAAATGGAATAAGGATTTAAAAAATTAAATATAAATAATAATAAATCATTACAATCTATGTGATATCAATCATGATAAAATGAAACTTCATAAACCCATAACAAGAATAGATAAAATACATTTGTATCTTTGAAAATCATCACATAGAACCCTTACATAACTCTTATAGAATATTTAAAAATTAGAATAACCATACGGATAAATTAAAATATAATTATACATAAAAAACAATCATTACCTAATGAATTAGATTTTTATCTGGGTTTACCCATAATATAATCTATATTTAGATCACCGAATGCTATCTAGGTGCACCCATCATTTATAATGTCTAAGAACCACATCATGAATAAAGCACATAGATAATTCCTTTCATAATAACTCATTAAAAAAAACCTTTATTATTTTTAGAACATGATTAACCCATATAAAGGAAATGGGTTCCATAACAAACTATTTGAACTATGATTAACCTGTGGAAAAGAAACGAGTTCTATAACAACCACTTTGAAACATTATTAACCCATGGGAATGAATCAGGTTTCATAAAAATCTCATTGAAGCAATCTTAATCTATCACGAGAAGGAATTAAGTTGTTATAATTACAAAATATAACTAGTGGAGTATAAGTAACAAAGAGGTTTATTGAAATTTATGAATGGAAATACCATTATAATATCATTAAATACATTTTTATCAAAATACCTTTTTCATTTTGAAAATGACTTTTTAAAACATAAAATTTTTAAAACCTTTTTATTTGAAAACAACTTTTAAAACTTATAAAATAAGATTTTAGAAATCATTTAGAAAAATTATTTAGGAAAATATCATCACATCATTGAAAAACACCTTTTGAAACATTTTTTAAAAGACTTTTAGAAAACATGGTTTTGAAAGAACACATATTTCCCACTAAAGAGAGAAATAAAGTTTGATTTTATTAAAAAAAATTTCTATAACATTTTAAGTACCAAATAGTGTAAAAATGGTAAAATTAGATTAAAATATCTTGAATTAAAATATTATAAGATAGTTCATGATAATTATACTATTTAAACATAGATGAATTTATTATACACAATCCTGATAAATGATGCGATTGTAATAAAAGACTCTTACTACCTTTTCAACTTTGAATCATAATCCCCATGAAGGAATAAAATTAAATTAAACATAAAATGTCATTAAAATAAGAATATTCCTAATATAACACATTAAAGTGGTTTTATATACACCTCATAAAATAATATAGGTGTATAACACGATCAAAATCTCAAAAAAGGAAAATTGTAAAAAAAATCCATTACCACTTTGGTAACTTTTAAACTGAAAACCCTTTTAAATGGAGATCCTAAAATGAATATGTAAATCCCAATAAATTTAATTATAATAATATTTCAATACATTCATGGGAATTATATACACCAAAAAATATATATAAGTGGTGAATATGGAATGTATCTCACAGAATTAAAAGTGAGATGAGAAAAACCCCTTACATTGAGTTTGATTAATCACACTTTTTCTTAATCTACCCGAATAATAAAATTATGATAATTATTTAAATTATTTTGAACCTTTAAAAATTTTATTATTAATTTTATTTCAATCATAAACAAGTTATATAAAATTAATTAATAGGTTTAATTTTTGTTGGATGTTTTGACCATATTCAGCTTATGTGTCGAAAATGACTTGGTAGGTTGAATATGCTAAAAAATGTCATTATTTAAGCATATAAAAAATAGTAATCTTGAAATAATTATCATATTTATACATAAATTATTCCATTAAAACCAATCATGTTAAATTTTTATGAAAAATGAACAATCATTATGATCATAGAGACGGTAGGTTGTATGTACATATGAGTAAGATTTCCATTTTTTCAATGATCATTATAGAAAAAAGGTATGAAATATTTTATCTTTAAAAAATTATAATTATATTATTAATAAAATAATATTTTATTATACATACTTATATATATATATGTCATTTGTATGTTTTAAATGGAATCACATCACTTTGAGGAGGCGGTAGTCCACACAACCACAAACAACGTAATCATTTTTTTAGTTCATGAAAAGGTAAATAAAGAAAATGATATATTATATTTTCAGAAAGATAATTATGTGATGAATCTCATAATTATTTAATCTATATAATATAAATTTATTATATTTATACTTATTATCTTCCATGTAATGTGTTAGTGAAAAACCCTTCACACCGCTTTGTGAGGATGTAGTCCGCCGTACACATGAGCGATGTTATTGTATCCCCTAAAGTATGAAATGAAAAAGGAATTTATATGATATAATTAATCCAAATATATATATATATATATATATATATATTATTTTATAATTATCATAATTATAAAATATAAACAGAATTTCCATCATTATTTCCAACCATGATAGGTGGAAATGAAAAAAACGAACGACACTGTTTTGTGAGGCGGTAGTTCGCCATACACACTAACGACGATTTCATAACCCATTTTATGGAAGTTTGTATTGGAATAGGTGGTAACCTTAACATAAAAAATATGATTATATTTTTAATAATAATAATATTATATAAGCATGGTATAAGATTAATTTAAGGGGTGGGGAAGGAAATAAAATAAAAATGATTTTAAAAGAATATTACATATTCTTTGGGTATCCTGCTTAGGTTTTCACTAAAGCTATAAAGGTATAATTTATGAAAACATTGAGGCTTATAAGATGATACAAGTAATGTTTTAAAGTTATTTGGGTAGTTTTTGGATGATCCAAAAATATTGAGATGTGTAAATAAGAGGAGAGAGGGAGTGCCTTTTTATAGTTGAGGAGTGGCATTCTTATAAATAATCAAACATATTCACTATCAGGAGGTCAATCATACCACATGTGATTAAAATATTGATAATTATTAATTATTAGGGATTATATGGTTGATTAACACCTCCATCACATATTATAACATGTGTTTTAAACATTTCCTTCATTAACAAAAAGCTTCCCAACTTTTACTGTTTTGGTTTTTCATTATGGAAACTAGTTTTCTAACTTAAGTAATTTATCCTTTAAGAATAAATTAGATTGAAACTTATTAGCAAATTTATACACACTCATTATAAAAATTAAATCCAAATTTATCCAATGAAAATATTACGTTTTTTTGAAAATTATTTTTTAACACAAGCACTTGTAACATGTAAAGACCTCACTTCAACCTTAACTATGCTAGCAAAGTTTTTTTTTGCACTATTTAAGAGTTGATATATTCACAATGAAAGAAAAAATGGTCCATTAATGGAACATACATAATATTTATTAATATCTAAAAATAATTTTAAATAAGATAGGATTTTTAGAATTTTTATATTAATTAATAAAATATCATTTATTATAAAATAAAATTAATTTCAATTTTAAAATTATTCAATTAATTTCAATTTAAAAATATCAAGAAAATAATATAATTAAAATATATTAAGTTTAAATATGTGAATTATGATATATTAATCAATTGTTTTTAGTAGAACACAATAATTCATTATATTTACCTCACTTTTCACTTTTTTTCTTTAATTAATAACTAAATAATCCATGTGTTAGCATTTCTTAAGCATTTAATGTAAATAAATAATCTATATAAGTTAAAGATAAATTATAATTATTAAAAATTCATTTATATTTTAAAATAATATTTATAAAAATCCTATTTAGTTTTTCCCTATCCCTAGATCTTTATAAAAAATAAAAGAAAGAAAGGTACTTATTTTTGTCATTTTATTTTCTAATTTTATTATATGGGCCACTTTCATGAAAAAGTGTCCCAAAAAATCACATATTTTGGGAATAAGTTCATAATGGTATAAATTTCTCTATAAAATGGGTGTTGGACAATTATTGTGTCATTTTTACACCTTATATTCTAGGTTTAACCACTAAGTAAACTCATTTTTGCCTTTATCATTTTAATTAATTTTAATTTTTTTCACTAATAAAATTTGTTAAAAATTAATTTAAACTTACTATATAATATAAATTACTGTCATTACAAGTATTAAATCCATTTCTCCAAATTCAATAAACAAAATTGGAAGAATGTAATTTAAAATTAATCTCGTAGATGTGATGAGAAAGAGGGTTTTTAAAGTGAAAAAGTTCAAAAGTTCACAATGTTTTTATATAAATAATCAATATAAAAATTATTCTAATGAAATATATTGGATTAATATATGTTTAAGTGAAATATTTTGAATTTAAATACAATTCAAAATATAAACCCACTTTGTAAATAATTTAAGTGAAAAGACAATTTTCAATTAAAATTCAGTATTTTCACTATTCATAAAAATTGAAAATTTTCAGAAAAAACCAAAAAACAACCTTAAGATAATATTGATATCATTATTTTAAAAATTAATTTTATTTTCTCAAATAAAAATTATAAAAATTTCAAAATTAGTTTTAAAATAATTGCATTATAAAAAGGCGACAAAACTGATTTTTAGAAAAATATAGTTTTTAAGTATAAAATTTGATTTATTTTTATCTTCTATAAAAAAACATAGGATTAATGTTAAAAATCATATTGGATATATTATATATAAATTAAATTAATATAATCCAATAACATGGATTTTTAGATTTTATTTGTATAAAACACACTTGTGCGCATTTAATTAGTTTTTTAGAAAATGATTTCCTTTTATTTACAAAAGGGTTTTGTTTTCATTTCTAATTAATTGGTCATCAAAGAATTAATTATGTATACATGTGTGAAATATATTTTTATAATTCATTTAATCTTTTCCATAACCTCCATTCCAATGTATAAGTGATAACTATCATGTTAAATAAATATATTAATAATATATTATTATTTTGTAAAAATCGGTATTATATGTAACATAGATATTGAAGAAACTCATTATTATATGATTTGTAAAATAAAATCAGTTTTTAATATTATAAACTATGAATTTAATATAAATCAATCTATCATAGAATTTAAATTAATTTTAAAGAAGATATTTCATTAAATGTTAGGATGTTTTATCCTACCCCCTTAAAATGAATTTCAACCTCAAAATTCATCTTAGTTATTAAATGATAAAATTTTTAATGAGAATTATTTTATTGAAACCCACATCATAAAAATTAAGCAAAGAAAACATGCCTTAAAAAGTAAAATTTTGAAACATAAAGGTCACTTAAAGTTACACATAACTAGGATTCCACACAGCAAGAATATTGGTGAGAAATTAAAAAATGGACTTGAAAGGGAAAACTAATTCCCATGGACTAACTGAGAGTGATAGAGAACATTATCAAGAGGAATTAAATTAAAATAATACCAAAAACCAAATAGGTGTGGGAAATGTTATTGATATCATCATAAAAGATGGTAATGAGATTACATTTTATTTCAAGATCCTTTTACAAAAGTTTAAGGATTATTTCACCATCTATATTGAAAACATAATGAAATATACTTACTTGGAATATTAAATTTCATCCTTTTATCAATTTACACCACAATATAATCTTTTTCTGAAGACGATGGGTATTCAATATGAATTTTATTATGCTTGAAGTATAAAAATAAAATTTTAAATACCACAAAAATATATTCCTCATTTCTTTAGAAATTAACAAAAAAACGATTATCATATGATAAGATAATTACCAAAAATAATAAATATTCATATGAAACAATAATCTTCAATATTCAACACTAATACCCAAATTTCAAACCAAATCATTCCATAAATAACTATCCTTTTATTCTTCAAATATTTCTTAACTAAGTTCAAAAGCTAAAGATTAGAAGGATTTGATCATATATTCTTCCAAGATAAATCAACCATTATTAATCAAATAAAATCCCATATGTTTCTAAAATGAATTTAATATTTACCCCTAAAAACATTATACTAAATAAGACATCATGAAGGCCAGTGGTAGGCTCTACAACCTTGGCACCCTTCGGCTATGGTTTGAAGCCCTGTGGCCTTGTTGGATGTGATTTATTTCCACCCAACCTTCGTGTTTTCCTTTTCTAATTTAACCATGAAAAATAATTCCTCCCCAAATAATAATTCATATTGATTTTCAGGGTTAAAAATACTCCAACCCAATAAAACCTCTCCCAAAATGTCATTGATAACCTCAAAATGTTTATTACTTAAAAACCTAAGATGGGGTGTCTAACAATTTGAAATTATGATACACCTTCATCTTATAGACCTATGATAGAATCCATATTTATTAAGATAAAATCACATTAAAACATTGTAATATATAAATTTATCTAAATTTACTTTGATACTAACTATAATATCCTAGGATTTATAATCCTAGACCCTATGTTGAAATCACTAACTTTACATTTCCAACTCTGATGCTGATAATTGTGACCCAGTTTTTCCCTCTAAACCTTACAACATCCAAATGCGTTTTTTATCACTTATAACCTTAATGAAATTTTAGTTTTAAAGTTTTAGAGAATTAATAAAAAAATCATACATTAATAATTCACATGACTTTAAAAGAGAATTTCTCCCACTTAATCCATATTTTCTTTTTCACATTAATATATCATCATAATCCATATGAAATCACTTATATAAATAAAATTTTCAACCATATTATTTAAAAACTAGGTAAAAAGGATCATAAGAAGTGTGAGATCAGATTATAAGTAAGGGAAAACGTAAGAATTTACAATTGAATTTCATTAGTGATAATAATAATAGCATAGAGATATAATGATATAATCAAAGTGATTGAGTATAACATAAGAATATTCATAAACATTAATAATTGGATCATAAAACATGAAAACATAGTATACAAATTTAACAATGGAAATAAAAATATGAATCAATAATCACGTGCCATGTGATATCAATCACGATCAAATAAAATTTTATAAAACAAAATAAAGCATAGAAGAAACATATTGGTATCTTGGGACATAATATCTTTGAACAATTACATAACCATTACAAATTAGAATAACCATATGAACATCTTCTAATATAATTATTTGGAGAATATAATCATTAAACAAATAATTGGAGCACTATCTATGTGCACCCATAATATAAGTTATAACAGGTTCACCCGATGCTATCTATGAGCACCTTTTATTTACAATATCCTTGAACCACATCATGAATAAATCACATATATAATTCGTTTCATCATAACTCATTGAAACAACCTTTATTATTTTCATAACTTGATTAACCCATGGAAAGAAAACAAGTTCCATAAATATCTCTTTGAAACATGATTAACCAATATAAAATAAATGGGTTTCGTAATAATCTCTTAGAAACAATATTGACCTATTTAAAATAAAAGGGTTCCACAAAAATTTCTTTGAGAAATGGTAAACCCATGGAAAAGAAATGGGTTTCATAAAATTATCATTGAAATAATATTAATCCATCCCAAGAAGAGACGAGGATGGTATCATTACAAAATATCCATAGTGGAGGACAAGTAACAATAATGGTTGTTGATTTTTATTAATTTCAATACCATTAAAATATCATTGAATACATTTTCACGAAAATACCCCTTTTATTTTGAAAATCACTTTTTAAAACATAAAACATTTTGGAAACCTTTTTATTTTAAAATAAGATTGAAAAATTATAGAGAAGGATTTTAAAAATCATTTAAAACATTTATTGAGGAAAATATCCTTTCTTATTTTATTTTTTTTTAAAATTTCTGAAAACATTTTTTAAAACATTTTTAAAAAACATTGTTTTGAAAGAACATAGATTTCTGACTGAAGAGAGAAACAAATAATGATTTTCTTAAAAAAACTTTATCAAACATATTAAGTGCCAAAGATTGAAAAATAGTAAAATTACTTGAAAATATATTGAATTTATATATTAGAATATAATTCACGATTATTATATTATTTTAACATTGAAGAGTTAATCATATATAATCCTAACAAACAGTGAGATTGTAACAAAAAACTCTTACTACTTTTTTAACTTTGAATCATAATTCCTATAAAGAAATAAAATAAAATTAATCTTATAAAATCATTAAAATAATGAGTTATATGATATAAAAAATCAAAGGGGATGTTTTTACACCTACTAAAATAATATAGGTTCGTAACGTGACATAAGTCTCAAAGAAGGAAAATTTTGACAAAAATCCATTATCACTTTGGTAACTTTGAAAACCTAAGCCCCATGAAATTTAGATCCCAAAATTGATACCTAAATTCCAATAAATTTAATTATAATAATTTTACAATACATTTATGGCTATTATATACACCACACAACAAAAATAAGTGGTGAATATGGCATATATCTTATATAAATAAATGTGAGATGAGAAAAACCCCTTACCTCGAGTTAAATTCATCACAACTTTTCTTTATCTTCATGAATAATAAAATTATGATAATTATTTAATTTCTTTAGAACCTTTAAATTTTTTATTATTATTATATTTCACTTATGAACAATTTATATACAACTATTTAATTGATTAAGTGTAAGTTAGATGTTTTGACCATATTCTGCATATGTCTCAAAAATAACTTGGTATGTTAACTTTGGTAAAAGGTAGTTATTTAAACATATCAAGAATAATAATCATGAAATAATTATAATATTTTTATATAAATTATTCTTTTAAAATTAATCATGGATGATGGTTATGAAAAATGAACTATTGTTACGACCATGGAGATGATAGGCCGTACATACGTATGAGTAATGTTTCAATTTTATCAATGATCATTATTGGAAGAAGTGATATAATGTTTTATATTTACATAATGATAATTAAATAATTAATAATAAAATATAAAATTATATATATATATATATATATATGTATCACTATTTTGATGTAAAATCAATAACATCACTTTGAGGAGGCGGTAGTCCACACGTCCACGAACGACGTTATAACTTTTTCAGTGTGTGAAAAGGTAATAAAGAAAATGAAATTTTATATTTTTAGAAAGATAACTATATTATTAATATTATAATTATTTCATTTATATCATATATATTTATTATCATTACCCTTCGTACCCTCTATGTAATGTTTTAGTGAAAAACACTTCACATCGCTTTGTGAGGAGGTAGTACGCCATACACACAAGTGACGTTGTCATATCCCCTACTGTGTTGATTGCAAAAACAATGTATATGTATAGTTACTAAATAGATATTATTATTTTATAAATTTCATAAATATCATATATAAAAAATATTTACATCATTATTCCCAACCATGAGATGTGGTAATTGAAGAACAAAGGACATCGTTTCGCGAGGTGGTTATCCACTATACACACGAAAAATGAATTCATGACCCATTTAATGAAAGTGTGTGTGGGTGAAGGTCATAACCTTAACATAAAAAATATTTTTATATTAATAATATTGAGGTTATTATATAATTCTGGTATCAAAATAATTTAAGTTGGTGTAGAAGGAAATAAAATAACAACACTTTTAAAATAACATTATCTCTTCTTCAGGTATGTTCCTTTGGTTTTTACTAAAACCATAAATTTTTTGATTTATTACAAATTTTAGGCATATAGGATTATTAGAGGGAAGTTGTGAAGTGATTTGGAAAGTTTTTTTATGATCCAAAAGGCATGATAGGTGTAAAGAAGTGGGGAGAGTGAGTGCCTTTTTATAGTTGAGGTGGAGTGATGTTGTTGTAAATACTCAAACGTAATCACTATTGGGAGGTCAATATTAATAAATGAGACTAAAATATTGATAATTAATAGGATTTAGGGATTATATGGTTGATACATACCTATATCAAACATTATAACACATGTTTTAAACATTTCCTTCCTTAACTTATATGTTTCCAAATATTTACCAATTTGGTTTTTCATTATGGAAACTAGTTTTATAACAAAATTAATTTATCCATTAAGAATAAATTAGAGCGATACTTATTATAAATCTTTGACCCAATGGTTTTAAAACTGAAATTAAATTTTTTTAAATAAAAATATTATGTTTTTTGAAAATTAATTTTTAACACAAGTACATGTAATGTGTGAAAACAACGCTTTAAACCTAACTATAATAACATAGTTTTTTACTACTTAGGGGTAAATATATTCATTATGAAAAAAATTGGTCCATGAATGGAAAAAAAATTATATTTATTAATATTTAAAATTCATTTTATAGAAGGCATGTTTTTATTAATTTTAAATTAGTTAATAAAATATTATTTATTATAAAATAGTATTAATGCCAATTGTGACATTAATCATTTAATTTGAATTTTAAAATATTAATACAATAATGGAATTAAAATAGATTAAGTTTGAATGTGTTTATAATGATATATTAATCTAAAAATAATATTGGAACATAATAATTCATTCTATTTACCTCACTTTTAATGTCTTTAGTATCATTTATTTTATTTAACTAATAACTAAATAATCCACGTGTTTTCATTTCTAAATCATTTAATGTAATTAAATAATATCTAAAAATTAAATATAAATTATTAAGATAAAAAAAATTCATTTATATTTATAAATAATATTTATAACCTAACATATTTTTTCTTGTTTTATTTTCTTAAATTATTATATGGGTTAATTTCATAGAAAAGTATCCCATAAACTCATAAATTTCGGGAATAAGGTCATAAGGGTTAAAATATTTTTAGAAAATGGGTGTTGGAAAAGTTTTGGGTCATTTTTAAATATTATATTATAAGTTTAACTACTAAGTAAACTCATTTTTACCTTAATCATTATAATTAATTTTAATTATTTTCACTATTAGCATTGGTAAAAAATTAAGTTCACCTAATTAGATAATATAAATTATCTTTATTTGAAATCTGGAATCCATTTTTTCAAATTCAATTCATATAAGTGGAAAATCTAATTTAAAATTAATCCTGCATACGTGGTGAGAAAGTTGGTTTTTAAAGTGAAAAAGTGAAAAAGTTCACAAAGTTTTTATATCAAAATTCAATATGAAAATTATTAAAATGAAATATATTAGATTAATATATATATAATTGAAATATTCTTACATTAAAACCAATTAAAATTATAAATTTAATTTGTAGATAATTTAGGTGAAAAGATAGTTTTCAATTAAAATTCAGTATTTTTCACTATTCATAAAAAAATTAAATATTTTCCAAAAAATACCAAAAAATAAACCTAAGATAATATTGATATTGTTATTTCAAAAATTAGTATTTTTATTTCAGATAAAAATTATAAACTTTTCAAAAAATAGTTTTAAAATATGTATGCCATAAAAAGGCGACAAAACCGATTTTTAGAAAAATCCTGTTTTGAGTGTAAAATTTGATTTATTTTTATTTATTGTTTATAAAAAACATAGGATGAATGTTAAAAATTATATTGAAATTATTACATATAAATTTAATTAATATAATCCATCAAGATTGATTTGTTTATTTTATCAGTGTAAAACACACCTGTGTGTATTTAAATATTTTTTTCAGAAAAATATTTCCTTTTATTTTAAAAGGGTTTTATTTTCATTTATAATTAATTGGTAACTAAATAATTTATTATGTATACACGCATGAAAAATATTTTCATAATTCATTTAATCATTTCCATGCATTCCATTCCAATGTCTAGGTGATAACTATCATGTTAAATAATAATATTAATAATATATTGTTGTTCGGTAAAACTTAATCTTATGTAAAACAAAATATATTGATGAAAATCATTGTTGAATGTATCATAAGGTGAAATCAATGTTATATTTTCCAAATTTTAAATTGTGAGTAAAAAAATCTATTATATAATTAAAATTAATTTTAAAGAATATATTTCATAAAATCTTAGGATGTTACATTATAATTTGAATTCACTTAGTTTATTAAAAAGGAATGAAGAAAAATGATTTTTAATGGAATAATTTTGACTTTAGGATTTAGAAAGTAATTTTTAGGTTTGGAAAATAGTTTTATTTTATTTTAGTGTCATATTTATGAAGTTTAATATGATTTTGTCGATCGTGAAGTTCTAGAAATGATTATGATATTATTACATCATGAATGATGTAATTCAAGATAAATCAGTTATGAAAAAACTATATTTCTACTATTAACCTAAAAATTGAAGTATTTTAGAAAATTAAAAAAATAACCATTATAAAATTTTAGCATTATGATTTCGAAAATGACATTAATTACATTCAAATAACTTTCTAAAATAGTTTATTTTATTTTTAAATGTCAAAATTATGATTTTTATGAAATAACTTAAATAAAATTTATTAAAAAATGTGATTATATTATCTTTGGGTTTTTAATGATGATATTTATTTTATAGAATTATAATATATATATATATATAAATTGTTGATGGTAATTATAATTTACATTACATTGTATTATTTTGAGGCCAAATTACTATTCCAACGATCATGTTATTATTACCAATGGTCATATTACTATTTCTAACATTCATGATACAATTACAATGGTCACATAAATATTCCTATTGCCTCATTATTTTCTATAAGTACCTCTTCATTTCAACATTCATTATTCAACTAAATTCCTCTCAAGGTTCTATAATGTCGATTTATTTTTTAATATTTCATTTCTTTTTTACAGTACTGTTCATGATAGGGATGATTCTAGCTGATTAGGATAATCCAAATTTTCCCATTTTAGTTTTTATGTTTTCTATTTTATATCCCCTTATAATATTTGGAATTTTATTTAATTATTGACTAATTTTACAGTTTTTGTTAAAGAAATAATGTATTGTTGGTTTATCTATGTGTTGTATGTGTACAATTATGTATAATATAATAATATACACATTTATTTCCCAAAACAATTTCATTTATAAACTATGGGTTCTTACATGGATAACTATTATTTAAACATATAAATTTATAATTTCGATCATACACATTATTTATGGTTTATTTCATTTTATTTCATAGTTTGTTTTTATGCATTTAATAATTTAAGTATTATTATCTCCAAATTTCCTTTATTTATATGATGGATGGAGTATAGACAATCGAAGTTAATAATGGATATGATAGAAAATTTAGTGACTGTCTTAATGATAAATCAAACAAGATTAGAGGAGTAAAAACATCTTATGGTGATGTTCACTCAACTCTTCCAAGCTATAAATAATAATGAAACCCTGTTAATATTCTAAATGAACCAATGATAAGAAAATTTATATCAATTCATTTATGTTTTAATGACTACCCTCCTTTAGTTGGTCTTCTAAACCAGTAATTTCTAAGTAATAGTTCAATGCAATAGAGATGATATTTTCTATTATCTAGTACTAGATTGAGAATGTTTTTTAGCTATTTATTATTTGGAAGGTGAGTATGACCAATTGTGAATTTTTTTTAATAATATAAATCAAAAACAAGATTATGAATCTATAGAATTGGTAGAGTTCATGTATATATTTTTCACTAAATATTTTACTTGAACCATTCGAAAAAAATGAATAGTGAATTCTTGGAGTTGAAATAATAGAGGATGAATCCATTGGCACATATTAAAAATAATTTATGAGAATCTAAAGGTACACATATGGTTTTTTCACTATCCTCGAAAGGAAGAAAAAAGGATTATTTTGTGGTCTAAAACCAATTCTTTGATATGTGTTAGATATCAGAGGCTTTAAAATATATGAAGAAATTGTTCTATGTGCCCTAAATGATGAAATATATATTAGAGACTCCTATTCCTCTTACGGTTTTAGTGATAATAAAGGGAAAATACTGTTTCATGAAAACCCTAATGATAAATCAAATAGAGGGAGGAAATTTATTCTTCTTTTATTCCAAACATTTGAAAATAAGAATGGAGGAAATTCATGTAAGGATCAAGAATATGTTTTTAATGTGGAAAAAGTATGATATCATGCGTGTGATTTCTGAAAATAGGTAGGGAGACTAAATAATGAAATGATGGACAAGAAAGCTCAACCAAATGTGCCACCCACAATTCAATACTTTAATAGTCAAGATTTTATGAATCAAACCAATCATTTTAAAATGCAATGGTTAATGGAAATCATCATCATCAAAAACCTCCAATGTAAAGTGATCAAGGTAAATCTTATTCTATCACAACTACTTAAGTGGGTAATAAAAATGATGTGGTGAAAGGTATTATTTTCATCCACTATAGAACTATAAATTTTGGATTTTGTTTTCGTTCCAACCACTCTTTTATGTTAATAAAATTTCCTAAAAACATCAAGTCACCACCCAAATGATTAAATAACGAATTATTAGAGAAAAATCCTAGTATTGTGAAAAATTCTTCAAAAGAATAACAATTATCTTTGATTAATGTTTTAAGGAATACAATTTCTTTAACTATTATAATTCTTTATTTGGTTGAATTTTATCTCCTATAAAGAATGGATTGGATATCTTTATATAGATCCCATATATTTTTTTGGGAAAGAGTAGGCACATTTAATATTGAAAAACAACCCATGGTCATATATTAGAACAAATATGACTATGAACATATGATAGAAATTAATTTTATTATATAGGTTTTAAAACCCATTAATGAGAGGTATTTGACACAAATAGGGATTGAAAAAATCATAATTTGTGATTTCTTTAATAATAAATGAGTATTTGACCCCAACCTTTTAAAAAATTATAATTTGTGACATTCCTATTATGTGGGAATTTATTGATGTATTTTTGATAACAAATATAAATTTTTGTATTCAAAATTGTAATTGCATAGTGGTTTATAAAAATGAACCAGTGTAATAAAAGATATAAATAGATATGGCATGATATCCATCAAATAAATATATATCAATATCTAATTCCTAGCTATATCATAGAAAAATATACGTTTACATGATACCTTTGTTTAATACATCAATTATCTATTTGATATAGAGTATTTCAATCCAATATAGTTACTCATAAATTCTTTTTTATCCAATTATAGATTGACTAGATAATTATAGAAACAATATACTATTCACTCTAGTGGATTAAAGAATGAAATTCCCCTAACCTAATATATAATCACATCAAATGATACTTTTCTAGGTATTTACATACACACCTTAAGTCTATCTCATTTAATGGTTTAAATTTCATACTCTTAATATGAGAGGAAAAATATTATATTGATTATACTCAACTAATTACATGATCAATGACATACCCATCTGCCCCTTGATTAACCCTGCCTTAGACCTAGAATATGAAAGGTATCAATGTATAAATTTTATCATGCTAGGTATCTTTTCTATGCTTAGGTAATGGTGAAATAAAAATATGAAACATACAACACTAGTATACTAAAGACATAATGTATGGCAATCTATGTGGTATACTTCATGGGTCATCCATCACACAAAACTTGTTTGGCTCTAATGAGTATATTCTATATATAAATAAAAAATACCCATATGATATCTTAATAGTTTCTAATAACCTATAATACACTATGATAAACCTTAATTAAGGATAATCCAAATTCATACATTGAGAGGTCAATTATAACTTTAGTTCTTGTTTCCAATGAATCTCATATAAATGAATGATATTTTGAGATTATTTTTCCATTAGATGATATATTCGATATTTTTAAAATATTATAAGAGTAATCAATAAAACCATAAATAATATATCAGGTCATATTTAATATTAAATACTATAAAAATGCCTTACATTTCTATATTTTCGGTTTTTTTGAACTCATTAAATAATGATGAAATTCCTTCCATATATCTTAAGTTGTATTTTGATAAAAACCACCACTAATATTTTTAATGGTAACATCTCTAAATAAATATATTTTGAATAATTGTGAGAGTAAAATTCATATTCCTGGTGTTAATACTCCATTAAATTATATTATCAAATGTTATGACTTTAATTACTTCTATTATCCATATATAACCCTTTATAAATTCATCATTTTAATCATTTAAAAAATCTACAATCCAAAATTAACATTGAGATCATCATGGAAAAAATACAATATATTATAATGTTTTACTACTAACATACACTATAATATTTTTGGATAAAAATTTATATTCAATATATAATCCCAATTATATTTTAGAAACTATATTCTCCCAAGAATATAATTCTATGATACATAAATTATTTTTTGTTTAGGAAATAAAAATTAATTTCTTTTAGTGGGAATAATTAATGAATAAATATTAACTATTATATCTCATGTGGTATTCGATGTTTTCTATGTATTATTTTGAAAAGAATAATTTATTCTTTAAAATATTCCATCGATGGGAGGGGGAATCTTGATTCATTATATTTTAACAACAATATCAAAAAAAATCTTTCTTTCCTTAGATAAAACACCTTTTATACTTATCTTATATTAAAAATTTTATAAAATTTGACAAAATCATAAACCATGTGTATTATCATATTTTATTAATAAAAAATCTTTTAAAAATAACTTATATTATAATATATGAGAAATAAGAAAACCACACACATCATTTTATGCTTTTTTTAAGATTGAAATAATCCATTTATTTCCATATATTTAAAATAACTTCCTTTTGTACTATGTTCGAATTCAAACTACAAGATCAATCAATTACTGCTTTTATTTTTAATTCCCATATATTAATAACAGTTGTAATGTATATATTCTGTGTCATAAACCTTTCAAAACAAAATAATTGATTCTATAACAGTAATGAAAAATATGGACCCTCTATAGAGTTTTGCAAACCCCTTCAGGCTTCCCATACAATTCCATCCTATAGAAACATTTCCCCCCATTCTTTAAACCTTCTTTATGTTTCAATATTTTTGAATAGATAATCAAAGAATAATTGTTTTTTATTATACATTTTACCCATTTTTAATATCAATACCAAAAAAGATGATAGATATATCCTTCGCAACTCATCTATCCCAAACTTTTATAGGGAATAGGGTAATCTTTATTTAATTGACTTGAAAATTAAAAAAATTTATTTCAGAAAATACTTTTGAGGGAAAGTGAGAAACCAAAAAGATAACATGAAACACCAAGTCTCAAACCACGTAAGAAATTACCAAGCTATTCTAAAAAATCATTAAATTTTTTAATTAATCACCCTATGTAAAATCCATGTGATAGATGTTACCTTAATGTTTGGATATTCTTTGATGAGATCTTAGTATGCCATCATGTCCCAAGTCTGAATATATTCCTCCAAATTTATTTTCCCCTCATTGATTAAAAATTTCAATTTATGATATTTTTTTTGATTCAATCAGTTTTAAATTCATTAATACCAACACAAATATATCTATAATAAATTCTATTAGTATCCATCATTAAAATTTTGATACTGTAATCTTCGTCCAACATCTCTACATTAGAATAATGGAGAAGCTTTTGGTCCACATCCTCCTTCCTTGAATCCTTTTAGACACTATAAAATTACATTGGTTTCAACAACCTATTAGGATCTTCTAACCTTATAACTTTATTCTCATAAGCGTTATCATTAGATACCTCAAGCTCATTTCTAGGAGGTGTTGCTAGCTCCCCTAGAATTCTACATTCCTAAAGCGCCGCTGGATCCGACCTTTCCTCTACACCATTTTTCTTTAATTTTATACTTAATCTAGTGACAAAGAGATTTATTAAGGTTGTATTAGTCTTTTCATTTATTAAGGTATTTATTTTCATTTACCAGAAAATTTATAGGAATAATATTACCTTGATTCCTATTCCTCAAGCCGCAACCAACAACCCTTATCGTATAGTGAACTTTATCACACTTTAATGATGATTGGGATTCTATTTATTTATCACTATATGGATGATACACATGGGTCATAGATCTAAACCTTTTCATCTTACATCTTAAAATAAATGAATTCCACCCTTTGGGATCAACATCCTCCCCTTCCTTTCCATTCAAGGATAAGAATAAATTTTGGAGTTTGAATGAGTTTGGGGGTTCCCTATAAATAGAAGACCCCTGCACCTAACAATTCCCTTTATTCATAGAAACCTAATCTAAATAAAATTAATAAATGGAAGAGATCAATCTATTCTACACCAAGATCTGAACAGTCATTTTTTATCCATCCTATTCATGCCTCAAATTGAAAAAAATGGTCTCAAACCTCTAGTCAAGGTTTAGATACATTTCTTCTTTTTGGTGAAAATACAAAAAAGATAAAACAATGGTACCAAAGAGATCTATTAATGTTTTTTAGGAGGATTATTATTCTCCCCATACTGGTATTTGGAGGATTCATGTCCCGACCACCTACACGATGAATAGTAGGAAACCCAAGATTTATATAAAAACTGTTGCTTCTAACATAGTTCACCTATGATCTCAATTCTAATGAATTTATACAGTACCCTTAAAGCATTGAATTAAATATAGATATAAGGATATATAGGGAGATGAAGAGTTTAGGTTTGAAAATATAAATAAAGGAAATTACCCAACATTTTTCCAATCAACCATAGAATCATTGGATTATGGAATGGTAGAGGAAGGCTAAAGAGGGAGATCTAAATTATAGTGTTGGGAGGGTACTTTTTTAGGTTTAAATCCTACAACCAGTGAAATACAGAGAAGTGGAAACTAGAAATAGAATATGGAGTGAACACCCATTAATATTTGATATTGGATTTAGATTAAAACTAGATCAATAAGTTGTGTTGGTCCGGAATCCCTATGGCTGATCGATTAATCAAACACCATGAGTCAAATACCTACCTATTAAAGGCATCCATTTATGGGATACACTTATAGAAATGAACCACCAAAGATAAATACAATATTCAATTAGATTTCTTTAATTATAAGGAATAAATCCAGAGATAAAGCATACCTTTGATGCATGACTAAAATTCACAGCACAAATCACATTCAGAGAAGCTGGGGAGAGTCTGAGGGTTTGTGAAAGGGAAAAAATAGCAGTGTCGAGAGGTTAGAAGGGCCTAGAATGATCCTTTCCCCATTATAATGGGGTATGGGATAGGAGGTTCAGCCATGCCACCACCTATTCCATTGATGGGGAGGGGGAGTAGAATAAAAAAGATGACCCTTGGCTTAAACTTTATTTAATTCATTCACCTTATTAGATTATTTCCAATAATTATTATATAATGAAAGGAGGATGCCTTGACACTCACCTGGTGCTCCCAGCACTCTTGAATATTCCTCTTCCCTTTCCTATTAGGGATGTGTAGTTCTATTTTGTGGAGATGGCACTTCTTTTATTGGATCCACCTTTTTTTTATGTTTTCTCCTTACCCATTCTTGAATGAAAATGATTTCTGGTGTGGATATCATATTCTTTTCACCACCCATCTTTTACGTAAAACCCTATGTATTAAACCTCCATTATGGGTCATTGTGTGGGTGCTTCAGATAGTTTGAGTTAGTGTTTTTCGTGGCGTCTAGAGTTATTCTTCTATACTACCATTTATGGACAACCCATCATGCTCCACCCCATTTTTGTTAGGCTCAATGAGGGTTTTGATTCAAATTGGGAATATGTTGGAGGGGGAATGATAGTGGCCTCAATTATTCTTCTTCATTTGTGATGGCTTATTTAACTCCTCAACTTGGTTATTTTTTATTTTTTGGTTTTGTTATTTCTTCCTAGTGTTATGTTTGTATTATCATTGTTTTTTTTCATCTTTTTTATTTTTTGTCATTTTTTTCTATGGAATTATTTTAGGATTGTCATTTTATTGTTGGTATTGTCCTTATTCTGGTAGGTAGTGATTTATAGTGATGGTAAATCTGATTGTCTATTAATGGTTCAGTGTTTTGATGGTGGAGTGGAGTTAATCTTGCTAGTTATCTCCCACAATGATGATGATTTGGTCTATAGAATGGTCCTCTACCAAGGCCTCCATCCACTCAACTCTACTCTAATGTCCTGGTCCAATGCTCCTTTTCTAGTTGGTCTGGAGGTGGCCTTCAAGGAGGTTCTAGTATGTGTTGTTTGAGTGGCCAATGGTATATGGGAGGAATGAATTATGTTAAATTTTCTTACTTTGGGTCCCTATCAGTGATCTTATTTTAGTTCATCGATAAAGGTTTTGGTGTTCTGTGGTGTTCTGTTATGGGGTTTTTTTGAGAGATAATGATGGTGTTTTTATAGAGGTGATGGTGGTGTTTTAACGATGAAGATAATGGATTCTATTGGGAGGTTCTCTCTAGAGGACTAGTGTGATGATTTTCCTTTCTTATGAAATGAATAGGGTGAGGTTGAAGGTGTATACTATGATGGTTGTTTGAAGTTGTGGTGGGGAAATAGTTAATTAGTTCTCATCGGTGAAGTGGGAGGATGAAGGTGAGCTTGACTGTCAAGGGCTGTGGATTGATGTGGCCAACCATTCAAAATTTTATGACCTGAGGTGATTTTGTGGTGATGGTATTGATGAATGGAACTTTTGAATTTCAAAATTGGGATGTGGGTTTTTATTATTTGGGTTCTTGAATTTGAATTTTGACATTAGGGTGGTTTGGTTTGTATTCGGTTGAATGCGAGGTTACCACTTAACCATAATGTGGAGTTTAAATAAAAATAAAAAAATGGATTTGGAGGATTATAGAATGTATCCCATAGCCAGAAAAAGATTTAAAAAAAACCTATAGGCTCTATAAATCATTAATATACCCAATCATATTAAGCCCATGAATAGAGATCAAAGTTCTTTCATATCTTGTATTTAGAAAATGGATTTGAAACCTCCTATCATTCATACCTAGACTATTATGTAAAGATGCTTTTTTATGGTCATCTATCATATCGAATGAAACCATGTTTTAATTATTATTTTAAAAAATAGTTTCTATGGACTCTAGAATGAAAGTAGAGACATATAATGAATCCTTATTATTCATTTCATAAGTATCTATTTTTTTTATTGAAATGATTCACCTTTAGAATCTTTGGCAAATGGTGTTGATCTACCACATAAAATTTTCCGTATTTAATAGAAATGGTTTCTATGTTTCTATATAAGTCTAGAATATTTCTTACATTAAGATTATCTTTATCAAGGATTATCCTCAAATCTATTTCTATTGGTGATGATTCTATTTTATCTAAAAAATAGGTTTTTATCACAAGATTATAATATTTTAAATTTATTTAATAATGAATTTTATTATTCATAATACTACTAAAAGGACGAGCCATTTTAAATTCTACTATATCCATTAGTGGTCCAAGATCCACATTTCACTAATCAGTGAGTTTAATTTTGCATTCCACTTAAAAAATAATTATTTCAGTAGGTCATTGCACATAAGCCTTAGCCCGGTTGGTGAGGACTCCTTATGTGAATCCAAGAGACCTGGGATAAAATCCAGCTGGAGGCATATTTCTAGGGGTACTGTAGCAGTACTGTAGCGGAAACTGTAGCATTACTATAGCAGGTACTGTTTGGAACTGTAGCAGCGGGGACTTTTCCCCCATTTGGGCCTTTGGGCCCCCGATTTGGTCCCTGAGTCCTTTAAGGCCTTCGGGCCACCCAGGTCTTCGGGTCTGTAAGGCCTTAGGTCCACTTCAAGGCCTTCAAGCCACCTCAAGGCCTTCAGGCTGCCTTAAGTGCAGATTCGAACTAGACAACCTACAAGGAACAATCTCCAGAAGGAGGATGAGAAAAGGAGATTTCACCATAGCAGAAGCTAAACAGATTACAAGAATGAGAGGGTACGACACCTACCATCGGGACAAGCCTGTGCATGCACGGGAAAGCCTAGCCGAACAACCATGTGAAGGTGGAGATCTGATTTGACGATGAAGATGCTGGGGAGGAGCAGTTCCAAGTAGTTAGTCAGGGTTGTATGTAATGTTTCAAGTCTACGGGCAATGAATTCTTCTAAGGCCTATGGTCCATGTAATAATTACACCTACGGGCCTTGTAAGGGTTCCACCTCACCCCTTGAAAGGTAGATTATCAAAATCAATAAAAAATGAAGGACTTTGTGCCATTAGAGGTAGGTCATTTTTCAAAACATATTAGATATTAATTTTTAATAGTTGAGTGTAAGAATATTTATCCTTTTTAATCATATATATAATATAAACATTATTTCTATGGTTTTAAATCTCATAGTGTTTCCTAGGGACATGTGTCCCAAATTTCATAGTGGTATTTGGTTACAAATCTCCTTGGGCAAGCCATTTCCACCATGAATTACACAAGATATTCCATGAGTACCTAGATATATTATGAACCTAACTAGTTGTATAACTAAGGTCTTGACATGTTTTAACTTTGTAAGAGATATAAAACATAATATTTAATAAGGGGGTTTTATCCCCCCATCTTATATCATGTACTTTGTTTATAATTATGAATTCTTGTGATGATTTTGTTTTTAATCCATATTTCTTTCACCAAAGTAATAGGTTTAAAACACATCAACGTATAACTACTTACACATCCCATATCACATGTTATTAAGCTAAATTAAAATACAACAATACTTACACATATCCAAATATATCATATGAATAAGGTATATAATGCCCTTTTATTTAGTGAATTATAATCATAAGGAACCTAAAATACCCACAATAGTAAGAGTGGACTGATAGGTATCCAAGACATAGCCTAATCTCCCCATCCAGTGAGTAATACAATCCAAATTACCTATATCCTTTATTATTTACTCAACATGGACATCAATTTAATTATAACTATAATACCAAATATGTATAAACTATAATCAACTTCTTAATTAAATCTTGTAACCTATTACAGGAAAAAGTTCAGGTAGAAGAAAACATAATCAGTTATAAGACTTTGTATGTAACATCTTAGATGTATGTATAATAATTTGAATTTGTATGACACTTTAAAATAAATCATAAGTCTATTAATAATAGAAAATTTTAATTCATAGATTAAATTTGGAATAATAATAAATAAATGAACAATTCTTAATTCTTAACATGACATACACATTATGAAAAATCAATAAATATAGAAATTATAAACATATAATAATTTACCCATTAATTATAAATATTATATAATATAATAAATATAATCACTTTATATATGTTTCTAATATGAACACTTCATATTAATATGTTTTATAAAATATATTATATTAAAGGAAATATAAGCACTTTAAATTCCAAATATATTTTACAAAAAATATATTTAATCAAAAGATCACAGATTTAATATTATCGAACCTTGATCATATAAAATATAAAAACATTTATTGATAAGGTACAAATAATTTTCTCAGACAAGGCCTTCTAATTTAAATATTTCATATTAAATATTAAAAACAATACATAATTCTATATAAACTCCATTTTATTTAGATTTGTTTTTTAATTTGTAAATTTTTTATAAATTACAATATAATTTCTATATTATCATTTTATTTAAAAATTATAATTAAGGCCATATAAATAAAAGGTATACTGATATTAACATGCATTATTATAGATATTTATTTATTTCATGTTTCATAAATATTTAATAGTTTATTATAATTTTTTTTAAATTATTAATTTATAGACCCTTTATAAATTAAATAAATATCCCAAAATAAATTTTCATAATATATAAATAAATTATAAATTATATAATTTAATTTGTAACTATAATTTTATTCTTTTATTTATATTGTATTTAATGATATACCTTATATCATAATCCAAGATTTAGTTCAAGACTGATATCATGGACCATGATTGAAACCCCTTGGAATATGATATATTATAATGGATATTCATCATACTTTTTTATATTTTTAATGATGCCTTATTTTATTTTATATTTATCTTTAAATAAAAATTAAGTTAAATAGTGTGTTTTAAATGCAACACTAAACCGAAACAAACCATGACAATATTTAAATATAACCCTCCTAAAGTAGCCATGGAATTTATGGGAATAAATAGTGAAAATAATATTATTTAATATAATTTTGATATATATATATATATATTAAAACCATTTTTTCTAGTGATTGATAGGAAATAAGAACAAAAATAGTTAATATTTTGAAAATTTATTTTCCTACAAAAACAATTTATTTCATTATATTTTTTTAATTTATTTAAAAGATAAATTATCAAATTTTAGAATTTTATTAAAGATAAATGAATATAATTTTTGTACATAGAGTAAAATATTATCTTTGGATGATTTTTGGTGATTTTCTAAAAAATTGATTTTTCAGTGAATAGTGAAAATGCAATTTCTATTAAAACAATGGATTTTATGAGATTATCAATATATAAGTATGACATAGAAATTTATGAAATAGTTTTATATATAAAATATTTATTTTTAAGATATATTTTATATTTAAAAATATTTATTCAAGTTCAAAATCTAATGTTTGACATTTTAGAATAAAAGCTACACTATTCACTAAAATTGTTTTTAACACACTATATATTTGTTATTTAAAAATTAATTTATTTAAATTTTATAAAGTGAATATAATAAAATTTATTTTAAATTTAGAAATATAAGGTCTATATTTTTTAATAAGGTACATATTATTTTTATGCATAAAAAATTAATTACTTGGGTAAAAACTAGTCACCACAGTTTAAACCAAAAGGGTAAAATGGGTTAACCAATGGGGTAAAATTAATGACATGTTAAAAAAATTTCTTAATGAGTGGTGGATGTTTATACTGACAAAAAATTACCCACAACCCAATATTATACATTTTGGAGTCTTCTTGACATGTTAAACATGTATTCTCTATATATTAAGATGAAATATTTACAACAATGCCATTCTCACTACTTATAAAAGGGGATTTTTACTACCCATTCAAGATGACACAAAATTTAGGTTTTATCCTAAAAATATTTCCCTATTCCTTCCCCTATAACACCTTTACATTTAATTTATCTTATATAAACAATATATTATCCTAATCTATCCATTTCTAAGGTGTACTCGAAGGGAAAACTAATGTTCTAAATAAGAGTACTAATCATTATCTAATATCTTTTCTTTTCTAGATTAAATTTTAAAAAATAATTTTATTATTAATATATAATTAAATAAATTTTTTGTACTGAATTTTATTATTCCAAGGTAATTTCCATTTATTACCTTTCCCCTTTTCTATTAAGAAAAACAAAAACTTCATTCGTGTGTTTGTGAGGACTACAAACTCCATAAAGTAATGTATATATATATATATATATATTTTAATTTAGTTTATTTTTTATTTATTACAATATATAAAAATATGAATCACCACCTTAAAAATATCTAAATAATATCATTAATCTTCTTTAGTAAAGATAATATGATAAAATAAACCACTTTCATCACTATATATTCCACTAATTATGGTCTGTTCATGTATGGGCCAGTCTAACTACCTATGTAATAAGTGATGAAAAATAATCTTCTGAATAAATGTAAGAACTTAATTACTGATATTATATGAAATTAGAAATTAAAATACGATTTTATTTTTTTCGTAAATTATAACATTAAAATTAAACTCATTAATTATGATACCCATGACAATTCGTTAAAAATCACTGAAATATGCTCTTCACCGATTTCAATGATAGGGATCATAAAAAAATCCATTAAAATAAAATTATAAAATTATAAATAATTATAAATCATAAATCCCATTAACTTTAATGATCTAGGAATAATGAAACTTTGAATAATAATAAAGAAAGACAATGTTATTATGAAACTAGTTCAAACAATCAAGATAACACATTCAAGAAATTGAAAATACAAAATAAATAACTAATACACATGTAGAGAATAATTATAAATGAAGTTTATAAATGTTTATAGATATGGATAAGGTTATAAAATCGGTTATTAAGATAGTTATTTTTTTCATATCCTATTAAGGTAGTTTATTTAAAGTCTGAAATTATGGTAATGAGTTTTCTTAACTCAACTATTTTCTTGAGTCATAATGATTCCTTTTTGAAAATGACTCTTAAAATATAATTTTATTATGATAAATAATAATATTATAATTCTTTCACTTATTATTCTTATAGTAATTACATTGATTAAATTATTTCTTCATAATAGATGATGATGTTAAGAATAATTCACATTTTTTCTAAATGAGAACCTTTTATTCCATATCCATATTTACTCTTCTTAGTAATGTTATAATATTCTTATTTTGAAATAAAAGTAAGATTTATTTCTATTAATTTTCAAATATATCATTATAATTTTTTTAAAATGAATAATTTATCACTATAATTATGATGTGGTTTCTAAAAACTGTATTTTTAAAACATTAAAAAAATTTCTAATTCATGTTTATATTTTTATATTCAAATGAACATTTTATATGTAAAATAATTATGTCCTTTTAAAGACTAAAAAAATTGTATTTATTTTAAAGTGTTCATTTAAAATGGGTTTCATGTTACATTATTGGAAATTATTTTTGAAAGTTATTTCTAATATTATTTTTATACAAAAATGATAATAAATTGTTTTTAAATACTCATTTTCATGGGATTTATTACATTTTCCACATTAAAGATCTGAATCCTTTAGAGTTATGTTTTATGAATCACCTTTAAAATGATTTTGTGAAATACTACATTTTGGTGATTGAAGTTTATGTTTTAACTGATTGAATTTTTGGATCATGATATGGGATACTGTTTGGAAATAATATGAAGCCAACTTTCATAACACGATTTTTCATGATATGTTGAATGATTGATATCTTATAATGAATATATATGGATTATTATGAGTGTGGTCCTATATAAAATTCCAATTCATTGTTTATATTTTATATATCATAAGAAAAAGTATTATGTGACTTCATGGATATGATCATAAATTAAAGGGTGAGCCTTATTAGATTATTATCAAAATATAAAGGGTGTAACTTATTAGATATGATCACAACATGATGATACCCTATGTATATTTTTGTCCTAAATTTCATCATTATGGTATGTCTTAAGGGAATTTAATGATTCCATACCATATACCTATGATTATACCCAATGGATTATATTTACTATAAAATGAATTTTCAATCTTGTTCCATGGTATATGTTTATTAATTTGAAATTTCATGTCATCCTAACATGATTTAAAAACAACCCTTATTGTTCCTTGTTATTTTTTATACAAAATTTATATATACTCATGTTTTATCTATTATTGTCATATAAACATTTAATAATGTATTGATAAGTTTTTCCCTTATCGATTATATGAGATAACACATTTTATTTTCTTTCCATTCAACATGTTATAAAGATTATTTTAACTTATGAAAAGACTATAAGGAACTCTTGTGTGACTAAATTATATAGGAATGTTCACAAGTGCTTTAGAATAATTTTCTTATGTATATAGTCCTCAAAGATATTAGATCTATAATTCATGGTATTATGATATGATTTATGAGTTGTAATGTTTATGTTAAAAACATATTATAAAATTAGGATATGTTTAGGTTGGCTTGTTTTAATTGCTATCAAAAAAAGGTTTAGTTATTTTTTATGACTATTTTAGTTATTTTGGGGATTATGATTAGAGAAATTTAGTGAAAAATCAAGGTATAAGTCTAAGGGATAATTATAAGTATATGATAACATCCTAAAGTTTTGGTAAAATAGATATTGTATGGTTTCTGAGAAATTAAAACCCTATCTAGATATTATAAATTTGATGAATCTATTTTATATATAATCATATGTGTAACCACCCTATAACAGGCAGTTCGAGTATGAACTTGATCTTCAAATAGTGCACAATGAGTAGGAATAAGAATGAACACCATGCTAAACACTATTGAGGGATTTTCTTTGGAAATTTAGTCACTCCTTATGATTCATTTTGAATAATTTTAGTACATTTTTATTATATGATTTGAGAAACTAATAAAATATATATAATCAATAAACTATATGAAGCCCAAAAAATATATAAGTTAGGGTATGTGTATCATTTATGATTTGTATATTTTATGTTAATATTTTTCCATTTTTAATTAAGTATTATTATCTTTAAATTTTATTTATTAATTAAATCGCTTTGGCAAGGAGAATCTAAGTTAATGGTGGGTGTGATTTATAATGTGATGATTATACCAATGAGAAACCAAATGGTATGAGAAATGAGTATAGAATTAGTGTAAATTCCTACTCATATCTCCCAATATCTGACTAATAATACCAACCATGTTGATATCCCAAATTTAACAAGTAAAAAAAACCTTGTAATAGATTCTCTCATGTGATAAATTCAAACCACCTATAGAGGCTATTCAAATTCTCCTATCATCAATAAATGAATCAATGTGACTGAAAAAATATTTTTTAATCTCCATTACTTATAAAATGAGTAGGATACCCTATAAATTTATCTTCTGGAAGGTGAGTCTATCCAATGGTGGAATCCCATTAACAATACAATGAAAATGGAGGATGTAGACTATATGTAGAGAGAGAATTTTGTGAAATTTTACTTCACTAAGAATTTTCTACATAATTTTCACATGAACATGGGGAGAGAATTCTCAGAGTTGAAACAAATGGAGGATGAATACATTGGCATATATGAAGAAAAATTCATGAAGAATTCATATTATCGCTATGCTTTTATCATTTACATTGAGATTAAAATATACCATTTCTTTAATGGATTAAATCCACATATTCAAAAATAATTATCCATAAGAGTCCATCAAAGTTATAAAGACATTATTCAATGAGCGATGGACATATAGATGGAAAATGGAGAATATCATCATTATGGAGTGAAAAAATGGAAATTAGAGTATCATGGAAGCTCCAATTATAAGTCACTTGGGGAAAATAAAGTTTAATTTCTTACATGTAAAAAATATAAAAAGAATAACCCAGGTAACTACTTATAATGAACAAGGAAGTGTTTCAAGTGTGGGAATATTTTATACAAAGCTAATGATTTTCATTATAGGAGGAAGATGCTATTCAATTTATAGAGGAAAAGTATTTACCGACTAGTTTGTATCCCTCACTTCAATGCTTCAAATGCATGGATTTTATAAATTATACAAATTAATTACCTAACCCTATAACTAATGAAGATAATATTACCAATTAACCTCGTAAAAAAATGGCTAAAGGAAGAGTGTATTCTTTCACTTCTGCTAAGGTGGATCATGATAATAAAGTGATAAAATATAAACTCATTCTCCAATATAGAGGTTTAAATGCATTATTTGATTTTGGTTCTTCACATTCTTTTATATCATTCATATTTTCTAGGAATATTGATTCACCACCTCATGTATTGGATATAGAAGTTTATGTGAAATAAAATATTGGAATAGTAATTAAATATATGATATATAACCGTTATCTAATAGATGTTTGTAGTAAGATACGTCCTATGGATAAAGTTTTTTTTCACTTAGTTGAATTTGAAAAACTATTTGGTATGGATTGGCTTTCCATACATGAAGCACATATCACATTTCATGATAAAGAAATATTATTTCATATCATGAATCATACTATTGTCAAATATAAATTTGAGGATGATCATGAACTCCCCTTAGAATGAAATTTAGTAATATAGGTCATGATACCCAAAAATGAGGGACTTATAGCTTAAATAATCATGAAGGAAGTCAACATTGGTAAAATTCCTATTATAATAGAATATAATTATGTATTTTTTTATGAACTTATTGGTGTTCCACTAGATCATGAGATTAATTTTTTGATTGAACACATTCTTAGATCCATGCCTATCCAAAAGAGTTTTTATATAACGGCTCCACATATTTAGTGCAATTAAAGAAGAAACTACAATAGAATCTTGAAAAGGGTTTTTCATGCTCTAGGGCATCACTGTGGTATTCACCATTCTTTATTATAAAAAATAAGAATTGATAAATTCATATTTTCCTTAATTATTATGACCATAATAAAATAATGATAAAGAACACATATCCTTTACCCCGTATTGATGATCTGTTCGATAAAATCAGAGGAGCTTAATACTTCCCAAAGATTTAACTTTGTTCTAGATATCATTAATTAAGGATAAGAAGGAAGTCAATTTCCATGATATCTTTCTGTATGAGGTATGTACACTATGAATTTATAGTTATTACCATTAGTGTTATGAATACTCCCACTATCTTAATAGATCTAACGAAAAGAGTTCTTAGAGAGTACCTAGATCAAATTTTCATTGTATTTATATATGGTATTTTTATTTATTAATAAAGAAATAAATATTTTAAATATTATTTATAGATTGTTTTAAAGTATTTCATAAAGGTTAAATTGTATGAAAAATTTATCAAGTGTAAATTCTAGTTGTATAAAGGGCCATTCTTTAGTCATATAATGACAAGTGAGGGCATATCAATAGATCTATCAAATATGGATGTTATTTAGAAATGGCCTAAAATGACAACTATAATTGAGATCTATAGTTTTATAAGGATAAAAATATATTAACAATTATTTGTTTGAAATTTCTCATTGATATAAAATCCAAAAAACTAGGTTAAAACTAAAGGGAGTGAAGTTTCTTTAGATAGTGGAATGTGAAGAAAGTTTCAAAGAAATATTAAAGTTGTTGGTCAGTAATCCCATACTTAAATTATACTATAATGGGGAAGATATTTCATTATATAGTGATTTATTGAAAATGACATATTTTTCGTCCTCATGCAGAATAATAAAGTAATTTATTATTCCTTATGCCAATTATAGACTCATGAGTAAAATTATCAGATATAATATTTGGAGCAGGTAGCTGTGATATTTTCATTAATGATTTGGTAATAGTATATATATAGAGAGAAAAATATGATATATATACTAATATAAAGAGATTAAAATATATATTCACATATAAGAAGTTAAATATTCACCAAATGAGATAGTTAAAATTGATCAAATATTATTGATTCTCAATAGATTACCACCCAAGGAAGGAAAATAAGGTGGATGATCCTCTAAGAAGAAATGATCACAATACCTTATCCATGATGAGGATTAAAAAAGATATAATACTCATGTATTTTCAAAAGATGAATCTTGAAATCATTAGGGAAGGTTATAAATCGTATCTTCCCTAACTGACTAATAAAAATGTTATCAACATGAAGATCAATGAATCATAGAAATAATATGAAGAGCTAAAAAAGGTAAAGAATATTTAGAAGTTCAATAATGATAAATATGGAGTTATAAGTTTTAGAACATAGATATGTTCCCTATAAATATTATAATTAACTAAGGAAATTTTGAATGAGGTAAATAATTCATCCTTATAAATTGATCCTAGAATCATAAGGATATCTAAATATATAAATAGAAACTTATACTATGATCACATGAAGCGGGAGATCTAGAAATACATATCTTGAAGATTTGAATACTAAAAAATTTAAGTCTCAATGATAGAAGTTAATAGGTATAATGTAACCATTACCCAGACAAGTATGGAAATGTGAAAACATCCCAATATATTTTGTTCTAGTAATTTCTATGATAACTAAAGGCCATAAATCTATTTGCGTTGTAGCTGATCACCTTATAAAGTTAGCATATTTTTTCCATTGATGAAAATTTATTACCTGACCAAATCACAAAGATATATATAAGGGAGTTGATAAGGCTATATATAATTCTACTATTCACTATATTTTATTGAGATTATATGTTTACCTTAGGGTTCTAGAAAATTATATAGTGAGGTTTTGAGATAAAGTGGAGTTTCATCACTGGTTATCACCCATAACACAAGGTCAATTTGTTAGAACCATTCAAAATATTAAGGATATATTGAGATATTTTTCAATGGATTTTTAAGGATGTTAGTATCAATACCTCTCCATGGAAGAGTTCTCAAATAAAAACTATTTCCATTTTAGCATTCAAATGACACAATATGATCCTCTTTAATAGAATAATATATGACAATAAAATATTATGTTGAAGTTATACAATGGATGATGACATGTCTTGACCTTGTAAATAAGACAAAAAATATAGTTTAAACCATTCAGAATTATGTGAAGGTGGAACAAAGTTGATAGAAGAGTTATGTAGATAATCATTAATGAGATCTAAAGTTTGATGTTAGTGAAAAATTAATTCTCAAGATATATCCATGGAAGTGGGTTAATAGATTTGGGATGAAAGGAAAGATGAGCCCTAGGTATATTGGTCCCTTCAATATCCTTGACTATGTGATAGTTGTATCTTATCACTTGAAACTTCCTTATGATCTCTCCTAGTTATATGATGTGTTCTATAAATCAATTTTGAGAAAGTAAATATCGGATCCCTCATATGTACTTATCAAATTTTTTGTAAAACTAGAGAATGAGATCTCTTATGAGGAACAACCAATGTAAATCCATAATTTAAGAGATAAAGTGTGCAAAAACAATACCACCCACTTATCCAAAGATCCATGGAGGAACTATAAGTTTAAATAATATATGTTGGAACATGAGGACATAATGAGTTGAACATACGCAAACTAGTTTTTATCATAATAATAAAATATCAAGGATTGAATTCTTAAAAGTAGGGTTTAATATTATGATTCATGATTTTATCTTATATTTCCCCTTAACTAAACATTTGATTAAATAGTGTGTTTCAAATGCAACACTGAAGGTAAACATACCATGACCCCTCTTAAATACAACCCTCATAAAGAAGCCAAAGAATTGTTGGGAATAAATAGAGGTAAGAATATTTTTATAAATAATATATATATATATATATATTTAAACCAATATAACATGTAATTGATGGGAAATAATAATTGAAATTATAAATATTCTGAAAAGTCAATTTCCTATGATAATAGTTTTTTCCTTATATTACGATATTTTATTTAAAATATATGTTATAAAATTTTATAATTTAAATTTATAAAACTTAAAACCATTTTAGTTTTAATTATAAAAATATTATCTTAGGATAATTTTTCAATATTTTTATAAAAGCTTGACTTTTATATGAATGGTGTAAAATACTGATTTTATAAAAACCACGAAATTTAATAAATTATCATTATATGAGTATGAATTTGAAATTTATGAAACTCTTTTCTATAAAACATTTATAGTTTATAAAATATATTATAAATTTAAAAATATTTATTTTAGTTTACAAACCTATATTTGATATTTTAGAACTTAATTTACATTAGTCTATAAAACTATTTTTTCACATTATACATTTATTATTTTAAAATAAATAGTTTTACTTTTAAAATCTATATTAAAATTAATTTAAAATTTTGAATAAAAATTTATGTATTGTATAATATGGATAATTTTATTTTTATTCATAAGAAATAAATTACTTAAGTAAAAACAGGTTATCACGATAAAAGCCATAAGGGTGAAATAGGTTAACCAAATAGGTAAATGACTAACATATTAAAAATATATTTTAAATTTGGTGTTTTATATTTTTGTTAGTGAATAAAATTATCTAATCAATTATTATCCATTTTTACTATTCTTGAGATTTTAAAACTACTTTCTCTTTAAATTAAGATGAAATATTTATAAACATTCCACTACCACCACTTATAAAAGGGGATTTCAACTACCCCATAAAGATCACTAAATTTTTTAGTTTACTCTTAAAAAAATACCCTTTTACCTTACCTGATAAATATTTTCCAATTCCATTATTTTCTATTGAGATAAAGTTATCCAAATCCCTCCATTTCTTAGTAGTCTTCTATGTGAAAGTTCATGTTCTCACAATCGATACTAATCTTTCCCATGTTTCTTTTCATTTATTTATTTATTTTCCCAATTTTTTTATCATTCATATATAATGAAATAATTTTTTCTTTATATTGAATTTTATTATTCTAATATGACAATAATTAAACACCTTTCCACTATTCCATTTGATAATTCATGTATTTATATAGATTATTAACTCTGTGAATTAACTTATATCAAATTTCATCAACTTTCTTTATTATATGTTAATATATCTTCAAATATGATTAAAAAACTTAATTTTTTTTAAAAACCATTTTTATTTTGTAATAATGATATTATTTTAAAAAAAATTCATTCATAACCTTACTCATATATTAATTATGGTATATTTATGATTGGTCAGCTAAACCACCAACTTGAACAATGAAATATAATAATATCATGGATAACTATGAGAAATTAATTACTTATAATTAACGATATAAATAATAAAATAATTCTTTGATTCTAATACTATAATGGAAAAATTAATTTTAAACTCATTAACTATGATACCAATGTTTATTGACTAATAATCAACTAAACATGCTCATCGTCAATTAAATCTCTAAGGATCATAAAAAACTCCCTTATAATGAAATTATAATAGTATATATAATTATAATGAATTAATTCTAGCACTATTATTGATTTTAGAATGATTAAATTTGGGATAAGAATGAATCATAACACAACTATTTCAAAACTAGTTCAGAACAATAAAGAATACTTACACCCGATATTAAAAATGGATAATAACTAGTAACATACATTTATAGAATAATTTTTAATTAAGTTTTTAAAAGGTTATTTATATGAATAAGTTTCTAAGATATGTGATTAAAATATTTATTTTTTTATACATATGATTCAATCGATTTATTAGATGTTAGGAATTGAGGTAAGGGGTTTTATTGAATTAACTTATTTTCTTGACGTATACTAAATCCTTATTGAAAGTGGTTGTTAAAAGTATCTTTTATTATGACATATGATGATATTATTATTAAATTCATCCCAATATTTTGTAAAATTACATTGATGAGCTTATTTATTTATAAAAGATGATGATATTGTGAATAATTGACTTTTTTTCTATATGAGACCTTTTTCTTATATATCCATATTTAAACTTCCTATAATGTTATCCTATTATTATTTTGAAATTCAAGTATTATTTATTTTTTTTCATGGTAAAATCTTTATTTACCTCTTCTTAAAAGTATGATTCACCCTTATATTTATAAATTGGGTTCAAATAAACATATTTTCAAAACATTAAAAGTGATTTCCATTTTATGTTCTTAAATTTATCTCCCACACCAAATTTCATATGTTTAATTTTTATGTGATTCTAAAGGCTCCATTACTTTAATTTCTTTAAAAGTGATGTTTTAAAAGGTTTTTTTATGTTAACTTATTTAAAATGGATTTTAAAAGTGATGCACAATTTTATATATATATGGTAATGTTCTAAAATGATTTTTAAAATTTTATTTTTATGGTTTCACTTCAATATTCCTCGTTAAAAATATAAATCCTTTGGAGTTGTGTTTTTTGAATCACTATAACGGTGTATTCCTTCTATATCCATGAATTTTTAAGTTTTTGGTTGTTGGAGTGTTCAGACGAGGCTTTGAAGGAGTATAGAGAAATTCGGTTGCTAAAGGCTGTAAGAAGGGGGGTTACACATTGTGTAACCTAATTACACGACATAAAAATCAGTTTTGAAACTTTTATAAGAAGTATTGTGGTGTGTAAATATTTTACATGGTGTGAAGAAGTGTTTCATGGTGTGTAATATTTCAGGGATATAAAAATTAAATTAAATTAAGAGGTGACATATTTTGTAGTGAAAACCAAACCTCGAGTATTACAATATGTGATAAGAGATTACACATCATGTAATACTCCAACTATTTTTGTTTTAATAATTATTTTTGAATGAACCATCATTTATTTGACCATGATTTCTTTTTTCCAATTATTCCAGATGAACCCTAGGTTCCCCATGGATTCCTTCAAGTAATAATCCTCCCTCCTTGATTTATTAATCCCAGTGGTTTTTCATTGGAGATCCGTGATCGATTCATGGTGAGTTTTCTCCTCTTTCTCATCTGTTTCCTCTTATTCTTTCCCTGGGATTCTCTACCATCATATGAGTTGGATTTATTTAGATGTTTGGGAAGATTTTTGATAATATTCTGGTGCTGAATAGGTTGATCCTCATTTCTAGTAGTGTGGTTGCCGCTTTTGGGCATTATTCTTCACCCTACAGTGCACAAATGAGTTGAAAATCTTCTTTGAGGTAGGGATTCCCTTGTTTCTCCTTATCATGTATCATATGGGAGGGATTTAATTTTGTTCACCTTTGAATCATGGTTTTTACAATCTAATCAATTATAATAATTAGTTAAATGAAATTTAAAGGGGTAGGGGGATTCATTTTTCATGTATAGGAGTTTTGATGTTATGATTGTTATATTATGAGTTTTATGAGCTTAATTCCTCACTAAAAATGGTGGAAATTGGTGGATTTTTTTGTTCACTAAATGAGTTTAATGTTTTTTGGTTCAGGTAGTACACTTATATATGGAAATTGGTTAATCACGAAAATCTTGATAATGAATAGATGCCACAAGACTTTGTTTGTGTGATAATTCCCTCAATTATTGAAGTGAAATTAAATATGTGTTCCCTTTTATAAATCTAAAAATTTGTTAAATTTTGGTTTGTGATGAGATGTATGGAATGGTTGTGACAACATGCATGGGACAAATGAATGTGAGGTGGCTATGTTGTGATGTGTGGGTTTTCTTTGGCCTGTGCTGTGGTATGTTCATGAGCACGGTTGTGTGCTATGGTTTGGAATGAGTGGTGCTATGGATGAACTTGTAGATGATATATCAACCTAGATATATAATGGAATATTAGGTTTGGAGATTTAATTATTATGTTTTGGATGAGAAGTGTTGCACAGTGGTGCAGCGATCTGGATGTACGGTGATGTGTTGCTATATTTGGTCATTTGTGGTTGGGTTTTTTGAGGAATGGACTTAATGAAGGATGGTGATGGTTGGTATGGGTAATTCACCTGAAATTTCTCTATGTGTGATTTTTTCTATGTTTCTTATTGTGTGTTGTGCTTGGTAGATTCCCAGATAGTAATGGAATAAATGAATAAATAATTGGTTAATAAAGTTTGGATATTACTTGGGTTGGCATGGTTAACTGAATGAATAAATGGGTTATGAATAAATAATGGCAATGGTTGATTAAATTAGATGAAAATTGAAAGGAGGTTGTGGCTTGATCTATGGGGTTTTTCATTTAGAGGTAACAACAAAGTTGGTAGTGTTGTGATCTAGTTTTTTGATTGAGAATCCATATGTTGGGATTGAGTATTTGATATCATATTTTTATATACTTGTATATTTTCCCTTGTGATTTTTATACTTACCCACCCTAGTTAAAACTATGTTCCAAACACCCCCATCATCCCCGAGGAGGGTGTATTCCCCAAACACCCTGGTGAGAGGATGGATGGATGGCCACCCACTCTTCCCTACTTCCACTTCCATGTGGTGATAGTCCAAGATTCTTCAGGCATATTATGGTTTGTAAGGCCCAAGTGTGTATGGGTGAGTTTTTCTTTCCCTAGTGTCTTCAGGATAAGATGATTTGTTCTTTTCTAGGTGTCTTTGGGATGAGATGAGTTGTTCTTTCCTAGGTGTATTTGGGTTGAGATGATTTGTGATTTCCTATGTGTCTTCAGGATTTGGTGTGGTTTGTGTTTTAGGTGTATGCCGACAGGATGTGGTGTGGTTTGTGGGCCTTGTGTCTACAGGTGGTATGTGTTGTGGTTTGTGGTCCAGGTGTGTTCTTGCAGGTTGTGAAGTGGTACTTTCAGAAGAGGTGGGAGAGTGAGTATGTTTTCTGTTATGCAAGAGATTCTAAGTAGTGGGAAGTGGTTGGGTTTACCCTATCATTTATGTGCATTATATTAAAATACTTGACTTTCATTATATGGTGAGCATTCCTTGGTGAGTTTGGGATGTTTAGTATACCTGTTAGGTGCTATTTGGTTATATTGTTTTCTCATGGGAGAATTAGTTTGTTTCCCTTAAATGTGCTGAAGAGACTTTGGTTTTATAACTAAGTATACCCATATTCACACCCTACATATATAAAACATCTTTTAGGTTTCTAAGAAGATTACATGTACCGTGATGGGCGTTAATAGCTCTAGCTTTGGGGAAATTGCTGAGTCACTGCTTTAGATTTCTTTTCGGTAAATTTCTTTGTAGTTTTATTGTACATGTACTAGTTCTATTTTGTTCATTCTAATGAGATGGTTTTGGATTTATTATATATATATATATATATATATATGTCTTGGAGCTATTTTTTGGATGATCCATAATATCTTTCTATATTCTTTAAAAAAAGGGTAATGCCTTTCATATTGTGTGACCTTTATACTCTTGGTGCTTGTCTCCAACTTGGGGCCTACTGGATGCGTGAATTGAGGGTCATTATCCCTATTTATTCATTTCCATCCTAGGAGTGGTATCTTTGGAGGGAGGGGGTCATGGAATAATGGTATTAGAGGCTGATGGTTGAGATATCGGATGAAGTTTAGAGTTAAGTACAATGAGGATTTCTTGAGTTGGTTGGGAAAAAGTGTTAGGTGATCTTGGTGCATGACATTGGTCAAGTAAGACTGGCTAGGAAATAGGATTTTAGGCCCCCTTGTGATCCGATACAAGGAATCTGAGCCTACCGAACAACCTAGTGAAGCTACACCATTTGTAGGATAAAGACCTAGGAAACATACATGCATCATAATGACTTGGGTTCTTATTTGAATTGGGACACTTTGGGAAGGTTAAAATGGGTAAAAATGAATGAAATGAATTAAACAAGTTAAAATGATTCTTAAATTCCATACTAATAATTCTTAGGAATTTCCTTATTTACCTTTCAACTATAGATCCCTGTCATTGTCTGTGTGTAGCTTGGGTTGTTCAGGCTCAACAAGATGATCTGGTTGATTGGTGGAGGGTTGATCTAGTGGAATAGGATGACCAGTGGCAGAGAATGTTATGTTATTTCTAGAAGCAGGCTTTGGGAAAGTATGAGGGAAATGTTTCAAACATGGAGACAGAGAGATAGATCAAGGAGCTTTAGATCACCTTTATTTTGATCCAGGACTTAATAGAGAATAGGGTTCCATTGGTAGTGAGTCAGATGTAGGGAGATTCACGTTAGTGGTGAATGCTATACCTGGGGGATAGGGAGGAGGCTAACATTTTGTTGGTCAATTTCAAGAAATAACTCTAAGAATAATTCATTTCATCGACCATGAAAGCTGAGAATAAGCATGAGATACTATCCCTCTAGTAGAGGAGTATGCCAGTACACGGACTAGGGATTATGTTCAAGGATCTCCTTCAATTTACCTAGGATATCTTTCTGGACGAGGAGTCTTGTGTGAGACATCTAGAGGAGGCACTTCATCCTTCTATCTAGTATGCATTTACTCCCTTTATGTTTCCAACATACTTGGAGGTTCATGAGATGTCAGAGGTGATTGAGTGGATTCATCCATGATGAGGTTTATAATGATAGGTGATAAAGTAGGGTTATTCAAGAGGAATGGTTTCCAGTAGTAGGTTTCTGGTGTCAGGGCCTTCAAGGTTTTTGTCGGTGGGGAGTCGATTTTAGCAGCATCCTTTCCAACCTTTTGGTGCTAGTGGTTCCTGTGATTTCCCCATGAATTTGGGACCTATGTGTTTTATATTTGGAGTCAATAACCATATTAATAATCAGTTCCCAACAGTCATTCGAGGTCAGTATGGTGGAGGTGGACAGTTTCAGCACCATCCTCTGTAGTAGTTTCTTTCCATTCTATTTTAGTATTAGAAATAGAAGGCTCATACTCCACTGAGGGGAGATGAAGCGGGTAGAGTCCAACCTCAGGATGATCCTTTGGGACCTTGAAATAGGAATGTTTATAGAGGAGGTTGTCAGTAGAGGGGTAGAGGAGTTGGGTATGGTCAGTTACATGTAGTAGATTTTATGGTTCGGGTAGGTCTAGAGACCATTAGAGGTACAATCTGTTTGTTTAGTACCCTTGATTATGATTTTTTTTGATTCAGGAGATTTTCATTCCTTTATTTCACCCTATATATCCCATGCTCTAGGACTAGACATAGTGATACCTTCTGTGCCCCTGGTGTTGAGTACACCCGTCGATGGTCAGACCAGCTTGTTTGATGTGTGCTGGGGGAGTAGGCTAATGATGTGACTGAATCAATCCCATGGGGATATCTTCTTACTAAAAATGTATCTGTACAATGTCATCCCTTGCATAAACTATTTTTATTCCATGCATTTTGTCTTCTAATGATTCTGGAAGAGAGTTGTGTTTTCAAATGTGGATAGTCAGCTTATTGTTTTTATTGGAGATTGTGGGTTTTAGGTGGGAAGTCAACATGTGGAGTCTCTTCTTTTCTTATGGGATAATCTATTAGTGGAATCATCAAATGTTGGGATGGTGGAGGTTTCTATTGTTTTTGGAGAGTTATATGATTTTTTCCCTGAGGAGGTTGTGATGCTACCCCCTTGATGTGATGTTGAGTTCAGGATATACCTACAACCTGGTGCTTCTCTGATTTTGATGGATTCTTATAGAATGAAACCTTATGAGTTACAAGAGTTGGCGATTTAGATAGATGATATGATGAATAAGGGATTTATCTAATCTAGTGTATTACAATGGGGTTCTTTAGTATTGGTTTCAAAGAAGGTGGATGATGGTATGAGGTTGTTCATAGAATAATGGAGGTTGAATAATATGATGGTCAAGAATCGTTACCCTCTTCCAAGGATAGATGATATTTTTGACCAGCTAAGAGGGGATAGTTGATTTTCTAAGATCAATCTATGTTTTGGATATCACTAGTTAAGGGTGAAGGGGGGAGATGTCTTAAAGACTACTTTTAGGTGTAGGTATGGGATCTCTGAGTTCATAGTCATGCCGTTCGGTGTTAAGAACACACCAGATGTGTTCATGGGGCTTATGAACTTCATTTTCTATGAGTTTCTAGATCGGTTCATCATTTTGTTCATTGATGACATATTTATCTACTTGAATTCAGAGGAGGGACATACTAATAATCTCAGGATTGTCATGTAGGTACTTCGATGCCACCATATCTATGTAAATATTTCCAAGTGTATGTTCTAGACACAATAGGTGAATTTCCATGGAAATGTGGTGACTAAGAAGGGTGTATTAGTAGATCCATTGAATGTTGACGAAGTTTTTTCTTGGGAAGAACTGAAGAATGTGGCAAAAGTTCATAGTTTTCATGGTCTTCTATGCTATTATTAGAGGTCTGTACCCAATTTCTCTTGAGTTGTAGGTTCTTTGATAGCTCTAACTAATAAATACCCAGATTTTGTGTACAATGTGCAGTGTTAAGTTGCATTAGACTATATTATGTGGAAGTTTATTAGTTCTCCAGTGCTCCAATTTCCTAAGGAAGGAGTGATGTTTGAGGTGTTCTGTGATGATTCCTTTATAGGATGGGGATGTATCTTGATGCAATGGCTAGAAGTGACCTCCTATTGATCTAGGAAGCTATGAACCCATGAGCATAAATATGCCACCCATCATATAAAGATATCATCAGTCGTGTTTTCACTAAAGTTGTGGCGATACTACCTAATTGGGGAGAACTTTTTGGTCTTCATAGATTATAAGAGTTTGAGGTATATCTTTTCCCAGTGTGATTTGAACTTGGGAACATGGCGGTGAATAGAGTTTCTTCAAGATTATAATTTTGAGAACTCCTAAAGCTCAGGAAAGGGAAATATTGTGGCTGATTCATTGAGTAGGAAGTTGTTGAAGGGTTTTTTATGGGAGTTTTCAGATGCTTAAAAAGAGATAGAGGAGTTGGAAGCCTTACACTTAAATTAAAGAGTGGAAGGTGGTGGAGGTTGTTTTTTTCAGATGACAGTGAAATCTTATTTAATAAAATAAGTGGAGGATTCTTAGTGGTGAGACTTAGAGGTAGAGGTGTTGCACGATCATGTTGGTCTTGGTGATGCACCAAAGGGATGGTCATAGGATGGCCAGAACTTGATGTTGTTTCCTAGAAGGTTGTTTGTTTTGATGGATATAACTAAAGGATTCCCTCATAAGTTTCATAACTCACCTTTAGTGGTACACCTAGTAATTTATAAGATGTACCGTGGCTTGAAGATATAGTTTTGGTGGCCCCAGATGAAAAGGATAGTAGCGGAGTTTATGGAATGATTCTTGGTTTTCCTATAGGTGAAGGCTAAGAACCATGTTCACAGTGGTTTTTTCCAATCCTTGGATATTCTTAAGTGGAAGTGGGATGGAATATCGATGGATTCCGTCATAAGGTTAACCGTAGATCAGGGAGGCTACGATTCTCTATAGGTAGTAGTGGACTGGCAGAATAAATTAGCTCACTTCTTAACAATAATGGAGTTGAGTGCAATAGATGCCTTGGAAAAGAGGCATGTGGATGAGGTGGTTTGGTTTCATGTATTTCCAAGATCCATCATATCAAATTGGGACACACTTTTTTACATTGCAAGTCTAGAGGAGATGCATCATGCTTTTGTCACCCAGTTACACCTTAGAACTACCTTCCACTCTATGACAGATGGGTAGACAAAATGGATTATCTAGACGTTGGAAGATATGTTTCAAGCATTCGTCTTGGAATTTGGAGGATCTTGGGTGATAAACTTACCCTCAATAGAGTTTTATTATAATAATATCTACCACTCTTCCATTAGCATGGCTCTATTCAAATCATTATATATAAGACCAAGTCATTCACCTTTGTGCTATACATAGGTTGGGAAGATAACTATTCTTGGTTCCAAGATAGTGAATAGCACAATAGAGAAGGTTTATCTTGTTAGTGAGAGTATTAAAAAGGCACAAGATTGGTAAAATTCATATGCCAGTCATCAGAGGAGGCCCTTAGAATTTGAGGTTGGGGACCACATGTTCTTGAAGGTTTCCCCTTAATGTGGGTAGTGTAGGTTTGGTAGGTGGAGAAAGCTTTCCCCCAAGTTTTTTGGACCCTTTGTGGTGTTGGATCAAGTTGGAAAAGTGACATACCAGTTAGCGTTACCACTATGACTGGAGAGGACCCATGATATCTTCCACATCTCTTAACTTCTTGAGTATCTTCATGACGACTCCCATGTCCTTTCTTGGGGATATTTGGATATCAAGGATGATGTGACATACATATAGTGGACCATAGAGATCCAGGATCATTAGGATAAGGTTCTCCATGGATGGACCATTCCTTTGGTTTGTGTATTGTGGAGGCAAAGTGGCTTGAAAGAGAGTACTTGGGAGTGAGAAGCACAGGTGCATTCCCATTACACAAAGTTGTTTTGAGTTTTTCCTTGTTCTATTTTGTTTTATGATGTAATGCTTGAACCTTGTTTTATATGAGATTATCTATTTTACCTTGGTAGTGTTATGTGTGGTGAGCTATGTGATAAAGTCCTAACATGTGAAAAGGGGAGTACCTGACTTCTAATCAAGATGAATTAATTTCAATGTGATTAAACCCATATAGGCGAGTTATTTCCACCTAGAGAGGATAGTATCTTGACATGGAGGATGAAATTCCCATATTTGGATGTTCGTACGGTGTGGTTTTTGTGCTTGAGTGGTGTGTTTTATGGTTTTTTGTGTTGACATGGTGAGATCTAGTTTCTGATTTTAGAGGAGGTGACCTTGGAGGTAGAGGTTTCCACTCCAGATTTTAAAAAACACACATTGGTTTATTGTGGGATATTAATGTGTTTTGTTGTTAGTGATGTTTCATGTATATCAATATCCTTGAGATGTATCTCCCGGGGTGGTTCTTCGAGCCCCTATTTCTTATAAGATTAGTTTTGGATTCTTATGGGAGAGAATCGTTTGATAGGTTTATAATGTAATGGTCTATTCCTTCTAGATCTATTACTTTTTGACTTTTTGGTTATTGGAGTGTTTAAACGAGGCTTGGAAGGAGTCTGGTGAAGCTCAATTTCTTAAGTTGGGAAGAAGGGGGATTACACATCGTGTAACCTGATTACACGATGTAAAAGTCAATTTCATGAATTTTCTAAAAATTTCCCTGGTGTTTAAATACATTACATGGTGTGAAGAATAGTTTCACTAAATTTAATATTTTGGGGTTAAAAAAATAAAATAAAATCAAGAGGAGGCACATTTTTTGGAGAAAACTGAACCCCGGGTATTACACGATGTAAAATGGGATTATACATTGTGTAATACCCTAACCCATTTTTGTTTTAATAATTATTTTCAGCTGAACAATCATTAATTCGACCATGATTTCTTTTTCCTCTCATTATAGACAAACCCTTGGTGCCCTGAGGATTCCTTCAATCCCTACTCCTCCCTCCTTGATCTATCAATCCCAGTGGTTGTTCATTGGTGATATGTGATCGATCCATGATGAGTTCTCTCCTCTTTTTCATCCATTTAATCTTCTCCTTTATCCAGGATTCACTACCATGATATGGTTTGTCTTGATTTGGATGTTTGGGAAGTGTTTTGATAATCTTCTGGTGCCGAATAGGTTGATCCACATTTCTAGCAGCGTTGTTGTCACTTGAGGGCATTATTCTTCACCCTGCGGTACACAGATGAGTTGAAAAAATTCTTCAGGGTAAGGATTCCCCCATATTGTGTATCATATGGGAGGGATTTACTTTTTATCACCTATGGATCATGTTTGTGCAAGGATAATCAAAGATAATAATTGGTTAAATGAAATTGAAAGGGGTAGAGGGATTCTTTTTTCAGGCCTTGTAGTTTTGATATTATGATTGTAATATTGTGAGTTGTACACACTGAACGCCCCCGTGAAAATGGTCACTGTTGGTGGATTTTTTTGTGCACTAAATGGGTTTCATATTTTTTTGTTCATGTTGAACACTTATATATGGAAATTGGTTAATAACATAAATCCTTATAATAAATGGATTCCCTAGGGCTTGGTTTGTGTGATAACACCCTCAAATAATTAAATTAAATTAAATAAGCACCCATTTAATAAATTTGAAAATGTTTTACATAATGTTCTGTGAAGATATGTGTAGAATGGTTATGGCAGCATGCATGGGAAAAATGAATATGAGGCGGTTATGTTGTGATATGTGGGTTTTCTATGGTTTGTGTTGTGGTATGTTTCTGAGCACAGTTGTGTGTTGTGGGTTGTCCTAGGTGGTGTTATGGATGAACTTGTATATGATATGTCAACATATCTATGTAATGGAATCTCATGTTTAAGGATTGATTTATTGTGGAATGGATACAAAGTTTTTTGAAGCATGGATGTGATCAAGTTGTGCAATGATGTGTTTCTAGATGTGGTTCTGTGTGGATGGGTTTTTGGAGGAATGACCTTGAGAAAGGATGAGGATAGTTGGTATGGGTAATTATCTTTTAATTTCTCTATGTGTGACATTTACTGTGTTTCTTATTGCATGTTGTGCTTAGTAGTTTCCCAGATAGTAATGGAATACATGTATAAATAATTGGTTAATAAGGTTTTGAACTGGCTTGGGTTGGTTTGGTTAAGGGAATGAATAAATGGGTTGCAAATAAAGACTTGTAATTGTTAATTATTTTTTTTTGGAAATTGAAAGGAGGTTGTTGATTGATGTGTGGTGTTGTGCATTTATAGGTAGTAGCAAAGTTGGTAGTGTGGTGATCAATTTTTTTGTTTGAGAACCCATAGGTTGGTATTTAGTTTTTGGTATCATATATGTATATACTTTTATGTTTTTCCCTTGTGATTTCTAGATGCACCCCAACCTTTTTGAGAACTATGTGCTAAACACCCCCATCATCATAGGGGGGGGGGGGTGTCTTTCCTAGATATCCTGGTGGAAGGATGGATTACTAGACACCCTCCCTCCTTATCTATCTTCCAGGAAGTGATTACCCAAGATTCTTCGGTATGGTTGTGGTTTGTGAGGCCCATGTGTGTGCGGGTGAGTTGTGATTTCCCAATTTTCATTAGGATGAGATGAGTTGTTCTTTCCTAGGTGTCTTAGGGATGATATGAATTGTTCATTCCCAAGTTTCTTTTGGATGATATGACTCATTATTTCCTAGGTGTCTTTGGGATGTTGTGTGTTTTGTGGCCCAGATGTTTGTGGGTGGGATGTGGTGTGGTTTTTGACCCAAGTGTCTGTGGGCGGGATGTGGTGTGGTTTGTGGCCCAGGCATGTGAGGATGGGTTGTGACGTGGTACTTTTGGAATAGGTAGGAGAGAGAGGATTTTTTCCATTAGTAAAGAGAGGATAAGCTATGGGAAGTTGTGAGGGGTACCCTATAATTGATGTGAATTATATTAAATTACTTGACTTGCATTATTTGGTAACCATGGATTTGGGAGGTTGGGATGGTTAGTATACCTGTTAGGGGTTGTTTGGTTCTACTGTTTTCGCACAAGAGCATTAGTATGTTTCCCTCACATGTGCATGAGAGACAATTTTCCTAATTAGTATACCCTTATACTGACCCTATGTATATAAAACTTATTTAAGGATTCCCAGTGGATTATGTGGACTGTGCTAAGCATTACTAGCTCAGGATTTGGGGAAGTTGCTAAGTTACTACTTTATCTTTCGTTTGGGTACTTTTCTTTAGTGTTTTACTGTACTTATACTAGTTCTATTTTAAAAATTATTATAGGAAATTTTTTTATTATATATATATATATATATATATTCCTTGGATTTGTTTTGTAGAGGATCCATCATATCTCCCGATATTTCTGAAAAAGGGTAATACCTTCCATATTGTGTGACTTGTATACCCTTGGTACTAGTCACTAACCCGGGGCCTACTAGAGGCGGGACTCGGGGGTCATTATCTCCTTATATTTATTGCCAACCCAAGAGGTCTATGTTTGGAGGTAGGGGGTCATGAAAATCACCTTCAAAATTCTTTGATTAAATACTCCTTTTGGGTGATTGAAATTTTTGTATCAACTGTTTAACTTTTGATGTCAAGTTATGTGATACCATTTAGAAGTTGTATGAATCCCATTTTTTTTCCAATGGGGTTTCATGATATATTGAATGATTGATATATCATGGAACAAATATGTATGTATAATGATGGGTGGGGTCCTATATCACTATACAATTAGTCGGTAAATGTTTTATATATCATGATATAATATATCATGGTCCTTCATAGATATTATGATAAATTAATGGGTGAGAGATCATGGATTATTATTACAAAATAATGGGTGGGCCTTCTCACATTATAATGATTCCCCATGATTATGTTTGTGAAAAATTTATTTTTTATGTTATGTATCAAGGAAATATTAAATTTCCATGAAATATGCCTAAGATAATACATCATGGATCATAATTATTATCTCATGATTCCGTTCTCTTTTTCCAGGGTATATGTTTGTTCATTTGAAATTGTATATCCTTTTAAAATTATTTAGAGAAAAATATTCTTATTCCATGTTATTTTTAATTAAAAATTTCAACATGATCATGTTTTATCATATTATTACAATATAGGGATTTAATGAAATATTGATATGCCGATCCCTTACTTTACATTTGAGCTCACCCCATTTCTTATGGTTCTATTACCTATGTTATGAAGATGATTATAACTTATGAGAAACCTAGAAGTGATTATAAGAGGTTCAATTATTGAGGAATGTTCAAAAGTGTTATAGAATAAGTTTCTTATGTAGATATTCCTCAAATATACTAAGGCTTTTGTTCTTGGAATTATGAGACAATTTGTTATTTTTAATGCCCATCATACAAAAATTATGTAAAAAAAGACATGTTTAGCTTGATTTGTTTTAATATCTCCACATCATTAGCCATATTTCAGTTCAAAATCTATTCTAAACATTTTTATAGGGTACAATGGCCTATGATATACCCTTCGATACCATCCAATGATATCTTATGATATCACTAATATTATAATTATGATACAATGCCATTTTTTTGGTCGCATAAATAGTTCATATTGAAACCATCATATATTATGATCCCCCATTTAGTACATAACAATATATTGAAAACCAAATGTATTAAATCTTATTAGTTATTCTTATATCACATATCATAATATTTAAAATTATAATTGCTTATGTTATCACATATAATAAGACCAACCATAGTTTATAATTAATATCTCTTATAATGATATGTTATATGATATAAATTTATCTTTATTTCAATACAAAATTTAAAAAATCATTTAAAACATGGTATGGCTCTAATATCACTGATGGGTTTGAAATGAGAAAATAATACATATTTATGCATTGAAATAAATTAATGAAACCTCAAACCCAAGATCAACTTTCTATGATACTGAATCATTATGTAAACAAAATGAAGAACTTGTGTACCTTAAATTGATGTTGTTTGTAACTATTATCTTTAACTCAATTCTTTATGACGATCCTTAAGGAGAAACCAATGATATTAATCCTATGTGATGTATCCATAGTAAATCCTAAATCATTCAATATTTTGGTGGGATATTCATCAATTCTAATGGAACTCTAATACCTCTCAAAGAAAATGAAGCGGGAGAAGAGTTATTTTAGGAGAATTTACTATAATTGGAAATTATATTGGATGGAACATTACTTTAAAATATTTTACCTATTTATATATGTCTCAAGGAAAATGTACAATCCTTCCATGAACATAATTATACATTATATAATTTTATTGTAATAAAGTGGTTTCAAATAGTTTGTAATCCCTTGACCAACCACTTATCCATGTTCTATATAAATTCATTTAATTATTCTACAAAAAGATTCACCATATAAATTTTATACAATAAATGATAACATTATGTGGATGATTCCCAAACATTAACACTATTTTATTTCCATGATAACTCATAGAGTTTCATGGGAATCATAGAATATAAGTCATTTGTAATTTGATATCTCTATAACATATCAAATGATATGCCTAAATATATACAATAAGCCTTTTATACCATGGATATTATACCATATGAAATCATAAAATCATATAATATGATATAACATAAAATAAATCTTATTTTTACTTGGTTTAGGGTATATCACCATCAGATGACATGCCCACCACCTTCATTGAATCCAATAGGTGATTGCCAATATAATATTTGGTCACACAATATATTGCAATAAATTATTCTAATCTAGACCTCTCTTCACAAGTGTAAAAGTGTGGAGGATACTATAATTTTTACAAATAATAATCCCCACCCTATTTGACCAATACTATCCATAATAATCCTAAATTTTCGAGTGAATCTTCTATCAGCTAATCATGAGACTTCCTACGAACACTTGTTTCCACCATAATACCATTTCAAAGAGTATAGAATATCTAAATGTCATATTACTATAAGAAATCTAACCATAACCATTTCCTTAGGATGATATTTATCTTGGAGATGATATATCCAATACTCTTTTGATCCCTATAAAATAAAAATTACTTTCTGAGAAATAGTGATTCCATATCATTATAAAAAACACTATCTCTAGAAACTCCATGTCATGGGTCGCATAATACAAATCAAGATGTATCAGATTCTTTGAATGGTATATAATTAGGAACCTTCTCTAAATAAGTACACAATGGTTTAAGAAACTAAAGTAATAAAAAAATATCTCATACTCAAATCCTTCCCCTGAACACCCTAAAATGATTTACTATTGAACCAATTATTCAACTATTTGATATCTTACAATAGTTATAGTTGATAAGGATACCCCTTTTTCATTGGGATGTCATGGGATTTGAAATCCAAAATATGCATTTTACAACTATTAAATAAATTCTCACTAGACGAAGGAACTTGTATACTTATAACTTAGTCTTGGGAGGCCTTTAAGATTAAAAAACCACTACTTTATTAGGATTAATTTCTACCCCACCCTCTGTGATGTCATGTACTAATAAATTAACTTCATGAATTCATGATTTTCATATTGAGAGTTTTCTATATAATCGGTTATCACAGAGAATATCTAGGAATGTCCTTAAATGATTGACTAGGTCATCCTACATCCAAGATTATATGGGAATATAATCAATGAAAACAACCATGAACTTGTTTAAGAAAGAAATGAAGTATTTTGTTTCTAAGTCACCTTATGAAAACTAGGTATTTTTTTCCAAATTACATCTCTAAAAAAATATATTAAATATAAAAATACCTAAATAAAAAAAAGTATACATTCCTTACAAAATAAAAGTTGGTGATATCCAGGCCTTAGAGAAATATTTAAGAACAAATTTTCACATTTTTTCTATACAAAAATATCATCAATCCTTAAAATAGGGGATTTATTAATTTATGTTACCATATTTAAGTGGTAATATTTAATAATAATCTTCATGATATGTTCCTCCTTAGTGAACCTAATAGGATCTCCCTATTGGTTAGAGAAGGTTTGATTTAACCTTTATAGAGAAGGTTCCTCAACAAAACATTTAGAAATATCATCTTATCTAGGGCCATCTTATAAGTGGTAAATGAAATCAGTGTGGTACTGAGATGAAAAAAATGCCAAAATCATCCTCTTTTTGAGGTGGAAGATTTGGAACATCCTTTAGGAAATTGTCCATTCACTCTTCCCCCACCGAAGGTAATCACACATATATAACATAAACATCACATAAGTATATTATTTATAACTAATGGGTAATATATTATAATCTCCAAAGGGTTTTCCTTGATAATCCTTCTTAAGTATCCCACCCTCCAATTATGGTTGATCTTGACCCATATTCTTGATAAAATATCACCATGTAAAGAGAGAAATCCACATATGCCTTGATTAGATATAATTTATCCATGTTAATAATGATGTTATAACAATCATATCCAATTTTAAAAGATTCCATGAGAACCTATACTAATCAAGAGTAATCTCCCGTTGATGTAATTTATTGGTGAGAGGGTGGTCTCCAATATTAGGAGTCTCTAGAAAAAGATATTGAGCTTAAGAAACTACTGAAATATCTAACTCCTAAATTTATTTTTCAGTTTTAAATGAATAAATCCTGCTGGTGTCGATTAGTACAAGAGAAAAAATAGTGAAGAAAAAAATCATTAACAAAACTATTTTGAGTGTCACTATTCAAATTTCATTCATTATACCTATACCCTATCCTCCAATATTTTATTCCTGAAATGTACCACTAGGAGGTGGTGATTATAGGATAGGATGAAAGAACTATCAACATTAGGCTGCTACTAAACCACCACCTCCTTTTATATATCCACCTTTGAGAGGGCCTCCTTTTCCACATCTGGGAGGTCCTTTATCTATACACTACCTTTTCTAATGATTTATAACCACAATACCACCCTGTATATCCTCCATCACCCACTTGATGGAAAAAACATAGAACAATCACCCTTTACATCAAAAATCATAACATGCTCTATCTCCCAGCTATCTGAAAAAATTAGGACACCACTATCGCCAGTACAGTATATTGGGATTGTGAATGTGCCTATATTTTATAGATATAATTTTTCACCTATAAATATCTACCCCTATCCAATGGCTCTTCTATAAGAAACACTAAATATTATCCCACACCAAGGTGGAATTATACTTATAAATTATCAATCACTAAATCATTCTCTACAACTTCCATATAGGTGAGGATACAAAAGGGAATATATTACTTGGAAAAATATCACTTTGATGACCATATTAAAACTTATATGAAATAATAAATCCATTTTCAATCATGAGAGAATCATAATAGTTTTTTGAACCTTAATGTATACTATGACATGGTTATGCTACCAAACTAATGGTCTAGTATCTTTTAAACTCATAACATTGTTTCAATCAATAGATATTAATCCTTTATGAATAATTTTTTAAATTTTTATCAGATTAGTGTAACCTCAACATGTGTTTGAGTTTTAAATATCCACCAATGACTATCTATGTTATGAAGACGAATCAAATAAAGGACCACCATCTGTTAAGTGGGCTTCTATACCACACATAAAACATGATTTAACAATTCCAACTAATCCTCTACCACCTGAGGATATCGACTTATTTATAACCTAATATTCCACTAGTATTAAAATCATAATTGACACCCAATCTATGGGTAGTCACATTATATACTATAGATATTACCATCAACTCAACATGTTTGAATTCTATCTGTGAAACTAGTGGAGGATCCACGATATTCTCATAAAGTATAGATACCCCTTAATATAATAGCTATGCTAATGTCTCGTCATTTAAATGATTGGTTACTTTAGGTTGGAGCACTGAAATGGAATTATCAAAACCTACCCATTTTATTTGAGTTGACTATATTATAAGTCGAATACTTTATTTGATAAGATGACCACATGGTTATTAAAGCATATTTGGTCATGATTAAACCTGATGAACAAGGATATGAAACATAAATGACATGATATATAATAAATTTACCATTATAATATACACTAAAGTTGGTAGCTTAGACTTTTTAGTTGACCTATAGTTTATCAGAGTCTTGGTGAAAGGATATGTAAGTTGATCACACCAATTAATGTGTTTCATAGTCTATATACTCTAGATAAGACCGATTAACATTGTTTCCTTAAGTTTCTCAAGAAAAAACTCATCAAAAAACACACATTAAACTTAATTTCTAGGATTTAAACTTCTATGATATTACTCCAACCTAAATTGACCCATTGGAACTACACCTATACCAGAGGGGGGTTGATTATACCACCCAAATACATCCTCTAACGGTCTAGTGGTTAATGACTAGTACAAGGAAGTAAAATCACACTCATGAAAAATACTATCCTTTAAAACCTATAAAAAACCACATATCTCTAGAATAAAATAAACTTAATGAATTTGAACATAATAAAAAAAAAATGTAGTATATAATTAACATATTATAATCATCCATTACTAAATGATAAATTCAACATCTAAATTAGTAAAAAACACAAGGACCAAAAACTAAAAAAATATATCTTATAAAAATGTAAAGATGTAATACAAGGAACACTAGATATCAACATGAGTATCTTCAATAAGAACTACTATTCAGTTATATTAATCTCATGCTCCACTAGCACTATATCTAAAAAATTCACCCTCAGGTTTTGTATCTCTATCATAGACAAAACATGTGAGATCATAAAGGGGTGAGTATAATCATACTCAATAAGATACCCCCAAAATAAAAAGTGGAAATAAAAATAGTATGCCCACAAAAAATAGAAGGAAATAATAAGACTACCAATTTTTATTGATCATATCCATAGAATTTGTATACCAAAGGGGATATGGAGTAACAAAAACATTACTAGTTTCAAAGAACTGAAATTAAAAATATATCGCAACACCCAAAAATTCCATGCCACCTCAATATAATCATATGGGAGAAACTAATTCTAACTAAGGAGTGCATTCTAGTTAAGGGGTGTATCAAACTCTATTGATGACCCACACCTTATTGCGTGGTATGTGTAGCGGTCGATAGGGTAACATATTATATAAGTGGATCATCCATGTCTTATAAAAAAAGGGGGTTACCCACTCCACTAATTTTATGGAGGTCTACACCTAGACGTCACTGTATCATTATAAGGTTACCTAGCCCATCCCTACTCTAAAAACCTCACCCAAACACCATAATTATCTTCTTGAATCTAATAATATTGAATTGATTAAAAATCTTTGAAACATATCTCTATGATAAAGAGACATGAACCATCTCATTCCATATAGAATAAATTATAATGGACTTCTCAAATGTCTAATTATGACAATAGAGTGAGAATATATGGGAAACTCTACTAACTACTCAATGTAAGTTATGAACATATCTATACATAATGTGTAATTCTTGGGTTATATCTAGGCATGTATGAAATTTTTCCTATAATATGGCGTCGAAGTACATGAAATTTCTCAATAAGTAACCTAATGTGTGGGACCTTTTGGAATCCATGCATGTATCACCAGGGATATTGATTTATGTCTCCAAGATACATGAATTTCCCAATGGCCAATAGGGTATGTCCGTTACTTGGTTAACTGGGTATATAATTTTATACACCTAGAGTTGTGTGGTCTATTTTAAATGGAATGTTACCTATAGTTACACATTTTGTTACATTTTTATTCATATCAAAATCCTATCATCTATTAGAGACCATAAAAAAAATATACCATGGAGTTTTATTCCATGCGATATTTTAATTCAATAGAAACCCTTTGTTATGAATGGAAAATGATACATGATGTTTTTTTAGACGTTTCATAGTGTAGTAAATTTTTCTTCAACATTAATATTTCCCACCAATTTCTCCATTGTTGCTACCATTTTGGACACTAAATATGATTAACACATCAACCATTGCATTTCCTACACCATAAAAAATATCCAATAATTGATGATGTCCCTATCATGGTTATCATTAAACATTAATGTAATTTTGGAATGAACCTTCATACCCAATACACCATATCCCATTGAATTCCCATTTACTTCCTTGATCAAAGACTCACTTCTCTCCTATTTCTATTACACATCTTAATGTTTTTGGAAACTGGTATAGAATCACTAGCCATCTAAAGGCTATAGTTTATCATGATTAATGAGAAAGAAAATATGAGATGAATATAAGATGAAAATTGGTGTCATATAAATCTCATATCCACCATACTCATCGATCATAGAATTGATCAATAGTGAATAATTTATAGGAATCAATGTAAAAATATGATTAAATTTATAATCAAATAACCCCATCATGAAATAAATTTTCAAAATAAATCAATTATTCAATAACCAAAACACATTTAAATCTCAATTCCATTGATGTAATTAAAATTTCTCATTTTAGAGATTCAAGAAATAATTTGTATTCTAAATCATGGAAAAAATCAGATTAACAAAAACAATATTTTAAGAATTAAAATAAATGTTAATCATTACATCTTTAAAAAATCATGTTGATATAATTAATGACATAAAGATGATTAATGAGGTTAGGGATAATAAAAAAAATCCCACAACATATGTGTTTAAGATGAATGTTCAAGAATCCAGCTTGGTTTCATGATTTTCAATGATGCATTGAAAAACAACGATACTAAAAACTATAATGATTTAATTTAGTTACCCTATAAGGAACAAATTAGTTTTTTATATACAATACCCATGTAAATAGATTTATAAAATATATATAAACAAAAATTAGGGTTGAAGTGGTCTAATTTTTATGTTATTGAACGAAGTCTCTAAACATGCCCAAACTCAACCCGAAGCCCCCACAAACATTACACCACTCATTGGAAAAACACTAATGTACTTAACATAATAATGGTGTTAAAATTTTCATTTGGGGGCTTGTTAATGATTTATTAGTTTTTCATAAATTCATGGGATAATAATATTATATTTACAATATTAAACAACTTTGAAAGCCTGTGGTGCTTTGTATGATTAACCAACCATGTTGCCACCTTTATTAATATTATTTAGAATATTAAAATGGTAAAAATGAAAATTATATGCTATTAAAGTGACAGAAACTAAAACCCACATGATGGTCAACCCTCTATATATATTTTTAATTTAAAAATTTCAATTTCAATTTATTATGTTTTTATTATTTATTAAAGTTAATGGTACTATACTCACCCTATAGAAAGGTAGATCATTTAGAATTTTAACAAGGTATCATACACTAAGAATCACAATATAATTTTTTATTTTATCATGGACTTGTTTTTCTAATTTATGTAATTTTTATTAAATTATATATTGTTTTTACTTTTTAAATAATTATATAATAGTATCTTATTATTTTTAGAATAATTAATTTATTTTTAAATAAACTTATATATTTAATAATGCATTAAAAATAGTATAATATTTGATTGAATTATAGTTTGTTTAAATACTTTATTATTTTAAGGTAAAATTATTTTATTTTTTAAAACATCATTTTTTTCTCAAATACATACAATTATTTATAGTTTCCAAAAAATGATTACAAAATTTGTTAAATTTTATCTTATTTATAGGTATTTGTTGTTTTATTTGAAAATAAATTTTTTTCATCCATGTTCTCTATAATAATATTGAAAAATATAAAACTCTTATAATAAAAGATTTTATAAAATCAATTTATCACATTTAATTAACATATAATGTTTTGTTAAAAGATATTTTCAACTATTAAAATTAACCTTTTGAATTTATTTTTTAAAATTATTTTTTTTATATTATAGTAATAATTTGAAAAAATAAAAAAATAAAATATGAATATAAAATTTCAATATAGAATAAAATATAAAGTTATGATATATTTTTAGAAACATATTACTATAACACATGAAGATATAATAACCAATCAAAGTTGGATGGTATAAATAAAAAATACATTTATCAAGGTATAAATCTAATGCTTCATATGTTGGATAATGCATTTATTAAATATGAATATAATCATAGGGATTCAAAATTATATGGTACTATTAAGTTTCTATGTAAAAATAGCACTATTATGAAGCATCACTGAACTGTAATAGTAAAAATACATTTACAAAACTTTTGAATATTACTTGAATATAAAATTTGGGACTAAAATAAAGAAGACTTCATGGATGGAAATTATATATAAAAAACCAAACCTATTAATGGATCTTGTTAGTTACGAGATATGTTTATAATGGAATGATTATTTTTTTCCGTTATTTTTAGAGGGAATTTAAATTATGATTTGGTGAGGTGTTCAGTTTGATAATTGGGATTTGGATTTTGAATTTTAATATTTTACATCTTTAAATGATGTTTTTTGGACATGGTTTAAGTACCTGTTTGATCATCAAGTGTTCCAGTGGAATTTAGAGAATGTATTGGTGGTTGGGCTACTAAAAAATTATAGAAATAGTTATTTTACCATGTGAAATATTGTATTCATACCATGAATGACCCTTATATGGGGTCAAGGATCCTAACATGTCCATTAACACTATAAATAAGGGATTTGCGTCAGGAATTTTTCCCTTTATGGGTGATTCGAGACCCTTATGTATCTTTTAAATCATGATATAATACTTCTTGATGTTAAAGACTCAAGGGTAGAGGGAGGGTCCCACTACCTTGTTGGTTCATGGTGTAAACACTATGTTCATTCCTTCAATGGTGTGTGGGTGACTTTTTTGTGTGTAGTGGTACTTTTACCATTTATTGGTTGGGGACCTTAAGATTTAGTGGTGGTGGTGGTGGGGGGGGATTAATTTTAGGGTTTGGGGGGGAGGGGTTATTTGGCCATATCTCCCCTTCCATTACTTCTCCTTTAATAACCCATGAAAGGGGATGGTTTTTGGGGTGTTCCCATGGTTATTCCCCCATAAGATCTTCTTTTTTCTACTGTTCATAGTTATTTTCTTCCAGTCCTATGATTTGGTTTGAATTTAAGATATATTTTAGTGTCAATTCTACTAGATCATTTATTAATACCTTGAAGACAACTCTAGATACAATGAAAAAGTCCCCATATTCCTATATGGATTCCACCATACTCTAATGGGATTGGTTTTAGTATCAATTCCACTAAAGAATTGTGGAAACAACTAAGGATGATGGGGTTTTTGTGCATTGTTACTAGATTTATCCATAGGATATGACCATTTTCTGTCTACTATCACTTTTTTTGAGCTAAGATATTACAAAAATTTATTTTTTGAATTGTATTCATTTTGATGAAATTTATTGTTAACTACCCGTGGAAGTTCTATGGAACAACCTCATGTATTTTTCAGAGATTATACCTATATATTGTAATTTTAATAATTCATTATAATTTTTTATAATTAATTATGTTCATTTTTTAGATTTATATAGGTGCTCGAGAACATGAACAAAGATCAGAAGGCTTAGAGGAGGTGGGGGAGTGTTAAATCCTTCTTGATATAGATGCCCACTATGATACAATTTCAAATGAATTTCTATTTACAAGTGTTCATGCCAATATAATTTCATAGGGTTAGGAATAGGGTATATGAAAATTTTAAATATTTATGTGAGATTATGGGGTGTATTTTGGCTATCTTGGATGAGTATAAATTCTCTTTGGCACCTTGGATAATTTGGGATCACATGAAGACAATGTCCCAAAAGGGTGATGGCCTTAGTTGAGTTAAAAGGAGGCCTCTTGGAGGTACTAGGATATGAGAAGTGGTGAAAATTACTATGGTCATGTTCTTAGGGATAGTGGGATTTAATGAGTATCTTGGGGATGCGTGATAATGGGTAAGATGGATGTGTGTCTCATGAGTATATAAAAACTTATTCCTTAGGTTGGAGGAGAGTCTTAGTGTGTGAGGTGATCAAGATAAGTCCTTATGGGCTTGGAATATGTGATTGAGAGGGGTTTATTCTTGGTAATGGGTGAGGAATATTCCTTTGACGGTGTTTAATGAGAACCAAGTAATGATAATGGGAGTTTATCAATACTTGGCATTGAGATGCCAAGGGGGTTTTGGTTGGATATTAGACCCATCCCATTAAGGCCATGGGAATGTATAATGTAGTGGATTGGGATGATTACTGGGTCGAAATACTAGAAGTGACTAGGGATATTGAGTAGGATATTAACTAACCCAATGGTTCTTGTGTTATTGGGATCCTATGAGTAGCGATGCCACCAGTGGGAGACAAGTGTGAGATGGTATCAATGAGAAGACTTTATTTGAGGCCTAAAGGACCTAGTACATGACCTATTAGGATAAATGGAAATTCCATGAGGATTCATATATTATACATATTTTTTGAGTCATTTTTTAGATAAGGGTATTGGCCTAAGTGAATAGATCCCACATGATGAGCTGTTATACTATGTAATGGGATAGATGCCCTAATTGTGTTACCTGTGTTTGTTTTCATTGTGATAAGAAAAAAATTCTATAAGGGGAGAAGATACTAAGGTCAAGACTATCCATAAATTATATGGGTGGAAGTAAATGTTTCATGTGATGTAATCTTAGTGTGTATGATAGATGGAGAATACCTTGTATTATGAGGAAGTGGTTGTGGAAGGGTCCTTAAACTTGAGTGAAAAGGCTTGGATGACCATGTATTGAGTGAGAAGCCATGATTCGGTGGATGATAGAGGTCCTTTCTAGGAGTGTAATGTGTCATGATAATAGACTACCCTAAGTGTGATGGATGATTCATAATTAGACATGAGATATTACTGATGGACTATTATTGGAGCAATAAGGTAGTGGTGTGAGATATAGGTATGTGACTATTCCCTATTCCAATGGGTAATATGTTGAGGTTTGGATGACACCCTACATTGAGTCTTCAGGTATGAGTTAGACATTGGTATATATCCAGATTATTTTTAAAGTGTAGAATGTAATAAAATAAGGTATGGTTAGGCATTGCGGGGTCTTGGTTAGAACACAATGACTTGAAAATCACGCGTACTTCATCAAGTTCAATGGTGGAAAACATGTTTACATATTAATTTTTTTCCTCATGTATACACACATATGATGACATATATTAGGTGTTATTGGTGAGAACCTACTAAGATATATTATTATATCATTCACAAGGACTCTTGTGCATGTGTATAAATTATGGTTTCTTTAAAGACAAAGAATATGATATACCAAGGATATGTGTAGAGTATTTCCATGGGAATTGAAAATAAGATTGGGATGAGACTCAAGGTTGGTAGTAGATCTTATTTTATTTTATTTTATTTTGTTTCATATTTTATATGGCATTAGACTAATGTGAAATCAATGTATATTATGTATGAAAATATCACTTTGATATTATATGAAATTAGTTACTTTGGATACTTTAACGTGGTTGTTTTTTTGGTTATTTACTATTGTTTTTCATCATGATATTGGGAAAAGAGTATCCCAATGTATGTTTTAGGACTTTGTTGCTTGTTATTACCCAATGAAATAGATAGAGGCACGCTTAAGGATAAATAAAATCTTCATATTGGGAAGTATCAAGTTTCCTAGTGTTGGGGCATTATAAAATGGTATTATATTATTGGTTTGATTTATTATATTGGGATATTATAGAAAGGTGATCTCAATTTTTTTAGATATTTTGATATATATTGGACTAGTGTGTCATGAACACCATTTTTTTAAAGGAGGTCCATATTACCAAGGGAATTATGTCACTATTATTGTTTTTTATGTTTTATATAATTTATTGTATCTAGGATGGTTTTTAAGGGTAAGAACAATAGGATACCTAGAATTTTAGTTCTTAAGATACACATTATTTTAGTGTTGTGGGAGCATGGGTTAATAATCATGGATTTATAACTAAGCCTATACGATGGGTTATTATATGGTTATCCTTAGTATCTAAGAGAATGAAATGTATGTGGATCATGTCTTGTGAGTTAGGTGTGTGTGAATGGGATAGATGGTAGACGACACATGGGTGCATGAGTCTAGTTGTGCATCCAGGTGTATAAGAGTGTTCACCATTGGGTTCATGTGAGACCAAGTCATATTATGAGTGGGAATATATGAGTGGGTTCCTAGTAGACCATTATATCTTGGGTGGAGGGGACTAAGTTTTGTCATGCATTTTTGGGAAAAGTCTCTATATACGAGGTCATGTGCAAGCTATATGTACAATGTCAGTTGAGTTTTTGATCGGTGAATGAGACATATGTGGGTCTGTTGAGAGTTGTTTAAGTTATGGATAAACCCATGGTATGCTTTGATAGTAGTGTGATAGTGAGGGGTCTAGAATCCTAGAGTTTAATGTGATTGAATATGTTCCTTTGTAGTGGGTGGCGACATTAGTAAAGGATTGAAGTACCATGGTATGGTTGAACTGAGTAAATTCCATGGCATAAATTCCAATGAAGGCTTGATGTTAGTAGGAAATTTGAGGTTTGTTCTCAAGGAGTAGTGTAGGGTAATACATTTGGGTTGGAAATAGGGGAACTATTTGACATTAGAGAACATTATCCTCAATATAATTTGATTTCTTCATGGTGAGAATGATGATCTAAGGAGCTGGGAGTGGGTGGAGGTGGATTTTTCATATCGATTCATAGTTATGATTGGGATGAAAATGTCCAATGATTTCATTTGGAAATGAATTATGCATGGGACCTAGATTGTTTTTATTTTATTGGTTAGGTGATGATAATGATACTCATATAGCGGGGAGAATCATTACATTCATGAGTGAAAAGCCATCATGTCAAAAGGGTTATAACCATGGTAAAACTAGCCGATGAATTATTAGGGAGGCACTGGATATAAGTGTTGAAGGATTTCATAAAATCTTATTATTTAGGTAATACCATATTTTAAATTCAGAAGTTGTTCCAGATGGATTTAGTGTAATGAAATCAAGATCAAGGTGGTTGTTGTGTGATCCAGTACTAATTAAGTTTATAGGTATGTTGGTTCCCAAAGTGAGAGTTTGATAGCTTGATCTTGTGGTAGGTGATCAAATAGAGGAACTACACCTATGCTATGGCTAAAACATTAGTTTGTGCACTAATATGAACTTTATATTACTAATAAATTTAAGGTATCCTGATTGAGTGTTGAGATAATTCATTAGTGTGAAAAACTGAGTGTTTTCAAGAGGATAACCCCAAATGAGTTTCAACTAGTTTTTTTATAAGTTCGGATGTGAATCAAGATCATTATTCAAGATGTGGTTAAAGGTTTAATGGAAAATTGTACGATAATTTTTTAACTATTCCAATTGTTTGGAGAATGATGTATTTGAATTGGTTAGAGTGAGAGGATCTATATGGGGGGAGAGGACCATAATATTTGGGATAAATTAATTGAAGACATCATGGTAGATTTGTAGAGATGGGTATTATGAGTTTCATCATGGAGTTAGTGTTGATAATAGGTGGGTGGATCAACATCTGTTGGATAGTGTTCCCAGGGTTTAGAGTTTCACAATGGAATCACATTAAGAATTTAGAGATGTAATATAGTAATGTCTTATTGAATTTATGAACATGGTAGGTCAAGAGGAATGATTTGAGGAGTACTATGAATTCTTGGGTGTGAGAATAATTATGGTGGAGATTTTTTAATGAACCACATATTTCTATGTCATTTTTAATATGGGATTTGAATTTTGAATTGGTGAGGGGTTCAGTTTGAGAAATAGGATCTGGATTGGTAATCTGAATTCTTAGAATTCATTAATGTATTTTTTCAAAAGAAGTTTGAGGGAATTATGGTAGATCAGGTTTTTTTATGGAATCCAAAAAAGGTATGGGTGGAAAGTATGACTAAAAATAAATGTAACAAGCCATTTTTGTCATGAATGATGGAGTTCAGGTCAGGAAGGGTACTTACATGTATGTTCACATTGTAAACTAGGGATTCAAACTATGGACGTTACACATTAATATGTGAGTAGGGAAACTTATGAATCTTTCAATATGTGAAGTAGTTATTGATGATGTGAATCTCTAGGGGGGAAGTATGAGGATCCCTCTACCTAGGTGATTGACAGTGTGAATATCTTGTTCATTCCCTAAATGGTTTCTAGGTATTTTTTTATTAGGGGGTACTTTTATCTATCCATAGCTGAGGGCCTTTGGTTTTAGAGGGTTTGATGTATCAGGGAGAATAAATTCAACCAAGTCTCAACATCCTTTTATTTTACTTACATCATCCATTAAATGGGATTCATTTTCTTATATTATATAGATGATTTTGGGTAAGATACTACGTTCTTCTTCCTTTCATATTCTCTTTCTACCTAGCCTCTGATTTGGTTTAATTTTGGATAAGGATTTAGTGTATATTCCATTGAAGTATGGTGGAATAAAACAATGACATAATACCCTAATATTATAAAATAATAACATTATATTAGATAGTGTATATGACATGAAACACTGATCTTAAATAACCCATGATTTTTTTAAATTCAATCTCTTTGATAGCTTATGGAACACGCAACCCCGAGTCTAAATGAACCATAAAATTTTATTACATTATAACCAAGATTTTAAATTTATAGGTATGAATATTATTAACTAAATTATTAAAATTATGGTCATATATTTATTATAAATAAAATTATTATCATTTATAAAAAGAACAATTTTCTGAAAAACTATATTTTCTTAAACGATAGTTTAATCACGCATTATGCTCATAATTTAAAATCATTTTTCACAACTTAAAGAAAATATAATAGATAAAATGAACTTAGTTTTTTAAAATAGAATTATCAAAATTAATGTATGATCAATTTTTGTGATTTTTTTGAAAAGTTTCATTTTTTGATAAATAGTGAAAAATACCGATTTTTATCAAAAAATAATTTAATTAATTTTAAAGGTTAAATTATGTTTTATATTAGTTTTAAAGTAAAATTGGATCAAATATATTAAAATTTATCTAGTTTATTCCATTTTTATCAATTTCATATTGAATATTTATATTAAATCTTCTATACTTAGAAGATTTTTTTTTGAAACCACAAAATTTCATCACATATATGGGTATAATTTTAAATTTGATTCTTATACATATATGAATTGAATTTGTAAAAATGGATTCCATATTTTTAATTAGATTAATTTATATTATCTAAAATGTTCAACTTTATTTTTTACCAACATGAATAGTGAAAAAAATTAATTACCATGGTTTATTTAAAAATTGGTTTACATGGGAGTTAAACTAAAAAGATAATGGTTAAAATGAAAAAATATTTTTTATAAAATATATGTAATCGAAATATTTTGACCTTATAATATATAATTAATGGTAATACTTCATTTTTGACCCATGTGTAATGTGAAAAATGCATGGAAACCCTTTTCTTTTCAAAAATCACAAGTGTGCCGCTAAGCTCACTTATAAAAGGCCACCCACTCTTATCTCTTTTTCACACATTAAAACAATTTTTTTCATAAAATAACTTCCAAAATTACTTCCTAACATCAATAGCCTCATCTTAGAAGCCTTTTTTGGGCCATAAATCCATTCTAGGTATACATTTGGTATAATTCTAAATAGGTGCTCTGAGAAGAGGTAAAATTCTTAACTATGAATTTTTGTTTTATTTTTTATTCCACCTAATTAAAATCTTATTAATTTTTGATTATATAATATAAAAAATATAAAAAATATTCTAATTTATTTAAACTAAGTTAATTATATATCTCAATCTCATATTTCCTAAAATTGGAAATGATAACATCACTGTTGCATATGATGGACTATGCCTCAAGAACCAATGTGACATGTTTTCCATCAACACCTCAAACAATTGGGTATGATGATGGATATAAAGTTTATATATATATATATATATGATATTTATAAAATAATTTTACCTCTATAGTTATTATATAATATATACCTTTTTTACTTTATATTCTATAGGGGATACAATAATGTCGCTTGTGTTTTCAACGAACTACCACCTCACGAGGATATGTGATTTTTTAGTATCACTTTATATAGAAGGTAATAATGATATATTTAATGAATATATGTTCTATAAATGAAATAATTATGAAATTAATAAATTATGTATCATTATTATAAGACAGTATATCATTTTTTCTTATATTTTAACTAACTGAAAGATGATAATGTCGTTCATGTATGTGTGGACTACCGCCTTTATGAAAACTGTGACTCTATTTCCATCACAAAAAGACATAGATGATATATATAATTATATTTTAAAAAATAATATGGTATTTATGATATTATTATCATTATTTAATGATAAAATAATACTTACCACCTTTCCCTATTTATCATTGAAAAATGAAAATGTTACTCATGCGTACATACGACCTACTATCTCCATGATATTAACGTAATTCATTTATCAAAAAAATATTTGATGAATGGTATTAGGAGTATAATTGATATATAAATATGATAATTATTTAATTTTTATTATTTTTTAGATAATTTAACTATATAATATATACAAGAACCAGACCCTTCATGAAAAACCATGAATGAGAAAACAAGGCAATTAACACCTGGAATAATAAAAACATTAAAAGATTATAAATGAATGGGTGATAAGATGTTATTAAAAGATCATATAGGATATTAAAAAAATTAATATGGTTTTGGTATAAGTTAATATCATTTTTAAACCAACTATACTATATGTTAAATCATGTTAAACCAAAAGGAAGCGTGAGGCAAGGGATTTCATCTCAATTTCATTTCATTGAGGCATATTATAATGTTATGCACCTAATTTATTTTATATGGTGTATATAGTACCCAATATAAAAATAATATCAGTATTAATTAATAATTAATGATATTTTACATTTTAATTTAAAAAATTTCATCCAAATGGATTCGTTTTAAAGGTTATCAAGTGATTAAGGATTTTATAACTCAATTTATTTTGAAAGGGTTATATTACTTATTCATTGTATTTGAAATTATATGATTATGAGTTTTAAAAATTTTGACTATATTAATTTTTATTTTTAAATTTTTATATGGATTTCATGTTTATATACATAATCATTTTATTGATCAATTCTCACTTCAATGTTATTATCATTATAAGGGTTTATTTCATAATCTCATTCTAATAAAGATTTCTTATTCTTGAATTTTAGTTGAAAGAAATTATTTGATTATTATTTGAAAAACCCATTTAATTTTATTCTACCATAGTTATTCTTGATATTTTAAAGTAATAGTAGCATTTTTTATACACTGTGGCACTTAAAATAATTGAGAAAATGTTTTAAGAAAATATTACTTCATTTCTCCCCTCGTTCGTAAATCTATTTTCTTCCAAAACCATGTTTTCTAAAAATGATTTAATTTTTTTAACATTTTCCAAATGATTTATTGAATATAATTTTACCCATTTTTAATTTTTACATGATTTAGTGAAAGTAATCTTAAGGTTATTTTCAAAATAATTTCCATTTGGATTTTACCAAAAATTTGAATGGAATATTTATTTTATCACACTCAGTATGTATGGAATTTTCATCCATTATAACCAATCAATGATTTAAAAAATTTTATATAAATTTCAAAGTTTATTTTAAGATAAATTTATTTTCAATTTTTTTTCGGATATTTTTATTTTAAAGTGATTTTTAAATTAAAAATTATATTTTCCTCAAGAATGTATTTACTGATATTTTTTGTTATTCCTATTCATCATAAAGAAACCTTTTATTTTACTGGTACTTCATTGATGATATGTTTTATTGATACAATTATTATTATTTTTTATGGATGGTTTATGATCATTTTTACTAAAGAAATTATTGACATTTAATTTCTTGATTCATTTTTATATTTATTAACATTCCCTAGAAATATTTACTTTCCAGTAATCATTAAATGTTAAATATCCCCTAAATATTCATATTATTTATCATAGATATGTTTATTTAATAAAACTTACATCATTTATACATAAAATATTATATATTGAATGTTATTTTTATATTTGGGGAAATATTGATAAATCTATATTTTTTACTCATTACAAATATTTGAGGATAAGGCACATTTTTTCATGAATTAAATCAATCATTCGACATATAAGGAATGATTTGGAAATACTGTAATAGGTGGATACCAAAATTATATATCCCCTCAATGTATCACTAGTAACATGAGGTTAATTAGTAATATATAATTAATAGGGGTTTTTACCTATTGTTTTAAGCAGTCCTGTGAAATGTTAGAGGTATCGTGTGTCTGAGAACATGAAATAAAATAATTAAGCATTTCCTTCATTAAGAATTCAGTTATTATTATCTATAAGATTTTCACAATGATATTATATTTGGATGCATTTCATTATTATTTATTGATTTAATTTCACATGTTTTCAGTTATTTACCTCACCATATTGATTATGATTTATCTTATTATCCTTGATATTATTCAAAAATGAGATTTTTTTAATGATATTATCTTTGGATGCATGTCATTATCAGTTTATTAATTAAATGGAATGTGTTTTTAGTTATTTACCTGACCATATTTACTGTTCCTTTTCTTATCATTAAAGTTAAGTCATTTAAATTTCACGTGCGTTCAGTTATTTACCTTTTTATGCCGATTGTTATTATTGATTCATGATAAATTCCCCTATATTAAACTTGTATTGAGAATTAAAGACCAGCCTTATTTTGTTTACTTTACAAGGAATCCATAAAGTGTACTATGATTGATATGAAAGGATATGCTATAGGGAATAATGATGTTCAAAAAAAGTTTTAATTTGTGTTTTCATATGTAATATGGGAATAATTTATATATCTAGTTTACCAAGAATACTAAATTATTCGGTCCTTCTGGGTGTGATTACTTGTATCTTATAAAAATGTAATAAATAAGACACTGGATTTGGGTTACTAGATTCAGGTCATTATAATTAGTATTAGAGGAAGTCTTGTAAAAAACATGGGAACTAGATTTTGGAAAACATAGATTGGGGAAAATACCCTATAATAGACTTTTAGGATAAGTAAATAAGAACATCTTAATTTTTTTGGTAAGGAAGATATTATATAGGTTTTACTAGAAATAAATCACTGTCTAGAATTTTCAAGTGGACATGGTTTTGGAATAGTTTTACTTAGGGGCGATATATCTGAAAAGGGTTCATTAGCCTTGACTTGATCATTACCTAATGCACAACAACATGCCTAACTGCACACCTGGTTTGACACTCATAGGGGATATGTTTTGGATAATAAAAAATTTATTTACCAAACAATATGAAGTATTTTAATAGATTATGACTATAATTTCCATTAGTTATACATATGTTGTATTAGATTAAAAAAAGGATTCCTAATTCGGAAATCTTATAAACAATTATTTTCTTTTGCCACTATGATTATTATTTCTGTCACTATTTTTTGTTTGTTTTAGTAAATGGATTGAACCCAAATGAATTGTGTTAAAAATGAATATAATGGAAAATTTGGTGACTATTAGAAACCAATGGGATGATGAAAGGAGTGAAAGGTATCAGGATTATTCATAATTAGTTATCCCAAAATATGATTAATAACCTATACCATAACTAGTACCTGGAATCAATAAAAACTGAAGGATGGAGTTTTCTAAAAGCTTGAGTGATGGAGGCTATAGAGTAAAAATGGATATATTTCCATCATATCATAAATTTATAAAAAGATACCTAGGAAATTATCTCAAAGTAATTACAAAACGATTTATGTGTGTGAAATAAGGGCATGAAGCAACATATTACATAGGAAATATAGATAGTATGATGGATGGAAATAAATCTCATCCTAGGGATCCATTTATAGTTCATTTTATTAAATGTGGGATAACTAGGAATTATCCAAGTAAATTCCATCTTATAAAGGATAAACACTAGAACAAGGAAATAAAATGGGTGAAGTATTTATGTTTGTAATTCAATAATAAAATTGTAAAAGTATTTTACCAATGGTATTTTATTTATAACAATCATGAAACATCTAAGGATTTTCTTAAAATTTATAAGCATGTGTGTCTTCATTGACTTAATAGTTATGGATACCATCATGTGTTTATGAGTTTAAAATTGATAATAAGTCTAAATTATTAAGCACCCCATTTTAGTTTTTAAGTGATGGGAGTCTACTAAGACAAATGATATTTTTGGAGACATTTATAGAAATACAACCCATTGGTTTAGTATATGTTTTAGTAAAAAGGTTATTTACAGAATAGTTACCCTATATTGTGTGGGAATAATTTTAATTTTATTAGTAAAAATTACGATTTATATTATATTTTATGTTCAGGTAATTATGATCTATTACACCTTCAGAATGTTATATGAATTATATTAATATAGTTTTGGAAAAAGGATAACCTATTGTGACCAGTAATTCCATGAGGCTTGAACCCAAAAACGAAGAATGATAAGGGTTTAATTACTAAAACTGGACTACATGATGTTTTATTAAATAGGTCACTGTATATAGTTAAAATAATAGAAAAATAAAAATTAATGATGAACCAGCGGTGTTACTATTGAGGTTTAGAGATTGATTTAATATATTGGATAACTTATGCTAACTATATAGGATTTTAAAAATAGTTAGATATATATTTGGAAATAATTATCAGTCATTTATGAACTATAAAATCAATTAAATGTAAATTTTAGTGCTTGAGGAATTAAAAAAATCATTTTTAGATATCTATTTCTTTGAGTAAGTGATGGATTAGAAATTGATCGAAGTGTAATGATTAGATAAAATTGTTCTTATAAAATAAAAATGTATCAAGTAAGTATATTTCCTTATATTTTTAGTAAAATAATTTCTCAACATTAGGGAAAGGATATTTAAAAACGAATTTTATTCTATTATATTCTTATCATATGAATCAAATTTTCATTTGAATCATCATAAATTTATGGTTTTTAGGACCTTAACATTCCATTGATGAATCACTTTCTTGTGATTAATAAAAAATATAACTCTCTATAATTATTTACAGTTTACTTCCTTGTCCATATATTCAATTTAAACCAATATTATCATATTGAAAAACCTAGTTATATGTGATTCCATATGACCTTTTTGGTTCCATATCTCTCTTATTAAGAGGATATTTTATTAGCCATTTTTACAATGTGGATTTTCAATAATGTAATTTTCAAATATCAAACCATTAATTTCTAAGTGCAAGATCAAATTGTGAGGATGAAATTTATTTTAGGTGGGGCTAATTAAATACCCAGAAATTATAAATGAATAACATTTTATTTTATAGTTTATGCAACATGAAACCTTGATCTTAGATAACCCCTGAAATATATTTCTTTAAATTAAATCTCTCTAATAACTTGTGGAACACACAACCCCATGTCTAATTAAACCTTAATACAATATATAATTACAACCTATATATTAAATTTATCGTTATGAATAGTAATAAATAAATTATGAAAGTTATGGTAATCTATTAATTATAAATAAAAGATGAACCATTTAAAAGAAAAAGAAATGTTTTCTGGAAAACAATATTTTTCTAAAATACGGTTTAATCATGCTTTGCATACATAATTTAAAACTAAAATTTCACATATAAAAAATTTATTTGATAAATAAAATTTATTTTTGAAATTAGAATATGAAAATTATCTAACAGTGAATTTTATGTATTTTTCTAAAAAATTTCATTTTTCAATGATTAATGAAAAACACTGATTTTTATTGAAATATGAATTTTCATTTAATAAATTTACAATGTTAAATTATATTTTAAATTGGTTTTAAAGTAAAATTAGTAAAATTATACTTCATATTAAGTAATTAAGGACATTTAAATCTATTTAATATTTAATATTTCTATTAATACCTTCAATACTTATGTGAATTTTCACTTTAAAAACCCGCTTTTTTGTCATGTCTGTGGGTATAATTTTAAATTGGATTCTTCCACTTATATTAATTAAATTTATAAAATTGGATTACATATTTAGTATAATTATAATATTTATTATATAATAAGCTAAAATTAATTTTCGACCAAAATGAATAGTGAAAATAGTAAAAATTATTACCACAGTTTCAGAAAAAATGGTTTCATCAGGGAGTTAAACTGAAAAAGATAAGGATAAAATAACCTAAACAATTTCCAAAAATATATATTATTAGAATAATTTGACTTATCAAATATATTTATATAGAATAATATATTTTTCATCCTTTTTTCATGTGAAAAATGTGGGTACACCATTTTATTTTCAAATATTACAAGTGTGCCACTCAACTGACTTATAACAGGCCACCCACTCTCTTCTCTTCTTAACACCACAAAACCAATTTGGTTCATCCATTTAATACCAAAATAATTTCAAAACTTCCATCCCCTCAACCTAAAATCATTTTATTATTTAAAATTCCATTATAGGAATAATTTAATTATAATACTTAAGATGTGTTTTGAGAAGAGGTAATATTTCTTACTATGCATTTTTGTCTTATTTATTCTTCAAACTCTTTAAATTGTTATTCATTTAGGATTATATAATTTTAAAATTTTATAACATAAAATAATATGTTATTATATTTTGGAAATTACCTATATTTATATCGTATTCCATCAAATTGGAAACAATTACATTGCCTGTGTGTATGGAGAACTACCTCCTTGCTAACCAATGAGACACATTTTCCATCATAACCTATCATGGTTGGGTACTATAATAGATATAAATTATATATATACAAATATATTATATTTATAACGTAATTTAACCTATGGATTCATTTTATCATATATAAATTTTTTACTCTCCATTTCATAAAGGATATTATGATGTCACTCTTGTGTGTGAAGAGCTACCACCTCATAAAGAGATGTGATTCATTTTTCACTAAAACTTTAAATGGAAGGTAATAAGGATAAAATAAATGAATAAATATAATATAAATTACATAAATATTATATTAGAAACCTATTTTTCATGTTGAAAAGATAATATATCATTTTATTTCTTACAGTTCACTCACTGAAAGATGATATCGTTGTTCTTGTACGTGCAAGCTACCACCATCATAAATCGATCTGAATATCCATTCATTATCACAACAAATATATGATATATATAAGTATATTTAAATAAATAATATGGTATTTATATTCTTATTAATATTATATAATGTTAAAATCGTACTGACCTCCTTTCCAAAATGATAGTTGAAAAATGAAAATGTTACTCATACACACGTATGAACTACCATCTCCATAATCCCAACATACATTATTTATAAAAACCATATTTCATGATTGGTATTAAAATTATAATTGATGTATAAATATGATTATTATTTAATGATTATTATTCTGTATATGATGGAACTATATAATATGCACAAGAATCAAAACTTTCACGACAAAGTATAAATGAGAAAACAAGGAAATTAACACACAAAGAAATAAAAATAATGAAATATTATTAAGGAATGGGTGATAATATGTTATTAAAGAACATATATGATCTTATGAATGTTAATATGTTTCTATTATAAGTTAATAACATGTTTAAAACCACTATATATGAGGTTAAACCATGTTATACCAAAAATAATCACAAGGTAAGGGATTTCATCTATATTTCATTTTATTAAGGCATATTGTATTATTATGCACATATTTTATTTTATATGGTACATATAAATATCATTTGAAATGAAATATTATTATTCATTAATAAATCATTGTATTTTAAATTTCAATTTTAATTATTTCATCCAAAATGATTTTAGTATAAAAATTACCAATTGATAAGGAATTTTATAACTCAATTTCTTTTTATTAGGTTGTATTAATTTTTATTGCATTTGAAATTATAAATTATATTTTAAAATAATTTTTTGAATATATTATCTTTTATTTACAATAGTTTTATTTGGATTTACAATTGATAGAAAAATTCATTTCACTGACTAATTCCCACTTCAACATTATGATCATTACAAGGGTTTATTCCACAATCTCATTATAATCAAGATTTTTAATTATTGAATTTCAATGGAAGGAAATTATTTAATAGTTATCTTGTAAAACCATTTAATTTTATTATCCTCAAGTTATTAATAATATTTTCAAGTAATATTATCATTTTTTTCACTCTTTGGCACTTAAAATAATTTAGAAAATGTTTTTAAGAAAATCCAACTTCTTGTCTCTCTTCTGTCAGAAATCCATTTTCTTCCAAAATCATGTTATCTAAAAATGTTTTTCAACTTTTTTAAAATGATTTGTTGAAGAAATTTTAACCATTTTTGACTTTTTAAAATTTTTAATGGAATATTAATGTCATTTTCAAAATGTGGCCCTTTTGGATTTGATCAAAAATATGAAAGGAATATATATTTTTTATAATTCTCGACATTTACAAAACATCCTGCTGTCATGAAAAATTAATGTTCTAAAATATACTTTATAAGTTAAAAAAGTTTATTTTCAAATATTTTTTTTTTCAAAATGAATTTTGAACTTGTACTATTAAAATGATTTTCAATTTAATAAAGTTATTTTCCTCAAGATTGTTTTTAATGAAATTTTTGTGGTATTTTTATTCATCAATTACAACAACCATTTATTTTTCTTTTACTCAACTAGGGATATATTGTATTGATACAATCTGTAATTCCCCGACCCCAGTTACCCAGATTTGGTGCTTTATTACATAACATTAGCATGATACAAGGTATCATGTCCCGAAAGACCGATCCGTTTAGTAGCCTTGGAAGTACTAGATACATTCACAGGTTTTACATTACATTATAAAATGAAAAGATACAACAACATTGTTTCTATAGACCACACTCATATCCCCCCAGACTATCCCTATAGTTCAGTCATAAAATACTTCTTCACATCCTTGGAAAAATAAAACATAGAAAGGGGTGAGATCAGATGCTCAGTAAGGATAACGATATAATAGAAACTCTTATAAATAATCATAAACATTTAAGGAAATGTATAAGACTAAAACAAAAGCCTTTTAAACTTGAACTTCAGCATAATATGGAAAAGATAAAATCCAATAATTCCATTTACATATTCACAAGGATATTCTACTAGTCAAATAATCACATGCAATATCAATAGCCACTTTTATAATGATGGAATGCATAATGTCAGACTTCATAACCACATAGTCAAGGCCTTGTGGCAAGACTAAAAATAAGATTTTGTCAAGGCCTTGTACCAAGATACTAGTTTGTCTCATGAGTCCTATCGATGCATAGAGGAGCTATAAAGGGCTCCAACCATCACTTAATAAGTCCAATGTATTCCTCATATGAAAATTTTTAAACATAACATAAATATTTGTATTAAAACTAGCATACGAAATGTCAATAATTTATCCATAAAACCTGAATGGAATAAAAATAACACATCCAAAGTAAAACATAACTAATTCAATACAATATAGAAGATTGTATTATAATAAATCAACCTCAATTGAGAATAATGAAGGATATTGACATAGATGAAGTTAATGATCAAAAATATTTGAGAGAAATATCCCCATTTTTCTTTAAAACATTTAAAAGTATCACTATTTATCAAGAAGCTGTTTAAAATAGATTTTTGAATCAAAGTGTCCCATAACACTTTGAAACTTTTAAAAGGAATTTTAAATTTACAACATTAATGTCCATATAAATAAAACCTTAAAACCATTTTTAAAACATGGATAGTAATGAGAATGATTTAGAAGAATAAATTTTTAAAGCATTTAAAATGATATTTTAGTTAGAGTTCCTAAGAAAATGAGAGACTCTTGAATAAAAATAGTTGAGGTAATAAAAAATTTATAATATCTTGAGAATAAATGGATTCATGATATACCATGTCAAATTATATTATATACACCAAATAAAAGTGGATTGGTGTATAATAACAAAGAAGTCTCAATGGAATGTAAGACCAGATGAATTCCTTTATAAAGACTGTATCCTTAGGTTAAGGATAAATCAATGAAATAATTATGTGTGAAAAATATAAATACACTCATTATGATGGTATTTTCAGTGTAAATCAATCATAGTATATTCACACATATTCTTGTAAAAACAACACCAATGACTTGGATGTTTAACTCAATGAATAGAAATTGAGTTAAAATTAATCTTATCAAGTTTATATCTATGACTTGAGAATTTATCAATGGAGTGATTATGTGTATCAAAAGTATATCCACAAAAAGTGGAGTAGAAATTACTACATAAGTAAATAAATAGTGATTTCACACATAATCTTGGGGTAAAGTAATCAATGAAGTTTGTGTAAAACCGAATGAGTGGAAATTGAAATTTGAAATCCCCTTAGCGATTTGGTAACTTACGAAACATAAGAACCATGAAAGAATTATCATCCAATGTTGATGTAAATACCCATAAATTTAAGTATATTACACAAAATATACAATCATGGGTAGTACATACACCACAAAAAGGTAGCAGTGGAAAATATTGCATAAATATCACAGGAATAAAAGTGAGATGAAAACCCTTTACCTTGTAATTTTCCTTGGTCGAGGGTACATTAAACATTAGTATAATAGTTAAATAATTTTTATTAAATTATACAAGAACTATATACATAAATATGATATCATATATGATCCTCTAATATTTCTTTGTTAATAATATTTTAGTAGTATCACTGTTTCGAGTGTTAACTTATTCATTTTCATTTATATTATTTGTTAAGTGAGTTATATTTGTTATGTATGGGATGTATATTATTCATATACATAATTATATCATGTATTTAAACATTATTTTTAATCATCAAATGAAAATTATTCTTTAATGGATAAAATGGGGAATGAATCTCATCGCGTTCAGGGAGACGGTAATCCGTATGTACGCTCGAGCGATAATATCATTCTTTTGATATGAAAATCATATATAATTGGATGTAATATCATATATATAGAGTCATTATCATTTTATATTTATTATTTTCATCATTTATACTCTTTATTATACCCATCCAAATGATGAAGTGTTTGAATAACAAACTACACCACGATGTGGAGACGGTAAGCCGTACGTACGCACGTATGGTGACATGTCATTCATAGGATGGATAAAATAATGAATATGGTAATAGAATATTTATAATAACATCACAGTGTATAGAATATACTATATTTGTTATTTTATAATAGAAACAACAAAGAAAGAGGAAGTGGAAAAAGAAAAGAACTTGAAAGAGGTGATGAAATATTTACCTCTTCTTAAAGTTCTTCCTTTTGATTTGTTCAAAAGGGCTCCTTAGGTTTTCTTTATAACTAACTTAAGGCCTCTAGGATGAAGGGAGTAGAGTTGGGAGGATATTTGGGCAGGGTTTGGCTGAGCCTAATGGCTTTGAAGGTGTGAATTTGAGAGAAGGGGAAGTTCCATTTTATAAGAGGAGTGATGAACACCTTTGGAAAAGATTGAAATATTATTTTATAATAAAAACATTTTCGGTTTATAATGGCTAAAAAATTAATTATATAAAGTCTAAATTGGGGATGGGTCTAAAACCACTCAATCAATAGGTTTTAGACAGGTTTGGGTCACTATATTAACTTTATATTTTAGATTTAACTCTTAGTTAAATAGTTTGACATTTACCATGTCTCTATGTATTTTTATATTATATGGTTAATAAGCTTACTATAAACTTCCAAGAGAACCCAAATTGGATAATTAATGATACACCTATCATTATATAAGTCTTTTGTTCTATCATTATATTTGTAGGATTATTATATCAACCAATAATATTGTATTTGTTTTAAAAACTCATTTATGTAAATTTTGACATTATTTAATAGTAGATTTTTGTTAAAGTCCTAAAAACATTATTACTTATAAATAAATATATTTAATCAACCCTAATATGTCATATTATCCTATAAAATTAGTTTAATTTATTAAAAGTCTCATATTACATTTATTCGGATATTTATAATATCAATAATGTTAATATTTCATTATTAAGGTAATTACTAAGTCATCATTGTGTCATTAATAAATTAAATTATTTAATGTCTAAAAATTATAAATAAACTTTAATTATTTAGGAAATATTTTTATCTTTATAATAAATATTTATAGTCCAATTTATCTTATGTATAACCCTATATTAAAAATGGTTTAGTTATTAAACTTTGATTTTATCTCTTTTAACTCTTCTTTAAATAAAATAATAATAAATGTCTTAATCTAATACAAGTAGAACTAAAAGATCATATTTTATTCCTAAGGTCATTTTTGGTCAAATTAAATGTATACAATAGAATTAGGACATGTGTTGGGGTATTTATGATATCATTTTTACCCTTAATGACCCTATTTACTTTTAACCGTGGTAAATGAAAGTAAAAAAGTTACTATTCCCCAAAAATTATTTTTATCTTATTGAACAACATTTTTCTTACTGATATCAATCATGTATCTCAAATTTTTGAAATTCCACTCACAGAAGCCGTAAAATTAAGGTTTATGCAAATTTGCAAATGCTTCTAGGAGTTGGGTAAAAGACGTTAAAAAGTTCAATAAAATATTAAACATATAATTTTCTTATAAAATGACTCCAATTAATTAAATTGAACTTATATTGGTATTATATATCTATTTTTACTTAAAATAAATTTAAATAAAATAAATAATTATTTAAATAAAATGTCAGTTTTAAACTATAACACAGTGTTTTCACTATTCATCCAAAATTGAATGTTTTCAGAAAAATACCAAAAATTTACCCTAAGCTAATTTTGATATTCCAAATTCCAAAATGAATTATATTTTAACAAATTAAAAACAAAGAAGTTTCATTAATTATTTTAAAATTAATTCTCATTGTCAAAACCAAAAAGCGGGTTTTTTAAAAAGTAAAAACTATCAAAAGATTGACATGTGCTTATGTCAAATTTGAATGTGAAATTACTTATAATCACCTACATTATATTAAATGATAAAAATATAATCTAATTATACTTCCAATCCATTCAAATACATAATTTTACACTATACATTATTTCGATTAAAAAAGTTGTTTTCAATTAGAATTTAGTACTTTTGAATATTCATCAAAATATAAAAGTTATTAGAAAAGTACCAAAAATTTATCCAAAATAAATTTTTATTTCTCAATTATAAAGAAGAATTTAATTTCATTAAATTTAATATATAAAAGTTTCAAATATTTGTTTTAAAAAGGGTTTTCCATTAAAAGGTGGTAAAATTTCATTTTTTTTGAAAAATACTTCTTTTATCTGAAAAAATTAATTTGTTCCTATATTATGTCTAAGAAACACATAATATGGATTAAAAAATTATATGGAGTATATAACATTCAAAATTCAGTTAATACTGTTCATAACTGCTTTTGAATGGCTAGTTTGGTAAGTCGTGGTGTGCTCAAACTCGGTGTTGCGTGTAGCGCAAACTATTGAATTAAAGAAAAAAACTTACTATGAAATCTTGGGGTGTTACACAATCCTTATCTTTCATAGGGATGGTTTATGATCCCTTTGAAAAAGTAAAGTATTTAAATTCACTTTCTTTATTATTTTCATCATTAACTTTCCCTTGGAACATTTACTTTCTTATGATCACAGGTGATTAAATTTCCCCTAAATATACATATTATCTATCTTGGATATGTTTATTGATGAAACCATAAATAATTTAAGAAAATGATGTTCAAAATTAAATATTTTAGGCATATATTGGAAAATATTTATAAATCCATATTCTTTACTCAATATGGATATTTTTGGATAAGGCACAATTTTTATGAATTAAATTAATTATTCGATAAATGAGGAATACTTTGGACATAAAGTAATGGATGAGGACCAGAATTATATAGCCCCATGATGAATCAATAGTCTCACAAAGTGAATCACTAAGATAATATTTAACAATTTTTTACCTGTATTTTTAAACCATCTTGTGAAATATCTTGATGGTAGAAGAATCTTGTGCTTAAGAACATGATGTTAAATGGTTAAGAATTTCCTACTTTAATAATTTAGATATTATTTTCCATGATATTTTTACAATTAAATTATATCTGGATGCATATAATTCTCAATTTATTGATTAAATGACTTGTGTTTTCTATTATTTACCTTAACATATTTATTATTCCTTATCTCAACATCCACGATATTCAATAATGATATTATATCTAGATGAATTTAATTATTAGTATATTGATTTAAATGCACGTTTTTTAAGTTATTTACCTTTACATATTGATTATGCCTTATGTTATCAAGACAGTTTAATAATTTAAATGGAACATTGGTTTAGTTATTTACCTTGTATTGTTCATTATTATTATTTATTCATGATATATTTCATTGTAATTTAACCTTACTGATCATTTGATCACAAACTTATTTTGTTTCCTTTCCCATGAACCCATGAAGTGTACTATAATTGATATGAAAGGATATGATAGAGGGAATAATGATATTATCAAAATAAAATTTATGTTGTATTTTTTGTTTTCAAACATAATTTTAGAATCATGTATATATCTAGCTTACCAAAATTTTTAAAATATTTGGTCCATCAGGATGCGATTACTTATATCTTATGTCAATTGAATAAATAATACGCTGTCTCTGGGCTACTAGAGTTGGGGTAATTACAAACGATGATGGGTATTGTTTTCATTATTGTTAGAGTGGGTCCCATAGAAATGATCGTTGGACTTATGACTTCATTTTGGTGAGGTAGGTTGTTGATATAATTTATTTAGGGATTTTTATTGACTTTAAAAATTTATGTTTAAATAGGTATCATGTGGTAGTATTTTTGGATAGGATGGTTCTAGGGGTGTTCCATAGGCTATCTACGGGTGGTTGGTCAAGATGTCAGTATGAAATAGACACTCAATGAGTGTTGAACTAATTATTCCAATTTAAATTAATTTTAATATTTAATTATAAAGTATTATAATTAATTATGTGTACTCTTATGCATGAGATTGGTTCCATAGTGTTTGGAAAAGGCTCGATAGACTTGGATGAGGCTTAGAAGAGATTAGTGAGGGGTTAACTATGTGTTGAGGTAGGTGTCCCATATTATACATTTTTATTTTCATGAAAATTTATAAGTGTTAATTCTGGTATAATTATATGGTTTAGGAATAGGTTATAAGTATTAGTAGTGTCCTTAGGTGAGATAAAGGGATTTCTTTGATCCTTCAAGGATGAGACAATGTTCCCTTTCACACCTTGGGTAATTTCGGATTTCCAAATGACTATATCACCAAGGGGTGATGTGCTTTTTTGAGTTGATGAGATGACACTTTGAGGTTATGGAATGTTATATGATATGTATAATAAAATATGATGGGTTTCTAGGGCTAGTGGGAAGGCATGAGTGTCTTAGGGATGGGTGACGATGGAAAAGATGACTGTATGCCTTAAATGTGACTAGAAACTCACTATTGAGGGTAGATGAGTGTCTTGGAGTTTTTTGTGATTTAGATAAGTCCTCAGGGGATGGTTTTATGTTAAAAAGAGGATTATCCATAGGGTAATGTGTTATAGATCCCCCTTAAGAGGAGTGTTGTCACGACCCCCTCCCCACAAAGTGTACCTCTCCTGGGCCGGCAATGTGAGAAGGGAGATAATGACCCCCGAGTCCCGCCTCCAGTAGGCCCCGGGTTGGTGACTAGCACCGAGGGTATAATAACATACAAATGGGAGGCATTACCCTCTAAGAGAACACATGCAGAAGAGAGAGATAGAATAGACTCCAACCAATTCCAACTCATAACTGAAATATAAAAGGAAACCAAGTACATATATGAAATGTCATGCAAAAGTACTACAACTGAAAGGGAAAACTAAAAGTACCCAAAAGAAAGTAAAACGACAGCGACCCCAAGCCCAAACAGCTCCTCCTCCAACCGCAAGCTAGTAGTAACCAGCTTGATCTCCAACCTGCTCCAAGTGACCTGAAAAACAGTTTATATGTACATAGGGTGAGTATAACAGTATACTCAGTAGGATCCTCCCCAAGACTCTCGTGCAAAGGTAAAGAAAGCATGCTAAAGCCCAGTGAAAAACAAGTGAAACTAACTCGTCACCTAAACAGGTATACTATGTTCCCAACCTCACCATGGCTACTCTCACCAAGTAACCCATACAAGAATATAGCATATAGTAAAGAATATCAAGGGTACCCCACTACTACTTCCCCACTGGTTTGCCGCGTTGCCCCAACGACATACGTCCTGTGCATCTCTCTCCAAAGGCTTGCCCGCAGACACCTGGGCTAAGCTCCACAATCTGTACCTCGTGCACCACATAGGCTTGCCCGCAGACACCTGGGCGAAGCACCACATCGTCCTCACAACCAAAAGTAACCAGGTAATTTCCGGGAGCCACCACAGCTCGCATAACGTGTATCATATGTCGGGTATAATACCTCAAGCCATTACAGCCCATACGCCGAGTAAGGATCCTCAAGCCAACATAGCCTATATATGTTACACCTATAGTAGTCCGTAGGATACTATATCCAGAATATATGTGTGTGAATAACCACAATCCATTACAACCCTCTACACACATATATGGGGTAACTAACCGCTGTGCCTCATGGCACAAGTATCTACCAAGAGAAGAGAGCGGGGCCAAAGGGGGTAGTCAGCCATTCATCCTCCCATCAGAATGTTGGGGAAAACACCCCGCCAGGGCTCAGAATCCCCAGGGTGTCAGTTGCCCTTACCGACAGGGTGGAGTAGCGTATAGAAACACAAAAAGTACAGAATATATAAGTAACTCACATCCACACTATGGGCATTACCTAGCCTTAGATACAACTGCAGCTAACGTCTCTCAGACTCCAGGCTGCTACTTCAAAGACTAGGTATCCTATAAGCACACAACCAATTGAAGAGCTTTATTAGATTACTCCATTCTCATTTATCAGTTACACTGTACATTAATTAACTCTTTAAACATTAATTAAGAATGAACAATTGCACATTAAACTGAATTGGCATCACTTTCAAAAACAACTGCTCCTTTTTAAGATTCACATCACCTTTAAATTCCAGCATCTCCATCCCCCTGGATTTTCACCATTTAATCAAACATTCCTTACCAAATTACTTTTCTACATTCCCAGGCATTCTAGAAAAACATCCTATGCTTCTAAACACAAAGGAGGCTCAACACGGTGAGTAGATATACTACCTGTCGAGTCTTTGCCGCCTATAGAAAGAGCATAGACACATCCTCCATCGAGAGGCTAAACACGGAAAGCACGTGGCATACCCCGCGTGTCTTCGCCTCCTTCGGAAAGAGGGTAAGCAAGACCAGCTGCCTTGAGCAGTGGGGAAAAGCAAAGAAGATTAACATTCAAGAAAACCGCAAGAAACCAGTAACCACATCCATCCCATTCCATCACCCCTGGTGTCCTCCCCGACTCCCATATGCATAAAATGATGCATCTCGCCACTCTAGGCGTCATCTGATACCATAACCACAAGGCCTCTATGCCTCCACATATCACAAAAACCATCCAGGCTCACATCACAGCACAAGCAAAAGGAAAAAAAACATCACATCATGGGCTCTTGACCCTTTAACAAACAAGAGGGTAACTCAGAACCCTTTTAGAAATTCCCACATAATCTGTTCTCTAATCCACATTGAATTGGCAGATTTGTTATTCGTCGGTTCCAATCATGGATACCTAATCAGCAAGCTATCACAATTAAATAACCATGCTTACTTCCCTAATTTGATTATCCTCAAATTAGAACAACTACAACAACGACAACAACCAGATTAATTTACATGCCTCTTTATCTTTAGCCAATTAGTTAACAATTAATTTCGGCTTTACGTTCATTATCAATTTATATCATGAACGAACAACAAATCAAAGAAAACATAGATATCACTATATCTAGGAAAACATGAGGCAAACCGTTATCACGGTATAAAACAATAGCATGCGATCAATCAATTATTTTAATCCGGTTCAAGTATTTAATTAGGTCAATTTCATTGTGATCCAAAGAGATAAATCATGCTAATTCTACGATTGCACATATACAATTAGAGAAGCCATGAATCCCCTACCTCGAAGAGTTCTTGACGTCCTTTATCCACACAGCGGCCACAATCCTTCTCTCGCAACAACTTATGTGGAAGAATGATCGACACAGCTTGGTTACATCAAAACAAAGCAGAACCAATCCTAGGAGTAAAGATTGATTGTGCAACTCCTACGGAAAGGATTTAAAGGTTCTAGCACCTCTTAGTTGAGAACAAAGGGAAAGAACAAGGGAGAATGATATCTCGTCCCTTTCTAAGATTTATCGAGGTGACGGTTTAAGATCCGGTTAATTCTCCATAAAAAAACGGATCGCATTAACCCACGCGGTTTTACCAAGTAAAACATTCCAAGCCTTGGGAATAATTAATATAGGATTTATGGCATTTGAAACGGCCTTAAGAGCCCTTAAAATAAGGCTTTAAATGTATTTTACGTCAAAGGAAATGTAAAAAGGGGCAAAACTGTAGAAGTTTGGAAACACTGTTCACCCACCGTTACTGTACAGGAAACCGATCTGTGAAACTGATCTGTGAGACCGATTTGTGAAACCGATCTGTGAAACTGATCTGTGAAACCGATCTGTCACACCGATCTGTGAAACCGATCTGTGAAACTGATCTGTCACACTGATATGTGAAACCGATCTGTGAAACCGATCTGTGAAACCGATCTGTCACACCGATCTGTGAAACCGATCTGTGAAACAGATCTGTCACACGGATCTGTGAAACCGATCTGTGAAACCGATCTGTCACACCGATCTGTGAAACCGATCTGTCACACCGATCTGTGAAACCGATCTGTCAGACCGATCCGTGAAACCGATCTGTCACACCGATCTGTCAGACCGATCGGTGAGACCGATCTGTCAGACCGATCGGTGAGACCGATCTGTCAGACCGATCTGTGAAACCGATCTGTCACAACGATCTGTGAAACTGATCGGTGAGACTGATCTGTCAGACCGATCGGTGAGACCAATCTGTCAGACCGATCGGTGAGACCGATCTGTCAGACCGATCTATGAAACCGATCTGTCAGACCGATCTGTGAAACTGATCTGTCACACCGATCTATGAAACTGATCGGTGAGACCGATCTGTCATACCGATCGGTGAGACTGATCTGTCAGACCGATCGGTGAGACCGATCTGTTACTGTTCATAAAACTGGAAACACTGTTCACAGAATTGGAAAAAAATTGGCAAAGTGTTGGGGATAAGTCCCCTTGACCTCCCGGAACACCTCCAACACCAACATTTCACAAAGTAATGGACCAGAGAGGTCCGGTCCATTACATTAGATACCTCTCAAAACGTTCTCGTCCTCGAGAATTAAAAACAAACCCAGGAGAGAAGAGGGGTCCGAACAACCACCCCATAAGATACCTCTCAGGGGAAAACCACCATGAGTTGTTTGAAAGCTGGAACAAAACTCTGACATCCCGAAACAAACAATCCATACCCAAATAATTCATCCACAACATCACATCAAAGGTACATAAATAAAACATGAAAGGTCTAACCAGAGAGGAAACATCATTACATGAAAGGAGTTACACATTGAACAACTCTGGGTACTGAGCACGTATCTGTGACTCACGCTCCCAGGTACTCTCCTCCATGACACCGTGTCGCCACAAGACACGAACTAAGGGGATAGAACTCCCACACAACACCTTCTCCTTGTGGTCTTGGATCTCCACAAGTCGCTCCTCGAAGGTTGCATCATCGTCAATATCGATCTCTCCCCAATCGATAACATGAGATTCATCATAAAGATAACGACGGAGTTGTGATACATGGAAAACATCATGTATCCGACTCATCTAAGGGGGAAGTGCTACTCGATACGCCACAGCTCCAACACGAGCTAACACCTCGAAAGGCCCAACAAACCGGGGAGAAAGCTTACTTCCACGACCAAACCTTCGCTGCCCATGACGGGGAGTCACCTTTAGAAACACATGATCCCCAACATTAAACTCTAAGGGTCTCCTTATTTGATCAGCATAAGATTTCTGACGATCTTGTGCTGTCTTCATCCTCTCACGAATCACCTGAACCATCTCTGTTGTATTCTACACTAGTTCTGGTCCGAGAATTGCGGACTCTCCGACCCCAGTCCAGCACAACGGAGAACGGCATGGCCGGCCATACAAGGCTTCAAATGGCACCATGCCGATGGTAGAGTGAAAAATATTATTGTAAGAAAACTCTACCAAGGGTAAGTGCTTCATCCATGAACCTCCAAAATCAAGAACACAAGAGCGCAACATGTCTTCAAGAGTCTAGATGGTTCGCTCTGTCTGACCATCTGTTTGAGGATGAAAAGCAGTGCTAAGGCACAGTTGAGAGCCAAAAGCATGATGGAGACCTCTCCACACCCTAGAGGTAAAATGAGGATCTCGATCAGAAATGATCTTCTTAGGAACTCCGTGAAGCCTCACCACCTCCTCCAGATACTGCCTCGACAAAACCTCCACTAAGATCGACTCCTTTATTGCTATGAAGTGGGCCAATTTAGTTAAACGATCCACTACCACCCATATAGCATCATGTCCTCTCGGAGCTCGAGGTAAACCTATAACAAAGTCCATTGAGATGTCCTCCCACTTCCACTGAGGAATCTCTAAGTGCTGGAGAAGACCACCAGGAACACGGTGTTCGGCCTTCACCTTCTGGCAGACTAAACATCGAGACACACATTTTGCAACTGTACGCTTCAGCCCAGGCCACCAAAACTGACTCCTCAAGGATCGGTACATCTTCATCACACCAGGATGTACCGCCAAGGGTGAACTATGGAACTCTCGTAGAACCGTCTCGCGCATCGCCAAGGGAACAAAAAGCCTGCCATGATACAACACTCGGTGTTGTTCATCCTCCGACCAACCATCAGGGGCCTCACCACATACAACTCTGTCTCTCCAAACTTCCACCTCTAGATCACCCAACTGAGACTCTTCCACCTTCTGCATCAGGGATGACTGCACCATCATCTGTAAAAGACAACCTCTTCCCCCAACTTCTCCCATATCAAAATGCAAAGCTGATAGCTCTTCCATCACACTCCAGGAATCACCAGATTCACGCACAACATCATTACGTGACTTTCGGCTCAGTGCATCAGAAACAACATTACCTTTTACAGGTGTATACGATATTTCGAAGTCGTATTTCTGCAAGAACTCCATCCACCGACGCTGCCTCAAGTTCAAGTCACGTTGGGAGAAAACATACCTCAAACTCTTATGATCGGTGATAACCACAAAGTGCTCACCAATGAGGTAATGTCTCCTCAACTTCAGCACTAACACCACGACTGCCAACTCAAGATCATGGGTGGCATAGTTGCATTCATGGGGACGCAACTACCGAGACCCATAAGAAGCAACAGACCTCTGCTGCATGAGAACACAGCCTAGCCCCAGATGTGAAGCATCACAGAAAACATCAAACTGGACTCCCTCCGCTGGAAGACAAAGGACTGGAGCACTTACCAACTTCTCCTTTAGATACTCGAAAGCTGTCTGACACTGATCAGTCCGTATGAACGCTTGATCCTTCCTGGTCAAAGCTGTTAGAGGAGTCGCAACTCGGGAGAAATTGGCTACAAACCTCCTATAATAGCCTGCGAGACCAAGGAAACTTCGCACCTCTGACACGGTCTTGGGGGCTGTCCAAGACACCACTGATTCTATCTTCGAAGGATCCAAAGCTACTCCATGTTGGGACACAACATGCCATAAGAAACGAACTTCTCGATCCCATAACTCACACTTGGACAACTTCCCAAACAACTGATGTTGGCGAAGAACTCCCAAAACGGCTCGTAGATGCTCCGCATGCTCCTCTTCAGATGTGGAGTACACCAAGATGTCGTCGATGAAAACCACAACAAACTTGTCCAGGAATTCACGGAACACAGCATTCATCAACCCCGTGAAAACAGCTGGAGCATTTGTCACGCCAAATGGAATTACAACAAACTCATAATGCCCATGATGACAGCGGAAAGCAGTCTTCGGGATATCCTCATCCTTTACACGCATCTGATGATATCCTGACCGCAAGTCTATCTTTGAAAACCAACTTGCACCCTTCAGTTGATCGAATAGGTCATCAATCCGCGGGAGAGGATAGCGGTTCTTTATTGTCACTTTGTTTAATAAACGATAATCGACACACAACCGCAAACTGCCGTCATCCTTTTTCACAAAAAAACTGGTGCACCCCACGGTGACACGCTTGGCCGAACAAAACCACACTGCAAAAGACCATCGAGCTGTATACGTAGCTCTCATAACTCAGAAGGGGCCATCCTATATGGAGACATAGAGATAGGAGATGCTCCCGGCTGTAGCTCGATCCCAAACTCGATCTCTCGTCGAGGGGGTAAGGATACAACCTCTTCTGGAAAGACGTCAGGGTACTCCTCTACGACCCTAGGAAACGCCAACTGTTGAACCTCTGAAGAACTCAGCATCATCCCAGCCATCATGGATGATAAGGATGAAACTCGTCTATGACTCATCCGAGGATCTCTCTCACCAACAAACACTACTTCCTCTCCGTCTTCATCAAAGAAAACGACCTTCTTCCTGTAGCAATCCACAACAGCCTGCACCGAATACAACCAATCCATGCCAAGTATGACATCATATGGTTGTATTCGCAAACATAGGAAATCTCCCCAAGAGCGGTACTGCCCCAACACTAGCTCACAGTCTCTACATACTTCAAACAAGCTAGCTCGACCTCCAACTGGCGTAGTCAACGCCAAGGAAACTGGAAGCCTCTCTGCCTCAAGTCCCAAAGCGTGGACAAGGGTAGGGGATATAAAGGAGTGTGTCGCTCCTGAATCAAACAAGGCATACACCAAGGTAGAAAACAAGCAAAGGGTACCTCGAACGACATCTGGCTCGCCTGGGGATGGCAACGCTAGAGCATGAAGCTGACCATGACCACCTCCGTGGCCTCTTTGACCCTGATGACGACCACCACCATGGCCACACTCTGCTCTCTGAGGACGGGGAGCGTCATGGGGTTGTCCTCTGCCTGCTCCATCTACCCTCGGGTGATCTAAAGCTGGTGCAACCTGGTGCTGCTGCCTCGGCTGGAACTGCCTCAACGGAGGAACCTGGAGTGGAGTGCCTGGTGCACGATGACTGCTCTGAAAAGTCGGGCACTCCCGCTGCTGATGACCACGACCACCACAAGAAAAACAAGCGCCTGATCCCTTGGCATAGGCCTGAGAGTTGCTGCCTCCGGAGAAACGAGATGGGAAGGGCTGGGACCTACCCCCAGGTGAACGGAAACTCTTCTGTCTTGAAAACCGGGAACCCCGGACCATAGCTCTGCTTCGTGAGGAATCATGACGATTCCCCTCTCGTGATGATCCGGTCCTAGCCAAAGTCCTCTCAACAACCTCGGCCCTTGCCAGCACCTCAAGATATGTCTTCAGCATAAATGGGGTGACCTGGCGCTGGATCTCTGGATGCAAAGCCTCCTCGAAATGCCTCGCCCTGGCCTCATCATCTGGTAACAGGTCTGAAGCATATCGTAGAAGGTTCTTGAAATGGATTCCAAACTCTCGAACACTGGAGCTCCCCTGTCGAAGGGTGAGTAGCTCTTGGCGACTGGACGCTTTCACAGTCGATGAAAGAAACTCGACTCTAAACCTGTATCGAAACTCCTCCCATGAGATCGCTGACTCCTCACGATCCCCGAGGAACAAGAACCACCACTGTCTCGCTGCTCCACACAGCATCATCAGAACCAAGGACACCCAGTGTTCCTTCCAAGCACGAATCGAACTGAAGCCTATCTCGACCTCTTCCAACCAGTCTTCTGTGACTGCATCTGAAACGGAGCCCTCGTACTTCTGTAGACTTTGGCGCTGGAACTCTCGGAGTGTCTTCCTCCAAGTGTCATCGTCGTCAACCTCTACCCGGCGTCGATCTGCTGGAACAGCCTGCTGGGAATCTTCTGCGCAAACCTGACAAGGACGTCGACCTGGAGCCATACCTGTAAAATAACAACTGTTAGAGCTCCTAAGCCTGGAATATGGAAGACTCAAAATTTATTAATTAATTATTTTGTTTTATTAATTTTTTTAGTTACCTATCCCAAGGTCTACCCATTCAAACACAAGCGCAAAGAATAATGATGCATGATCCTTTCCTAGGTCTCTACCCTGCAACCAGTATCACTTTGTTTAGTAGCCATCATAAACTTAAAGGTCCGTGCAACAGATCATAGGGGGCCCTGAACGCCTATGTCTCTGCCGGTCTCCAGTGTTTACCCCACTTGTTAAACATGAATGACACTGTTGCCCTACCATCCCATGCATCCTCACCTGTGCTTAACTCCAAACTCCATCCTATCCCTCAACCAGACCTCTGATACCACTCTGTCACGACCCCCTCCCCACAAAGTGTACCCCTCCTGGGCCGGCAATGTGAGAAGGGAGATAATGACCCCTGAGTCCTACCTCCAGTAGGCCCCGGGTAGGCGACTAGCACCGAGGGTATAATAACATACAAATGGAAGGCATTACCCTCTAAGAGAACACATGCAGAAGAGAGAGATAGAATAGACTCCAACCAACTCCAACTCATAACTGAAATATAAAAGGAAACCAAGTACATATATGAAATGTCATGAAAAAGTACTACAACTGAAAGGGAAAACTAAATGTACCCAAAAGAAAGTAAAACGACAGCGACCAGAAGCCCGAACAGCTCCTCCTCCAACCGCAAGCAAGTAGTAACCAGCTTGATCTCCAACCTGCTCCAAGTGACCTAAAAAACAGTTTATATGTACATAGGGTGAGTATAACAGTATACTCAGTAGGATCCTCCCCAAGACTCTCGTGTAAAGGTAAAGAAATCATGCTAAAGCCCAGTGAACAACAAGTGAAACTAACTCGTCACCTAAACAGGTATACTATGTTCCCAACCTCACCATGGCTACTCTCACCAAGTAACGCATACAAGAATATAGCATATAGTAAAGAATATCAAGGGTACCCCGCTACTACTTCCCCACTGGTTTGCCGCTTTGCCCCAACGACATACGTCCTGTGCATCTCTCTCCAAAGGCTTGCCCGCAGACACCTGGGCTAAGCTCCACAATCTGCACCTCGTGCACCACATAGGCTTGCCCGCAGACACCTGGGCGAAGCACCACACCGTCCTCAAAACCAAAAGTAACTAGGTAATTTCCGGGAGCCACCACAGCTCGCATAACGTGTATCATATGTCGGGTATAATACCTCAAGCCATTACAACCCATACGCCGAGTAAGGATCCTCAAGCCATCATAGCCTATACACGTTACACCTATAGTAGTCCGTAGGATACTATATCCAGAATATATGTGTGTGAATAACCACAAGCCATTACAGCCCTCTACACACATATATGGGGTAACTAACCGCTGTTCCTCGTGGCACAAGTATCTACCAAGAGAAGAGAGCGGGGCCAAAGGGGGCAGTCAGTCATTCATCCTCCCATCAGAATGTTGGGGAAAACACCCCCCAGGGCTCAGAATCCCTGGGGTGTCAGTTGCCCTTACCGACAGGGTGGAGTAGCGTATAGAAACACAAAAAGTATAGAATATATAAGTAACTCACATCCACACTATGGGCATTACCTAGTCTTAGATACAACTGCAGCTAACGTCTCTCAGACTCCAGGCTGCTACTTCAAAGACTAGGTATCCTATAAGCACACAACCAATTGAAGAGCTTTATTAGATTACTCCATTCTCATTTATCAGTTCCACTGTACATTAATTAATTCTTTAAACATTAATTAAGATTGAACAATTCCACATTAAACTGAATTGGCATCACTTTCAAAAACAACTGCTCCTTTTTAAGATTCACATCACCTTTAAATTCCAGCATCTCCATCCCCGTGGATTTTCACCATTTAATCAAACATTCCTTACCAAATTACTTTTCCACATTCCCAGACATTCTAGAAAAACATCCAATGCTTCTAAACACAAAGGAGGCTCAACACGGTGAGTAGATATACTACCCGTCGAGTCTTTGCCGCCTATAGAAAGAGCATAGACCCATCCTCCATCGAGAGGCTAAACACGGAAAGCACATGGCATATCCCGCGTGTCTTCGCCTCCTTCGGAAAGAGGGTAAGCAAGACCTGCTGCCTTGAGTAGTGGGGAAAAGCAAAGCAGATTAACATTCAAGAAAACTACAAGCAACCAGTAACCACATCCATCCCATTCCATCACCCCTGGTGTCCTCCCCGACACCCATATGCATAAACTGATGCATCTCGCCACTCTAGGCGTCATCTGCTGCCATAACCATAAGGCCTCCATGCCTCCACATATCACAAAAACCATCCAGGCTCACATCACAACACAAGAAGCAGGAAAACAAACATCACATCATGGGCTCTTGAACCTTTAACAAACAAGAGGGTAACTCAGAACCCTTTTAGAAATTCCCACATAATCTGTTCTCTAATCCATATTGAATTGGCAGATTTGTTATTCGTAGGTTCCAATCATGGATACCTAATCAGCAAGCTATCACAATTAAATAACCATGCTTACTTACCTAATTTGATTATCCTCAAATTAGAACAACTACAAAAATGACAACAACCATATTAATCTACATACCTCTTTATCTTTAGCCAATTAATTAACAATTAATTCAGGCTTTACGTTCATTATCAATTTCTATCATGAATGAACAACAAATCAAAGAAAACATAGATATCACTATATCTAGGAAAACATGAGGCAAACCGTTATCACGGTATAAAACAACAACATGCGATCAACCAATTCTTTTAATCCGGTTCAAGTATTTAATTAGGTCAATTTCATTGTGATCCAAAGAGATAAATCATGCTAATTCTATGATTGCACATATACAATTAGAGAAGCCATGAATCCCCTACCTCGAAGATTTCTTGACGTCCTTTATCCACACAGCAGCCACAATCCTTCTCTCACGACAACATATGTGGAAGAATGATCGACATAGCTTGGTTGCATCAAAACAAAGGAAAAACAATCCTAGGAGTAAATATTGATTGTGCAACTCCTACGGAAAGGATTGAAAGGTTCTAGCACCTCTTAGTTGAGAACAAAGGGAAAGAAAAAGGGAGAATGATATCTCGTCCCTTTCTAAGATTTAGCGAGGTGACGGTTTAAGATCCGGTTAATTCTCCATAAAAAAACGGATCGCATTAACCCACGCAGTTTGACCAAGTAAAACATTCCAAGCCTTGGGAATAATTAATATAGGATTTATGGCATTTGAAACGGCCTTAAGAGCCCTTAAAATAAGGCTTTAAATGTATTTTACGTCAAAGGAAACATAAAAAGGGGCAAAACTGTAGGAGTCTGGAAACACAGTTCACCCACCGTTACTGTACATGAAACCGATCTGTGAAACTGATCTGTGAGACCGATCTGTGAAACCGATCTGTGAAACTGATCTGTGAAACCGATCTGTCACACCGATCTGTGAAACCGATCTGTGAAACTGATCTGTCACACTGATCTGTGAAACCGATCTGTGAAACCGATCTGTGAAACCGATCTATCACACCGATATGTGAAACCGATCTGTGAAACTGATCTGTCACACTGATCTGTGAAACCGATCAGTGAAACCGATCTGTGAAACCGATCTGTGAAACCGATCTGTCACACTGATCAGTGAAACCGATCTGTCAGACCGATCCGTGAAACCGATCTGTCACACCGATCTGTGAAACTGATCGGTGAGACCGATCTGTCAGACCGATCGGTGAGACCGATCTGTCAGACCGATCTATGAAACCGATCTGTCAGACCGATCTGTGAAACCGATCTGTCGCACCGATCTGTGAAACTGATCGGTGAGACTGATCTGTCAGACCGATCGGTGAGACCGATCTATCAGACCGATCGGTGAGACCGATTTGTCAGACCGATCTGTGAAACCGATCTGTCAGACCGATCTGTGAAACTGATCTGTCACATTGATCTGTGAAACTGATCGGTGAGACTGATCTGTTACTGTTCATAAAACTGGAAACACTGTTCACAGAACTAGAAAAAAATTGGCAAAGTGTTGGGGATAAGTCCCCTTGACCTCCCGGAACACCTCCAACACCAACATTTCACAAAGTAATGGACCAGAGAGGTCCGGGCCATTACAAGTGTGATGAGACTCGAGTGAGGGTCATGAGAGTTACATGTGACTTGGGATCCAGATATTATGGGGGGGGGGGGGTTTGTTAGGAATTGGACCCTATCCATTGAGGTCATGACCGGGAAGAATATGGTGTCTTAGGAAGGTTATTGGGTAGATGTACTAGAATTTATGAGTGAATTCTATGATGATATGGACTAAACCTATGAGTTATGGGTCACTAGTTTCCTACTGTATAACAAACTGTGCATTTCATACACATATATTGCATATATTTATAGGAATATTCAATATATAAAAATATTATCCATTCCAGAACCATAAAGGTATATAGTCTTTCGAGATTAGATTTAAAATATTATTATTTTATAAAATATGTTCAACATCTCCCACAAAGATCTTATCTCATTGTACTTCTCTTAGGCATACCCACCTAAACCTTTATTCATAAACTGGGGAAGGAAACATAGGAATGAGTGATCTTAGATACACAATAAGGGTAAACATATGAGATAAAAATCCATGATCATATGAAACCATTAGATCAGAATAAGGTTATGTGATCATGAAAATAACTTACAAAGTTCATATCTAAATTTTCTTTGATCATAAACATGATTCATAAAATAAACATTATAATTTTAGAAAACATGAAACATAAGAGTGTGAATCATCATAAATCAGCCATCAACCATAAGATCAGGTGATAAAAGTATGGAACCATCATAAATATATAAAAACATTTAATATTTCAAGGTTAAATACCAATAATATCAACATAGGGGATTAGGATGCACCTATTTCCCATAGTGGATTAGAATGCACCTATTTCCCATTGTGGATAAATCTCAACGACTTATTTCACATAATGGATCAAGTATATTCAATTGTTTCACATAACTATCTAATGAGATATAAGTCATTCTCTAATGCATTGGAGGGATAAATAGGTCCCAACTATAACATAATTAAAACCATACATATATATTCCACAAGTATTCAAATCATTACTTATATAAAAACCCATGAAAAGAAATGCGTTTCACAAAGATTTCATTATATTATAACCCCTGAAAAGAAATAAGTTTCATCCACATCATGCCATCATAAACATTAACCAACCCGAGAATGAATAAAGATATTATACTTGAATTATAACCCTATAAAATCATAATTAACATCAAATAATTTTATCTTATATGGTATTAGGTTTGAGAGATCATTTGAAAAAATCTTGAGAAAAATATACATTCCATTTTTTAAATCATTATTTAATTTAATATGAAACACAATTATAAAGGAAGGAATATTATTTTAAAATAATATTTCAAAATTGTATTTGATTACACAATACATAAGGAATAATAAAAAAACAATCATGTCATTTAATTTAAAAAAACATTCCTTTTGAATTTTATAAAAAGAAACATTAAATGAGGGTTTTTAAAAGAAAGTAACTTAAAAATAACATTTAAGCGAACAGTAAAATAAATCATGTATATTAGATTTAAATCTATATAAAACTAGTGTAAACAATATATAATATAATAAAAATTAATTTCAAACATAATCATATAATGACATAATCATTGAAGTAGAAGTTTAACTAAATGAAAAGAAATTGAGTTAAGAATTCCCTTACCTCAAGTCTTGTCTTTATTTGTTCATGTTAAAACCTCCTCTATAATAAATGTGTATTTATTAAAAATTTATTAAATAATAATAATTATATAATACCATTTATTGTTTATGTTTAACAACTTATCAACCATTTATTAATAATTTATTATTTGAATCATTATTCTGAATGACAAGTGCTTCCTTTTCCACACATGTTTCAGTTAAGAAATCCCAATCCCTATACATTGATCATGGTATCATCATTTATATAATATAAATAACAGTATAAAAATCACATATATTTATTATATACAAACTTATTAATAGTCATAAAAATTATATATAGAATAATGGATTACACCATTCAAGGAGATGGTAGGCCGTACGTACACATGAACACTATTTTCCTAATTGATGAAATGAAGGAAAGGTAAATAATAATTCATGTTTCCAAAATCATTATTATATCATATATATAATATATATTCATTAAAACAATCATAATACTTATCTATAAAATATGGATATAAAAAATGAATTTTATCGCTACGTGTAGATGATAAGCCGTACGTACACATGAGCGATAGTTTCACTTCTTGGTTGATGTGAAAGAGGGAGTATAATGGTGTTATAATAATAATAACTTTTTATCATATTTAAGATAATTAATTTATTAATTTATGATAAATATCTTAGATATAAAAGATTTAAATAAGATTAGAAAATGAAAGTGACTGGTTAGAGTGATTACGTCTTCTTCAGAACGATTCATTTAGATTTCCTCTAAAGGGATCTAAGGTTGGTCTTTTAGGATGAAAAAAACATCAATAATGTGTCTAAATAAGCGGATAAGAGATTTTTTAGAGTATTTTTATGCCAGAAGGCTCAAGCTGGTGGAACGAAGAGATGGAAGGGCTGCCAATTTATAATTGAGGTGAGGGGCACTTTAGGAATCTCTTAAAATATTAAAATATACTAAGACTTTTTTAGTGACAAAAGATTCAAAATGAAATCTAAATGTAGATGGGATTACATATTCAACCATATAATATACCTTTTTTCCTTAATTTAGTTTTTTTATTTTTTATATAATTTAATAAAATATTATATTCATGAAATATCATTATTTTTAATTTGATAATATTCATTATTATGAATTTAAAAACATAAAATAAAATAAAATTTTAACCAATTATTTTATTATGTCCTAGAAATATCATATTATACTATATAATTCATGTATCATCTTAATTATCTCGAATTATATTTATTTAAATATTTTTAATATCATTTATTTTATTTTTCTATTAATTTAATAATTAGCTCATTATCATTGTGTAATCCATTAGGGTAATAATTTAATTCATAAATTTTTAACTAAATTACCATGATATAGATAATTATTTTATATTTATAAATACTATTTATTATTGAATATAACCATTATAAAATCATATATTAAAATTTTTATACTAATTAAAATCCATTGTGTGAACATTTTGAATTTCATTTAAATAAAACACTATAAGAAAATTAATGTCAACCAAGTGGATCCAAAAGGTCATAAGTTAGACCCATGGATGATTATGTTCTAAAATATATGGCCAAGTGAACATTTATATTTATTTATTTTTTTCCTCATACATACACATTCTTATGATGATGTATATTAGGGGTCCTTTGTATGACCCTACCAAGTTTTATACTCACCCCCACATGAGTACTATGGTGTGCATGCAGAACATATGGTTTCTTTGAGGATAAATCATAGTAGGTACAAATGATTTATATTAGGAAACATGATGGGTATTTCAGATTGTGATTGGGATGAGGCTTAGGGTTGGAAATATAGCCTCTTATATTTTGTTTTATTTTGGATTATCTTGTGCATGGAATTGAAACAGTTGGAGATTTGTGTATGTTTTATTTGATAACATAATTATAATATTTTATGTGTTTATTTATCCTAAATAATATTATTTGAATTTTCTTTGGTTATTTATTATTATTTTTCACTATGATGTCAAGGGAATATTCTCTCCAATGCATGTTTTAGGCCCTCTCTAAAAAGGCCAAACCATGACCAATGTATCATTAAGAGAGGTAGGGTGAGTTATTGATACATTTTTCTTTTATGTTATCATGCTAATATAAAAAACTCTGCATCCTTTTAAATAATTATCACTTTTTTGAAAACAAAACATTCCAAGATCCACTGAAGCAGAATTATTTACAAGTGTCACTACACAATAAGAGTATCTAGTCCTTAGAATGGTTTGGAAATAATCTAATACCACACAATAAACTAGAAAAAAAATCCTTCTGTATATATACAACAAGTATTAAATACACTTACACTTGTGTATCACTTTGATCAATACAATAATGGATATTCTTTATCTAGTATGAATTATGAAAAATAATATTTGTAAAAAGTTATGCAACCTTCATTAGTTGGTTCCAAACATGTCATGGTGCAACTTTAACAACTTCAATTTTTTTAAATATTCAAAAAATAATTATTCACTTTTGTACCTAGAGGACATTAGAAATAACGCTTCTAGAAATCATATGAAAACTCAGTTTAATGAAACAAAATAATTCATTTTTATGGAAAATTAAGTAAGAAAAAATACTCTAGAAAAAATATAAACCTCTTATTTCTCTCCATATAAATTTCTATATGATTTATCAGTTCGATCCAAAAAACTCTGATTACAATATCTTCCTCATGCTTCTATATGGAGATATTTCTCAATAAAATATTTTCTAGAAAAACTTTATCCATTAAAACCTTTAGTTTATATTCTATCAATTACATGTGAACAATGTTATCTTCAGTATGTATGTTATACTTACACTTCTATTTATTGGTTCCTTAGAAATGGAATAGTTGGGAATATTACAATGTTTTCCTTCTAAAGAAATCTTCTAGAAAATAAAAAATTTATTTCTTTTTGAATTTAATTTTGAAAACATTAGTGTTTACAAAGTATTCTTGATTCTTAAGAAAACTTCTAGAATCTACTAAAAAATTTAGGCTGATTCCAATTAACAAAAAAATATTTAGTCTTATACGAATTCTCATTTTGATACTATTTATCACTCTGATTTTCCTGATCCGATGGAAAGTATTATAAACCAAAGAGTTTCCATTCTGTTTCTACAAATCCATTGAAACTCATCTACTATAAAAAGAGTTGAAAGTTATGTATCCTTAAAATCCCCTTGAAAATAAATCATCTTTATCTTCAAAAACATTTCACCTTATTCTAAATTTGTTTAAGAAATCCCCAGACTGATAAAAAACAACCTCTTATGAAGTTTATCCTCCGAAAACTTATTGGTGTTTGTTTTCTATAATGAACTAGTCTCTATTTACCATCCGATATATCTATGTTAATTCTAGTATGATGTGTATTCAACCACATGAAAACAAATCAAATCCATTTCTTTATAAAAATGGTTCACTATATTGTTAAACATCGTCTAATTGATTGGTCCATAACCTCATCCAGTTCATCAGTCCGGAAAACTCCATCTATTTAATAAATTTCAAAAAATAAATTTTGAACTACCTATAATAGAACAATGGATTTGATGTTAAATTGATACAAAAAGTGTGAATAATGAATCAGTTTCAAAACTCTATTTATGGATCAGTGACACACTATGTTAGATAGATAAGTCGATTAGTACTTCAGTAAAACCTCTGACTTCATCAACTCAAAACTTCCCAGCCATTAGATAATTTCTATGTGCTATATTTCTCACACTAATGAAATATAATCATAAGTCTTTGACTTCATACTCTCTTTTCTTCCTAAAACTCTGGCTTTTATCATGAATTCCTCATGATGATAAGAATATAGAGATCTATATATAATTATCTAACTTATAAACCCTTTTCTCCTCATTTCTTTTCAAATATTGGATCACCAATTTCCTATAAAACTTATTTTATTGAAAACCTAAAAAATAAAAAGTCATCATCAAATTTAGTATCAAATATCTTGGAATACATTCATACTTTGATAAAACTTCTCACTTTAATAAAAATACCATTCCTGAAATAGCGTGATTCTGAAAAAAAAACTTCTAGAAAAATTATCTAGATCAGAAAAAAGAAGCATATAGATTTATTTATCAAGAATAAATCTAATATTTAGAGTAAGATACACCTTTTCCCTTATCATAAACACTTAAAATTGAAATTATTTTCTGTAATGACAACCAAATACAAAAAAAAAACAACACAAACTTATTTTACCATCTGAAAAACACATCCTTTCAAATTGGTCGAAAAAATATCCCCCTTTGGATTTTTTTGTGAACTTAGGTTCTTAAATCAATAAAATTTGTAACATTATGTAATGGATAATTTATCAATAATTATAATCCTATGTGAGAAAAATTATTATAGGAAACAAGAATCATTGATAAAAAAACCATGATGTCCAAAAGAACGGACTTAAGAAGCATATTTAACTTTCAAACTTTACACCTATTAAAAACTCTTAAAAACTTTATCTAACATTCTAATAAAACAATTTCCTATAATCACTTTAAAAACTATTAGAATAGTTCACACATTTACATGCTGCGATCAAATATTTCATACAAATCCACTTAAATACACGCTTCCTTAAATGGTTTTGCACATATCAATGGATATATTTATGAAAAAGTATTTTTCTCCCACTTTAAGACACTATATAAAGACAATATGAGAGGGTAGATAGAAAAAAATACCTCAACCTTAGAGAGAAAGAGGATGGATTCCCATGTTCAACCTCAGTTTGAAGAAATTTTCCTCTGGTAAAAGTTTTATGAAAATGTCAGCAACTTGTTCTGATGTAGGAATATAATATAGCTTGAGTTCATTCTTCTCTAAATGATATTTAGTGAAGTGATATTTTACATCAATATATTATTAATTATAATGTTTTAATGGATTTATTTTAAGGTTTATATAACTCTTATTATCACAACCCAAGAGTAGAGGTAACTTTGCTTCAATAAGTAGGTCTTATAACTAAGCCTTTTTCCACATAAGTTGTGTAAAAACATGAGTGCAATAAGAAATATTAGATTCATCCATTTTAATATTTATTTATTTTTTTCTTATTATTCAAAATTAAACAACTTTTTCACCAAAATAAAATGCCACTAGATGTGGATATTTTATCATCAACACTTTCTACCCAATCAATATCTATAGAGCCAACCAAATCAATTATTCCTTAGCTATCATGACTAATTTCTAAAATTTTCATTCCTTTGATATATCTGAGAATTATTTTTCCAGCCAAGTGATGTGATTATTTTGAAGTAATTTTTAATCTTTAAAAAAAGGTAAAAACATAAAAAATGTCTAGTATTGATGTATTCAGATACCATAGACTCACAATAATCTTCCAAAATTCTTTAAAGTAATCTTACTTTCCATCTATATCTTTAGTAAACTTGCTTCCCACTAAAATTGGTATGAAAAAAGGTTTCAAATTTTCCATGAAAACCTCTTATGAATTTACTTATCATAATGTTATTCAAAAAGAAAAATTTATTTCCTATTTTATAAGATATATAAACCAAGAAAGTATTTCATTTGACTAGGAAAAGTCACCTCAAACAAATTATTCATTTATAAAATAAAAATTTCACATTTTCTTTTATCATTAAAAAAAGAGATAATATCATCATTATAGATAATGAAAATAAGGGAATCCTCTTAACATTGTTTTATTTAGATATTACTATCAACCCTTCATTTCTTAAAGTTATTATTTCTTAAGTTTTTATCAAATTTTGAATACCAATATCTCAAATATTTCATCAGCCTATAAAAAAATTTCTATAAAATCAACACCTAACTTTCACCCTTTATAATAAAAAACCCATATGCTTGTTCGATGTATAATTATTTATCAAGTTCTCCATTTAGAAATGATGACTTCAAATCCATATGAAAATGTTTATAACTTCACTATACAACAATTGAAAGAAATATTTTAATTGATTCTAATCATTCCATTAGAGCAAAAGTGTCATTAAAATCAATACCTTCAATTTGTGAGTAACCTTTACAAACCAATATTGATTTTTTTATTATCACTTCACCATTTTTATTCAACTTATTCTTTAACAACCACTTTGTACCAATAAAATTTTTATTGTTTCATTTAGGTAGGAGTTCCCAAGTATCATTCTTTTAAATAAAATACAACTATTCATTCATTGCTCAAATCCATTACAAATGATTAAAATCTACATTAACATATTTGGGATCAAATTTTGAGTGGAATAAAATATGAGTAAATTTTTTTGATGTTATTGTTATTTGAAACTTTTGATATTGATCACCAATAATGTTTTGATCTTACACATGTTTCCCTAGACTAGTATGAGATGAATTAATTTATTCTTCATGAAAAGAAATAGATGAGTCTGATTCTTCAATATATGTGTCAATACAATTTTTGGTATCCTTTTCATGTTGCTTAACAAAAATTATTTCATCGTATTTATCTCCCTCATCTGCACGATATTGTAAAAAATATTCCCCACCTTTTTCAAGAACTTTTACATAAAAATAATTAACTTATATTCATATTCCTTTATTGAAACACATATATCCTATTATATCTGAATAATATCCAAGAAAGATTAAATATTAACATATTTGATCAAACATTCAAATATTTACACCATTTCTATTTTTGATGTAGGGAATCCCCAAAACTCTCAAGTGTTTCAAACTTGTATTTTTGTTATTAAATATTTCATACAGAGTCATATGTAAACATAGCATATTGAAACACTAATTCTGAATATAAACAGTAATTGTCATTGATTTACTCTAAAAGTAATGATAATGACCATACTCAATCAATATTATACGTCCCCTATCAAATAAACATATTTTCTTAATTTCAGAAATATAATTATATTGAGGTTTGTATGGTGTACTAAACTCTTGTAGAATTATTTTTTTAAAGATAACTTCTAAACTCTTCATTATTATATTCACCACTATTATCAGATCTTAACTTCTTCACATAATACCCACATTCCTTCTCATATCTCTTCCTATAACATTTAAACATATTTAGAGAATCACATTTATGTAATAAACACATAACAAAAGTAATATGAGTAAAATAATTAATGAAATAAATAAAGTACTTATATATGAATGTGTATTGTTTAATCATTGGTCCATAAATATAAGAATGAATTAACTATATGGGTATTGTTAAAAAAATTCTAATATTATTAAGAATTGAATTTGCAATCATCCCTTTCAGAAAAATTCAGAAAAACAAATTTATTCTTCTTGATATATAGAAATATCACAGATAACGGATAAATTTTAAAACAAGCTCATGTTTCTCTAACATATATGTCCCAAGACTTTATTCCATAACAAATTTTATTCCATTTTTCTTTATTAACATGAATTCTATACTTCAGAAACTTGAAACATGTTTCCTTTTGTTTATTTTCCTTTTAGAACATTTTTTCCATCTTCCACTCTTTTCACAAAAAAAAAATATTTCCTAAAAACAAATTTATTTCCGTGATAAAAAAGTTGTGAAACACTCAAAAAATTGTGTCTCACCCATAAAAAAAATTTCTTGGATTTTAACTTTTATTCACCAATAATAGCAGATAAAACACCATTGATTTTGAGTGATTCACCATTTCCAAAATTCACTATCCCTTCTTTGAAATTATTCAAATTCTTAAAAAATTTCAAATATATTTTCATTTAATAAGAACACACACTATCCAAAATGTTGGGTTATTTCCTTTTTTTTCTTTGAGAGTGGTTTCTACAACAAGATCACTTTATTTCCTTTAATCTTTCCTCACATATTTTTTTTTGAGATTTGTTATAAACATGTTGAGGTACTGGTAACAAAATAAGGATCTATTTTGAAATATGTCTAGGTTGTTCACATATTTCAAAAATAGTTTCCAAGGTTGGAAACTATTTTCAACTTGCAAGATAAGTTTCTCATATATATTCCTTTGATAGGATTGAATCCCCCTCAAACTTTTATTTCTGTAACTCACGGGATAATTTTAATGTTTTTTATTAAACAAACCCATATTTTCCATATTCTTACATTCACCACAATACCAGTAGTACCCATAGAAAATACATTTATATATATAACATTCAATCTATTTGGGGTTGTGAATAGGTTTTTAAGAAAATTTATTATCAAAACATTTTTCAATCTCAAACTTGGGTTATCACATGAAATATTCTTCTTCAATTCAGATTTATTTCCAAAATTATCAAAACGAGAAGTTATATAAACTTATGTTCTAGACTCAGGAATTTTAGAAACATATAATTTCCGAATATTTTTAGTTTTGGATACATAAATGATTTTATCATCCTTGTTATTCTTTTAAACATTTAAAATTTTCTTTCCAACCTTTGAAGGTAACTTTTTTTGATCATTTTCATGTTCACACTTTCTGTAAAATTCACCAAATTTAGAGACAAAGTTCATGAAAAATGTAAATCCCTTGTTATCATTAGAAAAATAATGTTGAACAAGTTCAAACTATGACTCTTTTTTTTAATAATTTTACTTCAATATGTTGGTTTTGATTATTTTATTTTTCAAGATACTTCTTCAGACATCCAACTTAGTACAAAAACATATATTTCTCCTCAGGAAAACATTATTGATTTTTTTTCCATTAGAAATTCCTTATTAAACTTCTTGATTCCATTTTTGAGTCTTACTATCTTGTTAATAAATTATTTTAGTCATCCATTAAGGTTAAATTATAACTCCACATATTCTTCTTCAGATCTACTATTTTTATTTTTTATCATTATTTATTTCAATGAAATTATTTTCTCCAGAAAATTTAGTAAAATTTTCATCTTCACCTTCAATATTCTCAACTTCATTATCCTTAGATAAAAACATATCCTTTTGGGTTTGAAGAACTTTTTAAATTTTCTCATCGAATAAGATTTCAACTTATCACATTGTTTATTACAAAATAATCTTGGTATTATATCATATTCATCAATATATTATTTATTCCTTTATTTAGGATAATTTATATTAAATTTCCCAACAATTCCACATTAAAAAAATTAGCTGTATCTTCCTTTTATACTTTCTTGTACCAAGTTTTACATTTTTAGAAAACATGTACAAAAAATCATTAATATTGTTAAATACCTAATTTTTATATTTAGAGTCACCACCTTCTATTTTAATTTATTGGTAGCCTTAGAAGACATTTCTTGACCAACTTTTACTTTTATTTTCATAACTTTATCCTTTATCATTTCATAAGTAATAAGAGTACTATATAGGTCATCCAAAGATATAGTTTCAAGATATTTATCTTCCATAAATAAAAATTTAACATAAAAATTTCTAGGAGGATTATTAAGATATTCTCAATAGTATTTTAATCTTCTAAATTCTCACCAAGACATATTATGGTGATAAAAATATCATTCAACTTTGTAAAGAAGTCACCAATAGATTCAAACTCACCCATCTTAAGGTCTTAATACTCCACCCTCTATATTTTCAACTTAACTTTATTCAAATTTTCATTTATCTCATAAATGTTTTACAAATTCTCATATAAAATTTTAGTAGAAGAAAATACCTTCAGTCTAAGGTACTCAATTTCAAAAATTTATGTGATTAAATCATTTTTTGTTCTTCCATAATTCTAGAAATTCCTTTTATCCACATATTTAAGTGGAACATATTCAATAAGAGGAGGTAATCCATCTATTGAATCTTCAAAAAATCATTCCCAAGAGACATAAGATAAGAAAATATACAATATTTTAACATATTATAATTCTTTGCATCGAATATCAGAATCCAATTACTGTTTACACAATTCAAGTTTTCCATAAAAAATTATCTAGAAAAACATTTAGTAAAGAGTAAATGAAAGGAACCTTCACTCTGATACAAATTGAAAAGTCCCAACCATGATTAATGTATCAATGATAGGGTAATGGGGTGAATCAATGATATATGCTTATATTATGTTGTCTTCCTTATATAATAACCTTTACCTCATATTAAGTATTTTTCTATTTTTTCAAAAAAAATACATTCACACATCCATAGGAACACAAGTATTCACAAGGTTTACAACTGAATAAGGGTATATATTCCTTAGAATTGTTTGGAAATAATAAAATATCATAAAATAAAATAGAAATAAATTCTTTTGTGTGGATACATTAAGTAGGTAATAACCTTAAACTTGTGTAATACCATTATCAATAAAACAATGAATGTGCTTCTTCCTGAATGAGTGATGTAAAATAATATTTGTAAAAAGTTATGAAAAATTCAACATTTGGTTCCAACCATGTCACTGTACTAATTTAAAAAGTTCCAATTTTTTAAATATCCAAAAATAATTCTTCACTTTCATACCCAATAGTAGGTAGAAAAATATCTTCTAAACTTTATATGAAAAATCATTATAATGGATCAATCTGATTCCTTTTTCAAGAAAATAAAGTAAGAAAGATGCTAAAAAAACAATTTTGAACCACTCCATTATTTAAAAAGAAATTTAAATATTATTACCAGGTATGATCCCAAAAAATATGATCACAATATCTTCTTTACTCTTCTTCTTTTTAGAGATATTGCTTGAGAATTGTTTTTCTAAAAAACCATCATCCACAAAAACATTCAATGCATATGCTCTCTCCCACATGTGAAAAATGTTACCATAACCATGTACATTATAATTTCACTTATATTTATAGGTTCTATTGAAATGGAATGGGATGGAATATGAAAATGTTTTCCTACAATTTTTTTTTTCAGAAACTCAAAATTAAATTTCATTTCAACTTCATCTTTGACTAATTCAGTAGTTCTCAAGTATCTTGATTCTTATTAAAAATTATTGAATACTATAAAAACATCATATTACAGTCAATTAATAAAAACAATTTTTAGTCTGATACAGATTTTTATTCTGATATGGTTTGTCACTCCAATTTTCCTTATTTGATTAAAAGTATTAAAATCTAAATAATTTCCATTCCACTATTCTAGAAAAACAGAAACTCATCTTTCATAAACATTGTTTCAAATTCTATAGCTTTCAAAAACCCCTCAAAAATAATTTATTAGGAACTTCAAAAACATTTCCCCTTTTTCTACATTTTTTCAATAAATTTTTAGACTGATTAAAAACTATGTCTGTTGAAGTCCAGCCTCCGATGACTTATCAGTGACAGTATACACCCGATGGATCATAATATTTTCCCACACTATTTATCAGTGTTAACTCTAGTACTATGTGTCTTGAACCACGTAAAAAAATATATTCCTTAATTTATGAAATCTATTGACTACTTTGTTGAACATCATCTATGTTATCAGTCTCTGAACTCATAAAATTCATCATTCCCAACAACTACATCTTGTCGATCAGTGTCAATAATTTTTTTGAATTGACTCTAATAGAACTCTTCATCTAATGTTAAATTTATAAAAACAATGCGTCTGATGAATCTGTCTCCGAACTCCTCTGATAGATTGTTGACACACCATGTCTGATGGATCAGTTGATCAATACTTTCACAAAACCTATAACGCCATCAAATCAAAAAATCCCAACCTTTAGGAAAATTCTTTATCCATTGTTTCTCACACAAATGAACTATGAGAAGAATAATTTGACTTAATTCTATCATTTATTCCAAAATATCTTTCTTGTATCATGAATTCTTCATGATTTTAAGAACATAGATATCAACATAGTATCATCTAACTTAGAAACCCTTTTATTCTCCTATATTTCACAAAGATTGAAATATAAATTTTATAGAAAACCGATGATATTGAAAGCTTAAAAAATAGAAAAACATCATTAGATTTTATATAAAATATCTTAAAATACATTCAAACTCTAATAAAAATTCTCACTGATAAAAAAATTCATTCCGGACACAATGTGAGTTTGAAAAACAACTTATTCTAAAAAGTTTCTCTATATCAGAAAACCAAAGTTGATGTATTTTGTTATCAAGAATGTGTTTGATTTTATATATAAGATACACCATTTATCTACTCATAATATTTTACAATGTCAAATGATTTTATATAGTAAAAAAAATACAAAACAAACAAAATAAAATTATTTTATAATATTAAAACACTTCCATCCAACTTAGTCCCAACACTCCCTACTAGTTGCATGACTCTGTTATATAGGGGGGCATTATTGAAGCCACAAAACTCCCTTGAATCAGACACTATCATGTGGACTAGGTCCAAGTCATTATAATGTTCATAGATCATGGTGTAAAGTCATAAAATATTGATGATGCATAAGATGGTGTTATAGATAATCATGTACAAAATGGTTTTAATTTTTTCAAAAATATTAAATAGAAAAATTTCCATTATATTATAATTTCTACCTTAGTCCTTTAGAAGTTGTAATAATTTTTCAATTGCAATCTGTTTTTTGTATCACTCATGATTTCTATAATAAATTAAAGAAACTTTCAAAAATTATATTTCCTAAAGGAGAAAATTTAAAAGATAATTTTTATGAGATGAAAAATGGATCACAATTTCCATATTGGTAAAGTGAAAATTAATATATATAAAAATGATATATTCTCATAGAATCTAGAAAATAATGATATTTTTGGCTAATACCATGCATAAAACACTATATTATAAAACTTCTATGACAAAAATGAGTATCACAATAAAAGTATTGTGGTATTTTCCTATTATTAAATGAACAAAAGTGTTTTCATGTATATTAATATAAAAACCATAACTTGGAATTCTGGACATTGATTGGTGGATGGTAAAATAATTCATTCGTTAAGATGAGATTCATATAAACATTTTTTATTTTAGAGACATTTTATTTGAAAATGAACGATGTAATGTTCAACTTGGTATGTTGAATAAAGAGTTTACTCCTTTTAATGTTTTCATCCCATAAAATTCATGTTTTCATATATTTATAAAACCATAAGTATTTCCACCATGGTTGTTTATAAAGGTTCTATATCTCATTTTGACATAGCTCATACCTGAACATGGTAAAAACCTTTTGATGCGTACACAAGACTTTTGATCGATGGACTAAATATTTTAGGCGTATATGGATTTATTACATGCAATGTATCAAGTAAACATGATTTTCTTTCCAAGTTAGTTATTATCTGTATTTTTAGTGATTTCTCTATAAGTGGAATTATTTTTGGGTGGAATAATCATGGTATATAGGCGTATCCATATTTCATTAGAGATAACAATGAATTTTTGTTATCTCATGGAAGAAAGTATTATAATTTGAGTTTTCAAAGAAGTTATTGAATCATAATAAACCATTTCAAAGAATCCAAGTTAGTTATTGATGATGAAAATTCAAGAAAATTTCTCCTTCAATTATGTTAAAATGGGTATAATTATTTGATATAGTTTCATCATTACTTGATATTACTTATCGAGAAACTATGAATGAAGAAAGAAGTTTAGAGATTTTAAAAGATAAAAATTGGACAAGATATAGAATATTTTTGAAGTTATATTACTAGATATTTCATGTGATATACAATATGGTGGATTTTATGGGTGTTGAAATAATATTTTTGATGTCTAATTTTAGATTGTTCTTAACATTTCATTAAAAAAGGATAATTTTAACTCTCATATAAACTTGAATTTTATTAATAAAAATCCATAATTATAATTTTTTGATGATGATATATAATTAATCATAAAACTAAAAGTTTCATATACATTAAGTCATGAAAATCATACATTATTCATGAATTGAGTTTTTTATTTGAGATTATCTGATGGATATGCATCCAATATATTTCACTATTTAAAAATAGATAAAATAATTAGTCTAAAAAGTCATTATTTCAAAATATTAACGGAATGAGTCTTACCTATTGGATTTTGAGGTTTTATTCATAAATTTGTATGGGATAAACTTATAAAACTATAATTTATTTAGGGAACTATATACAAAAACCTTCGGATATGGAAAATAAGTACTATCAATTCTAATATAAAAAAAACATGCAAGTTAGAAAATATATATTCTCTATGTTTATTTAAATCAATTGAAATTTTGGTGATATACGTACAATTTTAAGTGAAATATAGTTTTTGGTGGAATACACTTAGATTTACCCACTTTAATGGTACACACAATAATTGAATACACAATTATGAAATAAATATCATGTGGAGGTATTAATTATATATGGTTATATTATTTAAGTAATAATAACATTTTATTTTGATTATTTTAATGATCAATTTTTGATAAGAACAAATAGAGGTTCTTGAAAATATATTTAACATGAAAATGTTATAAATTATTATATATCCATATTTATCAATAATACTTATAGAATTAGGTTTGTTCAATAGTGATGGTTTTTAGATAAAGATTATAATAAAACACACATTTATATTTTGTTTAATTTTGTTGAAATGTTGTTATTCTTATAGATAGTTCCCTTATATCTGTATATAATAAATTTAATTATAATTATATATATATATATATGAAAATATTTTTACTAATAAAAAAAGGTTTTATGGACATCATGTGTAAAGTAAATGAGGTAAATTCAGTGTATATTATCTTGAGAAAAATCATAATAAGTTTTTATTGTTTAGCTAAAATAATTATTTAGTATTTTAAAAACTATATCAATGTTTGAATTTAATAATATTTTATAAAAACATTAATATAATACTAATGTAATAATATTTATTTGGTGATTACCATTATATTCCATAAGTACAAGCAAGGGGAAAATAATAAAATTATGAAAATTAGATTTTTTGAGGGTATTTCTTCACAGAAAATAAATTAGTAATTTTATATAATTTTGGATGAAATTAAAGAGTTTTATTTTCCTATAAAAAATTATATCACATGGTTTAGGTGAAATTTATATAACATGAAAAAAGTTTTCATACTTAATGCAACACATATAATTGGAGATACAAAGTGGAATCCATTTATTAAATTATATAATACTTTTATATTAGTTCAACATTTTCAGAAAGTATATTATGAAAAATATATCGGGATAATTAAATACTTATATAATTGGTGTTAGAACATCAAAAATTAAATCTTAGAGATATTTTCTTAGGAAATAAATAGTGATGATGAGAAGAATTAATATTTTTTAAATGTTTTTTATATCATGATGATGTAATACATAAAACTATAAATATTTATGAGGCTATGAAATATTAAGGTATAAATTCCTATGTAGATTCCAATGAATTGTTATTAAATGATAACACAATGTTATAATATTCTAAGGATATTGATGAGAAAATTAAAGAAAATAATAAAGAAGATATGGATAATAATATTAGTCATTCGATATGAAATATATGTGGATATCTTGGTGTATCCCTATTTTTGTTTTTTTATTTTAAAATAATTTTCATTAAAATTATGAGTATTTAATGAAGTTTATATTTAATTTAGTAAAAAAGTTCCATAAACAAATTCCCCTTATATTCAAATAATTATTGGAGAAATCATCAATATTTTTTATTCAAAAAATATATTTAATTAGATATAATGACTTAACAAAGTCAATAAAATCATCCTCTATAAGTGTGGATATAAAATTATAACCTCATTTAATATTGAATTATATGTGATTACTTTATTATATACCCTCTACAACATCTAATTATCTTTATTCTAAAATTATATAATTATGAGTTTCATGTTAATGAATTTAATATAAGTATATAAAATCTAAAGATACTGAATTTTATATTATAATGTTTTATTTTTTCATTATCCCTTTTATTTTAATCGATTACTATGAGTTGGATGTGTTTTAAATTCCCATTATTTGTTACCAACATAGATACCTCACTTGAAGTAAATGATTGGGCCTTATTTTCTAAAAAAACACTATTCTAAATGATGAAACAAATGATTAAATTGTAGGTGGATCTCAGGTTGTTGTGTCTAGAGAATTATCATTTATTGTAAACTTTGGAGGTGTAGGGTTTCTATTAAATTGATAATTAAAAATCTAGAGTCAAATCATATAGAGATGCATAATTTTTATTTAAAGTGGATAAAGCATGTAACTTCTAATTTTTTTTATTAAATAGTTATTATGAAAATGTTTTTTATGTTGTAAAATGTAAAGTATTATATTTTAGGTTTTATGGTTGTGTGAATGAACAATGTTATATAGTTTGGAAAAAATATTTTACAGCAACATGGAATATGTGTAATAATATTCCCATGCATTGTAATCATATTATGTTTTATTATTTCATGGTGTGAAATTTTTTATCTATACGTTAATATATTTTATCTATAAATATTTTCAATTACTTTATTAATTCCTAAATGATGAATTTTAGGTCTTATGGAATCCCATTGATGTATAATGTCATTGTATCATTCAAGAGATATGATATGTAGTTATATAGAATTATTTTAGGAAGGGTATATATTATATTTTAATGAATTCTATTCATAATTCTGGTGTAATCTAGTTTATTCTATATTTCAATCAATTTTATTCCACCCATTTATTAGTAAATATCTTGGAGGAACTATGTTAATTATAGAAGAGTGATAGTTTATGCGACATTTAGTAATTGGGAAAGGAAACATGTATGTAGATTTTATTTTTAATTGAGGTGGAAGTAGATCATTTGGTTATATGTCATTTATTTTTCGATTTATAATTTTGTATTTAAATTATATTTATTTTTGATATAAAATATCTTTGTTTTTTTAAATAAAAATAAGAAAATATAACTATGAATCTGTGTATAATATGTTTTAAAATTTATAAGGATTATGATGGGAATGTATGAGATTAATGACTTATTTTTTTGGTACATATATGTTTTTTAGTGATTTTAATGTTATCTAATTATATATAACTATTATTGTCTTTTTTAGATAATTTATGCATTATAGGTAATGTATGTGAAATAAAGGTGTCTTGAAAGATGAAAATTGGTATTCAATGAGAATTGGTGATACAATGTGTTTGATTTGTTATCAAACCTAAATAGTTGAGTTGGGGAATATTTTATTTTTTGTTCAATATGTCAATATGTGTTTGAGTAGTTAAATTTTTCTTTAAGAGGGAATGGTAGCTCTAAATGTGAGAATTAGTGTTACTATTTATATGGGATTAAAATGGATATTCCATAAAAACCGGTGTATTATGAAGATAGAATGTCCATCATCCCCATTTTATATAGAAGAGGTATAAATATTTTTTAAGGAGTGCTGGGGAGTATATGAATGTGTGTTAAACAGTGTTATGAAAGAATATTTTTCCATGAAAAAGATATACTCATTGATAATTTTTGATTTAATGAATCTTTTAATTTCATTATTTTGAAAATAAAAATACACTTAATATAAAATTATCTTAATTTGAAGTAGTTTTTTAGTTTATTTTTTTACATAGGATGATAATTATGTAAACAAAATTCTATAGCTTTTAAGCACAAGTTAAAAGGTGTAACAATCTATAGAATGGTGGTTTAATTTCATATTACATTCATCTTTTTCAGAACCACTATATCAATAAATAATTTTATCATTAGAGTATACATAATATTGATTATTCCATCATAATATGGTGCTACTTATTTTGATGTCATTGAAACTAAACTTGAGGTTAGCAGTATCTAACTATTCGAGTTTGTTACACAATTCTCCACAAATAGAGACCCAGACCAAAAATTTCTTAAGTGATTATATATGTTATTATAGAATCACATTGAAATATTATTTTCTTTTTTTATGTTACAAATATTATTATTGATGAGATTTTTTTATCAATATAATTGTTAGATTTAAATATTTTTAATAGGGATACCATTGAATGCTGATTTCATTGTAAAACACTTATAATTTTTTGTTTTATTTATCTTGATTCCAATCATTATGATCAAGATATTTTGGGGATAAAAAGATATATGTTCATTTGATCTAATATGATTGAGTGCTTTAGAGGATAAGAATACATATCTTGTTCTGATTATCTTGTTCTTTGGATTCAGGATATTGGAATATGGATACACATTTGACTAGTTTATAGTCAAGGGATCTCGTGCAAAGGTAAATATGATACTTTGGATCAGGTTTAATAATCTTTCTTACAATTTTAATTAAAATTATGCGTTAGTAAAAATATCTTTTTTTTATTTATTTTTAAGTATTTTAATACGCACTCTTTGCATTATTTTTAAACATTTATATGTTGTAAATTTTAACTTTTTATTTAAATTTGTTAGATATTTTGGAAGTTAAATATAATATATTATTGTTTTCATTTATGATATAGTTGGGTAGTTTGATCCCCATTTAGATTTAATTTCTTCTATAATGACATTTTTTACTCTCAAGAATTGTGATTTAATTAAAATAGTGAATCTATGATCAACATAAATCATGAGGTGTATATAATATTATTTTAATTGTTTACTATAATTATCCCCAATATTGTAGTTTTATTTCCTTATTTAAATATTAAAATACTTGAAATTAGATTCTATTTATCCATTTTAGGCTAATCTTGGTCATATATTTTTTTAATCTTTTATTAAATTATAAAAAAACATCCCGGTATCCATAAACTAATTATGTGGTGGAGAAAATAGTTTTTTATGATTGAAGGAATACAAGTGAGATATATTGATAATATGAATCTAAATCACCCAAGGATTATCTATGGAAATGATTATAAGTATTGGTTTGATCGAGTGAATACTTTTGTTATCGATAATAGTTTAGAGAATTATTTGATAATGATTAGAAATTATAAAATTTTTAAGAAGGATGTTTCTATATTTACTAGATATGATAAGGGGAATTGCAAAGTTTGAAACAATCTATTATGTTTGATGATTAGGAATATATATATATATTAAAATTTCATCTCGTGAAATAAAAAATAGATTTGTAAGAAGTTTTAAGTTACTCACTATGAAACTTCTAAATCTAATGAAAGAAAGTTTGTTATACTGATTGTAATAGTTCATCAAAGGTTAAAAATATAAGTGAGAATATTTTTGAATTATATGAAAATATACCTAAGGGTAAAAGATGTATTATGTATAAGTTATCTTCTAAATCTATTATAATGTTAAATATGACTTTTGATTTTTCTTATAATACTAACAAGTACTTTTCAAGTTCATCAAATGATGAAAAAGTTGACCCATTAGATGATGTGAAACGTTATCCAAATTTTGAGGAAATAGAGATATGCGTGAATATTATGGAAAAGTAAAATAAAAATTTGACAAATAACTATGATAACGATAAAACTGACCTACTAAAAAAAATGGTAGAATTTTAAAAACATTCTTATTAAATTTTTAAATATTCATTGGAATTAGAGTTTAAATATTGTTCTAACTCAACTTTTGGTGATCATATATTATTTATTAAATTGAGATTTCTAATTCATTATAGTGACCCATGATTTAATATATACATATACGTATATGTTATGCGTCATTAAAGAAATAATATTGATATTATGCCATAAAATATATTTTTGAATTACAAATTTATCTTTTAATATGTATTTATTTTATGAGATACTGAGTAGTTAAAAATATAAAATTAATCCTTATACATCAATCCATGTTATAATATATAATTTATAATGTAATTAAAATAAACTAGATGTAATTTGAAAAGATATTTTGAAGTATATATTTTTTTTTAATATTCTCTCATTTTAAAATAATAACATTCACAATATTTTAAGAATTCATGATTCATATATTAGTGTTTAATAAAATGACACCACACTGAAAAATAATAACGAATTTAATATATTATAATATATAAAATTATTAACTTAAATAAACATAACAATTCTCATAATAATTCAACTTAAATGTATTATTAAATTTATATTTGGTAATGATAATAAAAAAATATATATAAAATGTTTATTAAAAGATTTTATAGTTAAAAATTATCTATAGAGGTCAAAAAATGTTATAGTATATTTATTTAAAATAAATTTTTAATAATAACTATAATAAAATTATATCAAATTATAATAATAAGGATCTTATGTAAGAAAAAATTTATTATGGGAGTGATTTTAAACAAAGTTAATTTGTTTACAAAATTAGAAAAATAATATATGTATATACTTGTGTATACGTATACTTACTTATATATTTTTAACATTTAAAAAAATGTTAATATATATTTGATTGAATAAATATTTAAGAATATTGGGTTATCAAATGATATTTAATATATATATATATATGTGTGTGTGTGTGTATGCTATATATATATTTACACTTTTATCCAATATAAACAAACTAAAAAAATGAATAAATAAATAAATAATGTAATAAATTAAAGGATAAATAAATAAATATAATAAAATATTTATTATAATAAAAATGCAAATCATACATAAAAAAAGAAATAAAAGGGGTGGAGGTGGTCGTCCTCAACCCAACTATCACCAACGCTAAAAAGAAACAGTCACCATTATCCCCTTCACCCTGCTTGATGCCACCTCATGTAGCCACACTATGGATTCCCCAATGACAATGGATTTAAATCACTATCTCTTATCTCCAACCAAACATTGTTATATGAAAACTGATAGGAAATATATACACAAACAAGTCTATATATATTCATTCATGTGTGTATGTATGGATATATTTATGCATGTATGCATGTTTGTAAGTATGTATATATATATATATATGTATTTAAAAATGTATGTATGTATCATGTGTTGAGGGTAAGGTACCTTCATAATGAAGGTAAGATAAAGCTTTTGGGCTATGGTAATAACAATGGCCAATAATTTTTTTTCACAACTTTCGACTATTGATTGGTCTTCATAGGTTTATAGTTGGTTAAAATACCAAAGGACATCTCTATTATTTTTAGATATTCAATTATTGCATGGTTGTATATTTTATAGAAACATATATATATATATATATATATATATATAAATAAAACTCACAGTAAGGCATATAGGCATGATTGAAACATAGGTAGAAGAAATAATTTACATCGATTCATTTAAATATTCATCCAACTACGGTGTGACTAAATTATATGTGGACAAAACCGATAATTTTTTTTGTTTTATGCACACAAAAATAAGTTACAAAAATATAATTTTCTTCCCTATAATATGTATAATAGTATATGGGGTTTTAAATAGGAAATTTTATTTTCCATTCACTATTAAATATACCTTTTCCAAAGAATATGTATATTGTAGTTTTAAAGAGAGAGTAGGAGAAGGAGAGTGCATCTCAGAATTTATGAATCGAAAGGAGTTTTCCTAAGGAGGAATGTTTTGAAAGTTTAGTGAAATTTAATTGTTTAATTAAGGTTAGGGGAAAATATTTTTCATATTATAATTCTATTTATGAAATATTTTTATTTTGAAATATTTATTTTATCAGAAAATGTTTTCAAAGTTATCATTATAAATTATAAAAACCCTATAGAAAGGGGATCCCAGAGTTCTGAATTATTATAAAATATATTCATTTAAATTGTTGGTTTGAAATGTTTTATCATAGGAAAATTTATTTTTAAAATTAAAATTAAACTAAAAAAATGGCCATTGATTTTAATTGATTTTAAGTAGTTAATTCATTTTAAACTTTTTATTTATAATTTTATATATAAGAAGATAATATTATTTTGTTAAAAATCATATTCAATTTTTTATAAGAGGATTTTATTTTAAAATAATTTTTGAAATAAAAGTATTTTTAAAATTATAATTTTAGGTGAAATAATTTTCAAAATAGATATTTTAATTTCTTCGTTCAAAATAGTCTTTTTTAGAAAAACCTCATTCAAATTAATAATTTTATGTAGTGTATTTTTGATTCAGTTACATTTTCATTTTATGTGAGAGGATCTTGTTAAAAAATAATATATTTTAATGTGTGATTTAGGAAGTTTAAAATCATAATTTTAGGTGGAAATATATTTTTATATATGTGATTTTATGTGTGTAATATTTTTAATAAAAAATGACACTTTTAGAAGTGATTTTACTGTCATGGATTCTATTTATGTTTTATTTACTATATGGGGATGCATTATTTTATTCTAATTATCATCCCATGTATTCTTGGATATCATTTGACTATCCAAAAATTTAATTTCATTACATTTATTTATAAAAAAATTTATACATTAGAATATATGTATATACACAAAAGTGTTTATATGAACATATATCCATGGATATTGTTTTGAAAATAAGTTTTTAATCAAAAAATATAGTGAAAAAAATAAAAAATAAAAATAGGAAAGCTATAAAATATTTTTAAACATTTATAAATTGGACTTTGTAAACATAAGTAGGGATGCTGAGTGAACCCAAACCTTTAGGTGATTTGTAACGTGTTGGTTCTAGAAGCCGTCTAGAGGCGCCCCGTACTCGGTTGGTCACATGGCCTCAAGAGTATTTCCCCGAATGCCAGAGGCTGCCGACTAGCAGTGAGGGCCTTGGGTGTGATAGTGGGGAATCTATGCCCTCATTGGTAGAGTAATACAGTGGACGTAAAACAGATAGTAATAGCAGAATTAGTAATAATACCATAAAATAGTAAACAGCAGAAGACTGGGAGTAATAAAAACTGAACACATATAAATATATATGATACATGATACATATGTATAGGAAAGTAGAAAAACAAGTCACAATGTTGGAATACAATACTAAACCAAAGTACAAAGAAAAGAAAGTAAATATATCCACAACATTGCAAGCCTCAGCTAGGTCCCATGCTCCCCAACTTCATAACAATCAAGTACCTGAAGTAGAAGGGACCTTTCTCTTATCTAAACCTATAGTAATATACTCTGTTTAGGCTGAATAGCATGACCCAAATAGGGTGTGAGACTAATCCCAGTACGCAACCACCAAAATATCCGTGCCTAACAGTCAGTGAAGATATATGGAAGATAGTAAACAAAATGAAGTAGTAAACATGGAAGTACACATAGTAACAAACCTACAAATTCAAATGCAGTCATTTTCATACATCAAGTAAGTAGCTAATAAAAAGAAGGTAACCTATTGGGAAGTACTCACAACCTAACCCCTATGGTTCAACCAAACAATACAAGCAACCCTATGGGAAGTACACACAGTCTATCCCCTATGGTTTAGATTTAGCAAAGAAACTCTGAGGAAGCACCCACCATCAACCCCCCTGTGGTCTCGTATCGGTAAATAATAGGTACTTTGAGAAAGTACTCAACTTCCAATTCCTACTATAGACATTCTCAAGGAAACTACAGACACTCTGAGGGAGCACTTATGTCCATCCCCCCTATTGTCTCGCAACGTAAAAGTAAACAGACACTCTGGAGAAGCCCTTAACATTAGTTCTTCATATGGTTTACTACACAAGGTTCCCATAGCCCTGTGTAAGTCAATCGTGCAAAACAATACATGGAATCCAAAGTAAAACCCAAAAACTACTTTTCTAAACAATCCACAACATATCATAGCATATGCGATAATAATCACTCCATCCTAACAATACTAGTCATGGGAAGCAAAGCATCCTATTAGGAAAGCTGGACTAAACGGTCAAAACAAGAAAACATGGGAAAAACCTCCAGAGAATGGAAAAATTAACCATATTCATAAAAAAACAACCTCTATCCAAAAAAATTCATAGAAGAAAAAAAGGGCTAAAAACCATAAACACTCAATACCCCGAACAAGGGTATTGGGAAATTTTTCACCTAAAATTCAAATACTATCCATGGAATGGAAAAAACCACCTAACTCGGTGTTTTCAGATATTTATACGTGAACCTCAAGACTTGAATCACCCTAGAATTCCATAGATCTATAAAAATGTGAATTTTTTTATCAAAGGATATCTCATGGGGGAGGGTAAATCTGGAAATGAGGTTCTAAAAGAAAGAAGAACTCACTGATGCGATTCCAATGCAATAGATAGAGTTAGGATTGGAGAACGGACAGTGAGTCGGGGGCTTGGAAAATATCCATGGCCGTACAAATGCTCCTGGACAAAATAGGTCAAGAAGAAGTGTGTTCTATCTACTAGGCATGACCCCAGTCTGTTTAATGAAAAAATGAAGGTACATGATGTGTTCTTTAAAAGTACACAACATGTACTTTACTTTTCAGGCCTCCACTTTTGGCGGTCTCAAGGTTACCACCTACGGCCTTGCACTCGGCTGTTACCCGACTAGTACACTGTCACCCGCAACAACTAAGTACATGATGTGTACTTAAAGGACATGGCGTGTACTCCTGAAATTTCTAGAAACTCCTCTTTTTATAAAAAACAACCAGAAAGCAAGATTCATACATGAAAAAGAAGATCTGGGTTCTTAAAAACTTCACCCATTAATGAAATTCGACCCTGAATGTCCCTAGCGAGGTGGCATAGAAGAAGAAACATCGAATATCTCCATCCACTGTGATCGCACATCGGCCTCCCTTTCCCATGTTTTGTCCTGTACCCACCCGTACTACCATAGAACTCCTTCTAGAGGAATATACCAGATGCGGAGAACTTTCGCACTTCGATCAACAATCCAAATAGGATGCTCCTTGAAGTATGCTTCCAATTCTAACTCAACCTCCTTCAGTTAGAAAACTTGAGACGAGTCTGAGAAGTAATGTCAAAGCTAAGAAATGTGGAGGAAATCATGCATATCCCGGTACCTATGAGGTAATTGAAACCTATAGGCAACCAGCCCGACTCTCTCCAAAACCTCGAATAGTCCTACGTACCTCGAAAAAAGATTTCCAAGTCTTTTAATCCTCTTGTGTCCCAACCTCGGTGTGACACGAAGAAAAACCTAATCCCTGACCTCGAACTCTAGAGTTCATCTCCATTGACCAGTATAAGACTTCTATCTTTACTGTGTAATATCCATCTTCTTCCGAATAAACTCTATCTACTATGTGGTCTCCTAGGCAAGACAAGGTACCAACATAGCTACCTCTCCTGCCTCCATCCAACATAGGGGTGATCGACATGGCCTACCTTACAAAGCCTTATAAGGTTCCAGCTGAATATTTTCTTGAAAAATATTATTGTAGGAAAACTCTATAAGAGGTTTGTTTTTCTCCCAAGAACCTCCAAAATCTAGGATGCATGCCTGAAGCATTTCCTCAAGAACCTGAATCGTACGCTCAAACGGGCCATCTTTCTATGGATGGTAAGCTGTACTCAGAAGTACCTGTGTACCCAAATCCCTATGAATTCCCTGCCAGACCTGAGAAGTAAAATGGTCATCCATGTATGAAACAATGGAGCATGAAACCCCATGTAAACGTACAATATCTCAGATGTACAACCTCCGAATATCATCAACATTGAAAGTATCCTTGATCGGAAATAAGTGAGTAACCTTCGTGGGTCTGTCAATGAAAACCCATACTGTATCATTCCCTTGATTTGACCTCGATAAACCTATCCTGAAGTCCATCACGACATCATTCCACTTCCACTCGAGAATGGGTAACTAATATAGAAGCCTGGCTGGTCGCTGTGCTCACCTTCACCTACTGACAGGTGGAACACCTCATGAAAAAACCAGCAACATCTCACTTTATACTTGGCCACCAATACTGATGGTGTAGATCACAATACATATTCGTGACACCTAGTTGAAGTTCCCAAACTGAGGAATGAAATTCTCATATCAGCTCCTCGTGTAATTCTACTGGCACCCACACACGCCCATGAAAATAAAAGATCTCATCCTTGCCTATTGTCCATCCAGGAATAGGGTCCTCTCCTGAAATACTCTCCTGTAGGACCAGGACTTCTGAATCTGATAGCTGCCTAATTCAAACTCGATTAAGAAGAGTAGAGGTAGTAGCTATAAAAGATAGAAATGTCTTCCCCTATCTGTCATGCACCTCCAAATGAATCTTAGAGAACATATCCATAAGCCACAACTCACTCCTAGCCTCCTGAACTGCCTATATCGGAGTTATCCTGCTCAATGCATTAGCCACTATGTTTCCCTTCCCAAGCGTGTAGGTAAGCTCAAAGTCAAAGGACTGAAGGTACTTAACACACCTTCACTTTCTCAAATTCGGGACATGTTGAGTGAAGATATACTTGATACATTTGTGGTTGGTGAAAAGCAAAAAATTCTCTCCCAACAGGTAGTGTCTCCAATAGTGTAAAGCATGAACAACTTCAGCCAACTCAAGATCGTGTGTCTGGTAGTTCCTCTCATGTGGCCTCAACTACTGCGACCCGTATCCAACAACACCTCCCCCCTACATAAGCACAACTCCCAGCCCGATACCTGATGCATCACAATACACAGTATAGCTCTTGACCAGATCTAAAAAAACTAGTATCAATACTGAATTCAACCTCCCTTTCAGCTCCTAAAAGGCTGAATCGCAAGAATCTGACCACAAGTACTTTTCACCCTTCTTAGTCAGGCCCTTCATTGGCACTAATAAGCGTTAAAAGTCCTGTATAAAACGTCTGTAGTAACTAGATATCCCTATAAAACTCCGTACCTAAAGACATTATTCATCTTCTCCCAAGAAACTACTACTCTCACCCTCTCTGGGTATACTGATACTCCGGTCTCTGAGATAAGATGACCCAAGAAGTTAATCTAGTCCATCCAAAAGTGGAATTTTGAGAGCTTAGAATATAACTGATTCTCTCTCAGTGTACTCATAATTTTCTCAAGATGGGTAGAATGGACGTGTCGAGTGTGCGAGTATACCAAGATATCATCGATGAAGACTACCACAAAGAATCCAAGTATGGATGGAACAATCAGTCCATCAACAACATGAAAGCTGCAGACACATTCGTGAGACCGAACGACATAACCACATACTCATATAGACTATACCATCTCCGAAAGGCTCTAAAGAGGTACATATGATGGTCTAACACACAACTGATGGTAACCAGAACTCAAGTCAATATTCAAGAACACCCGGGATCCTTGAAGTTGATCAAAGAGACCATAAATCCTCAGAAAGGGATATCAGTTCTTGACCGTCAACTGGTTCAACTTTATATAATCTACATAAAGTCTAAGGGTACCTTCTTCCTTCATCACAAACAAGGAAGGAAAACCCCAAGGAGAAGTACTGGGTCATATTAAACCCTTTGTCTGCAAATCCTGTAACTTCTTTTTGAGCTCCTGCAACTCGGGTGTAGCAATCCTATAAGGAGGAATAGACACTGGTGCCACTCCTGGAACATGATCAATAGAAAATTCCACCTCTCAATCTGGAGGAAAATATGAAAATTCATCTAGAAATACATCCCTGAAACGATCCACCCCTGGAGGAAAGTCCATCTATGAAGTCCCATGGTCATCCAGATATAGACTAGCTATCTGGGCTGTAACTCCTCCCAACCCATGATGCTCAGGTCTCGCTCTACTTGCCCAAACATCCCATTATCCTTTATAAAGAAATGATCTTCCCTCTAGTGATGTGAAACTCACCCTACGATGATCGAAATAAATAACTTACTAGAAGGGAACTAACCAGTCCATTCTGAGAATGACATCATAAACTATCATCTACAGGACATAGAGGTCCCAAAAGAAGTGAAACCCACCAACCTATAGAGGGAACTCATTGAACTGATATACACTAACCGTTCTAGTCCCCAATGAAGTGTCTAATGTTATGATTTTAACAGAAGAAAATATACAGAGCCCAAGGCTCTCCAAAACAGTGACAAATATAAAGCTATGATAAGAACTTGTATTGAAAAGAGAAGAAGATAAAACTAAAGCAATTAGGATCTTACCTAGAACTGTAGAGGGTCTGGGATCCTCCTTCTGTTGGGTCTGCTCCACTGCAAAAGTTTGACCTCCACCGCAGACCTATGACCCTTACTGACCACCCTGTGCTGATCCACCCTATTGTCACTGAAATTCTGGAGACTGGCTACCACATTCATGACCTCCACCTCATCATGAACGGTCGAAATAGATCCTGTTCTCTAACTGATGAGAAACTGGTGGTGTTGCTTCTGAACAAGGAGTCATAGAAGAACCCCTGTCACTAGCTGTCGGTGAGAAAAAATAACAAAAATGTTGAAGATGACCCATCTTGCTGCATGATTAGCACTCCACTAGGTCTCTTGGGAAATGTGTCCTCATATGCCCACTCTTCCCACACTGGTAGCATACCACCTGGATACAAGAAGATATCTCTCGTGTCATTGGATCTCCACACATAGACTCTTTGTGGCACTTCCTGCTATTAGTAAGAGGTATAACAACTCTGGATGTTGAGCCACCCTGGCTCACCACTCTAGAATCCCTCATATTGCGCTTCGTGATTTGTGCCTGGTTGACTATAGAAGTGATGGAAGTCAACCTGAAGATGTTATACTGAGACCAGATGTCGTTCCTGAGACCATCCTCGAACTAATTTTCTAGAAATTACTCATCACCTTCTGGAATAGGCGTGATTCACTGTTGGTCTATAAATCCAAGAGAATACTCCATAATTGAAAGAGTACCCTACTCTAGACTCATGAATTCTCAGGATCAATCATCCCTCAATGTCTCAAGGTAGAAGTAGTCATAGAAGGAAAGTTGGAACTCATCCCATGCCATAACCTGTTGGCATATCTCCTATGAGATCACATCCCACCATCTCTTGGTAGAATCATGAAGCATATACATAGATAGCTTCAACCTCCTCACTGGAGGCATCTCTAGATGCTTAAAGATAGAAATCGTGGATTCTAACCATGAATCTGGAGTCTGAGGTCCTCCTTCCCTTATGAAGGTGGGAGGATGCTGCTGCTGGAAAACATGCGTCAACTCTACCATAGAAGGGGCAGGATGCAGTACTCCTCGGAAGGTCTGCATAAACCTCATAAAGCCCTCTTGGAACTGTGAATCATCACCTTTCTCTGAAATGAAGGTTGGTGCCAAGATTGGCACAACTGGAGGATCTACTAGTAGTCCATGATTAGCCATATCCAGTGTTTGATCACTACCCTATAACTGGAATAAAACCAGAGGACATCTCGATGGCATGAATCTGCAAGGTCAAGCACACACATTTGATCAAGATTAAAAGTGACTGAAACATATATGTTTAAGAAGGGAACAAGAGAAATAAAGAATTCATGTTTTTCAAAACATGGATAAATGATGTGTATAATGCCTAAATGGAATGTTCCCTTAAGCCTTCACATGGGCATGTTATTTTTCCAACCCAGGTCGTGTAACACCCACACGACGTGTTGTCCTCACACATGGCGTATACCTAAATCCTCTTTCCCTGCCCGAGTTCTTCTACACGGCCAAGACACATGGTTCTCATAGAACAAAACTACATGGTGTGTTAGTGCCAGATAGGGATTCTATTATACGAACATCAAAGACCCATGTTGTTCGTCACATGGCCGGTTACACGACCCACTCTACACGACACGTTCCAGATGGACACGACATGTACTAGAAAGATTTTAACTGCCCGTATTGCTAGTCATAGGGGTGAACACACAACTTACTATACAATACATGTTTATCCCAGACATAGCATGTACAAGAAGGTTTCCACCATCCCATTTTGTTCGTTACATGGTCGGGTACATAGGGTACACTACATGGCATGTTCAATCTTGACACAACGTGTATAACTTAAGTTTTATCCATCCGTGTCATTAGTCACATTGGTGGAAACATGGTCTTCACAACATGGTGTGTACATTAGGAACACGACATGCTCCACCAAAGATTTCCCAACCCCATGTGTCTACCCACACAACCAGTGACACAGTTAGATACTACACTGCGTGTACATATAACACACAACGTGTACTTAAGAAAAATAGTTCTTTCTCGAACATAAGGACACATGGAATGTATTTTTCATTACACACCATACATTCTGGGTTCATCTGAATAGTAAGACTCAGAAAATACTCTGGAACCCATAAAAACATTGAAACGAACATCCATACTCTCCACGAATCAAAGCTTGGAATCTTATACATGTTATATATAAACATAATAGAGAAATGATCCACCAAATTCTGGTCGATGAGGGACCAAAACACCTCAAGAACCAAAATTGGGCTTCCATTAAAACAAAACCTTACACAAACCAATACCTTATAAAAAAGAAGGTATTTTATCAAGGCATCTATCATAATTGTATGCATATCTAGCACAACATCTATCACAACAACATGCAATCACTAATGCACCCTAAATAGCATGGCAAGAATGTATGAAATGTGATCTCTAGGAAGTTACTATATGATGCATAAGATGACATAACCTCATCTCATTGGGTTTCAATAGAAATATAACCTCAATAACATCAACGATAATAACACAATACATGTGAATCACCTAATGGTGAAATCAAATCAACTGTAAAATTGAAAAACCTGAAAAATTGAAATAACCGAGGTAAATTAGATTTTCTCTATACCTGGGTTAGCTTCTCCCAGGCACAACTTATTACCAACTACCTATCCATTCCTATCCTTGGCTATAGGATCCAAATAGTAAGTCAAGAAGAAAATAATTCCTTTGATACCACTTTGTAACAACCCGGTTCCAGAAGCCGACCAGAGGCGCCCCGTAACCGGTTTGTCACATGGCCTCAAGTACATTTACACAAACGTCAGAGGATTCCAAATAGTATCAAGTGCCTTAGGTGTGATATTGGGGATACTATTCCCTCATTGGTAGAGTAACACAGTAGAAGTAAAACAGATAGTAATAGCAAAAATAGTAATAATACCATAAAACAGTAAATAATAGAAGACTGTGAGTAATAACAACTGAGCACATATAAATATATATGATTCATGATACATATGTATAGTAGAGAAGCCACAATACTAAACCAAAGTACAAAAAAAATCAAGTAAACAACTACACCACATCGCAAGCCTAGGATTAGTCCCATGCTCCCCAGTTCCACAACAATCAAGTACCTAAAGTAGAAGGGCGCTTTCCCTTATATATACCTGCAACAATATAATCTATTTGGGACCAAAAGCATGACCCAAACATGGTGTGAGACTAATCCCATAAGGCAACCACCCAAATATATATGCCTAATAGTTAGTGAATATATATGGCATACATTAAACGAAATGAAGTAGTAAACAAGGAAGTACATATAGTAAAAATCATACAAATTCAAATGCATTCATTTTCATACATCAAGTAAAGAGCTAATCAAAAGTAGGTAACCCTTTGGGAAGTACTCATAGACTAACCTCTATGGTTCAACCAAAAACACAATAAAACCTCTAGGATGTACTCACAGTCTAACCCCTCTGGTTCAAGTTTTGAAACGACACTTTGAGGAATCACTCACTGTCAATTCACCATGTGATCTCATATCGGTAACTAATATGAACTATGAGGAAGCACTCAACTTCCAATTCCACCAGTGGCTCGTATCAAGGAAACTATATAAAATCTTAGGGAGAACTTATATCCATCCCCCCTAAGGTCTCATAATGTAAAAGTAAACAGACACTCTGGAGAAACCCTCAACGTTAATTCTCCCTATGGTCTACTACACCAGGTTCCCACAACCTTGTGTAAGTCAATTGAGCATAAAGATACATGGAATCCAATGTAAAACTCATGAACTACTTGGATAAACAATCCACATCATATCATAGAATGTCATATAATAATCACTCCATCCTAACAATACTAGGCATGGGAAGCAAAGCGGCCTATTAGGCAAGCTAGAGCAAATGATAAAAATAATAAAACATGGGAAAAACCACCATAGAATGGAAAAATTAACCCTATTAATAAAAATACAACCTCTATCCAAACAAACCAGACATAGAAGAAAAAATAGGGCTAAAAACCATAAACACGCAGTACCCCAAACAAGGGTATTGGGAACTTTTGTACATAAAATTCAAAGACTATCTACAGAAAGGAAGAAACCACCTACCTTGGAATCGTGAGATCTATATACGTGAACATTAGGCTTTGAATTTCCGTAGAACACCGTAGATTTACAAAAATGATAAAATTATTCAACCGAGGATATCTTGTGGAGGAGGAGAAATTATGAATTGAGGTTCTAGAAGAAGGAAGAACTCACTGATGCGATTCCAACACAACCGATAGAGTTAATATTAGATAACATACGATGATTCTAGGGATCGGCGAATATCCACGACTGTACATACGATCCTAGATGAAATCTATCGAGAAAAAGTTCATTCTGTCTGTCAGACACAACCCTGGTCAATTTAATAAAAAAAGAAAGTATATGACGTGTTGTTTAAAAGTATATGGAGTGTACTTGCCTTTTCCGGTCTCTGCTTTTGGCGGTCTCTAGGTCACCACACATGGCCATGTACTCGGACATTACTCAGCTAGTACATGGTCATCCATGGAAACTGAGTACATTACATGTACTTAAAGGACACAGTGTGTACTCCTGAAATTTCTAGAAAAACCTTTTTTCTCAAAATAACCATAAAGCAAGATTCAAACCTAAAAACAAGATCCCGGTTCTTACATGCTTTATCCCCCAAGTGATGGGGATTCCCTATTCATCCTTTAACATTCTAGGTTTCCTCATGGGTTTTTAAGCTTGTAAAGAGTTTTATGAACAATAAATGGATTGTTTTTATATGAAATTATTTTTAAGCATTTTAATTTTTAGTATTGTTTTATTTGTAATATATTTCATTGTTTTGTTAAATTATGTATTTTTATGAAATTTAGTTTCTGTATTTTAAATTTATTAAAAATTATTTTTTAAAAATTTAATTTCTTTTGAAAAAAACTATAGATTATTAATGGAAAATTAAATGTTATGTTTAAATAATTTTTAATTTAAATCAATGTTTTCATTTTTTTAATAAATGTTTTCACAGAATGTTTTCTAGTGTTTTTGGAAAAAAATATATTTTAATGTAAAACCCCTTACTGTGCCGTTACTCACTCTATTTTTTGAAATAGTTTTCACCAAAATTTTAAATGGGTAGAAGTTACCCAAGATACAGGTCTTTAATATGTGGATATAGTTGGGGTATAACGAAATCAGAATTATAGTGTTTGTGTTTAAAAATAAATGAGTTATATAGTTTTTGTTTTAATTTTTATAATCCTATAATTATTTAGATTTAAAGATCCATTGAAATGTTAAACTATATATATTTCACTAGCATTATTTTTTTTAAAAGGGATAAAAATAATCAATGTTTCTATCCCCAGACTTAGGAGTTTTAGTTTTTAGAGTTTCATTTTTTGTTTGAAAAACATTTATCTAATTTTATATTCAACTTGGAAAATTTTAATAAGTTGTATAAATATATTAATCAATCCCTATGATCTAATTGAATATGTTATAATTATGGTAAATCAAATTTTCAATCAATCTACTTTATTCATATGAGTTTAAATTTTTCTACTAAATGTCAATGTTGATGTCCCTAATTTATTTTTTTCCCTAAAATTAATTTCATTCTTCTAGATTTCATAAATATTTTATTTATAAAGATCTTGTAGCTATTAAAAATAAAAAATTTATATGTATTTGTGTTCCTAATGTTTTATTTAATGAAAAAACAAGACTCATATATATTTGAGTACTAAGAACATAGAGTTACTAATTTTAGGAAAAGTGGCCGAGTAATAATTGCTATAATAAGTGGTACATGAAAAATGGGTTTTCTTGAAAAATGACTTGTAATACGTCTAGATTACAGAAATTGAAAAATTTGAATGGTGGATGAGTCACATTTAGAGACAAAAAATAAAGAAAAATCATCAGAATAAAATATGTATTATTCATAATAAAAATATTAGTTTCAAATTTTTTTATATGTTCTACAAATTAAGAAAAACATTATTAGAATTAATCAGCTATTCTATGAGTGTTATCTTATAAATTCTGAAATGTTAAATATGTTGTTCAATGTTTGGAATGTGAATTCATTATGTCTATTGATATATAAGATAATGTATACACAGTATATCTATAAGACTATAGACACTGGAACTTACCATGTTTAATTGTAATTGAATATTTATCTTGGAGTTTGTATAAAAGGTAATTTCATTGAAATCTTTGTAAATTAGTGAAAATATAATGGAAATTTCATTTTAGGGATCTACCAAAATATAATTTTAACTCTTAAAGAGTTTGTGATACTTATCAATTTGGTAAGTATCATAAGTCTTGTTTTAAACCTATTAGTAATGTATCAATTTACAGAGATTTAAATTTATTCCTCATGGATTTATATGGTCTTACACAAACTAGAATCATTGGGGGAAAGCACTATATGTACATATAAGTTAATTATTTAATTATATTTGCTTATAACAACATGATCAAATGTATATTTAACATTTTATTCTACTTCAAAGGATTTATTATTTCTATTAAAAATGATAAAAACATATATATGATTAATTTTTGAAGTGTTCATGGTGGATAATTTATAAATTAGATTTTAGAACCTTTCTTTAGTAAGAATGACAGTACTCATAATTTTTAATCACCTTGAACAACTTAAAAAATGTTTATTTGATTTAATAAATATAAATATTTAGGAAGTTACATGAAATTTATTGAGTGATTATTATATTGATATTATTTTTTAGGATAAAACCATAAGTAATTATTCCTATAATAAAAATCACATTATACTTCATATTTTTCATAATAAAACTCATTCTGAGTTTTGGACTAGAAGAAAAATAAAATTTATTTACTTTAAAATTTTTGGCTGTAATGTGTGTTGGTACCAAACATGTATTAGAAGTATAAAATAGAAAAAAATGTAAAATATTTATGATGTGATGGGTTTTTTGATGTGATAACTTGTGAAAACACAACTAAATAACCACTAGAAGATCCCATGAGAATTAAATTATGCATGAAAAATAAAAATATAAACAATAACTTGTTTTATTTGGTCTAATAAACGTCGTCTCCCTTCCTGAGAATGTTTTGATAAGGAACCAAAGTTGGATACCTAATAATCATCTACACACACTCAAAAATATTTTTTGATCATTAATCAATGTACTCTGTGATTTACCATGTAGAGACAAAGGAATTTTTATGTTAATATGATTGTAGTAATAACATCTCTCCAATTTGAGAGATGATTGGGGTCCTAGAAAATCAGTCATCTATTTAGAACATGAGACAAAAGGGAGAGTGCGAATCAAATTTGAGGGGATGAATAGTCCATCAAATTCAGGATTATTATGGATTTTAAATATTGGTTTAAAATTATTAAAATTTTACAAAATCCTTTTAATTTGTTAAGACTTCTAAAGACACCCAAAAAAAATTTCATAACCACAAAACATGTAAAAATGACCATAAGTATTCTATAAAAAATATGTAACATTAAGACTATATTACATGATAAAATATAATACATTAACTTAAATCTACACGCCCCTAAAATATTAAACAAACCATGAAAAATTATATTCATTTGTTAAATATTTATCATGTAGTCACTTAATAAATTGTGAATACAAAGTGTAAATAAACTCAAACCCACTTATTCTAAACACTAATAATTATTAATTTATTTTCTTCCTTACGATCAATTAAAATCAAAATAATACTGACACCCACTGTGGATCCAAGAATATCCTAAACTCCAATTCATTATAATTGAACAATCTTATAAAAATGATTTGTGTGTGACTCTCTAGTACCTTTTTAAAATAGTATGGAGTAATACCACCATACTAAGAGTGGAGTATACAATCCCATAAAGACCCTTAGGGAGAAAAGGTTTATTCATAGTAATGAAAACCTCCTATAAACACATGATATATAATATAATATCTTTATCCTATGATATCTCATAAAATAGGATGCACACTTTGTTTCATCAGCCTTTCATCCCTTTTTTATGAACTTTCTAGATGTAATTACAACATTAAACCATTTTCATAGATTTAGTAAAGGTACCTACCATCCTGGTTAACTGGGATCGAGATATCTATTCTTTATATAAGTTATAAATCCTTTATCGATCATCCAATCAATTCCATACCACCACTGATGTAGCAAACAGAAGCTACATCAACATGATATAAATGTAATGGTTTTTATCTTAAATCAAAGTATGTGATCAAATGATACACATTGATAATAATCTCAAATATAAATATAAATACACATTATCATATATAGAAACAACATATGACACCCAAAACATGTGATTTTCCTATTAGTGGTTCAGTCTTCATAATATTTTATAATCTCGATTAAAAAGTGAGAAATTAATGAGAAGAATTCTTAATGAATGCGAGCCCCCAACATCTGATATTCATATATCATCTGTGCCTCATTTTAATGTTTTATCTAGACCCTAGGAAATATTTCTTAAGATTAAATTTATAGCATCTCTATGTTATCATTATAACTAGGAAATTCTATAACCTTTTTGATATGACAAATAATTTACGGAAATTACTATAGAAATAGTGAACATAGAATAAAAAAACTATTATGGCAAGAAAACATCATTCATAACTCTTTGTATACATGATATTATAATTATATGTACACTACAAGTTGGTTCAATGACACCCACTTTAACAATACTCCCACTTGAACTGGATCCAACTTTCCAATGATCAAACTGTTAGATCTCTAATGATATGAACATGCTTATGCTGAGTTATGAATTTATTCAGTGGGCCTTACATTATTTCTTACATGGAAAATCTTCTTTATTTTGACATCAATTTCTTTAATGAATCAACTCAACATATTATATCCCTATGTATATCCATTTTTTCCAATATCCAAAATTAAAATCTCGGATGGTATGATTTTTATAATATATCATAATTTATATTATGATTATACATTACATACAAAGTGAAATTCCACAAACTTGACCATACTATTATATATTTTACACAACTTCTTCAACTACATAAAAATATGTGACATACTTGGAATTTGTAGATATTTATACCAAATTATTTATTGAGCTAATCTTTCCCATCATGTTATCTATAACTACAATATTAGATCAATACATCTATATAATGAATAGTTTATGTCCCCTGGTCACTAGTGTCCCATTATCCCTATGTAAAAGGTGCATATTCCTTGTAAATTCTCAGGTATTATTAGATTTCTATGACAACTTCCCACATGATTATTCTAGATTTATTTAATATTAGACCACCATAATGTATGTGTTTGCAATATCATATCTTGTATATATCATGGACTATATGAAAGATCCATACTTGATTTTTATGGAATTATACTCACTATTATAAGATTCTATGTCTCATACAAGTATTCTAGGATAGACTTATTCAATGTGACATAGGAACTTGATCCCACATGAATTGTTTCAACATTTATTTTAAAATACCTTTTAGCTTATATACCATCACTTTGTTTAAAAAACCTTAGTCACACCTTATCAGATACTATTTTTTAAAACTTAGGTTGATACATTAATTCAATATTTGTACAGATTATTTCAGACCAATCTTAACTTAATATAAGACTAATCTTTTTTTATATATTATCAAGATGTTTTACTTGGAAAACTATGGTTCTCCCACTAAACTCTTATAGAAAACTAAATATTTTTTTCAAATGAATATTATATGATCATGATGCTTACATTAATCTATAAATGGACATATACATGTTTCATTACATATTGGGAGTATTTGGTGCACCATCCTTTTGTGTAGGCATCTTATAAACACCATCCAATAAAGATGTTATTGACTTCAAATGCCCAATATTATTTTTATAGAAAGTTTCTATGACAAGAATAAATATGATGGATTTAAGAATGAAGACTTGGTATAATCAATCAAACCTTATCAATACAGTGATTTTACCACCGATTTATAGTTTCTATTTTATACCTACAAATAAATTTACATCAATTAAAAAAATCACCAAAATGATAAAGTAATTTTGGTATATGGAATCCATTTCTATGAATTCATATAATATTTTCAATCATTGGTCATTTAAATTTACTTCTTCCTCACATAATGAAGATTCATTATTTTCGTTGAATAATATATTATATTTACATAGTGATCATAAAACCATCTCACTTAATTTTTATCCTTCCTACAAAAAATGTTTCACTAGAATATTCACCTTGCATGACCCATTTTGAAACATTTTATCATGAAAAATAATTGTGAATATTTATCCATATATTAATCCAATACAATATTTTTCCAACTATCTAAAAAATAGTTGTTCACCCACTTATAGAAATATTCTTTCATTTTACTATAAATATTCTATCAAAGTGATGTATGTAATATCATTTGGAATAATTAGGATAATTTAAAATGATGTAATTTGTGTTTTTATCAACACAAGTTTGTTTATTGACTTGGACATAAAAAAACATTTCTTTCTAAACATATATATTTGTGGTATAATTGATTTATTTCATATTATAACTCATACGATATCTATTTTTAAAAATATTTAGCATATGGTTATGAGTTAACACAATAGTTTTGAATCATATCATGAAAGGATAATGGAAGAAATTTCATGCCATATACATATCGTCATTAATCCTCCATTATCTAACATATTGGCTCTAATGTGTAAAAGTAAATGTGAGTTTACAAATTAATACAAATTCTTATTACTAAGTATTACATTATATTCAACATTTATTTATGACATTTCAAGTACTATTGAACAATTAATTATGTATAAAACACAACAAACTACATTCATTATAGAAGGAATAATGTTTAATTTTTTATTAAATAACACTAAGAAAAATGTACTGGTAAATCTCAATATACAATTATAGTTACATAAGAATAAATCTACTGGGCAAGATTGATTTATCTTCTTCCCACCATTGATGTAGAAATTACCCTTTCTCAGCTGCTTAGTGAACATACCTTGACTTCTATGAATGGTTATAAACTATATTGGTTACCATATTTAAATAAAACTTTGTGATATACATACTGTATTTATGACCCAAGAAGTATAACATAATTATTTATATTAATTTATTAATTTTACTAAATTACAAGAGATAGATCTATTCATTAATTCATTATTATGGTTCATTGTGGGAATTTTATTACCACATTAAAATAAAATATTTTTCAATTCAATGCACAACATATTTATCATTGGTTTTGTAGAAATATTTTGGAAAGGTTACATTAGAGTGACACTTTCCATTTTCCAATTTATTTTAAATTCATTTTTTTCACCATTATAAATAAAGATTTATGTTTTAGTAAGTTCTAAGAAACATGGTGTACCTTAATGAAATGATGTTGAAGTGATTATTTGATACCATTAATTTTATAATTCATAATGAATATAATGAAGCAGAGAGGAAAGAATAAAATAATGAATTTTATTTAGTTAACTTGAATCAATATTAATCCATAATTTAATATAAAATTATTCAGTTCATTTATTTATTTTATTAATTTATCCTCACAAAATTCTCAGAGATGTGAAAACATTGTATAACATTCATTTCCTTAGCTAGCTTATGCAACTTACAAGACATTGATGATTTCAATGTGATGTAAATATGATATATGTCATCCATGAATCTAATTTAAGATTTTTTCACCCACACTTTCTTATTGATGGTTCTTAATAGGGATTTTGGACTCTGTCCTATAAAATTTTCATTTATCTTATTGTACTTTGCACAAGATCCTATATTAATCTAATAAATTAGAGCTAGTTAGGATATATTTAGTATCTATTATTGATCACATGTTTTTTTGGTATTACATTCCATTTTTATATTAAATAAAACTGTATCGGAATAGAACTTTTATCTTGGTTATCAATTATTATCATTATAGTTTTTTAATAATTAAATGTATCTCATTATTTCATCAAATCCTAGTAGCCCTCAACTACTAGATTCATAATACTCATTCATCAGAGTATTCTAGTGGATAATATCCTTAGATTCTATCATCATAGTAAAATTTATGGCTATTCCACTACTCATAGAGTCTAATGGTAGGATTTTCGTAGGCCAATAATATTAATTCATTACTCCTCGATCTATTGAGTGAAGACCGATATCCCACAAAGAAAACTTTATTTTACTCAACTATTTGCCTCTGAATTTTCACAAAGTTAGCTATGAATATTTTTTATTCTTTTTTTTGTTAATTCACCCCAAAAGGTTTTTAGGACACCCAAAAAGGTTTAAGAAACCTTAATTAGGGAAGAAAATCACATTGCACTTTGATTTTTCTAAAAAAAAGTGATGTAAGGAATTAATGGATTAATATTTTCTTTGTGGGATTCTATTTTTTATCAATGAATAAAATATTTTTATAATTTCACTTTATTATTATATGTTAATTCACTCACAACCAAACCATGCTTTAAATAGAGAACATTCACTAGACATGATCATTTTTATCTAAGGATGCTTGTTTGTTATCCTATGTGATCACACATATAAATACACACACAAAAATAATAATCCATACATTAATAAATAAAAATAAAATACATGATCATGGAATCATTATAATGGTTGATCCATTGAGTGAGTATTGGTTTAACCTAATTCCTAGGGGTGCTCCTTGAGTCAAATCATGCTGCATCCAACTCAAGTTTCAATGGTTACCCCATATAATGCATTGATGTATCATCTATTGTGTTTCTATGTCTTAACATAAACAACATATGGAATCATCTTCTTGATTTTATCATATAACTTTAACATAAATGAGGGGTTCTTTGGAGTTTGGGATAAAGATGAATAAATTTTCATAGACACACATGGCCTAATATAAATAATGTGAATGATAGATGATTCAAATACCATTATTTATTAAATAATTATTAAAAGAAAATTATTTTTATAAATAAATAAAATCTAGACATGCATTGGTTAGTATAAGTTCGATGACTGGTTGGTTGTCATTAAACATCCATAAATAAAATAAATTTTCACAGACTCTACTACATGGTATTTTTTCTTGAAAATCTAATTAATTTTAATTCAAAAATTTTTATCTAATGATACCAATGATATTTTTTTTATAAAATATAAATATTTTAATGATTTATTTTATTTTTATATTTTTTGTGTTTTTTAAGGTATTTTGAAACCCTATAGAGGGGTTTTGGGTAGTGGGGGGACCTAGATAGGGTTGGTGTGATAAAAAAATCCCAACCTAGCTCACCGACGGTTAGGACAACCCAACTAAGTAATCGAGTTAGTAGACATGGGACAACCCTAGTGCGGCTGAATGCGGGTTCGAAGATGGTGGGAGGGGGTAGGTGCCACCACATTTTATCAGTTTTTTTGAAATATCCCTTGTGCCACAAGTGGAATATGGCTATCAACCACTGCCCCTAGTCAGGGGGTCGGGGGTGGCGGATTGAAGCCACCGATGGATGGTTGTATCCCATAAAAATTCACTTTTTTTTTCATGTTTTCATATTTTCCATGATTACAAGGTATATATTTGATTTTTTTATTCTAACTACACCCATTGATGCTGTCTCCAGCAACAACCCATCTTTGAATATCTGTTAGTTTTGGTGAGTCATGGCTATGACACTACCTTACCCATATACTGTACTTATATATATGTATATATATTCTTGTATATTTATTTTGATATGTTTAAATCGTTTAATAACACAAAATTATGATTTTGGTCTTCAGATGGTCATTTCTCATCCATCAAATGACGGATCAAAGCATCATTCCTGGCATTGGGGCCATCGTGAATCCCTCTACACTAAATAATTCAATAATAATTTTTATTGGACTTATTTATATACATAGTTTCTATTATAAAAATTTTTGTCGCTGGAATCCCAACAGAATCACAAAATAGAGGGAGTATTAAAAATATTATATTGTAATTGATGTGATGATGTCATTTCCAATATAATAAAAACTAGAAAAAAAAATTACAACCCCATGTGAATTAAATTAATCTTGAATAATCAAAATTGAAACCATACCATGTTTTATTTTGATCAAGCATTTATTCACTCACCACTAAAGATTTTTTTAAATGAATTGGATCTATATCCCTCTAAATCAATCAAAAATAATAATAAAGTTCACTTTATCATCGTTATTCATACTCTGGGTGTTATCACAATGAAATAAATGACTTTTGACATTAAAATGATCCCTACAACACCATCTTATCGATCCGAGTGGTTATTCTTGGATCAGGGTGACTCAAATTCTTTCTTATCTCTTTTGATTAGGATTAATAAGGCTGAGTACTGATCAAATTTATGGTAAGTAATTTTCCCTTTAATTTGGGATAACTTTTCACTTTATATCTAGTGTTAAACTTATTTTAATTTCTATATAATCCATTTAATAAGTTAACAAATTTGAAACCACCCAAAATAACACTTATATCCTTATATATATGTAACAGTGGTCATACCTATTTTATCACTTACTTAAAAAATTATAACCATGTTATTTGATAAAATTCAAAACATTCACTTTACTAGTGTCTCACATAAAATATTAAATTCATTCTAAAACATTAATATTAATGTATTAATTATTTATCATATATTCACTTAATATCTTCAAAATACCATAAGTAAATATTTCCATACCCTATCATTCTACACTCATATAATACCAAAATTCTTTATTTTTTTATGATCTATTAAACTTTATCATGTCCCATCCCCCCATAATGGAGCTAAAAATATCATAAAATCTAATAAAATTGGAAAAGATTCTAAAAATACTTTGTATGTGGACCTCTATGACCTTATTTTAATAACAATATGTAATAATCACATACTAAGAGAGATTTAGAGAAAACCATCAAGGAACCTAAGGAGATATGGTTTAGTTATAAGAACACCCTCCTCCTATAAACACTTGTTGTGTAATATAAACTCATTATACCATGATATCTTATAAAGCATGATGTAAAATTTTTCCAATAATTCTCTCATGATTTGTAATTTTATGAAGTTACTCTATGGAATTTCAATATTCAACCGTGGTCATATATTTAGTAAAGGTAATACCATCTTGGTAATTAAGGCCAATTATATCTCTACATTTCAGATGTGGAAAACCCTATAATGACCCAACATTAAACAATTGATAAAATTAAATCTTTATAAAATCATTTACTTTATTTCATTTCAATGATATTTATAGGTTTAGGGATTGAGATAATTTGTTCAATTATCATACATAATAAACCTATATTCTACAAATAGGACACTTCTATTTAGTATCCATTTTCCCACAATATTATTTTTTAAAAATAAAAACTTTTTCTTTTTATGAAAAACATCAGGACTTTTAACTTGAGATCAATTTTTTCCCTACACATCCATTTTTTTTCAAAACATGGTATAAGAACAAAAAAATCATTAAGGGATATGTAAATAATGAAATATAATTATTGGGACACAAATACTCATAAAAAGTTTACTTTTGAAAAATAAACTTTGTACTCGAAATAGAAATTTTCTAACTAATGAAATCTTTTTATCTTCCTAAAGACTTTCAAAAATATTTTCATAAGAAAAAATAATTGAAAGGTAAAAATCATAATTTTTATATAAGTCATGAAAAATCATGAAATATGTTTTAAAAAGGTTATAAATTTTTCCATTAATAAGTTTTATATACCATTATTTTAAAAATAATCTCATTTCTTACATTTTTTAAATCATAGCATTCCCGTAAAAAAATATTGAGAGTATAGATAAATAATATAGCTAACTTGAATAATAATTTTAATATCACTCTTACAGTCACTATAATAAATGTAATAACCTTCATGGTTAAAAATGGAATAGATTTCATTTTTAGAAATGAAATAATCTTTATAATTTTAAATGGAATAACCTTCATAGTAAATTCAATTAATCTCTTAGGATAAAATTAATTTGTTAACTCCATACCATCACCCAATGCATTATAGAGGTATAATAGGGTTATACATACTTTATTTAAAATAGAACCACCCATCATCATAAATAATTCCCAATAAATATAATATAACCATAATATATGAAATTTTGCATCATAAAAACATTCTTTTCACATATAAGAAATCATTTTCAGATATTTATATACCACTTTACTTTAAAACTAAATTTTCAAAATTAAAATTCCAAGAGTAGTGGGAAATAGAGGGCTTATTTGAGGAAAACATTTATTCTTATAAAGTAATAAAAAAATAATTGTTTTGGTGGTGGGAAAATCCTTCGAAACCATATATGTTAAAATAAAACCTTAATTTTTTCTTTTTGTAAAAACATTACGTATAAAACACATAAAAATCCTCATTTTAAAAAACGTTAAAGGAAAGTGAAAATAGTATTAAAATTAAAACTATAGTTATTTTATATCCAAATAAATACATTTATAAAATAATTTTAATAATTTTTACTTGGAATAAAGAGATTTGTAAAATAAATCTTGAAAACATTTAATATGAGATTCTTATAGTAATGTATCCATTACCTCGAGTCTGAATCATTTTTTAAGTTACTTAACTTACAAAAAAATAAAACAAAATAAATTATTTAATTTATTTAGAATCATATTCAATTTTATTATTATTGTTAGCATGGTTTAATCAGTTACTTAATCAATTAAGTTCACAATAGACATTTTGATGATATTAAACTAATATGTCTAAAATGACTTTAGTTGGATGACTATAGTCAAAGGGGTCGTTATTAAATAATATAAAAATAACAATAATGAAATAATTATCATTTTTATATAAAAACAATACTTTTAAAACAAAATATGAAATATATTTATGAAAAATGAACCATGTTACAATCTTGGAGATGGTAATCCATACATATTCTTGAGTAACCCATTAATTTTTCAACAATCATGATGGAAAGAAGGTAAGTGTTATTTTAACATTACAAAATGATAATTATATCATAGATATAATATTATATCTTTAAATATATATATATATATATTATCCATTTTATGAGGTGATAAAAAACACATCGCTTCATGAAGGTGGTAGTCTACACATATGCGCGAACGACGCTATTATTTTACAGTTTATTTAAAGATAAGAAAGTATATGATATAATATACTTCTATAAAAGATAAATATGTATTGAATATCACACACAAACACATAGTTATATATATATATATATATATATAATCCACCATTATATCCATCTATGAGAGGTAGTGATGGAAAATGAATTACATAGGTTTTTGAGACGGTAGTCCTCTCTACACATAAATAATGGTTTTATTTCACATTTGAATGTATAAGAAGATGGATATAGGTTATTAAATTGAAATAATATAATATTAGTATATTTGAGATATTAATTTTATTATATAATGACGGTTGAAGATGATTTGAATAAGGTTAAAGAAGTAATGATACTAAAACATTCTGTTAAAAGTTATACCTCTTCTTTAGACAATCTCTTTTGATTTATACATTATCCATATAAGTTAGTTATATGCCTAAAAAATTCCTCTATAAAAAGGTTATTAATTATAGGATGGTATTTTTTTAGTTCTTTTCTAAACCAAAAGTCAGTTTATTTGTGAATCAAATAGGATATGAGGTGCCCTTTTATAATATAGGGGAGAGGCAGTGATGGAAAATCTTAAATTATTAAATTAATATAAATTAATTATCATGTTAAAATAGATCCAAAATGATATAATTATTACATATTATGATTATTATTAAAAATAAACTCTTTAAATAAATTTTAGACAAGTTTATATTACGTTTTCACCCTTATCCTTTAGTTTTAACCCTGAGTTACCACTTTTATCGATTACCGAGATAACTTGGTTTTTTACTCTTTAAGGGTCAAGATAGTAACTATAAATGTAAAATTAGATAAAAAAATGGACAATGATTTATATTTTTAGATATATATATATATATATATATATATTTTGAATATAGGGCTTTTATAAAATTTTAATCATTTAATAAATTATTATTTATTATAAAATAACATTAATTCCATTTTTGGAACTAATCATTTATTATGGTATTAAAAATGAAATAGAAGCAAATAAATTAAACTATAATCCTTTAAAAGTACCTAAAATGTTATATTTATGTCAAAACCAATAGAAAAAAAATAATTTATTCCAAATCAATTAATTTTAATATTTTTTAGATCATTTATTTTATTTTTCTATTAAATGAATAAATGTTGTGTCTGTATTTGCGTAAAATTTTTTGATAATTATTTCATCAATAACCATTATAACTAAATTAACATTATATAAAATCATTTATATTTAAAATAAAATTTCATAACCACATATTAATTTCTTATCCCTATCAAAAAATAGTACAGATATTAAAAGCAATAAAGTGGTATTTTTGACTTTATATTTTACTTAAATATTATATAGGTAAAAATCAAATTCATATGTTACAATGTTTCGATATTTTTACAATTGGATGGAAATACCTGAAATACACTCATACAATATGATAATGGTATTTTTAAGGCCATTTTCTGGCCCTTATCATATTATTTTTAACATCAATCACTAGATTTATCCTTATCGTGGTGATAAATATTTACCAAGGTTACTATTCATAATTAACAAAAAAAGAAATATTTATCAAATTTGGATTTTCTGATTCAAAATATAGAATCCATTTTTCCTGATTCAATTTATATAGGTTCAATAAATGCAATTAATATTAAAATGAAAAATTAAATGAAAAATTTTTTTTTCGTAAAAATTTATTTTTAAGTATAAGAATGTTTTTATACCAAATTAAAAAATAAAATTGATTCCATTGAAAATAAGTATAATATTAATAATATAGTATAATTAAATTTACATTAAAATAATTTCAAACAAAATATAACTTCATAAATTCTTCAAATAATATTGTTTTCAATGAAAATCGATGTTTTCACCATTCACATAAAAATTAATCTATTAAGAAAAATATCAAAAATTCACTCTATGATAATTATTCACAAGCTTATTTAAAATTTTTTATCAAATAAAATTTCAAAATTTCCTTAAACTAATTATAATATTCATAAATAAAAACCAATAAATTGTTTTTGAATGAAATTTATTTTTGAAGAACAAATTGAATTTACTAAAAATTAAGTGATTATTTTATATGAAATTATCAATAAAATTATATTGATTATAAAATTAATATATATTTAATAATTTAATTAATATTATGCATACACAACTTCAACTATTATCTTATAATAATCATATATAAATAATAATATATCATGGTTCCTTTAATCTTGATATTTCATATCATGCAATTTACCAATCATAGTATTTATTTTAAAATGTTTCAATATTAAATTCTTAACCCTTTAATAAATTTAATGCTCATAATTTTAAATTAATATTGGTAATTAATGTTTTGACATTTGGAAATACATTTTTTAAAAACCCCACTTTGTAAAAATGGTTAATAAAACCTCCTCTTGGAATGAGAGAACATGAAGTACTAAGGTCATACATAATAAAACATACTCAGTGTCCAAGTATGTTAAAATTAGAGTGAATTAAAAATATATTCATGGAGAAAAAATTAATCTCCAAAATATTGATTTAGAGTGAAAAATATCATTGATCATGATAAAGTTAATGATCATGAAAAACACAATGACTAGAAATTGATAAACCAAAGTGGTGTAAAAAGGCTATTGATTCACTATAAATAAAGGTAATATGATCACTTTTTTACTTCCAGATAATTTTACTAAAGTTGAGATTTTTTTTACCTTATATAATAATAAATTAATGAAATATACTTACTGGAAAAGTATCATTTTATCCTTTATTAAATTTCGTATATAATATCTTATATTTTTTCAAACAAAGAGTATTTAAGATGAATTTTTAATGTTTGAATCCCTAAAATAAACATCTAATAGGTCAAATATTTACATAAAATGATAAAAATATAATCCTAATATCTTTATATGTTAACGAAAACCATAATGGTTAGAATAAGTTAAGATAATTTTAAAAATTAATAAACCTTAATATAAATAAATAATATGTTAACCTCCATCATTCAACTATAACACCAAAATTTCAAAATAAATAGAAATCCCTAAAATTATTTTAAATATTTATAACTAATATTTAAAAAATACTAAAATTACTCAATAATATATTCTTCCATGAAAAATTTAATATTTATCTCTAATTATCTTTAATATCTCTAATGGTGAAGATGCCATAATTATATAATCTCCAATAAATTGTTTTTTTATAAATGACCAGAATTACTATATATCCATATTAAAATCATATATTATTCCAAATATATTTCAACCTTTAAGCCTAAAATAAATTCTATTAAGATTAATTTTACCTTAATGTTCTCAAAAAATACAATTATTGACTTCCAAAATAACATTAATCACTTAATCACATTTCATTCCAATGGTTATCCATAAATTAAAAAATATGTTTCAAAAATAAAAATAATATTTATTTTACATATACATTATGCAATTTCATATTAAATTGGACATTGATAAGTTCATTGGTACATGTATCACCCTTGTCTCCCTTCAGTTGTGGTTTTAAGCTATATGACCCTGTCAGATGTGACGAGTTGTCGCCTGACCAACAAGTTTTCTTTTTACTAAAACTATATTAATATAATTCTTATAATTTCCCTTGAAATATTATGATCAGCTCAAAAATAATATAAATCATCAAATATCATATAAAACCTAAATCTTATCAATAACTTTAAACATATTTCCACAAAATGAAAATAGAATTATTCTTTAAATTTTTTTAAATGTTAATCAAAAGGGTTAAATATACCTCAAAAAACACTCAATACTCAATAATTATCTCTCAAAGTAATCACTTCAAATAAAACATAAAAATAGTTCTAATTATTTTAAAATTATTATTATTCTTAAATTTACCTCCAAATCATAACTATTGAATCCTGATATGTTAACACTATAATTATAAAATGTTCTTCATATTAATTTAACAATGATTTTCCGTCTTATTCCTTAATAATTACTTCCTTCCAATAAGTAAAAAATATGAATAATGTCATAGGATTAAAAAATATAAAAGCATAATATGATATATAATCAACACCTTTAATATTCTATTTTTAGTTTCCTTATCTTTAACTTAAATTATATTAGGCATTGATAAATACTTATCTATATGTTATTTCTAATCATGTTATTTATCTTCCCCCCTAGAACATATATTTTCATAATTCCCGTACTCCCCAAATTTAAAAAACCTAATTTATACATTGGGGATAACTTTATCCCGTTCACGGAGTTAATGAAATTCTTCCATCATTCATTTAATATTATTTCATAATTCCCTCCTTTACCTAATTATAAACATTTATATATTATTGTAAGATATTTTCATGGGTGATTCTTCCTAAATTATTAAATCATAGGTCATTTAATATCTTTACCTTTAAGATCCTTATCACCTAAGATTCCATGAAGATTCATTTAATTCATATTTAATGCATTAGGAAAGTCACCTAGGTTCAAGTTGTTAGTATTAATTCATCATAGCTATTTATGAATAACCCCAATAGATTTCACTACATATCTTATTTAATTTGGTTTCACATCCAAAAATCCACCACATTTTCCTTCAAATCCACTATTCATTTGGCTCCTATTGGATCTCTCAATTTACTAAAACCAAAATGGTTAGTGTGGGTATATCAATATAATCATAATAAACCATATTATAGGGAAGATAAATGTAAATATATCTTTAACCATGTGATCTTAAACTATTTCTATTTATCAAAAAAAATTTACAAAATATTATAACCATTTTTATTATACAATAATTTTAGGTTATGCTCAAATATCATCATATCCTATAATTTTATATAAACCTTTCCTATGATAAAAAATATAACAACCCAAACTTAAATAATATTTAAAATTGAATATTTAGAAAGTAATTCACTTTCATTCATTTTTAGGATATTTTTATATTTAGAGTTTTAAATAATTAGGTCATAATTCATACAAAACAAACCAATATACTAAAAAGAGTATACATATATTCAGTATTTATTTTTTATACAATAGAAATATTTTCGAAAGTTACATATTTTATTTTTAGGAAATAATCTAGACTAAATTCAACCTGAATTATTATTTTTTCATATCCTTAACACCTATGAAAAATATTTCAAAATACGGGATAATAAAAAAATTAATAGTAATGTACATAAAAAAACAAATTAAATAATTATTACATGATTACTCATAATTTTTTTTTGAAAATAAACATTGACCTAGAAATAAATATTTTCTTACCAATTAAATCTACTTCTCTAACCAAATACTTTATTAAAACTTTCCATAAGAATTGTTAAAGGTAAGATAAAACTCATAAATGTTTCTTAGAAATCATGAAAAATCATGAATGAATTTTCAAAAATGTTTTACATTTAACCATTAATAAGTATCATATAATTTCATTTTAAAAATAACATCTTTACATTTTAAAATCATTATATTTCCATAAAAATCCATATAAATCATGGATAAATCATATATGAAACTTAAGGAATAATTTTCTTGCCACTATTAAAATCAATTTTACAAATGTAACAACCTTCATAGTTAAAAATGGAACAACCTTAATGGTTAAAAATGGAGTAACCACCACAGTTAAAAATGGAAAAACCTTCATTATAAATTCTAATAATCTCCAATGAGAAACCCAAACATTTACCTCCATCCATTTACCAAATTCACTAGAGAGATATCATAAGATCACAAATTTTATATTTTATTATAAAACCACCCATCATGAGAAATAATTCCGAGTTATCCTAAATTAATCATAACACTTGAGTTCTTGCATTAAAAAAATACTTTTTACCCATAAGAATGGTTTTTTAGATATTGATATATCTCATTTCTTTAAAACACAATTTTTAAAATTAAGTTTCATAGAATAATGAGTTAGAGGGTTTAAATAATAATAAATCATGGATTCTTTTAAATCAATATTAAAATAATTTAAGGGTTATGATAGTGTGAAAATATATTGATTTAAAATACATTAAAATAGATTATTTCCTTTTTCTTATTGTCATAAAATTTCATATAAAACATGAAAAAAGATTCATTTAGAAAAACATTGAAGGAGAGTTAAAGGAGTCATACAATTTATTTTATAATTATTTTATTTCCAAGTAAATAAATTCTTAAAATAGTTTTAAGAATAATGAAATAGAAGAAAAAATATTTAGAAATTAAATCTTTAAAACCTTATCATGAGTTTTTTGAGTAAAGTGTCCATTACCTCATGTTTGACTAATAAAATATGTTCCTTATATTCCAAAATAATAAACCTATGTTAATTTTTTCATTTTTTAATAACATTTTTCATGTTTATTATTCCCTTTAACATGATATAATAAATTACTCAGTTGATTAAGTTTATCACAGATATTTTGGTGACATTCAACTCATATGTCCAAAATGAATTTGGAAGGTTCATTATGAAAAAATAGGTCATTATCCCATCATATATATAATAATTATTATGAATAATTATCATTTTCATATATTAATTTTAATTTTAAAACCAATTATGATTGATGTTTATGAAAAATCAACTATGTTACAATCATGGAGTTTGTAGGCAGTATACATGCATGATAAATGCTTCTATTTTTCAATAATCAGTATGGAATAAAGGTAATTATTATTTTATCATTATATTAGGTTAATTATATCATAGATATAATATTATATATATCTTCCTCCTCTAGTTTCAATGCTCACAAATCATTCTTAATAATTCTTTATCAAGTTAAATTATATTTATTCAGGTTCAATTATATTTACATATAAGATTAATATATTATGTTAGTGTATTATATTAAAATATAGGTTGAAAAAAATTGAATAAGTATGAGTCATCATTAAAATGGACTCACTATCATAGTTTTTATTGAGTCACCATTATAGAGGAATTACTATTGGAAAACAATTAGCTAAGTATGACCTACCACTGATATAGACCTACCGAAAATATGTCTCACTGAAAATTGTCTATCCATTAGACTCAAGGGATTCTCAAAATGTTCAAAAAGTATGATCTATGATAGCTGAGTCATAGTTACATCAACCTTCTGATATAATGAATTTCTAAAATATAGAATTTTTTCAAAGTATGATCTACTGATTGCTAAGTCACCAACAAATTGACCTACCATCAGCATGACCTACCATTCCAGAGTCAATGCTACATGACTCACTATTCCATATTGTAGAATGCACTAAGTCTGAGACACCATTCTAGAAAACCATTTAGAGACACCTTCAATTCTTAATTTTTCATTTAAATTCAAATTTATTTATAATGGTCATATTTCTGAAACTTAATACTTCATTTTGTTCTAATAACTTTGTATTTATTTTGTAGACAACATTTATATCGATGTTAGACTCTAGTACGAGGTACGAGGTACCTAAAAATGATCGAGAATTTGATTCTTTCCAAATGCAGTGTATAAATTGAATATCCGATCAAAAAAGTAAAAGAAGTGTGGAGAGATCATGTGATTGATAAATAAACAAGAAACCCCAGCTGTTAAAACAAGAATACATCACTGAGAATTAAACTGAAGAACTTTTTTGCAGTAAACCAAAAATAAAGGAGAAGAAGTCCTTGAGCACATATTTACCTCACTGGAAACAGAAGATAAAATCTCTCAGAACACTCTATTTTTCTATATATTTCTTGAATTTGACTCAAGATTCACTTTAAGACACCTATAAAGAGTCACAAGCTAAAATTCCAACCAGACAAAGCATTCCCACTCTTTACTCATTTTTCGCTCTATTTGTGTACTGATCTTACATTATGAGTAGCGTGTGTCTGTCTATCTTATGAACACACACTGAATCCTATGAAAAGTAGGAATATAAAAAGATATATTTAAAGAATATCCCTATATAGATTACACTCCAATGGATAATAGGGGAAGAGTTCCCTACGTGGCATGTTTGTTTTAGAACTCCCACAAAAACTATGGAATATGTTTAGTTGACCTAGAATGTTGTGTATACTGTTGTTTACCCTGATATAGGGTGTGAATCCTTGTATATTTATGTAATATTCATTATGAAAGATGGTCACTAGGTGTATAGGACTAAGTCTCTACTTGAGACTAAATCTCTTTTTATTAATTACACTATTCCTTTCAAAGTTCAGTTTTCACTCTTTAATCTATTCTATGTAGAAAAAATTTACCCATTGATAGTTAATATTAGATCATGTTTATATTAGACTCTATTTTAGTAAATTGATTTCAAAATATAAAAATGTATTTTTTATTATTTAAAATGACAAATAATAAATCTTTTAGGAATATTTTAAAATATAAAAACTTTTATAAATATGATACTTTGGTTAACTAGGACATTTTGTCTTTCAAAATTGGGGGACTTTTAAAAAAAGAATTTTGATAGAAATTATTATAGGAACTCAATTCACCACATATTTAGTGTCCAAATATGACCAACATTTGGTATCAAAGGTTTCAATTTTTTTTTAATTTCAAAATTTTAATGCTTTTCAAATCTATTCAATTGTGATTTTAGTTGTGTTTTAAATATCTCAAAATTTCTGTTAGTTAAAAATTTATAGTTCCTAAATACTTGTTTTTATTATTTAACATGGATTATATGTATGAATTTCCTTATAAAAACATGCCTCCCTTTTTTAATGGCACAAATTATAACCAATGGAAAATCAAAATGAAAATTCATTTAGAAATCATGGGTTTTGAAGTCTAGTCTACAAGTATAGATTAATAATTGATTCCTACTACTCCTAGAAACACTTTAGATGACCAAAATAAGGCAGCCAATAATAATAATTTAAAATCTATGAATTCGTTATACTATTCTCCAAGTGATGAATAATTCAATAGGATTTATTCATGTAAATCAGCCTTTGAAATTTGTGATACTCTAGATGTTTCACATAAAGAATCCACTAATGTTAATGGAATTAGGCTTAAAACATATACCATTAAATATGATAACTTAAAAATGAAGTCTTATGAACCTATTTATGATATGTACCTTTGGTTCAATGAGATTTTAAATACAACAATTTCATTAGGGAAAGATAATTACTATAAAAGAATAGATCATGCGAATCTTGAGATGTCTTCCAAAAATATGAAGAGGGACCCCAATATCATTTAGTGAATCTTCTGAAATCAATTCACTACCTGTAAAAGAGATTATTGGTAAACAGATGATGTATGAGGAAGAGCTAAAGTTCAACATATAATAAGATGAAGAACCTAAAAGAAGGTTAGTGGATTTCTAAACCACTACATTCATACAAAAGGAGAACATTCATGATCATACTAAATGTTCCAGTGATAAAGATTCATCAAGTGATAATGATATGGAAATGACTCAACTAACTAGGAGATTTCTGATATTTTATAGAAAGAAGAAGTTATTTATAAAGCCTAGATACATAGTAAAATATAACAACAAGATTAACTAGAAAAAGTATTGAAAAGTAAGTGAGAATACCAATGAGATAGTATACTATGAATGAAAAAGAAAAGGACATGTGAAAGATGACTATCCTAAACTAAAGTACAAGAAGAAATATGAGGGTAAGGAGAGAAATTACAAAAATGCAATGGAGGCTACTTGGAGTGATTATTAGGATATATATAGTGGATCTAAATTATATCATGTTGAAAATGTAGAAAAATACAACATGTTACTTATGAAAAACATATCTGAGGTAACCTTAGTATCTTCTGTAGAGAATTATTATTTTTCTGGATATGAATCTGAATCTAAAAATTCTAGAAATATTACTAATGAGGAAATGATTGAATATTTCAAAATGCTTTAGGATAATTTTAATTAACAAAAGGATATATATAAATTTTTAGAGAAACAGTATGACCTTACTGGTACTATTAAATCTGAACTCACTATAGAAAAACAAAAGAATAATCAACTACTAAATGAGAATACTAAACTTAAACTTTCTAATGAGAAATTAAAGAATGACTTAGAAAAATTTTCAAATGGTAAAAATACCTTAACACAAATTCTTGGAAAACAAGTTGATCCTAAATATATTATTGGTATTTGTTATCAACCTTGACAATGAAATTTTGTTAAAACCAATTTTTCATCCAAATCTAGAAAATTAGGTTTTATGTACAGATCTAAAAAATATTCTACAAGTTCTAGTATTGGGACATTTTTTACTAATTTGAGTTATTCTATACCTATTAATGTTTATTTTTCTATAACATTACATATTTATCACAGGAAACCCATGAGGAAAATGTGGGCTTATAAAGCATTTATTACTAATATAACCCAAACCAATAAAATCGAGGTACCAATGACTTTTAATACTTGAACTATTTTGGTAAGAAATTTGTTTGAAGAGTTCCTATAAGAACCTATGGTACTTGGATAGCGTAAGTTTAAGACATATGATATAGTACTACTCTAGCTTTAAGAACTTGATAAAGACTGATGGTGAACATGTCACTTTTGGTGAAAATAAAAAAATGAAAATCATTGTCCTAGGTCAAATAAGTATCCCTAACTTAGTTTTAATTTCTAAAGTTCTTTTTGGTAGTCTTAAGTAAATTTTTCGTAGAATTGTACAGTTATGTGATGATGGATTTCATGTTAAATTTGAAAATGATTCTTGTAATGTTTTTAATTATAAGGATGATTTAGTATTTACTACTTTTAGAAATGAGAATGTATATGACGTTAATATTTATTATTTATTTTCTCATAATGTTTATTGATTAAGTGCCTTTCATAAAGAGTATTGGATCTAGAATAAGATACTAAGAAACTTTAACATTCACTATCTAAGAAATCTTACTAGAAGAGGATTATTCAAGGATCTACCTAAACTTGAGTTTCCAAATGTTAAAGATTATAATACTTTTCAAAAAGAAAAACAAAACAAAATATATTTCAAACTAAATAAATAAGTTTCAACTTCTCAACCACTTGGGTGGGTTCACATGGATTTGTTTAGAACTTCTAGAGTTTCATGTTTATGTGGGAAAAACTATGTATATTTTCTAGTAGACGATTTTTCAATGTATACTTGGAATTTAATTTAAATCCTAAAAGTGAGGATTGTTCCTATTTCACCATGGATGCTCAATTAGTAGAAAACTTATGTGGACATTGAATCCAAACCTTAAGAAGTGATCATTGCTGTGAGTTTGAAAATAAAGAAGTTGAATATTTTTTCTCACAAAATGAATATAGTCTTAACTTCTCTATTATTAGGCCACCTTAGAATAATGGAGTTGTAGAAAGAAAAAACAGAACCCTATAAGAGATATCCCAAACTATACTTAATAAATACGATCTCACTATTTATTTTGGGAAGAAGTTATGAATATATCTTGTTATATAATCGATAGAGTTTTTATTAGACATATCCTAAAAAACCACCCAATGAGCTATGGAATAATAAGAAGTATAAGGTTAATTAGTTCAATGTTTTTGGTTTCAAAGTATTTATTCTCAATACAAAATATAATCTTGAAAAATATTCATCTAAGTGTGATGAATGAATTTTCAAAGTTTATTCAATCTCTAGTAAATACTACAGATTCTTTAATAAGAGAAATATGTTTGTGTAAGGATATATACATGTCAAATTTGATGAAACAAATTCACATGAACCTACAACCTCCTTAGAAAATATTAAGTGTAATATATCAAATCTAGAAATAAATCCTAAATCATTTAATTCTATTGTGAAACAAGGAGATAGTTATAAAAAATCTGTAGATCCTGATTAATTAGAACCCAAACCTATAAAATAAGCCGAAGTAGCCATCCATAATTTTTTAGACCTATTAAAAATCTTAAAAATCATCCATTAAATACTATAGTTGGAAACTAAGAAAAATGAATACAGACTAAAGATTCTCTAAGAATCTAGGTCGAACATCAAGTCTTTTTGTCCCATCTTGAACCTAAGAACATCAATGATGAAATCAATGATGGATCCTGGATGATTTCTATATAAGAAGAATTAAATCATTTTAGAAGAAATAAAGTTTGGAAACTTATTGATATACCCAAATAAACCTTGACAATAGCCACTAAGTGAGTATTTTGAAACAAAGTGGATGAATATAGAATTATAGTAAGAAATAAAGCCACACTAGTTGCACATGTTTATAGTCAATAATAAGGAACATACTATGGAGAAAACTTTTCACATGTGGTCTAAATTGAATACATTAGAATACTCCTATCTTATGTAGCTCATCTAAATTTCAAACCTTATCAAATGGATGTAAAAAGTGTATTCATGAATGATTATATAATTGATGATGTTTTTTTTGTACAAACCACTAGTTTTACAAATACACATTTCCCAAATCATGTTTATATGTTAATAGAAGCTTTGTATGGTTTAAAATAGGATCCAAGATCTAGGTATGATAGTCTCAAAACTTTTATTATTTCTAAAGGTTTTTATAAAGGCATATCTGATCCTACTATTTTAATAAAAATAATTTATAATAATATTTTAGTTGTTTAAATATATGTTGATTATTTTATTTTTGGTTGTTCAAAAAACTCCTTATTTATTGAATATTAAATAATGATGCAAAATGAGTTTGAAATGACTTTAATGGCTGAAGCCAAATTATTTATTAGATTTCATATTTTTCAAGATAAGGAAGTTATTATTTTAAATCAATGTAAATATACTAATGATTTTTTAGAATATTTTAATCTAAATAGAATTAAAATTAGTGATGCTTTTATGAGTACCACCTGTAAATTGGATCTTGATGAAAATGGGAAATCATTGAATGAAACCAATTACATTGTTATGATTGGAATTCCTATTTAAATGGATACTAGATGACATGATATTATTCTTAGTGTGTGTATGTGTGCTAATTTTCAATCATATTATAAATAATCATATCTTTTCGTGGTTAAAATAATTTTTAAATACCTCAAATATACTACCAACGTAAGGCTGTTCAATCTTAGAGGGAAACCATATGACTTATTTAGTTATTATGATTATGACTTTGGTGGTTGCAAGTTAGATATAAACATCACCTCTGGAAGATGTCACTTTTTGGGAAAGTCTCTTGCTTCATGTTTTAGTAAGAAACAAAATTTGGTTTCATTATCTACTGCCAAAGTTGAATAAATAGTAATTAGTAGTTTTTGTGCTCAAATATTTTGGATGAAACATAATTTACAATATTATGGATAACAATTTAGACATTTTCCTATAAAGTATGACAACACAAGTGATATTAACATTTCTAAGAACTCGATTTCTCATTCAAGAACAACACATATTGATTTAAGACATCATTTTATGAGATATCAATATCCAAATGATGATATAACTCTTGAGTTCATTGGCATGGAACATTAGCTTTCTAATATTTTTACTAGTCCATTTTTTTATGAGATAATGAGTTACATTATAGTTGAGTTGGGGATGATCAACATTGGTGACTCACCATTGATGACTCACCGTTGATGACCCATTGTTGATGACTCATCATTGAAGACTCACCATTAATGACTCACTATTGATAAATCACTGTTGACGAATCACTAGTGTGACTCACAATTATGACTCAACATTGTGACATACCATTCATTAGTTAACAATTTTTTTTAGCAAAAACTAAAAATTGATGATTTGTTTATTTTGATTTATTTTATACCACATTTATGATTTACAATTTAAAAATATTTAAATTATAAAACTCAAATAAATATAAATCACTTCTCACTTACTCCTAAACCAAAATCAAACGTTTTTCTCTCAAATATCTACTATCATCTTCCCTCAAACAGAACCTTTATCACCCTTTGAAATGGCTCGCGTGAAGCCCTTGTCTATGAAATCTCTGGACTAGTCTCATCCTTCAAAGAATCAAAGGGGTGAATCATTTGATTTGATGAATGAACTTTTTAAACATGATCTCAAAATTAGAATAGTTATTCTAGAAAAATAAGTGCATGAAGAATTAATCTTATCAAGTAAGTCCCTCATGTTAAAATTGTTAGAAGACCAAGGTTTGTTGACATGGTTCTCCAAAAACATGTGACCTCTCTATCCAAATCTAGTGTATGAGTTTTATTTATACATGGAGTTTATTATTGAGGGAATATAAGTATTTCAGATCAAGTTGATAATAGATTAGAAAAGGGTCTATTTTTGTTCTAAGCAGTGGGATGAGTGTCTCAATGTACCTCATGACGGTATTTTTGATGATTACAAATGAATTTCTCATCATGATAGTGATATTTTTAGTTATGAAATAACCCTAACCAAGATGACCAGTGATGGTATCTCTAGAAAACCAATATCAATATAACTATATAGAGAATGAAGGTTTTTTTTAAGTTTACCCATCACCAAATTTTCCCAAGGAAAGGGGATTTTGCCTCATTGAAGTATCAAGATGATTATCTACTGTATATGATAAAAGAGAGAAATAAGATCAATACTTGAAGATATCTTAGGGTCTATATGAGTGTGATGATTAAGCCTAACTCAAAATAAAACTCTTTATTTTATTCAAATATGATTTCCTCAATGCTTAAATATGAAGGAGTAGTGAATAAAGATGAAGAAGTTGTGATGAATTATGGTGGATTCTGTACTAACAATTAAATATGTAAAAGTATAATGGTTAGCTGGAATACATGAAAGCAATAGTAGGGGAAATATAATGAGAAAATTTATGAAGATTTTGATCCATTTACACACCCCAATAAACCAACGTATATGGATGACCTTGGTCTAGGACTAGACGAAGTTGTGGTGTATTCTAATGAGGAAGAAGAATAAGCTAAGGCAGATAAATGAAGAGAATCTCATATTGATGATAGGAGTAATATTAATACTGGATGAAGACTAGAAGGAATTTATTGTGGCTCTCATATCCCCCAAGGTATCACCTTCTAAATAACCTCTCATCTGTGATGATGATGAGGTGACAAAAGAATCTAGAGATGTTATGTATGCTAGTAGAAATGAATGTGAAGAGGAAGAAGAGACTGGTGATAAAGAGGAGCATGATCTAATTCAAAAATTTCACCCAATTGAGCACGTCAAGCATAATTTCTCAAAATAGTAGGATCACTATAACTAACTCCATTGAGTTAAGATCTATATATGCCAACAGTTACACTGATTTGTTTGACACTATATTTTGATTCAGCTCTTCTAAAAGGAACATCAGCTCTAACTATTCCATCCCCATCTACCAAAACATCTGGAAATGTTTCAAAAAATGTAGCTTACTAGTGATGAAGAATAAGAAAATTAAAATGATGAAGATGAAGTAGAAGAGGAAGAAAATTAATATTAAGAAGAAGAGGATGAAATGGGTAGTGAAAGTGATAAAAAATAATGAAATGGAAAAAAGAAAAAGCTGATAGTGAAACTGGTGGTGTAGATAACCCTCCTTTTAGGGATCAAGGCCCTATTTTAAAACATATAGATCATGCTAAAATCATTTTTGTGTAAAATGAACTAGTGTTGGAATCTAAAAAGGCTCTAGATTCAATTATAGTATCGCAAGAAGTTCTAGATGTTCAAATGAAAGAAAAAGTTTACGATAGGAAGAAGGCACCTTTCGAGAGGGAGCAATAGTCTAAAAGAGTCAAAGTAGAAACCTTAATCCTATTGATATGGCAGTAGTGGGTGAATGGGAGAAAAAACATGGATTTGATAATCTTGGATTAGACTATCTGGATTTTGATGATGAGGCATTTGATCCTAAGGGATCACAAATTGAAGAGTTAGATCATGCTCAGAGAGTACATGTTGAAACAACTCCAAAAGTATCTCTTGTTCCTTCAGTTTAATCTATGCATATAAATTATGTGAGCCAACATGACCTCTATATTTTTAAAGAGGAATTGTGATAAACTGCTTGAAATATCCTTCACCCTCAACCTATATCAGTATCCAGTCTTAGTGAAGACGACACTACTATGGTTTCAAAAAAAGGTAATTTCATAGCTTCAAACTCAAATGATTTCAGAAACTCATGATTTTAGAATGGAAAATAAAAGATTAAGTGATAATTTGGATACACCCATACCTATTGTTAAATTCATGTACTCTTAGTTTAGTGAGTCTTTGTAAAATGTATTGAAAATATTTAGATATACCACTTCTAGGTCTTCTCAGGATGATACACCTCCACCTCCAAATCATGATTTGTCTTTTTTAACATCAATTTTCAAATATTCATTAAATGATGCTTCAACCTATGATACTACTCCTCAGCCTTCTAATAGTTATATGACTAGATAAGTGATCTGGGAAGAACTAAAAATTATGATAGGTAGCTCAGATTATGAGATCCTAAGAAAAATTAAAAATAACAGTGACCACATATATGATATGGTAAGGTTTTATATGAATGGGGCTACCAATAATCAGAAATAAATCACTAAGAAATTATATTTCTACTTTAAAATGGTTTATACGAAACATTAGTTGGATAGTCACTTTATATTCTTGGTTGAAAATCCATGGACACCTTTTGTTACCCAAGCATTCAGGGAACAAGTGAAACAACTTAAGGATTTAACTCTTGCACTTCATATGTTTCGGGTGAATAAGGATAATTTTACAAAGGAAATGGATAAGGTGGGTTGATAATTATGGATTTCATCTACCATATGAATCCCCATTTACATGTTTAGAGTATAATTATTGTAGCATCAGAGGCCTTTCCTATTCGACCATTGATTGAGAATTTTCCTTCAGGCTCCATATACCAGTTAGATGATTCCTATTTTAGAGAAGATGTCACTCAGACCACTTTTTCTCCTCTTCCTGCAATCATTCAACCTTTTCCAATGTATCTAGATGAAGATCTTAGTCATCTAAGGCCTATTATCTATCAGGAACTGACAACTCCTACCTCTTCTCCTCATACTTTTACCCCTACTGTCCCTTCTAGTGTTCCAATTCATCAGTTTTATACTTATACTCCTCCTGTACTTCCTATGTATCCATATACTTCTGTTGATAAGGGAAAAGTAGTCATGGATTCTTCCTTTGAGACATCTTGATTTTGGATTATTCTTTGATAGGGATTTATTTTTGTTTTTTTTCACATCCAATGTACTATCATTTTATCGTGAAATATATTATCTCTTTTCATTCATTTTATGTTCTTGTTATTTGTTCTTTATAATCTCATATATTTATTCTCTTTTTGATAATCCCAAAATGGGGAGAATTAGTATGACATTTAACTTAGGAATGAACCTAAGAATAATATTAAGTGTGGTATTTAATTTTAATTTTTTTTTATAATTTACCCTCTCATGATTTGTATGACATGTTAAGAAGAACAAGTATTTTTTACTTTGATCATTATGAATGGATTATTAATTCCATGATTTGTGATCATCGAAAAGGGGGAGATTGTTGACCTCCTCTAGTTTCAATGCTCACAATTCATTCGTAATCATGATTTATCAAGTTAAATTATGTTTATTCATGTTTAATTATGTTTACATATAATCTTAATCTATTATATTAGTGCTTAACATTATAATACAGTTCGATAAAATATGACTAAGTATGAGTCACAGTTAAGGTGGACCCACTGTCACTGTTCGGGTTGAGTCACCATTATGGTGTGCTTACTATTTTTATAAAATAAGTTAAGTATAACCTACCACTAATATGGACCTACCAAAAATATAACCCACCGAAAACTCTCTCACCATCAGAGTCAAAGAATTCTTTCAACTTTCGCAAAGTATGAGCTACAGATAGCTGAGTCACCATTTCATCAACATATTAATAGAATGACTTAATGATATCCAGAATTTTATCAAAGTATGAGCTACAGATAGATGAGTCACCATTAAGGAAAACTACTGTCAGAGTGACCTACCATTCCTAAGTCACTGCTACATGACTCTCTATTCTAGATTACATGGTGCACTAAGTCTAAGACACTGTTCAAGAGACACCATTTAGAGACACAATTACTTCTTACTTTGTCATAAAAATTCAAATCTATATCTAAAAGTCATACATATAAAACTTCGTACTTCAATTTGTATTAAAATTTTTTTTTGTATTTTTTATACAACCTTTAAATCAATTTCAGAACCTTGTATGAGGTAAGAGGTACCTAGAAATGATTAATAACATGATTTCTTCCGACTTTAGTGTATAAAAGGATTATGTGATCAAAAAACAAAAATATATGTTGAGATATCATGAAATTGAGAAACAAAAAAGAAACCCTAGATATGAAAGTTGGAAGACATCACTGAGAACTAAAACTAAATAACTTTTTACAGTGACACAAAAATAAAGGAGAATAACTCATCAAGAACGTATTTACCTTTCTAGAAACAGAATAAAGAGGCACTCACAACACACTATTTTGCTGTTGTTTTTGGAATTCAACTGAATATTCACATCAATGCACCTTTAAAGAGTCATAATATGTATTTACAATCATAAAAATCAGTTTCCATGTCGCGAGGTCTGAAACCAATCTTTTCCTTTGGAGGATAGATGATGTGATTCAGGTGACATCCAATAATATAGATCCAATTTTCTATTCACTGGTGTGATCCGAGAGGTCCTAAATGACCACCGATCCTCTCTTATAGAGAATCCACAGATCCCTTATTAGTGTATGGTATTATACATCTCAATCAATTTACATTCAACCTAAATGGAGAAAATAAAATGGAGCACCTAAAAACACATCTTCACAGACCAAGAACTACGAGATCACCCCTTTCATCAATTTGGGGTTACAGATGGATCATACAATTAAAGACTTTTTTTCATGATTTTCTGGGGGGGGGGGGGGTTGGATAGGTAATAAAAATAAATCACATGAAATTATTATTATTTCCTTTATAAGGATATTGGATCTAGTCATAAGAAGAAATCCTTCCCCATTATTTTTCTCTGTTTGCATTCTAATTTTACAATATGAGCAGTGTTTGTATGTCTGTCTTATTAACACACACCGACTCATATGAAAAACTATAAGATACATATATATATTCACAAAATATCTTTTTAAACTTTAGACTCCCACTAATAATAGTGAAAGAGGTCCCTACTTGACATATTTGTTTTATCGCCCCCACACAAATTATGGACGAGGTCTAGTTGACCTAGAGAGTTGTGTATACTATTTTTTACTCTAATCCAGGGAGTATATACTTTTTTATTTATATAATATACTTGGTGTAATGAGATCACCAAGTGAAGAGGACCAAGTCTCAAATAAATACTGAACCTCTTGTTGTTAATTTTTCTATTCCTTTTAATGTTCTATTTTCGCTATTTTATCTATTCTGTGAAGATAATATTTCTTTCACTTTGATAGTTAATCTTATATAGTGTTTATATTATACATTGGTTTATTAAATTGATTTAAAAATTTAAATAGTATTTATTTTTATTTCAACTGAGAAATACTCACTATTTTATTAATATTTTAAAGGATCTAAACTTTTATAAAAATGCTACTTTGGTTAACTGGGTAGTGTTGCCTTTCAAAATTGGGGGACTTTAAAATAAATATTTTTGACATAAATTTTTATTGGAAGTGAATTCAACCCCTCTTGAGTGTTATAATCTGACCAAAAATATATTTAAATATACTTTTATATATCACCAATATGATGTGATGATGAAAAACGATTCACATCACTTAGTGATGGTGGTAGCCCACATGTACGCATGAATGACGTTATCATTTTTCAATGAATAGAAAGGTAAGAAATAAGATTACATATTATCATTACATAATTATAAACATTTCTTGAATAAAATTTATATACACAAAATCCAATAATATATCCAATCATGAGAGGTGGTGATGGAAAATGAATTACGTCGGTTCGTGAGGTGGTAGTCCACCTTATATAGGAACAACAATTTTGTTTCCAATTTAATGAAAGAAATAGATGGATATAGGTTATTAATATCAAATAATAATTTCTATGTACATGTGAGATAATTATTTTATTATATCATCATGATTGAAGATGATTTTAAGGGCGTGGAAGAAGAAATAAAACTATGACATTTGGTTACAAGACATACCACTTCTTCAAACAATATCCTTTAATTTACACATTATCCCTATAAGTTTGATATTTTCCATATAAAATTACTCTATAATGAAGGGAGGGATTCTATTAATGTATTTGGGTTGGGAGTGGATAATCTAAAAGTATTTTTAAGTGTGAATAAAATAGGATAGTAGGTTCCATTTTATAAGAGAGGGGTGCGACACTCCTGGAATTTCATATATTATTAAACTAATATAAATTAATTTTAATATTAAAATGTATAAATAATGATGTAATTCAAATATTTTATGATTATGGGTCTAAATAATCTTATTAAATAAATTTCCTACACGTTTATATTATGTTTCCACCCACATATTTTTATTTTACCACCATTAACCCTTTTGACGATTACAGTGATAAAAAGGTTTTTTAATCTTTAAGAGTAATGATATTAACTATAAAAGAAAAAATGGATCATAAATGGACCATTTTTAATATTTTAAACCATATCCCAATCAATTTCCCAAATGCATGGATTTTATAAATTTTAAATGATTTAATAAAATACTATTTATTTTATAATATCCTCAATGGAAGTTTTTGTTCTATTCATTTAGTTGGACTTTAAAAAAACATGATAGAAATGGAATAATAAAATAATCTTTAAAAAATCCAAAAACTATTTATATTTATCTATAAAATTCTTGTAATAAAATAATTTATTCAATTTATTTTTATTATAACATGTTTTGTATCATTTATTTTATTTTTTATTAATTGAATAAGTATTGTGTCAGTGTTTCTTATACATTATAGATAACTATATCATTACAAAAAATAATAAATAAATTACCATAAAAATAAAAATAATTTATATTTTATATAACCATTTATTACTTAACATACATTTTTTATTCATGTCACCAAATATTATAGAAATTAAAAGAAAGAATGATTCTTATATGAATTTATCTTTTATATAAATATTATAAAGGTCACAATAAAAGACATATTTCACCAAGTTAAAATATTTTTGAAACATTGAATGAAATGGAAATAACCCATTCATAAAATTGGATAAATTCAAGTTTTTTGGTCATTTTTTTGTCCTTATGAAAAAACATGTAACCTTCTTTTCCCGTTTTACCCATACCATGGTGGAAACATGTTTACATAGGTTACTATTCATAATAAACAAAAACAAAATGGAACTATTGGCTAAATTTATACCTCAAAACTACAAATATTAAATCCATTTTTCATGATTTGATCTCTTTTTGTGGTAGAAATTAATTTAAGATTAAAACTCCAAATGCAAAGAAAACAATTTTTTTTTAATAAATGTCTATTATGTATAGAAATGTTTTTATACCAAATTCAACCTTAAAATTCAATCCAATAATATTAATTTGAAAAATAATAATAATAATAAATAATTAATTTTACTTTTAAAAAATTTAATAAATAGGAAAATTTTGGAAATTCATAAAATAAAAATACAGTTTTCAATAAAAATTATTATTTTTATTATTCAATCGAAAATCGGTATTTTTAAAAAAATCTTAAAAAATCACTCTAAGATAATTTTTACATGACTATTTAAAAAGTTAAAACCATTTTATCTAATAAATGTTCTAATATTTCCAGAAATAAATTATAAAATTTTCTTATAGAAAGTAATGAAAACCATTTTTGAAGAAAATATATTTTTAAAGAATAAAATTACATTACATACAATTCAGTTCTTATTTTATATAAATTTTAAAATAAATTTTTATTTACTTGGATCTTTATATATATATATATTTCATAATGTGGTTAATCATATTAATACGTGACAATTCATTGAGTAAGTTATAAAAATCATATTTAAATAATAATATTTTGTGGTTCATTTATGCTGGGTGTTTTTTATATTATATGATATTGATCATAATATTTATTTTAAAATAGCTATATTTTATAAATAATATCATGATAATTCTATAAATTTTATACAACCAAATATTCACCAATGAAATATATATTTCTATAACATAAATGTTATGTTTTTCATCTTACCTCAAAGTACGTGATCAAATGATATTCCATAAAATTATCTCTAGTCTAAATAAAAATACACTTTATCATAGATAAGAATAACCAATGACACCAAAAACATATGATTTTCATATTAGTAGGTTATTCCCCATAATATTCTCTATTTAAGATCAAAATGTGAAAAATTCATGAGAATATGTCCCAATTCTTTTGATGCCCTAACACCTAATAGCAAAACATCATCCGTGTCCTATCAGTATGAAATATCTTAATCATAGGACATATGTTTTATTATTTCTATCACAAAATCATAAGTTTCTCATTATATCTAAGAACTGGCATAACTTTTTTGATATAAAAAATAACCAATGGAAATTACCATGTAAATAGTGGACACATATGTATCAAAACTATGATGGTAAGAAAAGATAATGTACAACTCTCTGTATAAATAGAATGGTAAACAAAAGTTCTATTTATGTTGGGTCTAGGGCACACACATCCAAAAAAAGAATTAATTTTTAATATGATAGATAAATTATATAAATTTGATTCTAAGGATATTAAATGTACTCTTCTTGGTTAAAATACAACTAGTAAGATGAATTGAGTTTTTTATATAAGAAATAATATTTTTAAAGACACTATTCATGTAAAATTTGATGAAACTGATCAATTTTTAAAAAATAAGTAGAAGTTATTCCCCTAGATAATGGTTTTTAAATAACTTATAGTGATTTACTAGATGTTGAACTATAACCACTGGTAGTAAGTCAATATGAAGTTAGTCAATGAATTTTCAAAATATGGAAACTTCTATAATCGAAGATGCAAAACTAATAATTAAGGCTCAATTAACTTTTAAATAATAAACAGACCATATTATAAATCCATCCAACTAATCATATCAATAGATATAGAAGATAAACAATTAAAACTATATACCTCATATGAAATAAATGGTAGTATCATGCATTCCTATCTCAATTTAAACCTATGTTGATAACTAAAACTCCAGGTAATGAATCTCAGATATAGTTCATGAAGGAAGTGATAGGTAAAATTTAACATAATCATGTTCAAACCTTAGTTGAATGAAATATGGATCTTTAGGTAATAAGATTAAAACTGGTTTTTAGAAATAAATTTTTTGAAAATGGAACTACCGTATAGAATAAAGTGAGGCTTGTTACAAATGGTTATTTTCGGGAAGAATTCATAAACCTAGAAGAAATGTTTTCACCAGTTTCTAGGATATATTATATATGAATATTATTAACCATTACAGAAAATATGAATTTTATATTATTCCAAATGGATGTTAAAGGTTATTAATTGATATTTTCAAGATGGGTTATATATTGAACACCACCTTAGTTTTTAAGATATTAAACTCCATGGATATATATATATAATATTTTTGAAAGAGCATTATGGATTTAAAAAATCCCCAATAGCTTGGTATTATAGTTTAACGATATTTTTACTTCAAGATAACTTATAATATAAAATAATGATCCAAATATTTTTATAATTAAAGTGTTTTAAGACACCATCTATTTTAAAATTTAGGTCAATGACCCTATTTTGGGTTTATCTCAAATATCTATTTTAGATGGGTTTTAAAAATTTATATAAACTGAGGTTGAAATGAGTATTTTTAGATGAATTTTAAATTAATTAGAATCTAGAAAGAAATATATTAACCCAATATAAATACAAAATATATTAATGGTTTTTTGGGGTTTTGATAAATAATTTAGTATAAGTACACAGGTAGGAACCTCTATCAAACTTTACCTTGATAAATCTAGGAAACTAGTTGATTAATAACTTTGTTAGGGGATTATTATATTTTTACAATATATTATATATAGTCAACTATAAATTATGTTTTGTGTGTGTATATGAGTTATATTCCTAGAAAATATGGTGAAATCACATTTAAAAGTAATAAATCATATTTTCCATTACCATAAAGGTACCTTGAAACATGGATTATTTTATTATTTAAGAAATGTTTTAATCCTTAAGAGTTACTTAGATATAGAATTTGGATGTTATATGTTTTTTAGGAAGTGTACATAAAAAGAATTTATTATCTAGGGAATACCTTATTTTCAAGGATCAACATGAGGCAACACCTGGTTTTACATTTCACTACTAAATATGAATATATAGATGCTGTAAATTATTGTTCTCATGTCTTGTAGACGAAATACACACTCACATATTTTGGTTTGTTTTTTTACTGAAACAATAGTTCTTTATGATGTAAATAGAATTAATTAATTTTATAGAATACCATCATGTCACACATGTGAAAAGAACCTAGATATAAGACACCATTACCAATGGGACATAAAAAAGAAATATTATTGTCGAAATTATCAAAAATAAAGACCATCTTGCTAAAATTTTCACAGAACCTTTAAATTATGACAGATTAAAACATATTAAACATAAGTTAGGAATGATCAACTTCAAATTATCTTTAATTTAATTCCTATTGAACCAATATTATGAGATTTAAGAACAACTTAATAATGGAGGTTGACATTTTTTAGAATTTTACCAACTTATTTAGAAGAATTTATTATTTTTTGATAGTTTAAAAAAGAGTTGTTTTACTTCATCATAATTTCATCTAAAAAAGTTATTTTTTTATATTTTGTATAACTGTTTTTTAGCAAGGGAGTTTTTTAGGTTTTCACATGTTTCAATATTCAATGTTGTAGAGTATCATAAGTTTCAAAAAAAAAATGCTAAACTGCTAATTTTTTATGTGACTTTTTATTTTCATAACTATATGAATCTATTATATATTAAAGGGTGAGATTTTTAAATAGGCGGTGGTGGAAGTATAATTGATGGATAGTTCATTTAAATGAATTATTTTTTATATTTTTTCTTCTTCTTTGGTTTTCATTATTAGGATTAATTTTCAAAATCACAAAATGGAAGGTGGGAATTTGTGAAAAAATGTATAAATTTTAGTAGGAGATGAAATTTGACAAAAGGTGTATATATTTTTACAAAGAAGAAAATATAAGAAGTTTTGAACAAGTTTTATTTTTAAATAAAGTAGGAGTGTTTTTAAAAATTCATTAGTTTAAATATGAAATTTGTGAGTTATTTATGTTTTTATCTATTTAAAAAATGGGGAGACTTATTATACAAATATTTTTTTTATGACTAATGATAATGTTTAAATTTTTGTGTGTAATGTTTTTTAAAATTATTTCAATGGGATATATATGTAGTATTTATTTAAAATTCATTCCTACATTTCAATTTTCATTAGTATATTGTGATTTTTCATAAAATGGATATTTTTTATTCAATAAATCCTTCAATTATTTTTTTGAAATAAAAATATAATTAATATTTACTTAATTTTACATAAATTATTGTTTTATTTGTTTTTTAAAGAGGACGAAAATAAGATAAGTAAAATATTTTAGTTTTTAATAATGGGTTAAAAAGCATAAGTAATCATATAACTAAGATTTTATATCTAATTATATTAACTTTATGTTGAAGTGAGGTAGTGGTGCATAATTATTTCATAGGAAATTTTATAATATTTATGAGTCCATATGATGATGGAGTTTAAACTTCCTATGCTATTGTAAATAAACCCCAAGGGTTATAGAATCCGAGATTTGATGTTTTTTACATGGATGTTTATAAATTGAGACTGATACCATTGAGTTTATAAGAGACAATTCAAATTATTACACTCGAACTCTGGATGATTTTTGTCTTTTGAAATTTATTAGAATGAATGTTGTTGTGAGTGGTTATGACTAGTGTAATTTTTCTTTCTGTGTGATTATCATAAACCAAACTATATGTGATAATATTATTGTAAATCTATCAGTATTTTTTAATGTAATAATTTTGATTTTGATCATTTAAATTAGGTGATTCCAAGGGTATGAAGATACAATTTTTCTAATCCTATTTGATCAAGGGATTATTAAGATAGGAAGATAGATCTTGTTCATATTAGTTTGAATAATAGATTTTAAGTATTGTGATATTGATGCACCACTCTATAGCTTTACAGTTGATGGATTTTGAGTATAGGAATACAAGTTACATTAAATTAGGAATAATTATCCTTATTACACATTTGATTAAAAAGCGTGGTTTGTAATTAATATATGTTTTAGAGTTTAAATATTTAAATAATTATATAACATGTTGTTTTTAAACATTATTTTATTTTAAATTTCCACTGTGTTTTTACATTTGTTATGTATTATGGATTTATAAAAATTAGAATCTTCCCTATTCATAATTCTCTATTTGAGTATTATTATCTAATACTATATTTAATTTATACTAAAGTTACATTTTTTACTTTTAATAACCATGATTAATTCTTAAGATTAATTTTCCAATCCATATAAAACTTGAGGTGGTTTGAATTTGTAGTTCATGTTTCTACTAAGATTCAACCCTATATTGTATTTGGTCTACATTTTTTCTAGGATAATGATATCATTTGAATACATTCCCATGATTGATGATCATATAGACATAACTTTACCATGAAAGGTTTATGATAAAGATCTAGGACTGTTATGACCTAGAAATATTCACGATGGATGATTTAAAAATGTGTTAGAGTGTATACATGATGTTTAAAAATAATATCAGTGAAAATGAAGGATTTTTAGGAAAAAGAGAATGTGATCATATAAAATAAATCATTCTCCAACAAAGTAATGAATTCCTACACAAACACAGAGGCTCCACACAAAGATAGAGGCACCAAATAATGTTGAGGTTAGTGAAGAGAAGACACCAAAAAAGGAAAACATTCTCACATCATAGTTTAATAAAGTTGTGCTAAATGAAGGAATATTTTCATAATTGTTAAAGGCCTTGTATTTTACTAAAAATACCAGATCCACAAAGAATAAAGTTGATAGATAATTGAAAGGGGAATATTAATGAGAGAGAAATACACTCTATTTTCACCAAAGTGATATTGTGATATACGGTTTAGAAAACTAATAGGTTTCATGAGTTATGTTTGTAAATCAAAGTATTTTATTAATAAATTATTTATAAAAATCATTATTTTGTGTGAATTAAAATCATGAAAAAATGAACTAACTTGAAAAATGATATTGTTTAGTGACTTAAAATGGATTAAAAACATGAACATGATGTTATGTGAACATATGTATCAACTATTTCAATTATGCAAAGAATATTTTATGTTATTTTTTACCCATTAAAAACTTTTTCTAAAGAATAAGTTTTTCCTCAAAGACATAATGAATATCATTAATGAAAATAAATTTGTTTTTTTGAGGAATATCAAATATTAGTTGTATAAGGGGTGTGTATGATTATCAAGGAGAACTTTCCCAATCTTGATGTAATCAAGAGAAAATTAATAATTTCATTGAACTATTTTCCAAAATAGGTTCTCCTTCAATAATAGTGAGAAGAAGTTGGAAACAAAGGGATTGGCCCTTAGGTGAGTATTTACTGAATCCAAAACCAATATAAAGGGATAAAACCTTGGATGGAAGTGATCTGTCCGGAAAACATTTAAGGGGAGTGACACCATACATTAGTGTGACCTATTCTATTCCTACCACTTAAAGTTACTTAGTATATTCTAGTCCTCTGACACATTTTTATTTTATGATATTTGGATTAGCCCATTGTTGGTTAACCATGTAAAATTCTTGATTCTTTTGTACCTTCTTTACTTAAAATTATTAGGATTATAACTAGTGTGTGTTTGGGATAAGAGAACATTGATCAAATCAAATTAAGAATACGATAAATGAAGTATTAATAAAATAATATTTTTAAAAAGAAAACAATAGTGAACCCACTAGAAATTAGGGCAAAACTATTCTGGTAAGGGAGAGTTTGGGGTTTATTTTTAGGTAACCCGAATGATTTTCATACCCTGATTCAGCCATCTTATGGAATCTCCCACTAAAGGACAATGTGGGTCCAATAAGTGCTATAAAATAAATGGTTTTTTGAGTTGTAATTTTTTTTTTATATAAAATGAACTAATTGTTTTTTAAAGATGAGTTTTTTTCCATAATGATATGGGAAATAGAATTAATATAAATAAGAAATATAAGTATAAGATAATTCAATTTAATAGATAATATTTAAGAAATTTGTGATCAATATAAAAGATTCTATTAGATATAAAAAAGAATGTATGAATGATTCGGATTTTTAATTACTAATTTATTCATCAATAATACAGGAATACCTAAAAAACCTAATTAAACATTTGTAATTATATTTAATATTGATGATGATATATCAAGAGATCCAAGATTAAAAGCTGTATATGTATTTGAGGAGCAATATCAGGGGATAAAAGAAGAAAAATGGGGTCTATGAGATAATAATAATTATCATGAAATACAAGTTTAATTAATTAAGTATGAGGTATAAAAATATAATATAATTAATGAAAAACTAATGGATGCAATCACTGGTCTAAATAAGGTAAATTATTCACATGACAAGTAATTGTATGGGATGCTTACAAAAAAATAGAATAATAAATCTCATTCAAAATATAAGTGTGCAGAATCAATATAAATTCAAAGCAAAAAAATATATGAAGGATGAAAATTAAATAAACACGATTTAATGGGTTGTGGATAATTATAGGTCAAATAATATGTACATGGTATTAAATAAAGAAATTATGATAATTGTTGAAAAAATGAAGTGGAATATTTTCAAAGGGTCAAAAATTAAGAATTATACCTCTCAAAAATCAACTTCAAAAATTTAAAAATTAGTAAAGGAATCTATATCAACTTTAAAGGTGAAAACTACCCAATTTAAGAAGTATAATAAGATCAAGGAGCTCTAATAGAGGACAAAAACCACTAATGAAATTGTAAAGACCCCGACCCCAATTGCACAGAGCCTGTGCCTTATTTTATTACATTTGTATAATAAACAATGAAGTCACATCCCAAAGGACCAATTGTTTTTATCAATTTTGGAAAACTCAAAACAAAAATATGTTTTGCATTACAAATTTATGAAAAAACAACATTAAAACTCAATTAGAAAATCCATAAGTCCTTTATTATCCCTGTATGTCATTCATAATATACATATTCACCTACAGGGGAAAAAGATATATGAAAGGGGTGATCTCAGATGGTCAGTAAGGATAAGAAATATACGACAAGATAATGTAAAAAGTAAGGCATAATGAATGACTAAAAACACATGACATTAGAACATAAAATTTATCATAATATGAAAAGAATAAAATATGAATAAATAATTCTATATAAATAATCAGATGAGAATGAAGTTTAACCATAGATATTATTGTAGTTGAATAATCACCTGGAATATCAATTTATAACATCATAATGAAGGAATTTATAATTCCAGACATCATAAACATACCATCTAGGCCTCATCCAAGACATATAAAAATAAATGGTTAAAGCATTTAAAAAAATTCATTTCTATTTTGTCTCATGAGACATACCGAAACATAGAAGAGATATAGAAGGCCCCACCCAAAACTTAATAAGTCTAATAAATTCCTCATATGAATGGGGTTAAACATAAATAACATATACATACGAAATGTAAATAACATTCCCCAATCAGTAAACATAATCACCAACCATTCTGAGTAATTTGGTGTATGGTATAAAAGTAGAAAATATACAATCAAACTGATCATAAAACAATTAATAAAATATTTTAGATGATTATAGGTATGTTGGTTCCCAAAGTGAGAGTTTGATAGCTTGATCTTGTGGTAGGTGATCAAATAGAGGAACTACACCTATTCTCTGGCTAAAACATCAGTTTGTGCACTAATATGAACTTGATATTACTAATAAATTTAAGGTATCCTGATTGAGTGTTGAGATAATTCATTAGTGTGAAAAACTGAGTGTTTTCAAGAGGAGAACCCCAAATAAGTTTCAACTAGTTTTTTAATAAGTTCGGATGTGAATCAAGATCATTATTCAAGATGTGGTTAAAGGTTTAGTGGAAAATTGTACGATAATTTTTTAACTATTCCAATTGTTTGGAGAATGATGTATTTGAATTGGTTAGAGTGAGAGGATCTATATGGGGGGAGAGGACCATAATATTTGGGATAAATTAATTGAAGACATCATGATAGATTTGTAGAGATGGGTATATTATGAGTTTCATCATGGAGTTAGTGTTGATAATAGGTGGGTGGATCAACATCTGTTGGATAGTGTTCCCAGGGTTTAGAGTGTCACAACAGAATCACATTAAGAATTTAGAGATGTAATATAGTAATGTCTTATTGAATTTATGAACATGGTAGTTCAAGAGGAATGATTTGAGGAGTACTATGAATTCTTGGGTGTGAGAATAATTATGGTGGAGATTTTTTAATGAACCACATATTTCTATGTCATTTTTAATAGGGGATTTAAATTTTGAATTGGTGAGGGGTTCAGTTTGAGAAATAGGATCTGGATTGGTAATCTGAATTCTTAGAATTCATTAATGAATTTTTTCAAAAGAAGTTTGAGGGAATTATGGTAGATCAGGTTTTTTTATGGAATCCAAAAAAGGTATGGGTGGAAAGTATGACTAAAAATCAATGTAACAAGCCATTTTTGTCATGAATGATGGAGTTCAGGTCATGAAGGGTACTTACATGTATGTTCACATTGTAAACTAGGGATTCAAACTATGGACATTACCCATTAATATGTGAGTAGGGAAACTTATGAATATTTCAATATGTGAAGTAGTGATTGATGATGTGAATCTCTAGGGGGGAAGTACGAGGATCCCTCTACCTAGGTGATTGACAATGTGAATATCTTGTTCATTCCCTAAATGGTTTCTAGGTATTTTTTTATTAGGGGGTACTTTTATCTATTCATAGCTGAGGGCCTTTGGTTGTAGAGGGTTTGATGTATCAGGGAGAATAAATTCAACCAAGTCTCAACATCCTTTTATTTTACTTACATCATCCATTAAATGGGATTCATTTTCTTATATTATATAGATGATTTTGGGTAAGATACTACGTTCTTCTTCCATTCATATTCTCTTTCAACCTAGCCTCTGATTTGGTTTGATTTTGGATAAGGATTTAGTGTATATTCCATTGAAGTATGGTGGAATAAAACAATGACATAATACCCTAATATTATAAAATAATAACATTATATTAGATAGTGTATACGACATGAAACACTGATCTTAAATAACCCATGATTTTTTTAAATTCAATCTCTTTGATAGCTTATGGAACACGCAACCCCGAGTCTAAATGAACCGTAAAATTTTATTAAATTATAACCAAGATTTTAAATTTATAGGTATTAATATGATTAACTAAATTATTAAAATTATGGTCATATATTTATTATAAATAAAATTATTATCATTTATAAAAAGAACAATTTTCTGAAAAACTATATTTTCTTAAACGATAGTTTAATCACGCTTTATGCTCATAATTTAAAATTATTTTTCACAACTTAAGGACAATATAATAGATAAAATGAACTTAGTTTTTTAAAATAAAATTATCAAAATTAATGTATGATCAATTTTTTTGATTTTTTTGAAAAGTTTCATTTTTTGATAAATAGTGAAAAATACCGATTTTTATCAAAAAATATTTTAATTAATTTTAAAGGTTAAATTATGTTTTATATTAGTTTTAAAGTAAAATTGGATCAAATATATTAAAATTTATCTAGTTTATTCCATTTTTATCAATTTCATATTGAATATTTATATTAAATCTTCTATACTTAGAAGATTTTTTTCTTTGAAACCACAATTTTTCATCACATATATGGGTATAATTTTAAATTTTATTCTTATACATATATGAATTGAATTTGTAAAAATGGATTCCATATTTTTAATTAGATTAATTTATATTATCTAAAATGTTCAAATTTATTTTTTACCAACATGAATAGTGAAAAAAATTAATTACCATGGTTTATTTAAAAATTTGTTTACATGGGAGTTAAACTAAAAAGATAATGGTTAAAATGAAAAAATATTTTTTATAAAATATATGTAATCGAAATATTTTGACCTTATAATATATAATTAATGGTAATACTTAATTTTTGACCCATGTGTAATGTGAAAAATGCATGGAAACCCTTTTCTTTTCAAAAATCACAAGTGTGCCGCTAAGCTCACTTATAAAAGGCCACCCACTCTTATCTCTTTTTCACACATTAAAACAATTTTTTTCATAAAATAACTTCCAAAATTACTTCCTAACATCAATAGCCTCATCCTAGAAGCCTTTTTTGGGCCATAAATCCATTCTAGGTATACATTTGGTATAATTCTAAATAGGTGATCTGAGAAGAGGTACAATTCTTAACTATGCATTTTTGTTTTATTTTTTATTTCACCTAATTAAAATCTTATTAATTTTTGATTATATAATATAAAAAATATAAAAAATATTCTAATTTATTTAAACTAAGTTAATTATATATCTCAATCTCATATTTCCTAAAATTGGAAATGATAACATCACTGTTGCATATGATGGATTATCGCCTCACGAACCAATGTGACATGTTTTCCATCAACACCTCAAACAATTGGGTATGATGATGGATATAAAGTTTATATATATATATATATAATATTTATAAAATAATTTTACCTCTATTGTTATTATATAATATATACCTTTTTTACTTTATATTATATAGGGGATACAATAATGTCGCTTGTGTTTTCAACGAACTACCACCTCACGAGGATATGTGATTTTTTTAGTATCATATTATATAGAAGGTAATAATGATATATTTAATGAATATATGTTCTATAAATGAAATAATTATGAAATTAATAAATTATGTATCATTATTATAAGACAGTATATCATTTTTTCTTATATTTTAACTAACTGAAAGATGATAATGTCGTTCATGTATGTGTGGACTACCACCTTTATGAAAAATGTGACTCTATTTCCATCACCAAAAGGAATAGATGATATATATAAGTATATTTTAAAAAATAATATGGTATTTATGATATTATTATCATTATTTAATGATAAAATAATACTTACCACCTTTCCCTATTTATCAATGAAAAATGAAAATGTTACTCATGCGTACATATGACCTACTATCTCTATGATATTAACGTAATTCATTTATCAAAAAAATATTTGATGAATGGTATTATGAGTATAATTGATATATAAATTTGATAATTATTTAATTTTTATTATTTTTTAGATAATTTAACTATATAATATATACAAGAACCGAACCCTTCATGAAAAACCATGAATGAGAAAACAAGGCAATTAACACCTAGAATAATAAAAACATTAAAAGATTATAAATGAATGAGTGATAAGATGTTATTAAAAGATCATATAGTATATTAAAAAAATTAATATGGTTTTGGTATAAGTTAATATCATTTTTAAACCAACTATACTATATGTTAAATCATGTTAAACCAAAAGGAAGCGTGAGGCAAGGGATTTCATCTCAATTTCATTTCATTGAGGCATATTATAATGTTATGCACCTAATTTATTTTATATGGTGTATATAGTACCCAATATAAAAATAATATCAGTATTAATTAATAATTAATGATATTTTACATTTTAATTTAAAAAATTTCATCCAAATGGATTCGTTTTAAAGGTTATCAAGTGATTAAGGATTTTGTAACTCAATTTATTTTGAAAGGGTTATATTACTTCTTCATTGTCTTTGAAATTATATGATTATGAGTTTTAATAATTTTGACTATATTAATTTTTATTTTTAAATTTTTATATGGATTTAATGTTTATATACATAATAATTTTATTGATCAATTATCACTTCAATGTTATTATCATTATAAGGGTTTATTTCATAATCTCATTCTAATAGAGATTTCTTATTCTTGAATTTTAGTTGAAAGAAATTATTTGATTATTATCTGAAAAACCCATTTAATTTTATTCTACCATAGTTATTCTTGATATTTTAAAGTAATAGTAGCATTTTTTATACTCTGTGGCACTTAAAATAATTGAGAAAATGTTTTAAGAAAATATTACTTCATTTCTCCCCTCGTCCGTAAATCTATTTTCTTCCAAAACCATGTTTTCTAAAAATGCTTTAATTTTTTTAACATTTTCCAAATTATTTATTGAATATAATTTTACCCATTTTTAATTTTTACATGATTTAGTGAAAGTAATCTTAAGGTTATTTTCAAAATAATTTCCATTTGGATTTTACCAAAAATTTGAATGGAATATTTATTTTATCACACTCAGTATGTATGGAATTTCATCCATTATAACCAATCAATGATTTAAAAAATTTTATATAAATTTCAAAGTTTATTTTAAGATAAATTTATTTTCAATTTTTTTTTTCCGATATTTTTCTTTTAAAGTGATTTTTAAATTAAAAATTATATTTTCCTGAAGAATGTATTTACTGATATTTTTTGTTATTCCTATTCATCATAAAGAAACCTTTTATTTTACTGATACTTCATTGATGATATGTTTTATTGATACAATTATTATTATTTTTTATGGATGGTTTATGATCATTTTTACTAAAGAAATTATTGACATTTAATTTCTTGATTCATTTTTATATTTATTAACATTCCCTCGAAATATTTACTTTCCAGTAATCATTAAATGTTAAATATCCCCTAAATATTCATATTATTTATCATAGATATGTTTATTTAACATAACGTACATCATTTATACTTAAAATATTATATATTTAATGCTATTTTTATATTTGGGGAAATATTGAGAAATCTATATTTTTTACTCATTACAAATATTTGAGGATAAGGCACATTTTTTCATGAATTAAATCAATCATTTGACATATAAAGAATGATTTGGAAATACTGTAATAGGTGGATACCAAAATTATATATCCCCTCAATGTATCACTAGTCACATGAGGTTAATTAGTAATATATAATTAATAGGGGTTTTTACCTATTGTTTTAAGCAGTCCTGTGAAATGTTAGAGGTATCGTGTGTCTGAGAACATGAAATAAAATAATTAAGCATTTCCTTCATTAAGAATTCAGTTATTATTATCTATAAGATTTTCACAATGATATTATCTTTGGATGCATTTCATTATTATTTATTGATTTAATTTCACATGTTTTCAGTTATTTACCTCACCATATTGATTATGATTTATCTTATTATCCATGATATTATTCAAAAAATGAGATTTTTTTAATGATATTATCTTTGGATGAATGTCATTATCAGTTTATTAATTAAATGGAATGTGTTTTTAGTTATTTACCTGACCATATTTACTGTTCCTTTTCTTATCATTAAAGTTAAGTCATTTAAATTTCATGTGTGTTCAGTTATTTACCTTTCTATGCCGATTGTTATTATTGATTTATGATAAATTCCCCTATATTAAACCTGTATTGAGAATTAAAGACCAGCCTTATTTTGTTTACTTTACAAGGAATCCATAAAGTGTACTATGATTGATATGAAAGGATATGCTATAGGGAATAATGATGTTCAAAAAAAGTTTTAATTTGTGTTTTCATATGTAATATGGGAATAATTTATATATCTAGTTTACCAAGAATACTAAATTATTCGGTCCTTCTGGGTGTGATTACTTGTATCTTATAAAAATGTAATAAATAAGACACTGGATCTGGGTTACTAGATTCAAGTCATTATAATTGGTATTAGAGGAAGTCTTGTAGAAAACATGGGAACTAGATTTTGGAAAACATAGATTGGGGAAAATACCCTATAATAGACTTTTAGGATAAGTAAATAAGAACATATTAATTTTTTTTGGCAAGGAAGATATTATATAGGTTTTACTAGAAATAAATCACTGTCTATAATTTTCAAGTGGATATGGTTTTGGAATAGTTTTACTTAGGGGCGATATATCTGAAAAGGGTTCATTGGCCTTGACATGATCATTACCTAATGCACAACAACATGCCTAACTGCACACCTGGTTTGACACTCACAGGGGATATGTTTTGGATAATAAAAAATTTATTTACCAAAAAATATGAAGTATTTTAATAGATTATGACTATAATTTCCATTAGTTATACATATGTTGTATTAGATTAAAAAAAGGATTCCTAATTCGGAAATCTTATAAACAATTATTTTCTTTTGCCACTATGATTATTGTTTCTCTCACTATTTTTTGTTTGTTTTAGTAAATGAATTGAACCCAAATGAATTGTGTTAAAAATGAATATAATGGAAAATTTGGTGACTATTAGAAACCAATGGGATGATGAAAGGAGTGAAAGATATCAGGATTATTCATAATCAGTTATCCCAAAATATGATTAATAATGTATACCATAACTAGTACCCGGAATCAATAAAAAGTGAAGGATGGAGTTTTCTAAAATCTTGAGTGATGGAGGCTATGGAGTAAAAATGGATATATTTCCATCATATCATAAATTTATAAAAAGATACCTAGGAAATTATCTCAAAGTAATTACAAAATGATTTATGTGTGTGAAATAAGGGCATGAAGCAACATATTACATAGGAAATATAGATACTATGATGGATGGAAATAAATCTCATCCTAGGGATACATTTATAGTTCATTTTATTAAATGTGGGATAACTAGGAATTATCCAAGTAAATTCCATCTTATAAAGGATAAACACTGGAACAAGGAAATAAAATGGGTGAAGTATTTATGTTTGTGATTCAATAATAAAATTGTAAAAGTATTTTACCAATGGTATTTTATTTATAACAATCATGAAACATCTAAGGATTTTCTTAAAATTTATAAGAATGTGTGTCTTAATTGACTTAATAGTTATGGATACCATCATGTGTTTATGAGTTTAAAATTGATAATAAGTCTAAATTATTAAGCACCCCATTTTAGTTTTTAAGTGATGGGAGTCTACTAAGGCAAATGATATTTTTGGAGACATTTATAGAAATACAACCCATTATTTTAGTATATGTTTTAGTAAAAAGGTTATTTACAGAATAGTTACCCTATATTGTGTGGGAATGATTTTAATTTTATTAGTAAAAATTACGATTTATATTATATTTTATGTTCAGGTAATTATGATCTATTACACCTTCAGAATGTTATATGAATTATATTAATATAGTTTTGGAAAAAGGATAACCTATCATGACCAGTAATTCCATGAGGCTTGAACCCAAAAACGAAGAATAATAAGGGTTTAATTACTAAAACTGGACTACATGATGTTTTAGTAAATAGGTCACTGTATATAGTTAAAATAATAGAAAAATATAAATTAATGACGAACCAGCGGTGTTACTATTGAGGTTTAGAGATTGATTTAATATATTGGATAACTTGTGCTAACTATATAGGATTTTAAAAATAGTTAGATATATATTTGGAAATAATTATCAGTCATTTATGAACTATAAAATCAATTAAATGTAAATTTTAGTGCTTGAGGAATGAAAAAAATCATTTTTAGATATCTATTTCTTTGAGTAAGCGATGGATTAGAAATTGATCGAAGTGTAATGAATAGATAAAATTGTTCTTATAAAATAAAAATGTATCAAGTAAGTATATTTCCTTATATTTTTAGTAAAATAATTTCTCAACATTAGGGAAAGGATATTTAAAAACGAATTTTATTCTATTATATTCTTATCATATGAATCAAATGTTCATTTGAATCATCATAAATTTATGGTTTTTAGGACCTTAACATTCCATTGATGAATCACTTTCTTGTGATTAATAAAAAATATAACTCTCTATAATTATTTACAGTTTTCTTTCCTGTCCATATATTCAATTTAAACCAATATTATCATATTGAAAAACCTAGTTATATGTGATTCCATATGACCTTTTTGGTTCCATATCTCTCTTATTAAGAGGATATTTTATTATCCATTTTTACAATGTGGATTTTCAATAATGTAATTTTCAAATATCAAACCATTAATTTCTAAGTGCAAGATCAAATTGTGAGGATGAAATTTATTTTAGGTGGGGATAATTAAATACCCAGAAATTATAAATTAATAACATTTTATTTTATAGTTTATGCAACATGAAACCTTGATCTTAGATAACCCCTGAAATATATTTCTTTAAATTAAATCTCTCTAATAACTTGTGGAACACACAACCCCAAGTCTAATTAAACCTTAATACAATATATAATTACAACCTATATATTAAATTTATAATTATGAATAGTAATAAATAAATTATGAAAGTTATGGTAATCTATTAATTATAAATAAAAGATGAACCATTTAAAAGAAAAAGAAATGTTTTCTGGAAAACAATATTTTTCTAAAAGACGGTTTAATCACGATTTGCATACATAATTTAAAACTAAAATTTCACATATAAAAAATTTATTTGATAAATAAAATTTATTTTTGAAATTAGAATATGAAAATTATCTAACAGTGAATTTTATGTATTTTTCTAAAAAAATTCATTTTTCAATGATTAATGAAAAACACTGTTTTTTATTGAAATATGCATTTTTATTTAATCAATTTACAATGTTAAATTATATTTTAAATTGGTTTTAAAGTAAAATTAGTAAAATTATACTTCATATTAAGTAATTAAGGACATTTAAATCAATTTAATATTTAATATTTCTATTAATACCTTCAATACTTATGTGAATTTTCACTTTAAAAACCCGCTTTTTTGTCATGTCTGTGGGTATAATTTTAAATTGGATTCTTCCACTTATATTAATTAAATTTATAAAATTGGATTCCATATTTAGTATAATTATAATATTTATTATATAATAAGCTAAAATTAATTTTCGACCAAAATGAATAGTGAAAATAGTAAAAATTATTACCACAGTTTCAGAAAAAATGGTTTCATCGGGGAGTTAAACTGAAAAAGATAAGGATAAAATAACCTAAACAATTTCCAAAAATATATATTATTGGAATAATTTGACTTATCAAATATATTTATATAGAATAATATATTTTTCATCCTTTTTTCATGTGAAAAATGTGGGTACACCATTTTATTTTCAAATATTACAAGTGTGCCACTCAACTGACTTATAACAGGCCACCCACTCTCTTCTCTTCTTAACACCACAAAACCAATTTGGTTCATCCATTTAATACCAAAATAATTTCAAAACTTCCATCCCCTCAACCTAAAATCATTTTATTATTTAAAATTCCATTATAGGAATAATTTAGTTATAATACTTAAGATGTGTTTTGAGAAGAGGTAATATTTCTTACTGTGCATTTTTGTCTTATTTATTCTTCAAACTCTTTAAATTGTTATTCATTTAGGATTATATAATTTTAAAATTTTATAACATAAAATAATATGTTATTATATTTTGTAAATTACCTATATTTATATCATATTCCATCAAATTGGAAACAATTACATTGCCGGTGTGTATGGAAAACTACCTCCTTGCTAACCAATGAGACACATTTTTCATCATAACCTATCATGGTTGGGTACTATAATGGATATAAATTATATATATACAAATATATTATATTTATAACATAATTTAACCTATGGATTCATTTTATCATATATAAATTTTTTACTCTCCATTTCATAAAGGATATTATGATGTCACTCTTGTGTATGAAGAGCTACCACCTCATAAAGAGATATGATTCATTTTTCACTAAAACTTTAAATGGAAGGTAATAAGGATAAAATAAATGAATAAATATAATATAAATTACATAAATATTATATTAGAAACCTATTTTTCATGCTGAAAATATAATATATCATTTTATTTTTACAGTTCACTCACTGAAAGATGAAATCGTTGTTCATGTACGTGCAAGCTACCACCATCATAAATCGATCTGAATATCCATTCATCATCACAACAAATATATGATATATATAAGTATATTTAAATAAATAATATGGTATTTATATTATTATGAATATTATATAATGTTAAAATCATACTGACCTCCTTTCCATAATGATAGTTGAAAAATGAAAATGTTACTCATACACACGTATGAACTACCATCTCCATAATCCCAACATACATTATTTATAAAAACCGTATTTCATGATTGGTATTGAAATTATAATTGATTTATAAATATGATTATTATTTCATGATTATTATTCTATAGATGATGGAACTATATAATATGCAAAAGAACCAAAACTTTCACGACAAAGTATAAATGAGAAAACAAGGAAATTAACACACAAAGAAATAAAAATAATGAAATATTATTAAGGAATGGGTGATAATATGTTATTAAAGAACATATATGATCTTATGAATGTTAATATGGTTCTATTATAAGTTAATAACATGTTTAAAACCACTATATATGAGGTTAAAACATGTTATACCAAAAGGAATCACGAGGTAAGGGATTTCATCTATATTTCATTTTATTAAGGCATATTGTATTATTATGCACATATTTTATTTTATATGGTACATATAAATATAATTTGAAATGAAATATTATTATTCATTAATAATTCATGGTATTTTAAATTTCAATTTTAATTATTTCATCCAAAATGATTTTAGTATAAAAATTACTAATTGATAAGGAATTTTATAACTCAATTTCTTTTCATTAGGTTGTATTACTTTTTATTGCATTTTAAATTATAAATTATATTTGTAAATAATTTTTTGAATATATTATATTTTATTTACAATAGTTTTATTTGGATTTACAATTGATAGAAAAATCCATTTCACTGACTAATTCCCACTTCAACATTATTATCATTATAAGGGTTTATTCCACAATCTCATTATAATCAAGATTTTTAATTATTGAATTTCAATGGAAGGAAATTATTTAATAGTTATCTTGTAAAACCATTTAATTTTATTATCCTCAAGTTATTAATAATATTTTCAAGTAATATTATCATTTTTTTCACTCTTTGGCACTTAAAATAATTTAGAAAATGTTTTTAAGAAAATTCAACTTCTTGTCTCTCTTCTGTCAGAAATCCATTTTCTTCCAAAATCATGTTATCTAAAAATATTTTTCAACTTTTTTAAAATGATTTATTGAAGAAATTTTTACCATTTTTGACTTTTTAAAATTTTTAATGGAATATTAATGTCATTTTCAAAATGTGGCCCTTTTGGATTTGATCAAAAATATGAAAGGAATATATTTTTTTTATAATTCTCGACATTTACAAAACATCCTGATGTCATGAAAAATTAATGATCTAAAATATACTTTATAAGTTAAAAAAGTTTATTTTCAAATATTATTTTTTCAAAATGAATTTTGAACTTGTACTATTAAAATGATTTTCAATTTAATAAAGTTATTTTCCCCAAGATTGTTTTTAATGAAATTTTTGTGGTATTTTTATTCATCAATTACAACAACCATTTATTTTTCTTTTACTCAACTAGGGATATATTGTATTGATACAATCTATAATTCCCCGACCCCAGTTACCCAGATTTGGTGCTTTATTACATAATATTAGCATGATACAAGGTATCATGTCCCGAAAGACCGATCAGTTTAGTAGCCTTGGAAGTACTAGATACATTCACAGGTTTTACATTACATTATAAAATGAAAAGATACAACAACATTGTTTCTATAGAACACACTCATATCCCCCCAGACTATCCCTGTAGGTCAGTCATAAAATACTTCTTCACATCCTTGGAAAAATAAAACATAGAAAGGGGTGAGATCAGATGCTCAGTAAGGATAACGATATAATAGAAACTCTTATAAATAATCATAAACATTTAAGGAAATGTATAAGACTAAAACAAAAGCCTTTTAAACTTGAACTTCAACATAATATGGAAAAGATAAAATCCAATAATTCCATTTACATATTCACAAGGATATTCTACTAGTCAAATAATCACATGCAATATCAATAGCCACGTTTATAATGATGGAATGCATAATGTCAGACTTCATAACCACATAGTCAAGGCCTTGTGGCAAGACTAAAAATAAGATTTTGTCAAGGCCTTGTACCAAGATACTAGTTTGTCTCATGAGTCCTATCGATGCATATAGGAGCTATAAAGGGCTCCAACCATTAATTAATAAGTCCAATGTATTCCTCATATGAAAATTTTTAAACATAACATAAATATTTGTATTAAAACTAGCATACGAAATGTCAATAATTTATCCATAAACCCTCAATGGCATAAAAATAACACATCCAATGTCAAACATAACTAATTCAATACAATATGGAAGATTGTATTATAATAAATCAACCTCAATCGAGAATAATGAAGGATATTGACATAGATGAAGTTAATCATCAAAAATATTTGAGAGAAATATCCCCCTTTTTCTTTAAAACATTTAAAAGTCTCGCTATTTATCAAGAAGCTGTTTAAAATAGATTTTTGAATCAAAGTATCCCATAACACTTTGAAACTTTTAAAAGGAATTTTAAATTTAAAACATTAATGTCCATATAAATAAAACCTTAAAACCATTTTTAAAACATGGACAGTAATGATAATGATTTAGAAGAATAAATTTTTAAAGCATTTAAAATGATATTTTAGTTAGAGTTCCTAAGAAAATGAGAGACTCTTGAATAAAAATAGTTGAGGTAATAAAAAATTTATAATATCTTGAGAATAAATGGATTCATGATATACCATGTCAAATTATATTATATACACCAAATACAAGTGGATTGGCGTATAATAACAAAGAAGTCTCAATGGAATGTAAGACCAGATGAATTCCTTTATAAAGACTGTATCCTTAGGTTAAGGATAAATCAATGAAATAATTATGTGTGAAAAATATAAATACACTCATTATGATGGTATTTTCAGTGTAAATAAATCATAGTACATTCACACATATTCTTGTAAAAACAACACTAATGACTTGGATGTTTAACTCAATGAATAGAAATTGAGTTAAAATTAATCGTATCAAGTTTATATCTATGACTTGAGAATTTATCAATGGAGTGATTATGTGTATCAAAAGTATATCCACAAAAAGTGGAGTAGAAATCACTACATAAGTAAATAAATAGTGATTTCACACATAATCTTGGGGTAAAGTAATCAATGAAGTTTGCGTAAAACCGAATGAGTGGAAATTGAAATTTGAAATCCCCTCAGCTATTTGGTAACTTACGAAACATAAGAACCATGAAAGAAGTATCATCCAATGATGATGTAAATACCCATAAATTTAAGTATATTACACAAAATATACAATCATGGGTAGTACATACACCACAAAAAGGTAGCAGTGGAAAATATTGCATAAATATCACAGGAATAAAAGTGAGATGAAATCCCTTTACCTTGTAATTTTCCTTGGTCGAGGGTACATTAAACTTTAGTATAATAGTTAAATAATTTTTATTAAATTATACAAGAACTATATACATAAATATGATATCATATATGATCCTCTAATATTGCTTTGTTAATAATATTTTAGTAGTATCATTGTTTCAAGTGTTAACTTATTCATTTTCATTTATATTATTTGTTAAGTGAGTTATATTTGTTATGTATGGGATTTATATTATTCATATCCATAATTATATCATGTATTTAAACATTATTTTTAATCATCAAATGAAAATTATTCTTTAATGGATAAAATGGGGAATAAATCTCATCGCGTTCGTGGAGACGGTAATCCGTATGTACGCTCGAGCGACAATATCATTGTTTTGATATGAAAATCATATATAATTGGATGGAATATCATATATATAGAGTCATTATCATTTTATATTTATTATTTTCATCATTTATACTCTTTATTATACCCATCCAAATGATGAAGTGTTTGAATAACAAACTACACCACGATGTGGAGACGGTAAGCCGTACGTATGCACGTATGGTGACATGTCATTCATAGGATGGATAAAATAATGAATATGGTTATACAATATTTATAATAACATCACAGTATATAGAATATACTATAGTTGTTATTTTATAATAGAAACAACAAAGAAAGAGGAAGTGGAAAAAGAAAAGAACTTGAAAGAGGTGATGAAATATTTACCTCTTCTTAAAGTTCTTCCTTTTGATTTGTTCAAAAGGGCTCCTTAGGTTTTCTTTATGACTAAATTAAGGCCTCTAGGATGAAGGGAGTAGAGTTGGGAGGATATTTGGGCAGGGTTTGGCCGATCCTAATGGCTTTGAAGGTGTGAATTTGAGAGAAGGGGAAGTGCCATTTTATAAGAGGAGTGATGGACACCATTGGAAAAGATTGAAATATTATTTTATAATAAAAACCTTTTCGGTTTATAATGGCTCAAAAATTAATTATATAAAGTCTAAATTGGGGATGGGTCTAAAACCACTCAATCAATAGGTTTTAGACAGGTTTGGGTCACTATATTAACTTTATATTTTAGATTTAACTCTTAGTTAAATAGTTTGACATTTACCATGTCTCTATGTATTTTTATATTATATGGTTAATAAACTTACTATAAACTTACAAGAGAACCCAAATTGGTTAATTAATGATACACCTATCATTATATAATTCTTTTGTTCTATCCTTATATTTGTAGGATTATTATATCAACCAATAATATTGTATTTGTTTTAAAAACTCATTTATGTAAATTTTGACATTATTTAATAGTAGATTTTTGTTAAAGTCCTAAAAACATTATTACTTATAAATAAATATATTTAATCAACCCTAACATGTCATATTATCCTATAAAATTTGTTTAGATTTTTAAAAGTCTCAAATTACATTTATTCGGATATTTATAATATCAATAATGTTAATATTTCATTATTAAGGTAATTACTAAGTCATCATTGTGTCATAAATAAATTAAATTATTTAATGTCTAAAAATTATAAATAAACTTTAATTATTTAGAAAATATTTTTGTCTTTATAATAAATATTTATAGTCCAATTTATCTTATGTATAACCCTATATTAAAAATGGTTTAGTTATTAAACTTTGATTTTATCTCTTTTAACTCTTCTTTAAATAAAATAATAATAAATGTCTTAATCTAATACAAGTAGAACTAAAAGATCATATTTTATTCCTAAGGTTTTTTTTGGGCAAATTACACATATCCAATAGAATTAGGACATGTGTTGGGGTATTTATGATATCATTTTTACCCTTAATGACCCTATTTACTTTTAACCGTGGTAAACGAAAGTAAAAAAGTTACTATTCCCCAAAAATTATTTTTATCTTATTGAACCACATTTTTCTTACTGATATCAATCATGTATCTCAAAATTTTGAAATTCCACTCACAGAAGCCATAAAATTAAGGTTTATGCGAATTTGCAAATGCTCCTAGGAGGTGGGTAAAAGACGTTAAAAAGTTCAATAAAATATTAAACATCTAATTTTCTTATAAAATGACTCCAATTAATTAAATTGAACATATATAGGTATTATATATCTGTTTTTACTTAAAATAAATTTAAATAAAATAAATAATTATTTAAATAAAATGTTAGTTTTAAACTATAACACAATGTTTTCACTATTCAGCCAAAATTGAATGTTTTCAGAAAAATACCAAAAATTTACCCTAAGCTAATTTTGATATTCTGAATTCCAAAATGAATTATATTTTAACAAATTAAAAACATAGAAGTTTCATTAATTATTTTAAAATTAATTCTCATTGTCAAAACAAAAAAGCGGGTTTTTTTAAAAAGTAAAAACTATCAAAAGATTGACATGTGTTTATGTCAAATTTAAATGTGAAATTACTTATAATCACCTACATTATTTTAAATGATAAAAATATAATCTAATTATACTTCCAAACCATTCAAATACATAATTTTACACTATACATTATTTCAATTAAAAAAGTTGTTTTCAATTATAATTTAGTACTTTTGAATATTCATCAAAATATAAAAGTTATTAGAAAAGTACCAAAAATTTATCCAAAATAAATTTTTATTTCTCAATTATAAATAAGAATTTAATTTCATTAAATTTAATATATAAAAGTTTCAAATATTTGTTTTAAAAAGGGTTTTCCATTAAAAGGTAGTAAAATTTCATTTTTTTTTGAAAAATACTTCTTTTATCTGAAAAAATGAATTTGTTCCTACATTATGTCTAAGAAACACATAATATGGATTCAAAAATTATATGGAGTATATAAAATTCAAAATTCAGTTAATACTATTTATAACTACTTTTGAATGGCTAGTTTGGTAAGTCGTGGTGTGCTCAAACTCAGTGTTGTGTGTAGCGCAAACTATTGAATTAAAGAAAAAAACTTACTATGAAATATTGGGGTGTTACACAATCCTTATCTTTCATAGGTATGGTTTATGATCCTTTTGAAAAAGTAAAGTATTTAAATTCACTTTCTTTATTATTTTCATCATTAACTTTCCCTTGGAACATTTTCTTTCTTATGATCACAGGTGATTAAATTTCCCCTAAATATACATATTATCTATCTTGGATATGTTTATTGATGAAACCATAAATCATTTAAGAAAATGATGTTCAAAATTAAATATTTTAGGCATATATTGGAAAATATTTATAAATCCATATTCTTTACTCAATATGGATATTTTTGGATAAGGCACAATTTTTATGAATTAAATTAATTATTCGATAAATTAGGAATACTTTGGACATAAAGTAATGGATGAGGACCAGAATTATATAGCCCCATGATGAATCAGTAGTCTCACAAGGTGAATCAGTAAGACAATATTTAACAATTTTTTACCTGTATTTTTAAACCATCTTGTGAAATATCTTGATGGTAGAAGAATCTTGTGCTTGAGAACATGATGTTCAATGGTTAATAATTTCCTACTTCAATAATTTAGATATTATTTTCCATGATATTTTTACAATTAAATTATATCTGGATGCATATAATTCTCAATTTATCGATTAAATGACTTGTGTTTTCTATTATTTACCTTAATATATTTATTATTCCTTATCTCAACATCCACGATATTAAATAATGATATTATATCTAGATGAATTTAATTATTAGTATATTGATTTAAATGCATGTGTTTTCAGTTATTTACCTTTACATATTGATTATGCCTTATGTTATCAAGATAGTTTAATAATTTAAATGGAACATTGGTTTAGTTATTTACCTTGTATTGTTCATTATTATTATTTATTCATGATATATTTCATTGTACATTAATCTTACTGATCATTTGATCACAAACTTATTTTGTTTCCTTTCCCATGAACCCATGAAGTGTACTATAATTGATATGAAAGGATATTATAGAGGGAATAATGATATTATCAAAATAAAATTTATGTTGTATTTTTTGTTTTCAAACATAATTTTAGAATCATGTATATATCTAGCTTACCAAAAATTTTAAAATATTTGGTCCTTTAGGATGCGATTACTTATATCTTATGTCAATTGAATAAATAATACGCCGTCTCTGGGCTACTAGAGTTGGGTTAATTACAAATGATGATGGGTATTGTTTTCATTATTGTTAGAGTGGGTCCCATAGAAATGATCGTTGGACTTATGACTTCATTTTGGTGAGGTAGGTTGTTGATATAATTTATTTATGGATTTTTATAGACTTTAAAAAATTTATGTTTAAATAGGTATCATGTGGTAGTATTTTTGGATAGGATGGTTCTAGGGGTGTGCCATAGGCTATCTACGGGTGGTTGGTCACGATGTCAGTATGAAATAGACACTCAATGAGTGTTGAACTAATTATTCCAATTTAAATTAATTTTAATATTTAATTATAATGTATTATAATTAATTATGTGTACTCTTTTGCATGAGATTGGATCCATAGTGTTTGGAAAAGGCTCGATAGACTTGGATGAGGCTTAGAAGAGATTAGTGAGGGGTTAACTATGTGTTGAGGTAGGTGTCCCATATTATACATTTTTATTTTCATGAAAATTTATAAGTGTTAATTCTGGTATAATTATATGGTTTAGGAATAGGTTATAAGGATTAGTAGTGTCCTTAGGCGGGATAAAGGGATTTCTTTGAGCCTTCAAGGATGAGACAATGTTCCCTTTTACACCTTGGGTAATTTCAGATTTCCAAATGACTATATCACCAAGGGGTGATGTGCTTTTTTGAGTTGATGAGATGACACTTAGAGGTTATGGAATGTTATATGATATGTAGAATAAAATATGATGGGTTTCTAGGGCTAGTGGGAAGGCATGAGTGTCTTAGGGATGGGGGACGATGGGAAAGATGACTGTATGCCTTCCATGTGACTAGAAACTCACTATTGAGGGTAGATGAGTGTCTTGGAGTTTTTTGTGATTTAGATAAGTCCTCAGGGGATGGTTTTATGTTAAAAAGAGGATTATCCATAGGTTAATGTGTTATAGATCCCCCTTAAGAGAAGTGTGATGAGACTCGAGTGAGGGTCATGAGAGTTACATGTGACTTGGGATCCAGATATTAAGGGGGTGTTTTTGTTAGGAATTAGACCCTATCCATTGAGGTCATGACCGGGAAGAATATGGTTTCTTAGGAAGGTTATTAGGTAGTTGTACTAGAATTTATGAGGGAATTCTATGATGATATGGACTAAACCTATGAGTTATGGGTCACTAGTTTCCTACGGTATAACAAACTGTGCATTTCATTCACATATATTGCATATATTTATATGAATATTCAATATATAAAAATATTATCCATTCCAGAACCATAAAGGTATATAGTCTTTAGAGATTATATTTAAAATATTATTATTTTATAAAATATGTTCAACATCTCCCAGAAAGATCTTATCTCATTGTACTTCTCTTAGGCATACCCACCTAAACCTTTATTCATAAACTGTGGAAGGAAACATAGGAATGAGTGATCTTAGATACACAATAAGGGTAAACATATGAGATAAAAATCCATGATCATATGAAACCATTAGATAAAAATAAGGATATGTGATCATGAAAATAACTTACAAAGTTCATATCTAAATTTTCATTGATCATAAACATGATTCATAAAATAAACATTATCATTTTAGAAAACATGAAACATAAGAGTGTGAATCATCATAAATCAGCGATCAACCATAAGATCAGGTGATAAAAGTATGGAACCATCATAAATATATAAAAACATTTAATATTTCAAGGTTAAATACCAATAATATCAACATAGGGGATTAGGATGCACCTATTTCCCATAGTGGATTAGAATGCACCTATTTCCCATTGTGGATAAATCTCATCGACTTATTTCACATAATGGATCAAGTATATTGAATTGTTTCACATAACTATCTAATGAGATATAAGTCATTATCTAATGCATTGGAGAGATAAATATGTCCCAACTGCAACATAATTAAAACCATACATATATATTCCACAAGTATTCAAATCATTACTTATATAAAAACCCATGAAAAGAAATGTGTTTCACAAAGATTTCATTATATTATAACCCCTGAAAAGAAACAAGTTTCATCCACATCATGCCATCAAAAACATTAACCAACCCGAGAATGAATAAAGATATTATACTTGAATTATAACCCTATAAAATCATAATTAACATCAAATAATTTTATCTTATATGGTATTAGGTTTGAGAGATCATTTGAAAAAATCTTGAGAAAAATATACATTCCATTTTTTAAATCATTATTTAATTTAATATGAAACACAATTATAAAGGAAGGAATATTATTTTAAAATAATCTTTCAAAATTTTATTTGATTACACAATAAATAAGGAATAATAAAAAAACAATCATGACATTTAATTTAAAAAAACATTCCTTATGAATTTTATAAAAAGAAACATTAAATGAGGGTTTTGAAAAGAAAATAACTTAAAAATAAAATTTAAGCGAACAGTAAAATAAATCATGTATATTAGATTTAAATCTATATAAAACTAGTGTAAACAATACATAATATAATAAAAATTAATTTCACACATAATCATATAATGACATAATCATTGAAGTAGAAGTTTAACTAAATGAAAAGAAATTGAGTTAAGAATTCCCTTACCTCAAGTCTTGTCTTTATTTGTTCATGTTAAAACCTCCTCTATAATAAATGTGTATTTATTAAAAATTTATTAAATAATAATAATTATATAATACCATTTATTGTTTATGTTTAACAACTTATCAACCATTTATTAATAATTTTTTATTTGAATCATTATTCTGAATGACAAGTGCTTCCTTTTCCACACATGTTTCAGTTCAGCAATCCCAATCCCTATACATTGATAATGGTATCATCATTTATATAATATAAATAAAAGTATAAAAATCACATATATTTATTATATACAAACTTATTAATAGTCATAAAAATTATATATAGAATAATGGATTACACCATCAAGGAGATGGTAGGCCGTACGTACACATGAACACTATTTTCCTAATTGATGAAATGAAGGAAAGGTAAAGAATAATTCATGTTTCCAAAATCATTATTATATCATATATATAATATATATTCATTAAAACAATCATAATACTTATCTATAAAATATGGAGATAAAAAATGAATTTTATCGCTACGTGTAGATGATAAGCCGTACATACACACGAGCGATAGTTTCACTTCTTGGTTGATGTGAAAGAGGGAGTATAATGGTGTTATAATAATAATAACATTTTATCATATTTAAGATAATTAATTTATTAATTTATGATAAATATCTTAGATATAAAAGATTTAAATAATATTAGAAAATGAAAGTGACTGGTTAGAGTGATTACGTCTTCTTCAGAACGATTCATTTAGATTTCCTCTAAAGGGATCTAAGGTTGGTCTTTTAGGATGAAAAAAACATCAATAATGTGTCTAAATAAGCGGATAAGAGATGTTTTAGAGTATTTTTATGCCAAAAGGCTCAAGCTGGTGGAACGAAGTGATGGAAGGGCTGTCTATTTATAATTGAGGTGAGGGGCACTTTAGGAATCTCTTAAAATATTAAAATATACTAAGACTATTCTAGTGACAAAAGATTCAAAATGAAATCTAAATGTAGATGGGATTACATATTCAACCATATAATATACCTTTTTTCCTTAATTTAGTTTTTTTATTTTTTATATAATTTAATAAAATATTATATTCATGAAATATCATTATTTTTAATTTGATAATATTCATTATTATGAATTTAAAAACATAAAAAAGAATAAAATTTTAACCAATTATTTTATTATGTCCTAGAAAAATCATATTATACTATATAATTCATGTATCATCTTAATTATCTCGAATTATATTTATTTAAATATTTTTAAAATCATTTATTTGATTTTTCTATTAATTTAATAATTAGCTCATCATCATTGTGTAATCCATTAGGGTAATAATTTAATTCATAATATTTTAAATAAATTACCATGATATAGATAATTATTTTATATTTATAAATACTATTTATTATTGAATATAACCATTATAAAATCATATATTAAAATTTTTATACTAATTAAAATCCATTGTGTGAACATTTTGAATTTCTTTTAAATAAAACACTATAAGAAAATTAATGTCAACCAAGTGGATCCAAAAGGTCATAAGTTAGACCCATGGATGATTATGTTCTAAAATATATGGCCAAGTGAACATTTATATTTATTTATTTATTTTCCTCATAAATACACATTCTTATGATGATGTATATTCAGGGTCCTTTGTATGACCCTACCAAGTTTTATACTCACCCCCACATGAGTACTCTGGTGTGCATGCAGAACATATGGTTTCTTTGAGGATAAATCATAGTAGGTACAAATGATTTATATTAGGAAACATGATGGGTATTTCAGATTGTGATTGGGATGAGGCTTAGGGTTGGAAATATAGCCTCTTATATTTTGTTTTATTTTGGATTATCTTGTGCATGGAATTAAAACAGTTGGAGATTTGTGTATGTTTTATTTGATAACATAATTATAATATTTTATGTGTTTATTTATCCTAAATAATATTATTTGAATTTTATTTGGTTATTTATTATTATTTTTTACTATGATGTCAAGGGAATATTCTCTCTAATGCGCGTTTTAGGCCCTCTCTAAAAAGGCCAAACCAGGATCAATGTATCATTAAGATAGGTAGGGTGAGTTATTGATACATTTTTCTTTTATGTTATCATGCTAATATAAAAAAATCTACATCCTTTTAAATAATTATCACTTTTCTGAAAACAAAACATTCCAAGATCCACTGAAGCAGAATTATTTACAAGTGTCACTACTCAATAAGAGTATCTAGTCCTTAGCATGGTTTGGAAATAATCTAATACCACACAATAAACTAGAAAAAAAATCCTTTTGTATAGATACAACAAGTATTAAATACACTTACACTTGTGTATCACTTTGATCAATACAATAATGCACATTCTTTATCTGGTATGAATTATGAAAAATAATATTTGTAAAAAGTTATGCAACCTTCATTAGTTGGTTTAAAACATTTCATGGTGCAACTTTAACAACTTCAATTTTTTTAAATATTCAAAAAATAATTATTCACTTTTGTACCTAGAAGACATTAGAAATAACGCTTCTAGAAATCATATGAAAACTCAGTTTAATGAAACAATATAATTAATTTTTATGGAAAATTAAGTAAGAAAAAATACTCTAGAAAAAATATGAACCTCTTATTTCTCTCCATATAACTTTCTATATGATTTATCAGTTCGATCCAAAAAACTCTGATTACAATATCTTCCTCATGCTTCTATATGGAGATATTTCTCAATAAAATATTTTCTAGAAAAACTTTATCCATTAAAACCTTTAGTTTATATTCTATGAATTACATGTGAACAATGTTATCTTCACTATGTATGTTATACTTACACTTCTATTTATTGGTTCCTTAGAAATGGAATAGTTGGGAATTTTAAAATGTTTTCCTTCTAAATAAATCTTCTAGAAAATAAAAAATTTATTTCTTTTTGAATTTAATTTTGAAAACATTAGTGTTTACAAAGTATTCTTGGTTCTTAAGAAAACTTCTAGAATCTACTAAAAAATTTAGGCTGATTCCAATTAACAAAAAAATATTTAGTCTTATACAAATTCTCATTTTGATACTATTTATCACTCTGATTTTCCTGATCCGATGGAAAGTATTATAAACCAAAGAGTTTCCATTCTGTTTCGACAAATCCATTGAAACTCATCTACTATAAAAAGAGTTGAAAGTTATGTATCCTTCAAAATCCCATTGAAAATAAATCAGCTTTAGCTTCAAAAACATTTCACCTTATTCTAAATTTGTTTAAGAAATCCCCAGACTGATAAAAAACAACCTCTTATGAAGTTTATCCTCCGAAAACTTATTGGTGTTTGTTTTCTATAATGAACTAGTCTCTATTTACCATCCGATATATCTATGTTAATTCTAGTATGATGTGTCTACAACCACTTGAAAACGAATTAAATCCATTTCTTTATAAAAATGGTTCACTATATTGTTAAACATCGTCTAATTGATTGGTCTATAACCTCATCCAGTTCATCAGTCCTAAAAACTCCATCTATTTAATAAATTTCAAAAAATAAATTTTGAACTACCTCTAATAGAACAATGGATTTGATGTTAAATTGATACTAAAAGTGTGAATAATGAATCAGTTTCAAAACTCCATTTATGGATCAGTGACACACCATGTCAGATAGATAAGTCGGTTAGTACTTCAGCAAAACCTCTGACTTCATCAACTCAAAACTTCCCAGCCATTAGATAATTTCTATGTGCTATATTTCTCACACTAAGGAAATATAATCAGAAGTCTTTGACTTCGTACTCTCTTTTCATCCTAAAACTCTGTCTTTTATCATGAATTCCTCATGATGATAAGAATATAGATATCTATATATAATTATCTAACTTATAAACCCTTTTCTCCTCATTTCTTTTCAAATATTGGATCACCAGTTTCCTATAAAACTTATTTTATTGAAAACCTAAAAAACAAAAAGTCATCATCAAATTTAGTATCAAATATCTTGGAATACATTCATACTTTGATAAAACTTCTCACTCTAATAAAAATACCATTCCTGAAATAGCGTGATTCTGAAAAACAACTTCTAGAAAAATTATCTCGATCAAAAAAAAAACAAGAATATAGATTTATTTATCAAGAATAAATATAATATTTAGAGTAAGATACACCTTTTCCCTTATCATAAACACTTAAAATTGAAATTATTTTCTGTAATGACAACAAAATACAAAAAAAAACAACACAAACTTCTTTTACCATCTGAAAAACACATCCTTTCAAATTGGTCGAAAAAATATCCCCCTTTGGATTTTTTTGTGAACGTAGGTTCTTAAATAAATAAAATTTGTAACATTATGTAATAGATCATTTATCAATAATTATAATCCTATGTGAGAAAAATTATTATTGGAAACAAGAATCATTGATAAAAAAACCATGATATTCAAAAGAACGGACTTAAGAAGCATATTTAACATTCAAACTTTACACCTATTAAAAACTCTTAAAAACTTTATCTTACATTCTAATAAAACAATTTCCTATAATCACTTTAAAAAACTATTAGAATAGTTCACACATTTACATGCTGCGATCAAATTTTTCATACAAATCCACTTAAATACACGCTTCCTTAAATGGTTTTGCACATATCATTGGATATATTTATGAAAAAGTATTTTTCTCCCACTTTAAGACACTATATAAAGACAATATGAGAGGGTAGATAGAAAAAAATACCTCAACCTTAGAGAGAAAGAGGATGGATTCCCATGTTCAACCTCAGTTTGAAGAAATTTTCCTCTGGTAAAAGTTTTATGAAAATGTCAGCAACTTTTTCTCATGTAGGAATATAATATATCTTGAGTTCATTCTTCTCTAAATGATATTTAGTGAAGTGATATTTTACATCAATATATTATTAATTATAATGTTTTAATGGATTTATTTTAAGGGTTATATAACTCTTATTATCACAACCCAAGAGTAGAGGTAACTTCGCTTCAATAAGTAGGTCTTATAACTGAGCCTTTTTCCACAGAAGTTGTGTAAAACATGAGTTCAATAAGAAATATTAGATTCATCCATTTTAATATTTATTTATTTTTTTATTATTATTCAAAATTAAACAACTTTTTCACCAAAATAAAATGCCACTAGATGTGGATATTTTTTCATCAACACTTTCTACCCAATCAATATCTATAGAGCCAACCAAATCAATTATTCCTTAGCTATCATGACTAATTTATAAAATTTTCATTCCTTTGATATATCTGAGAATTATTTTTCTAGCCAAGTGATGTGATTATTTTGAAGTAATTTTTAATCTTTAACAAAAGGTAAAAACATAAAAAATGTCTAGTCTTGATGTATTCAGATACCATAGACTCACAATAATATTCCAAAATTCTTTAAAGTAATCTTACTTTCCATCTATATCTTTAGTAAACTTGCTTCCCACTAAAATTGGTGTGAAAAAAGGTTTCAAATTTTCCATGAAAACCTCTTATGAATTTACTTATCATAATGTTATTCAAAAAGAAAAATTTATTTCCTATTTTATAAGATATATAACCCAAGAAAGTATTTCATTTGACTAGGAAAAGGCACCTCAAACAACTTATTCATTTATAAAATAAAAATTTCATATTTTCTTTTATCATTAAAAAAAGAGATAATATCATCATTATAGATAATGAAAATAAGGGAATCCTCTTAACATTGTTTGATTTAGATATTACTATCAACCCTTCATTTCTTAAAGTTATTATTTCTTAAGTTTTTATCAAATTTTGAATACCAATATCTCAAATATTTCATCAGCCTATAAAAAAACTTCTATAAAATCAACACATAACTTTCACCCTTTATAATAACAAACCCATATGCTTGTTCGATGTATAATTATTTATCAAGTTCTCCATTTAGAAATGCTGACTTCAAATCCATATGAAAATGTTTATAACTTCACTATACAACAATTGAAAGAAATATTTTAATTGATTCTAATCATTCCATTGGAGCAAAAGTATCATTAAAATCAATACCTTCAATTTGTGAGTCACCTTTGCAAACCAATATTGATTTTTTTCTTATCACTTCACCATTTTTATTCAACTTATTCTTTAACAACCACTTTGTACCAATAAAATTTTTATTGTTTCGTTTAGGTAGGATTTCCCAAGTATCATTCTTTTAAATAAAATACAACTATTCATTCATTGCTCAAATCCATCCCAAATGATTAAAATCTACATTAACATATTTGGGATCAACTTTTGAGTGGAATAAAATATGAGTAATTTTTTTTGATGTTATTGTTATTTGAAACTTTTGATATTGATCACCAATAATGTTTTGATCTTACACATGTTTCCCTAGACTAGTATGAGATGAATTAAATTATTCTTCATGAAAAGAAATAGACGAGTCTGATTCTTCAATATATGTGTCAATACAATTTTTGGTATCCTTTTCATGTTTCTTAACAAAAATTATTTCATCGTATTTATCTCCCTCATCTGCACGATATTGTAAAAAATATTCCCCACCTTTTTCAAGAACTTTTACATAAAAATAATTAACTTTTATTCATATTCCTTTATTAAAACACATATATCCAATTATATCTGAATAATATCCAAGAAAGATTAAATATTAACATATTTGATCAAACATTCAAAGATTTACACCATTTCTATTTTTGATGTAGGGAATCCCCAAAACTCTCAAGTGTTTCAAACTTGTATTTTTGTTATTAAATATTTCATACAGAGTCATATGTAAACATAGCATATTGAAACACTAATTATGAATGTAAACAGTAATGGTCATTGATTTACTCTAAATGTAATGATAATGACCATACTCAATCAATATTATACATCCCCTATCAAATAAACATCTTTTCTTAATTTTAGAAATATAATTTTATTGAGGTTTGTATGGTGTACTAAACTCTTGTAGAATTATTTTTTTAAAGATAACTTCTAAACTCTTCATTATTATATTCACCACTATTATCAGATCTTAACTTCTTCACATAATACCCACATTCCTTCTCATATCTCTTCCTATAACATTTAAACATATTTAGAGAATCACATTTATGTAATAAACACATAACAAAAGTAATATGAGTAAAATAATTAATGAAATAAATAAAGCGCTTATATATGAATGTGTATTGTTTAATAATTAGTCCATAAATATAAGAATGAATTAACTACATGGGTAATGTTAAAAAAATTCTAATATTCTTAAGCATTGAATTTGAAATCATCCCTTTCAGAAAAATTCAGAAAAACAAATTTATTCTTCTTGATATATAGAAATATCACAGATAACGGATAAATTTTAAAACAAGCTCATGTTTCTCTAACATATATGTCCCAAGATTTTATTCCATAACAAATTTTATTCCATTTTTCTTTAGTAACATGAATTCTATACTTCAGAAACTTGAAACATGTTTCCTTTTGTTTATTTTTCTTTTATAACATTTTTTCCATCTTCCACTCTTTTCACAACAAAAAAATATTTCCTAAAAACAAATTTATTTCCTTGATAAAAAAGTTGTGAGACACTCAAAAAATTGTGTTTCACCCATAAAAAAAATTTCTTGGATTTTAACTTTTATTCACCAATAATAGCAGATAAAACACCATTGATTTTGAGTGATTCACCATTTCCAAAATTCACTATCCCTTCTTTGAAATTATTCAAATTCTTAAAAAATTTCAAATATATTTTCATTTAATAAGAACGCACACTATCCAAAATTTTGGGTTATTTCCTTTTTTTTCTTTGAGAGTGGTTTCTACAACAAGATAACTTTATTTTCTTTTAATCTTTCCTCACATATTTTTTTGAGATTTTTTATAAACATGTTGTGGTACTGGTAACAAAATAAGGATCTATTTTGAAATATGTCTAGGTTGTTCACATATTTCAAAAATAGTTTCCAAGGTTGGAAACTATTTTCAACTTGCAAGATAAGTTTCTCATATATATTCCTTTGATAGGATTGAATCCCCCTCAAACTTTTATTTCTGTAACTCACAGGATAATTTTAATGTTTTTTATTAAAAAAACACATATTTTCCATATTCTTACATCCACCACAATACCAGTAGTACCCATAGAAAAAAAATTTATATATATAACTTTAAATCTATTTGGGGTTGTGAATAGGTTTTTAAGAAAATTTATTATCAAAACATTTTTCAATCTCAAACTTGGGTTATCACATGAAATATTCTTCTTCAATTCAGATTTATTTCCAAAATTATCAAAATGAGAAGTTATATAAACTTATTTTCTAGACTCAGGAATTTTAGAAACATATAATTTCCCAATATTTTTAGTTTTGGATACATACATGATTTTAACATCCTTGTTATTCTTTTAAACATTTAAAATTTTCTTTCCAACCTTTAAAGGTAACTTTTTTTGATCATTTTCATGTTCACACTTTCTGTAAAATTCACCAAATTTAGAGACAAAGTTCATGAAAAATGTAAATCCCTTGTTATCATTAGAAAAATAATGTTGAACAAGTTCAAACTCTGACTCTTTTTTTTAATAATTTTACTTCAATATGTTGGTTTTGATTATTTTCTTTTTCAAGATACTTCTTCAGACATCCAACCTAGTACAAAAACACATATTTCTCCTCAGGAAAACATTATTGATTTTTTTCCATTAGAAATTCCTTATTAAACTTCTTGATTCCATTTTTGAGTCTTACTATCTTGTTAATAAATTATTTTAGTCATCCATTAAGGTTAAATTATAACTCCACATATTCTTCTTCAGATCTACTATTTTTATTTTTTTATCATTATTTATTTCAATGAAATTATTTTCTCCAGAAAATTTAGTAAAATTTTCATCTTCACCTTCAATATTCTCAACTTCATTATCCTTAGATAAAAACATATCCTTTTGGATTTGAAGAACTTTTTATATTTTCTCATCGAATAAGATTACAACTTATCACACTGTTTATTAAAAAATAATCTTGGTATTATATCATATTCATCAATATATTATTTATTCCTTTATTTAGGATAATTTATAGTAAATTTCCCAACAAGTCCACATTAAAAAAATTAGGTGTATCTTCATTTTATACTTTCTTGTACCAAGTTTTACATTTTTAGAAAACATGTACAAAAAATCATTAATATTGTTAAATACCTAATTTTTATATTTAGAGTCACCACCTTCTATTTTAATTTATTGGTAGCCCTAGAAGACATTTCTTGACCAACTTTTACTTTTATTTTCATAACTTTATCCTTTATCATTTCATAAGTAATGAGAGTACTATATAGGTCATCCATAAATATAGTTTCAAGATATTTATCTTCCATAAATAAAAGTTTAACATAAAAATTTCTAGGAGGATTATTAAGATATTCTCAATAGTATTTTAATCTTCTAAATTCTCACCAAGACATATTATGGTGATAAAAATATCATTCACCTTTGTAAAGAAGTCACCAATATATTCAAACTCACCCATCTTAAGGTCTTAATAATCTATCCTCTAAATTTTCAACTTAACTTTATTCAAATTTTCATTTATCTCATAAATGTTTTACAAATTCTCATAGAAAATTTTAGTAGAAGAAAATACCTTCACTCTAAGGTACTCAATTTCAAAAATTGATGAGATTAAATCATTTTTTGTTCTTCCATAATTCTGGAAATTCCTTTTATCCACATATTTAAGTGGAACATATTCAATAAGAGGAGGTAATCCATCTTTTGAATCTTCAAAAAATCATACCCAAGAGACATAAGATAAGAAAATATACAATATTTTAACATATTATAATTCTTTGCATCGAATATCCCAATCCAATTACTGTTTACACAATTCAAGTTTTCCATAACAAATTATCTAGAAAAACATTCAGTAAAGAGTAAATGAAAGGAACCTTCACTATGATAAAAATTGAAAAGTCCCAACCATGATTAATGTATCAATGATAGGGTAATGGGGTGAATCAATGATATATGCTTATATTATGTTGTATTCCTTATATAACAACCTTTACCTCTTATTAAGTATTTTTCTATTTTTTCAAAAAAATACATTCACACATCCATAGGAACACAAGTATTCACAAGGTTTACAACTGAATAAGGGTATATATTCCTTAGAATTGTTGGGAAATAATAAAATATCATAAAATAAAATAAAAATATATTCTTTTGTGTGGATACATTAAGTAGGTAATAACCTTAAACTTGTATAATACCATTATCAATAAAACAATGAATGTGCTTCTTCCTGAATGAGTGATGTAAAATAAGATTTGTAAAAAGTTATGAAAAATTAAACATTTGGTTCCAACCATGTCACTGTACTAATTTAAAAAGTTCCAATTTTTTAAATATCCAAAAATAATTCTTCACTTTCATACCCAATAGTAGGTAGAAAAATATCTTCTAAACTTTATATGAAAAATCATTATAATGGATCAATCTGATTCATTTTTCAAGAAAATAAAGTAAGAAAGATGCTAAAAAAACAATTTTGAACCACTCCATTATTTAAAAAGAAATTTAAATATTATTACCAGGTATGATCCCAAAAAATATGATCACAATATCTTCTTTACTCTTCTTCTTTTTAGAGATATTGCTTGAGAATTGTTTTTCTAAAAAACCATCATCCACAAAAACATTCAATGCATATACTCTCTCCCACATGTCAAAAATGTTACCATAACCATGTACATTATAATTTCACTTATATTTATAGGTTCTATTGAAATGGAATAGGATGGAATATGAAAAAGTTTTCCTAATTTTTTTTTTCAGAAACTCAAAATTAAATTTCATTTCAACTTCATCTTTGACTAATTCAGTAGTTCTCAAGTATCTTGATTCTTATTAAAAATTATTGAATACTATAAAAACTTCATATTATAATCAATTAATAATTTTTTTTTAGTCTGATACATATTTTTATTCTGATATGGTTTGTCACTCCAATTTTCCTGATTTTATTAAAAGTATTAAAATCTAAATAATTTCCATTCCACTATTCCAGAAAAACAGAAACTCATCTTTCATAAACATTGTTTAAAATTATATAGCTTTAAAAAACCCCTCAAAAATAGTTTATTAGGACCTTCAAAAACATTTCCCCTTTTTCTACATTTTTTCAATAAATTTTTAGACTGATTAAAAACTATGTCTGTTGAAGTCCAGCCTCCGATGACTTATCAGTGACAGTATACACCCGATGGATCATAATATTTTACCACACTATTTATCAGTGTTAACTCTAGTCCTATGTGTCTTGAACCACTTAAAAAATATATTCCTTAATTTATGAAATCTATTGACTACTTTGTTGAACATCATCTATGTAATCAGTCTTTGAACTCATAAAATTCATCATTCCCAACAACTACATCTTGTCGACCAGTGTCAATAATTATTTTGAATTGACTCTAATAGAACTCTTCATCTAATGTTAAATTTATAAAAACAATGCGTCTGATGAATCTGTGTCCGAACTCCTCTGATGGATTGGTGACACACCATGTCTGATGGATCAGTTGATCAATACTTTCACAAAACCTATAACGCCAGCAACTCAAAAAATACCAACCTTTAGGAAAATTCTTTATCCATTGTTTCTCACAAAAATGAACAATAAGAAGAATACTTTGACTTAATTCTATCATTTCTTGCCAAATATCTTTATTGTATCATGAATTCCTCATGATTTTAAGAACATAGATATCAACATAGCATCATCTAACTTAGAAACCCTTTTATTCTCCTCTATTTCACAAAGCTTGAATTATAAATTTTCTAGAAAACCGATGATATTGAAATCTTAAAAAATAGATAAAAATCCTTAGATTTTATATAAAATATCTTAAAATACATTCAAACTCTAATAAAAATTATCACTGATAAAAAAATTCATTCCGGACACAATGTGAGTTTGAAAAACAACTTATTCTAAAAAGTTTCTCTATATCAGAAAACCAAAGTTGATGTATTTTGTTATCAATAATGTGTTTGATTTTATATATAAGATACATAATTTATCTACTCATAATATTTTACAATGTCAAATGATTTTATATATTAAAAAAAAATACAAAACAAACAAAATAAAATTATTTTATAATATTAAAACACTTCCATCCAACTTAGTCCAAACACTCCCCACTAGTTGCATGAATATGTTATATATGGAGGCATTATTGAAGCCACAAAACTCCCTTGAATCAGACACTATCATGTGGCCTAGGTCCAAGTCATTATAATGTTCATAGATCATGGTGTAAAGTCATAAAATATTGATGATGCATAAGATGGTGTTATAGATAATCATGTCCGAAATGGTTTTAATTTTTTCAAAAATTTTAAATAGAAAAATTTCCATTATATTATAATTTCTACCTTAGTCCTTTAGAAGTTGTAATAATTTTTCAATTGCAATCTATTTTTTGTATCACTCATGATTTCTATAATAAATTAAAGAAACTTTCAAAAATTATATTTCCTAAAGGAGAAAATTTAAAAGATAATTTTTATGAGATGAAAAATGGATCACAATTTCCATATTGGTAAAGTGAAAACTAATTTATATACAAATGATATATTCTCATAGAATCTAGAAAATAATGATATTTTTGGCTAATACCATGCATAAAACACTATATTATAAAACTTCTATGACAAAAATGAGTATCACAATAAAAGTATTGTGGTATTTTCCTATTATTAAATGAACAAAAGTGTTTTCATGTATATTAATATAAAAAAAATAACTTGGAATTCTAGACATTGATTGGTGGATGGTAAAATAATTCATTCGTTAAGATGAGATTCATATAAACATTTTTTATTTTAGAGACATTTTATTTGAAAATGAACGATGTAATGTTCAACTTGGTATGTTGAATAAAGAGTTTACTCCTTTTAATGTTTTCATCCCATAAAATTCATGTTTTCATATATTTATAAAACCATAAGGATTTCCACCATGGTTTTTTATAAAGGTTCCATATCTCATTTTGACATAGCTCATACCTGAACATGGTAAAAACCTTTTAATGCGTACACAAGACTTTTGATCGATGTACTAAATTGTTTAGGCGTATATGGATTTATTACATGCAATGTATCAATTAAACATGATTTTCTTTCCAAGTTAGTTATTATCTGTATTTTCAGTGATTTCTCTATAAGTGGAATTATTTTTGGGTGGAGTAATCATGGTATATAGGCGTATCCATATTTCATTAGAGATAACAATGAATTTTTGTTATCTCATGGAAGAAAGTATTATAATTTGAGTTTTCAAATAAGTTATTGAATCATAATAAACCATTTCAATGAATCCAAGTTAATTATTGATGATGAAAATTCAAGAAAATTTCTCCTTCAATTATGTTAAAATGGGTATAATTATTTGATATAGTTTCATCATTACTTGATATTACTTATCGAGAAACTATGAATGAAGAAAGAAGTTTAGAGATTTTAAAAGATAAAAATTGGACAAGATATAGAATATTTTTGAAGTTATATTACTAGATATTTCATGTGATATACAATATGGTGAATTTTATGGGTGTTGAAATAATATTTTTGATGTCTAATTTTAGATTGTTCTTAACATTTCATTAAAAAGGATAATTTTAACTCTCATATAAACATGAATTTTATTAATAAAAATCCATAATTATAATTTTTTGATGATGATATATAATTAATCATAAAACTAAAAGTTTCATATACATTAAGTCATGAAAATCATACATTATTCATGAATTGAGTTTTTTATTTGAGATTATCTGATGGATATGCATCCAATATATTTCACTATGTAAAAATAGATAAAATAATTAGTCTAAAAAGTCATTATTTCAAAATATTAAGGGAATGAGTCTTTCCTATTGGATTTTGAGGTTTTATTCATAAATTTGTATGGGATAAACTTATAAAACTATAATTTATTTAGAGAACTATATACACCAACATTCGGATATGGAAAATAAGTAATATCAATTCTAATATAAAAAAACATGCAAGTTAGAAAATATATATTCTCTATGTTTATTTAAATCACGTGAAATTTTGGTGATATACTTACAATTTTAAGTGAAATATAGTTTTTGGTGGAATACACTTAGATTTACCCACTTTAATGGTACACACAATAATTGAATACACAATTATGAAATAAATATCATGTGGAGGTATTAATTATATATGGTTATATTATTTAAGAAATAATAACATTTTATTTTGATTATTTTAATGATCAATTTTTGATAAGAACAAATAGAGGTTCTTGAAAATATATTTAACATGAAAATGTTATAAATTATTATATATCCATATTTATCAATAATACTTATAGAATTAGTTTTGTTCAATAGTGATGGTTTTTAGATGAAGATTATAATAAAACACACATTTATATTTTGTTTAATTTTGTTGAAATGTTGTTATTCTTATAGATAGTTCCCTTATATCGTATATAATAAATTTAATTATAATTATATATATATATATGAAATTTTTTTACTAATAAAAAAAGGTTATATGGACATCATGTGTAAAGTAAATGAGGTAAATTCAGTGTATATTCTCTTGAGAAACATCATAATAAGTTTTTATTGTTTAGCTAAAATAATTATTTAGTATTTTAAAAACTATATCAATGTTTTAATTTAATAATATTTTATAAAAACATTAATATAATACTAATGTAATAATATTTATTTGGTGATTACCATTAGATTCCATAAGTACAAGCAAGGGGAAAATAATAAAATTATGAAAATTAGATTTTTTGAGGGTATTTCTTCACAGAAAATAAATTAATAATTTTATATAATTTTAGATGAAATTTAAGAGTTTTATTTTCCAATAAAAAATTATATCACATGGTTTAGGTGAAATTTCTATAACATGAAAAAAGTTTTCATACTTAATGCAACACATATAATTGGAGATACAAAGTGTAATCCATTTTTTAAATTATATAATACTTTTATATTGGTTCAACATTTTCAGAAAGTATATTATGAAAAATATATCGGGATAATTAAATACTTATATAATTGGTGTTATAACATCAAAAATTAAATCTTAGAGATATTTTCTTAGAAAATAAATAGTGATGATGCGAAGAATGAATATTTTTTAAATGTTTTTTATATCGTGATGATGTAATACATAAAACTATAAATATTTATGAGCCTATGAAATATTAAGGTATAAATTCCTATGTAGATTCCAATGAATTGTTATTAAATGATAACACAATGTTATAATATTCTAAGGATGTTGATGAGAAAATTAAAGAAAATAATAAAGAAGATATGGATAATAATATTAGTCATTCGATATGAAATATATGAGGATATCTCGGTGTATCCCTATTTTTGTTTTTTTATTTTAAAATAATTTTCATTGAAATTATGAGTATTTAATGAAGTTTGTATTTAATTTAGTAAAAAAGTTCCATAAAAAAATTCCCCTTATATTCAAATAATTATTGGAGAAATCATCAATATTTTTTATTCAAAAAATATATTTAATTAGATATAATGACTTAAAAAAGTCAATAAAATCATCCTCTACAAGTGTGGATATAAAATTATAAGCTCATTTAATATTGAATTATATGTGATTACTTTATTATATACCCTCTACAACATCTAATTATCTTTATTCTAAAATTATATAATTATGAGTTTCATGTTAATGAATTTAATATAAGTACATAAAATCTAAAGATACTGAATTTTATATTATAATGTTTTATTTTTTCATTATCCCTTTTATTTTAATCGATTACTATGAGTTGGATGTGTTTTAAATTCCCATTATTTGTTACCAACATAGATCCCTCACTTGAAGTAAATTATTGGGCCTTATTTTCTAAAAAAACACTATTCTAAATGATGAAACAAATGATTAAATTGTAGGTGGATCTCAGGTTGTTGTGTCTAGAGAATTATCATGTATTGTAAACTTTGGAGGTGTAGCGTTTCTATTAAATTGATAATTAAACATCTTGAGTCAAATCATATAGAGATGCATAGTTTTTATTTAAAGTGGATAAAGCATGTAACTTCTAATTTTTTTTATTAAATAGTTATTATGAATTTTTTTTATGTTGTAAAATGTAAAGTATTATATTTTAGGTTTTATGGGTGTGTGAATGAACAATGTTATGTAGTTTGGAAAAACTATTTTACAACAACATGGAATATGTGTAATAATGTTCCCATGCATTGTAATCATATTATGTTTTATTATTTCATGGTGTGAAATTTTTTATCTATACATTAATATATTTTATCTATAAATATTTTCATTTACTTTATTTATTCATAAATGATGAATTTTAGGTCTTATGGAATCCCATTGATGTATAATGTCATTGTATCATTCAAGAGATTTGATATGTAGTTATATAGAATTATTTTAGGAATGGTATATATTATATTTTAATGAATTCTATTCATAATGCTGGTGTAATCTAGTTTATTCTATATTTCAATCAATTTTATTCCACCCATTTATTAGTAAATATCTTGGAGGAACTATGTTAATTATAGAAGAGTGATAGTTTATGCGACATTTAGTAATTGGGAAAAGGAACATGTATGTAGATTTTATTTTTAATTGAGGTGGAAGTAGATCATTTGGTTATATGTCATTTATTTTGTGATTTATAATTTTGTATTTAAATTATATTTATTTTTGACATAAAATATCATTGTTTTTTTAAATAAAAATAAGAAAATATAACCATGAATCTCTGTATAATATGTTTTAAAATTTATAAGGATTATGATGGGAATGTCTGAGATTAATGACTTATTTTTTTAGTACATATATGTTTTTTAGTGATTTTAATTTTATCTAATTATATATAACTATTATTGTCTTTTTTAGATAATTTATGCATTACAGGTAATGTATGTGAAATAAAGGTGTCTTGAAAGATGAAAATTGGTATTCAATGAGAATTAGTGATACAATGTGTTTGATTTGTTATCAAACCTAAATAGTTGAGTTGGGGAATATTTTATTTTTTGTTCAATATGTCAATATGTGTTTGAGTAGTTAAATTTTTCTTTAAGAGTGAATGGTAGCTCTAAATGTGAGAATTAGTGTTACTATTTAGATGGGATTAAAATGGATATTCCATAAAAACTGGTGTATTATAAATATAGAATGTCCATCATCCCCATTTTATATAGAAGAGGTATAAATATTTTTTAAGGAGTGCTGGGGAGTATATGAATGTGTGTTAAACTGTATTATGAAAGAATATTTTTCCATGAAAAAGATCTACTCATTGATAATTTTTGATTTAATGAATCATTTAATTTCATTATTTTGAAAATCAAAATACACTTAATATAAAATTATCTTAATTTGAAGTAGTTTTTTAGTTTATTTTTTTACATAGGATGATAATTATGTAAACAAAATTCTATAGCTTTTAAGCATAAGTTAAAAGGTGTAACAATCTATAGAATGGTGGTTTAATTTCATATTACATTCATCATTTTCAGAACCACTATATCAATAAAGAATTCTATCATTAGAGTATACATAATATTTCTTATTCTATCATAACATGGTGCTAATTATTTTGATGTCATTGAAACTAAACTTGAGGTTAGGAGTATCTAACTATTCGAGTTTGTTACACAATTCTCTACAAATAGAGTCCCAGACCAAAAAATTTCTTAAGTGATTATATATGTTATTATAGAATCACATTGAAATATTATTTTCTTTTTTTATGTTACAAATATTATTATTGATGAGATTTTTTTATCAATATAATTGTTAGATTTAAATATTTTTATTAGGGATACCATTGAATGATGATTTCATTGTAAAACACTTATAATTTTTTGTTTTATTTATCTTGATTCCAGTCATTATGATCAAGATATTTTGGGGATAAAAAGATATATGTTCATTTAATCTAATATGATTGAGTGATTTAGAGGATAAGAATACATATCTTGTTCTGATTATCTTGTTCTTAGGATTCAGGATATTGGAATATGGATACACATTTGACTTGTTTATAGTCAAGGGATCTCATGCAAAGGTAAATATGATACTTTGGATCAGGTTTAATAATCTTTCTTACAATTTTAATTAAAATTGTGCATTAGTAAAAATATATTTTTTTATTTATTTTTAAGTATTTTAATACGCACTCTTTGCATTATTTCTAAACATTTATATGTTGTAAATTTTAACTTTTTTATTTAAATTTGTTAGATATTTTGGAAGTTAAATATACTATATTACTGTTTTCATTTATGATATAGTTGGGTAGTTTGATTCCCATTTAGATTTAATTTCTTCTATAATGACATTTTTTACTCTCAAGAATTGTGATTTAATTAAAATATTGAATCTATGATCAACATAAATCATGAGGTGTATATAATATTATTTTAATTTTTTACTATAATTATCCCCAATATTTTTGTTTTATTTCCATATTTAAATATTAAAATACTTGAAATTAGATTCTATTTATCCATTTTAGGCTAATCTTGGTCATATATTTTTTAAATTTTTTTATTAAATTATAAAAAAACATCCCGATATCCATAAACTAATTATGTGGTGGAGAAAATAGTTTTTTATGATTGAAGGAATACAAGTGAGATATATTGATAATATGAATCTAAATCACCCTAGGATTATCTATGGAAATGATTATAAGTATTGGTTTGATCGAGTGAATACTTTTGTTATCGATAATAGTTTGTAGAATTATTTGATAATGATTAGAAATTATAAAATTTTTAAGAAGGATGTTTCTATATTTACTAGATATGATAAGGGGAATTTCAAAGTTTGAAACAATCTATTATGTTTGATGATTAGGAATATATATATATATATATATTAAAATATCATCTCGTGAAATAAAAAACAGATTTGTAAGAAGTTTGAAGTTACTCACTTTGAAACTTCTAAATCTAATGAAAGAAAGTGTGTTATACTGATTGTAATAGTTCATCAAAGGTTAAAAATATAAGTGAGAATATTGTTGAATTATATGAAAATATACCTAAGGATAAAATATGTATTATGTATAAGTTATCTTCTAAATCTATTATAATGTTAAATATGACTTTTGATTTTTCTTATAATACTAACAAGTACTTTTCAAGTTCATCAAATGATGAAAAATTTGACCCATTAGATGATGGGAAACGTTATCCAAATTTTCAGGAAATAGAGATATGCGTGAATATTATGGAAAAGTAAAATAAAAATTTGACAAATAACTATGATAATGATAGAACCGACCTACTAAAAAAATGGTAGAATTTTAAAAACATTCTTATTAAATTTTTAAATATTCATTGGAATTAGAGTCTAAATATTTTTCTAACTCAACTTTTGGTGATCATATATTAATTATTAAATTGATATTTCTAATTCATTATAGTGACCCATGATTTAATATATACATATACGTATATGTTATGCGTCATTAAAGAAATAATATTGATATTATGCCATAAAATATATTTTTGAATTACAAATTTATCTTTTAATATGTATTTATTTTATGAGATACTGAGTAGTTAATAATATAAAATTAATCCTTATACCTTAATCCATGTTATAATATATAATTTATAATGTAATTAAAATAAACTAGATGTAATTTGAAAATATATTTTGAAGTATATTTTTTTTAATATTCTCCCATTTTAAAATAATAACATTCACAATATTTTAAGAATTTATGATTCATATATTAGTGTTTAATAAAATGACACCACACTGAAAAATAATAATGAATTTAATATATTATAATATATAAAATTATTAACTTAAATAAACATAACAATTCTCATAATAATTCAACTTAAATGTATTATTAAATTTATATTTGGTAATGATAATAAAAAATATATATAAAGTGTTTATTATAAGATTTTATAGTTAAAAATTATCTATAGAGGTCAAAAAATGTTATAGTATATTTTTTTAAAATAAATTTTTAATAATAACTATAATAAAATTATATCAAATTATAATAATAAGGATCTTATGTAAGAAAAAATTTATTATGGGAGTGATTTTAAACAAAGTTAATTTGTTTACAAAATTAGAAAAATAATATATGTATATACTTGTGTATACATATACTTACCTATATATTTTTAATGTTTTAAAAAATGTTAATATATATTTGATTGAATAAATATTTAAGAATATTGGGTTATAAAATGATATTTAATATATATATATATATATATATATGTGTGTGTGTGTGTGTATGCTATATATATATTTACACTTTTATCCAATATAAACAAACTAAAAAAATGAATAAATACATAAATAATGTAATAAATTAAAGGATAAATAAATAAATATAATAAAATATTTATTATAAGAAAAATGCAAATCATATATAAAAAAAGAAATAAAAGGGGTGGAGGTGGTCGTCCTCAACCCAACTATCACCAACGCTAAAAAGAAACCATCACCATTATCCCCTTCACCCTGCTTGATGCCACCTCATGTAGCCACACTATGGATTCCCCAATGACAATGGATTTAAATCACTATCTCTTATCTCCAACCAAACATTGTTATATGAAAATCGATAGGAAATATATACACAAACAAGTCTATATATATATATTCATGTGTGTATGTATGGATATATTTATGTATGTATGCATGTTTGTAAGTATGTATATATATATATGTGTTTAAGAAAGTATGTATGTATCATGTGTTGAGGGTAAGGTACCTTCATAATGAAGGTAAGATAAATCTTTTGGTCTATGGTAATAACAATGGCCAATAATTTTTTTCACAACATTCAACTATTGATTGGTCTTCATAGGTTTGTAGTCGGTTAAAATACCAAAGGACATCTCTATTATTTTTAGATATTCAATTATTGCATGGTTGTATATTTTATAGAAACATATATATATATATATAACTCACAGTAAGGCATATAGGCATGATTGAAACATAGGTAGAAGAAATAATTTACATCGATTCATTTAAATATTCATCCAACTACGGTGTGACTAAATTATATGTGGACAAAATTGATAATTTTTTTAGTTTTATGCACACAAAAATAAGTTATAAAAATATAATTTTCTTCCCTGTAATATGTATAATAGTATATGGGGTTTTAAATAGGAAATTTTATTTGCCATTCACTGTTAAATATACCTTTTCCAAAGAATATGTATATTGTAGTTTTAAAGAGAGAGTAGGAGAAGGAGAGTGCGTCTCAGAATTTATGACTCGAAAGGAGTTTTCCTAAGGAGGAATGTTTTGAAAGTTTAGTGAAATTTAATTGTTTAATTAAGGTTAGGGGAAAATCTTTTTCATATTATAATTCTATTTATGAAATATTTTTATTTTGAAATATTTATTTTATCAGAAAATGTTTTCAAAGTTATCATTATAAATTATAAAAACCCTATAGAAAGGGGATCCCAGAGTTCTGAATTATTATAAAATATATTCATTTAAATTGTTGGTTTGAAATGTTTTATCATAGGAAAATTTATTTTTAAAATTAAAATTAAACTAAAAAATGGCCATTGATTTTAATTGATTTTAAGTAGTTAATTCATTTTAAAATTTTTATTTATAATTTTATATATAAGAAGATAATATTATTTTGTTAAAAATCATATTAAATTTTTTATAAGAGGATTTTATTTTAAAATAATTTTTGAAATAAAAGTATTTTTAAAATTATAATTTTAGGTGAAATAATTTTCAAAATACATATTTTAATTTCTTTGTTCAAAATAGTCTTTTTTAGAAAAACCTCATTCAAAATAATTATTTTATGTAGTGTATTTTTGATTCAGTTTCAGTTTCATTTTATGTGAGAGGATCTTGTTAAAAAATAATATATTTTAATGTGTGATTTAGGAAGTTTAAAATCATAATTTTAGGTGGAAATATATTTTTATATAAGTGATTTTATGTGTGTAATATTTTTAATAAAAAATGACACTTCTAGAAGTGATTTTACTGTCATGGATTCTATTTATGTTTGATTTACTATATGGGGATGCATTATTTTATTCTAATTATCATCCCATGTATTCTTGGATATCATTTGACTATCCAAAAATTTAATTTCATTACATTTATTTATAAAAAAATTTATACATTAGAATATATGTATATACATAAAAGTGTTTATATGAACATATATCCATGGATATTGTTTTGAAAATAAGTTTTTAATCAAAAAATATAGTGAAAAAAATAAAAAATAAAAATAGGAAAGCTATAAAATATTTTGTAACATTTATAAATTGGACTTTGTAAACATAAGTAGGGATGATGAGTGAACCCAAACCTTCAGGTGATTTGTAACGTCTCGGTTCTAGAAGCCGTCTAGAGGTGCCCTGTACTCGGTTGGTCACATGGCCTCAAGAGTATTTCCCCGAACGTCGGAGGCTACCGACTAGCAGTGAGGGACTTGGGTGTGATAGTGGGGAATCTATGCCCTCATTGGTAGAGTAACACACTGGACGTAAAACAGATAGTAATAGCGGAATTAGTAATAATACCATAAAATAGTAAACAGCAGAAGAGTGGGAGTAATAAAAACTGAACACATATAAATATATATGATGCATGATACATATGTATAGAAAAGTAGAAAAACAAGTCACAATGTTGGAATACAATACTAAAACAATGTACAAAGAAAAGAAAGTAAATATATCCACAACATTGCAAGCCTCAGCTAGGTCCCATGCTCCCCAACTTCATAACAATCAAGTACCTGAAGTAGAAGGGACCTTTCCCTTATCTAAACCTGTAGTAATATACTCTGTTTGGGCTGAAAAGAATGACCCAAATAGGGTGTGAGACTAATCCCAGTACGCAACCACCAAAATATCCGTGCCTAACAGTCAGTGAAGATATATGGCAGATAGTAAACAAAATGAAGTAGTAAACATGGAAGTACACATAGTAACAAACCTACAAATTCAAATGCAGTCATTTTCATACATCAAGTAAGTAGCTAATAAAAAGCAGGTAACCCATTGGGAAGTACTCACAACCTAACCCCTATGGTTCAACCAAACAATACAAGCAACCCTATGGGAAGTACACACAGTCTATCCCCTATGGTTTAGATTTAGCAAAGAAACTCTGAGGAAGCACCCACCATCAACCCCCCTGTGGTCTCGTATCGGTAAATAATAGGTACTTTGAGGAAGTACTCAACTTCCAATTCCTACTATGGACATTATCAAGGAAACTACAGACACTCTGAGGGAGCACTTATGTCCATCCCCCCTATTGTCTCGCAACGTAAAAGTAAACAGACACTCTGGAGAAGCCCTCAACATCAGTTCTTCATATGGTCTACTACACAAGGTTCCCATAGCCCTGTGTAAGTCAATCGTGAAAAACAATACATGGAATCCAAAGTAAAACCCAAAAACTACTTTTCTAAACAATCCACAACATATCATAGCATGTGAGATAATAATCACTCCATCCTAACAATACTAGTCATGGGAAGCAAAGCATCCTATCAGGAAAGCTGGACTAAATGGTCAAAATAAGAAAACATGGGAAAAACCTCCAGAGCATGGAAAAATTAACCATATTCATAAAAAACAACCTCTATCCAAAAAAAAAGTCATAGAAGAAAAAAAGGGCTAAAAACCATAAACACTCAATACCCCGAACATGGGTATTGGGAACTTTTGCACCTAAAATTCAAATACTATCTATGGAATGGAAAAAACCACCTAACTCGGTGTTGTCAGATATTTATACGTGAACCTCAGGACTTGAATCACCCTAGAATTCCATAGATCTATAAAAATGTGAATTTTTTAATCCAAGGATATCTCATGGGAGAGGGTAAATCTGGAAATGAGGTTCTAAAAGAAATAAGAACTCACTGATGTGATTCCAATGCAATAGACAGAGTTAGGATTGGAGAACAGATAGTGAGTCAGGGGCTTGGAAAATATCCATGGCCGTACAAATGCTCCTGGGCAAAATAGGTCAAGAAGAAGTGTGTTCTATCTGCTAGGCATGACCCCAGTCTGTTTAATGAAAAAATGAAAGTACATGATGTGTTCTTTAAAAGTACACAACATGTACTTTCCTTTTCAGGGCTCCACTTTTGGCGGTCTCTAGGTTACCACCTATGGCCTTGCACTCGGCTGTTACCCAACTAGTACACTGTCACCCGCAACAACTAAGTACATGATGTGTACTTAAAGGACATGGCGTGTACTCCTGAAATTTCTAGAAACTCCTCTTTTTATAAAAAACAACCAGAAAGCAAGATTCATACATGAAAAAGAAGATCTGGGTTCTTAAAAACTTCACCCCTTAATGAAATTCACCCCTGAATGTCCCTAGCGAGGTGGCGTAGAAGAAGAAACCTCGAATAGCTCTATCCACTGTGATCACACATCGGCCTACCTCTCTCATGTTTTGTCCTATACCCACCCGTACTACCATAGAACTCCTTCTAGAGGAATATACCAGATGCAGAGAACTTTCACACTTCGATCAACAATCCAGATAGGATGCTCCTTGAAGGATGCTTCCAATTCTAACTCAACCTCCTTCAGTTATAAAACTTGAGACGAGTCTGAGAAGTAATGTCAAAGCTAAGAAATGTGGAAGACATCAGGCATATCCCGATACCTATGAGGTAATTGAAACCTATAGGCAACTAGCCCGAATCTCTCCAAAACCTCGAATATTCCTACATACCTCGAAAAAAGCATTCCAAGTCTTTTAATCCTCTTGTGTCCCATCCTTGGTGTGACACGAAGAAAAACCTAATCCCTGACCTCGAACTCTAGAGTTCATCTCCATTGACCAGTATAAGACTTCTGTCTTGACTGTGCAATATCCATCCTCTTCCGAATCAACTCTATCTACTATGTGGTCTCCTAGGCAAGAAAAGGTACCAACATAGCTACCTCTCCTGCCTCCATCCAACATAGGGGTGATCGGCATGACCTACCTTACAAATCCTTATAAGGTTCCAGTTGAATATTTTCTTGAAAACTATTATTGTAGGAAAACTCTATAAGAGGTTTGTTTTTCTCCAAAGAACCTCCAAAATCTAGGATGCATGCCTGAAGCATTTCCTCAAGCACCTGAATTGTACGCTCAAACTGGCCATCTTTCTATGGATGGTAAGCTGTACTCAGAAGTACCTGTGTACCCAAATCCCTATGAATTCCCTGCCAGACCTAAGAAGTAAAATGGTCATCCATGTATGAAACAATGGAGCATGAAACCCCATGTAAACGTACAATATCTCAGATGTAAAACCTCCGAATATCATCAACATTGAAAGTATCCTTGATCGGAAAGAAGTGAGTAACCTTCATGGGTCTGTCAATGAAAACCCATACTGTATCATTCCCTTGAGGTGACCTCGATAAACCTATCCCGAAGTCCATCACGACATCATTCCACTTCCACTCGAGAATGGGTAACTACTATAGAAGCCCGGCTGGTCGCTGTGCTCACCTTCACTTACTGACAGGTGGAACACCTCATGAAAAAACCAGCAACATCTCACTTTATACTTGGCCACCAATACTGATGGTGTAGATCACAATACATATTCGTGACACCTAGTTGAAGTTCCCAAACTAAGGAATGAAATTCTCATATCAGCTCATCGTATAATTCTACTGGCACCCACACACACCCATGAAAATACAAGATCTCATCCTTGCCTATTGTCCATCCAGGAATAGGGTCCTCTCCTGAAATACTCTCCTGTAGGACTAGGACTTCTAAATCTAATAGCTGCCTAATTCAAAATCGATCAAGAAGAGTAGAGGTAGTAGCTATAAAAGATAGAAATGTCTTCCCCTATCTGTTGTGCACCTCCAAATGAATCTTAGAGAACATATCCATAAGCCACAACTCACTCCTAGCCTCCTGAACTGCCTATATCGGAGTTATCCTGCTCAATGCATTAGCCACTATGTTTCCCTTCCCAAGCGTGTAGGTAAGCTCAAAGTCAAAGGACTGAAGGTACTTAACAAACCTTCACTTTCTCAAATTCGGGATATGTTGAGTGAAGATATACTTGATACATTTGTGGGCGGTAAAAAGCAAAAAATTCTCTCCCAACAGGTAGTGTCTCTAATAGTGTAAAGCATGAACAACTTCAGCCAACTCAAGATCGTGTGTCTGGTAGTTCCTCTCATGTGGCCTCAACTACTGAGACCCGTATCCAACAACACCTCCCCCCTACATAAGCACAACTCCCAGCCCGATACCTGATGCATCACAATACACAGTATAGCTCTTGACCAGATCTAAAAAAACTAGTATCAATACTGAATTCAACCTCCCTTTCAGCTCCTAAAAGGCTGAATCACAAGAATCTAACCACAAGTACTTTTCACCCTTCTTAGTCAGGCCCTTCATTGGCACTAATAAGCGTTAAAAGTCCTGTATAAAACGTCTGTAGTAACTAGATATCCCTATAAAACTCCGTACCTAAAGACATTATTCATCTTCTCCCAAGAAACTACTACTCTCACCCTCTCTGGGTCTACTGATACTCCGGTCTCTGAGATAACATGACCCAAGAAGTTAATCTAGTCCATCCAAAAGTGTAATTTTGAGAGCTTATCATATAACTGATTCTCTCTCAGTATACTCAAAATTTTCTCAAGATGGGTAGAATGGCCGTGTCGAGTGTGAGAGTATACCAAGATATCATCGATGAAGACTACCACAAAGAATCCAAGTATGGATGGAACAATCAGTCCATCAACAACATGAAAGCTGCAGACACATTCGTGAGACCGAACGACATAACCACATACTCGTATAGACTACACCATCTTCAAAAGGCTCTAAAGAGGTACATCTGATGGTCTAACACACAACTGATGGTAAACAGAACTCAAGTCAATATCCAAGAACACCCGGGATCCTTGAAGTTGATCAAAGAGACCATAAATCCTCAGAAAGGGATATCAGTTCTTGACCGTCAACTGGTTCAACTTTCGATAATCCACGTAAAGTCTAAGGGTACCATCTGCCTTCTTCACAAACAAGGAAGGCAAACCCCAAGGAGAAGTACTAGGTCAGATTAAAACCTTTGTCTGCAAATCCTGTAACTTCTTTTTGAGCTCCTGCAACTCTGGTGTAGAAATCCTATAAGGAGGAGTAGACACTAGTGCCACTCCTGGAACATGATCAATAGAAAATTCCACCTCTCAATCTGGAGGCAAACATGAAAATTCATCGAGAAATACATCCCTGAAACGATCCACCCCTGGAGGAAAGTCCATCTATGAAGTCCCATGGTCATCCAGATATAGACTAGCTATCTGGGCTGTAACTCCTCCCAACCCATGATGCTCGGGTCCCGCTCTACTTGCCCAAACATCCCATTCTCCTTTATAAAGAAATGATCTTCCCTCTAGTGATGTGAAACTCACCCTACGATGATCGAAATAAAAAAATTACTAGAAGGGAACTAACCAGTCCATTCTGAGAATGACATCATAGACTATCATCTATAGGACATAGAGGTCCCAAAAGAAGTGAAACCCACCAACCTATAGAGGGAACTCATTGCACTGACATACACTAACCGTTCTAGTCCCCAATGATGTGTCTAATGTTATGATTTTAACAGAAGAAAAGATACAGAGCCCAAGGCTCGCCAAAACAGTGACAAATATAAAGCTATGATAAGAACTTGTATCGAAAAGAGAAGAAGATAAAACTAAGGCAATTAGGATCTTACCTAGAACTATAGAGGGTCTGGGATCCTCCTTTTGTTGGTTCTGCTCCACTGCAAAAGTTTGACCTCCACCGCAGACCTATGACCCTTACTGACCACCTTGTGCTGATCCACCCTATTGTCACTAAAATTCTGGAGACTGGCTACCACATTCATGACCTCCACCTCATCATGAACGGTCGAAATAGATCCTGTTCTCTAACTGATGAGAAACTGGTGGTGCTGCTTCTGAACGAGGAGTCATAGAATAACCCCTGTGACTAGCTGTCGGTGAGAAAAAATAACAAAAATGTTGAAGATGACCCATCTTGCTGCATGATTAGCACTCCACTAGGCCTCTTGGGCAATGTGGCCTCATATGCCCACTCTTCCCACACTGGTATCATACCACCTGGATACAAGAAGATATCTCTCATGTCATTGGATCTCTACACATAGACTCCATGTGGCACTTCCTGCTATTAGTAAGAGGTATAACAACTCTGGATGTTGAGCCACCCTGGCTCACCACTCTAGAATCCCTCATATTGCGCTTCGTGATTAATGCCTGGTTGACTATAGAAGTGATGGAAGTCAACCTGAAGATGTTATACTGAGACCAGATGTCGTTCCTGAGACCATCCTCGAACTAATTTTCCTGAAATTACTCATCACCTTCTAGAATAGGCGTGATGCACTGTTGGTCTATAAATCCAAGAGAATACTCCATAATAGAAAGAGTACCGTACTCCAGACTCATGAATTCTCGGGATCAATCATCCCTCAATGTCTCAAGGTAGAAGTAGTCATATAAGGAAAGTTGGAACTCATCCCATGCCATAACCTGTTGGCATCCCTCCTATGAGATCACATCCCACCATCTCTTGGTAGAATCATGAAGCATATACACAGATAGCTTCAACCTCCTAACTGGAGGCATCTCTAGATGCTCAAAGATAGAAATCGTGGATTCTAACCATGAACCTGGAGTCTGAGGTCCTGCTTCCCCTATGAAGGTGGGAGGATGCTGCTGCTGGAAAACATGCGTCAACTCTACCATAGAAGGGGCAGGATGCAGTACTCCTTGGAAGGTCTGCATAAACGTCATAAAGCCCTCTTGGAACTGTGAATCGTCACCTTTTTTTGAAATGAAGGTTGGTGCCATGATTGGCACAACTGGAGGATCTACTAGTAGTCCATGATTAGCCATATCCAGTGTTTGATCACTACCCTATAACTGGAAGACAACTAGAGGACATCTCGATGGCATGAATCTGCAAGGTCAAGCACACACATTTGATCAAGATTAAAAGTGACTGAAACATATATGTTTAAGAAGGGAACAAGAGAAATAAAGAATTCATGTTTTTCAAAACATGGATAAATGATGTGTATAATGCCTAAATGGAATGTTCCCTTAAGCCTTCACATGGGCATGTTATTTTTCCAACCCAGGTCATGTAACACCCACACGACGTGTTGTCCTCACACATGGCGTATACCTAAATCCTCTTTCCCTGCCCGAGTTCTTCTACACGGCCAAGACACATGGTTCTCATAGAACAAAACTACATGGTGTGTTAGTGCCAGATAGGGATTCTATTATACGAACATCAAAGACCCATGTTGTTCATCACATGGCCGGTTACACGACCCACTCTACACGGCACGTTCTAGATGGACACGATGTGTACTAGAAAGATTTTAACTGCCCGTATTGCTAGTCATAGGGGTGAACACACAACTTACTATACAAGAAATGTTTATCCCAGACATAACATGTACAAGAAGGTTTCCACCATCCTGTTTTGTTCGTTACATGGTCGGGTACATAGGGTACACTATATGGCATGTTCAATCTTGACACAACGTGTATAACTTAAGTTTTATCCATTAGTGTCGTTAGTCACATTGGTGGAAACATGGTCTTCACAACACGGTGTGTACATCAGGAACAGGACATGCTCCACTAAAGATTTCCCAACCCCATGTGTCTACCCACACAACCAGTGACATGGTTAGATACTACACTGCGTGTACATATAACACACAACGTGTACTTAAGAAAAATAGTTCTTTCTCGAACATAAGGACACATGGAATGTATTTATCATTACACACCATGCATTCTGGGTTCATCTGAATAGTAAGCCTCAGAAAATACTCCGGAACCCATAAAAACATTGAAATGAACATCCATACTCCCCACGAATCAAAGCTTGGAATCTTATACATGTTATATATAAACATAATAGAGAAATGATCCACCAAATTCTGGTCGATGAGGGACCAAAACACCTCAAGAACCAAAATTGGGCTTCCATTCAAACAAAACCTTACACAAACCAATACCTTATAAAAAATATGGTATTTTATCAAGGCATCTATCATAATTGTATGCATATCTAGCACAACATCTATCACAACAACATGCAATCACTAATGCACCCTAAATAGCATGGCAAGAATGCATGAAATGTGATCTATAGGAAGTTCCTATATGATGCATAAGATGACATAACCTCATATCATTGGGTTGCAATAGAAATATAACCTCAATAACATCAACGATAATAACACAATACATGTGAATCACCCAATGGTGAAATCAAATCAACTGTAAAATTGAAAAACCTGAAAAATTGAAATAACCAAGGTAAATTAGATTTTCTCTATACCTGGGTTAGCTTCTCCCAGGAACAACTTATTACCAACTACCTATCCATTCCTATCCTTGGCTATAGGATCCAAATAGTAAGTCAAGAAGAAAATAATTCCTTTGATACCACTTTGTAACAACCCGGTTCCAGAAGTCGACCAGAGGCGCCCCGTACCCGGTTTTTCACATGGCCTCAAGTACATTTACACAAACGTCAGAGGCTTCCAAATAGTATCAAGTTCCTTATGTGTGATAGTGGGGATACTATTCCCTCATTGGTAGAGTAACACAGTAGAAGTAAAACAGATAGTAATAGCAGAAGTAGTAATAATACCATAAAACAATAAATAATAGAAGACTGTGAGTAATAACAACTGAGCACATATAAATATATATGATTCATGATACATATGTCTAGTAGAGAAGCCACAATACTAAACCAAAGTACAAATAAAATCAAGTAAACAACTCCACCACATCGCAAGCCTAGGATTAGTCCCATGATCCCCAGTTCCACAACAATCAAGTACCTAAAGTAGAAGGGCGCTTTCCCTTATATATACCTGCAACAATATAATCTATTTGGGACCAAAAGCATGACCCAAACATGGTGTGAGACTAATCACATAAGGCAACCACCCAAAGATATATGCCTAATAGTTAGTGAATATATATGGCATACATTAAACGAAATGAAGCCGTAAACAAGGATGTACATATAGTAACAATCATACAAATTCAAATGCATTCATTTTCATACATCAAGTAAAGAGCTAATCAAAAGTAGGTAACCCTATGGGAAGTACTCATAGCCTAACCTCTATGGTTCAACCAAAAACACAAGAAAACCTCTAGGATGTACTCACAGTCTAACCCCTCTGGTTCAAGTTTAGAAACGACACTTTGAGGAATTACTCACTGTCAATTCACCATGTGATCTCATATCGGTAACTAATAGGAACTGTGAGGAAGCACTCAACTTACAATTCCCCCAGTGGATCGTATCAAGGAAACTATATAAAATCTTAGGGAGAACTTAATCCATCCCCCCCTAAGGTCTCATAATGTAAAAGTAAATAGACACTCTGGAGAAACCCTCAACGTCAATTCTCCCTATGGTCTACTATACCAGGTTCCCACAACCTTGTGTAAGTCAATTGAGCACAAAGATACCTGGAATACAATGTAAAACTCATGAACTACTTGGCTAAACAATCCACATCATATCATAGAATGTCATATAATAATCACTCCATCCTAACAATACTAGGCAAGGGAAGATAAGCGGCCTATTAGGCAAGCTGGAGCAAATGATAAAAATAATAAAACATGGGAAAAACCACCATAGCATGGAAAAATTAACCCTATTAATAAAAATACAACCTCTATCCAAACAAACCAGACATAGAAGAAAGAATAGGGCTAAAAACAATAAACACGCAATACCCCAAACAAGGGTATTGGGAACTTTTGTACATAAAATTCAAAGACTATCTACAGAAAGGAAGAAACCACCTACCTTGGAATCGTGAGATCTATATATGTGAACATTAGGCCTTGAATTTTCCTAGAACACCGTAGATATACAAAAATGATAAAAATATTCAACCGAGGGTATCTTGTGGAGGAGGAGAAATTATGAATTGAGGTTCTAGAAGAAGGAAGAACTCACTGATGCAATTCCAACAAAATCGATGGAGTTCATATTAGATAACATACGATGATTCTGGGGATCGACGAATATCCACGACCGTACATACGCTCCTAGATGAAATCTATCGAGAAGAAGTTCATTCTGTCTGTCAGACACAACCCTGGTCAATTTAATAAAAAAATAAAGTATTTGATGTGTTGTTTAAAAGTATATGGAGTGTACTTGCCTTTTCCGGCCTTTGCTTTTGGCGGTCTCTAGGTCACCACACATGGCCATGTACTCGGACATTACTCAGCCAGTACATGGTCATCCGTGGAAACTGAGTACATTACATGTACTTAAAGGACACAGTGTGTACTCCTGAAATTTCTAGAAAAACCTTTTTTCTCAAAACAACCATAAAACAAGATTCAAACCTAAAAACAAGATCCCGATTCTTACATGCTTTATCCCCCAAGTGATGGGGATTACCTATTCATCCTTTAACATTCTAGGTTTCCTCATGGGTTTTTAAGCTTGCAAAGAGTTTTATGAACAATAAATGGATTGTTTTTATATGAAATTATTTTTAAGCATTTTAATTTTTAGTATTGTTTTATTTGTAATCTATTTCACTGTTTTGTTAAATTATGTATTTTTATGAAATTTGGTCTCTGTATTTTAAATTTATTAAAAATTATTTTTTAAAAATTTAATTTCTTTTGAAAAAAACTATAGATTTTTAATGGAAAATTAAATGTTATGTTTAAATAATTTTTAATTTAAATCAACGTTTTCATTTTTTTAATAAATGTTTTCACAGAATGTTTTCTAGTGTTTTTGGAAAAAATATATTTTAATGCAAAACCCCTTACTGTGTCGTTACTCACTCTATTTTTTGAAATAGTTTTCACCAAAATTTTAAATGGGTAGAAGTTACCCATGATACAGGTGTTTAATATGTGGATATAGTTGGGGTATAACGAAATCAGAATTATAGTGTTTGTGTTTAAAAATAAATGAGTTATATAGTTTTTGTTATAATTTTTATAATCCTATAATTATTTAGATTTAAAGATCCATTGAAATGTTAAACTATATATATTTCACTAGCATTATTTTTTTTAAAAGTGATAAAAATAATCAATGTTTCTATCCCCAGACTCAAGAGTTTTAGTTTTTAGAGTTTCATTTGTTGTTTGAAAAACATTTATCTAATTTTATATTCAACTTGGAAAATTTTAATAAGTTGTATAAATATATTAATCAATCCCTATGATCTAATTGAATATGTTATAATTATCATAAATCAAATTTTCAATCAATCTACTTTATTCATATGAGTTTAAATTTTTGTACTAAATGTCAATGTTGATGTCCCTAATTTATTTTATTCCCTAAAATTAATTTCATTCTTCTAGATTTCATAAATATTTTATTTATAAAGATCTTGTAGCTATTAAAAATAAAAAATTTATATGTATTTGTGTTCCTAATGTTTTATTTAATGAAAAAACAAGACTCATATAAATTTGAGTACTAAGAACAGAGAGTTACTAATTTTAGGAAAAGTGGATGAGTAATAATTGCTATAATAAGTGGTACATGAAAAATGGGTTTTCTTGAAAAATGACTTGTAATAAGTCTAGATTACAGAAATTGAAAAAGTTGAATGGTGGATGAGTCCCATTTAGAGACAAAAAATAAAGAAAAATCATCTGAATAAAAGATGTATTATTCATAATAAAAATATTAGTTTCAAATTTTTTTTATATGTTCTACAAATTAAGAAAAACATTATTAGAATTAATCAGATATTCTATGAGTGTTATCTTATAAATTCTGAAATGGTAAATATGTTGTTCAATGTTTGGAATGTGAATTCATTATGTCTATTGATATGTAAGATAATGTATACACAGTATATCAATAAGACTATAGACACTGGAACTTACCATGTTTAATTGTAATTGAATATTTATCTTGGAGTTTGTATAAAAGTTAATGTCATTGAAATCTTTGTAAATTTGTGAAAATCTAATGGAAATTTCATTTTAGCGATCTACCAAAATATAATTTTAACTCTTAAAGAGTTTGTGATACTTATCAATTCGGTAAGTATCATAAGTCTTGTTTTAAACCTATTAGTAATGTATCAATTTACAGAGATTTAAATTTGTTCCACATGGATTTATATGGCCTTACACAAACTAGAATCATTGGGGGAAAGCACTATATGTACATATAAGTTAATTATTTAATTAGATTTGCTTATAATAACATGATCAAATGTATATTTAAAATTTTATTCTACTTCAAAGGATATATTATTTCTATTAAAAATGATAAAAACATATATATGATTAATTTTTGAAGTGGTCATGGTGGATAATTTATAAATCTAGATTTTTGAACCTTTCGTTAGTAAGAATGAAAGCACTCATAATTTTTAGTCACCTTGAACAACTTAAAAAAAAGTTTATTTGATTTAATAAATATAAATATTTAGGAAGTTACATGAAATTTATTGAGTGATTATTATATTGATATTATTTTTTAGGATAAAACCATAAGTAATTATTCCTATAATAAAAATCACATTATACTTCATATTTTTCATAATAAAACTCATTCTGAGTTTTGGACTAGAAGAAAACTAAAATTTATTTACTTTAAAATTTTTGGCTGTAATGTGTGTTGGTACCAAACATGTATTAGAAGTATAAAATAGAAAAAAATGTAAAATATTTATGATGTGATGGGTTTTTTGATGTGATAACTTTTGAAAACACAACTAAATAAGCACTAGAAGATCCCATGAGAATTAAATTATGCATGAAAAATAAAAATATAAACAATAACTTGTTGTATTTGGTCTAATAAACATCGTCTCCCTTCCTGAGAATGTTTTTCTAAGGAACCAAAGTTGGAGACCTAATAATCATCAACACACACTCAAAAATATTTTTTGATCATTAATCAATGTACTCTGTGATTTACCATGTAGAGACAAAGGAATTTTTATGTTAATATGATTGTAGTAATAACATCTCTCCAATTTGAGAGATGATTGGGGTCCCAGAAAATCAGTCATCTATTTAGAACATGAGACAAAAGGGAGAGTGAAAATAAAATTTGAGGGGATGAATAGTCCATCAAATTCAGGATTATTATGGATTTTATATATTGGTTTAAAATTATTAAAATTTTACAAAATCCTTTTAATTTGTTAAGACTTCTAAAGACACCCAAAAAAAATTTCATAACCCCAAAACATGTAAAAATGATCATAAGTATTCTATAACAAATATGTAACATTAAGACTATATTACATGATAACATATAATACATTAACTTAAATCTACTCACCCCTAAAATATTAAACAAACCTTGAAAAATTATATTCATTTGTTAAATATTTATCATGTAGTCACTTAATAAATTGTGAATACCATGTGTAAATAAACTCAAACCCAATTATTCTAAACACTAATAATTATTAATTTATTTTCTTCCTTACGATCAATTAAAATCAAAATAATACTGACCCCCACTGTGGATCCAAGAATATCCTAAACTCCAATTCATTATAATTTAAAAATATGATAAAAATGATTTGTGTGTGACTCTCTAGTACCTTTTTAAAATAGTATGGAGTAATACCACCATACTAAGAGTGGAGTATACAATCCCATAAAGACCATTAGGGAGAAAAGGTTTATTCATAGTAATGAAAACCTCCTATAAACACATGATATATAATATAATATCTTTATCCTATGATATCTCATAAAATAGGATGCACACTTTGTTTCATCAGCCTTTCATTCCTTTTTATGAACTTTCTAGATGTAATTACAACATTAAACCATTTTCATAGATTTAGTAAAGGTACCTACCATTCTGGTTAACTGGGATCGAGATATCTATTCTTTATAGAAGTTATAAATCCTTTATCGATCATCCAATCAATTCCATACCACCATTGATGTAGCAAACAGAAGCTACATCAACATGATATAAATGTAATGGTTTTTATCTTAAATCAAAGTATGTGATCAAATGATACACATTGATAATAATCTCAAATATAAATTTAAATACACATTATCATATATAGAAACAACAAATGACACCCAAAACATGTGATTTTCCTATTAGTGGTTCAGTCTTCATAATATTTTATAATCTCGATTAAAAAGTGGGAAATTAATGAGAAGAATTCTTAATGAATGTGAGCCCCCAACATCTGATATTCATATATCATCTGTGCCTCATTTTAATGTTTTATCTAGACCCTAGGACATATTTCTTAAGATTAAATTTATAGCATCTCTATGTTATCATTATAACTAGGAACTTCTATAACCTTTTTGATATGACAAATAATTTACGGGAATTACTATAGAAATAGTGAACATAGAATAAAAAAACTATTATGGTAAGAAAATATCATTCATAACTCTTTGTATACATGATATTATAATTATATGTACACTACAAGTTGGTTCAATGACACCCACTTTAACAATACTCCCACTTGAACTGGATCCAACTTTCCAATGATCAAACTGTTAGATCTCAAATGATATGAACATGCTTATGCTGAGTTATGAATTTATTCAGTGGGCCTTACATGATTTCTTACATGGAAAATCTTCTTTATTTTGACATCAATTTCTTTAATGAATCAACTCAACATATTATGTCCCTATGTATATCCATTTTTTCCAATATCCAACATTAAAATCTCGGATGGTATGATTTTTATAATATATCATAATTTATATTATGATTATACATTACATACAAAGTGAAATTCCACAAACTTGACCATACTATTATATATTTTACACTACTTCTTCAACTACATAAAAAGATGTGACATACTTGGAATTTGTAGATATTTATACCAAATTATTTATTGAGCTAATATTTCCCATCATGTTATCTATAACTACAATATTAGATCAATACATCTATATAATGAATAGTTTATGTCCCCCGGTTACTAGTGTCCCATTATCCCTATATAAAAGGTGCATATTCCTTGTAAATTATCAGGAATTACTAGATTTCTATGACAACTTCCCACATGATTATTCTTGATTTATTTAATATTAGACCACCATAATGTATGTGTTTGCAATATCATATCTTATATATATCCTGGACTATATGACAGATCCATACTTGATTTTTATGGAATTATACTCACTATTATAAGATTCTATGTCTCATACAAGTATTCTAGGATAGACTTATTCAATGTGACATAGGAACTTGATCCCACATGAATTGTTTCAACATTTATTTTTAAATACGTTTTAGCATATATAATATCACTTTGTTTAAAAAACCTTAGTCACACCTTATCAGATACTATTTTTTAAAACTTAGGTTGATACATTAATTCAATATTTGTACAGATTATTTCAGTCCAATCTTAACTTAATATAAGACTAATTTTTTTTATATATTATCAAGATGTTTTACTTGGAAAACTATGGTTCTCCCACTAAAATCTTATAGACAACTAACATATATATTTTTTCAAATGAATATTATATGATCATGATGCTTAAATTAATCTATAAATGGATCTATACATGTTTCATTCCATATTGGGAGTATTTGGTGCACCATCATTTTGTGTAGGCATCTTATAAACACCATCCAATAAAGATATTATTAACTTCAAATGCCCAATATTATTTTTATAGAAAGTTTCTATGACAAGAATAAATATGATGGATTTTAGAATGAAGACTTGGTATAATCAATCAAACCTTATCAATACAGTGATTGTACCACCGATGTATAGTTTCTATTGTATACCTACAAATAAATTTACATCAATTAAAAAAATCACAAAATGATAAAGTAATTTTGGTATATGGAATCCATTTATATGAATTCATATAATATTTTCAATCATTGGTCATTTAAATTTACTTCTTCCTCACATAATGAAGATTCATTATTTTTGTTGAATAATATATTATATCTACATAGTGATCATAAAACCATCTCACTTAATTTTTATCCGTCCTACAAAAAATGTTTCACTAGAATATTCACCTTGCATGACCCATTTTGAAACATTTTATCATGAAAACTAATTGTGCATATTTATCCATATATTAATCCAATACAATATTTTTCAAACTATCTAAAAAATAGTTGTTCACCCACTTATAGAAATATTCTTTCATTTTACTATAAATATTCTATCAAGGTGTGGTATGTAATATCATTTGGAATAATTAGGATAATTTAAAATGATGTAATTTGTGTTTTTATCAACACAAGTTTGTTTATTGACTTGGACATAAAAAAATATTTCATTCTAAACACATATATTTATGGTATAATTGATTTATTTCATATTATAACTCATACGATATCTATTTTTAAAAATATTTAGCATATGGTTATGAGTTAACACAATAGTTTTGAATCATATCATGAAAGGATAATGGAAGAAATTTCATGCCGTATACATATCGTCATTAATCCTCCATTCTCTAAAATATTGGCTCTAATGTGTAAAAGTAAATGTGAGTTTACAAATTAATACAAATTCTTATTACTAAGTATTACATTATATTCAACATTTATTTATGACATTTCAAGTACTATTGAACAATTAATTGTGTATAAAACACAACAAACTACCTTCATTATAGATGGAATAATGTTTAATTTTTTATTAAGTAACACTAAGAAAAATGTACTGGTAAATCTCAATATACAATTATAGTTCCATAAGAATAAATCTACTGGGCAAGATTGATTTATCTTCTTCTCACCATTGATGTAGAAATTACCCTTTCTCAGCTGCTTAGTGAACATACCTTGACTTCTATGAATGGTTATAAACTATATTGGTTACCATATTTAAATAAAACTTTGTGATATACATACTGTATTTATGACCCAAGAAGTATAACATAATTATTTATAGTAATTTATTAATTTTACTAAATTACAAGAGATAGATTTATTCATTAATTCATTATTATGCTTCATTGTGGGAATTTTATTACCACATTAAAATAAAATATTTTTCAATTCAATGCACAACCTATTTATCATTGGTTTTATAGAAATATATTGGAAAGGTTACATTAGAGTGATACTTTCCATTTTCCAATTTATTTTAAATTCATTTTTTTCACCATTATAAATAAAGATTTATGTTTTAGAAAGTTCTAAGAAACATGGTGTACCTTGATGAAAAGATGTTGAAGTGATTATTTGATACCATTAATTTTATAATTCATAATGAATATAAAGAAGCAGAGAGAAAAGAATAAAATAATGAAATTTATTTAGTTAACTTGAATCAATATTAATCCATAATTTAATATAAAATTATTCAGTTCATTTATTTATTTTATTAATTTATCCTCACAAAATTCTCAGAGATGTGAAAACATTTTATAACATTCAATTCCTTAGCTAGCTTATGCAACTTACAAGACATTGATGATTTCAATGTGATGTAAATATGATATATGTCATCCATGAATCTAATTTAAGATTTTTTTCACCCACACTTTCTTATTGATGGTTCTTAATAGGGATTTTGGACTCTGTCCTATAAAATTTTCATTTATCTTATTATACTTTGAACATGATCCTATATTAATCTTATAAATTAGAGCTAGTTAGGATTTATTTAGTGTCTATTACTGATCACATGTTTTTTTGGTATTACATTCCATTTTTATATTAAATAAAACTGTATCAGAATAGAACTTTTATCTTGGTTATCAATTATTATCATTATAGTTTTTTAATAATTAAATGTATCTCATTATTTCATCAAATCCTAGTAGCCCTCAACTACTAGATTCATAATACTCATTCATCAGATTATTCTAGTGGATAATATCCTTAGATTCTATCATCATAGTAAAATTTATGGCTATTCCACTACTCATAGAGTCTAATGGTTGGATTTTCGTAGGCCAATAGTATTAATTCATTACTCTAGATCTATTTAGTGAAGACCGATATCCCACAATGAAAACATTATTTTACTCAACTATTTGCCTCTAAATTTTCAAAAAGTTAGCTATGAATATTTTTTATTCCATTTTTTGTTAATTCACCCCAAAAGGTTTTTAGGACACCCAAAAAGGTTTAAGAAACCTTAATTAGGGATGAAAATCACATAGCACTTTGATTTTTCTAAACAAAAGTGATGTAAGGAATTAATGGCTTAATATTTTCTTTGTGGGATTCTATTTTTTCTCAATGAATAAAATATTTTTATAATTTCACTTTATTATTATATGTTAATTCACTCACAACCAAACCATGCTTTAAATAGAGAACATTCACTAGACATGATCATTTTTATCTAAGGATGCTTGTTTATTATCCTATGTGATCACACATATAAATACACACACAAAAATAATAATCCATACATAAATAAAAAATAAAATACATGATCATGGAATCATTATAATGGTTGATCCATTGAGTGAGTAATGGTTTAACCTAATTCCTAGGGGAGCTCCTTGAGTCAAATCATGCTGCATCCAAATCAAGTTTAAATGGTTACCCCATATAATGCATTGATGTATCATCTATTGTGTTTCTATTTCTTAACATAAACAACATATGGAATCATCCTCTTGATTTTATCATATAACTTTAACATAAATGAGGGGTTCTTTGGAGTTTGGGATAAAGATGAATAAATTTTCATAGACACACATGGCCTAATATAAATAATGTGAATGATAGATGATTCAAATACCATTATTTATTAAATAATTATTAAAAGAAAATTACTTTTATAAATAAATAAAATCTAGACATGCATTGGTTAGTGTAAGTTTGATGACTGGTTGGTTGTCATTAAACATCCATAAATAAAATAAATTTTCACAGACTCTACTACATGGTATTTTTTCTTGAAAATATAATTAATTTTAATTCAAAAATTCTTATCTAATGATACCAATGATATTTTTTTTATAAAATATAAATATTTTAATGATTTATTTTATTTTTATATTTTTTGTGCTTCCTAAGGTATTTTGAAACCCAATAGAGGGGTTTTGGGTAGTGGGGGGACCTAGATAGTGTTGGTGTGATAAGAAAATCCCAACCTAGATCACCGATGGTTAGGACAACCCAACTAAGTAATCGAGTTAGTAGACATGGGACAACCCTAGTGCGGCTGAATGCGGGTTCGAAGATGGTGGGAGGGGGTAGGTGCCACCACATTTTATCAGTTTTTTTGAAATATCCCTTGTGCCACAAGTGGAATATGGCTATCAACCACTGCCCCTAGTCAGGGGGTGGGGGTGGGGGTGGGGGTGGCGGATTGAAGCCACCGATGGATGGTTGTATCCCATAAAAATTCACTTTTTTTTTCATGTTTTCATATTTTCCATGATTACAAGGTATATATTTGATTTTTTTATTCTAACTACACCCATTGATGCTGACTCCAGCAACAACCCATCTTTGACTATCTGTTAGTTTTGGTGAGTCATGGCTATGACACTACCTTACCCATATACTGTACTTATATATATGTATATATATTCATGTATATTTATTTTGATATGTTTAAATCGTTTAATAACACAAAATTATGATTTTGGTCTTCAGATGGTCATTTCTCAGCCATCAAATTTCGGATCAAAGCATCATTCCTGGCATTGGGGCCATCGTGAATCCCTCTACATTAAATAATTCAATAATAATTTTTATTGGACTTATTTATATACATAGTTTCTATTATAAAAATTTTTGTCGCTGGAATCCCAACAGAATCACAAAATAGAGGGAGTATTAAAAATATTATATTGTAATTGATGTGATGATGTCATTTCCAATATAATAAAAACTAGATAAAAAATCACAACCCCATGTGAATTAAATTAATCTTGAATAATCAAAATTGAAACCATACCATGTTTTATTTTGATCAAGCATTTATTCACTCACCACTAAAGATTTTTTTTAAATGAATTGGATCTATATCCCTCTAAATCAATCAAAAATAATAATAAAGTTCACTTTATCATCGTTATTCATACTCTGGGTGTTATCACAATGAAATAAACAACTTTTGAGATTAAAATGATCCCTACAACACCGTCTTATCGATCCGAGTGGTTATTCTTGGATCAGAGTGACTCAAATTCTTTCTTATCTCTTTTGATTAGGATTGATAAGGTAGAGTACTGATCAAATTTATGGTAAGTAATTTTCCCTTTAATTTGGGATAACTTTTCACTTTATATCTAGTGTTAAACTTATTTTAATTTCTATATAATCCATTTAATAGGTTAACAAATTTAAAACCACCCAAAATAACATTTATATCCTTATATATATGTAACAATGGTCATACCTATTTTATCACTTACTTAAAAAATTATAACCATGTTATGTGATAAAATTCAAAACATTCACTTTACTAGTGTGTCACATAAAATATTAAATTCATTCTAAAACATTAATATTAATGTATTAATTATTTATCATATATTCACTTAATATCTTCAAAATACCATAAGTAAATATTTCCATACCCTATTATTATACACTCATATAATACCAAAATTCTTTATTTTTTTATGATCTATTAAACTTTATCATGTCCCATCCCCCCATAATGGAGCTAAAAATATCATAAAATCTTATAAAATTGGAAAAGATTCTAAAAATTCTTTGTATGCGGACCTCTATGACCATATTTTAATAACAATATGTAATAATCACATACTAAGAGAGATTTCAAGAAAACCATCAAGGAACCTAAGGAGATATGGTTTTGTTATAAGAACATCCTCCTCTTATAAACACTTGTTGTGTAATATAAACTCATTATACCATGATATCTTATAAAGCATGATGTAAAATTTTTCCAATAATTCTCTCATGATTTGTAATTTTATGAAGTTACTCTATGGAATTTCAATCTTCAACCGTGGTCATATATTTAGTAAAGGTAATACCATCTTGGTAATTAAGGCCAATTATATCTCTATGTTTCAGATGTGGCAAACCCTATAATGACCCAACATTAAACAATTGATAAAATTGAATCTTTATAAAATAATTTACTTTATTTCATTTCAATGATATTTTTAGGTTTAGGGATTGAGATAATTTGTTCAATTATCATACATAATAAACCTATGTTCTAAAAATAGGACATTTCTATTTAGTATCCATTTTCCCACAATATTATTTTTTAAAAATAAAACCTTTTTATTTTTATGAAAAACATCAGGACTTTTAACTTGAGATCAATTTTTTCCCTACACATCCATTTTTTTTTCAAAACATGGTATAAGAACAAAAACATCATTAAGGGATATGTAAATAAAGAAATAAAATTGTTGGGACACAAATACTCATAAAAAGTTTACTTTTGAAAAATAAACTTTGTACTCAAAATAGAAATTTTCTAACTAATGAAATCTTTTTCTCTTCCTAAAGACTTTCGAAAATATTTTTATAAGAAACAATAATTGAAAGGTAAAAATCATAATTTTTATATAAATCATGAAAAATCATGAAATATGTTTTAAAAATGTTATAAATTTTTCCATTAATAAGTTTTATATACCATTATTGTAAAAATAATCTCATTGCTTACATTTTGTAAATCATAGCATTCCCGTAAAAAAATATTGAGAGTATAGATAAATAATATAGCTAACTTGAATAATAATTTTAATATCACTCTTACAATCACTATAATAAATGTAATAACCTTCATGGTTAAAAATGGAATAAATTTCATTTTTAGAAATGAAATAAGCTTTATAATTTTAAATGGAATAACCTTTATATTAAATTCAATTAATCTCTTAGGAGAAAATTAATTTGTTAACTCCATACCATCACCCAATGCATTATAGAGGTATAATAGGGTTATACACACTTTATTTAAAATAGAACCACCCATCATCATAAATAATTCCCAATAACTATAATATAACCATAATATATGAAATTTTGCATCATAAAAACATTCTTTTCACCTATAAGAAATCATTTTCAGATATTTATATACCACTTTACTTTAAAACTCAATTTTCAAAAATAAAATTCCAAGAGTAGTGGGAAATAGAGGGATTATTTGAAGAAAACATCGATTCTTATAAAGTAATAAAAAAATAATCGTTTTGGTGGTGGGAAAATCCTTCGACACCATATATGTTAAAATAAAACATTAATTTTTTCTTTTTGTAAAAACATTACGTATAAAACACATAAAAATATTCATTTTAAAAAACTTTAAAGGAAAGTGAAAATAGTATTGAAATTAAAACTATAGTTATTTTATATCCAAATAAATACATTTATAAAATAATTTTAATAATTTGTACTTGGAATAAAGAGATTTGTAAAATAAATCATGAAAACATTTAATATGATATTCTTATAGTAATGTATCCATTACCTCGAGTCTGAATCATTTTTTAAGTTACTTAACTTACAAAAAAATAAAATAAAATAAAATATTTAATTTATTTAGAATCATATTCAATTTTATTATTATTTTTAGAATGGTTTAATCAGTTACTTAATCAGTTAAGTTCACAATAGACATTTTGATGATATTAAACTAATATGTCTAAAATGACTTTATTTGGATGACTATAGTCAAAGGGGTCGTTATTAGATTATATAAAAATAACAATAATGAAATAATTATCATTTTTATATAAAAAAAATACTTTTAAAACAAAATATGAAATATATTTATGAAAAATGAACCATGTTACAATCTTGGAGATGGTAATCCATACATATGCTTGAGTAACCCATTAATTTTTCAACAATCATGATGGAAAGAAGGTAAGTGTTATTTTAACATTACAAAATGATAATTATATCATAGATATAATATTATATCTTCAAATATATATATATATAAATTTATTATCCATTTTATGAGGTGATAAAAAACACATCGCTTCATGAAGGTGGTAGTCTACACATATGCGCGAACGACACTATTATTTTACAGTTTATTTAAAGATAAGAAAGTATGTGATATAATATACTTCTATAAAAGATAAATATGTATTGAATATCACACACACATAGTTATATATATATATATATAATCCACCATTATATCCATATATGAGAGGTAGTGATGGAAAATGAATTACATAGGTTTGTGAGACGGTAGTCCTCTCTACACATGAATAATGGTTTTATTTCACATTTGAATGTATAAGGAGATGGATATAGGTTATTAAATTGAAATAATATCATCTTAGTATATTTGAGATATTAATTTTATTATATAATGACGGTTGAAGATGATTTGAATAAGGTTAAATAAGTAATGATACTAAAAGATTCTGTTAAAAGTTATACCTCTTCTTTAGACAATGTCTTTTGATTTATACATTATCCATATAAGTTAGTTATATGACTAAAAAATTCCTCTATAAAAACGTTATTAATTATAGGATGGTATTTTTTTAGTTCTTTTCTAAACCAAAAAGTCAGTTTATTTGTGAATCAAATAGGATATGAGGTGCCCTTTTATAATATAGGGGAGAGGCAGTGATGGGAAATCTTAAATTATTGAATTAATATAAATTAATTATCATGTTAAAATAGATCCAAAATGATATAATTATTACATATTATTATTATGATTAAAAATAAACTCTTTAAATAAATTTTAGACAAGTTTATATTACGTTTTCACCCTTATGCTTTGGTTTTAACCCTGAGTTACCACTTCTATCGATTACCGAGATAACTTGGTTTTTTACTCTTTAAGGGTCAAGATACTAACTATAAATGTAAAATTAGATAAAAAATGGAAAATGATTTATATTTTTAGATGTATATATATATTTTGAATATAGGGATTTTATAAAATTTTAATCATTTAATAAATTATTATTTATTATAAAATAACATTAATGCCATTTTTGGAACTAATCATTTAATATGGTATTAAAAATGAAATAGAAGCAAATAAATTTAACTATAATCCTTTAAAAGTACCTAAAATGTTATATTTATGTCAAAACCAATGAAAAAATAATAATTTATTCCAAATCAATTAATTTTAATATTTTTTAGATCATTTATTTTATTTTTCTATTAAATGAATAAATGTTGTGTCTGTATTTGCGTAAATTTTTTTGATAATTATTTCATCAATAACCATTATAAATAAATTAACATTATATAAAATCATTTCTATTTAAAATAAAATTTCATAACCATATATTAATTTCTTATCCCTATCAAAAAATAGTACAGATATTAAAAGCAATAAAGTGGTATTTTTGACTTTATATTTTACTTAAATATTATATAGGTAAAAATCAAATTCATAAGTTACAATGTTTCGATATTTTTACAATTGGATGGAAATACCTGAAATACACTCATACAATATGATAATGGTATTTTTAAGGCCATTTTCTGGCCCTTATCATATTATTTTTAACATCAATCACCAGATTTATCCTTATCGCGGTGATAAATATTTACCAAGGTTACTATTCATAATTAACAAAAAAAGAAATATTTATCAAATTTGGATTTTATGATTCAAAATATAGAATCCATTTTTCCTAATTCAATTTATATAGTTTCAATAAATGCAATTAATATTAAAATGAAAAATTAAATGAAAATAGTTTTTTTCGTAAAAATTTATTTTTAAGTATAAGAATGTTTTTATACCAAATTAAAAAATAAAATTGATTCCATTGAAAATAAGTATAATATTAATAATATAGTATAATTAAATTTACATTAAAATAATTTCAAACAAAATATAACTTCGTAAATTCTTCAAATAATATTGTTTTCAATGAAAATCGATGTTTTCACCATTCACATAAAAATTAATCTATTAAGAAAAATACCAAAAATTCACTCTATGATAATTATTCACAAGCTTATTTAAAATTTTTTATCAAATAAAATTTCAAAATTTCCTTAAACAAATTATAATATTCACAAATAAAAACCAATAAATTGTTTTTGAATGAAATTTATTTTTGAAGAACAAATTGAATTTACTAAAAATTAAGTGATTATTTTATATGAAATTATCAATAAAATTATATTGATTACAAAATTAATATATATTTAACAATTTAATTAATATTATGCATACACAACTTCAACTATTATCTTATAATAATCATATATAAATAATAATATATCAAGGTTCCTTTAATCTTGATATTTCATATCATGCAATTTACCAATCATAGTATTTATTTTAAAATGTTTCAATATTAAATTCTTAACCCTTTAATAAATTTAATGCTCATAATTTTAAATTAATATTGGTAATTAATGTTTTGACATTTGGAAATACATTTTTTAAAAACCCCACTTTGTAAAAATGGTTAATAAAACCTCCTCTTGGAATGAGAGAACATGAAGTACTAAGGTCATACATAATAAAACATACTCTGTGTCCAAGTATGTTAAAATTAGAGTGAATTAAAAATATATACATGGAGAAAAACTTAATCTCCAAAATATTGATTTAGAGTGAAAAATATCATTGATCATGAGAAAGTTAATGACCATGAAAAACACAATGACTAGAAATTGATAAACCAAAGTGGTGTAAAAAGGCTATTGATTCACTATAAATAAAGGTAATATGATCACTTTTTTACTTCCAGATAATTTTACTAAAGTTGAGATTTTGTTTACCTTATATACTAATAAATTAATGAAATATACTTACTGGAAAAGTATTATTTTATCCTTTATTAAATTTCGTATATAATATCATATATTTTTTCAAACAAAGAGTATTTAAGATGAATTTTTAATGTTTGAATCCCTAAAATAAACATCTAATAGGTCAAATATTTACATAAAATGATAAAAATATAATCCTAATATCTTTATATGTTAACGAAAACCATAATGGTTAGAATAAGTTAAGATAATTCTAAAAATTAATAAACCTTAATATAAATAAATAATATGTTAACCTCCATCATTCAACTATAATACCAAAATTTCAAAATAAATAGAAATCCCTAAAATTATTTTAAATATTTATAACTAATATTTAAAAAATACTAAAATTACTCAATAATATATTATTCCATGAAAAATTTAATATTTATCTCTAATTATCTTCAATATCTCTAATGGTGAAGATGCCATAATTATATAATCTCCAATACATTCTTTTTTTATAAATGACCAGAATTACTATATATCCATATTAAAATCATATATTATTCCAAATATATTTCAACCTTTAAGCCTAAAATAAATTCTATTAAGATTAATTTTACCTTAATGTTCTCAAAAAATACAATTATTGACTTCCAAAATAACATTAATCACTTATTCACATTTCATTCCAATGGTTATCTATAAATTAAAAAATACGTTTCAAAAATAAAAATAATATTTATTTTACATATACATTATGTAATTTCATATTAAATTGGACATTGATAAGTTCATTGGTACATGTATCACCCTTGTCTCCCTTCAGTTGTGGTTTTAAGCCATACGACCCTGTCAGATGTGACGAGTTGTCGCCCGACCAACAAGTTTTCTTTTTACTAAAACAATATTAATATAATTCTTATAATTTCCCTAGAAATATTATGATCATCTCAAAAATAATATAAATCATCAAATATCATATAAAACCTAAATATTATCAATAACTTTAAACATATTTCCACAAAATGAAAATAGAATTATTCTTTAAATTTTTTTACATGTTAATCAAAAGGGTTAAATATACCTCAAAAAACACTCAATAATCAATAATTATCTCTCAAAGTAATCACTTCAAATAAAACATAAAAATAGTGCTAATTATTTTAAAATTATTATTATTCTTAAATTTACCTCCAAATCATAACTATTGAATCCTGATATGTTAACACTATAATTATAAAATGTTCTTCATATTAATTTAACAATGATTTTCCGTCTTATTCCTTAATAATTACTTCCTTCCAATAAGTAAAAAATATGAATAATTTCATAGGATTAAAAAATATAAAAGCATAATCCGATATATAATCAACACCTTTAATATTCTATTTTTAGTTTCCTTATCTTTAACTTAAATTATATTAGGCATTGATAAATACTTATCTATATGGTCTTTCTAATCATGTTATTTATCTTCCCCCCTAGAACATATATTTTCATAATTCCCGTACTCCCCAAATTTAAAAAACTTAATTTACACATTGGGGATAACTTTATCCCGTTCACGGAGTTAATGAAATTTTTCCATCATTCATTTAATATTATTTCATAATTCCTTCCTTTACCTAATTCTAAACATTTATATATTATTGTAAGATATTTTCATGGGTGATTCTTCCTAAATTATTAAATCATAGGTCATTTAATATCTTTACCTTTAAGATCCTTATCACCTAAGATTCCATGAAGATTCATTTAATTCTTATTTAATGCATTAGGAAAGTCACATAGGTTCAAGTTGTTAGTATTAATTCATCATAGCTATTTATGAATAACCCCAATAGATTTCACTATATATCTTATTTAATTTGGTTTCACATCCAAAAATCCACCACATTTTCCTTCAAATCCACTATTCATTTGGCTCCTATTGGATCTCTCAATTTACTAAAACCAAAATGGTTAGTGTGGGTTTATCAATATAATCATAATAAACCATATTATAGGGAGGATAAATGTAAATATATCTTTAACCATGTGATCTTAAACTATTTCTATTTATCAAAAAAAAATTACAAAATATTATAACCATTTTAGTTATACAATAATTTTAAGTTATGCTCAAATATCATCATATCCTATAATTTTATATAAACCTTTCCTATGATAAAAAATATAAGAACCCATACTTAAATAATATTTAAAATTGAAAATTTAAAAAGTAATTTACTTTCATTCATTTTTAGGATATTTTTATATTTAGTGTTTTAAATAATTAGGTCATAATTCATACAAAACAAACCCATATACTAAAAAGAGTATACATATATTCAGTATTTATTTTTTATACAATAGAAATATTTTAGAAAGTTACACATTTTATTTTTAGGAAATAATATAGACTAAATTCAACATGAATTATTATTTTTTCATATCCTTAACACCTATGAAAAATATTTTAAAATGTGGGATAATAAAAAAATTAATAGTAATGTACATAAAAAAACAAATTAAACAATTATTACATGATTACTCATACTTTTTTTTCGAAAATAAACATTGACCTAGAAATAAATATTTTCTTACAAAATAAATCTACTTCTCTAACCAAATACTTTATTAAAACTTTCCATAAGAATTGTTAAAGGTAAGATAAAACTCATAAATGTTTCTTAGAAATCATGAAAAATCATGAATGAATTTTCAAAAATGTTTTACATTTAACCATTAATAAGTATCATATAATTTCATTTTAAAAATAACATCTTTACATTTTAAAATCATTATATTTCCATAAAAATCCATAGAAATCATGGATAAATCACATAAGAATATTAAGGAATAATTTTCTTGCCACTATTAAAATCAATTTTACAAATGTAACAACCTTCATAGTTAAAAATGGAACAACCTTAATGGTTAAAAATGGAGTAACCACCACAGTTAAAAATGGAAAAACCTTCATTATAAATTCTAATAATCTCCAATAAGAAACCCAAACATTTATCTCCATCCATTTACCAAATTCACTAGAGAGATATCATAAGCTCACAAATTTTTTATTTTATTATAAAACCACCCATCATGAGAAATAATTCCGAGTTATCCTAAATTAATCATAATACTTGAGTTCTTGCATTAAAAAAAATACTTTTCACCCATAAGAATGGTTTTTTAGATATTGATATATCTAATTTCTTTAAAACACAATTTTCAAAATTAAGATTCATAGAATAACGAGTTAGAGGGTTTAAATAATAATAAATCATGGATTCTTTTAAATCAAAATTTAAATCATTTAAGGGTTATGATAGTGTGAAAATATATTGATTTAAAATACATTAAAATATATTATTCCCTTTTTCTTATTGTCATAAAATTTCATATAAAACATGAAAAAAGATTCATTTAAAAAAAACATTGAAGGAGAGTTAAAGGAGTCATACAATTTATTTTATAATTATTTTATTTCCAAGTAAATAAATTCTTAAAATAGTTTTAAGAATAATGAAATAAAAGAAAAAATATTTAGAAATTAAATCTTTAAAACCTTATCATGAGTTTTTTGAGTAAAGTGTCCATTACCTCATGTTTGACTAATTAAATATGTTCCTTATATTCCAAAATAATAAACCTATGTTAATTTTTTCATTTGTTAATAACATTTTTCATGTTTATTATTCCCTTTAACATGATATAATCAATTACTCAGTTGATTAAGTTTATCACAGATATTTTGATGACATTCAACTCATATGTCCAAAATGAATTTGGAAGGTTCATTATGAAAAAATAGGTCATTATCCCATCATATATAAAATAATTATTATGAATAATTATCATTTTCATATATTAATTTTAATTTTAAAACCAATTATGAATGATGTTTATGAAAAATCAACTATGTTACAATCCTGGAGTTTGTAGGCAATATACACGCATGACAAATGCTTCTATTTTTCAATAATCAGTATGGAATAAAGGTAAGTATTATTTTATCATTATATTAGGTTAATTATATCATAGATATAATATTATATATATGTTCCTCCTCTAGTTTCAATGCTCACAAATCGTTCTTAATAATGCTTTATCAAGTTAAATTATGTTTATTCAGGTTCAATTATATTTACATATAAGATTAATATATTATGTTAGTGTATTATATTAAAATATAGGTTGAAAAAAATTGAATAATTATGAGTCATCATTAAGATGGACTCAATATCATAGTTTTATTGAGTCACCATTATAGAGGAATTACTATTGGAAAACAATTAGCTAAGTATGACCTACCACTGATATAGATCTACCGAAAATATGTCTCACTGAAAATTGTCTATCCATTAGACTCAATGGATTCTCAAAATGTTCAAAAAGTATGATCTATGATAGATGAGTCATAGTTACATCAACCTTCTTATATAATGAATTTCTAAAATATAGAATTTTTTCAAAGTATGATCTATTGATTGCTAAGTCACCAACAAGTTGACCTACCATCAGTATGACCTACCATTCCAGAGTCAACGCTACATGACTCACCATTCCATATTGTAGAATGCACTAAGTCTGAGACACCATTCCAGAAAACCATTTAGAGACACCTTCAATTCTTAATTTTTCATTTAAATTAAAATTTATTTATAATGGTCATATTTATGAAACTCAATACTTCATTTTGTTCTAATAACTCTTTATTTATTTTGTAGACAACATTTATATCGATGTTAGACTCTAGTACGAGGTACGAGGTACCTAAAAATGATCGAGAATTTGATTCTTTCCAAATGCAGTGTATAAATTGAATATCCGATCAAAAAACTAAAAGAAGTGTGGAGAGATCATGTGATTGATAAATAAACAAGTACCCCCAGCTGTTAAAACAAGAATACATCACTGAGAATTAAACTGAAGAACTTTTTTGCAGTAAACCAAAAATAAAGGAGAAGAAGTCCTTGAGCACATATTTACCTCATTGGAAACAGAAGATAAAATCTCTCACAACACTCTATTTTTCTATATATTTCTTGAATTTGACTCAAGATTCACTTTAAGACACCTATAAAGAGTCACAAGCTAAAATTCCAAGCAGACAAAGCATTCCCACTCTTTACTCATTTTTCGCTCTGTTTGTGTACTGATCTTACATTATGAGTAGCGTGTGTCTGTCTATCTTATGAACACACACTGAATCCTATGAAAAGTAGGAATATAAAAAGATATATTTACATAATATCCCTATATAGATTACACTCTAATGGATAATAGGGGAAGAGTTCCCTATGTGGAATTTTTGTTTTAGAACTCCCACAAAAACTATGGAATATGTTTAGTTGACCTAGAATGTTGTGTATACTATTGTTTACCCCAATATAGGGTGTGAATCCTTGTATATTTATGTAATATTCATTGTGAAAGGTGGTAACTAGGTGTATAGGACTAAGTCTCTACTTGAGACTAAATCTCTTTTTATTAATTACACTATTCCTTTCAAAGTTCAGTTTTCACTCTTTAATCTATTCTATGTAGAAAAAATTTACCCATTGATAGTTAATATTAGATCATGTTTATATTAGACTCTATTTTAGTAAATTTATTTCAAAATATAAAATTGTATTTTTTATTATTTCAACTGACAAATAATAACTCTTTTAGGAATATTTTAAAATATAAAAACTTTTATAAATATGATAATTTGGTTAACTAGGACATTTTGTCTTTCAAAATTGGGGGACTTTTAAAAAAATAATTTTGATAGAAATTTTTATAGGAACTCAATTCACCCCATATTTAGTGTCCAAATATGACCAACATTTGGTATCAAAGGTTTCAATTCTTTTTTGAATTTCAAAATTTTAATGTTTTTCAAATCTATTCAATTGTGATTTTAGTTGTGTTTTAAAGATCTCAAAATTTCTGTTAGTTAAAAATTTATAGTTCCTGAATACTTGTTTTTATTATTTAACATGGATAATGTCTATGAATTTACTTATAACAACATGCCTCCCTTTTTAATGGAACAAATTATAACCAATGGAAAATCAAAATGAAAATTCATTTAGAAAGCATGGGTTTTAAAGTCTAGTCTACAAGTATATATTAATAATTGATTCCTACTACTCGTAGAAACACTTTAGATGACCAAAATAAGACAGCCAATAATAATAATTTAAAATCTATGAATTCGTTATACTATTCTCTAGGTGATGAATAATTCAATAGGATTTATTCATGTAAATCCGCCTTTGAAATTTGTGATACTCTAGATGTTTCACATAAAGAATCCACTAATGTTAATGAAATTAGGCTTAACACATATACCATTAAATATGATAACTTAAAAATGAAGTCTTATGAACCTATTTATGATATGTACCTTTGGTTCAATGAGATTTTAAATACAACAATTTCAATGGGAAAGATAATTACTATAAAAGAATAGATCATGCGAATCTTGAGATGTCTTCCAAAAATATAAAGAGGGACCCCAATATCAATTAGTGAATATTCTGAAATCAATTCACTACCTGTAAAAGAGATTATTGGTAAACTGATGATGTATGAGGAAGAGTTTAAGTTCAACATATAATAAGATGAAGAACCTAAAAGAAGGTTAGTGGATTTCTAAACCACTACATTCAAACAAAAGGAGAACATTCATGATCATACTAAAAGTTCCAGTGATGAAGATTCATCAAGTGATAATGATATGGAAATGACTCAACTAACTAGGAGATTTTTGATATTTTATAGAAAGAAGAATTTATTTATAAATCCTAGATACATAGTAAAATATAAAAACAAGATTAACTAGAAAAAGTATTGAAAAATAAGTGAGAATACCAATGAGATAGTATACTATGAATGAAAAAGAAAAGGACATGTGAAAGATGACTATCCTAAACTAAAGTACAAGAAGAAATATGAGGGTAAGGAGAGAAATTACAAAAAGGCAATGGAGGCTACTTGGAGTGATTATTAGGATATATATAGTGGATCTAAATCATATCATGTTGAAAATGTAGAAAAATACAACATGTTACTTATGAAAAACATATCTAAGGTAACCTTAGTATCTTCTGTAGAGAATTATTATTTTTCTGGATATGAATCTGAATCTAAAAATTCTAGAAATATTACTAATGAGGAAATGATTGAATATTTCAAAATGATTTAGGATAATTTTAATTAACTAAAGGATATATATAAATTTTTAGAGAAACAGTATGACCTTACTACTACTATTAAATCTGAACTCACTATAGAAAAACAAAAGAATAATCAACTACTAATGAGAATACTAAACTTAAACTTTCTAATGAGAAATTAAAGAATGACATAGAAAAATTTTCATATGGTAAAAACACCTTAACACAAATTCTTGGAAAACAAGTTGATCCTAAATATATTATTGGTATTTGTTATTAACCTTGACAATGAAATTTTGTTAAAACCAATTTTTCATCCAAATCTAGAAAATTAGGTTTTATGTACAGATCTAAAAAATATTCTACAAGTTATAGTATTGGGACATTTTTTACTAATTTGAGTTATTCTATACCTATTAAAGTTTATTTTTCTATAACATTACATATTTATCACAGGAAACCCATGAGAAAAATGTGTGCTCATAAAGAATTTATTACTAATATATCCCAAACCAATAAAATCGAGGTACCAATGTCTTTTAATACTTGAACTATTTTGGTAAGAAATTTGTTTGAAGAGTTCCTATAAGAACCTATGGTACATGGATAGCGTAAGTTTAAGACATATGATATGGTACTACTCTACCTTTAAGAACTTGATAAAGACTGATGGTGAACATGTCACTTTTGGTGAAAATAAAAAAATGAAAATCATTGTCCTAGGTCAAATAAGTATCCCTAACTTAGTTTTAATTTCTAAAGTTCTTTTTGGTAGTCTTAAGTAAATTTTTCGTAGCATTTTACAGTTATGTGATGATGGATTTCATGTAAAATTTGAAAATGATTCTTGTAATGTTTTTAATTATAAGGATGATTTAGTATTTACTACTTTTAGAAATGAGAATGTATATGAAATTAATATTTATTATTTATTTTCTCATAATGTTTATTGATTAAGTGCCTTTCATAAAGAGTATTGGATCTAGAATAAGATACTAAGAAACTTTAACATTCACTATCTAAGAAATCTTACTAGAAGAGGATTATTCAAGGATCTACCTAAACTTGAGTTTCCAAATGTTAAAGATTATAATACTTTTCAAAAAGAAAAACAAAATAAAATATATTTCAAACTAAATAAATAAGTTTCAACTTCTCAACCACTTGGGTGGGTTCACATGGATTTGTTTGGAACTTCTAGAGTTTTATGTTTATGTGGGAAAAATTATGTATATGTTCTAGTAGACGATTTTTCAATGTATACTTGGAATTTAATTTAAATCCTAAAAGTGAGGATTGTTCCTATTTCACCATGGATGCTCAATTAGTAGAAAACTTATGTGGACATTGAATCCAAACCTTAAGAAGTGATCATTGTTGTGAGTTTGAAAATCAAGAATTTGAATACTTTTTCTCAAAAAATGATTATAGTCTTAACTTCTCTATTCTTAGGGCACCCTAGAATAGTGGAGTTGTAGAAAGAAAAAATAGAACCCTATAAGAGATATCCCAAACTATACTTAATAAATATGATCTCACTATTTATTTTGGGAAGAAGTTATGAATATATCTTGTAATGTAATTGATAGAGTTTTTATTAGACATATCCTAAAAAACCACCCAATGAGCTATGGAATAATAAGAAGTATAAGGTTAATTACTTCAATGTTTTTGGTTTCATAGTATTTATTCTCAATAAAAAATATAATCTTGAAAAATATTCATCTAAGAGTGATGAATGAATTTTCAAAGGTTATTCAATCTCTAGTAAATACTACAGATTCTTTAATAAGAGAAATATGTTTGTGTAAGAATATATACATGTAAAATTTGATGAAACAAATTCACATGAACCTACAACCTCCTTAGAAAATATTAAGTGTAATCTATCAAATCTAGAAATAAATCCTAAATCATCTAATTCTATTGTGAAACAAGGAGATAGTTATAAAAAAACTGTAGATCCTGACTAATTGGAACCCAAACCTATAAAATAAGCCGAAGTAGCCATCCATAATTTTTTAGACCTATTAAAAATCTTAAAAATCATCCATTAAATACTATAGTTGGAAACTAAGAAAAAGGAATACAGACTATAGATTCTCTAAGAATCTAGGTCGAACATCAAGTCTTTTTGTCCCATCTTGAACCTAAGAACATCAATGATGAAATCAATGATGGATCCTAGATGATTTCTATGTAAGAAGAATTAAATCATTTTAGAAGAAATAAAGTTTGGAAACTTGTTGATATACCCAAATAAACCTTGACAATAGCCACTAAGTGAGTATTTTGAAACAAAGTGGATGAATATAGAATTATAGTATGAAATAAAGCCACACTATTTGCACATGTTTATAGTCAATAATAAGGAACATACTATGGAGAAAACTTTTCACATGTGGTCTAAATTGAATACATTAGAATACTCCTATCTTATGTAGCTCATCTAAATTTCAAACCTTATCAAATGGATGTAAAAAGTGTATTCATGAATGATTATATAATTCAGGATGTTTTTTTGTACAAACCACTAGTTTTACAAATCCACATTTTCCAAGTCATGTTTTTATGTTAATAGAAGCTATGTATGGTTTAAAATAGGATCCAAGATCTAGGTATGATAGTCTCAAAACTTTTATTATTTATAAAGGTTTTTATAAAGGCATATCTGATCCTACTATTTTAATAAAAATAATTTATAATAATATTTTAGTTGGTTAAATATATGTTGATTATTTTATTTTTGGTTGTTCAAAAAACTCCTTATTTATTGAATATTAAATAATGATGCAAAATGAGTTTGAAATGACTTTAATGGCTGAATCCAAATTATTTATTAGATTTCATATTTTTCAAGATAAGGAAGTTATTATTTTAAATCAATGTAAATATACTAATGATTTCTTAGAATATTTTAATCTAAATAGAATTAAAATTAGTGATGCTTTTATGAGTACCACCTGTAAATTGGATCTTGATGAAAATGGAAAATCATTGAATGAAACCAATTACATTGGTATGATTGGAATTCCTATTTAAATGGATACTAGATGACATGATATTATTCTTAGTGTGTGTATGTGTGCTAATTTTCAATCATATTATAAATAATCACATCTTTTCGTGGTTAAAATAATTTTTAAATACCTCAAATATACTACCAACATAAGGCTGTTCAATCTTAGAGGGAAACCATATGACTTATTTAGTTATTATGATTATGACTTTGGTGGTTGCAAGTTAGATATAAACATCACCTCTGGAAGATGTCACTTTTTGGGAAAGTCTCTTGCTTCACGGTTTAGTAAGAAACAAAATTTGGTTTCATTATCTACTGCTAAAGTTGAATAAATGGTTATTAGTAGTTTTTGTGCTCAAATGTTTTGGATGAAACATAATTTACAATATTGTGGATAACAATTTAGACATTTTCCTATAATGTATGACAACACAAGTGATATTAACATTTCTAAGAACTCGATTTCTCATTCAAGAACAACACATATTGATTTAAGACATCATTTTATGAGATATAAATATCCAAATGATGATATAACTCTTGAGTTCATTGGCATGGAACATTAGCTTTCTAATATTTTTACTAGTCCATTTTTTTATGAGATAATGAGTTACATTATAGTTGAGTTGGGGATGATCAACATTGGTGACTCACCATTGATGACTCACCGTTGATGACCCATTATTGATGACTCATCATTGAAGACTCACCATTGATGACTCACTATTGATAAATCACTGTTGATGACTCACTAGTGTGACTCACAATTATGACTCAACATTGTGACATACCATTCATTAGTTAACAATTTTTTTTAGCAAAAACTAAAAATTGATGATTTGTTTATTTTGATTTATTTTATACCACATTTATGATTTACGATTTAAAAATATTTAAATGATAAAACTCAAATAAATATAAATCACTTCTCACTTACTCCTAACCCAAAATCAAACGTTTTTCTCTCAAATATCTACTATCATCTTCCCTCAAACAGAACCTTTCTCACCCTTTGAAATGGCTCGCGTGAAGCCCTTGTCTATGAAATATTTGGACTAGTCTCATCCTTCAAAGAATCAAAAGGGTGAATCATTTTATCTGATGACTGAACCTTTTAAACATGATCTCTTAAGTAGAATAGTTATTCTAGAAAAAGAAGTGCATAAAGAATTAATCTTATCAATTCCCTCATGTTAAAATTGCTAGAAGACCAAGGTTTGTTGACATGGTTCTCCAATAACATGTGACCTCTCTATCCAAATCTAGTGTATGAGTTTTATTTATACATGGAGTTTATTATTGAGGGAATATAAGTATTTCAGATCAAGTTGATAATAGATTAGAAAAGGGTCTATTTTTGTTCTAAGCAGTGGGATGAGTGTCTCAATGTACCTCATGACGGTATTTTTGATGATTACAAATGAATTTATCATCATGATAGTGATATTTTTAGTTATGAAATAACCCTAAAAAAGATGACCAGTGATGGTATCTCTAGAAAACCAATATCAATATAACTATATAGAGAATAAAGGTTTCTTTTTAAGTTTACCCATCACCAAATTTTCCCAAGGAAAGGGGATTTTGCCTCATTGAAGTATCAAGATGCTTATCTACTGTATATGATAAAAGAGAGAAATAAGATCAATACTTGAAGATATCTTAGGGTCTATATGAGTGTGATGATTAAGCCTAACTCAAAATAAAACTCTTTATTTTATTCAAATATGATTTCCTCAATGCTTAAATACGAAGGAGTAGTGAATAAAGATGAAGAAGTTGTGATGGATTATGGTGGATTCTGTACTACCAATTAAATATGTAAAAGTATAAGGGTTAGCTGGAATACATGAAAGCAATATTAGGTGGAATATAATGAGAAAATTTATGATGATTATGATCCATTTACACACCCCAAAAATCCAACGTACATGGCTGACCTTGGTCTAGGACTAGACGAAGTTGTGGTGTATTCTAATGAGGAAGAAGCATAAGCTAAGGTAGATAAATGAAGAGAATCTCATATTGATGATAGGAGTAATATTAATACTGGAGGAAGACTAGAAGGAATTTATTGTGGCTCTCATAGCCCCCAAGGTATCACCTTCTAAATAACCTCTCATATGTGATGATGATGAGGGGACAAAAGAATCTAGAGATGTTAAGTATGCAAGTAAAAATGAATGTGAAGAGGAAGAAGAGACTGGTGATGAAGAGGAGCATGATCTAATTCAAAAATTTCACCCAATTGAGCACGTCTAGCATAATTTCTCAAAATAGTAGGATTGCTATAACTAACTCCATTGAGTTAAGATCCATATATGCCAACAGTTACACTGATTTGTTTGACACTATATTTTGATTCAGCTCTTCTAAAAAGAACATCAGCTCTAACTATTCCATCCCCATCTACCAAAACAACTGGAAATGTTTCAAAAAATGTAGCGTACTAGTGATGAAGAAGAAGAAAATTAAAATGATGAAGATGAAGTAGAAGAGGAAGAAAATTAATATTAAGAAGAAGAGGATGAAATGGGTAGTGAAAGTGACAAAAAATAATGAAATGGAAAAAATAAGAAGCTGATAGTGAAACCGGTGGTGTAGATAACCCTCCTTTTAGGGATCAAGGCCCTATTTTAAAACATATAGATCATGCTAAAATAATTTTTGTGTAAAATGAACTAGTGTTGGAATCTAAAAAGGCTCTAGATTCAATTATAGTATCGCAAGAAGTAATAGATGTTCAAATGAAAGAAAAATTTTATGATAGGAAGAAAGCTCCTTTCGAGAGGGAGAAATAGTCTAAAAGAGTCAAAGTAGAAACCTTAATCCTATTGATATGGCAGTAGTGGGTGAATGGGAGAAAAAACATGGATTTGATAATCTTGGATTAGACTATCTGTATTTTGATGATGAGGCATTTGATCCTAAGGGATCACTAATTTAAGAGTTAGATCATGCTCCGAGAGTACATGTTGAAACAACTCCAAAAGTATCTCTTGTTCCTTCAGTTGAATCTATGCATATAAATTATTTGAGCTAACATGACCTCTATATTTTTAAAGAGGAATTGTGATAAACTACTAGAAATATCCTTCACCCTCAACCTATATCAGTATCCAGTCTTAGTGAAGACGACACTACTATGGTTTAAAAAAAAGGTAATTTCATAGCTTCAAACTCAAATGATTTCAGAAACTCATGAGTTTAGAATGGAAAATAAAAGATTAAGTGATAATTTGGATACAACCATACCTATTGTTAAATTCATGTACTCTTAGTTTAGTGAGTCTTTGTAAAATGTAGTGAAAATATTTAGATATACCACTTCTGGGTCTTCTCAGGATGATACACCTCCACCTCCAAATCATGATTTGTTTTTTTTAACATCAATTTTCAAATATTCATTAAATGATGCTTCAACCTATGATACTACTCCTCAGCCTTCTGATAGTTATATGACTAGATAAGTGATCTGGGAAGAACTACAAATTATGATAGGTAGCTCAGATTATGAGATCCTAAGAAAAATTAAAAATAACAGTGACCACATATATGATATGATAAGGTTTTATATGAATGGGGATACCAATAATCAGAAATAAATCACTAAGAAATTATATTTCTACTTTAAAATGGTTTATACGAAACATTAGTTGGATAGTCACTTTATATTCTTGGTTGAAAATCCATGGATACCTTTTGTTACCCAAGCATTCAGGGAACAAGTGAAACAACTTAAGGATTTAACTCTTGCACTTCATATGTTTCGGGTGAATAAGGATAATTTTACAAAGGAAATGGATAAGGTGGGTTGATAATTATGGATTTCATCTACCATATGAATCCCCATTTACATGTTTAGAGTATAATTATTGTAGCATCAGAGGCCTTTCCTATTCGAACATTGATTGAGAATTTTCCTTCATGCTCCATATACCAGTTAGATGATTCCTATTTTAGATAAGATGTCACTCGGATCACTTTCCTCTTCCTGAAATCATCCAACCTTTTCCAATGTATCTAGATGAATATATTAGTCATCTAAGGCCTATTATCTATCAGGAACTGGCAACTCCTACCTCTTCTCCTCATACTTTTACCCCTACTGTCCCTTCCAGTGTTCCAATTTATCAGTTTTATACTTATACTCCTCCTGTACTTCCTATGTATCCATATACTTCTGTTGATAAGGGAAAAGTAGTCACGGATCCTTCCTTTTAGACATCTTGATTTTGGATTATTCTTTGATAGGGATTTATTTTTGTTTTTTTTCACATCCAATGTACTATCATTTTATCATGAAATATATTATCTCTTTTCATTCATTTTATGTTCTTGTTATTTGTTCTTTATCATCTCATATATTTATTCTCTTTTTGATAATCAAAAAATGGGGAGAATTAGTATGACATTTAACTTAGGAATGAACCTAAGAATAATATTAAGTGTGGTATTTAATTTTAATTTTTTATTATTTTATAATTTACCCTCTCATGATTTGTATGACATGTTAAGAAGAACAAGTATTTTTTACTTTGATCATTATGAATGAATTATTAATTCCATGATTTGTGATCATCGAAAAGGGGGAGATTGTTGACCTCCTCTAGTTTCAATGCTCACAATTCATTCGTAATCATGATTTATCAAGTTAAATTATGTTTATTCATGTTTAATTATGTTTACATATAATCTTAATCTATTATATTATTGCTTTACATTATAATACAGGTTGATAAAATATGAATAAGTATGAGTCACAGTTAAGGTGGACCCACTGTCACTGTTCGGGTTGAGTCACCATTATGGTGTGCTTACTATTTGTATAATATCAGTTAAGTATAACCTACCACTAATATGGACCTAACAAAAATATAACCCACTGAAAACTCTCTCACCATCAGAGTCAACGAATTCTTTCAACTTTCGCAAAGTATGAGCTATAGATAGCTGAGTAACCATTTCATCAACATATTAATAGAATGACTTAATGATATCCAGAATTTTATCAAAGTATGAGCTATAGATAGATGAGTCACCATTAAGGAAAACTACTTTCAGAGTGACCTACCATTCCTAAGTCACTGCTACATGACTCACTATTCTAGATTACATGGTGCACTAAGTCTAAGACACTGTTCAAGAGACACAATTTAGAGACACAATTACTTCTTACTTTGTCATAAAAATTCAAATCTATATCTAATAGTCATACATATAAAACTTCGTACTTCAATTTGTATTAATAATTTTATTTGTATTTTTTATACAACCTTTAAATCAATTTCAGAACCTAGTATGAGGTACGAGGTACCTAGAAATGATTAATAACATGATTTTTTCCGACTTTAGTGTATAAAAGGATTATGCGATCAAAAAACAAAAATATATGTTGAGATATCATGAAATTGAGAAACAAACAAGAAACCCTAGATATGAAAGTTGGAAGACATCACTGAGAACTAAAACTAAATAACTTTTTACAGTGACACAAAAATAAAGGAGAATAACTCATCGAGAACGTATTTACCTTTCTAGAAACAAAATAAAGAGGCTCTCACAACACACTATTTTGATGTTGTTTTTGGAATTCAACTGAATATTCACATCAATGCACCTTTAAAGAGTCATAATATGTATTTACAATCATAAAAATCATTTTACATCTCACGAGGTCTGAAACCAATCTTTTCCTTTGGAGGATAGATGATGTGATTCAGGTGACATCCAATAATATAGATCCAATTTTCTATTCACTGGTGTGATCCGAGAGGTCCTGAAGGACCACCGATCCTCTCTTATAGAGAATCCACAAATCCCTTATTAGTGTATGGTATTATACATCTCAATCAATTTACATTCAACCTAAATGGAGAAAATAAAACGGAGCACCTAAAAATGCATCTTCACAGACAAAGAACTACGAGATCACCCCTTTCATCAATTTGGGGTTACAGATGGATCATACAATTAAAGGATTTTTTTCAGGATTTTCTGGGGGGGGGGGTTGGATAGGTAATAAAAATAAATCACATGAAATTATTATTATTTCCTTTATAAGGATATTGGATCTAGTCATAAGAAGAAATCCTTCCCCGTTATTTTTCTCTGTTTGCATTCTAATTTTACAATAGGAGCAGTGTTTGTATGTCTGTCTTATTAAAACACAACAACTCATATGAAAAACTATAAGATACATATATATATTCACAAAATATCTTTTTAAATTTTAGAATCCCACGAATAATAGTGAAAGAGGTCCCTACTTGACATATTTGTTTTATCGCCCCCACACAAATTATGGATGAGGTCTAGTTGACCTAGAGAGTTGTGTATACTATTTTTTACCCTAATCTAGGGAGTATATACTTTTTTATTTATATAATATACTTGGTGGAATGAGATCACTAAGTGAAGAGGACCAAGTCTCAAATAAATACTGAACCTCTTGTTGTTAATTTTTCTATTCCTTTTAATGTTCTATTTTCTCTATTTTATCTATTCTGTGAAGATAATATTTCTTTCACTTTGATAGTTAATCTTATATAGTGTTTATATTATACATTGGTTTATTAAATTGATTTAAAAATTTAAATAGTATTTATTTTTATTTCAACTGAGAAATACTCACTATTTTATTAATATTTTAAAGGATCTAAACTTTTATAAAAATGCTACTTTGGTTAACTGGGTAGTGTTGCCTTTCAAAATTGGGGGACTTTAAAATAAATATTTTTGACATAAATTTTTATTGGAAGTGAATTCAACCCCTCTTGAGTGTTATAATCTGACAAAAAATATATTTAAATATACTTTTATATATCACCAATATGATGTGATGATGAAAAACGATTCACATCACTTCGTGATGGTGGTAGCCCACATGTACGCATGAATGACGCTATCATTTTTCAATGAATAGAAAGGTAATAAATAAGATTACATATTATCATTACATAATTATAAATATTTCTTGAATAAAATATATATACACAAAATCCAATAATATATCCAATCATGTGAGGCAGTGATGGAAAATTAATTACGTCGGTTCGTGAGGTGGTAGTCCACCTTATATAGGAACAACAGTTTTGTTTCCAATTTAATGAAAGAAATAGATGGATATAGGTTATTAATATCAAATAATAATTTCTATGTACATGTGAGATAATAATTTTATTATATCATCATGATTGAAGATGATTTTAAGGGTGTGGAAGAAGAAATAAAACTATGACATTTGGTTACAAGACATACCACTTCTTCAAACAATATCCTTTAATTTACACATTATCCCTATAAGTTTGATATTTTCCATATAAAATTCCTCTATAATGAAGGGAGGGATTCTATTAAGGTATTTGGGTTGGGATTGGATAATCTAAAAGTCTTTTTAAGTGCGAATAAAATAGGATAGTAGGTTCCATTTTATAAGAGAGGGGTGCGACACTCCTGGAATTTCATATATTATTAAACTAATCTAAATTAATTTTAATATTAAAATGTATAAATAATGATGTAATTCAAATATTTTATGATTATGGGTCTAAATAATCTTATTAAATAAATTTCCTACACGTTTATATTATGTTTCCACCCACATATTTTTATTTTACCACCATTAACCCTTTTGATGATTATAGTGATAAAAAGGTTTTTTAATCTTTAAGAGTAATGATATTAACTATAAAAGAAAAAATGGATCATAAATGGACCATTTTTAATATTTTAAACCATATCCCAATCAATTTCCCAAATGCATGGATTTTATAAATTTTAAATCATTTAATAAAATACTATTTATTTTATAATATCCTCAATGGAATTTTTTGTTCTATTCATTTAGTTGGACTTTAAAAAAACATGATAGAAATGGAATAAGAAAATAATCTTTAAAAAATCCAAAACTATTCATATTTATCTATAAAATTCTTGTAAGAAAATAATTTATTCAAATTATTTTTATTATAACATGTTTTGTATCATTTATTTTATTTTTTATTAATTGAATAAGTATTGTGTCAGTGTTTCTTATACATTTTAGATAACTATATCATTACAAAAAATAATAAATAAATTACCATAAAAATAAAAATAATTTATATTTTATATAACCATTTATTACTTAACATACATTTTTTATTCATGTCACCAAATATTATAGAAATTAAAAGAAAGAATGATTCTTATATAAATTTATCTTTTATATAAATATTATAAAGGTCACAACAAAAGACATATTTCACCAAGTTATAATATTTTTGAAACATTGAATGAAATGGAAATAACCCATTCATAAAATTGGATAAATTCAAGTTTTTTGGTCATTTTTTTGTCCTTATGAAAAAACATGTAACCTTCTTTTCCCGTTTTACCCATACCATGATGGAAACATGTTTACATAGGTTACTATTCATAATAAACAAAAACAAAATGGAACTATTTACTAAATTTATACCTCAAAATTACAAATATTAAATCCATTTTTCATGATTCGATCTCTTTTTGTGGTAGAAATTAATTTAAGATTAAAACTACAAATGCAAAGAAAACAATTTTTTTTAATAAATGTCTATTATGTATAGAAATGTTTTTATACCAAATTCAACCTTAAAATTCAATCCAATAATATTAATTTGAAAAATAATAATAATAATAAATAATTAATTTTACTTTTAAAAAATTTAATAAATAGGAAAATTTTGGAAATTCATAAAATAAAAGTACAGTTGTCAATAAAAATTATTATTTTTATTATTCAATCGAAAATCATTATTTTTAAAAAAATCTTAAAAAATCACTCTAAGATAATTTTTACATGACTATTTAAAAAGTTAAAACCATTTTATCTAATAAATGTTCTAATATTTCCAGAAATAAATTATAAAATTTTCTCATAGAAAGTAATGAAAACCATTTTTGAAGAAAATATATTTTTAAAGAATAAAATGACATTATATACAATTCAGTTCTTATTTTATATAAATTTTAAAATAAATTTTTATTTACTTGGATCTTTATATATATGTATTTCATAATGTGGTTAATCATATTAATACGTGACAATTCAATGAGTAAGTTATAAAAATCATATTTAAATAATAATATTTTATGGTTCATTTATGCTCGGTGTTTTTTATATTATATGATATTGATCATAATATTTATTTTAAAATAGCTATATTTTATAAATAATATCATGATAATTCTATAAATTTTATACAACCAAATATTCACCAATGAAATATATATTTCTATAACATAAATGTTATGTTTTTCATCTTACCTCAAAGTACGTGATCAAATGATATTCCATAAAATTATCTCTAGTCTAAATAAAAATACACTTTCTCATAGATAAGAATAACCAATGACACAAAAAACATATGACTTTCATATTAGTAGGTTATTCCCCATAATATTCTCTATTTAAGATCAAAATGTGAAAAATTCGTGAGAATATGTCCCAATTCTTTTAATGCCCTAACACCTAATAGCAAAACATCATCCGTGTCCTATCAGTATGAAATATCTTAATCATAGGACATATGTTTTATTATTTCTATCACAAAATCCTAAGTTTCTCATTATAGCTAAGAACTGGCATAACTTTTTTGATATAAAAAATAACCAATGGAAATTACCATGTAAATAGTGGACACATAAGTATCAACACTATGATGGTAAGAAAAGATAATGTACAACTCTCTGTATAAATAGAATGGTAAACAAAAGTTCTATTTATGTTGGGTCTAGGGAACACACATCCAAAAAAAGAATTAATTTTTAATATGATAGATCAATTATATAAATTTGATTCTAAGGATATTAAATGTACTCTTCTTGGTTACAATACAACTAGTAAGATGAATTGAGTTTTTTATATAAGAAATAATATTTTTAAATACACTATTCATGTAAAATTTGATGAAACTGATCAATTTTTAAAAAATAAATAGAAGTTATTCCTCTAGATAATGGTTTTTAAATAACTTCTAGTGATTTACTAGATGTTGAACTATAACCACTGGTAGTAAATCAATATGAAGTTAGTCAATGAATTTTCAAAATACGGAAACTTCTATAATCGAATATGCAAAACTAATAATTAAGGCTCAATTAACTTTTACATAATAAACAGACCATATTATAAATCCATCCAACTAATCATATCAATAGATATAGAAGATAAACAATTATAACTATATACCTCATATGAAATAAATGGTAGTATCATGCATTCCTATCTCAATTTAAACCTAAGTTGATAACTAAAACTTCAGGTAATGAATCTCAGATATAGTTCATGAAGGAAGTGATAGGTAAAATTTTACATAATCATGTTCAAACCATAGTTGAATGAAATATGGATCTTTAGGTAATAAGATTAAAACTGGTTTTTAGAAATAAATTTTTTGAAAATGGATCTACCTTATAGAATAAAGTGAGGCTTGTTACAAATGGTTATTTTCGGGAAGAATTCATTAACCTAGAATAAATGTTTTCACCAGTTTCTAGGATATATTATATATGAATATTATTAACCATTACAGAAAATATGAATTTTATGTTATTCCAAATGTATGTTAAAGGTTATTAATGGATATTTTCAAGAGGGGTTATATATTGAACACCACCTTAGTTTTTAAGATATTAAACTCCATGGATATATATATAATAGTTTTGAAAGAGCATTATGGATTTAAAAAATCCCCAATAGCTTGGTATTATAGTTTAATGATATTTTTACTTCAAGATAACTTATAATATAAAATAATGATCCAAATATTTTTATAATTAAAGTATTTTAAGACACCATCTATTTTAAAATTTAGGTCAATGACCCTATTTTGGGTTTATCTCAAATATCTATTTTAGATGGGTTTTCAAAATTTATATAAACTGAGGTTGAAATGAGTATTTTTAGATGAATTTTAAATTAATTAGAATCTAGAAAGAAATATATTAACCCAATATAAATAAAAAATATATTAATGGTTTTTTGGTGTTTTGATAAATAATTTAGTATAAGTACACAGGTAGGAACCTCTATCAAACTTTACCTTGACAAATCTAGGAAACTAGTTGATTAATAACTTTGTTAGGGGATTATTAGATGTTTACAATATATTATATATAGTCAACTATAAATTATGTTTTGTGTGTGTATATGAGTTATATTCCTAGAAAATATGGTGAAATCAAATTTAAAAGTAATAAATCATATTTTCCATTACCATAAAGGTACCTTGAAACATGTATTATTTTATTCTTTAAGAAATGTTTTAATCCTTAAGAGTTACTTAGATATAGAATTTGGAGGTTATATGTTTTTTATGAAGTGTACATACAAAGAATTTATTATCTAGGGAATACCTTATTTTCAAGGATCAACATGAGGCAACACCTGGTTTCACATTTCACTACTAAATATGAATATATAGATGTTGTAAATTATTGTTCTCATGTCTTGTAGACGAAATACACACTCACATATTTTGGTTTGTTTTTTTACTGAAACTATAGTTCTTTATGATGTAAATAGAATTAATTAATTTTAGAGAATACCATCATGTCACACATGTGAAAAGAACCTAGATATAGGACACCATTTCCAATGGGACATAAAAAAGAAATATTATTGTCGAAATTATCAAAAATAAAGACCATGTTGCTAAAATTTTCACAGAACCTTTAAATTCTGATAGATTAGAACATATTAAACATAAGTTAGGAATGATCAACTTCAAATTATCTTTAATTTAATTCCTATTGAACCAATATTATTATATTGAAGAACACCTTAATAATGGAGGTTGTCATTTTTTAGAATTTTACCAACTCATTTAGAAGAATTTATTATTTTTTGATAGTTTAAAAAAGAGTTGTTTTACTTCATCATAATTTCATCTAAAAAAGTTATTTTTTTATATTTTATATAACTGTTTTTTAGCAAGGGAGTTTTTTAGGTTTTCACACGAGTCAATATTCAATGTTGTAGAGTATCAGAAGTTTCAAAAAAATGTTAAACTACTAATTTTTTATGTGACTTTTTATTTTCTTAACCATATGAATCTATTATATATTAAAGGGTGATATTTTTAAATAGGGGGTGGTGGAAGTATAATTGAGGGACAATTCATTTAAATGAATTATTTTTTATATTTTTTCTTCTACTTTGGTTTTCCTTATTATGATTAATTTTCAAAATCACAAAATGGATGGTGGGAATTTGTGAAAAAATGTATAAATTTTAGTAGGAGATGAAATTTGACAAAAGGTGTATATATTTTTACAAAGAAGAAAGTATAAGAAGGTTTGAACAAGTTTTATTTTTAAATAAAGTAGGAGTGTTTTTAAAAATTCATTAGTTTAAATATGAAATTTGTGAGTTATTTATGTTTTTATCTATTTAAAAAATGGGGAGACTTATTATTCATATATTTTTTTATGACTAATGAGAATGTTTAAATTTTTGTGTGTAATGTTTTTTAAAATATTTCAATGGGACATATATGTAGTATTTATTTAAAATTCATTCCAACATATCAATTTTCATTAGTATATTGTGATTTTTCATAAAATGGATATTTTTTATTCAATAAATCCTTCAATTATTTTTTTAAATAAAAATATAATTAATATTTACTTAATTTTACATAAATTATTGTTTTATATGTTTTTTAAAGAGGACAAAAATAAGATATGTCAAATATTTTAGTTTTTAATAATGGGTTAAAAAGCATAAATAATCATATAACTAATATTTTATATCTAATTATATTCACTTTATGTTGAAGTGAGGTAGTGGTGCATAATTATTTCATAGGAAATTTTATAATATTTATGAGTCCATATGATGATGGAGTTTAAACTTCCTATGCTATTGTAAATAAACCCCAAGGGTTGTAGAATCCGAGATTTGATGTTTTTTACATGGATGTTTATAAATTGAGACTGATACCATTGAGTTTATAAGAGACAATTCGAATTATTACACTCGAACTCTGGATGATTTTAGTCTTTTGAAATTTATTAGAATGAATGTTGTTGTGAGTGGATATGACTAGTGTAATTTTTATTTCTGTGTGATTATCATAAACCAAACTATATGTGAGAATATTATTGTAAATCTATTAGTATTTTTTAATGTAATAATTTTGATTTTGATCATTTAAATTAGGTGATTCCAAGGGTATGAAGATACAATTTTTGTAATCCTATTTGATCAAGGTATTATCAAGATAGGAAGATAGAGCTTGTTCATATTAGTTTGAATAATAGATTTTAAGTATTGTGATATTGATGCACCTCTCTATAGCTTTACAGTTGATGGATTTTTGGTATAGGAATACAAGTTACATTAAATTAGGATTAATTATCCTTATTACACATTTTATTAAAAAGCGTGGTTTGTAATTAATATATGTTTTAGAGTTTAAATATTTAAATAATTATATAACATGTTGTTTTTAAACATTATTTTATTTTAAATTTCCACTGTGTTTTTACATATGTTATATATTATGAATTTCTAAAAATTAGAATCTTCCCTATTCATACTTCTCTATTTGAGTACTATTATCTAATACTGGATTTAATTTATACTAAAGTTACATTGTTTACTTTTAATAACCATGATTAATTCTTAAGATTGATTTTCCAATCCATATAAAACTTGAGGTGGTTTGAATTTGTAGTTCATGTTTCTACTAAGATTCAACCCCATATTGTAATTTGTCTACATTTTATCTAGGATAATGATATCATTTGAATACATTCCCATGATTGATGATCATATAGACATAACTTTACCATGAAAGGTTTATGATAAATATCTAGGACCGTTATGACCTAGAAATATTCATGATGGATGATTTAAAAATGTGTTAGAGTGTATACATGATGTTTAAAAATAATATCAGTGAAAATGAAGGATTTTTAGGAAAAAGAGAATGTGATCATATAAAATAAATCATTCTACAAAAAAGGAATGAATTCCTACAAAAACACAGAGGCTCCACAGAAAGATAGAGGCACCAAATAATGTTGAGGTTAGTGAAGAGAAGACACCAAAAAAGGAAAACATTCTCACATCCTAGTTTAATAAAGTTGTGCTAAATGAAGGAATATTTTCATAATTGTTAAAGGCCTTGTATTTTACTAAAAATACCAGATCCACAAAGAATAAAGTTGATAGATAATTGAAAGGTGAATATTAATGATAGAGAAATACACTCTATTTTCACCAAAGTGATATTGTGATATACGGTTAAGAAAACTAATAGGTTTCATGAGTTACGTTTGTAAATCAAAGTATTTTATTAATAAATTATTTATAAAAATCATTATTTTGTGTGAATTAAAATCATGAAAAAATGAACTAACTTCAAAAATGACATTGGTTAGTGACTTAAAATGGATTACAAACATGAACATGATGTTATGTGAACATATGTATCAACTATTTCAATTATGCAAAGAATATTTTATGTTATTTTTTACCCATTAAAAACTTTTTCTAAAGAATAAGTTTTTCCTCAAAGACATAATGAATATCATTAATGAAAGTAAATTTTTTTTATGAGGAATATCAAATATTAGTTGTATAAGAGGTGTGTATGATTATCAAGGAGAACTTTCCCAATCTTGATGTAATCAAGAGAAATTAATAATTTCATTGAACTATTTTCCAAAATAGGTTTTCCTTCAATAATAGTGAGAAAAAGGTGAAAACAAAGGGATTGGCCCTTAGGGGAGTATTTACTGAATCCAAATCCAATATAAAGGGATAAAACCTTGGATGGAAGTGATCTGTCCGGAAAACATTTAAGGGGAGTGACACCATACATTGGTGTGACCTATTCTATTCCTACCACTTAAAGTTACATAGTATATTCTAGTCCTCTGACACATTTTTATTTTATGATATTTGGATTAGCCCATTGTTGGTTAACCAAGTAAAATTCTTGATTCTTTTGTACCTTCTTTACTTAAAATTATTAGGATTATAACTAGTGTGTGTTTGGGATAAGAGAACATTGATCAAATCAAATTAAGAATAAGATAAATTAAGTATTAATAAAATTATATTTTTAAAAAGAAAACAATTATGAACCCACTAGAAATTAGGGAAAAACTATTCAGGTAAGGGAGAGTTTGGGGTTTATTTTTAGGTAACCCGAATGATTTTCATACCCTTATTCACCCATCTTATGGAATCTCCCACTAAAGGACAATGTGGGTCCAATAAGTGCTATAAAATAAACGGTTTATTGAGTTGGAATTTTTTTATATAAAATGAACTAATTGTTTTTTAGAGATGATTTTTTTCCATAATGATATGGGAAATAGAATTAATATAAATAATAAATATAAGTATAAGATAATTCAATTTAATAGATAATTTTTAAGAAATTTGTGACCAATATAAAAGATTCTATTAGATATAAAAAAGAATGTATGAATGATTCGGATTTTTAATTACTAATTTATTCATCAATAATACAGGAATACCTAAAAAACCTAATTAAACATTTGTAATTATATTTAATATTGATGATGATATATCAAGAGATCCAAGATTAAAAGTTGTATATGTATTTGAGGAGCAATATCAGGGGATAAAAGAAGAAAACTGGGGTCTATGAGATAATAATAATTATCATGAAATACAAGTTTAATTAATTAAGTATGAGGTATAAAAATATAATATAATTAATGAAAAACTAATGGATGAAATCACTGGTCTAAATAAGGTAAATTATTCACATGACAAGTAATTGGATGGGATGTTTACAAAAAAATAGAATAATAAATCTCATTCAAAATATAAGTGTGTAGAATCAATATAAATTCAAAGCAAAAAATATATGAAGGCTGAAAATTAAATAAACATGATTTAATGGGTTGTGGATAATTATAGGTCAAATAATATGTACATGGTATTAAATAAAGAAATTATGATAATTGTTGAAAAAATGAAGTGGAATATTTTCAAAGGGTCAAAAAGTAAGAATTATACCTCTCAAAAAACAACTTCAAAAATTTTAAAATTAGTAAAGGAATCTATATCAACTTTAAAGGTGAAAACTACCCAATTTAAGAAGTATAATAAGATCAAGGAGCTCTAATAGAGGACAAAAACCACTAATGAAATTGTAAAGACCCCGACCCCAATTGCACAGAGCCTGTGCCTTATTTTATTACATTGGTATAATAAACAAGGAAGTCACATCCCAAAGGACCAATTGTTTTTATCAATTTTGGAAAACTCAAAACAAAAATATGTTTTACATTACAAATTTATGAAAAAACAACATTAAAACTCAATTAGAAAATCCATAAGTCCTTTATTATCCCTGTATGTCATTCATAATATACATATTCACCTACATGCGAAAAAGATATATGAAAGGGGTGATCTCAGATGGTCAGTAAGGATAAGAAATATACGGCAAGATAATGTAAAAAGTAAGGCATAATGAATGACTAAAAACACATGCCATTAGAACATAAAATTTATCATAATATGAAAAGAATAAAATATGAATAAATAATTCCATATAAATAATCAGATGAGAATGAAGTTTAACCATAGATATTATTCTAGTTGAATAATCACCTAGAATATCAATTTATAACATCATAATGAAGGAATTCATAATTCCAGACATCATAAACATACCATCTAGGCCTCATCCAAGACATATAAAAATAAATGGTTAAAGCATTTAAAAAAATTCATTTCTATTTTGTCTCATGAGACATACCGATACATAGAAGAGATATAGAAGGCCCCACCCAAAACTTAATAAGTCTAATAAATTCCTTATATGAATGGGGTTAAACATAAATAACATATACATATGAAATGTAAATAACATTCCCCAATCAGTAAACATAATCACCAACCATTCTGAGTAATTTGGTGTATGGTATAAAAGTATAAAATCTACAATCAAACTGATCATAAAACAATTAATAAAATATTTTAGATGATAATAATAAGGGATAAATATAAATAAATCATAACATTCAAAAAATGAGTTGAAATAGAAGAAAATAATCTAATAAAATCATTGAGGAATTCTTTAGATAAAATACCATTATTTACTTTTCAGAGAGGGGTTCTTTTGGAAAAATCATTTGTATTTGTCCTAATTGTTTTTATAAAATCAGAAATAAAAAAAATATATTTTTAAATAAAAAAAATATTCATCCAATAATAATAATGTTTTATTAAAATAGATTATGAATGGTACTTGAAAATAGATTAGAAATCGAGAATATCCCTTTAACTGAGCTTTCTTATCAAGAGGAATTGAAAAGGAAAACTTATAAAATATGTATTTTACAATCAAAGAAAGATGAAATAATATGGATACTTGAGTTTGTAAAATATTAACATAATTTATAGTAATTATATAAAAATAACGAATAATTGCATTGGCGTAAAGAGGGAGAAAACATAACAAAAATGAAAATGGAGGTTCGGGAAGAAACCCTTACCTTATGTCCACAAGTGCTGTGAACTTGTACATAATATGTTGGATAATAAAATTAGATTCATTAATAAACTAATTAAAAAACTATTCAATATATATATGATTTATTATAATTTTATTAAGTTAATTTAATGCATTTTTGATCATTTATGATATTCAATTTTGTCATTCGGGAGTATTCTTTTCCTTGGTTTTTATGATTGGTTTACTTTTACACATATATGGAAGATAATTTAAAATGGAAATAATTCTATATAATTGAAATTATATGTTATTAATGAACATAAATAAGATTCAATGGTATTATATATATTTTTTTGGGATATTAGGATGATTCATTGGATAGATCTTTAATGATAATCATTTAGATTATTTTTGTTGTTTTTTCATTATCATAATCTAGTTTTGTTGGATTACTTAATATCATGAATACATAAAGATTAAAGAACACTAAATAGCTTATAATATGTATAATAAAGTATGGTTTAACCATAATTATAATTTTATAACTATCCTTTAAGGTAGTAATGGAAAACGAATTCGCATCGTCCATGATGTCAGTAAATCAGCACATCAAGGACAATGTTTTAATTTTTATAATAGGGGGTTTGATGATAGATCCTATATAAATATAAAAAAATTATAGTATATATAATAAAATGGATTTATCATTCATGTTTGTATAGAATAGGCAGGTATATAAAAAGAAGAAAATAAATTAAATGAAATTGAAAGAGAACGAAAAAGGATTTACCTCTTGAATTCTTCTCCTTGAGAACTTCCTTAAGGAACATTGAAATGGTATTTTGTTGAGAAAAAAGACCAAAACATAAGAAAGAGTTTTGGGAGAGGAAATAGGTAGAATATAATCAAGCTTTAAGGATTTATATGTGTGAAGAGAAGAGGTGGTGAGTGGTGGTATTTATAGTGGGACAAGTGGAGTATTTTTGAATGTTTTATTCATTTGTTTATTATTTTTCCATAAGACTATGGATAGTTTGATAATTATCACTAAATATGTTAAAAAAATAAATTATATTTCAATATTATGGGATTACATCAGCCTTAAATCATCCATAACTCAATAATTAATGTGTTTGTTAAATACCATAAATTACCGAATTTCACTAACTAGAAAAAATTCATGTATTTTAAAAAAATCCCAAATATTCACTCTAATCATTTTTAGATTTTTAGAATAAAAAATAGAATCCATTTAATGAAAATATTTTTCCAAATATGATAAATTTAATATTTAAATAAAATAATCATTTACATGAAAAATTCCAATTTTAATATTATTACTATTTTTATGACACTTTGAAAAATTAATTAAGGACTCATAAGCTTATATCCTAATAATAAGACAAAAAAATTAATTTATAAGCCTGTTTTTTGAGAATTTTTTTATATTAAATCGTTATATTAATTATAAAATTTTAATTAATTATTTATGACTTAAAAAATTATAAAAAATTAATATATTATTTTTCAAACATTTATTCACTTATATCAAGATATAAATATATCATATTTTCATTTATAAGATACCCACATTTTAATTATACTTTTATAGGTGAAGTTACTATTATATTGGTCATATTACTATTCCTAATGGTCATAATGCTATTCTAAACGTCAAGTTACTGTTCCATTGGTATAGGTTCCATAACTTCTAGAAATACCTCGTATTTCATTCATTCATAATTTCTAAAGTTCATATTGTATTCTCTAAGTGTTTTTATGTGATTTACTAGAATGTTTAAGGCATATACCTATTTATTAAAAAAACAAAAAAAGAACATGAATTTATTTTGGACTGGGTTATGAGAGAACCCATTTAAAGCGCCAAGGCCAAATGAATACAACCTTAGATATGAGTGGAAAGATCCCATTGGTATATAGTCCATTACAAGTAATCCCAGTAAAAATATGTCCAAAATAGCCATGACAGGCCCAAAAAAATACAAAATCTGTTGTAACCCTAGATACCGCTACCAAGTCATCCACACCGACACTACTACAACAACCAAATTCACCATCTACCGCCTACCTGAGGTCATGCCACCCTAAAGACACCTCATCATACGCTCTCACCTGGCCTGAAACACCCCATCCGTCACATGAAGAACAAGGACCCTGTTCACTTGACTGCCTCCAAAATACCGTGATCAACAAATCTCCATCCTCAAATGACTAGAACAGACGAAGAAGAAGAAGCCACCCCATCCGAAGACCATCCAAGTGCTATTGAGGGAAAATCAATCTATCAACACCAAAGATAGTAAAACCCTCGATCAGAATACCACCATCATCACTGAAGGAGATTTATACTACTGTATATATAGATTCCTCCATCACCCAATAAAGCCACTGAACCACTGTAGGCACCGTAAATCTGAAGACCATCTCTACACCGATCCTCCCACCACCATAAAAAAGTTCCCTAAAACCCACTAACAATCATTCCTTTAAGTGAGATTTCATCATTGCAAGTAGAGGTACCATTTCCCAGATAGATTCTCACCATCATAGAAATTCACCAAATCGATCTAGAATTATATATTAGGACATAACAATGAAATTTCTGTCAATGAGGAACCCATCCGATGCAAAATCAGCATAAAAAACATAACAAGTGAGTGACAAGCCAGATTTGGGAAGAAACAACCGGTTTCAAAGCTTGATATAGGAAGGAACACTAAAAGCTAGTGTGGATCTGAGCTTACTATAAAAGATCGCATGTAGTGTTGAACAGAAATCCCCAATGGTGATACCATGTAAAAGTGCTTCGGTGATCTTGAGAGTAGAGATATTATGATAGAGCCTTTCAAGGGATGCATATATTATATCTTTTATGTGATTTATACTACATAATATAACTATAAAAATATAAATTTAATTGATATAAATCCTGGGTCATTACATTCTTTACTCCTTCAATAAAATTCCATCCTCAATATTTCCAGAATGTTACCTCATAAAAAGATTTGGGTAGTTCTTCATCATGAATTCCATTAGTTCGCACGTCACCTCTTTAATTTTATGTTTTTTACAAATTAACTTTACTAGTTGAGTCATCTGATTCCTCAACACCTATTCTATAGAATCTAGAATCCAGATAGGCTCTTTAAAGTAAGATAAATTAGCTTGCAATTATATTTCTTTAGAAGTGAGAACATGTATTCGGTCTGGCATGTACTTCCTTAATAAAGAGTGGTGGAACACATTCTGAAATTTAGAAATTCTAGGGGAAATTTCCAAATGATAATCCACAACTCAAATTCTCTCCAAAATCTCAAAAGGTATGTTATACCTAGGGTTTAGTTTCACTTTCATACCAAACCTTGTAACACCCTTTCATGGAGATAATTTATGAATAACAGGATCTCTCAATTGAAACTCCAAATCTTTCCTCTCATTATCAACATAACTATTTTTCCTACTTTTCATTTTTTTGATATGTGTTTTAAAATTCATTACCTTCCCTATTTTTTCCTCCATAATTTTGTTTTAGTAAAATTATACCAAAGGAAAATACTAATCCCACATACCATTAAAGTCAAATGAGCATGATCTCAATAAGTATTCTAATGTTTGAATGGTCCTTTCCAACTACCCATTATTTTGAGCGTGATATGTAGTTCTCAAATGAAGCTCAGTACCCACAGTTTTATGAATAATTTTCTAGAATATTAATGTAAAATGTGAATCACAATTAGACACAATTGAAAGTGGTGCACAATTATGTCTTAAAACATCATTAATATATATTAGCTCAAGGTGATCCAGTGGAAAATCTTCCCTTATGGTGAGGAAATGTGAAGATTTGGTAAGTCGATCAATAATTATACATATTACATAATTATTTTTTAGAGTTATTAGTAATATAGTAACAAAAATCATAGTATTATCATATTATTTCCTTGTATGTATAGGTAGATGTTTCATGAATCCTCTAGGATGTTGTATTTTATCCTTGACCTATTAAAAAACTAAAAATATTATCACATAATCAGAAATTTACTGATTCATATTATCCCAATAGAAAAGATCATTAAAATATATATACATCTTAGGGAAACCACAATTTATAGAGAGATTTGAGATATAAGAATCATCCAATAACTCCATTTTTATCTTGGGTATATAGGGAACAGAAATTCTCTTCCAAAATTTCCAGATTCCATCCTCATAAATGAAGTCTTCCAATTTTGCATCATTCACACCTTCAATTTTACTTAGAAAATTCTAATCATCAGACTGAGAAGTTTTAATTCTATATAATATTGATGGTTGTCAATGAGGCATAAAGTTGTCTTGGAATGAATGGATGTCAAGGAGTCAAGATGTGAATGTCAAAGGATGTGATAGTGATGGTGATGAAGGAGAATGGCCATGATACTAAGAGGCATGTCACTTAGGAGATTCACTAAGTGGCATAGGAGATGTGGTTGAAACATTCTCTAGTAATATCTGACGATTGTTGAGCTGTTCTTTAAGTTCATAGAACTTGTATCATGATGATACAAAGTCACAACATTGTTTGAAGACCATGCATTGTATTGACAATGCATGAGGAGAAGTAAGATGATCCATCCACAACCACTAAGTGGATGAAGTGGATTGAATGAAGTCCATGCACTATCACTTAGTGCATGTGAATCAGAAGATGTTCCAATTGATCTCTGATTAGATCAATGAATATTATTGAAGAAATATTTGATTCAGGAGCTCGGTTGAAGATGAAGAACCTTCGGAATTCCCTCCTAAGTTGTGAAATGTTGAAAAGTTATTAAGAACATGAGGAGGAGATGGGTAATTCCTAAGAAGAAGAATAATAATGGAGAAGAGGAAATGGAGAAGTGGCATTTGGCATATTACACTTGGTACTTTGTTTTTATACAAAGTCACTTAGTGTTTTACACTAGCAAAAAATAGCCACCAAGGAAGGCCAGCTGAGGGTCATCACCCAAGGCTCATGTGGGACTCGAGGTCACCACGCCCATGGGGAACCCTCAAGGCCAGGGCAGCATCCCTTGAGGCAGGAGCGCACCCGCAGGACACCGCATGGGCGCCTGGGGCACGCCCGGAGGAGCGCAGGGCACGCGGTGGTGAAGCCCGCGCACCCGGTGTGTGCATAGTGGGCGCTAGGAGCGCGCCCGTGAGGAGCAGAGTGGGCGCAGAGCGCGCCCGCAGGAAGAACTCGGTGCGGGGCGGCACCGAGAGGGGAGGAGATTCAACTGGCGGGTTGAGGGAGCGCCAGGCTTATATAGCGCGGAAAAACCGGCCGCGGATTCGATGTGGGACGCACATTTTTCACCCGGAGCGCATCCAGGCCGTCCGACTCATCGCGCGGCTGATCACAGCCGCTCATCGCATCCCGCGCGAGATCTCCTGATCGCGGCCGTCCGAGGATATTCAAATGCCCGATCCGACGTCTCCCACCTCGTCCTCTACCTCGAGCTCATCCGAGGTCTCCCCGAAGCCACCCGCGAGCAGCCGCTGAACCAGAGGCATCCCGACGACATATCTCGAGTTCCCGGCCATCGTTTCTGAATCCGAAGCCTCCAGTGAGATCGTCTGGCCTCCATGAACACGATCATGCAATAAAAAAGGCATGCATGCAACAGATGGAGAATTTCGGTCGAGGCCGAGGCAAACGAAGTTGCCGAGGCCTTGAGGGTTCGTGCCTTTGCATGGGATAAAAGAGACGAAGTCCGTGCATGCGTTCTAAGTCGCATGCACGTGGAGGAACCCGAATAAAAAGGGAGAACCCGCGTTGAAACAGTGGAAAGAAAATAAAGATTGGAAAGATTTCAAAGATGCGAAATCTTCAGGATTTGAAGATATCCCACGCGGATGATCCGAGGCGTTTCTCTGCCTATAAAAAGAGAGGCCGAGGCTCTCATTAAGCTTGCTGAAACCTTGAGGAGTCCCGCGTGCACCTTGTGCCTCGCGAAGCCAAAGCCCCGCGCAAATACCATTTGCGCGGCTGAGTCCCTTTCGCGCACTCCTTGCGTGAAAGAAGAAAGGGGAAGACCCCTGCGCGCTAATCCTTGCGCGGCAGGAAGAACCCGGGGCCGCGACACTCTGCGCGCCCACGGTTGAAGCCCGAGGTGCTTTGCACCCGAGGTCTTGCACGCCCTTGTGCCGTGCTCCTTGCGCGCTCGAAGGCTTGCACACCCGCGGCTTGTGCCTTGCACTTGCGCGCCTTGTGGCTTGCGCAACCCACGACCAGTGGAATTAGCGCGGCTGTGAAGTGAAGGAGGGCCGCACCCCTTTGCGCAAGTTGGGCAGTAGGTGTGAACAAGAAGACCCGAGGCCTTGCCTCTTGTGTGTGCACAGTAAAGAAGGAAGAAGGCCGAGCCCTTGCACCCTTTGAGTGCCAAGTGAAGAAGAAGAGACCCTACAGGCAGTGTATGTGCAAGAAGAAAGAATAGAAGGCCGAGGCCTTTGTGCCTTGTGTGCAAAAAGAAGGGAAAGGCCGTAGCCTTGTGCAAACAAGAAGAACTACACCAAGATTTGCTTGTGTGCACCAAGTGAAGACCACAACAAAGAAGAACACATATTGTGTGTGTGTGTGCAAGAGGAAGAAACAAGTTGTGTGTGCTAGACAAGAAGAGGCCGAACCTTAGTGTGTACAAAGTGATGTGCACACTTTGAAGAAGAACAAGACCCACACTAAAGTAGAACACACTCTAAGTGTGTAAGAAAATTGAATAAAGTGTGTGAAGATTGTGGAGAAGGTGTGTGCTTAAAGTGACTACACCCTTTGTGGGTTTACTGCACCAGGAAGAAAATAAGGGGAGTGCATGCATGCATGCATGCACGTGCACACGTGAACAGTGCTAAATCAGTGGTGTGCATCTGAGGAGTCCAAGACCAGAAGATCTTGAAGATATTGTGATGCCATGCATTCAGTGCATGAAGTTGAAGTGAAACTGAGACTGGACCAGACCGAAGATAAAGATATTATTTGTCTGAGCATTCAGTAATTGGAGAGAAGCCAGGTCATCCTGAGAAGAAGGAGATAAATCCTGAGCTAGACGAGAAGACCTGATCATCACAAGTGATCAGAGGTACAGAGCAAGGCCAGCAGTCTTTATCCCAGACTGCTGAGGATACTTGAAGAACATAAAGTGAAGAAGAGCTACTCGTGTGACTCGAGGAGCCAAGAGAAGATCCTGTGGGACTCAGGGAAAAGAAGTCTTCAGTGGGATTCTGGAGCAGGCCAGTGGGACTCTGGTAACACTGTGTGAAGCAGTATAAAGACCCTCCTGTGGGACTCAGGAGAGATACAGTGGGACTCTGTATCGACCATTGTAATTCTAACAGGTTATAATGGAGAATCCATGCTGGGAGAGCATGGCAAGGATGTAGGCCTTTGGTGCCGAACCTTGTAAATCCTTGTGTCCTGTGCCTTTTCATTACTGCATTATCCGGGAAAGGTTGAGAGATACAAGAAGAGTGGATCGAGGCTTTAACCAGCCATAGAGGTTTAATTGATAAGAATCAATTAGTAAAAAGTTTTAAGGGATCACTGATTCACCCCCTCCCCCTCTCAGTGATTCACACTGATCTGGGCACTTCAATTGGTATCAGAGGGAGGTTACCTCTAAAAGATCCAAGGGAGTCTTTATGGAGTGCAGATTTGAGGAAATGAGTGACCAGCCTCAAATGGAGATATCTGCCAAGACTCAGAAAAATAGAAAGAAGAAACAGGCAAAGAAGATGAAGAAGAAGGTTGTAGCAATCAGAGAAACTCCTTCTATGGAAAGAAATGTGAATGTCACATCAGATGACATTTCCTTTTATCATTCTTCTGATGAAGCCTGCTCTAGCTGTGATGAAGATGGAAGAAACAATGATCTTCTAAATGCAATCAAATATCTTCAGAAGAGAGTCCCCAAGAAAGTTGCAATGTGTATAGCTACAGGCCTCCTTGATCTTCAAGAAGAAAAATTACAGCTAGAAGATGAAGCCAATTCTCTGGAAGTCCAATTGGCTAAAAGGGTTGGCATAACCAACACTCTCAGAAAGCTGGTAAATGCCAAAGATGAAACAGTATCTCTTTGCAATGAAAGATATGAAGACACTGCTGAAGAATTGCAAAGAAGCCTTTCTGAGAAAGAAATCTTTAAAGTTATAATCAAAGATGTTTACCATGCACTGGAGAAGAGACATAGAGTATCAATGGTTGTTAAAGATGCTCAACTTGAAGACAAAGTAAAATTGGTGATGGAGCTGAACAATTCATTGCAAGAATTAAAGAAGGTGCATGAAGACCAAATGAAACAACTGGTGGAGAATTGGGAAGGAAGGCTAAGAACTGTTGAGGATGAAAAGAACTCCCTTAACATGAAATGCTTAGAACTAGAGGTGATATTGACAAATCAGCAATCACCTAAAGCTGAATCCTCCCAGTCAGCTGGAAGAAGAAATGTTGCTACTCAAGTATGCATTGAGAAGGATGATTCTAAAAGAAAGACATCCTCTTGTGAAAGTGCAACAACTTCTAGAAAGAAGGTACCATCCATCCCATCTTGTACTAATGCTTCTAATAGTGTTTCTACTAAAAGTGCAGGATGGAAGAATAATTCCAAACAAATATGGATGAAGACAGTAAAGATGCAGAGCTCTCCTGAAGCAGCACAACAAGTCAAGAAAAGTACCCAACAATCAGAAGGACTCAAGAGGTCAAGATTTGTGGGTCAATGCTGGTGTTGTAATAAGTATGGGCATTGTGCAAAGGATTGTTGGTACAATCCACTGAGTGCCAAAGCACAGAGGAAGCCCATGCCTAGGGGGAGCAAGCCAGAAGGAAGGAAGCAACATCCACAGGTCCAGAGACATCTGTTTACTGCTAATAGATTTGGATTACTTGACAACATCTGGGATGATTGCAAAAGTGGTCAACAAAAAGATACATGTCAATCTCCAACTGTATCCAGAGCTCAGAAGAAGAAAAGATCACAGAACCTAGCTCAGAGAGATTCCTTGGGAAGCAAGCAGAAGAAAGTGGAAGATGCTCCCAAGAAGAGTTTGAAGAATGAAGAGAAGTCCTTGGAATTGAAATCCAAGAAGGGTGAGTCATCTAGAAGGACCACCAAGAAAAAATGCTTCTACTGTGGAAAGAAAGGGCATATCATGGATCTTTGTAAAGAAGCCATGAAATTCAATAGAGGCAGACTGGACTCAAACAGACAATCAATCCAGAAGAAGCAGAAGGGATTGATTGAAAACAAGTTGCCTAAGAGAGGTAGCTTGACAGCATCAAAAGAACCATGTGGAACTTCCAGAACTGAGGCCACACTTCCAAATGATTTACTTGTCATATGGCCACATCAGTTGCAACTTGCCAGAGAACTACAAAGAGCTGAAGATGAAGCTCTGGCATTTTCTAAAGCAAAGGGGAAGAAGAAGGTTTCACATGAAGATGTTTTGAGAACCACACCAGCACAATCATCAATGAAGCTCAAATGTGCAAGTGTGAAGACTGGTGAAAATGGGACATCTCGGTTGAGAGAATCTTCTCAACCTTGTTGTTCACATTGATGAACCAAGGAGGTTCCATCTTATTCCCTTATACTATTGGTATTTACATGTGCTGACATTGCAGGGAATTGAAGATGATGATCATTCTCAGCTGGAGGATGGTTTGGACAGAATAGAGTGCACCCCTTGAGGGGGAGCCAATCTGAAGAAGATGGGATTCTGAGATTAATACCATCTTGAGAAAAGTGAAGGTATTCCAATCATACTTTCATCCCTTGTTTCTTAATTGATTTTATCTTGTCAATTAAGGGGGAGTATGGATTGAAGACAAAATGGATGAAAGGGGGAGCTTTATCTTTGCACCTGAACTTTCTAATGAGTTTTGTGAAGTTGTGCAGGATTTAGCAAATTCATTGTTATATCTGAAAAATTTCAAACCCCTAAGCATGATCTCACATGTGTAGAGAATTATGGACAGCTTTGAATTCCTTGGTCATATCACTCTTGTTTTCTACACCGGGTTAGCCCAAGTAGACTTAGAGCTGATTTACTAAAGGTTCATTGCTCAAGTGAACATGTGACATCATCCCTCTCCTAGTGTTTTTCAAGAAGATACTTTTTACAAGGGAGGAAGAGATCTTTGAAAGAGTACCACACCACACCTTTGCATTTGATTGCCAATAAGGGGGAGAAAATATTGGCACACATATTGACCCATTCATATGTGCTAAAGGAGTGTATTGACAACAAATACAAAGGGGGAGATTGAAGTGAATTGTGTTGCATTTGTTGTCAATGAGGCATAAAGTTGTCTTGGAATGAATGGATGTCAAGGAGTCAAGATGTGAATGTCAAAGGATGTGATAGTGATGGTGATGAAGGAGAATGGCCATGATACTAAGAGGCATGTCACTTAGGAGATTCACTAAGTGGCATAGGAGATGTGGTTGAAACATTCTCTAGTAATATCTGACGATTGTTGAGCTGTTCTTTAAGTTCATAGAACTTGTATCATGATGATACAAAGTCACAACATTGTTTGAAGACCATGCATTGTATTGACAATGCATGAGGAGAAGTAAGATGATCCATCCACAACCACTAAGTGGATGAAGTGGATTGAATGAAGTCCATGCACTATCACTTAGTGCATGTGAATCAGAAGATGTTCCAATTGATCTCTGATTAGATCAATGAATATTATTGAAGAAATATTTGATTCAGGAGCTCGGTTGAAGATGAAGAACCTTCGGAATTCCCTCCTAAGTTGTGAAATGTTGAAAAGTTATTAAGAACATGAGGAGGAGATGGGTAATTCCTAAGAAGAAGAATAATAATGGAGAAGAGGAAATGGAGAAGTGGCATTTGGCATATTACACTTGGTACTTTGTTTTTATACAAAGTCACTTAGTGTTTTACACTAGCAAAAAATAGCCACCAAGGAAGGCCAGCCGAGGGTCATCACCCAAGGCTCATGTGGGACTCGAGGTCACCACGCCCATGGGGAACCCTCAAGGCCAGGGCAGCATCCCTTGAGGCAGGAGCGCACCCGCAGGACACCGCATGGGCGCCTGGGGCACGCCCGGAGGAGCGCAGGGCACGCGGTGGTGAAGCCCGCGCACCCGGTGTGTGCATAGTGGGCGCTAGGAGCGCGCCCGCGAGGAGCAGAGTGGGCGCAGAGCGCGCCCGCAGGAAGAACTCGGTGCGGGGCGGCACCGAGAGGGGAGGAGATTCAACTGGCGGGTTGAGGGAGCGCCAGGCTTATATAGCGCGGAAAAACCGGCCGCAGATTCGATGTGGGACGCGCATTTTTCACCCGGAGCGCATCCAGGCCGTCCGACTCATCGCGCGGCTGATCACAGCCGCTCATCGCATCCCGCGCGAGATCTCCTGATCGCGGCCGTCCGAGGATATTCAAATGCCTGATCCGACGGCTCCCACCTCGTCCTCTACCTCGAGCTCGTCCGAGGTCTCCCCGAAGCCACCCGCGAGCAGCCGCTGAACCAGAGGCATCCCGACGACATATCTCGAGTTCCCAGCCATCGTTTCTGAATCCGAAGCCTCCAGTGAGATCGTCTGGCCTCCATGAACACGATCATGCAATAAAAAAGGCATGCATGCAACAGATGGAGAATTTCGGTCGAGGCCGAGGCAAACGAAGTTGCCGAGGCCTTGAGGGTTCGTGCCTTTGCATGGGATAAAAGAGACGAAGTCCGTGCATGCGTTCTAAGTCGCATGCACGTGGAGGAACCCGAATAAAAAGGGAGAACCCGCGTTGAAACAGTGGAAAGAAAATAAAGATTGGAAAGATTTCAAAGATGCGAAATGTTCAGGATTTGAAGATATCCCACGCGGATGATCCGAGGCGTTTCTCTGCCTATAAAAAGAGAGGCCGAGCCTCTCATTAAGCTTGCTGAAACCTTGAGGAGTCCCGCGTGCACCTTGTGCCTCGCGAAGCCGAAGCCCCGCGCAAATACCATTTGCGCGGCTGAGTCCCTTTCGCGCACTCCTTGCGTGAAAGAAGAAAGGGGAAGACCCCTGCGCGCTAATCCTTGCGCGGCAGGAAGAACCCGGGGCCGCGACACTCTGCGCGCCCACGGTTGAAGCCCGAGGTGCTTTGCACCCGAGGTCTTGCACGCCCTTGTGTGTAACACCCCAGGTAAATAAAGAATATGACATTTTTGTATTTTTGTGAATAAAATATTAATATGGCTTTAAAGGGGACGCTATGCTCGATGGCGTACCCAATACGCAACAACGAGTTTCTTGGGAATCTTACGTTGCACTCTAGTAATAAAATAATATTATTTCAAATGGTAGTTAACATGTAGCCGTTGTATTGGCGGGAATGGATATAAATAACTAAAATATGATTATATATGTTTTATAAAAGTTTTTACATTTATCCAATAAAAGACAATGTCTTAAAATATGGAAAGAATTCAATTTTAGGTGTATATGCCCTAGTTTTCACTAAAGGTTCACTTATCGCCTTTTAATGGAGAACTGTCATTAAATATAGTTTTGAACACTCTTATACATTCTTTTGGACCAAATAAAACTCTTATTAAGAATCGAGACATCAAATTTTACTTTGTGTAATTTTTTGGTATCTTTCTGATAAAGTTCATTTTTTTAATGAATAGTGTAGAATGTTGTGTTTTAATTCAAAACCTCTATTTAATCTAATTTATTTATATGATTAGATAATATTTTGAATTGGTTTTAAAGCTAAATTAGAAAATATTTTTACCATTTTATCCAATGGTGGTCATTGGAATCAATTTCACTTTGAAATTAGACTTAAACTGGTGTCAATCTTTTGATACTTATTGTTTTGTAAAAACACGCTATTTGCTCTGGCAGCGGGAATTAATTATTAAATTAATTAATGTGACTTATATAATTTGAATTTTGTAAAAAATACTTCATTTTTGAATTCGGAGTATCAAATATAGCTTAGGGTGAATTTTTGGTAATTTTCTGAAAAACTTCAATTTTTGATGAATAGTGAAACCACTAAGTGATAATCAAGCAAACTGATTTTTTCAGTTAAATGAAAGTTTACCACTAATGTGTATTGAATTTTGAAAATCCGACATACATGGTTGTCATTAAGAAGTAAAATGTGGTTCAATGAGATTATAATAATTTTTTGGTGAATAGTAACTTATTAAGTTTTTAATCGCGATTAGTGATAATTAGTGTAGTTTAAGGTATAAATAAAACTTTAAAAATATGAAATGACCTAGACACATGTCCCAACCCTATTGGTTGTGTCATGGCCGACCAAGACAAGCCATGACCTAACTTGGGGACCCCATGGATCCACTTTTGTTGGGAAATAACATAAAATACTTTTTATTTAATGTTAAAGTGAAAATGACACTAACATAGTATGTTTTACTAAAACAATTTTTAAGTGGGGTTATACAAGTCCAAATTTTGATTATAAATAGTCATTGGAAAGCTAAAAAGATTTCCTATATCATAGTATTTGTTTTATAATTTTTAGACATTAAAGAAATTAAATTATTTATGACATAATAATGATGCTGCGATGACATCATTATTTGACAATTTAATTAAAATGGAAAGATAATGCAAAATATACAATATACACATGGACAAAACCAATTGGATGAGTGGATTTCGATGACTTATCACCTTATCCACGAATTCTACCAATATGGGACCCTTTAAAACCGAAAATCATTTTCAAATAAAGTAATATTTCTTTGCTTTCCAAAAGTGCCCCTCCTCTCCTCTTATAAAAGGCCCCCACCTCCACCTTATTTCACACACTTCAAAAGCCTTTGGCTCGGCCAACCCCTGCCCATTTTCTCTCTCCACATCCCTCTCCTCATCCTAGAGGATTTCCCTTGGGCAGAATCCTTTCAATGGAAAACTTAAGGCTCAAATCAAAAAGAGTTACACTTTTAAAGGTAATTGTTTCTCTCATGTTCATTTGTTTTATTTTGCTTCTCCAACCCCCTAATCTCTTTTTATTTACTTCTTTTGTAACAACAACAGTATCTTCAATATACTAGGATGTTGTTATAAGATTTATTCGAGCTACACTCTCACACAACTACATCAAATGGTTAAAGAACATACAGTTTCCGTGGATGGTGAAATTCTGCCTCCTGAAACGATGATTGTTCAATACTCATTTAACACCTTCAAAGGTGGCCATTATGATGTCACTATTTTTATATATGATATATAGTATGTTTATGTTTTCCTTAAGATTCTGTTTTTTACATTTTGGTCAAACCTTTATGGTTCCCATTATGGGTAAACACGATATCTTCATTTAAGGAAGTGCGGACTACCGCCCCCTCAAAGTGATTTGATTCGTTAAATACCATATGTGGGACATATAAAGGATGGAACTATGATAATAAATATGATATTATACTGTAATTATAATATACCTTTATATCATTATTATTCCATTCTATAAAATACGAATAGAAGTGGAAGTAGCGTTCATGCGTACGTACGGCTTACCGTCTCCATGAACGGTGCATTTCATTTCTTACCTCTAAATGATTATGTAATGTTATAAATGCATGAATGTACTGGATATATATGACATATATTATATCTACAACATGAATACAATTCTGGATATAATAAACATTTGGCCACATGAACAACATGTAATTGTAAGAAGTCCACTTTCGACTTAAGAACCAAATACCGACAAAATGAACATTATTAACTTAAATGATTACATAATGTTCACAACATGTCAATAATTGATATAAAAGGAATAATGAACTTGGAAAAGGTTCTTAAGAAAATAGAAATTAACTCAAGTTTATTATTCAGGACGTTAAAGAACGATCGAGTCAAGTCGGACCCGAGGTAAGGGATCCTGCAACTCTCTTTCTCTTTAAGTACACTCTTTTATGTCATTTCTTTTAAGCTCATCTTTCTGATGATTGGGATGTTATTTTATATTAATCCTACTGTAATTTTTATGTTCATGTGATGAGAGACCCTATTCTCTCTCATCAATCCATTTTGGAAGTTTTATGTGGCGCCGTTAGGCTGCCGAGTTCTCGTAAGGGATTTCTCATCTCACTTTTATTCCCGTGAGATTTATGCTACATTTGCCACAAATTCCATTGAGTGGTGTAAGTACTTCCCATTATTCTACTCTTTGTGTAATATACTTTCGTTTATGAGTATTTACATCAATGATCTATTGTCCCTCTTTCATGGGGTGTATGTTTTGAAAGATACCCAAGTCGGTAAGGGAACCTTTCACCCTCCTCTTTTTTAAAAAGACATCTTTTGTTGGGTCTGTTAATTTACATATTGCTATGTTGGGATATGTTCTCATATATCCTTATTGATGTAAATTTTCTGTCCAAGTGATGAGATACACTTTTTATCTCTCATCAACTCATTTTTGATGTGATGCCGTTAGGCTGTCAAGGGAACTTTTTAACCCAATTTCGATTTCTTTGGGTTGAACATGTAGTCATTGAATATGTCATCCATTGAATATGTGTGAACGACCTTTTATTGTTTTACACTTAATATCCACTCATATTGGGTGTATTTATATTTGTCACACATATTTTTGAGATTGATTTGTCCTTGATTTAAGGATACCTTCTTTATAAGGGATTTCATCACATTTTACATCCCTATTGAGACTTCATTGTTGTTATGCACCAATTCACTCTTATATGGTGTATATACTGTCCTTTGGAATATTATATCATGGATTACTTTGATATTACAAAGTTTTGACTAAATGTTATTCCTCAATTATTGTATTCAAGTGTCTCTAATTTTGGTAAAACCCCTTTAACCACAATATCGTTTTAAATGTTTTAATTTTTCGTTCTTATTAATATCCATGTTTTCAAAATGGTTTTAAGGATTTATTTATATGGATATTAATGGTTTAAAATGTTAAAATCTTCAAGGTGGTATGGGACACTTTGATTCAAAATTCTCTTTATTAAATGTTTTAAATGGTTTTGTAAATGGTTTCTTTTTGAATGGATTCATTATTTCAATATCCTAAAATGTTATATTGTGATTGAAATGTGGAAATGTTATGTTTCCTTTATTCATGTTTATGTGATACGATTATGTTATGGTTCTTGGGCATTGTTATGAAAAACGGGTGGTTCCGTGATAAACTATGGGCGGGTGAGCCCGATATAGCTCTCCAATGCATTGGGTAACGCGAAGGAGTGAAACGTTAAGGTTTCTCCGAAGAGATTTAGGGAATATACTGTGATGGGTATTCCAAACGTAACCAAGAGGGTTACTCCCTACATAAGAATGTTAAGAATGCCTCAAGTTACCTTTATGTCTTATGATTTCTATGATTTATTCATGTTTTGATGAGGTAGGTTAAAGTGCCTATGTTTTATGGGTAAATTATGATTTCATCTTTATGTATACATGAACTCATGTTTCCTTTCCTTTTTTTTATGTCCCTTACTGAGCTTTTTATGCTCATCCCATGTTTCTGAAATGTTTTTCAGGTCAAGGGGAAAGGTACATGATAAGACGGTAGAGTCAAGGATGTGTTAAGAGAGAATTCATGTTTTATTTTAAATATGTTCTCGTTGATGGGAAGAATGAATATTGTCATTTATGTAATCCACTTTGTTTAAATGTGGAATGTAATGCAAGTTTCATGATCTAATTCTCTAAAACTCTAAACCTGAAAAGATCCTCAATGTGTAATCTTGTATTAACTCAAGATTAAGTAAGTTTTAAGGCTGGGGCCTTATAGTTGGTATCAAAGGTCGGTTTAGATAACTTTAGAGGTTAGGGTATTCCTTAAGCATAAGTGACATTACCATAATGGTTAGGATTTCAGAAAGAGTCCTAGTTTTAGATAAAGTGAATGAGTAAGTGTATCTTAGTGTTTATCTTCCTCATTAGTACATAATGGTTTTGTTGATGTACTCACACTGACCTTTTTGGTTTTAGTAAATGGCTGGATCTAGCAGGCACCAAAGTAACAGTGGATGTGAAGGAAACTGTGATAGTTTTTTGAGCAAGCAACTGAATGATATGGGAGCTGCAATGAGAACTCTTCTGTTTATCCTCAACCAACTATCTGGAGTCATGATTGACCACCTAAACCTTGGAGTTTTCTCTAAGGCATCATATATGCAAGAAACAAATCCCTACGGAAGTGCAGGTAATAATCATAAAGGTATGTGTGTTCAAAAACCTATGTGTCAGAGATGTGGAAAGAAACACCTAGGGAAATGTTTCAAAGGGACAGAAATATGCTATAGATGTGGAAATGAAGGTCATAAAGCAAGAACCTGCAATGGAAAAAGGAAGCATCCCGTTGACTCGAGGAAAGGGAAAGAAGTTCTTTCTGAGGGATCAATTCAATGTTTTAAATGTGGTATGCATGGTCATTATGCAAACACATGTTCTATGAAGAAGTATCGTGAATGGGGTCACCAAGAGCATACAAATGTTCGTTTACCAATACCTAATGCCATTCCTATTGAGGATGAAGAAACTGACAATGACCAATCAAAGGTATGTACTATCTCATGACTGTTGTTTTCCTATTTTGAAATCTTAGGATATGATTCGTGATTTTGTTTGTAGGAAAGAGGTATTTCAGAATAGGTTGGAAAGGAATGGATAATGGATCATGAAGAATGTTGAATGAGTAAGATGTCAACATATAAGGGCTTCAAGAGTTATGGTGAAATTCTTAAGAGTATTATGTCTCTTTTGATGATGGGGTTACATTAGAAGACTTTTTATATTATGTGTAACCCTGATGTTTAATATAGGCAAATTTTATCCAAGGAATAGTTACCTTTTCTTTTGTGGACATAGTTATAAATAACCATTTGGGTTTATATGATCCTTACTTTTGAGGTAATTATGGGTTACTAAAGGTTATGATTGAAGTGGAGGGCATGAGATGAAATTGAGGTTAAAATGTGTTATGATTTTATCTCGTTTTGGGGAATGTTTTAAGAATTATATAGTTTTGGAAAAAGGACAACACGCAGACCGTGTGACATCCCGTCGCGTCGGACAAAGCTGCGGGAATCGAACCCACAACCAAAGTGCGACTGGTATTTATCGCCTACCACTGGACTACGTGAAGTCCCTGGTTAGTTTGATTGATTCTTTCAAGTTATATGATTTTATGAATTAAGAGTAAGTTGATTTTGGGTTATTTATGAAAATTATTAACCTATCATGGATGATATGTGATTAGGTTAATCACTTTTCAATACGAGACTTTAGGAGCAACTGATGTTGTTTGGAGATAAATGTTACGATTTAACTTGGAAGACTATGTGATTAAATCTTTCAAATATTTGGGTTTCGATCTTATATTGGTTTACTTTGAAGAATTTTATGGACAAATTGTTTGTCGAATGATCCTTGTTGAGCATTGGGTTTTGTTTGACAAATTTTGGATGTTAAGAATAGATTTTATTTTTATAAAGGGTTATCCTTTTCTGGATTATCCGATCTTGTACTAGCCTTTTGGGTTTTGTTTTTGGTTAAAGTCTAAAGACATGGGAAGTATATAGATCTCTTTTGTGGATTAGGTGATTCTCTAGAAGTTGATTATGGTACTCTTAATGCGAACAAGTCTCCCTAAATACTCGTCTTTTAGAAAAAATATGAGTTTGATTAAGGAATCTAGTAAAATTTGAAGGTCAACATGATAAGTGATTATGTTTCCTTATGAATAATTTCCTCAATAAAAAGTAACTTAAAACAAAAATGTTGTCTATTAACTTTTCCTACTAGGGAATCGAATACCGTTTAACCCATCACAAGTTTGTGATTTTCTCGTGGTTAACTTTCTCCTAAACATGTTTTCTAACACTCTCCATCAGAACATGACCCTTTGTTTTTTCCTCCATGTCCATATTTTCATACTTGGAGTCCTAGTATGGGTTAACTCGGGTGACCTTTGTATTTATCTTTCTTTATTTTAAAGTGATTGTTTTACCAACTCTTGTTCCGATGTGGGACTTTCAAGGATGTTTCCAAGTCCAATTTTAAAATTGCGCGGACGCAATTCCCAAAAGGGGGGAAGGATGTAACACCCCAGGTAAATAAAGAATATGACATTTTTGTATTTTTGTGAATAAAATATTAATATGGCTTTAAAGGGGACGCTATGCTCGATGGCGTACCCAATACGCAACAACGAGTTTCTTGGGAATCTTACGTTGCACTCTAGTAATAAAATAATATTATTTCAAATGGTAGTTAACATGTAGCCGTTGTATTGGCGGGAATGGATATAAATAACTAAAATATGATTATATATGTTTTATAAAAGTTTTTACATTTATCCAATAAAAGACAATGTCTTAAAATATGGAAAGAATTCAATTTTAGGTGTATATGCCCTAGTTTTCACTAAAGGTTCACTTATCGCCTTTTAATGGAGAACTGTCATTAAATATAGTTTTGAACACTCTTATACATTCTTTTGGACCAAATAAAACTCTTATTAAGAATCGAGACATCAAATTTTACTTTGTGTAATTTTTTGGTATCTTTCTGATAAAGTTCATTTTTTTAATGAATAGTGTAGAATGTTGTGTTTTAATTCAAAACCTCTATTTAATCTAATTTATTTATATGATTAGATAATATTTTGAATTGGTTTTAAAGCTAAATTAGAAAATATTTTTACCATTTTATCCAATGGTGGTCATTGGAATCAATTTCACTTTGAAATTAGACTTAAACTGGTGTCAATCTTTTGATACTTATTATTTTGTAAAAACACGCTATTTGCTCTGGCAGCGGGAATTAATTATTAAATTAATTAATGTGACTTATATAATTTGAATTTTGTAAAAAAGACTTCATTTTTGAATTCGGAGTATCAAATATAGCTTAGGGTGAATTTTTGGTAATTTTCTGAAAAACTTCAATTTTTGATGAATAGTGAAACCACTAAGTGATAATCAAGCAAACTGATTTTTTCAGTTAAATGAAAGTTTACCACTAATGTGTATTGAATTTTGAAAATCCGACATACATGGTTGTCATTAAGAAGTAAAATGTGGTTCAATGAGATTATAATAATTTTTTGGTGAATAGTAACTTATTAAGTTTTTAATCGCGATTAGTGATAATTAGTGTAGTTTAAGGTATAAATAAAACTTTAAAAATATGAAATGACCTAGACACATGTCCCAACCCTATTGGTTGTGTCATGGCCGACCAAGACAAGCCATGACCTAACTTGGGGACCCCATGGATCCACTTTTGTTGGGAAATAACATAAAATACTTTTTATTTAATGTTAAAGTGAAAATGACACTAACATAGTATGTTTTACTAAAACAATTTTTAAGTGGGGTTATACAAGTCCAAATTTTGATTATAAATAGTCATTGGAAAGCTAAAAAGATTTCCTATATCATAGTATTTGTTTTATAATTTTTAGACATTAAAGAAATTAAATTATTTATGACATAATAATGATGCTGCGATGACATCATTATTTGACAATTTAATTAAAATGGAAAGATAATGCAAAATATACAATATACACATGAACAAAACCAATTGGATGAGTGGATTTCGATGACTTATCACCTTATCCACGAATTCTACCAATATGGGACCCTTTAAAACCGAAAATCATTTTCAAATAAAGTAATATTTCTTTGCTTTCCAAAAGTGCCCCTCCTCTCCTCTTATAAAAGGCCCCCACCTCCACCTTATTTCACACACTTCAAAAGCCTTTGGCTCGGCCAACCCCTGCCCATTTTCTCTCTCCACATCCCTCTCCTCATGCTAGAGGATTTCCCTTGGGCAGAATCCTTTCAAAGGAAAACTTAAGGCTCAAATCAAAAAGAGTTACACTTTTAAAGGTAATTGTTTCTCTCATGTTCATTTGTTTTATTTTGCTTCTCCAACCCCCTAATCTCTTTTTATTTACTTCTTTTGTAACAACAACAGTATCTTCAATATACTAGGATGTTGTTATAAGATTTATTCGAGCTACACTCTCACACAACTACATCAAATGGTTAATGAACATACAGTTTCCGTGGATGGTGAAATTCTGCCTCCTGAAACGATGATTGTTCAATACTCATTTAACACCTTCAAAGGTGGCCATTATGATGTCACTATTTTTATATATGATATATAGTATGTTTATGTTTTCCTTAAGATTCTGTTTTTTACATTTTGGTCAAACCTTTATGGTTCCCATTATGGGTAAACACGATATCTTCATTTAAGGAAGTGCGGACTACCGCCCCCTCAAAGTGATTTGATTCGTTAAATACCATATGTGGGACATATAAAGGATGGAACTATGATAATAAATATGATATTATACTGGAATTATAATATACCTTTATATCATTATTATTCCATTCTATAAAATACGAATAGAAGTGGAAGTAGCGTTCATGCGTACGTACGGCTTACCGTCTCCATGAACGGTGCATTTCATTTCTTACCTCTAAATGATTATGTAATGTTATAAATGCATGAATGTACTGGATATATATGACATATATTATATCTACAACATGAATACAATTCTGGATATAATAAACATTTGGCCACATGAACAACATGTAATTGTAAGAAGTCCACTTTCGACTTAAGAACCAAATACCGACAAAATGAACATTATTAACTTAAATGATTACATAATGTTCACAACATGTCAATAATTGATATAAAAGGAATAATGAACTTGGAAAAGGTTCTTAAGCAAATAGAAATTAACTCAAGTTTATTATTCAGGACGTTAAAGAACGATCGAGTCAAGTCGGACCCGAGGTAAGGGATCCTGCAACTCTCTTTCTCTTTAAGTACACTCTTTTATGTCATTTCTTTTAAGCTCATCTTTCTGATGATTGGGATGTTATTTTATATTAATCCTACTGTAATTTTTATGTTCATGTGATGAGAGACCCTATTCTCTCTCATCAATCCATTTTGGAAGTTTTATGTGGCGCCGTTAGGCTGCCGAGTTCTCGTAAGGGATTTCTCATCTCACTTTTATTCCCGTGAGATTTATGCTACATTTGCCACAAATTCCATTGAGTGGTGTAAGTACTTCCCATTATTCTACTCTTTGTGTAATATACTTTCGTTTATGAGTATTTACATCAATGATCTATTGTCCCTCTTTCATGGGGTGTATGTTTTGAAAGATACCCAAGTCGGTAAGGGAACCTTTCACCCTCCTCTTTTTTAAAAAGACATCTTTTGTTGGGTCTGTTAATTTACATATTGCTATGTTGGGATATGTTCTCATATATCCTTATTGATGTAAATTTTCTGTCCAAGTGATGAGATACACTTTTTATCTCTCATCAACTCATTTTTGATGTGATGCCGTTAGGCTGTCAAGGGAACTTTTTAACCCAATTTCGATTTCTTTGGGTTGAACATGTAGTCATTGAATATGTCATCCATTGAATATGTGTGAACGACCTTTTATTGTTTTACACTTAATATCCACTCATATTGGGTGTATTTATATTTGTCACACATATTTTTGAGATTGATTTGTCCTTGATTTAAGGATACCTTCTTTATAAGGGATTTCATCACATTTTACATCCCTATTGAGACTTCATTGTTGTTATGCACCAATTAACTCTTATATGGTGTATATACTGTCCTTTGGAATATTATATCATGGATTCCTTTGATATTACAAAGTTTTGACTAAATGTTATTCCTCAATTATTGTATTCAAGTGTCTCTAATTTTGGTAAAACCCCTTTAACCACAATATCGTTTTAAATGTTTTAATTTTTCGTTCTTATTAATATCCATGTTTTCAAAATGGTTTTAAGGATTTATTTATATGGATATTAATGGTTTAAAATGTTAAAATCTTCAAGGTGGTATGGGACACTTTGATTCAAAATTCTCTTTATTAAATGTTTTAAATGGTTTTGTAAATGGTTTCTTTTTGAATGGATTCATTATTTCAATATCCTAAAATGTTATATTGTGATTGAAATGTGGAAATGTTATGTTTCCTTTATTCATGTTTATGTGATACGATTATGTTATGGTTCTTGGGCATTGTTATGAAAAACGGGTGGTTCCGTGATAAACTATGGGCGGGTGAGCCCGATATAGCTCTCCAATGCATTGGGTAACGCGAAGGAGTGAAACGTTAAGGTTTCTCCGAAGAGATTTAGGGAATATACTGTGATGGGTATTCCAAACGTAACCAAGAGGGTTACTCCCTACATAAGAATGTTAAGAATGCCTCAAGTTACCTTTATGTCTTATGATTTCTATGATTTATTCATGTTTTGATGAGGTAGGTTAAAGTGCCTATGTTTTATGGGTAAATTATGATTTCATCTTTATGTATACATGAACTCATGTTTCCTTTCCTTTTTTTTATGTCCCTTACTGAGCTTTTTATGCTCATCCCATGTTTCTGAAATGTTTTTCAGGTCAAGGGGAAAGGTACATGATAAGACGGTAGAGTCAAGGATGTGTTAAGAGAGAATTCATGTTTTATTTTAAATATGTTCTCGTTGATGGGAAGAATGAATATTGTCATTTATGTAATCCACTTTGTTTAAATGTGGAATGTAATGCAAGTTTCATGATCTAATTCTCTAAAACTCTAAACCTGAAAAGATCCTCAATGTGTAATCTTGTATTAACTCAAGATTAAGTAAGTTTTAAGGCTAGGGCCTTATATTGTGCCGTGCTCCTTGCGCGCTCGAAGGCTTGCACACCCGCGGCTTGTGCCTTGCACTTGTGCGCCTTGTGGCTTGCGCAACCCACGGCCAGTGGAATTAGCGCGGCTGTGAAGTGAAGGAGGGCCGCACCCCTTTGCGCAAGTTGGGTAGTAGGTGTGAACAAGAAGACTCGAGGCCTTGCCTCTTGTGTGTGCACAGTAAAGAAGGAAGAAGGCCGAGCCCTTGCACCCTTTGAGTGCCAAGTGAAGAAGAAGAGACCCTACGGGCAGTGTATGTGCAAGAAGAAATAATAGAAGGCCGAGGCCTTTGTGCCTTGTGTGCAAAAAGAAGGGAAAGGCCGTAGCCTTGTGCAAACAAGAAGAACTACACCAAGATTTGCTTGTGTGCACCAAGTGAAGACCACAACAAAGAAGAACACATATTGTGTGTGTGTGCAAGAGGAAGAAACAAGTTGTGTGTGCTAGACAAGAAGAGGCCGAACCTTAGTGTGTACAAAGTGATGTGCACACTTTGAAGAAGAACAAGACCCACACTAAAGTAGAACACACTCTAAGTGTGTAAGAAAATTGAATAAAGTGTGTGAAGATTGTGGAGAAGGTGTGTGCTTAAAGTGACTACACCCTTTGTGGGTTTACTGCACCAGGAAGAAAATAAGGGGAGTGCATGCATGCATGCATGCACGTGCACACGTGAACAGTGCTAAATCAGTGGTGTGCATCTGAGGAGTCCAAGACCAGAAGATCTTGAAGATATTGTGATGCCATGCATTCAGTGCATGAAGTTGAAGTGAAACTGAGACTGGACCAGACCGAAGATAAAGATATTATTTGTCTGAGCATTCAGTAATTGGAGAGAAGCCAGGTCATCCTGAGAAGAAGGAGATAAATCCTGAGCTAGACGAGAAGACCTGATCATCACAAGTGATCAGAGGTACAGAGCAAGGCCAGCAGTCTTTATCCCAGACTGCTGAGGATACTTGAAGAACTTAAAGTGAAGAAGAGCTACTCGTGTGACTCGAGGAGCCAAGAGAAGATCCTGTGGGACTCAGGGAAAAGAAGTCTTCAGTGGGATTCTGGAGCAGGCCAGTGGGACTCTGGTAACACTGTGTGAAGCAGTATAAAGACCCTCCTGTGGGACTCAGGAGAGATACAGTGGGACTCTGTATCGACCATTGTAATTCTAACAGGTTATAATGGAGAATCCATGCTGGGAGAGCATGGCAAGGATGTAGGCCTTTGGTGCCGAACCTTGTAAATCCTTGTGTCCTGTGCCTTTTCATTACTGCATTATCCGGGAAAGGTTGAGAGATACAAGAAGAGTGGATCGAGGCTTTAACCAGCCATAGAGGTTTAATTGATAAGAATCAATTAGTAAAAAGTTTTAAGGGATCACTGATTCACCCCCTCCCCCTCTCAGTGATTCACACTGATCTGGGAACTTCAAAACATAAGGATGTTTCACCTTACTTTAAAATTATGATATCCAACTTCACTCAATCCATGAACCCTAGATCACTTTTAATCATCATTTTGTATGACAATCCACAATCCTTCCTACTCAGTGCATTGTTTACCTTATTTTACTAGCCTGAGGAATAATGTATTGAACAATTATAATCCTTAAGTAGTTCAAGCCATCATCTTTTCCTCATGTTGAGTTCTTTCTGTGTGAATATATATTTCAAACTCTTTTGATCTATATATATTTCATATATTTCACCATAGAGATAGTGTCACCATATTTTTAGATAATAGATTATAGATGGTAACCCAAGTTAATGATTTGGATAGTTTTGTTCATGGTTTTTTAATTTAATTGATGCATATGCAACAAATCTATCATTTTTCATAAGGACACAACCAAATATTTTCTTTTATGCATCACTATAAATCCCAAATACACCATTTCTCAATGATAGAGTTAAGATCTGAGAATTCACTAGTTTTCTCTTAATTTATTCAAAACCTTCTTAACATATTTTTGCCTATATGAGCTTAACCCCTTTATGAGTAAGCTTGGTTAATTGGTTAGGTAATCAAGAAAAATACAGAACTAAATTATGATAGTAACCTACTAAACCAATGAAACTATGTACCTTGGTTATATTTTTTGGTGTAGGAAATTATTCAACTACCTTTGTCTTTGTGAGATCAACTGTTACTTCATCCTTAGAGACAACATGGACAAGAAAAGAAACCAATTAAAGCCAAAATTCACACTTGTTAAACTTCCCATATAACTCTTTTCAACTAAGAGTCTTAAAAAAGCACTTGGTTATCATGGTCTTCAAATAATTTAGATGATACCAATATATTATCAATAAATACCATAAAATGTCATCATGATATTTATTGAGAACTCCATTCATTGGATTCATGAAAACAGAGGGTACATTAGTTAGTCTGAATAGAGTTACTAGAAATGTAACATCCTAGGTAAATAAAGAATATGGAATTTTCATATTTATTAATATTTGGGAAATATATATTGATTTTACTTTAATGTGGATTCTATTTTCAATGGTGTACCCAACACACAACAATGGGTTTCTCCAAAATCTCATGTTACACACAATGCTGAGTCATACTGAAAAATAATATTATAATAATATTTTAAATTATAGTTAACATTGAGTCGTTTTATTGGAGGTAATGAATATAACTAACTAAAATATTATGATACATGTTTGTTAAATGTTTTTACATTTATCCAATAAATTTTAGAGGCTTAAGATAAGAAATAATCTGATTTTAAGAATGAAATATTTTAATATTCTTTAAAGGTCGTTTTACCACCTTTTGATGGTGAACTCCTTTTAAATCTAGTTTTGTCACTTTAATATGTTCTATTTGAAAAATAAAATTTTTATTTAGAATCGATATATCAAAATTTACTTTGGATGAAATTATGGTATTTTTTTGATAATGTTCATTTTTTAATGAATAGGGAAAAATATTGCATTTTAATTAAAAACTCCCTTTTAATCTAATTTAATTATATGGTTAGATTATCTTTTTAAATGGTTTTAAAGTTGAATTGGACTATATTTTTACCATTTAATCCAATATTGGTCATTTGATATAATTTCACATTGAAATTGGATACAAACAAATGTTAATCTTTTGATAGTTAATATTTCTTAAAAACACGCTTTCTAGTTTTGGCAATAGTAATTAATTTTAAATTAATTAATGAAAAAAGTTTGTTTTGAATTTGTTAAAATAAAAATCATCTTTAATTTGTAATATCAAAATTATCTTTGGGTGATTTTTTGGTATTTTTTTGAAAACGTTCAATTTTTGATGAATAGTGAAAAACATTGCATAGTAGTTAAAAACCGACTTTTTCATTTAAATGAAATTTTACCATTTCTGTGAATTGAATTCCAAAAATCCAATAGAAATGGTTGTAATCAGTAAGTAAAATGTGGTTCGATAAGATGAAAATAATTTTTGGTGAATAGTAACTTTTTCCATTTATTTACCGCGGTTAAAGGTAAATAGGGTAATTCAAGATCAAAATAATATTATAATAATATAAATTTATCTTAACACTTGTTCTAACCTTATTGGATGAGTAATGGAAAACCAATAAAATCTTTGGGTAATACTTTTGGGCTTTAAAGTCCATTTGGGTAACGTAATGACATTAATAACTTTTTATTTATAGTAAAAAAAATCATAAACATGTATTGTTAAAAAAAAATTAATGTGGGGATATATAATTGAAATCTTTGACTATAAATTTTCATTATAAATATGAAAATATTTCCTACATCATGGTATTTTACTGATAAATTTTAGACATTAAATTAAAAAATTTAATTATGACACAATGATGATGTAATGATGACCTAATTAATGAATGTTTTAAATAAATTAGATTATAAATATTAAAATAAATTTATTTTGAAACTTTTTATTCCATCCATGAATTTTAGAGATGAGGATGATGTGTTCTATTTTAACTAATGAAGGTTTTTATAAGTAATCTAGTTGGTTTGGATTTTTGTAAAAGTCATGATGTGAATAGTATAACAAATTGACATAAAAGAGTTTTTAAATCAATTAATATTTTATTAAAAGATAAAATATTCCTAAAAATATAAGATTCATCCAAGTGACATATATGAGGTTAAAAATGTCATTAATGATCCATTTTGGGTCACTTGAAATTTTATAGTAAATATATTAACCATATAGTTTGAATATAAAGAAGACATAGTAAAAGTTAAATATGTTAAAAAAGGGTTAAATATAAAAGATAAGAATTAAAAATATCCAAAACCTATCCAATTATTATTAGATTATTTTATTTATATTTATATGAACCTTATATTCTAATTTAATATGTTTTGGACCTTTTAAAAATCAAAATCATTTTATAATAAAATTATATTTTCAAACTTTCCTAAAGACGTATCTTCTCCCTTATAAAAGGCCATCACCTCTAACCCATTAAACACACCTATCAATCCCCTTGGATCATCCAAAATCGACCCAAATAAGCTCATAATATATCTCTATTCCTCTTAGAATCATTACCTTAGGTATAAGGTACTTCAAGGAAGCCTTTTGGTTCAAAACAAAGGGAGTTACCCGATTTAAAGGTAATATCTTCCATCAAGTTCTCTTCTTTTATTTTACTTATTCAGTCAATTTTCTCTTCTTATTCATTGTTTACATAAAAAATAGTTTCCTCAATACACTAGGTTACTGTTATGATAAGTATTTAAACTACCCTTACACACACCTTCATCTAATGGATATGAACATACTGTTTCTTTGTACAGTGAACTGCCTCACAAAACGATGATTGTTCGATTATCTCCTACTGACTCTCATGGTGGACATTATAATGGGACAGTATTTATATGTGATATATATTATGTTTATATTTCCTCAAGTATTCTTTATTTTTCATTTATAGCACACCTTTATGGTTTCCATAATGGGTAAATATGATAATTTCATTTGAGGAAGTGCGGACTACCGCCCCCTCAAAGTGATATGAATCGTTCATGCCATACATGGAATGTATAAAGGATGGTGTTACTGAAATTATATATGATATTATAATGGAATTATGATATACCTACCTATCATTGTGTTTTCATTCCATTAAATATGAAATCTAAATTAAAGTAGCATTCATGTGTACGTACAACTTACCATTTCCATGAACGGTGCATTTCATTTCTTATCTCCAAATGTTATGTATTATTATAAATAATGAAATATATATATATATATATATATATATATATATACCGGATATATATGATATCTAATTCATGAATATCATCCTGAAGATAGTGGAATTTTGACCACATGGATAAATTTTAATTTTTTTCTTGTTTTGATGTTTTAAAGGTCTGATGATTGGTTTGTGCGGCATCAGCGTCACTCGTGTTTCCATGATCCTCCAAAGTTGGACTCTACCTCTTCCTATGAATGGGTGGGGATGTCTTTGGATGGCTGCAGGGATTCGCTCAGGTGGTGTTCTGGTGACCGGTGAAGGTTCCCTGTCACGAGGTCTCGATTCGGGATCTGGAAGTGTTGAAAGCTGGATGGTTTTTTGGTGGGGGTTATGTGAGTATGTTGTAGTTTCTTGTGAAATGGTTTGATGCTGAAGGTGGGGAGTCGGTGCTGCTATATTTAACTACATGGAACAGGTCTCAGTGGAGGAATCAGATATGGCCTTTCATCTTTGGAGTGCTCTATGAATTTGGTTGTTGAGAGGGTATGATGTATGTCATCAGATCGAGCATGTTCTTCGACACAGGATACTTGCTTTCCGTATTGCTTTGTAATGATGAAAAGTTCCATCATGTTATATAATGGGGAGGGGAAACTCCATGTTTGCAGTCTGTTTTTACAATTATATTCTTTAGGTGTGTTTTTTCCTATGTCCATGAAGTATGTTGGGTTTCCCCCTTCCTCCCTTAAAAGGGGCTTTTATAATAACAAAAAAAATTTAAGGCCCTCGGGTCATTGGATGGATGGATAGAATGAGTCAAGTCAGACACAAGTTAACGGATTTCATTCGAATCTCATTTTATTGAATCATATTTTTATTTATACATGACTTTCTTTTATACGGTGTATAAACCTATTAGACTTTTCATTTCATGCAAATGGAATATTTTTCTACATAGTGTTTTACTAAATTATAAAGGGAATGTTGATTTTTAACGTACGTGGTGACAATGAACCTTCCACCGCCACAAGCGTTATTGGATTTTTGGATTCCTTAACAAGCTGAAATGTTTTTAAAAGGAAAATAAATACCATATAATCTTTTATATATTTTTTTTATTGAAAATGGTTTTGATAATGGATTGGTTGTGTGAATATATTTAAATTATATATTGTGATTGAAATGTGGAAATGTTATCTTTTCTTTATGTTTGTTTTATGTGTTATGAATACGATATGGTTCTTAGCATTATTTATGTATATGGGTGGTTTTGTGATAAACTCAGGGTAGGTGAGATCAAGATAGATCTCCAATGTATTGGGTATCATGAAAGAGGTAAATGTGAATTTTTCTCCAAATAAATTTAGGGAATATACTTTGATAAGAATTAAAAATGTAACTACCTACGTAGATGTGAAAGATATAACCTATGTATGTTATAGATTCCACAAGTTAACTTTATGATTTATGATTTACATTTTTTATTCATAAATATTATGATTTTGTGTGGTAAGTTAAAGATTTAAAAGTATGATTTCAATGATTTGTATGTATTGTTGGACTAATGATTTCTTCCCTTATTTTATAACACTTACTGAGATTTTTATGTTCATCCCAAGTTTTTGAAATGTTCTCATAGGATAAAAGGAAGGGTAAGAGAAAGGAAGAATTCAAGAAGATTTTTATCAAGAAAAGAACTCTTCTTTTATTTTAAGAGTTTTTATTTTATGAAAAAATTCATACTGATTAGAAGTGTCTCCTTTGTAACAATTGAGATGTAATGTAATGGTTATGGACTAATTCTCTAAAACTCTAAACCTTAAAAGATACTCAATGTGAATTATTAACTTAATTCATGGTTATGTAATGTTTAAGGCCATGTACTTATAGTTGGTATCAGAGGTGGTTTGAGATAACATTAGAGGTTAGGGTGTTATTTGAGAATAATTAATATAACCATAATGGTTGGAATATTATAAAGAGTCATAGTTATTTTAGATAAATTTAATGGGTTTAAGATAACATGAATAAGTATATCTTAATGTTTACCCTCCTCATAAGATATTATATGATAATTTTATTGATATACTCACACTGGCCGTTTTAATCATAGTAAATGGATGGATCTAGTATGTACCAAAGTAACAATGGATGTGAAGAAAATTGTGAATGTTTTCTGAATAAGAAACCGAAGGATATGTGATCTACAATGAACAATCTTTTGGTTATTCTCAACCAACTATCTAGAGTAACGATTGACCGCATGAACCTTGGTTATTTTTATAAGGCATCGTATATGTGAGAAATGAATCCCAATGGGAGTTTATTTAATAACCATAAATGTATGTATATTCAAAAACTTATGTGTTAAGTATGTGAAAAGAAACACAGAAGAAATTTTTTTAAAGGGTTGACAAGATTCTATAGATGTGGTAAGGAAGGTCATAAAGCAAGAACATGCCCTGGAAAAAGGAAGCATCTAGTAGACTCTAGGAAAAGGAAATAAGTTATTTTTGAAGAATTAATTTAATGTTTTAAATGTGGTGTGCACGGTCATTATACAAATATATTTCTCATGAAGAATGTTCTGGAATGGGATCAGTAGGATCTTAAAAATATATTTTTACCAATTCCTAATTCCATTCTAATTGATGACGAGGAAGCTGAAAATGACCTATAAAAGTTATGGGTTATTTCTTAAATGGTGTTTTGATATTATTGAATCTTAGGGAATGATTCATGATTTTTGTTTGTAGGAATGAAGTATTATGGAATATGTTGGAACACAATGGTTAATGGATCATGAATAACATTGAATGAGTAAGAAGTCTACATATAAGATATTCAAGAGTTATGGTCAAATTTAGGATGATGAAATGGTTAAAAGAATTAAGTCTCTTTTGAGGATGAGATTACTTTGGAAAAAAGTTTTCTAGTTTATGTAACCGTGAAGTTAGATATGTGAAAATGTTATTCAAGAAGAATTATATTTTCTTGTGTGGACATAATGGATAACATTATGGGTTCATCTGATCTTTTGTTTTTGAGGAAATTATGGGTTATTAACTTTTGGGATGAAAATGAGCGATATGAGATAACATTTGTGGTTAAAATATTCTATGGTTATTTTTAAAGAAATTATCTCATTTTTTGGAATTTTATAAAATTATATAATTTTTGAAAAAATACAACACACAGATCTTGTGACAACCGGTTGTGTCTGAAAAAGCTGTAGGAATCGAACCGACAACCAAAATGTGATTGGGATTTATTACCTACCACTGGACTACGCAATGTCCCTAGTTAGTATGACTAACTATTTTTGGTTAAATGATTTTATGGATCCTGAATTAGTTGATTTTGGGAACTTATATTTAATAAAATGGATATCCTTAGTATAGGAAAAAGATTTGGTGATGAAGTGAAAAAGGTTATTGGGGAAGACTTTCTATCTTTTGAGGAAACAATATATACCTAAGTAAAATAGAATATGATGGGATTTCATTTGTGGAGTAATTTTTGAAATTTTATTTTCAAAGAATATAGTTTTTTATTGTGGACATATGATAATTTGAGATATTTATTGAAATGATAAACATATCATCGAAAATATGTGATTTGGTTAATTACACTTTAGTATGAGACATTAAGAGTAGCTGATGTTATTTGGAGATAAATGTTTTGATTTTTGTGCAAGACTATGTGATCAAATCCTTCTGAAATTTGGATTTCAAACTTAGTTTGGATTTTTTTTAATAATTTTTAAGACAATTATGTATTTAATAGTCTTTGTTGAACTCTGGGTATTGTTTGTTCAATTTTGGAGATTAAGAGTAGTATTTCTTTTTATAAAAGATTATCTTTTTTGGGGATGTACTAACCTTTTGGGTTTTGTTAAATGTCTACAGATAGGGGAAATATATAGTTCATATTTTTTGGATTAGGTGATTCTCTAGAAGTTTATTTTAGCACTTCAAATGTGACCAAGTCATATTGAATAATCATGATTTGGAGAAAATATGAGTTTTAGGTAGAAACATATTAAAGGATGAAACTTTACATTAAAAGTAAGTATATTTCTTTTTGTTATTAGTGAGTCTCATAAATAAATTATCTAACTTTATAAAAGGTAACCTAAAACAACAAAACAATGTTTTCCATTTACTTTTCCTACTGCGGAATCAAAGACCGTTTAACCTGTCACATGTTTATGGCTTTCGTATTGTTAACTTTCTCATAGTCATGTTTTTTATCACTCTCCATCATAACTTGACACTTAGTTTCTCCTCCAAATTCATGTTTTCATACATGGAATGATAGTATGTGTTATCTCTGGTGACCTTTGTACTTATCTTTCATTCTTTTAAAGTGATAGTTTTATTCACTCTTTTTATGAAGTGGGACTTTTAATGAAGTTTCCGTGCCCAATTTTGAAATTGCGAGGACACAACTCCCAAAAGGGGTAAGGATGTAACATATCAGGTAAATAAAGAACATGAAATTTTCATATATATTAATATTAGTGAATTAAATATTGATTTTACTTTAAAGGGGCTTCTATATTCTATGGCATTCTCGACACACAACAATGAGTTTTTCTGAAATCTCATGTTGCACAGAAGCCTGAGTCATACTTAAAAATAATAATATAATATTATTTTAAATGGTAGTTAACACCTAGACGTTGTATTGGTGGGAATAAAAAAAACTAACTACAATATAATTATACATGTTTGTTAAATTTCATTACATTTATCCAATAAATTTTAGAGGCTTAAGATAAGAAAGAATCCGATTTTAATAATGAAATACTCTAATATTATTTCAAGGCAGTTTACCACCTTTTGATGGAAAACACCTTTTAAATCTAGTTTTTGTCACTTTTATATGTTCTATTTCAAAAAAATAAAATTCTTATTTAGAATTGGGACATCAAAATTTACTTTGTATTAAATTTTGGTATTTCTCTGATAATGTTCATTTTTTAAGGAATAGTAAAAAATACTGCATTTTAATTCCAAACTGCCTTTTAATCTAATTTATTTATATGGTCATATTATCTTTTTAAATGGTTTTAAAGTGTAATTGGATTATATTGTTACCATTAAATGAAATTTTTGTCATTTCAAGCAATTTCAATAAGAAATTGGATATAAAAAAATGTTAATCTTTGATAGTTATTATTTCTTAAAAACAAGCTTTCTAGTTTTGACAATGGAAATTAATTTTAAATTAATTAATGAAACTTATGTGTTTTGAATTTTGTAAAATATACATCATTTTGATATTTGGAGTATCAAAATTAGCTTTGGGTTATTTTTTGGTATTTTTCTGAAAACGTTCAATTTTTGATGAATAGTGAAAAAATACAACATAGTAGTTAAAAATCCACATTTCCATTTGAATAAAATTTTACCACTTATGTGAATTAAATTTAAAAAAGCTGACATAAATGGTTGTCATCAAAAAGTAAAATGTGATTCAATAAGATGAAAATAATTTTTGGTGAATAGTGACTTTTGACTTTTATTTACCGCGGTTAAAGGTAAATAGGGAAATTCAAGGTAAAAATAATATTATAATAATATAAAATTACCTTAACACTTGTCCTAGCCTTATTGGATGAGTAATGGCCGACCATGAAAATCATTGTGTAAAACTTCTGGCCTTTGAAAGCCATTTGGGTAAGATAATGATATTAATAACTTTTTATTTAAAGTAAAAATAAAAATATCATAAACATGTTTTGTTTTGTCAAATAAAATTTAATGCGGGGCTATATAAATGAAATCTTAGACTATAAATAGTAATTATAAATATTGAAAAATTTCCTATGTCATGTTAATTTATTTATAATTTTTTGAAATTAAATAAATAAATGTAATTATGACACAATGATGATGTAATGCTTACCTCATTATTGAATGCTTTAAATAAATTAGATTATAAATATTAAAAAAAATTATTTTGAAAATTTTTAGGCCATCCACAGATTTTAGAGATTAGGATGACTTGTTATCTTTTAACTAAAGAAGGGTTTTCGAAATAATCAAGTTGGTTTGGATTTTTTTAAAAGTCATGATATGAATAGTATAAAAATTGACATAAATGAGTTTTTAAATCAATTAATATTTTATTAAATGATAAAATAGTCCTAAAAATCTAATATTTGGCCAAGTGAAATATATGACTTTAAAAATGACATTAATGATTCATTTTTTGTCACTTGAAATTTTATACTAAATATATTAACTATATTGTTTGAATATACACGAAGACATGGTAAAAGTTAAAAAAGTTAACAAAGGTTTAAATAAAAATAACTATGAATAACAAATATCCAAAACCTATCCAATTATTATTGGTTGATTTTAATTTGACTTATATGCACCTTATCTTTAAATTAAATAAGTTTTGGACCTTTTGAAACTCAAAAATAATTTTATAATAAAATAATATTTTCAAACTTTCATAAAGATCCCCTCATCTCCCGTATAAAAGGCCATAACCTCTATCCCATTAAATAAACCTCTCAAGACCCTTGTCTCATCCAACCATTGCCCAAATAATCTCCCAAGATCCCTTTATTTCTCCTAGAAGCGTTACCTTAGGCAGAAGGCACTTCAAGGAAGCCTTTTGATTCAAACCAAAGGGAGTTACTCGATTTAAAGGTAACATCTACTCTAATGTTACCTTATTTTATTTTACTTCTTAACTACCTATTCTCTTTTTATTCATTGTTTACATAACAAAAATAGTATCAAAAATATACATGATGTTGTTATGATAATGATTCAAACTATGCTTACACACACCTCCATCTAATGCATACAAACATACTGTTCTTGTGTACGACGAATTGCTGCATCACGAAACAATGATTGTTCGATTATCTCCTACCACCTCTCATGGTGGCCATTATGATGGAACTGTATTTATATGTGATATATATTATGTTCATATTGTTTCTATTCTTCTATATTTTTCATTTATATCATACGTTTATGGTTTCCATAATGGGTAAATACGATAATTTCATTTGAGAAAGTGCGGACTACCACCCCCTCAAAGTGAGATGACTCATTCATGCCATACATGGAACATATAAAGGATGAAGTTACTAAAATTATATATGATATTATACTAGAATTATAATATACCTACGTATCATTGAATTTTCATTATATTAAATACTAAATAGAAATGAAAGTAGTATTCATGCGTACGTACAACTTACCCTATCCATGAACAGTGCATTTCATTTCTTATCTCCAAATGTTATGTATTATTATAAATATATATATATATATCGACTGGATATATATGATATCTAATTCATGAATACCATTTTTTAGGTACTGTAATTTTGACCACATGTATAACTTTTAATTATAAGAAGTTCAATTTTGAATCAAGTACCAAATATAGACAAAACAACCGTTATTAACTTAAATGATTATGTAATGTTTATAACATTGTAATAAGTAATATGAAAGGAATAATAGACATGAAAAAGGTTATTAAGAAATTATAAATTAACATTAGTTTATTATTTAGGAGATTAAATAACGAATGATTAAAGTCATACCCGAGGTAAGGGATTTCGTCTCAATCTCCTTTCATTGAGGTGTATTTTGATTTATACACGACATTATTTTATATAGTATTTAAACCCAATTTACTTTTCATTTCATTCAATTGGAATCTTTTTTTATGTATCTTTTTACTAAACTAAAAAGGTAATGTTTATTTTTAAAGTACACGGTGACAAGGACCTTTACGCCGCTGCGAGCGTTATTGTTTTTTTGGCTTCCTTAACAAGCTGTAATGTCTTTAAAAGGAAAATAAACACCATATAATTTTTTTATGTATTTTGGTATTGAAAGTTGTTTTGATAATGGATTGGTTATGTCAATATATTTAAATGATATATTATGATTGGAATGTGGAAATTTTATCTTTCCTTTAAGTTTGTTTTATGTGTTATGAATATGATATGGTTCTTGGAAATTATTTGTGTATACGGCTGGTTCCGTGATAAACCTAGGGTAGGTGAGCCCGAGATAGCTCTCTAATGCATCAGGTTACATGACAGAGGTAAATGTTAATGTTTCTACTAAGAGATTTAGGGAATATACTGTGATGGGTATTCCAAATGCAACTCCCTACGTAGATGTGAATGGTACAATGTAAGTATATTATGGATGCCACAATTTACCTTTATGATTTATGATTTCCATTTTTATTCATAAATATTATTATTTTGTGTGGTAAGTTAATGATTTAAAAGTATAATTTCATTGATTTGTATATATTTAGGGACTAATGTTTTATTTCCCTATTTTATAACCCATACTGAGCTTTTTATGCTTATCCCATGTTTTTGAAATGTTTTTCACTGGATATAAGGAAGGGTAAGAGAAAAGAATAATTCAAGAAGATTTTTATCAAGAAAAGAATTCTTGTTTTCTTTCAAGAGTTTTTATTTTATGAAAAAATGGATACTAAGTAGAAGTGTCTACTTTTTAATAATTGAGATATAATGTAATAATTATGGAAAAATTCTCTAAAAATATAAACCTGAAAATATCGTCAATGTGAATTATTAACATAATTCACTATTACGTAATGTTTAAGGCTGGGTCCTTATAAAAAACTCATAATTTCTACACCTTGTTAGAAATACTATATTTAGAATATCTTCCTTCCTCACCTGCAATTGATAAAATTCATATCAAAGATCAATCTTTAAAAAATACTGAGCTCTGTAAAGTTGTTCAAATAAATCATCAATATGAGGTAGAGTATGCTTTTTATTTATTGTAATAACACTGATTTATCTATTATCAATGCATGGCCTCATGGATCTATCTTTTTTCTTGACACTGAGAACATGGTCACCCCATAAAGAAACATAAAGGAGAATAAATCCCTAATAACTCAATTACTCTAGTTGTTTCTTCAGCTCTACTAATTCCATAGTTTCCATTATATAAGGGGTCACTGATATCAGTCTTGCACCAAAAATTAAATCATTAGGGAACTCAACTTCCCGCTCTGGAGGATGTTTAGGTAAATCCTATAGAAATACATCAATGTATTCTTGCACAATATATACATATTAAATTTGAAGATTTATTTACTTATCCCTAGTTGTTTTTTTTCTATTCCTCCTTTATAATTTCATTTAGAAGAGATAATGGAGGTGGATCTGTATAAGAACCAAATTATTAACTTTCTTCTTTAAATATAAGGGATTGTACATCTTCATCAAAAAATTTAACTTCCATATTCTTATAATAAATTTGTTCATCATATTTTGAAATCCTGTCTATAACATGAATTATATCAAAATAAACCATAGGTATGATTATAAGGTTTTAAACTAAAGTATGTTTATGTGTCATAATGGTGACTAAATGACACATCTTTTTTGCAATGATACTTCCCTTATGATTTTTTACTAATAAATCCTTTATTAAATCAAAAGGTAAATGTTTAATTTTCATGGAAAACTATGAAGATATAAATAAATGTGACAATACGCAATCAAATAAATAATTGGCTATGTTTGAGAAAATGATTAATGCACCTACCACCACATCATTAGGAAATTCAACCTCTATAATTGTGATTATATAAGCTTGGTCTGGATCCCTTGGAATTTTCTGGGGAAAGTTTCCTTGATGATTAGGAAAATCATTTGCATTGTGTCCCATCTCCCTAAAATTATAGCATTGAATATTGATTACTTATTTATTTCCCATTAAATCATAGGCTTGGTGGCATTTTTCTCCACACTTGAAATTTAACCATTTTCATTTTAAGCAGGAACCAAGGAGTTTCCTTCCAAAAGTATCACACATTGTGAAATTCCATTCTTTATTCTTCCATTTATCCATTCTTTCCTCCACCACCATCTTCTTATCATCTTTTCCTATAAAGTCATAAGACATAAAGAATTATTTATCTATCTTGATACCACATGAGACTATATCTTCATATGATTATAAATGTTTGGAGAACAATTCCCTTCATTAGAATGATTATAAACTATAAAATAATTAATCAATATTACTCCATAGATTGTGTATGTAGTATGTGTCGTGACTTGATAACCTTGTAAATTTGGCTTCATACTTTACAAAATTTTCATCATCTTTTTTATTCAGAATCAAGAATTTCCTCTATATATATACTCGCTATTTGTGGTGGAAATATTATTATAGGAAAATTTAATTAAACTATTTCAATCCTATATTTTCAATTTCTTCCTCATCCTTTGTGTTTTGAATCATTGACCTCTATTGATCAGCATCTCCTGAGAGTAGATAAACTACCATGATAAAATTATACCTTTCATTACTTCCCAAAGTGTGAAATATGTTTTTAAGAAACTTATCAACTAATCTGCCATAAAGGGTATTATATTACCATTGAATGATGGAGGATATTTTTGAATAAATATATCTAACATTTATACTCCATGTTGTGGATCAGGGTTCTCTATATGGGGAAGGTTATTTTTCATAACCTGAGTTAGTTGTACCAGTATAGTTATAAGTTTCTCTCCCCCAGTCACAGCTCTAGTACCATCATAATTATCTTACATAGTAGGGAAAAACCTACATGGGATAAACAATTTGATATGGTTTCCTCCCCTTCCACCAGACACCATTTATAATTAATTACATACACTAAATTAGGTTATGAATCATAATTTTTAATTTTTAATTTTTAAAAAACATAACATAAATTAGAAATTTATACATAGCCAATATCATAATCATAAACATTTTTTCCTTGGGGATATTTTTACTTTTAAATCCTTCATAATGGTTTATAAAGAAAATATGAATTATCCTTAGTGTATCCCCTAGGAGTGTTAAACCAGGTGCACAGTAAGGCATGTTGTTGTGTTCCAAGTTACCCCACGTCAGGCTTGGGACACCTTATCAAAGTTATTACCCCTAGGTAGATCTATTCCACTACCACATCCACTTGTAGTATAATGAAAAATATGTTTTTATTGGAATACCCAATTAATATCTATCTTACCAAAAGTATAGGATTCTATTTTTTTTATCCTAAAATTTTATCTTAGGTTTTTCCCTTAATTAAGTTTTTCTACTTCCATTTTTGATGTTTTCTACTAAACTTATTATGATACCATATATAAATACACTAATGCAAATTGCCCATTTCAAGTGACTTAATTTATTACATTGGTATAATATACATGGAAGTCACATCTCGAAGTACCAAATAATTTAGTAGTTTTGGAAAACTAGATACAAACAAAAATTTTACATTTCAACTTAAAATAAAAAAACAACATAACAAATTCATTGGAAACATCCATAAATATTATAATATCCTTGCATGTAATTCAAAATATATATCTTCTTATCCTGGTGAAAAATAAAACATAAGATATGGGTAAGATGAGATGCTCTGTAAGGATAAAAAATATAGTGGGAGATAATATAAACAATAAGACTTGGTGAATGACTAAATAGACATTCCTTTAAAACAAAATCTTGATCATAATATAGAATGAATAAAAGAAGAATAAATAATTCCATATAAATAGTCACCTAAGAATAAAGCTTAACCATGGATATTTTACTAGTTGAATAATCTCATGAAATATAAATATCTAATATCATAATGAGAGAGTTCATAATTATGGACATCATAAACATACCATTGAGTCCCCATACAAGGCATTTGAAAATAAATGGCTATGGCCTCGGCCAAATCCATTTATGTCTTGTCTCATGAGACCTATCGATGCATCAAGGGGCTTTAACAGGACCTTCCCCTCACTTGATAAGTCTAATGAATTCATCATATGAATTTGGTTAAACATAAATAACATATACATATTAAATTTAAATAAATTTCCCTAATTAGTAAATATAATCACTAACTATTTAGAGCAATATGGAGAATGGTATTAAAGTAGCACATCCATTGTCAATACGATCATAATTTTTTAATAAAATATGGTACATGATAAAAAAAGGGATCAGTGCAAACAATTAATTATATTCAATATAAGTAAAGAAATAGATGAAAATATTATAATAAAATCATCAAGGAATTCTTGAGTGAAAATACCCATTTTTTACTTTGAAAAGAGGAGTTCTTTTGGAAAAATCATTTATAGTTGTCTTAATTGTACGAATAAAACTATAAAAAGGATTTTATGAAAATTTTATTGATTTTAGAAAACTAATGGCTTCTTAAAATAGATTGTGGATGGTACTTGAAAATGTTGATGAAATTAAGAAGTTCCCTTTAATCTGGCATTTTTATTGAAAGTAATTGTAATAGAAAAATTATAAAATATGTATTTCCCAATAAAATAAAGACGAAATGATCTAGATAAATGAGTTTGAAAAATATAAAAATAATTTAGAATATTTATATAAAAATAAAAAATAATTAAATTTGTGTAATGAGGGAGAAAACATAACCCAAATGAAAATGGTGGTTCCGGAAGATACGCTTACCTTATGTCCAAAAGTGTTTTACACTTGTACTTAACATCTTGGATAATGAAATTACTTTCATTAATAAATTAATTCATAAAATATTCAAAACTTATTTTATTTAGTATAATTTTTTAAGTTCATTTATGGAATTTTTGGAGAGTTATGATATTCAATTTCTTCATTTGGGAGTGTTATTTTCCTTAGTTTTTATGATCAGTTTACTTTTACACGTATATGAAAGATCTTGTAAAATGGAAATAATTCTCCAGAATTGAAATTATATGTTATTAATGAAAATAAAGAAGAATATATGGTATTATATTATAATTTTGCTTCTATATATTATGATTATTCATTAGATAGAACATTAATGATAATCATTTTGATTATTTTGGTTTTTTTTTTCGATCGTCACGATATAGTTTTGTCTTATTAATTAATATAATATGTATATACTAAATCCAGAACACTAAATAACTTATAATATGTATAATAATTTTTTTAACAATAATAATGGTTTTATAACTATACTTTAAGGGTGTAATGGAAAATGAATTTACATCTTCCACAATGGTAGTAAATCCGCACATCCCGAATGACGTTTATAATTTTAGAATAAAAGGGTGGAGGAAAAGGGGTTTGAAGATTGATCAAACATTAAAATAATAACATTATTGTATATATAATATATTATAGTTATCATACATGTTTGTAAAGAAGAGGTGAGGATAGAATAAGAACAAAATAAATTAGAAGAAATTAAGAGAAACTGAAAGAGAATGGAAAATGATTTATCTCTTGAATTATTATCTTTGAGAACTTCCTTCAGGAACATTGAAATGGTATTTTGGTGAGACCAAAAAAACCTGAACAAGTGGAAGAGGTTTTGGAGAGGAAATGGTAGGATTATATGAAAACTTCAAGGCTTTTTATGTTTGAATAGAAGAGGTGATGAGGAGTGGTATATATAGAGGAGTTTTTTAATATTTTATTCATTTTTATTATTTTTCTTATCAATATGAATAGTTTGAGAATTATCACCAAATATGTTAAAATAATGAATGATATTTTGATATAATAGGCTTACATTATCCATACATCATCTATGACACAATAATTCATGTATTTATTAAATACCATAAATTACCGTTTTTCGCTATTTACCAAAAATTCACGTCTTTTAGAAAATCCCAAAAAATAACCCTGATAATTTTTTAATGTGTATAATTAAAAAAATAAATTTTAGGAAAATAGTTTTCTAAATTTGAAAATTTTTATTTTTAATTAAAACCATAAATTACTACAAAAATATCGATTTTAATATTATAATTATTTTTATGACACTTTGAAAAATTAACTTAGGTCTCATAAAATTATCACATAATCATAAGAAAACAAAATATTAATTTATGAGAATATTTTATGAAAATATGTTTTCTATTAAATAATTATATTAATTATAATAATGTAATTAAATATTTATTACCTTTAAAAATAAAAACACTTAATTTATCATTTTTAAAACATTTATTTACTTATATCATCATATAAATATATCATAATTTCTTTTATAAGATACCTAAATTTTTATATATAATTTCCTATGTGATGTTACTATTCTATTTATCATATTACTATTCCTAATGGTCACATTACTATTCCAATGGTCAAGTTACTATTCCATTGGTATAGGTTACTTAACTCGTAGAAATACCACTTATTTCTTTCATTCTTCATTTATAAAGTTTGTATTGTATTCTATAATTGTTTTTATGTGATTTATACCATATAATATAACTATAATAAGGGAAATTTCATTGATATAATTTTGAGTCATTAAGGAAATAAGGATGATCCCTTTCCTTGATAGAATCAACAATTGATGTCCATAAATATTAAAATACCGAGTCTTTGAGTAAATGGAAGATTCTTTCCAAATTTGGAAGAGATGAATCTTGGAAGGAGGTATCTACAAAGTGATACTATTTTGGAATCTTTATACAAACCATGAATATATACATATAATCCTAAGGGATCTAAAAATAAATGAAATCTATTGAAATAATATCTCAATTGATGAATTTATAGATGAAGTATGTTTCTAATGAGAGAAATTTTGTTTGTTCAAACTATGGCCATATGGCTATAAATTTTATTAAGATAAGAACCAATAGTTCCACCTAAAAGTCCCGTATTACTATGATATACATGAAATAAATATAAAAAAATAAAAATAAAATAATAATCCATTGGAAAATGATACGAATTTTGAATCTGTTAAAACAAATTAAAATTTCAAGATATATTCCAAATTGAAGGATATATGAAAAGTGGTTTTCCATAGTGACTCAATATATTTCTCAACTTTATAAAATGAGAAAGTCCCCTCCCCATATGTATTTAATTTCTATTACTATTTTAAAAGTGTTTCAGGTGTTAGTGGAGATTCAATCCATGGAGAAATTGCACCAAAAGATACAAGTGGTTTTGAGGCATGATATGAAGTTTAAATTAAGGATTAGAGTAGTATCTTATAATTATTATTGAATCTATAACTACAAGTATATAAATAATACAAGATCCATTAGATAAGTAAAAATTGGTATTGTAATTTTTCTCATAGTTGGTATCAAGTTCTATTTTAAGTATTGACATAAAGAGAATATGATTATAGATTAGAATCAAACATTAAATATGGAAAAGTAGTATAAAAAATGAGTTCTATTGATATATTTGTTCTCATTTAACATGTGATATCTTCTTAACATTATTAAAATATAAAAATCCTATACATATGGAGGAATCTTAGGATGAGTATAAACTCTATATTTTGTAAGGATTCTTAGAATGTAATTGGGAGCATTTATATCAATATTTGAGAAGGTGGTTTCCCTAATAACTAAGGATATATAACCAATGGATGAAAAAATAGACCAGTTTCAATCATTTTTTATATTAAATAATTGGTATCAATTTTGTGTCAAGATATGATCTTTAATAAAAAAATATATATTATGAGTCACTCACTCAATATTTCTTGGTTTGCTGGATGTCTATTTTTTAAACTTTTTATTAGGATCATAAGTACAGTTCCAATGTAGAGTCTAAAATATATTTATTCCTGATACTTATGATGATATGTGAGTGAAATGGACAAACATGATTTTATTGAATTCATTTCTTGTTTCCTACATTGATTTCTGACTAATAAGAATATATTTTTTCCTGATATAAATTTTTTATTTGTTAATTTATCCTACTAAAAATAATTGAGAATGGAGATCCAGTTTAAATTCATTATTGATATTGAGAGAGGGCTCAAACATTTAGTCAACGAGAGAGAAATGATATAGAAGGATAATATAATTTAACAAGTGGGACTAACAAATAGAATATGTATAGAAGTTTCATTTTATTTTGAGAGAATAATATATCTTTATTTTATTAAATGAACAAATTGATAAATAGGGATAATATATATTATAAATAACCATATAAACATCATTAATAAAGGATAAAAATTTATATGAGACAATTCATGGTATTTGAGGTATCAATGGATTGGATTTATTTCTTAATCAAAATCAATAAGTCAGGGAGAGAAAGATAACATGGATGGATGGGAAACCCTAATATTCGAAGTTAATTTTTTTCTGGAGGTTATATATTCATTAAATAAGGCACATGATATACTTTTTAATTTATGTCAAAGGAGGAGTAAGAATTATCATGAATATTCCATATCAAATAGGGGGAGAGAATGAGCATTGGATTCATATTAATGTTTCTAGTAAATTTGAAGGGGGAGATTATGGGAATCTAATGATAATCAATGATACTATATGTTGTCAACATTGACATGGTGATTTGTATCATGTTGTCTTTTTCATTCACCATGTTAATATGTATTTGGTGAGTTATATTTCCCATCGAGTGTTAATGGTAGCATCTAATATGTGAATTAATTATTCCAACATAATAAAATTGGGTGATTTGATGTAAAATACTATATTAAAATCCTAAATGGTAAATCATGAATATTATACATAGAATAAGGTTTAAGATATTTTATTATCACTAAGGGTTATAAATTAGTAAGTGTTGGAGTATTCTATGAAATAATACTTTTCCATTATAAAAATCTAGTTGATGATAACATGTGATGACTTTACAATGATAAATGTGTATCCAAACAAAGTTGCATCATGCATAATCTATGATGAAGTTTCATTATCATGATGTAATTTATATATTAATGAAGGAATTGTTCTTAATGTTTTAGAGTGTTTGTGGGATGTATGAATCAAAAATTACACAAAGTATGGATTTTCATGAAATGACATGTGTGCCTATGAAAACATGGAGGCACTGTGAAAACACTAAGGCACCATGTAAAATTTAAATTATTGAATAGATAATACTAGACATGAAAAATTTCACACAACAATGTTTCATAAAGTATATATATAAAGGATAAGTTTCATGTTGTGAGAATGGATGTTATTTTCCAATAAACACCCGATCCCTAGAGAATAATATAGTGGTATAGTTAGAAGAGGATGATTCTAGAGAGATAAAAATACTCTATTTTTCAAAAAAGTGATGCTGTGAAAATTTGTTATGCAATCAACTTGGTTTTATGAGTGAATTTTCTAAATCATTGTGTTATGTGAACATACTATTTATTAAAACCCTTGTATTATTTAAACGAAAATATTATGTTAATGAACTAAATTAAATATGGTCCTTACATAAGGAATTACAATGGAATACTTACTTGAAGTGCATTCTGAGTAGAATTATGTATTTTCCATTCACATTTTCTGAACAACATATAATGAGAGTTGTAACTCAGTAAAGACCTTTCCAAAGTAAGAATTTATTCATTAAGGATTTAGTGATAGTCTTGTGGAATGTAAAAATGATGTTATAAAAAATTTCCGATGTCATTTGTGAATATGTAGTGACTACAGATCAATAAGAACCTACACACACATGATGCAATAAAGAGACAATGAGGTCTTTAATTTGACAGTGTTCCAAAGAAATTTCCCTCCAAGACCATTGTACAAAGGGATAAAAAATGTTGTGAGCCTTGGGTGAGAAGTTATCGAACCGAAAGCCAATGTAATTGGGATTAACCCTTGGGAGGTAGTGAGTTTTCCCTAGACCATGTAAGGAGAGTGGAAATAGGAATTTTAGAGACCTATCCTAAACCCATAATTGAATGTGATTTATTAGAATTTGGTACTTCGACACATTACCTTTATATAATCCTTAGATTATCCCAATGTGGGTGAACTAAGAAAAGTATCATGTCTTGTGTGAATAATTTACTAAAACTATATAGGAATGAAATAGTTATGTGGGGGATAAATGATCATTTATTAAACCATAATAATTTTAATATTATTTATGTATCAATTTGATCATCATTTTAAAAAGAACACAATAGTAAAACTACTAATAGTGAGGCTAAGATCATTTAGTAAAATTATAGTTTATTGTTTAATTATGGAAAAAATTAGTTTCATCCCCAAATTCACCCTCACTATGGGAATATCTCACTAAATACCCATAAAGGGGAAAGGGAACTCAAATAATATCACAAAGATCCTAGATTAAGATGAGGATACTGATTTAGATCAAACATTCACCTCTAATCAAGAGACATGGTTTAAGGAAATAGGAGTGAAGAATGATCATTTTATGGGTTTTGGGATTAGATACATTGAGAAGGTACTATATATATATTGTGACATAAAAAAATTAATCTTATTGGACCTAATAAATGTTATCATTAATAATAATAAACAAATGGGTTGTGAGGAATAGTGTAGGAAATCTAAGTTCAATTTGGTAGGGAAATAGAACAGACGAAGAAGTTATAAAATTCTATAAATTATAAAAAACTTGATGAACAATATCCAAAAAAGAGAGAATAAATTATAGGAATTCATAGATCAGATTATGTGGAAGATTGATTTTTTTGAGGAAAATTATAGGACTCCTCTCACTTAATGATTAAAATTTTTATATATAAGTAATTTTAATTTTGTAGTAATTTTATGAATTTATTTACTATAATATATTATTCTTTAAATTAATGGTTTTTATATAAATCAGAAATCAATTATATAATAAAAATAATAATTTGGTACATAATAAGTCATCTGGGAGAGTAATTTACTCTTGAAAAAAATTAGTTATCCCAAATAAAAAAATATAATCTAGGATGGTTCCTAAAATAATAATTTTCTAGGATATAATTGTCTATCCAAAATAAAATATTTGGTTGGGATAACTTATTCCATTATAGTTTTGGATGTTATTTAGGGTGGAATATTCTATCCCATTTTATATTTTCATTTGATAAAGAAAGTGTCCTCCCAAATAATTATACCAATTTTTACACAATAGTCCATACCAAATATGTTCTTAATATGGGAAGGAATAAATTACCTTATATAATAAGATAAATTGGGATTAAATAATCTATATGAAGTGTTATTTTTTCTTGAACACATTTTTGGGATATATTATTTTCCATCATTAGTAATATGTTGTTTGGAATTTTTTTAAGTAAATTTCAAATAAGAATATCTTTGAAACAATTTTTTGGATAACCATTATGGGATGGTTTTATATCCTACAAAAAATTATGGGATAAATTTTCAATTATCTCATATTTAAAATTTTAATCATAGATATCCATTTTTATGGATTAAATGTTATATATGGATCAATTATGAGGTTTTAAAAGTTAATTAATATTTTTTTATATTAATTTAAAATGGTTGTTTTTAAATTTTCCTCATTTCTAAGTTTTAGTTAATATTTTGAATGATTGAACATATAAAATTAAATTGACTATACAACCCAGCATGTAGTTTAACTATAGGAAATCATGTATCTCAATTGAAAACATCATGGTTGACTATGCATAATTACAATGGAGACCATGAAATAAATAATTCAATAATATATTATAATAAAGTAATCATAAAAAAATTAATTGTCCATGATAAAAAAAGATGAGTTGGTCATGTATCCTCTAGTATCGATTGTGAATAAAAAAACCAAGGTTATATTTATTCATGAAGAAAAACAATAATTCTATAACTAAATTTAAAGAATAATCTATAGGATGAAGAATCCATTAGTATTTATCAAACCTCACATCACCTTTTTTTTACTAAGTAACATTATATGTTTAAATAGAGACATATGAAATGTTCATGGGGACAAGTAGAGATATTTCTCTCCTAGAAATATATTTTATTGGAAGGAAACATGGAAAATATGTAGTGTAAAAAATATTCTCATTGATATTGTCTAGTTAAATCGGCCAATGCTTAAATGGAAATGATAGATGATTCCCAAACAAGTGAAAAGAAGAATCAAATATCATGATAAGGTAGTAAAATAAGTGTTTATAGTGTTGAAGTATACAAAGATAGAAAATCAAAATCATCTCCATGGTCCCCATAAAATGTTTATAAATCCTTTTTAATATAATACACATTTAAAAATTCTTGTTGTGAAAATGATAGATCAATGATTAAGATATGATTCTATGAAGGGTAAATTGCATACCACTAAAAAAGCCAGTTTCACAAAGTGACATTTTAAAAATATATAGAAAATGATAAAAGATAAGAACTAATTTTTAAAAGGGGAGAATAACTTTAATCGTGTTTAAGGATATTAGAGGAACATCCATAATGATTGAGAGAGGAAATATTTTGGAATCAATTGAGAATTATTCTAATAAGAATTTCTGCATGTTTTAAATTTTTATTTGATCATGTGGTTATTTAAATTTTTTTTTTCTAAAGAAGTAGGATAAAGTATTTAGTTATCAAATCATTGTCAATGAAATATTTGAGTTTCCACATTTTGATTATATTTTTAATAATATTCCTTACTGATTATATTTGAAGGAAATGATATTAGAATGTGGGTAATGTGGCGATGGTAGAATCCTTCATTATGGAGTAGGAAGTCAGAACACAATCACCTATGGAGTTAAATGTACCAAATGGACTAAGACAACTCATACATTAATAATAAATGGTTTAATTTCATTGACTGAGAAATAAAAAAAGTATAGACATGCCTATATTATAATTATAATGTTTTGTGTATCATGACCGAGTGTATATAAATTAAATGACTATTACTCATGTCTTTAGCATAGTTAACTAACAGGTTTTTGTTTATTTATTGATTTCATATATCCCACACCTTTGAGATTCAATCTAATATATTTTAATCCATGACTATTGATGTAGCATCCCATGTATTTATAGAATAATAATTTTTCATATGTATTAATATTTATGAATATGATATTATTTTTTATTAAAGGGATGATTTTTTCGATTGTGTACTCCACACGCAACAACGAGTTTCTCTAAAATCTTATGTCGCACATAACATTGTGTTATACCGAAAAATAATAAAATAATAATATTATTATTTTAAATGGTAGTTAACGCCTATCCATTGTATCAGTATGAATGAATAGAAATAAATACAATATAATTATACTTGTTTGTTAAATGTTTTTAAATTTATCCAATAAATTTTATAGGTTTAAAATGAGAATGAATCCAAATTTAAGAATAAAATACTCTAATATTTTTATAAGGTCCTTTCACCAACTTTTGATAGATAACCCTTTATAAATATAGTTTTTGATATATTTCTATGTTATATTTGGCAAAATAATATTCTTCTTTAAAAGAGGAACATAAAAACTTACTTTTTTTTTGGAATTATGGATTTTTTATGACGAAATTCATATTTTAATGAATAGTGAAAAGTTGTGCATTTTAATTCAAAACTTCCCTTCATCTAATTTATTTATTTAGTTATATTTTCCTTTTAATTGGTTTTAATGTGTAATTAGATTAAAATTTTATCATTTAATCCAATTTGGCCATTGAAAGTAATTTAACATTGAAATTGGACATAAACACATGTCAAACTTTTGATAGTTTTTACATCTTAAAACACGCATTCTGATTTTGAAATTGGGAAATAATTTTAAAATAATTTCTGGTAAGTCTATGTTTTGAATTTGGAAAAATGGATTTTATATTTGGAATCATAAGATCCAAAATTTTTAAATAGTTACATTTTATTTTCGGATATTATGAATAATAACTTCAGTAACTATTTTTATTGAACACAGTTAAAGGGTAAATTAGGTAAATAAGGGTACATATAATATTATAATACTATAAAACTACTATAAAACGTGTACTAATAATTTTTTATAATATATTTCCAACCATTATAATCCTTAAGCCGAAATTTTGGCATTGGGAACCACTTGGGTGTGAAAATGACATGTTATAATAATTAATTTAAAGCAAAGGGAAATATAATAATAATATGTATCGTTTTACAAAAAACAAATTTAAGGTGGGGTTATATAAATGATCACTTATACTATAAATAGTAATTATAAATCTGAAACAATTTCCTAAATAAAGGTATTTTATTTATAATTTTTAGACCTTAAATAAATAAATTTATTTATGACACAATGATGATGCAGTGATTACTTTATTAATGAAAGATTCAAATAAATTATATTATAAATTTTAAAATAAATGTAATTTTAACATTTTGATGCCATAAAAAATTTTATGGATGAATATAAAATATTTTATTTTATTTACTTTTTTTTCAAATGAATAAAGTTGTTATGACTTAAAAAAATCAATTAGTAAATAGTGTCAAAATTGACATAAATGAGTTTTAAAAAACATACTATTTTATTAAATGATATAATTGTCCTAAAAAAATAAGATTCATCTAAATGAATTACAAAATGTTAAAAATTCCATTAATGATCCACTTGTTATTCTCTTTGAATTTTATAGTAACTATAGTAAACATATATTATGAAAATTCAAGAAGACATGATAAGAGTCAATGTTTTTAACTGAGGGTTAATGATAAATGATAAGGTTAATTTTGTGACCTAAACTTTTCTAAAACCTATTAGATGAGAGAATTTAGACCCATCATCATCTTATCCTAGAAGTATATCTCTTTTAAACTATTATAATTTGAAGATAATTTTATAATAAAATAATATTTCAAGACTTTCCTGAAGTGACCCTCCCCCCACTTATAAAAGGCCACTACCTCTAACCACTTACTCAAACCTCTCAAGCCCCTTGGATAATCCAAATTATGCTCAAATAATCTCCCAAAATCCCAAATTTCTTCTAATAATCCTTACCAGGTGTAGAAGGCAGTTCAAGAAAGCTTTTTGGCTCAAATAAAAAGAAGTTTCCCGATTAGAGGTAAAGTATTCTTTCAAGTTCATTTTCATTATTTTCATTATCCACTCCCTATTATATTATTATTATTTGATTACATAACAACACCAATATCCTCAATATACTAGTATTTTTTTGTGATATGTATTATAACTACACTTACACACACCTCCTTCCAATGGATTTGAACATACTGTTTCTGTGTATGACGAACTATTGCCTCACAAAATAATGATTGTTTAATTTTCTCCTACCTCTTATAATAGTGGCCATTATGATGGAACTATATTTATATATTATATATATTATATTTATATTGTCTCTATTATTATGTAATTTTTATTTAGAGTATACCTTCATGCTTTCCATGATGTGTAAATACGATAATTTCATTTGAGGAAGTGCGAACTATCACCCCCTAAAAGTGATATGAAACATTATTACTATACATGGAATGTATAAAGGATGGTTTTATTAAAAAAATGAGACATAAATGACGTAATTATAATAATGGAATTAAAATATTCATTTATATCATTTTATTATTATTATTTTAATATGATAAAGAAATGAAAGTGGTCTTCATGCATACGTATGGCCTACTGTCTCTATGAACGGTGTGTTTCATTTCTTATCTCAAAATATTATGGATATTATAAATAAAAATATATAGGATATATATAGCGACCTGAGACTTTTACATATAACATTTCATGATTATAAGAATAATTAATCATCAGAGTTAATGCAAAGGATCATTAAGTCTAGTGTCTTGGATGACTAGGTACATATAACATAAACCATGGGGATAAAAAACACTTGTTTATTTAATCTCTATAAAGAGATTATAACTTCCTTTGAGCCCTTACATCTATACATGGTACCCTGGAAAACACATGAAGAAAGGGATGATCTGAAAAGCCTAGTAAGGGAATGAACATAAGGATACATCTTAATCACATGAGTTAGGAGGCATGACATATTGATATCCAAAATAGAGAACATATGAAACAATATCAAATAATTATGGGATCATATAAACATGGAATCATATAAATGTGGATTAATTATAAAACATTTCTTTAGTATGGGCCAAGGCTAAACGCCAGTCCCGTTTCCCATTTCAGTACTGGTCAATGCTAACTGAAAATCCCATTTCACATCGCATCTCATGAGACTTAACTTTACCGAATTCATTGGAGTGCTATCTGGGCACACCTATCTCAACATTTTCATGAATATTCTTTCCACGTAAATATTCTTGCCACATAAATATTGTTTTCACATAAATAATCATACATAATCAACCATACATAAACATAAGGATACCAATGGAGAGAATTGGGTACCACAATCATGACATAAATCACATCCAATGAGTGTATCATAAAAGTGTCCATGAAATAAATTAATTAGAACATACATGGACGTTCATAAGGTAATATAGGAATATAACATGGTAGGTGGTAACAAATAGAAGTGACTACATATAAGAAATTTATTTTAGAAACATTAGCATTAAAACATTTTGTGTGGTTTTAAGGAAAATAATATAGAGATTTTAAAATAGTAAAGTGAAAATTCTTTTACATAAAACCATAATTGAATCAAAAATGTTTTTATAATAAAAATGATGATTTTATAAAGACAATGGTGATAACCATTTTTGTTAATCGGTGGATTTGATTACAAAGAACATGCTTTTCTTTATAACTTAATACCATTTGTACAAAAGGATTAATGAACCAAAAAATATGATATATTACATATATAATAATCTGGTTCAACTATAACACAAATGACTTCATGACAATAATTAAAGATAATAATAGAAATTGATAAACCGTGGTCCTTGAATGTGCTAAATTAGTACATCTCAAACGGTGCGTTCATTTCTATCAAATAAAAGGGTGGGGAAAGGAGAGAAGATAATGAAATATACCATTATCATGAAAGAATTCCAGTAAATGTTTGTTACTGGATTTATCATACTATTATGGTGAAGAGAGGTGAGGAAAGGAATTAAAAGAAAAGAACTTAAAAGAAAAGAAAGAATTGGGAAGAGGAATTTCCCTCTTGAGACTTCCTCCTTTGAGATACTATTAAGAGGAGAGGTTTTGGTATTTTGAAGAGGCTATGAGATTTTGGACATGTGGGAGGATCTTGGGGAGAGATTTGGGAAGAATATTGTCAAGACTCTAGGCTTTAGAGGAGTGAAGAGAAGGGGGAGTGAAGGGGGTTTTTATAGTGGACAAGAGGAGGGATTTCATAATACTATAATAGTTAATTTATTATTTCTTCACAGGACAAAGAATATAAGAATTACATGGAAAAGAATAGTAATTTCATCATGTGATACCGATACAAGTGGGATTACATCAGAATAACATCATCAATGACTCAATAAATCCCTTATTTTGCATTTATTGTAAATTATCGTATTTTACTATTCATAAAAATTCAATTATTTCAGAAAAATCCAAAAAATTCACCGTAACCATTTTTCGATGTCTAGAATCTAAAAATGTAGTCCATTTTTCAAAAATTAATTTCTAAATATTATTATTTTAATATTTAATTAAAATAAAAATTTATTATCAAAACCAGTTTTAAAACATTCATTAACTTATTCTAAAATATAGGTATATCATACTTCAAACTTGAATATTATTTTTATACTATCATAGGTGATGATACTATTCATTAGGGTATATCACTATTCATAAGGGTTTGTTACTATTCATTATGTTAGGTAACTATTCACTGAAAAATTATGTTTTTCTTATCGAACTCCAAATAACTTACTGATTACAACCGTGTATGCCAGATTTTTGAAATTCCAAACACAGAAGTGTCAAAATTATATTTAAATGTCACTTAGAACTTAGTAGTTCATTGTGTTGTGTTTTCATGTGATTTTTGTGACATACTTATGAGAAGGAAATTTCCATTGAAAAACATTGTGTCGTTACATTCTTCCCCCCTTATGAAATTTCACCCTTGAAATTTCGTTTTCAATTCTAAGACAAAAATAGGTGTGGGTACTTTTCCTTCATTTCTTCCTCCAGTTCCCATGTTGCCTTTTTGTACTTGTGGTTTCTCGATAATACCTTGACCAAATTAATTGTCTTGTTGCGTAGAAATTTGTCTCTATGATCCAATATCTTCACTGGATGCTCCTCATAAGAGAGATCATCCTCCAACTATACCACCTCTGAAGAGAGTACATGTGAAGGGTCTTGTATGTACTTCCTTAAGAGGGATACATGAAAGAAATCATGTACTTTCGATATGGTAGGTGGAAGTGCCAGTTGATAGGCCACAAATTTGACTCGATCATGGATCTTGAAGGGGACGATGTTCTTGGGACTTAACTTCCCTTTCTTCCAAAACCAAATGACCTACTTCCATGGGGATATGCATAGAAATACCATGTATCCAACTTTGAACTCAAGGTCTTATCGATGATTATCTGCATAACTATTCTATCGAATTTGGGCCGCCTTGATATGCTACTAAATTTTTTTCACCTTCTCCACCATTTCTTCGACCATTTCAGGTTCTACCAGCTTATGCTCACCGACTTCATCCCAACACACCGGTGTTCTTCACCATTTCCCACAAAGGGCTTCATATGGTGCCATTCAGATGCTTGAGTGTAAACTATTTTTGTAGGAGAATTTAACCAGTGGAAGATGTTGGTCCCATCCTCCTTTGAATTCCATTGAACACGCTCTCAACATGTCTTCCAATGTATGAATTGTTCGCTCATACTGGCCATCAATTTGAGTATGATAGGCCATACTAAAGTTCAGTTCAGTGATTAGAGAATACTGGAGATGTTTCCATAACGTCATGGTGAACCTCAGATCATGATCAGATACAATAGATAGTGGTACTCCATGAATCCTTACCACTTCTTTGATGTAAATATGTGCACATTGATCCAATGAGAAGTCCTCTCAAATCGTGATAAAATGAGCTGTCTTCGTAAGACGATCCACAATGACCCATATAACATTTCTTTCTCAAGATGTCTTTGGAAGTCTAGTGATAATGTCCATGGTAATGTTCTCCCACTGCCATGCTGCTATGGGTAGTGGTTGCATCACCCCCTTAGACTTTTGTCTCTCAGCCTTCACTTACTGACATATGAGGCACTTTGATGTATATTCAACAATCTCACTTTTCATAATGTCACACCAAAATATTTCTCAGAGATCTCAATACATCTTTGTACTCCATGGGTGAATAGAGAAGTTCAATTTATGTTCATTATTAAATAGCTCATTCTTTATCTCTAGATCAGATGGTAAAATCGTTTCCCAAATCTTACAAGTCCTTCATCAATTTTGAAATCGGTGGATTTACCATTTTTAATAGATTCCACCCTTTTCTGAATTTCCACATCCTTTCTTTGAGATTACTTTATTTTATCAAGGAGGGTTGGTTAAGAAATCATTTGAGAAAGGATTGATGATGTTTATCCCTTAATTATTCCCATTTCCATCCTTTTCAAATCTAATAAGATCAGATCCTTTTAAATTCTCATTATTGATAAAGATGCAAGATCCTTTCTACTTAGAGAATTCACCGCCTTGTTTGCCTTACTAGGATGGTAGTGGATTGAGAATTCATAATCCTTGATGAGATCTTTCTACCTTATCGAGTTTATATTAATCTCTTTCTATGTGAATATATATTTGAAAATTTTGTGGTCATTATATATGTCACATTTTTACCCATAGAGATAATGCCACCAGATTTTCAACACAAATATCACAGCTGCTAACACCGGATCATGCATAGGATTATTTTACTCAAGGATTTTCATCTACCTTGAGGGATATGCTATCACTTTATCATTGTTCATTAGCACACAACCTAATCATTTCTTAGAAGCATCACTATACATCACAAACAGTTCTTCAATTGAAGGGAGTGTGAGTACTGGCACAGTTATAAGCCTATTTTTCCACTCCATGAAACAGTCTTCACATTCCTGTGTCTAGAAAAACATTACTCCCTTCCATGTCAGCTTAGTCATTCGGTTTGAAAATCGTGAAAAGTTCTTCATGAATCATCGATAATACCCAGCTAGACCCAAAAAGTTGCGGATCTCCATTACGGAAGTTGGCCTTAGCCACTCGTCAATTGCCTTCTTCTTGGAAGGGTCCACGGATATCCATTTACTGGTGATAACATGCCCCAAGAATGATACTTCCTCCATACAGAACTCACATTTATTGTACTCTTCATACAAATTCTTCCTTCACAAATTCCTTAACACAGTTTCCAAATGCTCCTCATGTTCCTCCTTGCTCTTGGAGTATATCAGAATATCATCAATAAAAACAACCTAAAACTTTTCGAGGTAATTTGTAAATATTTCATTCATTAAATCCATGAAAATTACTGGAGCATTAGTGAGTCCAAAGCGAATAACGATGAAATCATAGTGTCCATACATTATTTGAAAGGTAGTCTTGGGAATATCTTCCTTCCTCACCTTTTTTTGGTGATATCTCGACCGAAGGTCCACCTTAGAGAAATAACTGGCCCCATGAAACTGATCGAACAAGTCACCAATCCATGGAAGGGGATACTTGATCTTTATCATGATTTTATTGAGATCACAATAATCAATGAAAATGTGCATTTATCCATCCTTCTTCTTGATGAAGAGGACTGGAGCACCCCATGGTGAAGCACTCGGGCATATAAAACCCTTCTCTATATTATCCTGTAACTGCTTCTTCAGATCTTACAGCTCTACAGTGGCCATTCTATAAGGTGTCTTTGAGATTGGCAGTGATCCAAGGATAAGTTCAATTGAGAACTCAACCTCTCGGTCAGGAGGAAGACTAGACAACTCTTCATAGAATACATCAGTGTAATCCCTCACGATGGGCATGTCTTCAAGCATGATTTTCTCCGTTTTCCCAATCATTTGAGCTAGATATGCTTGCTCACAAGGAAGAAATATCCAAACTTGAGGTTAATATTTTAAAGGAGACTCATCTTCCTCCTCACACTTGTAATGAATCAGAGGATGCTTCGGGATGTGAAAAGTGATCTCCCTTTCCTGACAATTGATGTTGTCCCTATACAAAGATAACCAATCCATGCCCAAGATAGCGTCGAACTCCACTAAAAGAGGTATGAAAATATTTTCTGGGAGGTTCAGTCCCAAAATGTCAACCCGGGAGGAGTTATAAACCATGGATGCAATAATTTCTCCATTCTCTATTCTCACAAATATCTTTTCCTCTAAATTTTGAGGTGGTGTTTGAATAGTTCTTCTAAACTTTCAAGATATGAAAGAATGTGTAGAACCAAAATCAAATAGTACATTCGATATTCTTGAATGAATAAAAAGCATACCTATCATGACATCGTTTTCTGGCTCCAGCTCAGTAGTAGTGATAGCATAAGCCCTTCCTTGATTCCTTGGAGGTTGTTGCTGATTGCCTCTGACAACCCTCGCCTTAGGGAAATTGTTCTCATAATGCCCAAGCTCCTTGCAGTTGTAACACTGCATTATAGGATGAGTGTTGATCTAAACCTTCCTTTCTTATTCAACAATAACAGGATTTTTTATATCCCTTCGGTAGTTCTTCGCCAGATGACCAAAATTTAGACATTTGAAGAAATTCTCGGTTCCCTTGAGATAGTCACCAAGATGCTTCTTCCCAAAAAAAATTTCATAGGTGAAAGTGAGGATTCTTTCCATCATGGGATTTTTTTGATGAACGGCCCATGTTGTTCTCTATTTTCTGCTTCTTATTACTGGGCCCATGAGACCACTGAGAGTCACCAATCTCTATTTCCACCTTGACGACACAACCAAAAATCTCCTCATAACTTTCGACGTCTTGAATCACCAATGATTTTCATAGACTCGACTTTTGTCTACTGAAGATGTGATCCACCTTGCTTTCTGTGTTCATGAAAAAGCTAGAGGAGTACCTTACAAGCCTTGTAATGTTCGTTTCATACACACCGATGGCCTCATCTTCCTTCTTCTTGAGTCCAAGGAACTATCTTGGCATCTTGAGATGGAGGGTTCTAGGAAAATATTTGTTGAAAAACATTCTCTTGAATTCCTCCCAGTAAATGGAATCAATTTCCTCTTGGGACTTTGTATTCTTGATCAGTGTCCACCACTGATCAGCTTCCCCATCAAAATGATAGACCTCCAGTACATCTTTCTCTTCTTCCAAGCACTGGAGGATGGAGAAAAACTTTTCAATGGAGTTAATCCATTGTTTTGTGAGGAGGGGATTATAAGACTCACTAAACATGGGATGCTTTTCCGCATGATGTATTATAAGGCAACTTGCTCTTTCCTTGGAGGAGGATGATGTTCCACCTGATTCAAGTTATTATTCATAACTCGAGCCAGGTGAGAAAGTACTGCCATGATGTTTTGAGCTCCCACTTTCGTCACATCAGGCATATCATTAGGGAAAACATCACCTTTCCTATCACATTGGTTTTGGGAATGTGTTGTTCTATTTCCAGCCATTAACTAAGAAAAATAATGCATAATTAGAGGTCTTGAATAATTATATATTGAGCATAAAAAGGAAACTTTGAACATAAAACTATAAACTTATAAAGAAAAAGTATATCCTGACTTGTGATTCCTTAGGTTTATATCCATGTTATCCTCATTCTATTTCTTAACTTATATTCTTATGGACTTCTTTTTGTCCCTTAATAACAGTTTGTACTAATCTCGTGAATCTACCAAAGCATATCCCCCAGGAGTATTGTAACCAAGAGTGCAACAAGACCCATTGTCGTGCACTAGTTCCCGTTCGAGTCTAGCTCAAAGTGGTGTTTTTGAGTTGTACCACTAGAGACATCTCTGACAGCGCTGCCTCTACTTTCTCGTATCTAGATAGGGATGTATTTTCTTGATGAACCACTTACACAATACTCACCAAAATCCTATAATTTTTTCTTATACTTAGTCTCATCCGTAAGGTTCTCACTAAGGTGCTTTATTCCTAATATCCAAAAATAACTTGACAATCCTCTAATACCAACTGTAGTGACCCGAGCCTTTTAAATATAACATTTCATGATTTTAAGATTAATTAATCATTAGAGTACAAACCAAGGATCGTTAAGTCTAGTGTCTTGGAAGACTAGGTACATATAACATAAAACATGGGGCTAAAAAACAGTTCTTTATTTATTCTCCATAAAGAGATTATAACTTTCTTTTATCCCTTACATCTGCATAGGGTACCCTAGGGAACACATGAACAAAGGGATGAGCTGAAAAACCCAGTAAAGGAATTAATATAAGGATACATCTTAAGCACATGAATTAGGAGACATGACATATTGATATCCAAAACATGGAACATATGAAATAATATCATATAATCATGGGATCATATAAACATGGATTCATATAAATGTGGCATAATCATAAAACATTTCTCTAGTATGGGTCGAGGCTAACCGCTAATCCCATTTCCCATTTCAGTACGGGTTAAGGGTAACCGCCAATCCCATTTCACATCGCATCTCATGAGACATAACCTTACCCAATGCATTAGAGCGCTATCTAGGCGCACCCATCTCAACATTTTCATGAATATTCTTTCCATATAAATATTATTTCCACATAAATATTCTTTCCACATAAATAATCATACATAATCAACCATACATAAACATATGGTTACCCTTGGAGAGAATTGGGTACCACAATCATGACATAATGAATAACCAATGAGTGTATCATGAAAGTGTCCATGAATGAAAGGGATTAGAACATACAAGGACGTTCATAAGGTAATATAGGCACATAACAAGGTAGTTCATAACAAATAGAAGTGACTAAATAAACGAAATGTATTTTAGAAACTTTAGCATTGAAACATTTTGTGCAGTTTTAAGGAAAATACTATAGAGCTTTTAAAATAGTAAAGAAGACATTCTTTTATATAAAACCAAAATTGAACCAAGAAGGTTTTCATAATGAAAATACTGATTTTATAAATACAATGGTGTCTTAAAACAGATGATATAATGCACTTGAACTTGGGTAAAAGTTCGGGAAGTTCCTTTAAAACGAGTGTGCTTATTGGGAAGTATCGAGGAGGGATTCACTTAAAAGCATGCATATCCACGAAAGGGAATGAGTGATGGATCTTAGAACATTATTATGGATCATATAAACAGAATTTAGAAGTTTTACATAAAAATAAAATACAACTACATTTTGGAAAAAGAAAGATAGAGTAACCCGAAGGAATAAAGGAAGTTCGGGTAGAATCCATTACGGTTTATCGGTATGGTATCGGGTGTAACTAAGAGAGCTTGATGAGGGAGGTAAGGGGTTTCTCATCACTTATAAAAAATTAGGTCAGTATGGTGAGGTGAGGAAATATACCCTATCACATGGTATTACACAAAAAGGCATAGCATAGAGAACAATCTTGACTAAGAGTGAAAAAGAGAGGATCCCTTACCTGAAATCCGTTGGTGTTCTCCACCTATTATTAAAGACCTGAATAAAAAAATTTAGGCTTATTAATTAATAATTCCATAACCTCTTATATATATAATTTATTTATTATAACCCTTTTTATTTCATTAAAGGCCTTTTTTTATTAGTTATAAAGATCAATTTCATTGTTTGGGCTCGTTTGTTAACTTGACTTTAAAAGATCAGTTCACCTATATTCAAGTTTGGGGTATAAGTAAGATGAAAGTGGTTGTCCAAAATTGAAGTTATATTATTTATTTCAAATACAGGAGATTACATGGTTTTAATTTTAATTAGGTTACTTAGAGTGAATTCAAAATATTATATATATAACCTTAGTGATAACCGTTTTTGTTAATCGGTGGATTTGATTACAAAGAACAAGTTTTTCTTTATAACTTAATACCATTTGTACAAAAGGATTACAGAACCAAAAATAAGATATATTACATATATAATAATCTGGATCAACGATAACACAAATGGTTTCATGACTGGAATTAAAGATAATAATTGAAATTGATAAACTGTTGTCCTTGAATGTGCTAAATTAGCACATCTCCAACGGTGCTTTCATTTCGTTCAAATAAAAGGGTGGAGAAAGGAGAGAAGATAATGAAATATACCATTAGCATGAAAAAATTACAGTGAATTTATTTTACTGGATTTATCATACTATTATGGTGAAGGGATGTGAGGAAAGAAATTAAAAGAAAATAACTTAAAAGAAAAGAAGGAATTTGGAAGAGGAATTTACCTCTTGAGACTTCCTCCTTTGAGAACCTCTTAAAAGTAGAGGTTTTGGTATTTTGAAGAGGCTATGAGATTTTGGACGTGGAGGAGGATCTTGGGGAGATATTTGGGAAGAATATTGGCAAGGTTCTAGGATTGAGAGGAGTGAAGAGAAGGGGGAGTGAGGGGGGGGGGGGTTTATAGTGGAGGAGATGAGGGATTTCATAATATTACAATCATTAATTTATTATTTCTTCACAAGACAAAGAATAGTAAATATTCCATGACAAATAATAGTAATTTTATAATATGATCCAGAACCAAGTGGGATTACATCATAAGAACATCATCAATGACTCAATAAATCCCTTATTTAGCATTTATTGTAAATTATCATATTTTACTATTCATAAAAAATTCATGTATTTCAGAAAAATCCCTAAAAATCACTCTAACCATTTTTAAACGTGTAGAATCCAAAAATGAAGTCCATTTTTCAATATTAAATTTCTAAATATGATTATTTTAACATTTAATTAAAATAATAATTTATAATCAAAACCAGTTTTAAAACATTCATTAACTTATTCTAAAATATAGGTTTATCGTACTTCCATCTTGAATATTATTTTTATGCTTCCATAGGTGAGGATAATATTTATTAGGGTATATAACTATTTATTATGATATGTTACTATTCATTAGGGTAGGTTACTATTCACCCAAAAATTAATTTCTTCTTATCGGACTCCAAATAACTTAATGATTACAACTGTGTATGCTGAATTTTTGAAATTTCAAACCCAGAAGTGTCAAACTTATGTTTAAAGGTCACTTAGAACTTAGAAGTTCATTATTTTGTGTTCTCATATGATTTTATGACATACTTATGAGAAGGTAATTCCATTGAAAAACATTGGTTCGTTGCAATATATATGATATATAAATCATGAATAATATTATGGAGATGATGTAATTTGACCACATGTACAATTAACATCAAAACAAGTTCCTTTTTTACTCAATTACTGAATATCAATTAAATGATTGATATAAAGTTAAATAATTATGTAATTTTTATAACGAGGTAATAAGTGATATAAAAGGAATAATAAACTTTTAAAATGTTATTAAGAGTGTAGAAATTAACCTATGTTTATTATTTAGGAACATAATGATTGTGCATGATTAGTCAGACTCAAGGTAATGGACTTCATCTAAATATCATTTCATTGACACATATTTTGATAATATACACCTCTTTATTTTATATGGTGTACAATAAACCCCTTTGACTTTTAATTTAATTTAAATGGAATATTTTTTCTATGAAGCATTTTACTAAATGAAAAAAAGAAATGTTTTTAATGCATGCGGAGACAAAGACCTCTCCGCCACTATAACCATTATTTGATATTTGGATTCTTCTACAAGCCTTAATATTTTTAAAAGGAAAAGAAATATCTTATTCCCTTTTGTGTGTTTGGGTATTGAATTTTTTTAAACTGGATTTACTATTTCAATATCTTGAAATGATTACTTGTGATTGGAAATGAAATTTTATTTAGTGAAATGATGATAATTGGATCTTTTATGTGTTATGATTATATAATGGTACTTGGAAATTTGATGGGTGGTTAAATGATAGACCAATGAAAGGAGGTTATGTGATAAACCAAAGATGGTATGTTTAATGATAAACCAAGGATTGGTGGTGACATTATAACCTCAAATGAATTAGGTATGGATGTTGGAAATATGGATATTCCATTGAGTGATATGTGTGGAAGTATACCATATGATTATTTCATTTATGTATGTTTATGTACCAATTTACCTTATATGTGTTATATGTTTCTTTCTATGGGTTTCATGGTAATATATATGTTACAAAAATGGGTAACCAATGGTATTATATTTAGTGAAGTATTTTTTCTAGTTATTAATGGTGAAAAGTATTACTTTATAATAATGTATTCATGGTTTCCATGTTTTCCCAAGACTAATAGTTTTCATTATTTGTGCATCCATTACTGCGATGTTTGTAATCATCCCAAGTTTTCAAACTTTTTTCATATGAATTAAATAATAATAGAGTCAATGATGAGATCAAGGAAAAGTTATTCGCTTAAAACATAAAACAATACTATGTTTCCATTTATAGAGTTTTTATTTTATAAAAAATAGATAGTGAGTAGAAGTGTATACTTGTAATATTTAGGATTTTATGTCTGATTTATGACCTTATTGTCTAAAACTCTAAACCTAAAAAGATCCTCTATGTGAATTAAATTCCAATTAATTAATTATCTCAAGATCATGTAATGTTTAATGTCGGGGCCTTATAGTTGGCATCAATGGTCATTTTAGATAACATTAGGAGTTAGAATGTTGTTAATAGAATATCCATAAAATATTTTTTACTTTATGGTAAAATTTTATTGATATATCATTTGAATATTTCCAAGTTTCTTCTTATAAGATATGTCTGTTCAAAATGGTTTTCTATAGAGAAAACAAGGAAGCTATGATGGGAAGGCATACAGAGGGAAATAACCATCCAAATCAGCATCCTGAGATGGTTAGAATCAAAACTGAACAATTTGATGTAGTGATGGCTCAAATGAATCAAGTGACACTAGTGCAGAAAATGTTTTTTATGGAGGTTATTTTTTTATTTTTAACTTCGTATTTTGGCTGAATTTATTACAGGAGAGATTATAAACAGAGTTTTTTTACGTCGGTTGTAAAATAACCGACGTAAAAAACAAAAATCCGAAGCATTTTTCATATCGGTTGATAAAAACCCAACATGGAAAATGTAGCGACCCAAAGTTTTTCAATGGAAATTCCCTTCTTATATTTGTGTCATAAAATAACATTAAAACACAACATAATGGACTACTAAGTGATAATTGACCTTTCAACCTAAGTTTGTCACTTCTGTTTTTGGAATTTGAAAAATTTGACATACACTGCTATGCTCAAGATGATTTTTGGAGTCTAATGAGACAAAAATTTTTTTTGGTGAATAGTGACCTACCCTTATGAATAGTAACATACCCTTATGAATAGTAATATGACCCTTATGAATGTTAAATAATCCAACATAAGAGTAAAATTACCTATGAATAATTAAATAAAATTTAGACATCTTATGAAGTGACAATTTGACCTTAGTAAACATTTTGGTATTTTGTAAGTCATAAATAAATAATTATAATTAATTAAATAATTTAAAAGAAAATTTATTTCCATAAAATTTATTCATAAATTATTGAATAAATGTCTTATAGTTTTGAGATAAGACCCTACATAATTTTTGAAGTCATTATAAAATCGGTTTTAATCTTAAAAAGTATTTTTTAAGTAAATTATGATTTTAATTAAATAATAAATAAATAATATATAGAATATTATTTTTGAAAAATGGAAATCATTTTTGGATTCTACATGTCGAAAAATGGTTGGGGTAAATTTTTGTGATTTTTCTGAGATACTTGAATTTTGATGAATAGTGAAATACCGTAATTTACAAAATAAGCTAAATAAGCTAATTATAGGGTCATGTGTGATGTTCTACTGATGTAATCCCACTTGGTTCGGGATTAAATTATAAAATTAATATTCTTGGTCGTACAAGACTCACTATTCCTTGTCTTGTGGGTAAAGATTAAACTAATGAATTTTATATTAAGGAAACCCCTCTCCCCTCCACTATAAAAGCCACCCTTCACACCCTCATTTCCTCACACCTCTGAAGCTCCAAGCCTTCACTAAAATCTTCCCAAACACCTTACCTAGCCCCTCCCCCACGTCCAAGATCTTCTGGTTTCATCAAAAGACTATTCTTAGGCCCTTAAGGAGGTTCTCAAGAGAAGGATTCAACAGGTAATTTCCCTCCATATACTCCTTAATTTCCTTTCAAGTCCAAGTTCATTTCTTGATCTCTCCCCACATAACTTCATACAAATTGTATTTTAACTCTATTATTATACATATAAAGTAATTTTATGATTCTAATGGGATATTATACAATCAAACCCCCTTTCCCTCTTCCTTTTATTTTATTAAAGAGAACGATGTTCGTGAGGTGTTAATTTATCACCTTCAAGAACAACATGCTTTCTTGTTCAATTTCTACCGTCAGATCTGGTCATGAAACAATTTTTATGGTTGAACCAGAATATTTTATGTGTATTATGTTCTATTTAAAGTTCTGGAAATAACCTATTTACATATTACTAAGTGATAAGATAAAACAAGTTCGTTGTGATCCAAAAACCACCCAAATTAACCCAAATAACCATCATTTAATTCTTATCCAATGATTCATCCACATAGATATAATATAATTCATTATAAAATCATTAAAGATCCTGTAATATCATTAATGACATGTAATATCATTTCTGAATGTTTACTCATGTTCTACCCAAACTTCAATTTAAGAATAAAACTGAACCACCCATGAAAAACCATAAAAACGAACATCCCCGAACAATGTTTTTAAACTCTATAAGTCATCCAAAGGAACATAATATGACATAATGAAACCAGAATTAACCCTATTAATGTACACATGGTTATGTATTTCTAATTAATGAATATAATTTCATTATACAGTACATTAAAGAGAAGGAAGCATTCAGGTACAAGGTAAGGGGAAATTATCGAACCCATCTTTCATCCTTCAGGTTCTACCTCTTTTTCTCCATTTTTGATATGGTCACTTCCTAATGATCCTTTTTTTCATAATTTTTTTTTTCTTTTATGGGATATACATGTTTTCTAATTAAGTCTATGTCAATCCAAATGTTTTCCAAAAGAACTCTTCTTTTAAGAACTCAACTTTTACCTCTCATTCATGGTTGATGGTTCTTGTGTCAAGTATGTTGTTCCCTCTTTATTTTGGGGACCCAAAGCTTATGAATGTATTCTTAAGAGATGAAACTCATTCCTTTACATGGGTTAGTTATGTTCACATTTGATATGTTTTCTATGTGGCAATCATCATAATGATAATGTTATGATGTGATGGGTGCGCCCGGAATTATACAACGCTCCAATGCATTTGTAAAAGTGATAAATCTCATGAGTAAATGTGAAATTATGTGTGAACTAGATTCTATCTTGGTTCACAAGTATGTGTGGTAGTTAACCACTAAGGCATTATGTTTCATTTTTATGCATTTCCACATTTCAAGTCTTTTATTTATGCTCCTCTCATTTTCATGATCTTTTGCCTATGTTATGATTATGCTCACCCCATGATATATTGTTCTTATCTATCCTCTTACTGGGCTTCTATATTACCCCTTTTTATGTATATCCTCAGGTGGATACATTTACTAAGGAGAGGAAAAGTTCCAATAAGAAGCTAGAGAAGAAGAAATTAAATAAATGTTTATGCTTGATGTTGTATTTGTTATGTGTGGTCTTAGTTTTCCCAAGACACTAAGACTTTGGATCCTCTATTTGTTATACTATAATGTTTTTTTCTTTTAAATGGTGTAATAGTAATGTAAGAAAAGGTTGGGTCACAATAGTTGGTATCAGAGTCAAGGTTTAGTTAATTTTGGAATTATGATTAGTGAACCCTAGAGAAAACCTCTATTATGCGACTAAGTAAAAATATAAACACAAAAATATTTACCTAGGGATCCCATATGTTATGTTTTTGGTATAATTGTTTAAATGAATAAGTTATTCATGAATTTTTTACTTATGTTTTGTTCTAACCTTTTATATTTTAGAAAATGGTGGGAACCAGGAGAAATCAGGCCAACACCTCATGTGAGGGCCAATGCAACGATTGCCCGAACGACATCCCCAATGATTTGGGAGGTGGAGTTCAAAACTTCATGGTGATTATTACCCAATTTTCTGAGGTTATGAATAATAACCATAATAATGGGGAAAGTCCTCCTTCACCCAAGAGGGAGAAATTGGCTATCGAATGTTTTATGCGGAAATGACCATCGACGTTTTATGGATATTCCGATCCACTAGTTTCAGAATAGTGGGTCAACTCCATGTAGAAGATATTTTCTATGCTTCACTATTCTGAGATGGAGAAGGTGACTCTAGCCATCTACCGTCTAGATGGAGAAGCTGATCAATGGCAGGCTTTGATTAAGAACACCAAGCCAAGGGAGGAAATTGAAGAGATGGAATGGGAAGACTTTAAGATAATGTTTCTTAATAAGTATTTCCCACGAACTCTTTGCACGAAGAGAGAGAGAGAATTCATAGAGCGCAATCAAAAAGAAGGAGAACATGTCAAAACAAATGAAGCGAATTTCAAAAGTCTCACAACTTATGCTTTGGGTTTTGTTATCAACAATGATAGAAAAATTGATAGATTTATTTGTGGATTAAAACCACACCTTAGAAAGGCTCATGCAATTAAGGACTTTGGATGTTATGAAGAAGTTTTTCGGTGTGCTCTCAAAGTGGAGATGGAGTTTGGACAATGGTCCCATGGATATAGGGATAAGAAATGAAAGATGTAGTTTTAAGCTGGTGGATCTAGTGACAAAGGTGGGAAGAAAAATCCACAACCCACATGCCAAAAATGTGGGAAGTTGCACCATGGGAAATGCCTCAAAGGGACGGGGAAATGCTTGAAGTGTGGGAAAGAAGAACACCGTGATCAAGAGTGTCGAAAAGACACGAAAAGGAAGGGGAATGTAGCCAATTAACGGAGAGAACCACTCATGGTTCAATGCTACAACTGTAAGGATCTAGGGAACTATGCAAACCAATGCACTAAATCTCAAGTTCTTGAGGTTAATCAGTGTCAGCATCCACCAAAGCGAAAGGAACAAGGGAAGGCTTATTCTATCACTACTGCGGAGGTAGAGCATGATAATGAAGTCATACAAGGTACACTTACTATTCACTCAAGAATTTAAAAAGTCTTATTTGATTCTCATTCTACACATTCCTTTATATCTTGCATGTTTGCTAGAAATATAGAATCGAAGCCCCGGAACCTTGAAGTAGAGATATCTGTAAAAACACCAAGTGGTGCAATCATTGCAACCCAACTGTTTGACTCTTCTCTTGTTGGTGTATGTGGGAAGATTCTTCTAGAAAATCTCATAATACTTCCCTTGGTGGAATTCGATGCTATAATGGGAATGGACTGGCTCTCGTTATATAGAGCGCATATCAACCGCCGGGAAAAGGAAATATCTTTTCATATTCTGAACCATCACATGATCCTTTACAAATTCAAGGAATATCATGAATCTTATTTGAAAAATCCCTCAATGGTGTGGGTGTTGATTCCATATAAAGAAGCATACCTCACCCAAATGGTTGAGTTGAAGGAAAGTTCTAACCTTGAGGAAATGCCCATCACGAGGGAATACGACGTTGTATTTCCTGAAGAGTTACCCAGAATTCCCCCAGATCTTGAGGTAGAGTTCTCAATTGAACTCATAACCAGAGCTACTCCTATCTCAAAGTTCTCCTATAGGATGTCTACTATCGAACTGGAGGAGTTAAAGAAGCAGTTGCAAGAGCATATGGACAAAGGGTTCATATGCCCTAGTGCATCACCTCGGGGTGCGCCAGTGCTCTTTGTGAAGAAGAAGGATGGAACCATGCGGTTGTGTATCAATTATTAGGAACTCAACAAGATCCCCATAAAGAACAAGTATCATCTCCCAAGGATTGATTACATGTTCGACCAATTAAGAGGAGATCAATACTTCTCAAAGGCGAATCTTCGTTCTGGATATCATTAAGTAAAGGTAAAGAAGGAAGATATTCAGAAGACTACCTTCCGTACAAGGTATGGGCCCTATGAGTTTTTGGTGATGCCCTTTGGACTTACTAATTCCCCTGCAATCTTCAAGGATTTGATGAATAGAGTCTTTATATATTACCTCAACAAATTTGTGGTAGTGTTTATCGATGATATTCTCATCTACTCCAAGAGCAAGGAGGAACATGAAGAACATCTAATATTTGTGCTGGACACATTGAGAAAGGAGAAGTTGTATGCCAAGTTCAGAAAGTGTGACTTTTGGATGAATCAAGTCACTTTCTTGGGACATGTGATCACAATTGAGGGAATTTCTATGGATACTTCAAAGACAAAGGTGATTGAGGAATGACCCAGGCCCACTATTGTCACAGAAATCCATAGTTTTCTTGGATTAGCTGGGTACTACCGACGTTTTTTGAGAAACTTCTCTTGATTTTCAAGCCCACTAACTAAGTTAACAAGGAAAGGGGTAAAGTATGTCTAGATAGAAGAATGTGAGGGAAGCTTCAAGGAGCTAAAGAGAAGGCTGATCACTGCACCTGCACTCACACTACTGAAAAGTAGAGAAAGTTTTGTGATATACAGTGATGATTCAAAGAAAGGCTTGGGTTGTGTACTCATGAAAAATGATAATGTGATAGCCTACACCTCACAACAGTTGAAGACCCATGAGCAGAACTACCCGACGCATGATCTAGAGCTGGCAGCCGTGATTTTTGCCTTAGAAATCCAGTGACACTACCTTTGTGGCGAGAAGTGTGAGATATACACCAACCACAAGGGCTTAAAGTATATATTCACACAAAAGGAGATTAACATGCGTCAAAGGAGATGGTTTGAGCTAATCATGTATTACAATTTATCTATTCACTATCATTCTGGAATGGCGAACAAGGTAGTTGATGCTCTAAGCAGAAAAGAACATACTACTTTTTCAATGTTGCGGATTGAGAAAGACCCTAACTTCTTGGATATGCAAGGGATGGATTTGGAAATCATAAGGGAAGGGGATACATCCTACCTTGCCCAAATGATTTCCCAACCATCCATCTAGGATAAGATTAAGGAAGCACAAAGTAATTATGTGGAGATACAAAAGAGGGTGACTGTAGTAATGGAAGGGAATATACAAGAGTTCCATATCGACGATGATGGTGTGATTCAGTTTGGAACGTGGCTTTGCGTGCCTTCATCACCTGGGATAAGGAAGGAGCTATTAGATAATTCACATAGCTCAACTGTATCTATCCATCATGGGGGTACAAAGATGTATCATGATCTCCATGAACACTTCTGGTGGGATAACATTAAGAAGTAGATTGTGGAATATATATCAAGGTGCTTGGTATGTCAACATGTTAAAGATGAATGACAAAAGTCCAAAGGTATGATGCATCCATTGCATATAACCATGTGGAAATGGGAAAATGTTACTATGGACTTTTTCACAGGTCTCCTGAAGATGTCAAAGGGAAATAATGTGATATGAGGTGTGGTTGACCGACTCACCAAGACTGCCCATTTTATCACTATTCGGGAAGACCCCTCGCTTGAACAACTTGCAAAGATATATGTGAAGGAAGTGGCGAGACTGCACAGTGTTCCACTCTCAATTGTCTCTGACCATGATCAAAGGTTCACATCTAAATTCTGGAGGAGCCTTCAACATGCTTTGAGTACTGAATTAAATTTCATCACGGCCTATCACCCCCAAACCAATGGCCAATCTGAAAGGACTATTTAGACTCTTGAAGATATGATAAGAGCCTGCTATCTTGAATTCAAAGGTGGTTGGGATCAAAATCTCCCATTAGTTGAGTTCTCATACAACAATAGCTTCCACTCGAGTATCCAGATGGCTCTATATGAAGCTCTGTATGGAAAGCGATGTAAAACTCTAACCTATTGGGATGATGTTGGAGAAAGAAAGGTACTTGGGACCGATCTTGTTCAAGAGATGACAGAGAAGGTTCAAGTCATCCAGAAACACATCAAAACTACTCAACATCGGTAAAAGATCTATGCTGACAACCGTCGAAGGGACTTGGAGTTCAACATTGGAGATAAATTTTTCCTTCGAATATCTCAATGGAAGAGAGTCATGCGATTCAGGAAGAAATGGAAGCTAAGACCAAGGTATATTGTCCCCTTTGAGATCCTTGACCGCATAAAAGATGTTGCCTATCATCTTGCACTTCCACTGAATATGGCTCAAGTTCATGATGTGTTTCATGTATCACTACTAAGGAAGTACATACTAGACCCCTCACATGTACTAAACTCAGAGGTGGTGCAGCTGGAAGATGATATCTCCTATGAGGAGCAGCCAATAAAGATTCTGGATCAAAGAGATAAGGTTCTATGCAACAAGACAACCCATCTTGTCAAAGTATTATGGAGGAACCATAAGTTTGAGGAAGAAACTTGGGAACCAGAAGAGGCAATGATGGAGAAGTACCCTCACCCGTTTGTGTAGAGTGAAATTTCGGGGGTGAAATTTCTTAAGGGGGGAAGAATGTAGAGACCCAAAGTTTTTAAATGGAAATTACCTTCTTATATTTATGTCAAAAAATAACATGAAAACACAACATAATTAACTACTAAGTGAAAATTGACCTTTAAACATAAGTTTTTCACTTCTGTGTTTGGAATTTTAAAAATCTGACATACACTGCTGTGTTCAAGATGATTTTTGGAGTCTAATGAAACAAAAATAATTTTTGGTGAATAGTGACCAACCCTTATGAATAGTAACATACCCTTATGAATAGTAATATGACCCTTATGAATAGTAAATCATACATCATAATAGTAACATTACCTGTGAATAATTAAATAAAATTTAGACATCTTAGAAAGTGACAATTTGACCTTAGTAAACGATTTGTTATTTTGTAAGTCATAAATAAATAATTATAATTAATTAATTAATTTAAAAGAAAATTTATTTCCATAAAATTTATTCATAAATTATTGAATCAATTTCTTATAGTTTTTAGATCAGATCCCACATAATTTTTGAATGCACTATAAAATCTGTTTTAATCTAAAAAACTGTTTTTAAGTAAATTATGATTTTAATTAAATAATAAATAAACAATATTTAGAAAATTATTTTTGTAAAATGAAATTAATTTTTGGATTCTAAACGTCGATAAATGGTTGGGGTAAATTTTTGGGATTTTTCTGAGATACTTGAATTTTTTATGAATAGTGAAATATCGTAATTTATAAAATAAGCTAAATGAGCTAATTAGAGGGTCACCTGTGATGTTCTGCTGATGTAAGACCACTTGGTTCGTGATTAAATTATAAAATTACTATTCTTGGTCATTTAATACTCACTATTACTTGTCTTGTGGGGATATATTAAACTATTGAATTTTATATTAAGGAAACCCCTCTCCCCTCCATTATAAATGCCACCCTTCACACCCTCATTTCCTCAAACCTCTCAAGCTCCAAGCCTTCTCTAAACTCTGCCCAAACACCTTCCCTATCCCTTCCCCCACGTAAAAGTGCTTCTGGTCTCATCAAAAGACCAATCTTAGGTCCTTAAGGAGCTTCTCAAGAGAAGGATTCAAGAGGTAATTTCCCTCCCTCTTCTCCTTAATTTCCATTCAAGTTCAAGTTCATTTCTTGATCTCTCCCCACCTAACATCATCAAAATTGTATTTTAACTCCGGTATTATACATATAATGTAATTTTATGATTCTAATTGGATATTATATCATCCAAACCCCTTTCCCTTTTCCTTTTATTTTATTAAAGAGAACATTGTTCGTGAGGTGTTAATTTATCACCTTCAAGAGCGACATGCTTTCTTCTTCCGTTTCTACATTCATATCTGGTCATGAAACCATTTATATGGTTGAAACAAAATATTTTATGTGTATTATGTTCTATTTAAAGTTCTGTAAATATCCTATGGACATATTACTAAGTGACAAGTTAAAACAAGTTTGTTGTGATCCAAAAACCACCCAAATTGACCCAAATAACCATCATTTAATTCTTATCCAATGATTCATCCACATGGATATAATATAATTCATTATAAAATCATTCAATCTCTTGTAATATCATTGATGAAATGGAATATCATTTTTGGATGTTTACTCATGTTCTACCCAAACTCAATTTAAGAATACAAGTGAACCACCCAAGAAAAACCATAAAAACGAACATCCCCGAACAATGTTTTTAAACTCTATAAGTCATCCAATGGAACATAATATGCCATAATGAAACCAGAATGAAACCTATTAATGTACACATGGTTATGGATTTCTAATTAATGAATATAATTTCATTATATAGGACATTAAAGAGAAGGAAGCATTCGGGTACAAGGTAAGGGGAAATTCTCGAACCCATCTTTCATTCTTCGGGTTCTACCTATTTTACTCCATTTTTGATATGGTAACTACTTAAAGATAATTTGTTCATAATTTTATTTCTTTTTCTAGTATATACATGTTTTCTAATGAAGTTTATGTCAATCTAAATGTTTTCCAAAAGAACTCTTCTTTTAAGAACACAACTTTTACCTCTCATTCATGGATGATGGTTCTTGTATCAAGTATGTTGTTTCTTATTTCTTTTGGGAACCCAAATATTATGAATGTATTACTATGAGATGAAACCCATTACTTTAAATGGGTTAGTTATGTTCACTTTTGATATGTTTTCTATGTGGTAATCATGATAATGATAATGTTAAGATGTGACGGGTGTGCCCGGAATTATATAGCGCAATTATGAATGTTTCAAAGTGATAGGTGCACCCGAAATTATAGAGCGCTCCAATTCATTGGGTAAAGTGATGAATCTCATGAGTAAATGTGAAATGATGTGTGAACAAGATTCTATCTTGGTTCACAAGTATGTGTGGTAGTTAACCAGTTGTAGACCCCGGAAAATGCGTTCCTGAAATTTTACAAATTCTTCCATACACGATCAAAGATCATATAACTTTTCCTAAGCTTCGATTTGGTAGGTCGCAGGGCCCGAACGGAGCTATGGAATAGGAGTTATGGACATTTGAAGTTGGGCTGGAAATCTGGTTTGCGAAGCCCATTCGCGAAGCCCCCGCCGTGATTGCGGAGCGCCGCCGCGAAGTAATGAGGCGAGAGGCTCTGCAAACCCGTTTGACGTTCACGATGCGCCGCGAAGACCCCTCGCGAAGCACTGATGCGAATCACAGATGCGAAGTGCAGATGCAAAGCGTAGATGCGAAGCACAGATGCGAAGCACCGATGCGATGCACCCGAGCATCATGGTCCCGCGAAGCTCCGGAGGCGGTAACTCTCCGCGAACAAATTTGACGTTCGCGAGCCCACCGCGAAGCTCCGGAGGCGGTACCTCTCCGTGAACGAATTTGACGTTCGCGAGCGCACCGCGAAGCTCCTGAGGTGGCGCGGGAGTTCGGCTTCGCGGTGCCCCTTGCCTATAAATACCCATCTCACCCCCCTTCTCCGGATGGACGGCCACAGCCACTTCGCCCCTTGGGCGGCCGAGCGGAGCTCCGTATTGCGGCTCCGTGAGGCCATGCTCCGCGAGTAGTTTCCTTCGCGTTGCTGCTCCGCGATCCCAAGCTTCGCGAGAGCCCCCTTGCTCCGCGATGCTACTCCACGAGCCCATGCTTCGCGAGAGACCCTTGCTCCGTGATGCTGCTCCGCGAGACCAAGCTTCGTGAGAGCCCCTTGCTCCGCAAGATCCCTTTGCTCAGCAAGACCCCTTTGCTCCATGAGACCAAGCTTCGCGAGACCCCTTTGCTCTGCGAGACCCCTTTGCTCCGCGAGAGACCATTGATTCGCGAGGCCATACACCACGAAGCTACTTCGCAAAGACCTATCCTTCGCGAGGATCCTACCTTCGTGCCCACCGGTCCATACCACGGGGGCTGCACCCCCGCACCCCCGCTCAGGGTCAGTGCCGGGCTGGTCCCTTCGCTACTGTCACAGACCACCATGAAAAATGGAGAGTCGCATCGCGAACTTTTCGGGCCGGGATGCTGGGATTTTCCATTGTGCCCTTATGCACTCCCACCTTCCACCTATGGAACACCATGATTTGAAATACTCCTTCACACACCATGAAACACCTTGAGTTGACATATTCCTCTTGGTTTCATTCCATGTCGTGAGTTGAGATTCTCATCATCAATTCCCCGGGTACCTTGAGTCGAACCATTCCTCAGGTAACTCCTCCAAACCCAATCACTGGGCTCCTATGCTAGGTTGAACCAGAAAGGGCCACCCTTGCATAAGTCCCAACACCAACCATTTCTAGGCACCTTCTGCCTAACAGTCCTTTCTACACGACTCTAAACTGTAGTAATCCTTATGTTCCAAACATAGGATCCCTCTTTCCCTATACGAGAGATGCCTCATGCTCCTAGCATGAGATGCCAACAGTTCTCTCTATATGACTATAAACTGTAGCGCACCCTATCTAACAAATGGTAGGATGCCTCATGCTCCTAGCATGAGATACCAATAGTCCTATCTATAAGACTATAAACTGTAGTACTCCCTATCTAACAAATGATAGGATTCCCCTTGCTCCAAGTGAGAAATGCCTCATGCTCCTAGCATGAGATGCCAGTAGTCCTATCTACATGACTATAGACTATAGTAATCCCTTTGTTCCAAACATAGGATGCCTCTTGCCCTATACGAGAGATGCCTTATGCTCTTATCATGAGATGCCAGTAGTCCTATCTATATGACTATAAACTGTAATAATCCCTATGTTCCAAACATAGGATGCCTCTTGACCTATACGAGATATGCCTTATGCTCCTAGCATGAGATGCATTATGCCATGCTCACAGTGGCGTAATGTCAAGAGCGTTGGAATCCATTCAAACATTCCATCACTCCACCCCACGCTTTCCGTGTCCTTCATTCGGATCTTCACTCACTTCCAAGTCTAATGGGACCCCCTAACAGTATGGATTATATACCTTTGGTCCGCCTGCTGTCCTGGGCCAATGCCCCGGAAGACTTTGGGCGACAGTTTGATTCAGGTCCTGTGTTTCGAACACAGTCAACAGTCGACCCTCATTTGTTTGTCCTCATATCTAGCTAACGTGATATGGATGCTGTGTTTCCGCCACGGTCAACAGTTATCCTCCATCACCACGCCACTCTCACGTCGTTCTGAATATTGGTCATGTGATTCACACTTTTCATCTCCCATTGTTCGGATAGATTCCAATGCCCTTGGCGTTATCCCGCTTGTGCACTAGTGCATAGGTGATTACCTCAACCTGCTAGTGAGTTGGGATGCCCTCATGGACAGACATGAGGAAGGCACTATGGGTTGCCTCAGAGCATAATCCCCATACACTGTGGGCAGCTTCCTTGGGTAAGCCCCATTCACCAGTGCAACTCCTTAGCGGCACTCGGGCAGCTTCCTAGCGTAAGCCCCATTCACCAGTGCCGTTCCTTAGCGGAATCCGGGCAGATTCCTTGCGTAAGCCCCATTCACCCTTGCCGCTCCTTAGCGGCACCTGGGCAGCTTCCTAGTGTAAGCCCCATTCACCGGTTCCGCTCCTTAGCGGCATCCGGGCAGCTTCCTTGCGTAAGCCCCATTCACCAGTGCTGCTCCTTAGCGGCATCCGTGCAGCTTCCTTGCGTAAGCCCCATTCACCCTTGCCGCTCCTTAGCAGCACCCGGACAGCTTCCTAGCGTAAGCCCCAATCACCATTGCCGCTCCATAGCAGCACTCGGGCAGCTCCTTGTATAAGCCCCATTCACCATTTCCGTTCCATAGCGGCACCCGGGCAGCTTCCTAGCGTAAGCCCCATTCACCATTGCCACTCCATAGCGGCACCCGGGCTGCTCCTTGCATAAGCCCCATTCACCATTGCCGCTCCATAGCGACACCCGGGCAGCTTCCTAGCGTAAGCCCCATTCACCATCGTCGTTCCATAGCGTCACACGGGCAGCTCCTTGCATAATCCCCATTCACCATTGCCACTCCATAGCGGCACCCGGGCAGCTCCTTGCATAAGCCCCATTCACCGTTGCCGCTCCTTAGCAGCACTCGGGCAGCTCCTAGCGTAAGCCCCATTCACCATTGTCGCTCCATAGCGGCACCCGGGAAGCTCCTTGCCTAAGCCCCATTCACCATTGCCGCTCCATAGCGGCACCCGGGCAGCTTCCCAGCGTAAGCCCCATTCACCGATGTCTCTCCTTAGTAGGACCCGGGCAGCTCCTTGCATAAGCCCCATTCACCATTGCTGCTCCATAGCGGCACCCGGGCAACTCCTTACATAACCCCATTCACCTTTTCCGCTCCATAGCAGCACTCAGGTAGCTCCTAGCGTAAGCCCCATTCACCATTTCCGCTCCCTAGCGGCACCCGGGCAGCTTCCTAGCGTAAGCCCCATTCCCCATTGCCACTCCTTAGCGGCACCCGGGCAACTTCCTCGCATAAGCCCCATCCACTGTTGTGATCCCAACCAGCGGTAAGCCGGTGTGACCCCATTTAGCGGTAAGTCGTTCACATCCTTATCCAGCGGTAAGCCGTTGTGACCCAATCCAGCGGTAAGCCGTTGAAACCCCCGATCGGCGGTAAGCCATCATCAGAAGAACTACGTGGTCTTTGATCCATGTCAAGGCATGGTACGTAGGAAGCCTCTTCAAGGCTCAAGCCCAAAACTATCATCATCCTTTTCCATGGGCCTCCATCCTGGAGTAAGTCCCAGCACCATGGGCTGCCTAACGCGTAAGCCCCTCTTCGCTTCTCACGGACGCATCCTTCGCGACGTGATCGTCAGGTCCTTGCAACCTCTTGTTTCTCACACCAAGCATGACTCACGTGGGCTTAGAGTGAGCACCGACCCTGACCCCCACCAATAGAGAACTACGAGGACTTTGATCCATGTCAAGGAATGGTACGTAGGAAGCCTCCATGAGGTTCAAGCCACATTTCTCGGTCGTTTATTCACGCCGAGTTTCGCCCTCATCCAGCATGACGTTAAACTGTATGCCCCCCTTATCCCGCATGACATTAAACTATACACCCATTCCCACCTAAACTACGAGGTCTTTGATCCATGTCAAGGCATGGTACGTAGGAAGCCTTCCAAAGGTTCAAGCCCACCACTCATTGGACCAAGGTCCACCTTCACATCGGTTCGCTGACAAAGCCCCATATGAACTATGAGGTCTTTTATCCATGTCAAGGCATGGTACGTAGGAAGCCTTCCTGAGGTTCAAGCCCACCCATCATCATTCACGTCGAGTTCTACCTTTGTCCAGCATGACTTTAAACTGCATCCTATTCCGACGGCAAGCCGTTGTGACTAACCCGAACTACGAGGTCTTTGATCCATGTCAAGGCCTAGTACGTAGGAAACCTCTACGAGGTTCAAACCCACCATCCGGTCGTTCCGACCTCATTCACATCGGTTCAGCCCCGTCCCGCATGACGTTAAACAGTATTCCACAACCCGAACTATGAGGACTTTGATCCGTGTCAAGGAATGGTACGTAGGAATCCTCCCAGAGGTTCAAGCCCATCTCCCATTGGACCAAGGTCCCTCATTTACATTGGTCCGCCGACACCCACCGCCCGTCGTTTATTCATGTCAGGGTTCACTACCGTCCCGCATGACGTTAAACTGTATTCCATCAATCCTTTGAACTACGAGGACTTTGAACCATGTCAAGGCATGGTACATAGGAAACCTTCCCAAGGTTCAAGCCCACCACTAGTGGACCCATGTGTCTACTTTCATGTCGGTTCACCGATGAAACCCTTTGAACTACGAGGTCTTTGATCCATGTCAAGGCATGGTACGTAGGAAGCCTCCCTGAAGTTCAAGCCCATCTCTCATCGGACCAAGGTCCACCTTCACGTCGGTACGCTGACGAAGCCCATCAGACCAAGGTCCACATTCATGTCGGTACACTGGCGATGCCCATCGGACCAAGGCCCACCTTCACGTTGGTTCGTTGACGACATCCATTGGACCAAGTTCCACCTTCACGTCGGTCCACCGGCACCATACCGAACTACGCGGGCTTTGATTCCCTACCACGGGGATACGTAGGAGGTCTCTTCAATGCTTAAGCCCAACTTCACCGTCGCCCCTGCGATGGTCCCATTTCATCCTCCTCCACTTCACTCATCCATCCATCACCCATCCTGATTCTCACCCGGGCCGCCACATCCCGGTGGGATCATGCCATCCATCTCCTTGCTGCTCCTAGCGGTGCATGGGCCGCTTTCTACGTGTAAGCCCAATCATATCTTCGGGTCATTGTCCTCTGTGTACACCCCGATTCAACACCCTTTTGAACTACGTGAGTTTTGATCCCTTTCCTCTACACAGGGTACGTAGGAAACCTCCAAGAGGTTCAATCCCAACCAATGGTAATCCATGGTGTCCCTCATCCTGGGGCCCACTTCCCCTGATCCCCCCTCAGTGGTGTTCAGATCAGCCATTACGGTGTGACATATCCCCTCTAGGGAGTACACCACCATCTCATCCATCTCTATGGGACGTTCTGATCAGCCTCATTCCGTCTCCGTAAGACGTTAAACTCACATCATACCTCGTGATAAACATGAGATGCCTGAGGAAAACCTCGGATGACACGCCTTTGGCGTAACCGTCTTCGCAAGACATTAAACATGCTGCATGTGTTAAACATGGGAAGCTGAGGAAAACCTCAGGCACATGCCTATGGCATATGATTCCCCACACTCGACGCGGGATGCCTCGGGTTATGCACCCTTGAGATGCCCTCTCATGAGGAAGAATACAGGTTCCCCAATGTCCATGCACCCAGAGATGCCCTGACATGCCTGATGTTGCCGTCAACTTCGACCGAAGGTCGCTACCATGTCAAGACCCCATGGAATGTCTTGACGGAAGTAGTGTAATTAACTGGCGTCCATGACGATATGGAACTGGGAATGAGATTCACGAACAAAGTATTAAATCTATGAGGGAGACCCGGACTAGGTGACGAGTTCTGAGGAGGAATCCCCAGAAGGAAGAACAGACATCCCATCATCCCGTTTCGATCAAGGAGCAGACGTCCCAGAATAAGGAGCGAATGCCACCCACCTTAGGAAAGCGGGAATGCGGGGAAACAACAGCACGTCCTCCACAGACGGATGCGCGCACCCCAGCGAAAGCGTCGGAAACATAAATGGTAAACCCGACGTGAAACTCATCTCCTTAAACAGCGAGTAGACCAAATGTGTCGGGAAACTCGAGGAATCACCCTTGTGAATCCCCTATCCATTATATGTGAGAGGATGAGTAACATTCGGTGTTTGAAGACTATGGTCCATCGGCTCCTCGCCGAATCCCGCCGCCTCAAGAGGCCACACAGGTGGCTCCGCCACCCAACTCTATCGACTCCTCACTGAGGCCGCTGCCTCGAGAGGCCGCACAGGTGGCTCCGCCACCCAACTCCATCGGCTCCTCACCGACTCTACCGCCTCCAGATGCCACGCAGGTGGCTCCGCTACCCAACTCCATCCGCTCCTCGCCGACTCCGCCGCCTCAAGAGGCCGTGTAGGTGGCTCCTCCACCGAACTCCATCGGCTCCTCGCCGACTCCGCCGCCTCAAGAGGCCGCGCATGTGGCTCGGCCACCCAACTCCATCGGCTCCTTGCCGACTCCGCTGCCTCAAGAGGCCGCGTAGGTGGCTCCTCCACCCAACTCCATCGGCCGCTCGCCGACTCCCACCGCCTCAAGAGGCCGCACAGGTGGCTCTGCCACCCCACTCCACCGGCTCCTCGCCAACTACGCCGCCTCAAGAGGCCGCGCAGGTGGCTCCGCCACCCAACTCCATTGGCTCCTCACCGACTCCTGCCCCATCAAGAGGCCGCGCAGGTGGCTCCGCCACCCAACTCCATCGGCTCCTCGCCGACTCCGCCGCCTCAAGAGGTCGCGCAGGTGGATCCACCACCCGACTCCATCAGCTCCTCACCGACTCCGCCGCCTCAAGAGGCCGCGCAGGTGGCTCTGCCACCCAACTCCATCGGCTCCTCGCCGACTCTGCCGCCTCAAGAGGCCGCGTAGGTGGCTCTGCCACCCAACTCCATCGGCTCCTCACCCACTCCCGCCGCCTCAAGAGGCCACGCAGGTGGCTCCGCCACCCAACTCCATCGGCTCCCCGCCGACTCCCGCCACCTCAAGAGGCCGCGCAGGTGGCTCCGCCACCCGACGCCATCAGCTCCTCGCCGACTCCGCCGCCTCAAGAGGCCGCGCAGGTGGCTCTGCCACCGAACCCCATCGGCTCCTCGCCGACTCCCGCCGCCTCAGGAGGCCGCGCAGGTGGCTCCGCCACCCCACTCCACCGGCTCCTCGTCGACTACGCCACCTCAAGAGGTCGCGCATGTGGCTCCGCCACCGAACTCCATCGGCTCCTCGCCGACTCCGCCGCCTTAAGAGGCCGCGCAGGTGGCTCCGCCACCCCACTCCATCGGCTCCTCGCCGACTCCGCCGCCTCAGGAGGCCGCGCAGGTGGCTCCGCCACCGAACTCCATCGGCTCCTCGCCGACTCCGCCACCTCAAGAGGCCGTGCAGGTGGCTCCGGCACCCCACTCCACTGGATCCTCGCCGACTACGCCACCTCAAGAGGCCGTGCAGGTGGCTCCGCCACCGAACTCAATCGGCTCCTCGCCGACTCCGCCGCCTCAAGAGGCCGCACAGGTGGATCCGCCACCCAACTCCATCGGCTCCTCGCCGACGCCGCCGCTTCAAGAGGCCGCGCAAGTGGCTTTGCCACCCAACTCCATCGGCTCCTCGCCGACTCCCGCCGCCTCAAGAGGCCGCGCAGGTGGCTCCGCCACCCAACTCCATCGGCTCCTCGCCGACTCCGCCGCCTCAAGAGGCCGTGCAGGTGGCTCCGCCACCCCACTTCACCGGCTCCTCGCCGACTACGCCACCTCAAGAGGCCGCGCAGGTGGCTCCGCCACGGAACTCAATCGGCTCCTCGCCGACTCCGCCGCCTCAAGAGGCCGCACAGGTGGATCCGCCACCCAACTCCATCAGCTCCTCACCGACAACGCCGCCTCAAGAGGCCGCACAGGTGGCTCCGCCACCCAACTCCATCGGCTCCTCGCCGACTCCCACCGCCTCAAGAGGCCGCGCAGGTGGCTCCGCCACCCAACTCCATCGGCTCCTCGCCGACTCCCGCCGCCTCAAGAGGCCGCACAGGTGGCTTGGCCACCCAACTCCATCTGCTCCTCGCCGACTCCCGCCGCCTCAAGAGGCCGCACAGGTGGCTCCGCCACCCAACTCCATCGGCTCCTCACCGAATCCCGCCGCCTCAAGAGGCCGCGCAGGTGGCTCCGCCACCCAACTCCAGTTGCTCCTCGCCGACTACGCCGCCTCAAGAGGCTGCGCAGGTGGCTCCGCCACCCCACTCCACTGGCTCCTCGCCGACTACGGTGCATCAAGAGGCCACGCAGGTGGCTCCGCCACCGAACTCCATCGGCTCCTCGCCGACCCCGCCGCCTCAAGAGGCCGCGCTGGTGGCTCCGCCACCCCACTCCCTCGGCTCCTCGCCGACTCCGCCGCGTCAAGAGGCCGCGCAGGGGGATCCGCCACCAAACTCTATCGGCTCCTCGCCGACTCCGCCGCCTCAAGAGGCCGCGTAGGGGAAATCCTTCCCCAACTCCGTCGGCGCTTTTTCGACCCTACACCTTTATCGCCAGCCATTATGGAGGTGCTCCCAGTACTACCACCATTCGACACGAAGGATTCAATGCCTTCCGGGCCCCATCGCCCCGTCGTGCCGACGTCCAGGCTTCCACGCCTTCCGGGCTCCATCGCCCCGTCGTGCCGATGTCCAGGCTTCCACGCCTTCCGGGCTCCATCGCCCCGTCGTGTCGAAGTCCAGGCTCCCATGCCTTCCAGGCTCCATCGCCCCGTCGTGCCAACGTCCAGGCTCCCACGCCTTCCGGGCTCCATCGCCCCGTCATGCCGACGTCCAGGCTTCCACGCCTTCCGGGCTCCATCGCCCCGTCGTGCTGACGTCCAGGCTTCCACGCCTTCCGAACTCAATCGCCCCGTCATGCTGACGTCCAGGCTTCCACGCCTTCCTGGCTCCATCGCCCCATCGTGCCGGAGTCCAGGCTCCCACACCTTCCGGGCTCCATCGCCCCATCGTGCCGACGTCCAGGCTCCCATGCCTTTCGGGCTCCATCGCCCCGTCGTGCCGACGTCCAGGCTTCCACGCCTTCCGGGCTCCATCGCCCCGTCGTGCCGACGTCCAGGCTTCCACGCCTTCCGAACTCCTTCGCCCTATCGTACCGACGTCCAGGCTTCCACGCCTTGTAGGCTCCATCACCCCGTCGTACCGACGTCCAAGCTTCCACGCCTTGCGGGCTCCATCGCCCCGTCGTACCGACGCTCCTGGCTTCTTCTCTACTACAGGTCGAGGTAATGTAGTCATCCCTACTACCCTTGCGACACTCTGTGTTATCCCAACTACCACGTTGCATCAACCACAGATGTCCTCCATGTGGCCTTGAAACCAGCCTGTGGATGGATCTTCATGATCAGGGGATTTTAAGGAATTTCCCTCATATAGATCCCCCCTCACCCCAAACCACTAGAATGGAGTAGAGATGATCGTTCCTCTACCGACACAATTCTTGTGGTTCAACGTCCCAGTTGCATGACGTTAAACTGCATAACAACCACCTCCCAGTTGCATGACGTTAAACTGCATAACAACCACGTACCATTTGCATGACGTTAAACTGTATAACAACCATGTCCTAGCTGCACGTCATTAAACTGCATCATCGTCCTGCATGACGTTAAACTATTCATCTTCGTCCATCATGACGTTAAACTGATCATCATCGTCCTGCATGACGTAAAACTGCTCATCTTCATCCGTCATGACGTTAAAATGAACATTATCGTCCTGCACGACATTAAACTGCATCATCGTCCTGCATGACGTAAAACTGTTCATCTTCGTCCGTCATGACGTAAAACTGAACATTATCGTCCTGCATGACATTAAACTGCATCATCGTCCTTCATGACGTAAAACTGTTCATCTTCGTCCGTCATGGCGTAAAAACGATCATCATCGTCCTGCACGACATTAAACTGCATCATCGTCCTACATGACATAAAACTGTTCATCTTCGTCCGTCATGATGTTAAACTGATCATCATCGTTCTGCATGACGTAAAACTGCTCATCTTCGTCCGTAATGACGTAAAACTGATCATTATCATCTGTCATGACGTAAAACTGCACATTATCATCCTGAACGACATTAAACTGCACTCGTCCTTCATGACGTTAAACTGTTCATCTTCGTCCGTCATGATGTAAAACTGATCATTATCGTCCTTCATGACATTAAATTGCACAATCGTCCTGCATGACGTTAAATTGCTCATCTTCATCCGTCATGACGTAAAACTGATCATTATCGTCCTACACGACATTAAACTACATCATCGTCCTGCATGACGTAAAACTGTTCATCTTCGTTCGTCAGGAAGTTAAACTGATCATCATCATCCTGCATGATGTAAAACTGCTCATCTTCGTCCGTCATGACGTAAAACTGAACATTATTGTCCTGCACGACATTAAACCGCATCATCGTCCGGCATGACGTAAAACTGTTCATCTTCATCTGTCATGATGTAAAACTGATCATTATCATCCTGCACGACATTAAACTACATCATCGTCCTGCATGACGTAAAACAGTTCATCTTCGTCCGTCATGACGTTAAACTGATCATCTTCGTCCTGCATGACGTAAAATTTCTCATCTTCGTCCGTCATGACATAAAACTGAACATTATCGTCCTGCACGACATTAAACTGCATCATCGTCCTGCATGACATAAAACTGTTCATCTTCGTCCGTCATGACATAAAACTGATCATTATCGTCCTGCAGGACATTAAACTGCATCATCATCCTTCCTGACGTAAAACTATTCATCTTCGTCCGTCATGATGTTAAACTGATCATCATCATCCTGCATGACGTAAAACTGCTCATCTTCGTCCGTCATGACGTAAAACTAATCATTATCGTCCGTCATGACATAAAACTACACATTATCATCCTGCACGACATTAAACTGCATTCGTCCTGCATGACGTTAAACTGTTCATCTTCGTCCGTCATGACGTGAAACTGATCATTATCGTCCTGCATGACATTAAACTGCACAATCGTCCTCCATGACGTTAAACTGCTCATCTTTGTCCGTCATGACGTAAAACTGATCATTATCATCCTACACGACATTAAACTGCATCATCATCCTGCATGACGAAAAACTGTTCATCTTCATCCTTCATGATGTTAAACTAATCATCATCATCCTGCATGATATAAAACTGCTCATCTTCATCTATCATGACGTAAAACTGATCATTATCATCCTGCATGACTTTAAACTGCATCATCATCCTACATGACGTAAAACTGCTCATCTTCGTCCATCATGACGTAAAACTGATCATTATTGTCCTCCACGACTTTAAACTGCATCATCGTCCTGCATGATGTAAAACTACTCATCTTCGTCCGTCATGACACTAAAATGAACATTATCGTCCTACACGACATTAAACTGCATCATCGTCCTGCATGATGTAAAACTGTTCATCTTCGTCCGTCATGACGTAAAACTGATCATTATCGTCCTACACGACATTAAACTGCATCATCGTCCTACATGACGTAAAACTGTTCATCTTCGTCCGTCATGACGTAAAACTGAACATTATCGTCCTGCATGACGTAAAACTGTTCATCTTCGCCCGTCATGACGTAAAACTATTCATCTTCATTCGTCATGACGTAAAACTGAACATTGTCGTCTTGCATGACGTAAAACTGTTCATCTGCGTCTGTCATGACGTAAAACTGATCATTATCGTCCTTCATGACGTAAAACTACACATTATCGTCCTGCACGACATTAAACTGCATTCGTCCTGCATGACGTTAAACTGTTCATCTTCGTCCGTGATGACGTAAAACTGATCATTATCATCCTGCATGACATTAAACTGCACAATCATCCTGCATGACGTTAAACTACTCATCTTCGTCCATCATGACGTAAAACTGATCATTATTGTCCTGCATGACATTAAACTGCACAATCGTCCTACATGACATAAAACTGTTCATCTTCGTCCGTCATGACGTTAAACTGCTCATTATCGTCCTGCATGATATTAAACTGCGTTCGTCTTGCATGACGTAAAACTATTCATCATCATCCTGCATGATGTAAAACTGTTCATCTTCGTCCGTCATGACGTTAAACTGCACATTATGGTCCCGCATGACCTTAAACTGCATGTTATGGTCCAACAAAACCTTAAAATGTAGGGTCCTGCACGACCCAAAACTGCAAAAGGGTCCTGCATGACCTTAAACTGCACATTATGGTCCCGCATGACCTTAAACTGCATCTTCGTCCTACAAGATGATAAACTGTGAAACGGTCCCGCATGACCTTAAACTGCACATTATGGTCCAACACGACTCTAAACTGTAAAGTCCTGCACGACCTTAAAATGCATCTTCGTCCTGCAAGACAATAAACTACAAAATGGTCCGAGCTCTATGACTTTAAACTAAGATCTCCCCCCGTCCTTGGCTAAGATGTTAAACTGCAAGCCAGTCAGGCCTTCCTGACCAAGGCTCAGCCTCAGGCCCCTTGGCCTCCTTGGGCCCCTGGCCCCCCGTCCTCACTGCAAGACATTAAACTGCAAACCGGTCAAGCCTTCTTGACCGAGGCTCAGCCTCAGGCCCTTTGGCCTCCTCGGGCCCACGACCCTGTCTTCACCACGAGACGTTAAACCGCAAGCTGGTCAGGTCTCCCTGACCGCGGTCCGGCCCTAGGCCCCCTGGTTTTCCCCAACTTACCCTCTTGTGGGATTGTACAATATGGTATGGGATTATGTCCTCATTTACGACGGATTACTCGTCGTATCTCACATATCCCCAAATGAGATGCTCCTCGTCCCGCATGACGTTAAACTGCATTTCAAGAACTACGTGTGGCTTGATTCCCCTCTTCATGGGATACATAGGAACGCTCGGACGCCTCGTCTTGAGCCCAGCCCCAAGCTTTTCTCTTCCACTATCCCCCCTGGGAATAGTTTCCTCGGAGGCTCCTTGTGTAGCGAGGGGAAGGCTTTCTTAGCCCCGCTCATACGACCCTGATCACACAAGGATCGTAAGGGTCGCACCATGTGCCCACTCCCATTCTTCTATCCTCCCACGTCCTCACTGCACGACGCTGAACTGCATGGACTTCAAGAACTACGTATGGCTTGATTCTCATCCTCAGGAGATACGTAGGAACGCCCAGACATTTCGTCTGTTGGCCCAGCCCAAAATCCAACATCTTCCCCTCGGGTCAAGACATGGCAGGGTGCACACTTTTTCCCCAACTCACATCGAGCAAGCCTCGAACCAGCTGCACATCCCCCTAGAGATGTTTGCCTCTTTCGTGGATGGATGCAGCTATGCTTCACCCACTCCTTGACTGGGATTCCATCATTTTTCACACCCAGAGGGACCCCCAAGAATGGCCTGGATACAATGCCCAAGGGCTCTCCTACCGTTACGGGCCAACGCCCCTGAGGGTTTTCAAGCAACAAGACGATACAAGTCTCGTGTTGCGAATTTGGTCAGCGGTTGATGCTCATTTGTTTCTCCCATATTAGGTTACCATAGGAACGCTGTGTTTCGAACATGGTCAACAGTGTCCTGGATCTTCGAGTCAACCCTGAGATGTCCCAGACATCGAGTGCAGTGATTCATTATGCCCCATCCCGAGGTGACAAACTTCCCCCCGGGTGGTGCAAGCGATCGGGCCCACGACCCCAATTCCCCATAGGGGTGTACTGTGTGGTGTAGGACTAAGTCCTCATTCACGACGGGATCATGTACCATGTCGTACACCTTCCCTTACGAGGCCCAGCCTCAGGCCCCTTGGCCTCCTCGGGTCCCCGACCCCCGTCCTCATGTAAGACGTTAAACTGCAGACCCGTCAGGCCTTCCTGACTGATACCTGACCTTAGGCCCCCTGACCTTCTCGGGCCCCTCCGCCCAACCTTATACCCGGGGTGTACGGTGTGGTGTAGGACTACGTCCTCATTCACGTCGGGATCATATACCATGCCGTACACCTCCTCTTATGAGGCCCAGCCTCAGGCCCCTTGGCCTCCTCGGGTCCCCGACCCTCGTCCTCATTGTAAGACGTTAAACTAAAAGTGGGTCAGGTCTTCTTGACCAATGCCTAACCATCAGGCCCCTTGGCCTTTCCGGGCCACGACCCAGGTCCTCTCTTATATGAGTGTACGGTGTGGTGTGGGACTACGTCCTCATTCACGTCGACTTCTTCGCCAAACCGCACACCTCCCTTGTTTAGGGGTATATTACTCCCCTTCTCGTCCCGTATGACGTTGAACTACATTTAGATAACTACGTGTGGCTTGATTCCCATCCTCATGGGATACGTAGGACCACCTGAATGTCCAGGATTCGGGTCCAGCCCCATCTCTCAGGAATCTTCATCCCATCATGGCCCCATGGCCTATCCTTCCTCCATGAGGGGATTATATGGTGTGGTGTAGGAATACGTTCTCATTCACGTCGGTCTTGTAATTACCACGCCATGTACCTCACCCTACTGAGCTATCTCGTCGATCCCTTTTCGGCGGTTCACCAATGTGCCTAAGAGTACTCTGGTTTATTACCTGGAATGCTAAGCTTTACTCGGACACGTCCGCACCCGCTTTCCAGGCTTTGTGTATCCCTGCATCAGGGATTCCATCATCTTTCACACCCATAGGGACCCCCAAGAATGGCTAGGATACTACGCCCAAGGGCTCTCCTACCGTTACGGTCCAACGCCCCCGAGGGTTTCAGACAATGAATCGATAAAATCCCGCATTGCGAATATGGTCAGCGGTCGATGCTCGTTTGTTGTTCCCATCTCAGGCTAACGTGATATGGATGCTGCGTCTCCACCATGGTTAACAGTTTTCCTCTATCGCCATGCCAACCCATTAGGCCCAAAATGTCGGGTGCACGATTCACACCCTTCATCACTTCATCATGTCCAAGTAGAGTTTCAGAAATCTTGGTACTTTTCCTCCGTGCACGTCCGCACATTGGGGGAACAAGTCGTGTCAAATGTGTCCTTCGGGGCTCTACCAACTCCCGTTTGACCCGCCCCATGTATTGTGATGAGGATACCCCCCTTGTTTCCCACACCGAGTTTAACTCACGTGGGATTAGGAATCGGGTTGACATCTATGCTTACTCAGGAAGTTGTCACCATTCACGGTCCGAGCTCTAAGACCATAAACTAAGATTCTCATCTGTAACTATGTTCATCTTGATTCCTATCTTGATAGGATACGTAGGAATGCCTAGACCCCTTGTCTTTGGGTCCAGCTTGAGTTCAGCAAATTCACCTCTCTGGTCCTGCCTTCAGGACCCCGACTACGGGACCGTGTGGCGTAGTGCATGATTATGTCCTCATTCACGTCGGGTTTGCAATGGCTGCACCACGCACACCCTCGTTCTGAGGGTTATCCCTCTCATTCCTTGTCCAACATGACATTAAAAGGCACCCTTTAGAACTACGTGTGGCTTGATTCCCATCCTCATGGGATACGTAGGACCACATGAATGTCTAGGATTCGGGTCCAGCCCCACCTCTTAGAGATCTCCTGATCTCCCGATCTCCTAGGCCATTTGGTCTATCCCTCTTCGGGAGGGGGATATGTAGGTATGATACAAGGTTTTGGGCACCATGCCCCCTTCCCCCGGGAACCCACCATCTCTTGGTTACCCTCAAGTTGAGTCTCTTGACCCCTTGTAGTGGTTCACCCATGTGTTAAGAGTACTCTGGTCTAGGACCAAGAGTGTCAGATTCAACTTGATCAAGTTCATTCCACATGTCAAGCTTCGTGTTCCCCTCCATTCGGGCTTCCATCACATTTCACACCCGGAGGGACCCCCAAGAACGGCCTGGATACAACGCCCAAGGGCTCTCCTACCGTTACGGGCCAATGCCATCGAGGGTTTTGGACAACAAATCGATAAAATCCCACGTTGCGAATACGGTCAGCTGTTGATGCTCATTTGTTCGTCCCCATTCTAGGCTAATGTGATAGGATGATGTGTTTAGAACATGGTCAGCAGTAATCCTCTGTCGTCACGCCAGTCCCTTCAGTCCTCGAATGCTGGTTGCATGATTCACGTCATTTTCCACCCCATCATGTCCAGGTGGAATCTCGACACTTTTGGCACTATCCCTTAGTGCACCTTTGCATGTCAGGGGGATAAAGCTGCAATATGGTGTCCTTCGGGGGTCCCATGGTCCGAGCTCTAAGACCATAAAATAAGATCCATCCGGAACTACATTCAACTTGATTCCCATCCTCATGGGATACGTAGGACCGCCCGGATGCTCTGTCTTCGGGTACAACCCATTTAGGGAGCCAGTCTCTCCCCCTTTTTCACCTTTTACCTCTATATAGGCCCCTGGGCCTAAGGTCTCCGTCTCCGAATGGCGTACAATGTGTTGTGGGATCATGTATCCATCAATTGTGTTTTATAACACTACGCACGTTCCCCACCTAGAATCGTCTCTGCTACGTCTGTGCAGCATGACGATAAAATGCATGCTTGGTCCTATCATATGACCCTAAACTGTGACATTATCGTCCTGGCCGCATGACGAAAAACGGCACTGCATTGTGGTGACCTCGTTGTAGAGGACATCACGTTGGGTATTGGTCACGTGCAATGCCATTTGTCAACGTCCATCACGACTTGATCCTTGTGGCGACATCACAGCCTGCTGTTCTAGGCCTGTCGCTTCACAAAAAAAACCATTCACCTTAAAGAACAAACAAGATTCATCAAATTCTGCTTCTTTTAGTGCAAGGGCCATGCCCGCACTCCCCTTTTCCCCTGGAACTGGTACCTTACCGTGCCACCCTTAAGAACTACGTATGGCTTGATTCTCATTTTTATGACATACGTAGGAGCGCCCTGGCACTTCCCCGCAGGCCCAGCCTGACCTTTGTGTTTGGTCCCTCGACTCGAGCATTTCCCCAGAGAACGCATGGTAAGTAGAGATTAGGACCTCCTTTATGTCGGGTTTTGTTGCCATGCGCCCCCTACTCCCTTTACCCATTTATGGTTCAAGGTCCATCAAGAACTACGTGAGGCTTGATTCTCATCCTTATGAGATACGTAGGAGTGCCCAAGCACTTCTCCCCAGGCCCAGCCTAACTTTTGCTTTTGGTGCTTTGACCAAAAACCTCTCCTAAGGGGGTCGGGCGGCGTGATATGGGATTATGTCCTCATTCACATCAGGTTGTTCATCGCACCGTACACACCCCCTATTCCCATTCACGCCAGGTGTTTGAGTTACTCCACCATGTGCCTCTTATGTCTCCTCCCATCATGGTCTGAATTCTACGACCCTAAACTAAGATCTCCCTATGGGAAAGGACTCTGATCCCCCAATCTGATACGTCTCGTTGTCGTATTCAGATGTGTTTTGAAAATGAGCACGAAGTGTGGGATTTTCATGGGACATTCCCCTCGTCCCATGACCAAGCTTTGTGAGCTCGCTATTTGGATCCTCATCATCTTCCACATCCAAAAGGACCCTAGGACGACATGGATACTAGGCTTAAGGGATATCCATGAATGCTGGACCTAAGGGCCCTCCAATCGTTTCGGGCCAACGTCCCTACGGATATCTGACAACATTTGTGACATGGTCTCATGTTTTGAACATGGTCAACGGTCGACCCTCATTTGTCTGTCCCCATTCTAGGCTAACGCGACAGGATGCTATGTTGCGAACACGGTCAACAGTTATCGTCCATCATCACGCCACCATCATCATGATCTGAATCTCGAGCACCATGATTCACACATTTCCACTTCCTCATGTTCAAGTGGAATTCCATCATACTCGGCTCTTTCTCTTCGCGCATCTAGGTGCGCCACAAGATCGTGTTAGTGTCATTGGGCTGGTATTTACCTAGCATCCCTTTACCCTAACCTTCCCCTTTATGTGTCGGGAAATTCCCACCACTACTCCTTGTTTCCCACACCGAGCACGACTCACGTGGGCCTAGTAGTTTTGACAGGATGTGTACCAACACAGTCGGGCTGCTCTTCGTCCCGCATGATGTTAAACTGCGCTTCCAGAACTACGTATGGCTTGATTCCCATACTTATGGGATACGTAGGGCACCCAGGCATTTCACCTAGGGTCCAGCCCCAGGAATCATAAAATCTTGTTCCTTCCTCTGGTCGGACCCCCCATAGGGGACCGTGTAACTATGACATTGCCCTGAACAAGTTCAGGATGCCCCAAGATTACATTGGGAAGCGATAGATCCCCTCACCAGAGAGGCCCTGTATGAAATAAGGAATGATCCATGATCAAACCGATGCGACCATATGGTGTACTCCCACCACAGTGGTGTAATTACATGAGTGTTGGATTCTATTCGGACAAACCACCACTCCATATTCCACGCTTTGCGTGCCCCTAATTCGGACCCTCGTCCCCTTTCATGTCTAAAGGGACCCCCTAACAGCCTGGTCTCATGCCGCATCGGCTCACCTACCATCCTGGGCCAACGTCCCGAAAGACAGGTCATGTTTGGAAGGACCCCCTAACAGTATGGATGCTCGACCTAGGGTCCATCTACTGTCCTGGGCCAGTGTCCCGAAGGATTGATAGACAACATTTGTGACATGGTCAATGGTCGACCCTCATTTGTTGTCCCCATTTCAGGCTAACGTGGTAAGCATACCATTTCTCCGCCAGGATTAACAATTGTCCTTTATTGTCACGCCACCTCCATAGTGTTCCGAATTTTGGGTATCATGATTCACACCTCCCAATTCCCTCTGTTTGGATTGATTCTAACACCCCTGGCGTTACCCCGATCGTGAACCAGAGCAGGGTGGGAAAAGCAGGTCGGTTGTTCAAAGATCCTTGCTCTCTATCCATGACCCCTCTCTCTTTCAGGATTCCCCCAAATGGTGATTGATATCCCATGTCGATCCCCTCGCACCTTCCATTGTTTTACACTCGTACAGGAGCTCCTATTATCTCTTGTTTCCTGCACCGAGCATAGCTCACGCATACTTATAGATTTAGTTGATTTTATCCTCAATGCGATCGAGTTACAATGGACCCCAATGCACGCGTTTTCCTCGGTCGTTTCTTTAGAACGCGGTCCGCCTCTCCCTTCTTGCCCTCGTGGGACCTCGTTCTTAGGGGTGGATTTTGTAGACCCCGGAAAACGCATTCCTGAAATTTTCCAAATGCTTCCATACATGATCCAAGATTGTATAAATTTTCTTAAGCTTCGATTTGGTAGGTCACAGGGCCCGAACGGAGCTACGGAATAGGAGTTATGGACATTTGAAGTTGGGCTGGAAATCTGGTTCGCGAAGCCCATTCACGAAGCCCCCTCCGTGATCGCAGAGTGCCGCCGCGAAGTAATGAGGCGAGAGGCTCCGCGAACCCGTTTGACGTTCGCGATGCGCCGCGAAGACCCCTCGCGAAGCACTGATATGAAGCACAGATTTGAAGCACAGATGCGAAGCGCAGATGCGAAGCATAGATGCGAAGCACCGATGCGATGCACCCGAG